>CM022180.2:17621775-18950780 GCA_011420285.2 Erysimum cheiranthoides
GAAGTTTGTTATTTAGGAGATGTTTCGTAGAAATTGTTACGAATTTTTTACCGAAAAGAAAAAAAAAATTGTTACGAATATGAAAATGTAGGTGGTTTCTTTTAGCTAAGCTTAATCTTGTATCTAAAATGGACACGTGAAAAAAAAAAAAAAAATGGACACGTGCATGGAAATTATAGGCTTATAACATACACAATGGGGGAAAATGTAAAAAAAATTATCTAGAACAGTGAAATCAATAACTTGAATTTTTTATTTTTTTTTGCGAATTAGCCGAACTTGAAAGTTTCTTTTACCATTTCCCGATGGGCAAAGTAACCAATCTTTTGGGTAGAGACATAGAAACTATCTCAACGAGTATTATAAGACGTGTCTAAAACTAGCCACGATATTAGTCAGATATCATAATTGTGACTTTGGACCACAAAAGCCATTTAGAGGGTTGAGATAGGGCCACGTTACAAGTAAATGACATGCGGGCATGAACCATAACACGTTCGATCTCGCAGAGTTCGACGAGCGGCATTACTATTTAAATCGATGCCGAAAGGTAGATAATTGTCTCCCCCACACGAAATTTCAAATTAGTAACTGAATTTAAATTAAGTTTTGCTTTCATTTTCAACCCAAATTCATGTTAAAACAATAACCAAAGAGCTACACATGTGCAGTTTCCACAAGATTATGTTTCATCATTCTTATTAAGGATGATATCACATTGAGTCTCTCTTAAATTTTATTCGACTTGAATTGGTAATCTCAAAATGCTTTTGCTTTAGATACAATCATACAACTATTCGACATTTTAGTATCATTTATAAAAGAAATTTAGTTTTGTAAATTATCAATTATTTTAATGAATTCTTTAATTAGTAATATTTTGTTACTAAAAATGTTCCATGTGACTCTTGCATGTTCTTCTATATCCTTCACAATATTTATATACGAATAAACTCTTGATTAGGCAGACAACATCCGGTCATTTTGTGAAGAAAATTGGGGTCAACCCTAAACATAACTATCTTGTCTCAAAATGAACTAGGAAAATTGTGTTTATAACCCTTTTTGATAATTAGTTTGCTCATATTACACCCATTTTGACATAGCCTACATACAATGTACGTACTCATGCTATAAATGGTCTAGAAATTTCTAATTCACAAAGATTTGAGTTCGAGGGACCCCATAGAATTAAATGACTTGACTTAAAAGTGTGTGGCTTCGCGTAATGGCAACAAAACCTTGAAACAAAGTCGAGAGCTAAAAAACCCACAACCAAAGAATCATGTGTATGTATAAAAACCCACTTTGTCACAATGCCCAAATTAGATTGATTCAAACAAATTATATTAAACACTTATTATCTTCTTTAGTTTCCCAAGTCTTGTCTTCATCTTCTGATCCAAAGTCTCTAATCATATTGTGTAAGGGAGAGAATCTGTTTGACACATTTGGGACAGGTCTACGTTTGACCCACCAGAAGCGAATAATCACACAAGCTCTATACTATATTATACCAAAAAGCATCTTCAGTCAGAACATGGAGGTTAGTCATAGTCACATGTGTTCCATATTATTAACACATGTGTCCATAACACAAATAAACATATTTATAAGAGTTTAAACTTTGTTGGTTTTGACCAGATCTTTCAATGGCTCTTCAAGTTAGGAAAGGAACCAGAGACATCAGAGCCCAGTTCAATCAATTGTACTGATCTAACAGGTAAGTAATTAGATCATAATGTACAACACTAAGTTAACTTATCCTAAGATATTGGATATTACTAAGAAATATAGTAAAAGTTTTGTTTTCTGACAAAACCATGTAATAAATGTGATCCTGATTGCACAGATCAAAGAACAAGAAGATCATCTACAACTACAAGAGGGTCTAAACATAGAAACCAGAGGAGTTACAGAGGAATCTGGTTATGGTGTAGAAAAGATGTAGCCAAGGCTTGTTTCTATAGCACACTAACTTTAAGAAGACTTAACAGCTTGAAAAGAGAACATTTGCTTCGCTCCATGACAAAGATGAAGAAGGCCACACAAGGAAAGGAGGAAGTGATATCGACAAGGTTTGATCCAAAAAAGTCTATCAAAGTCGTGGAACCAAAGAAACAAGACGAAAGCGATAAAGAGAAGGCGAAAAGCGAGCAGAGCAAAGGTAAAGCCACACTTTTAAGAATGAAGGAGCTCATCAGATGGGCTGCTGCAGCCAAATCCGACAAAGCTGTCAAGTTCTTTACCCCTAAGGTCTGTTTTTTCATATTTTCAATGGCTCAAACTCATTAGATAACACAAAGTCATTGTTATTGATTAAATCATATATAATATTGTAGATAATGATGGAGTTGAGAAACAGAAGAAGGTTGAAGGTGATGAGAGAGGTGAATGAAGAATCAACAAAAAGGATGAGTAGTGTATCTACAAATATAAGTTTGAGATGGGAGAGTAGTGAGAGTTTCACAACAGTCTCTTCCTCTGATCACATCTCTATAGCTTCTTCACCAACAATACTTGTTTCCTTGGGTCCTACGCCACTCTACCGATGTAGATCCAGAAAAGGCAACTGGATCACTACTGATTCCGAATGTAAGACTATTTTTTATTTGTCATTTAAACCAAAAAAAAAAAAGAGAAATTCTTTAGAATAATGTGCTTATTTTGTGTGTGTTGGTCTAATTTCTTTTATGAATTTTGGATTTTGTAGTTGTGGTGTTAGAGTTATGAAGAGAAGAATATAGATGTGGATGACGACAACGACAAGGAAAACTAGTTGATTGATCTCATTACTAGATAAATTTTTGCAAGAGTTAATTTGAGTAAAAGTCCAATATATATTGCCATTTGTAATTAATATATAATAATTGTCTCCGATGATTTCACTTTTCTTTTGTATTTTTGTGTAATTCATATCATGAAACTTGCGAAAATTACCTTCTTTTTTTTTTTGCTAGCTCCAAGTTTAACTTGGTATATTGAATTAGATAGCCTAGTAGAATGAAGTAACCTTACATACCTAAACACCATGGCGAATATCGAAAAATAAACATCTTGAATTTTATTATTGTTATAGAAGATTTCCTATTAATTTGTGTGGATGTTTTAGCTGTACAATTCCATCCAAAAATAGAATAGTCAATTTGGTTTGACTATAAAAATAATCACGATAGACTAGAGTCGTACGGTTTACAACATTGGCGGGAAAATCAGAATGTTTGGGACTTCGAATATGTGGATGTAACCGAGCATCGATATTATATATAAAACTTTTTCTACTGTCTTTCAAACCAAAGATGCAGCTTATGTAAACCGGGTTTTTGATGAATATATTTTTACATCCCTACAAAAAAAAAAGAAAAGAAAAAACAAATGGAACATTTCACAAAATTTAAAAAGTTGGTTATATTTGCATCTAAGATTTATATTTGTAGATAGTTGGAAACTCTCATTAATTACTCTATTATTAATAAGAGTTTTTTTTTTTTGGTAGGAGAGAAGAGACAATGTGTCTCCTCCGATTTATTAAGAAAACTTCAAAAAAAATTACATTCGAATACTTCTCGGGAGTGAAACTCCACGAGAATCATCCTCAAAAAGCGATAAAACTACAGTAGGACATGAATCAAATAACATAACCCCGAGGGGCTGAGAAAATGCATAGTTTGCTAACCCGTCCGCAAGCCGGTTAGCCTCTCTATACCCATGAGAAATTTGGACTATCCAGTCCTTTGAGAAGAAGTCATAGCACATACGTACTAGGGGAGATAAGGGATGAGTCTCGCTGATCCCGTGCTGTAGAAAACCAACTACCAACTGTGAATCCACAACGAGTTCTAACTTAGGTATTCTCCTATCCCAAGCTAGACACAGCCCGTAGTAGACTCCCCAAAGCTCCGCAAGGGGCGCCGAACAGATGCCTATATTCAACGCAAACCCTCCTATCCACTGTCCATTTGAATCCCTAAGGACTCCACCAGCCGTGGCCATCCCCGGGTTCCCTCTAGACGCCCCATCCGTATTTAGACGCACCCATTCCCTCGGCGGCGGGCTCCAAGCGATCTGCCTTGTTATCCTGGTCCCCACTGCTACATCCGGTTCAGCTGCAATAAGTGCTAGGTGAACTTCCTTCGCCACCTCTTTCACAAAGCGAACTCTATCCCGGCATTTTCGATTTTCCCCAAACACGTTTCCACACCGCCACTTCCAACCCCACCATACGATCATACCAAACAATGTTGGCCACGGAATTTCTTCCACATCCACATTCTCAATCAAATTTGCATAGATCCATTCCAACAAGGTCTGCGAGAAGAACTTATCCTTTTTCCTTGCGGGCACAATCCGATCCCAAACTCCAGATATCGCGGGACAGTCTCTTAAAATGTGAATAATGGTTTCATCTCCTCCCTTACACACTTGACAGACTCCCGTATCACTTAAATGTCGCCGTCATCTTTCAACATTAGTCATGATGACTTGATTCACCACAAGCCAAAGAAACACCCGCACTCTTTCAGTAATCCTTGTTCTCCAAATTCTACCAAATAGAGCTGCCATATTCGGTCTTGGCCATTCATTACGGCACAACGCAGCATACGCCGACTCTACAGAGAAATTACCATCTTCACTTCCACCCCACGCAACCCTATCACAAGCACCAGTAACACAATCCACCATGATTGCCCGGATTTGCAGAACTATAAAGCTTGGTAAGAACGGTTCAATCTGATCAAGCTTCCAGCCCACTCCATCAATCCATAAGTCTCTCATGCGTATGTTCTCAATACCACCAGAAGACTCACTTGTTAACAACTCAAATAACGGAGTATTGTCCAACCATTTATCTTTCCAAAACTTTATCCGATTACCATCCCCAACAATCCAACTCAGATTCGGAATCACTACATCCGTTAGGCCAGTAGCAATACTACGAAAGGTCGAAGACCAGCTTGTTTTAGGCGTAGTCCAATTCTCCCCCCCCTATCTTATATTTACTCCGTAGGACTTGGGACCAGAGACTCGACACATCATGCAGTAAGCGCCAGCCGATCTTGGCTATCAACGCCTTATTCATCGGTTCTGCAGCCCTAATTCCCAAACCACCTTCTCCTCTTGGTAAGCAGAGCCTCTGCCATGATATAAGGTGCTGTTTACGCGCCTCTGGGGAGCTGTTCCATATAAAGTTTCGAGAGATCCGATCAAGAGAGTCTAAAGTAGACTTAGGCAGCAAGATAGAACTCATAGCATGTACCGGCAAAGAAGAGAGTACAGCTTTAGTTAGCGTAATTCGTCCTGCTAAGCTTAAAACTTTTCCTTTCCATCCAGCTAGTCGTGAATTTGCTCTCTCCAACACAACACCAAAAGTTGTTTTATTTATCCTCTTCTGCAAGATTGGCATACCCAAATATTTTCCAAGGTCTCTATTATTAATAAGAGTTTCACAACCGTCTCTATTATTATTATTATTTTATTTTATTTTTGTGAATTTTACCATCCAATTTCTTCAAATTTTTTTATTTATTGTTTGTTTATGTGTTTCTCATAATTTTTCTAAGAAAATGTGATTTTATTTGATAGTAAGATTATATTAGTTATAAGTGGCAATTTACAAATTAAGGTATAAATGGACAAAGTAGTTTGTAGATATCCTTTATTTTTAATTTTTCTTAATTCTTTTAGAACTTAGCAAACTCCACAAAGTTTAGAAAACAAAATATTTGCTCATTAATTTTCTAGAAGACTATAAAATTTAATTAGCAAACGCATAATTATAGATAATTCTTTTACAACTTAACAAGCTCTACAAAATTCGGAAAACAAAATATCTACTCACTAATTTTCTAGTAGACTAGATCTATGTCAACACCTTCTTCTTGCCCTCTTCTTTAAGTTTTTTTTCATTTCTTCGCGAATGGGAGTTTAGATCCATTAATGGCTCCTAAGTTTTATTTTTTTTTTCATTTTAGCAATTGATTCGATTGTTGTAGCTTTTTTTTTCTCCATTGTCATTTTACATATTAAACTCTTTTCCAGCTTCATCTTTTTGTCTTCTCACTTCTCATTCATGAACGCGTCGCAATACATCCAATCTTTCATTTTTCCTCTAGGGAACTTCCACTAAAAAATGGAAATGGATGAGATCTCTTGTAAAACAAACACTTAGCTTTGTGAAAAAAGCAACTTTTTGGCTGATGATCGAAAAAAAATTAATTAGTAGCCATGGATTTAGTTTCATTCACTAAAACCCAATGTGGTCTTTTGAAAGTTTGAATTAACGAATCCCCTGCAACATTGATAAGAATGGTAAACCACACATTTTCTCTAATTAAAAGACAACAGTAACACTCTTATTTTGTTAATCAAACACATTATGAAAAATACATACATTACAAATTTAGTGCAGATAAAAAAGGTAAAATAATGTGTTAACTATAGTTTTACCAATAACTCTAAGGTGGGTGTATTGAAAAATAAATTTAGGAGGATGTATTCAATTAAAAATTTTAAGTGATTTAAGTTTTAGAGTTTTAATATGATTTTTAAGTGTTTTAAAATGGTTTTATAGCATTTGCAACTCTCTTGCCGCACAAACTACGGAGCAATTCTAGCATATGGGTTGTCTCTCCCGTTAGTGAAGCTGGAATGTCTTTTTCATATTTGTTTTAAAATGTGAATATATATTACCAAAAGGAAAGATGTTGTTTACGCTTGTTGTTGATGCAAAACCAAATCTCGTCTTCCCTTGACGACACAAGTTGTCTTACTACCAGAAAGTGAACCAGCTGCCCAAAAAAACCCAAGCCATCAACTCCTTTTTGATTACCACCTACTTTTCTTAAACCCGCTTTGATGATCGGGCCAAGAAAAGTAGTTTTCAGCCTACTGAATAACGAGTCAGAGAGGATTTCTTTAACAGTCTTCAAGTAACTAAATTTTGAATGATTGTTGATTGATTCCCATATCTTGCAATCTTTTTCCCCGTATTTAGTAGGAGGCAATGTAATCATAGACTGAGCCACTAGATTGTGTTCAGACATTATCTTAGAGCAGGAAGATACTTTGGCCAAAAACATTATTTAAAATGGATTTTATAATCACTAGTTCAATGACATTGGATTTCACTAAACTTTTTATAATTCATGATTGAATAACATATGATTTGTGGTTTTGAAACAAATCACTTAAATCAAAATCACTTAAATCAAAATCACTTAAAGTGTTTGATTTAATACATCCCCTAGGTATATAACGACATGTTAGTGTCTAAAATAATGTTTTATTGATTTTAGAAAATTAACTGGTTTTGCTGAATGAATTTTGACAGTCCTGAAAAGTTTTAAAATTTCTTGAGTTCCCATTGATTTCTACGAGAGTTACTAAATTTTTCTGCATAATTTATAAAACCGGCAAAAATTGACAGTTTTCGATCAGATCACATAATGGGCTTGAAATAGTAGGTAAACTGAGATTTCTTAATGGACCTCATCATTTGCCATGTAGAGACAAAGTCTCATTCCCCCTCTTTGGCAAAACCACAATCAACTTTGCCCTCCTCTAATCTCAATGCCACTTTCTCCTTTAATGAAATGTGTGAAGACAAAAATACACTTCTCCACCAATTACCTAATTTTCAATTATAATTAATTAAAAAAAAAAAAAAAACAAAAGAAGAAGCTTCTCGTCTCCTCCATTAACGAGCTCCGCTGTCGAGCTTTGCCGTCGAACTCCGCCGTCGAGCTTCGCCGTCGAACTCCGCCATCGAGTTCTCCATCGCCACCATTTTCTTCGCCTCCCTCGAACTGCATCGATTTTCAAAACCCATATTTATTTTTCAATCTAAAATTAGTTGATTTTGATTTCAAATTTGATTCAAATTGAGAAATTGAATTGGATTTCATTATGCCCATTATTTTGGTATGCACAGTGGGTGTTTTACCATCGTTTTTGGGTCGATTATGACTTTAAATTGTTAACAAATAGATTTCAGTGATTGAATCGTCGTGAATTGTAGATTAGAACCCGGAACAGATTTTATGCTCATATTACGGGCCACTTTTGAAACCCTTCCCGATATCCAAATTCATTGATTTTGGTGTCTATAGAAAGCTTGAAGAGTCTAGTTTCACCTCCAACTAGAATTTCTCAATTCCGATCAGAAAATCTGAAGTTATGAAGAAAATACTGAATACATATCCCGCAGACGCGAGATGAACTAAGCTGAAGAGATTGTCTCCTATTATCCGCGATTTACAAGCCCAAGTCCAACGGTTTATTCTCCCAATAAACAAGGTCTGAAGCTTACTAAATCATGAAGAGCTCATTGCCAAAGTCCAACAATAGCGATGAACAACTCAACGTAAGTAGAAACAACGACGGACAACGACGGCGATGAACAACTCAACGTAAGTAGAAACAACGGCGCCGATGAACAACACTTGAGAAATGAATGCGATGAACAAACGATATCTAGATAAAACTCATTCATTTTGGTTATGAAGAGATTCGTGATTTGTTTGTTCTCGAATGATTCTGTAATACCGGTAAAACTAGATAAAACTAGTCGGATTTTATTTTGTAATGAAGCGTTTGTTGTAGAGACAAAAAAAAATTTAGCTTGCCAAAAAAAAAAATTAAAGAAAATTTAAATTGTATTGCCACGTGTGCAATATGTACGTTCACACTGTGTGTTCACACTGTGCGTTCACACATAGTTATACCCAGTATATTAGTAGTACCAAAATTGTAAAGAGTTATACTTTTGGGGTTTTTCCATTTAATTAGTTTTACCCAGGCTTAAAATTATACTTTTTAGTTTTACAATTGATTAAAGTTTATTAACATATAATTATGAGTTTTTTATGCATTCATATGTGTAAAACTTATAATTCTACAACTTTGTCATCCTAACTTGGTTATTATTTACAAAGTGACCTTAAAAGTATATGGAAACACTTGTTTAGAAGACAAAGTTGTAGAATTGTAGGTTTTACACGTATGAATGAATTAAAAACTCATAATTATATGTTAATAGACTTTAATCAACTGTAAAACTAAAAAACATAATTTTAAGACTGAGTAAAACTAATTAAATGGAAAAACGTCAAAAGTACAACTATTTGCAATTTTAGTACAACTAATATACTGGGTATAACTATGTGTGAACACTAAGTGGAGTCTCTAGTGTGAACAAGTGTGAACACACATATTGCACACTTGGCAATACAATTCAGATTTTTTTATTAAAATTTGGCTAGTTTTATCTAGTTTTACCAGTATCACAAAAATATACTATTTATACATTTATATATACCTTCTCGAGTTGGTTCCCTAGTTTGAATTTACCTCATCATTATCTCCTTTTCTTTCTTCTTCTTGAGATTGTTTCAGACATTGTTGTTCATCGCCGTCATTTCTCAAGTGTTGTTCATCGCCGTCGTTGTTTCTACTTACGTTGACATGTTCATCTCCGTCGTTAGACTTTGGCAATGGGTTCTTCTTGAGATTGTTTCAGACATTGTTGTTCATCGCCGTCATTTCTCAAGTGTTGTTCATCGCCGTCGTTGTTTCTACTTACGTTGACTTGTTCATCTCCGTCGTTAGACTTTGGCAATGGGTTTTTCATGATTTAATAAGCTTCAGACCTTCGTTATTAGGACAATAAACTGCTGGACTTGGGCCTGTAAATCGCGAATCATAGGAGACAAACTCCTCGGATTAGCTCTTCTCGCGTCTACGTGATATGCCTTTAATGGTTTCTTCATAACTTCAGATTCGCTGATAGGAATTAAGAAATTCCAGTTGGAGGTGAAACTAGACTCTTTGAGCTTTCCATAGACACCAAACTAGTTGAATTTGGATATCGGGAAGGTCTTCAAAAGTGGCCCGTAAACTGTGTGAAAACTGGTTTTCTTTTTATTTGATTTTACTTAGTTATACTAGTTATCTCGCGTCTGCGGGATATGTTTTCAGTGTTTTCTTCATAACTTGAGATTGGCTGATTGGAATTAAGAAATTCCAGTTGGAAGTGAAACTAGACTCTTTGAGCTTTCCATAGACACCAAACTAGTTGAATTTGGATATCGGGAAGGTCTTCAAAAGTTGCCCGTAAACTGTGTGAAAACTGGTTTTCTTTCTATTTGGTTTTACGTAGTTATACTAGTTATCTCGCGTTTGCGGGATATGTCTTTAGTGTTTTCTTCATAACTTGAGATTGGCTGATCGGAATTAAGAAATTCCAATTGGAGGTGAAACTAGACTCTTCCAGCTTTCCATAGACACCAAATTAGTTGAATTTGGACATGGGAAGGTCTTCAAAAGTGGCCCGTAATCTGAGCATATAATCTGTGCGAAAACTGCTTTTCTTTTAGGATATACCTTCAGTATTTTCTACATAACTTCAGATTGGCTGACCAGAATTGAGAAATTCTAGTTGAAAGTGAAACTAGACTCTTCAGGCTTTCCATAGACACCAAACTCGTTGAATTTGAATATCGGAAAGGTCTACAAAAGTGGCCCGTAATCTGAGCATAGAATCTGTGCGAAAACTGCTTTTCTTTCGGGATATGCCTTCAGTTTTTTCTTCATAACTTTAGATTGGCTGATCGAAATTGAAAAATTCCAGGTGGAAGTGAAACTAGATTCTTCAAGCTTTCCATAGACACCAAACTCGTTGAATTTGGATATCGGGAAGGTCTTCAAAAGTGGCCCGTAAACTGAGCATAGAATCTGTGCGAAAACTGTTTTTCTTCCTTTTGGTTTTACTAGTTATACTAGTTATAGCCAGAAATTCAAATACGAACATAAACCCAGAATTCACAAATTATAATTCCAAAGCTTGTTTTTTAGACTCATCTTTCTTATCAATTGAACACAATAATAGAATACCTAGTTTATCAGGTTTTACAAAATCGATTTTGAGATAGCAGTTTTGATTTCAAAAATTTCTTAAATTTTAGGGATTGGATCTAGTTTTTAAAAAGAAAGAATGGATTTGCCATCGTTTCTTCTTTTCGAGTTGGTTCCGGAGATCGCTTGTTCTTGCCGTCGCCGTTCATCCTCGCCGTTCATCGTCCGCCAACGAAGAAAGTGAAAAGAGTTAGAAAAAAAGGAAGATAACGATTATTGTTTAGTTTAATTTTTTTTTTTTTTTTAGTTTTAAGTTATTTGTTTTATGTTTCGGATTAGATCCATTTGTTCTTGGGTGGGTGGATTAAACCCAGGTTTTCAATGTAATTGTCTTGTTTTTTCTAGGGTAACATAGTAAAATACCAGTTTTCTGAAATAAAAATAATTCAAAAAGAAAATTGTTTTAAGAGGGGGTGGTTTTAGATTTGGTTTTGAGCAAAGAGGAGGTTTCAGACTTTGTCTCTTGCCATGTATAAGTCCATTCAGAAAGCCCGAGACACATGAGCTTTATATGTTGTCTTAATTGACTAATTGAGAGTACTAGTGAATGGAGGACCACTGTGTTTTAAAAAGGGAAAAAAAAAAAAAAACTGGAATATCTCAATCCCATTTAAATGATATCGCATGCACTTCGCCTGTCGCCTATCACTCATTTAGGAATATGAAAATGTTACATTATGAATCTCTCACTAGCTTAGTCATGCATTTGAGAACAAATATGTCATCCTGATTTACCTATAAAAAGATCTTTCCAATGAAGTCAACATCACGATAGTCCACTTAACCGGTTAGAGCATTATTAAAGGCATAACTGTTGGGATAAATCTTAGTGAGTTTATATTAATAAAATAAGTAACCACTTATTAATGAGTTTATAGATTTTAATGAGTTTCTCCAACAAATGAACTGATTTGTGTATAAGATCTGAGTTAAAACAGATCTTTCGGAATAACTGATTTGTGTCTCCAAACCCACTAAATCATTATTTTCTATTTTTTTAAACATAAGATCTGAGGCAAAGATGTGCTGTTGTGGATGGTCTTAGTATAGTCCAGATTCCGAAATAGGCTTAGTATATATCGTTAACGATATTTTAAAGCAAATTATGCGTTCTTCATTAACTTCAAATACAATACTTGAAAATACAACGAAAATACATAAGAGTGTTCATTCGAAAACGTAGAAATGTAAAAACAAAAGTTTTAAAATCGAAAAATAGTTGATACGAAAATGCACTTTGAAATCTAGTAAATGATCATAATTAGTATCGAAGATGTTTAGTCGTCGTATATGCATAAAGTGTAATATTTGTGGATTCTAATATAAAACATGTCCAAATACTTTTGGATTATTATTATGTAAGGTTGTGAGATCCTAAAGTGTAAACCTCCAAACATTAATGTCTTTTGCCTCTCCTTCAACCACCTCGTGTATAAAATCCTTCAACCACCTAATGGACCCATGGACCTTTGCTAATTACAAATCTTTTGATCCAACTCTCTCTATTTTCCTTTAAAAAAAAAAAAAAAAATTTGCATTCATAGTTTCATTACTCATAAATAAAATTGTAGTACAAAAAAATTCAAAAAACATTGCCAAACAAAAATTGTAAGAAATTTTGACTTAATTGAAGCTTTATATTTAACCTCCAAAACCCGGGGGGTTAAATTGTTATATATATAATTCTCAAAAATGATGTAATAGACAATAATTTTTTTTTTTATATATATAATCAAAGTTCGAAAACTACCCCAAATACTTGAGATTTTTTTCCCTAAAATTACCCCAAATAAAAATATGTACATTGGATTTTAAATAAAATTTCATTGTCAATCCTTTTCAATTTCTCAAATAACATTCAAAAGATGTTGTTATTATTATTATTTTTTTGGCGAAAAATATGTTGTTATTTAAAGGAAAAATGATTGCCAGCTACACGAACTATACGCCAACACATCACCACACATGCAGACTATTTTAATGTCTCGCTAACTACACGAACTATTGGTATTACATACGGACATCCCCGAACTATCATCGGTTATGTGTGCAACACCATAACCATCATTTACAGATAATATAAATGTCTTGTTAACTACACGAAGTATTTCTTTTTTTTGTCAACTACACGAAGTATTTTCCATCAATTTTTTTTTAAAAAAAAAGTAATTAAAAAATGAAAAAATAACTAAAAGGTAAATATTACACTATTATAAATTATATATATATATATATATTATAACTTTTAATGCATTATACTTTTAAGTTCAAATAATTTAACTAATTTAATATTTATTATATTAAATTGTTAAAAATTTAAAATAGTCACTTAGTTAAATTATACATCACTATAAGTTAAATAAAACTAAATAATATATCAATGTAAATTATATATACCATAACATTTCCAGATAATATAAAGGTGTTGTTAACTACACGAAATATTTCCATCATTTTTTAAAACTAAATTACAAAATGAAAAAATAACTAAAAGTAAATAATACACTATTGTTAATTATATATATGCATTATAACTTTTAAAGTTTTAAATTCTACATATGCAGTATCCCTTATAATTTTAAGTTAAATTAATTAACTAATTTTAATGCACACATATATTTTATATGAAATTAATTTAACTAAATTTTTAAAAGTGTCACTTAATTAAATTATACATGTTCATTATAGCTTTAAGTTAATTAACAAATTTTTAATGAGCACATATATTTTTTATTGAACTAGTTTAGTCTTTATTACATTAAAATTTTAAAGTTAGAATAGTTATAATGTACATATATAATTTACATTGATATATTATTTAGTTTTATTTAACTTATAATGATGTATAATTGAACTAAGTGATTATTTTAAATTTTTAACAATTTAATATAATAAATATTAAATTAGTTAAATTAATTTAACTTAAAATTATAATGCATTAAAAAATATAATGTATATATATAATTTATAATAGTGTAATATTTACTTTTTAGTTATTTTTTCATTTTTTAATTAATTTTTTTAAAAAAAAAATTGATGGAAATATTTCGTGTAGTTGACAAAAAAAAGAAAATACTTCGTGTAGTTAACAAGACATTTATATTATCTGGAAATGATGGTTATGGTGTTGCACACATAACCGATGATAGTTCGGGGATGTCCGTATGTAATACCAATAGTTCGTGTAGTTAGCGAGACATTAAAATAGTTTGCATGTGTGGTGATGTGTTGGCGTATAGTTCGTGTAGCTGGCAATCATTTTTCCTTATTTAAAGTATAAAATCGCCATAGATTATTTATTTCTTCAATTATTCAAAATAGAAACAATCATTTAAATTTTTTCCGAAAATCTCGCGTCACACATTATCCATCGTTGCACTTTTCACTCTGCTCTGTTTCTTCTTCTTCTTCTTCTTCTTCTTCTTCTTCTTCAGAGCATCAAAATCGAAATCAACAGAGAAACCAAAAATGTCAGATAACAATCCACAAATCCAATCATCAACCTTCAACACACTAAACTACGATGTCACCGAATCAATCCTTTCTCATCTCCCAATCTCTTCCTTAGTCCGTTTCACTCTCGTCTCCAAGCTATGGCGTTCAATAATCATCTCTCTTCCTCCTTCATCTTCATCTTCATCACCATGGCTCTTCCTCTTCGGTATCCACAACACTTCCTCTTTCCATAACCAATCCTTCGCTTTCGATCCTCTCTCAAACACTTGGCTCCGTATTCCTTCCTCTTCTTCTTCCCCCGATCATTTCGTCGGATCTAATCGCTTCCTCTTCACCACCGCTCCTAGATTCTCCTTCTCACCGATCCTTAAACCTAATTGGCGATTCACTTCTCCTGTTCGATTTCCGAGAATCAATCCTCTGTTAAGCGTTTTCACTACTCTCTCTGGCTATTCTAAGCTAATCCTCGTCGGTGGATCTTCGCGAATCGGCGGATTAGTCGATATCGAGGAACGATTAGCTGTTCAAGTCTATGATCCGATCCTTGATTCATGGGAGCTTTGTCCACCACTTCCTGCTGATTTAAGATCTGGTCAGGATCATCAAACCTTAACTTCAGCTTTGTTTAAGAGAAGATTCTATGTTTTCGATAACTATTCGTATTTTATCTCATCGTTTTGTTTGGATTCTTATACATGGAGTGATGTTCAAACGCTTAAACCACCTGGACTCTCGTTTGCGTTCTTGAATTCCTGTAATGGTATGCTTGTTCTTGGTGGAATGTGTGGGTTCTCGTTTAATCTATGGAGAATCGAAGAAGTTTCGATGGAGTTTAGCGAAATCGCGGTAATGCCTGAGGATTTGTTGTTTGGATTAGTTGATGATAATGAGGATGAGGAAGAAGATAGTAACAAGTTTAGGAGTTTGAAATGTGTTGGCTCTGGGAATGTTATATATGTGTTTAATGATGATTGTCATAAGAAATATCCAGCTTGTGTATGTGAGATTGGAAATGGAAAGTGTAGTTGGAGAAGAGTGCCTCATTTGCCTTTTCCGGTTAATAAGTTTCATAAAGTTGTTAGTTTCTGCTCAACGGTATCCATTAGCGATGTTTTCCACCCCGAGGAAGCTCAGATTGGTGGTTCGATCCGCACTTGAGTTTGCTTACTTTTATGGTACTGGTATGATCTTCTATACCCTGTCTCTCATTTGATTAAATTACAGTAGATTGAGAATCATTATCATGGCTGTTTGTTAGGAGAGTGTTTTGACTGGTATTATATCGTTGACATAGTCTCTTGCTTAGGCTTTGTTGTTTCGGTGAATGAACATTCTGTGTTAGGAGCTTACAAAGAGATTGCTATTTAGAATCCAGTAATAGATATAAGTGTGTGTTCACAATCTCTTGTGCCAAAGCAGGCAAAGATTTGAATATTGATACGTTTCTATATTCAAACTAGAACGTAGCTATATCTTAGTGTTCTTGGTGGTACAGTTTCTGTATACTAATGAGTAATGACTTGGTACCTTATGACTTGGCAGTGATAAGCTTAAGTGGGAATGAAGGAAGAAGAGAAACTAATGGAGTGTATAAAGATGGTTATCAGTTTATCATGGTAATCATTAGCATGTAATTAGGTGTAAAATGTTATGTTAATTCTTTGTTTCTACTGCTATATTTTTTTTGTTTAAAATAAGATACTCGGACGGTTCCAGATAGGTGTATAAACATTCTACTGAATTATTTACATCTACTGAATCATCAAGTATTGTTGTTTTTTTGGTATAAGTGAGTGTGTGTTCACAATCTATTGTACTAAAGCAAAAAATCTTGGAGAGAACAAAATCAAATAAAAGCAGTTTTGATGTGTTTCGATGCTGTTTCTGTTATAGCCTCGTTGGCCCATATCTAGTTGTACTCTTTAGGTATTCGAATTTCACTTGTCTAATCTTTTTCCAATGCTTTCCCATAACGTTACATAAATTTTCAAATTGCCCCAAATCTTTGAAGACCAGTCTCAAACACTCATTTTGATAATTTGTGTATGGGACAAGACACCATAGTCAATCCTAAATATATCCTCTTGGAGTCTTTTTTACAAGGTAGATTTTACCAAACAGAGAGACATAATTGATGCAGTGCCAAATCCACAAGCCACAGTGGAATGAAAAATCAAAATTTTGAGTCTGTTTTGCAAAGAGGTTTATTTTATGAAACAGTAATAAATAAACAGAAACAAATGATTTTATTATTGATTTTAGTTCTAAAAATGAAGCTAAACACAATTAAATCAACAAACCAATGACAATGCAAAACAGAGAAATTTCTTTTTTGGCTTTTGGTTTAAAACGAAGGAAAGACAAAAACATAAAGGTTATTCTAGTGCCAAATCCACAAGCCACTATGATCTAGTGTGGAGTATATTTTAGCATTGTCTTTACTTTAGTGTTATCTGTCTTTTTTTATGAAATTACCAAACAGAGAAACATGATTTATGCAGTGCCAAAAACCCAAGTCTATTTTCCGGTGTGCAAATAGGCTATTTGGATCAGTTCGTCCACCATTTGATGACAAGGTTCTTCTAGTGCTTTCGATGACAAGTACAAAACCAAAGTAGATGTAGTAAACTACTTGTATTATACTAGGTTCTGCATTAGACCAACGTAGTAGAAGAGTTTAGAAAAAGTGTCATAACCTGATGTTTTGAAGTTAATAGAATCAAATGTATTCTCTCTTGTAAAAAAAGCGTATGTATAAATATATCTTGCGTGATAGAGCATAAATAACTCGAATTTTATTTTCTTCTTTAGTGATAGTATGAAAGAAACCACTGGATTGCTTCTTCTATACACTAATGTATCACAATCCTTATTTTCTAGACGCTAACCAAATAACCAATGTGAATAATATTATACTGTATGATTTTAGGTAATATATGAGAACACACTTTTACCAAATCGTACAAGAATTCACATCTATGATTTATGTATATATGATTCGGTTAACTTTTTAAATTCATACACGTAAAAAAAAAAAAATCAAATTATCAACAACAAAAAAAAAACAAAGAAACGTTTTAAGTTTTAACAGCATACATGTATGTTATCCACGTCGTAACATTGTAACACCATGCAAATAGCCATTGGGCTAATTGAGGATCCATTTTCTTTTTCTCTATTTTCCATTAGAAAAATTGTGATATCTACCAAATAAAATCGGTGATTTTGACATGATATAACTGTATATAGCAATCTCGATAATTCTAATGTAACATTAACTAGATTAATAAAATCCGGTATATATCATTTTAAAAACAAGGTATAATTTGACTTCCATACATAACAAGAAAATAAGCATATTGTAGTTATAAAATTAATTTTTCTCTTTGACTAGTATTGATACACGTTGATAAGCAATTGGTGTTTGTCACGTTTAGTCAAAGAAATATTTTCTTGGAACAAAAAAAAAAAAAAAAGAATATAAAAAGAAAATGGGAAAATTAAAAGAAGAGAAAATAAAGCAAGAAACCTGCTTTCTTCCACCTCCTCTCCTTTGATTTATTTTATCACCTTTGCTTTTTGTCTAAGCTTTTAAGATTCGTTTGATAATCACATAATGTCGTAAATACCATTACATGTTTTGTCCTTTTCGTTGAGATTGCTCGTTCGACAGTGGCATGCTTACCGACAATTTCAAGTCTTTTCAGGGACTAAATAGTAAAATCTATTCCAAAGAAAATTTAGGAACAAGTTTTTGTCTCGCGTTATTCAAACCCTAGTCTGAATTCACCATATATGTACATTCTCTCTAGGTTATGCTTAAACAAAGGGTGCGTTTGGTAATTATATAACTCGTGACTATTCTCCATATACATCTTTTAGCATACGTTGTTTGGTTTTACTTTATTAATCAACTTCACGAGTGTGAAAATTTGAAAACCTCTCTCTCTCTCTCTTTTCCTTTTTTTTTGTTCTCTTTATCTCAAGCTTATTCTTCTTCTGAACTACTAGATCTCTCTTTTGTTTCTTTGAGTTTTGTTTATCTCGCGGCTCTGACCGGCTCTCAAGTTGTTTGTGGCTGGTTAATGGATATTGAACCCTCTTGGGATCTTGGGGGGGTGGTTATTTCTTTTCCTAAATTGCATGGCAACATCAAGTGACCAAACCAATACCAAATCATCACATTCTCATACTCTTTCCCTTCTCCTCATCATCTTCTTATCTTTCCTTCTCTTAATCAGCCTTACAATCCCCATGACTCGTCATCAGTCCACATCTGCGGTTTCTCCCTTCAAGAGGGTTCTTCTCGAACCTTCGGTTCCAGCTTCATCGACAATGGATCTACATCCAAAGGCTAGCACACGACGCAGCCGCACTTCTAGAAGGAGAGAGTTTGGAAATGATGCACATGAGGTTCCTAGTGGTCCAAACCCTATTTCCAACTAGGTGTGTTGGCCCATCTAGTACTACCGGTGAGTTTGAAAGATAAGTTACTATAGATCAATATTATATGTATATTGGGAAAGCTTCTGATCGATGGAGATTAATTAGAGAGAAGCTTATTATTATGGATTTCTTTTTTGGATATGAATTATCATGGATTTGGTATATATATCTTTGGATCGATCAATTTGGTACCCTTCCATTTCCTTCTTAAATCTTTTGTTCGTTTTTATATTGTTTCCTCCATCTTTTAAGTTTTGAAGTTAGAGTTGTAAAGAAGAGATATAGTACTCTTAATTGTTCACATGTGTATGTATGTAGCCACCTCTATATTTCCTTCACAAAGTATTTGGGGGCAGATAGAATCCTTTATCGTTAGATTTATCTAATTATAATGATAGTTTAATTATTACTATAAAACGTGGACCATGAACCAAAAGATCCTATTTGTAACACTAAGTGAATGACATTGAAGATCTCGAGGCATTTCCCAAATAATTGTTCAATCTCGTTTTGTCCGGACAAAACTGTCTCCTTTCTGAAATCTTGAAAAGAAAATGCAAAACAGCTATATCCGATATATCAATTATCTAAAGTAGTTTTCTTTTTTTGATAAGAAAAGTAGTAATAATCTTTAAATAATAATAATAATTCATGTTACTATGGACCCTCCGATATATTCATGCCCAACCGTAGGCTATACGATTCGACAATCAAGTGAGAAGACCCCATTATCTTTATGTGAATTGTTTTTTTCACCATAAAATAAAATATATCAGAAAAATTGTGTCCAACTTTTTTTTTCGTCGGGTTGAACGACAAGAGACTGTAGAAGAGAAGAAGCAAAATTATTTAGACAAGAATCGGTTCCTAACAAAGCTTTTTGTCTTATCAAAGCACATTATCCTAGAAAAAACTCCAAAAGCTAAATGAGAAAAAGTGATGATTTGATAATTATAATCGTATCATTTCCTTGTTGTTGAATTATATGCCATCAATCATTTGCTTTATGATGTTCCACTTTTCTTCTCTTTCTTTCTTTATTCGTGTACGTTAACGGCCTTGGTTTTCTTATTATTTATTTACAAGCTACAATTTCTGTTTTTTGAAATTTACAAAAAAAAAAAAAAAAAAGATTAGCTTTGATAAGAAATGAACTGATCGTGCATATATCGAAATAATAGGCTCACTACTTGTTACGTTTAGAATTTATGATTGTATACGCTTCGGAAGCGTAAATGTACATCAATGTCAACAAGAGAAGAGAGTGCTTGGAAATGTTACGAGTGAACGTGGCCAAGTTAATTTGAAAAAGATTAGAGAAACTAGTGAACGTATTATTAAACACTTATTTCAGGTCAAATTAGTTGACAGGTAGAAGTGAAAAAATCCAGCCAGATATTTTCTCAAGAACGAGAGACCTTGTAGTTAGAGCTATTATTTGAGAAGTAGAAGTGAAAATCCAGCCAAATCAGTTGCATGTTGAGGAGTGAGGAGTAGACCAATTCAGATTCTCGTTCGATTCTAATTTTAGTTGGTTGTCAAAAATATGTAGTTCTTTCCCTTCTCCTCATTTTTTATCATCTTTCTTTCTCTCATATAATCAGTCTTACAATCCCCACCAAAAAAAGTAGTTTAATTTTTTTATATATTTTTAATATAGATTAATTTCTAATATCTTTAATATACATTGAATTCATATAAATAATCTATGTATAACTAGATAAATCTAATACTATAAAACTTTCAATTAATCAAAAATTAAATAAATCACAATGATTCGATGAATTCTCTATTGCAAATTTTATTAATAGTAACCGATTGAACCCATAAGTTGTTGATGAAAAAAAGTCTATTGAGAATTTGGCAGAAAATCTAGAGTGGTGGAAATAAAATTTTATTATAGAGATCACTAAATGATATCAAAGTATATGAAATATCATATATGTATAATATTTGAAGGAGTCTCTTGATACATTTATTATTATTTTAATTTTAAAAAAATTATGCATTAGCGCTCCATTGTTTATATAAAACATTGACATATTGGGTCCGTTTATAAATTATACATATATCAAATAAATTATATTATATTATTATTTTGTCAAAAAAATTTCTATTAAATTTTATAAAAGCATGCATAAACATAAAAATTTAATTTAAATTTCATGAATGTATAAATTAAATAATATGACACATATAAATTTTTTCATCTTTTTTGTCTACTATATATAAAATTATTTACAATGCATTCATTTGAATTTATGATTTATTTTAAAGTAAATATAAGATATCAAATTAACATTAGTTTTTTGTCCATTTAAAAACATGTCACACAGATCACACAATAACTTATTTATTAATAATACGACGACACTTTTTTAATTGAAGACGGACTTTGGCCAATCAACGTGACTACATAATACCACTTAAGTCTTGATCCCCAAGCTACTGAATAATTGAACCCCAAGCTACTGAATATCAAGTTTATCGCATAAACCTCGGAACATATCGTCTTCGATATTCTCATATCTTTGATAAACAGAAATTATCCTTATAAGAAACCCTAGCTAGGTAATTAGTCGGTGCATACATACTTGTATAAATATTAGGTGTAGCCTCCTTAATTTAATATCGCTTTTGCTTCTCGATTCTTATTCTCAACTTTCTTCCTAATTCTCTCGATCGTTTTGTGTTGTTCATCTTCGATCTTCTCTTTTTCGACCTTCTCGTTTCTTCTCACTTCTAAATAACCATGGCTTCTCCGATGGAACACACCGAGAAAAAAACCGCCACGTACCTCGCCGCTCTCCTTAAAAATACCACAGCTCCTAGCCCCAACGTCAACTCTTAAGCTCCGATGGGACTCACCGAGAATGGATCCGCCACGTACCTCTCCGCAGGCAACCCTTGCCTTGACTTCTTCTTCCACGTTGTTCCCTCCACGCGCAAGGAATCTCTGGAGCAGCGGCTACAAGAGGCTTGGGACCACGACTCCTTAACCACTCTCAAGCTTATCTGTAACCTTCGTGGAGTCCGTGGCACTGGAAAATCTGACAAGGAAGGGTTTTACACGGCGGCTTTGTGGCTCCATAGTTGTCATCCCAAAACCCTAGCTTGTAACCTCGAGTCCCTCTCTAAATTTGGTTACTTTAAAGACTTTCCAGAGATTCTTTACCGGATTCTACAAGGATCTGAAGTCCGCAGTATCCAGAAATCAGAATGGCTCGAGAGGAAAGGCACTTCATCTCGAAGTAGAAGAGATCGTTTCTATCTCCAAACCTCGAGAGGCTACTATGGTGGTCGTGGTTTTGGAAGGGGTTGCGGAATGGGTGGTCGTGGTGGTAAAAAGAAACCGGCGGCCACGAGGGAGCTGAGGGTATCGAAAGCAGAGAGGAAGAACCAAGAGGAGAAAGAAAGAGCAAGCTTGGCGCGCAAGCAAAAGAAGGTTTCAATGGAGAAGGACGCAATGACAAGATATTCTAACGATCCAAACTATAGGTTTCTCCACGATTGCGTCTCTGATCTATTCGCGAATCAACTAAGTAGAGACCTTGAGTTTTTGACATCCGGCGAACCGAACAAAATCTCTCTAGCGGCTAAATGGTGTCCATCGCTTGATTCTTCGTTCGACAAAGCAACTCTTCTTTGCGAGAGTATTGCTAAGAAGATGTTTCCTCGAGAATCATCCCCGGAATACGAAGGCGCTGAAGAAGCTCACTATACGTATAGAGTTCGTGATCGGCTACGGAAACAAGTTCTTGTTCCTCTCAGGAAAACTCTACAACTCCCTGAAGTATACATGGGAGCGAGCGACTGGGAGTCTCTTCCGTACAATCGCGTTGCTTCCGTGGCGATGAAGTCGTATAAAGAGACTTTCTTGAAGCACGACGCGGAGAGGTTTCAGCAATTTCTTAACGATGCGAAGACGGGAAAGACAAAGATAGCTGCTGGTGCTGTGTTACCTCACGAGATAATCAGAGATCTAAACGGTTATGACGGTGGACAAGTCGCTGAGCTGCAATGGAAACGAATGGTTGATGATCTCAAGAAGAAAGGTTCTTTGACGAATTGCATTGCTATCTCCGACGTTTCGGGTTCTATGTATGGTGATCCAATGGAGGTTTCGGTCGCGCTTGGTTTGCTCGTCTCTGAGCTATCAGAAGAGCCATGGAGAGGAAAGCTTATAACATTCAGCCAAAACCCTGAACTTCATTTGGTGAAAGGAAGTGATTTGAGATCAAAAACAGACTTTATTAGGAGAATGCAATGGGGTATTAACACTGATTTTCAGAAAGTGTTTGATTTGATTCTTAGTGTTGCCGTGCAAGCGAAGCTAAAGCCAGTAGAGATGATCAAGAGGGTGTTTGTGTTCAGTGATATGGAGTTTGATGAAGCCTCGTCTTCGCGTCCTTGGTCTTCTTCGAGGAATGAATGGGAAACGGATTATGAGGTGATTGTGAGGAAGTACATAGAGAAAGGGTATGGACAAGTTGTGCCGGAGATTGTGTTTTGGAATCTGAGGGACTCAAGGTCAACGCCTGTGCTCGGAAACAAGAAAGGAGTGGCTTTGGTAAGTGGCTTTTCGAAGAATTTGTTAAAAATGTTCTTGGAACAAGATGGAGAGATTGATCCAATGAAGATCATGGAGGCTGTTATATCTAGAGATGAGTATAAGTCACTTGTTGTAGTTGATTGAAAACTTTTAGAGTTTTAAAGATTTGTTACATTTGGTTTAATCTTTGAATAAATTGAAACTTCAATTACATTTATTTTCAGTAAATGGGGCCATATATTTTGTGTTATTATCTTACAAGTTCGAAGTTTCGAATGAAATTCTCGTAAAATTTGTAAACAAATTAAGTGGGTATGTAAACCAACTAAAATCGAGCATATTCATTATTATGGAGGATTTTTTTTTTCCTTTTTTGTCACAACGTAAGAATTTCTTTTAAGTATCGAAGTTATGAAAAAAATATTAATGAGATAACATGGTACTTAATTTTCTTCATTGTGTTTAGGTAAATGGAAATGTGAAGAGATTAGAAGAAAAAAAAAAGGACTGAGATCGAAGAGAAAAATCAAACCAGTGTTATAAAAGTAAGCATATAGTACTAACCAAACTATATACTCCCCACTGGTGCCTTCCTAGCTCAATCCTGAGACTGAGTGGGGAAAAAATGGAATTAATTGATAAAAGTTCAACGAATTATATATCCTCAATATTTAATTGTTTCAAACGGATCGTACGTAATTTGTAGATTTCTTTTTCCTGGTTAATACTAAATAAAAAATTTGTATAGGAGGGGAATAATTAAGAGCATCAAGAGAGAGCATTAGTACAGGGAAAAAGTAGAGGAGACTTTGAAAGAGTTTGAGCAACTTTGATTTTGTGAAAACAGAGGATGAAACACTCGGAACCAAGCTACACAACCAACAGTCAATCCCATCTTCAAAGACATAGACCCGGAGATCAGGAATACAATCACTGCAAAAAGACATAATAGGTGATTCTCATGGCTTATGATTCTCTAGTTAATCTAACTGAGACAGACTTATGCCAATCTGTTTATTGCTTTCTTGTTTTTATTCTTTTTTTTTTCCAAGAAACCAATCGTAACAGTTATGCTCCATGTAAAACCACTTAGCAATGAAAAAACACGACTAACTGAAAATGCTACTATTTGAGTTGCCTAAACTCCTTGACCGGAAGCAAAAAATCTTCACCTGATCTCGATTTTATAATTAAGGAGAATGAGAAACTATACAAAAAAATCAAAAAGAAAATCAACTTCTAAGAATTGTAACTCTTCATCTTGCAGTAAGGATTAATGACTTTGTGGTGAGATGATTGCAAATGCTGGAACTAATTTGATGAGTAAGAGATGACCAAATCTCAAAGCTAAAGCTGTAATTAAAAACAAATTGTTAGGTAATTCAAAAGCAGAGTTGCAGAGGAGACAACGAAGAAGGATGTTCGAGCCCAACTCCTTAAGATATCTACGTAATTGTTTAATCTATGTTTGTTCTTTAGCACAAACAAAATTTTTTACTACACAATAACTTATATATTCTTACATTCAAATCTAATTTCATTATTGCAAGAATATATATAAGTTGTAGCCTCCATTTATAGAATAAGAAATTAAATGAAACAAAAAGGCCATGAATGAAAAAGTTGAACAAAGATACTTAGCATAAATAAAACTCTAGTAAGCATCACAATAGATATTTTATATATATATATATATATATATATATATACTAAATAAAGCTAAAATCATACATTTAAAAACATACTACTTTGCATCTATATACACTTATTTAAACTTCATAAAAGTAAAAATAGTCGAAGGATGACTTTTGTAGTCTCTCGTAGTCTCTCTCTTGTGTAAGTGCTTGGTGCTACGCATGCACCATGGTCTATATATGGATGCTCGTTGTTCTCCTTCTTGTTGTCCTTCTTGTTGTCCTTGTTGTTTTCCTTGCTGTTCCGCCTGTTGTGCTGCCTGTTGTGCCGCCTGCTGCACTTGCTGCCTCCCTTTCAAATTCTCAATACATTTTATGACAATGCGAATACGCGCTTCTTTTATTTCTTTGTTAGAAGGATCTAGTGTTGTAACACTCTTCAAAAATATATGTTTTTCTTACAAAATAACTTACATATTTTTAGATTCAAATCTAGTTAGGTATTGCGGTAAATATGTAGAAGTTTTTTTTTTTTGTCAAAGATTTATTAACATGATATTTACTGCAATAACTAAATTAACCAAATTTGAATTTTAAAAATGCTATTACACTAGGTACTGTATAATGTTTGATTTTCAAATAATACGAAATTTTTTTATCAAAGATTTATTAACATGATATTTACTGCAATAAATAAATCAAATTTGAATCTAAAAATGCTATTACACTAGACACTATATGATGTTTGATTTTCAAATAATATGAATTTCTAGATTGTTAGGATTTTTTTTTTAACTGAGATTTCTTGTTTGGTGCATGTAGAGTTATATTCTTCATGGTCATGTGTAGTAAAGATAATAATAGCTTTAGTTTTACAACATGAAGTGATATCGTAAGTGCACAGATTATGTCCTTATCGCTCTAACAGGTATTTGATCCACAAGAAATGTGAATAAGTATACTAATCCCCTATATATTAATAGAGAAGCATTTTTGCCAACAATGCTGATGTGTCGTCGCTAGAGAGTTCGACATTAATTATAAAAATAAACTAGCATGCTCACACTCTCCTCTCATCTATTGAATTTATTTAAGGAAATATTGAATTTTGTCTTTCCTCTAATTTTCTTAACAAAGTTATTTTCCTTTAATTTAGAAATATTTCAAAAATTTTATTAAAAATTTATCTCTCATCTTTTTATGATCATATTTTTTTAAAAAATTGGATCAATACATAGTCTATATAATAAATAAAATCTAGATTTTATTTTTCATATATGTTGTGATTTGAATTTTTAAAAACGGACATAATTTACTTAATTAGTTAAAAAAAGAGTGAATTTTAATATTTTAATATTTGATTTAACACACATCCAAAAAATATTTAATATTTTGAATAAAAAGTAAAGAAACTTTGACAAAAATAAAAATAAAGAACAAAATTATTCAATCAAAAACAATAAATAATCACTTAAAAATGTGAAAAAATTGCATTGTATCATAAAGATCAGCGGGTTACTGAAATTTGAAATCAGAATATATAAACAAGCTTTTGTATCATAAAGATCAACAGTCATTATGTCTTTGATTCGTTTAATATCTTTTATAGATCAATTAGAGTTTATATTTACGTTACAAGAAAACTTTCAAATCATGAATTTTAAAATTTATAAATTTAATGTTTGTCCTGCGGTGTACCGCGGGTTAAGACCTAGTTATATTATATACTACTTAAGCTAAGGTGATTATTTTAATAGTTTACTTAAATCCAAACGATTAAAGGGATAAATGAAATCAAACAAAAGCAATTCAAAATATTAAGCAAAAACAAACCTAGTTAATTATGCTAGCTAAATTCTCAATTGCAAATAAGTAATCAACAAAACTAATCAGCAAGTCTACTAAGGTCTTTAATCACTCTAACACAAATCATTATTTGGCTACAGAAGAAAACCTTACAAAGGTTTCTTTCAAACCTTTCAAAATTCAAAGTTCAAATAGATTTAATATTAACAGTAAAAGTCATAAGACCTTTACAAAAATGTAAAACTGTATGAATTGATTTACGATGGTATAAGATGGATACCATATATAGTTTCGCTTGAGAGGAGGTCAAGGATTTTTGGTGAGATATCAATTCAAACCCCCCGTGGAAAAGTAGAAAAAGAATTGTCTACTTTGGAAATTAATTAAGTATTGTCTAATATATAAGCCAATTCAAATTATAATTAGTATTAAAGCCGTTTGGAAATGAGTCCAAGAATAAAATATGCCTGAGTTTGGTCGCTTGGTTAAAGTGAACATATCATATTAATGAAAATTTTGACTTGGCTTGCAAAGCTCAACGATTTTCTTACTATAGTGTTAATCCAATTAGGCAAATAATTTTTTTTAAGTAGTTTCTAATGAAACCTACCTTTGAGAATTAGACATGTTGTTAAACCTTAGTGAATTCGTTGTATTTTACATACACTAACCATGTTGGGAGATAGATGAGATAGACCATATCGAAATATAAAGATCGAAAAAATCTAGAAGATCGTGATATTTGATAATATTTTAATTTAGAAATAATTATATTTATTTTTATCTTAATTTAGAAAATTAAGTTTAATATTACTACAATTCTTTCAAAACAATTTTGTGTTCCTACTCTCATCAACTTTATCATAATATCATAGCAAACCTCTAACGATTTTAAGAGTTTTAGATATTGAAATTTTGAGAAATGTAGCATTGGCAACCTTAGTCTGTGAGAGAGGTTGGGACAAAACAGAGGCAGATACGATTCCAATTGTGGTGTCATTCTACCGAGAGTATCTAAAAAATATACTCTTACCTCCATCAAAATTAGGCCAATATCCGAATATTGGTAAAAAAGCTAGAGATTTGTTGTCTGCGGAATATACAGTAAAACATCTATAAATTAATACTCGATAAATTAATAACCTCTATAAATTAATAAATTTTTTCGGCCCCAAGTTGGGACCAGTGTAAAAATTGACATAATTCGATAAAATAATAAGATAATAATTTTTTTGAAAATCTTATGTAAACATATGGTCCCATCAATATCATAAATTAATAATTTTATAAATATATCAAAATATATTTATATATATATATATGTTTTTATAACGTATATTTATATATATATATATATATGTTATATATGAAAAACTTTAGTGATATATGACTCTTGTATTGTACGGAGGGATATGCCACTATCTTTTACCGGTACAATTCTAACAAATCCATTAATGTATTCAAAACCATTATTACCGTGTAAACCATATTATATATATCTAGCTGTCTTGGGTCAACTAAAAAAAATTATGATTCATTTTTAATATCTTGCGCTCAAAATCAAAATAGGAAAAAAAATCCGAAATTAATTTTAAGTTACATGCATGTTCACTGTTCACTTTCAAATTTTACCATGCATGAATTATTTATGATTTAGCTATATATCAGATTTATGTCTATATATATAAGCCACCTCATAAACACACAAAAAAAAAAGAGAACCAGGTAGGAAACAAATCTATAAAGAAACATGATTTACTGTGGACAGGTCATCAACATAAATGGTAATTGAAATTATCTTTTTTCTATAATTATTTCTTAAATTGGCACAATAATCTTTGTTTATAAATGGAAAAGGTAGCCAACATTTCTGTCAAATTAGTTTCTGTTTGAGTTTGTCATTCTTAATATTGTTTCTCTCCAAATACCTCTCTCTCTCTCGCTCTTTTTTTTCTTTCGGTTATAACCTATTAAACTCTACATAAAACAGCAAAACTTAAACTGTTTTTGGTTTTTATAAGACTGTTGGGTAATTTCTGTGTTCCATCAAAAGTTTTGAGGTATTTTCCTATATATTATTTGCTAGTAAGAGAGGTTTCAAACGAAGAACAATAAAAATCTTCAGAAAATGAGTTGTTTCTCGTGCTTCTCTTCAAAAGTTGCGGACAATGAAGGTTCTTCGATGCCTGCTCCGTATAAGCAACCAAACTCACCTAGTAAGCTCTTGTCATATATTCTTGGAAATGTGCACGTTCGATTTTTGTCTAAATCGTTTTATATTTTTTTGAAAGTTCTTTTAAGCAAATCATGTCATGTATTATTTCCTATAGAGAGAACAACAAGAGAAGTGGCGGCCACGAACGTAAACGTGCCATCGAACAATATGGAAGCACAAGTTTTCTCGTTCCGTGAGCTAGCCACCGCCACAAAGAATTTCAGACAAGAGTGCCTCCTTGGCGAAGGCGGGTTCGGGAGGGTTTACAAAGGAAAGCTCGAGGACACAGGACAGGTAAAATCTAGAAACTTGTCGAAAAATATTTTTCCGTTAGTCTAAATTTCGATCTAGACTTTTCATGTAAAACTTTTCTAGATGTTAAGTAAATTCAACGCGCAATTTATTGCACAAAACGGTTTTTTAGTGAATAAATTTTACATTCATAAAAAAAAAGTCGATCTAAAATATTTTTCCGTTAGTCTAAATTTCGATCTAGACTTTTCATGTAAAACTTTTCTAGATGTTAAGTAAATTCAACGCGCAATAAATTTTACATTCATCACAATTTATCTAAAATTCTTTGTTTGGGATTGTGATGATCAGGTCGTGGCAGTAAAACAACTTGATAGGAATGGATTACAAGGACAAAGAGAGTTCTTGGTCGAGGTTTTGATGCTTAGTCTTCTTCATCATACGAATCTTGTGAACCTTATCGGTTATTGCGCAGATGGAGACCAAAGACTTCTTGTTTACGAGTATATGCCTCTTGGATCTCTCGAAGATCATCTCCTCGGTAAATCATAATCTCAATTCACTAATCAATTTTTTGAAGCTAACCAAAAAGATAACTGAAACCGGTTTGGTTATGTAAATTAAATCAGATCTTGAGCCGGGACAAAAACCATTAGACTGGAATACTCGTATCAAGATTGCTTTAGGAGCTGCAAAAGGACTTGAGTATCTCCACGACGAAGCCAATCCTCCAGTGATTTACCGAGATCTTAAATCGTCAAATATATTACTTAACCCAGAATACACTGCGAAATTATCGGATTTCGGTTTAGCAAAGCTAGGTCCTGTTGGAGACACACTACATGTGTCTTCCCGAGTTATGGGAACTTATGGTTATTGTGCTCCTGAATATCAAAGAACCGGCCATCTTACAAATAAATCAGATGTTTATAGCTTTGGAGTTGTGTTGTTGGAACTTATAACCGGAAGACGAGTTATCGACACAATGAGACCTAGTCATGAACAAAATCTGGTTACTTGGGTGAGTACTTTATTAGCATATATGATTTACTAACGGCTTATCAATGTAAATTTGTTTATTAGCATATATGATTTACTTAATTAACAATCTATAAATTTGTTTTAGGCACAACCGATTTTTAGAGATCCGACTAGATTTCACCTGCTAGCTGATCCATTACTTCGAGGCGATTACCCGGAAAAGAGTTTGAACCAAGCTGTAGCTGTAGCGGCAATGTGCCTGCAAGAAGAACCTACGGTTCGACCGCTAATGAGCGATGTTGTTACAGCCCTGAGCTTTCTTGGTGCACCCTCAGATTTCTCCAATACCGGTTCGAACCATTTGCAACAAAATCGATCCAAGAAAGATCAGGATGCAGTTCAGTGGGATTCAAGTCCTAGATAAATTAATTCACAAAAATGTAGACATTTTTATTATTATATGACCCATCCATTGATCACAACTTATGTGTCTTCCGTTTATTTTACTTTTGGGTTATAAATTTCTTCCAGTTAATTAATTAATTTATTTAAATTACATTTTGTTCTATGTCATTTTGTATCAACGTATCTCATCTAAATTAGTTAACATATTTATTCTAAATTGCATAAATAAAAGAAAGATAGCCCAGTTTTAGCCTAAAAGGTCACACATTCCATTCAGATTAGGCAATATGAGAGAATCATGCCCGAGCCATAATATTATTATCCATGGTCGTCCTAGTTCCATATATAGCGAGTCGTTGGAAGGCCCGGGCAAGCAACATCAAAGGCAGTGAGTAATTTTGGACTCTTAATTAAAATTAAATTAGATTTTTGGGCCTCTAATATAAAGATAACAACAATCATGAAAAAAAACAGATCCAAAAGAATCCAAATAAACTAATTAAGGGATTTTTAACTATTATACCCATTTTTAATTTTTCTTTTTCTGAAATGCCATTCCTAAAACCCATTTTCTGGGATGCCCTTTTGCTGAGTTCAAAAGACGATTCTGCCCCTGTGTATTATCTGACTTTTAGATGATTCTTCTCGATTTGACTACACGGGACTTGCATCGGGAACATTTTCCACTTTTAATTTTCGGAACAAATTAAAGTCAGAAAATTTAAAAAGAGGTGTACTTTGACTCAAGTGAAGCAACACTTCGTTGCTGTTGTCTTCATTTATTTCCTGTGACTCATTTCACCATTTGTGAACTCACTGCAAATCCGCATACCGGAATTCTCCAAAGCAAACTGTGTGTGCTCGTCGCACTATGGAAGGTATGGTGTATAGTTTAGTTTTTAATCGTTTTGTCCACCATAAATTAATCTGATAGGGACCACTGTTTCTCTTCTTCAAGGATTAGTAGAATAGTTGTCATGTTGTCCATCTATTTATTGTTTTCGTCTCTCAATTTTAGGTTTTTGTCCACTATTTTTTTCAGATCTATAGTCATGATTGGCGACGAAAACACCCAATGCGAAGCAGAAGTGCCCATTGTAAACCCACCATTTCGTGATGGGAGAATCGCCGACAATCCCCCCAATTATCAGCGAATTGCTCCATGAAAGAGTGTTCGTGATGCAAACATCTTAGAAGCCGAGAATCACACTGATGTAAGTTTGTGTCCATGATTAATTTTGTCCATGATTATTTATGTCATGGTTATTTCGTCTATTGGATTATATAACGTTTTTCGTCCATGCTAATTGTGTTTTGTCCATTATATAACATTGCAGCTGGAGGTATGTCCAATCGATTCTCTTAATCCATCAAACAATCGATTTGCCCCTTCTTGTCCACAACCGTCGTACTTTGTCCATGTTCCGGTAAACAAACAACCTGCTACCCAGATGAATCTGCTTCGTCGTTCTTTATCCCCGTTGGAGAGATATTATCACCAAGAAAAGGACAAGAAACGAGGGCAATATTTCTACTTAATTTTCTAATTCAATTTACTTTTCACTTAAATCACCAAACATAATCCATCAAACAATCCTTTTAACCGTAATTAATTTATCTGTACTTCCTACGACAACCATTTATTATCTAGCCTATACACATATATATACTGACACATAATTTCATACTCAAAATCTTCCTTTACATTAAAGAAGGGCTTTGACCAAAAAAAAAAAAAAAAAAAAAAAAAAACATTAAAGAAGGGCATTTTTGACTTTAACGCATACCCATAATTGAGGTTTTGACCTCCCTCCGAAAGCCCATTTCGAAAAGGGCATTTTTTGTAACAAAAACATGATTTATGCCCTCCGTCAACGAAATTCCCTAAAATAATTACCTCAAAATTGAATCATATCTTAATATGGTTTAAAATGAATTTATGTTTTGTAAATCAGTTTTTTTTCAATATACATTAAAAAATTTTAAAAAAAAACTGATTTAATACCTAAATTTATATACTAATTAAAGATATATATTTTTATAACTAAAACATAAATGTGAACTAAAACCAAAATTATATTACATCATTTATATAAAAAAAAAAACGTATCTGAACTCAAATCGAACCAAAACTCATTAAACACTATTAGTAATTCCAACCTATCATTTTTCATTTTTTTTAATATGTAAAACATTAATAATATTTAATCTCCCATACATGGCATGGAACATCATCATCTATAAGACTAATGCATGAAAGGGAATTGGCAAATAAAATATGCATGAAAGTATTCTTTCCAAAGTCTTTCTTTAAAGTTTTTATTTTTTTGGTAAACTTTATTTAAAATTTTTTTGCTTATAGTAGTATAAAATATTAAATTAATTAATTTACAAATGTACAAAAACAAAAATAAAAATAAAATAAAATAAAATAAGAAGGTACGGCGGTGGATTCAGCCTCCAACCGCTAAAGCAAAAGCATTCGCACCACCGTTTTACATCTCAGATCTCTCTCTCTCTCTTCTTTTCTGATAACGATGGCCGAACCTGTGGTGGAGGATTGTACGGTGAAGGACGATGAACCACAGGAAGAAATCTCCGATCAGTTTCTCTGCTGCGTTTGCCTGTAAGCGTTTTCTATATCATCAATTTTGGTTCGATTCTGGCAATATCGCCCTAATTTTGTAAGTAATTTAGGTTAATTTTGGGGGAAGCTAATTCGAAAGATCTCATGATTCAGTTGTTTCCGTTGTGTCTTGAATTCTCCTAGATTTGATTTCGCTGTCTCTTCAATTCGATTGTTCTGTATTGTATAATTGTATGGCTCAATTCTCATTCATCGTTTTCAATTGAATAATTAAATTAGTCATCAGTTCGTTAAGTAATGGAAGTGATAGGTATGTTACTATGTATTTTTCAATTCATTGGTTGAAGAATATGTTCCTTCTGTTTATCAAAGAACAAAAAGAAAGAATATGTTCGTTTATCGTCATTTCTAGCACTTTTGTTCAATGGATGGGGAATACGTTTAGATGACACTAATCATTAGAAATGGACTTTGGTGGTTGCTTCTTGTGCAGGGAACTTCTTTACAAACCAATTGTGCTATGTAAGTTGTCTCATAAGTCGCAGGACAAATCTTAACCATTTCTTTTTTCCTTTGTTTTTTTCTGTTTAATGACTTGGTTTCTAATGCTTCCTTTGGATTGTGATATAGCGTGTGGTCATCTATCATGTTTCTGGTGCGTACATAAGTCCATGAATGGCGTGCGTGAGTCTCATTGTCCGATATGTAGGGACCCATATGTTCACTTTCCGTCTGTTTGCCAGAAGCTTCATTTCCTGCTGAAGAAGATATACCCACTTGCGCATAAGAAGAGAGAGGAACAAGTTCTAGGTGAGTCCTTGCTTACATTTTCCTATACACTTTTTCTATGTAGGGAAGTGTCATGTTTTAGTTGTCACTTTTGTTGATTATAGTTTGTTAATATCATATTTCAGAGGAAGAACAAGAACAAGATTGTTTTTCTCCTCAGATTGATGTTGTTTTGGATGAACCAAAGACTAAGGATGAGTCTATATGCACTGAAGATTCTCTTGATGTCTCTGGTGAGTGTATCACACGTGAGATTCTTTTTTTTATGCTGATTTTTAAGCTTTTTTCTGTAAGGTGATTTATGCGTACAATTCTATGAATTTAGATAATCAGAAGGCGGAAGAGTGCTCGAATGAAGCGAAGTTATTATCTAGTTCATCAAGTAGAGGTGACAGTCCATGTATTCCCAGCAATCAAGAACCCGCAGATGCAAAAACTCTTGATGTTCATGAGAATGAATTACCTAAGACTGACAAAGTCAGTAAGCAAATTTCAAAAGATGATTTGCTCTGTTCAGCATGTAAGGAGCTACTCGTCCGACCCGTAGTTCTGAATTGCGGACATGGTAATCATCTTATATAATTGCTTTTGACAAATGATTTTGACTTTCGGCTGCTTGAGATTTTCACTATTAAATTTTCTTATGTTCTGATTTCCTGTCTAATCCTTTTGCAGTGTATTGCGAAGGATGTGTAGTAGATATGGCTGAAGAAAGCGAAAAGATCAAATGTCAAGAGTGTAATGTTTGTGACCCAAGAGGATTTCCAAAAGTTTGTTTGGTTCTTGAACAGCTTTTGGAGGAAAATTTTCCTGAAGAATACAATTCAAGGAAAAGTAAGATTCAGAAAACGCTTGCCCATAATAGCAAAGGAAGTAAGTCCTACATCCATGCCTTGTACCAATTTGTAGTTATCGACGCATGTCATGTCCTTGTGCTCTCAAAGCTTTGTTCTTGTTGTTACACGGAATATTTGAGACTCATAGTTTGTAATCAATTTCTCCTAATATGTAGATTTTCAAAACTATCTCAAAGAAGGTCCATCCTTATCAAACGACAACAACAGTGATCTTCCGTGGTCGGCAAACCCTGGTTCTAATGTTCACATCGGAGCTGGTTGTGATTCTTGTGGAGTAAGTGCATTATTATCTATACCCAAGTGTTAGTAGTAAAAACCAAAATACGTGAAGGATAATGTGACATTGGTGCGTTTTGCTGCAGGTGTATCCAATCATAGGGGATCGATACAGATGCAAAGATTGCAAGGAGGAAATTGGGTATGACCTTTGCAAAGATTGTTATGAGACTCCTTCGAAAGTGCCAGGGAGATTCAACCAGCAACACACTCCAGACCACACGCTTGAGCGCGCTGAGGTTCCTCGGCTTATGTTCGATTTCAATAATCCTATTGGTATCCTTCTAGGACCGGCGGTTAACTTGAATGACGGCACGGATACAGATGAGGGCGAAGAAGGGGCTCCTGGTTCTTCTAATGAGTCATCAAGCACAGAATGAAGTAGCAGTCAAAGATTGTGGAATCTTTAATAGAGAGACTTTTGTTTTTTGCTTTGTGTTTCCGTTTGTTATTTACATTTTCATTGTATATTTTCTTCAGATAAGTCTTATGGTTTTCATGTTTTAAGCAAAGTTTATTTGTTAATTTATAAGAGTGAAAAGGAAACCAAACAAAAAAGACATTATTATGTTTGCCTTTGGTTTTTTTTTTTGTATGTTTGCATTTGGTGTTTGCGTATGTATGTTGCTAAAATATTCTACAAACAGTTCAAAATAATATTTTGTCTTTAAATAAATATAATTCTTAGTTACACATTTGAATAGTAATTTTAAATATTCAAATTATTACTAATATCTATTCATTTATCCGAAATGAAGTGGCCTATGTAAATGCAAAAGGAGTTTGAATATTTGAAACAATTAAGGTCTCTTAAAGCTTGTTTCGTGTGGGTTTCAAAATCATATTTTTACTTTGAAAGATTTGCTAATAGTAACTGGATCTAGGAACCCTTTGAGTGCGTGTGAAAGATTCTCCTTTGAGTGCGTGTGAATCTGAGGTCTGTCTTTTTAAACACTTTATTATTATTGAAAAAAGAAAAGAAAAAAAAAGTTTTTGCATTTCACATCAGTACGCGCGTGTTCGTGATAACAGTTATTTTTTGGCGCCTTAAAAAAAAGGGCGGGAGGACGTGAAGAGTGTTTATTGCATATCATTTATAATTTTTCTTTTTGCTCTTTTTCTCTGTGATTTTGGGGATTCGGTAGCTTCGAGATCTGAGCTGTTTCATGATTGCCGTGAGTCATCGCACGTGTGCCTTCGTTCGTTGTACGGTTAAATTTGTTTACCATATTTAGAGCGGTTTCAAAAATTTGTAGAAAAAAAGATACGGTTACTTGCAATATTCTTTACTTCTTTAAACTGTTAATTGTGTCTTCGTGCTTGGATTGAAGTTGAACGAAGAAATATATAAAAAATCATAAGAAGTGTTTGTCATGCGTGTGATTGGAACCATATCAAATCATGAGTACTACCTCAAACATTTGAGGATTTTGAAGCAATTCCTCTTCTTGCTCATAATGAATAAACCTCTCGAACCACGGGGCATTGGGACTCTAATCACCTTGTTGTTTCACGGGTACATATGATCTGGGGCGGAGCTAGGGTAGAGGGAGGGGGGTCAGTTGACCCCCATGACATTTATAATTTTTTGTTTATAAGGTAAGTTTTGTAATGATTACTGAATATTTTGGTTTTCTTTTTTTAACACTGATTTTATTATTCTATTACAAATTAAGAGAACTATTACATCTCCTGCATATTTGAAGATCCATATCTAGTGGTTGCACCAGCACCATGCTGAATATTTTGGTTTAGAATTGCCATAATGACCCCCATGCCATGCCATCGATTCCTTCCTTTGACCCTTTTCATGTTTATTTTTTTCATTTATCATTAATTCCTTTTCCTTTTTTGTTTGGTTTTTTCTTAGAAATGGTTATAAATCTCTAATATATTATAAATCATTCAGTTTATTTTAGGTAAAAAATATTAAATGTTCTCTAGACTATTTTATTTTGTCATCTAGACTATTTAGCAACAATTTATACTTTAAATATAATAATTAATATTAATATATAATCAAATAAAAATAATTTAATGACCCCGGTAAATAAAAATTCTAGCTCCGCCACTGATATGATATAATGTAGAGTAAACTAAATGGCACAACTTTTTTGTTTTTCCTATATAGTACTATATTTCACGTAATAGTAGAATTAAGTAGCGCATCAAGAATGGAATTGTGTTTGCCAACGTAACTCCTTTTTTTTTTTTTTGTTAATGTGTTTAATTGCAATAACACTTGTCAACGTACGTAACTCCACAAAATGAAAAATTTAGAAAACTAGATTGACTTTTATATTTACATTTCATAATTTTTTTTTGTCGGACACTTACTTTAGGCTATAGTTTTTGCTAAAACAAAATAAATTTTTATATTTGCATTTCAGTTATTATAAACATGTAGTCAAAAATACTTTATTTGTTCAACAAATTAGTAATTACCAAGAATCAACTTTTTGAAGAACAACTTAACAAAAGATAATCTCAAGTTTTTTTAACAAAAAAAAAAAAAAAGGATAATCTCAAGTTTTGAATCATGAAGATAACGGTTGTTACGATCATACATGTATTGTATATAACTGTAGAAGCAAACCAAACCAATGAGTATTAAAGAGAATCAGAGGTAGAGGAATCCAATGCTAATAAAATCCAAAGCAAATAAATATATACGACACTTGTTTTCTGTAGAAATATAAATCAACGTCAAATGCATCTGTATACAATTAATGTGTACGTTTTGTCAAATGTGAAGAATTAATAGATGGTTGACTCTTTTTTTCTTTTCAGCCAATAGGCAATAACCTGCCGAGCATTATCATGGTGACATTTGAAAATCTGACATTTAAAAATCTGAATACTGGCAATTGTTTTGGATTTGTTTGTACAAATTTAACGTATGTTGTGTACCAAAGCTTCAATGAAACAATGCTAAATGAACTGCCTTATTATCTTAAACCAAAACATATACTATGATACACATAACAGTGACACATACGATCATCTTTGATTTCAGACAAAAAAAATTATACACAAGCACAATGGCTTTTTTTACGTTTTAGGTGTGGAAATTCATCGTGTTTAAACATGGATGGTCTACCAAAATAATTAAAATAAGCTTAATGGTCTTTATTCTCGATGAACTTGTTACTTTCGGCACCATTTTCTTATTTTTGCTGCACCTGCCAACCACTCATAAATTATTTTAACTGAATAGTGGAATACGCCTTTTTAATAAAAAATACAAAATATACAATAATATATATAAGGACCCTATATATAATGTATAAAATAATTGTATTATATATTTTAAGAAAAAGTTCTTCTGTTTGAGTTGAGGACTATCATATAATTTTATCTCCCAAAAATAATGTTAAATTTTTCTAAATTTTTTACCAAAAAAAAAATTTCTAAATTAAGGAAATACACAATTAAAGATTAAGTCTCTTGAGATTAATCTTATTCATTAAATCACATTGATCATTTCCAACATCTTATAATTCAAATAATTTTTGTTAAAAAAATAATAATAATATTAATTTTTATAATCGAGATTTTTTTTAGAAAGAGTAGTATATACACATATGCCAAATCACTAAATTATTTCTTCGTTTTTTTTGTTCATTAAAATTTTTTTTAAAAAGTCCTAAAATTTTATATGACCATATGCTGTTTTTAAAATGGAAGTACAAACTTCAAAATCGTTTTCAGTTTAGATTTTTGAGAGTACCAAACATTTAACTGGGAGTCCCATCTATCATCCTTCTTCTTTGAGTACAATGGAGCTGATGATATCATTAGAAGATATATGGCCCATATGCCATATACGCAGACCATGTGTTTTTTCTAGGTGATTAGTTCATGTCACACTAGTTCTCATAATAGTGCGTGACTGACTACAGTCTGGTGTTGGCGGATTTGATTTATTTAACATATATAACTAATGAACTATCCGTATGTATTGGTCGCTTTTTTTGAAGAGCATCGCGTTTGTCAAAAAGGAGCATGGCTTGGTAGTTTTGCTATATGAAGTGATATATTTCCGAAGCTCTATCCTACTAAATTAAGAAGCATGGGCTTTCTGTTTTGGATGTTTCGGGAGCTTCCAGATTTCATTATTAATTGTTTGTCTACTCCAAAAAAAAAAAAAAAAAAAAAAATTATTTGTCTCTAGACCCCGAATTACCTCCTACCTAACAAATATATTAATAATTTTTTTGGATGATGTTTATCATTGTTATGATAAAAAAATATAAAGATATCTTTTAAATAGAGAAAAAATCTTAATTTTAAAAGTTCAAGACTAATTTTATTCTAAATAACAATTCAAAATAATACAGTATTAAACTTTATTTTGTTCAAAAAAGAAGTATTAAAATTGATTAAAAAGTTACCAATTGATCATTTCAATTTAAAAATAGTGAAAAATCAATAAATTTTATACTAACATGACTAGATTATGTAGATTCACGGTTTATATTAATCGACATACCATAACGTAGATTAATGTAGATTGAGACCCGATAGTATTTGTGTATGAATTATAGACTAAGAAAAAAAAAAAATCGTCCCTTTCCAATATTTGATTATTATTTTTTTCTTAGTAAATATTTCCATTGTCCTTTTTTTTTGTGTTTTTTGTTTTTTTTTAACAAATTTCCATTGTCCTTTTTAATTTTCACTTTTCAGATTAAAAATCACTTCTCCTTCTTCCTCATCGTTTCCCTCCTTCCTCTCTCAACCGGAGATTCAGTAAACTACCTTCCCGGAGATGGGAAAATACATAAAGAAGTCAAAAATCGTCGGAGACGTTTCCGTCAAAGATATCTCTCAACCAACCACTAGAGCTGCCAAAAGCCTCGCCCTCCACCGTCTCCGTTCTCATTCCGACGACTCAGACTCATTTAACTACCTTCAGCTCCGTAGCCGCCGTCTCGTAAAGCTTCCATTACTCCCCAGTACCAAGAAACAGCAGCAGCAACAGCCTCAGCTCAGAAAGTGTGTCGATGAATGTCAAACAAGAAACCCTAGGGCTAAATCTGTCCCGGCAAAGAAATTAGATTTCGAATCAGAAGACAGGTAACTTTAACTTGGAACCATATAACTCTGTTTTTTTTTTTTAATCTTAAACCTTTAAAGCTTTATGAGATTGAGTTTCGATGTGTGTTTGGTCTCACAGGAGGTCGCCATGTAGTAGTAACTTGATAAGAGACTCAAAAGCTATACAAAGTGAGATTGAAGACTTCTTTGCATACGCAGAGCAGCAGCAACACAGATTCTTTATTGAAAAGTATGGATCTTTATTTACAGTTTCTTGATTCTCTTAGAGTTTGGTCTGATTTTGGGGAGTTATGGTTTTGTAGGTACAACTTTGACATAGTGTCGGAGAATCCATTGCCAGGGCGTTACGAATGGGTCAAAGTGGTGCCGTGAAATGCTGTTACTTGTATTGTAAGATGTCGTTTTCGATGTAAAGTTGTGTGATTTAGGAACTTCTGTGTTGGAACAGAGGTGATGAAATTACGCAGAGACTAACTAAGGTGTGGGTTATGTTTGTGGGGTTTTAGAGGTAGTGGATAACTTGTAAGTCAAGAATAATGTAATGTTAATCTTTCTTATTTGCAAGATAATAAAGTCTAATTTTACTTATTAAGTCACACACACACACACTGCCAAGTTACTTGAATCAGTATTGTAAATCTCTCCATTGTTATTTGGCTATTTCCATGGCCGTCTGAGTTTGTGGTTTTGCATCAGATACACTTTACAAGTCATAAACTTTGGCTTCAAGTAGCAAACTTAGTCACAGGTTTCATCATTATCTTCTTTATTGATACTCTACTCTCATTGGGCTTTTCACATGCTCTGTTACACAGGTAGCAGAAATATACTTAGTCTAGATTCAATCTCTCTCTCTCTCTCTCTCTCTCTCTCTCTCTTCTTAATTGGCACTGCACTCACTGTCTGGCTTTCTGGACTTTTGTTTTGGAAAGTCCAAGTTGAGCATCTTTCATGCTAAGATTAGGTTTCTTGGTTTATGTAAATATCTCACCTCTTTGGATCATTTGCTCATCGGATGAATCAAAACATTTAATAATGATGTCGATTCTTTTTACTACATAGCGTTTAAGACCACTGTATTTATGTCTGATACTTAATCACATGATCATTTACACTTCCGAAAAAAAAGAATCAAAACCTTGAAGGTTTTGTCACTCTTACAAGTTAAAACACATGATTGAACAATATTTACCGAAACCAATCAAGCGCTGCTTAAACTCCGATGGTTCAGCATTTTGGTTTGGTTAACTTGTCAGCAAAACTGCAAAGCAAGTCACAGGATGACTAGTGTGAGTGATTTTCATCCTCATAATAGATGAAAAGCATTTATTAACATCCTTAGTAGTATGTAAATATTACAATACCTGTCATGTTCTCTCCCAACCTTAGGCACACAAGCTTCATGGAGTTGTAGGTCCTGTACTAAACCTTTGCTTCGTTTCTGACATTTCAACTTCATATACTCCCTTGGTTTCAGAAGTTTCACTTTCTTCCATGGCCATCCTCCTGATTTTAGCCTGTTGGATAGCTAGCACCTCGTACCTGCAAAATAATTTCCAAATACCAATCATATTTCCATGAAAATATCCAAGCAAAAAACCCATCAAGCTAACTCTATGTGAATGTGGAATCATACACAAATCGACACAGTAAGGTACATCTAGCAGTTCAAAAGGAACCATCTTAAACGAAACTTGGCATAAGAGAGTACTTACTTTGCCACAAGCTTCCTCACAAGTTGGAAATATATCCTCCAAAACTGCTGTTCCTTTAAAAGACGTGGGCATAACTTGAATCTCAACTGTGAGAGTTCCTGTAACACCAAAATCAATCTTGTTTAGAACATCATTTTGAAGATCTTCTAAAAGATTCAATCCAATGTTCCTAGTCATCAAGTTCAATTTTCCCAACAGTAAAACTAAATCATCTTGAACATTCACACATATGCAAGCTTTTCATTTTCAGTAACATAAGCCTCATGAGAATACAAACAATTCAGAAAGAGAGCAGCTTCAATTGAACTATAAGATTTAACACATGAACCCTTATCCGAATCTGTTATAAGCTTCAACTTCACATAGATAAAAAAATCAATCTTCTTTAAACAGCTTATAAAATTCTCTATAAGATTCAATCCATTGTTCCTAATCGACCAAACCAAGAGCTACCAAGGGAACTGTATATATAACATAAGCAAGCTTGCCATTTTCAGTAACATAAGCCTCAGCAGATTACAAATTCATTTCATTTCAAAGCACCAAAAAAGAGTCAAAAATTTAATCAAAAACCTTCGATTTCGATAAGACGAGAACCGCGTGTTTCTCCTGCCAATCAGATAAGTCCTTCTTCACATTTGCAGATGAACTCATTCCATTAACTTCATCTTCACAAGGATTCACAGACGCTTCTTCTTTTTCTTTATCTGCTTCAAAATTACAGAACAACTAAAATCAACTTCATAAATCAGAAAAATTGAACAAAAAAATAACGAAATTGGGATCCAAATTTCGTAATTTACCTTCCAGAGAGAAGTTCTTAAAAGTATCAATGGTGAAGGATCTGACATGATCGATTAATTCATCAGTTACTCCCAAAATATCATTTTTACCTTCTTCCTTTACACTCGATCCATTCACCAATCTATTTCCATCTGAAGCTTTCGTCTTCTCTCTGAAAAAACTTCGTCGAATCCTGGAAGCTATATTCATTGCTGATCCTCTGAAGAAGTAGGATCTGAAAAATCTCCTCCAATGCCTTAATTTCAGAAGTTTATTGGGCCTGGGCCTCGTTATACCCTAGAGAAGAAAGAAGAAAATAAAACTAAAAAGAGTTTTAAATTTAATTCAGAGATTTTATTGGGTCTGGGCCTCAAAAGCCCAATAAATTAGGGTTTAGAGAACACGTGGAATCGCCACTCAATCTGACGGCTATCTCTCAGCTATTCTCCGACGAGGAATTTGATATAAAATTTTGTATTTTCAAATTATCTTATTGTAGCATTGTTAATAAATTTTTCATAAAATAGCCAAAACTTTATGTAATTTTTTAAATTCTGAATATACATAATTTTTATTTTGATAGTCGTACACAAACGGTTCAAATATAACAACTACGGTCACTAATCAAAAATTTAAATTTATGTATCATTTATATAAGTGAATTCATCTATTGTCTTTTAATAATACTAAAATTTGTTTTTTTTTCTTCTAAACATTTAACTTTCAAATTCAAACTAAAAACTTTTATAATATCCAAAACATTAAGAAAAATACAAGAACAAGAAGAATAATAAGGACAAGAAGAATAATCTGAAGGAGGTAAAATGATTAGATTCCATATAAAGACAATGAATTAGTCGTATTTTTCTGATGTATTATCAATTTTTTTTTTCTCATGCATCATCAATTTTCTGATATACATTAGTATCTTAAATCACATGAGCCATCATCATCAAACACCGACATGGCTAGACTGCTAAGCCTTTCCAACCAAATACAAGCCAAAATTCCCGAGGGTGCTTCTGAGGATGATGCCCTCCTTACGCTTATCAAATGGTTAAATTTGAGTGACCAACAAGTGGTGAACATAGTGAAGGCTCTAAAAGATGATGTCAAACAAAAAGGTAAGCTCCTCTTCTCGTTCTTCTGTTTTGTGTTTGGCTTATTGTTTACTTGGTTCACTTATGATGTCTTTTTCTGTTTGTTTTCCTCTCCCTCAGCAGCCATGTACTTACATATACAATTATCATCTCATATATCTTAGTTTTTTTTTTAAGTTTACATAGAATCATATTGATAGTATATTCACAAATTCACTCAAAAGGGAAAGCAAACCTTCGCCGACAAGGGACAAACCAAGGGACAGGGGAAGTCAGTTTTGACACCAAACAAGTGACATGTCAAGGGACAGGGGAAATCAGTTTTGACACCAAACAAGGGCAAGGAGAAGCAGCTTGCTTCTGATTCTTCACTAGACGTCACTTTCGACGTCACTTTCGAGCAGGGTTTTACTGAAGAAATTCTAAATGGTGTCATATCTTGCAAGGAACAAGAGCTATTGCAAATGAAAGCTATCCTCATACTTTCACTGAGAGTCATTTGCTGTGTAGGAGAAGTTCCAAAAATGATTGAAGTTGGCAAAGAACTTAAGAGGATGCTTGTTCAAGCCAAAACCAAATTGCATTAAGCATTAAGCAGTAAGCTTTTCTTTATACATCACACTATATAAGACTTTTTATCTTTCACATAGATTTGGATCTCCCAAACCATTCTTGAAGAAAAAAACACTCAAAGCTTTTTACAATTAGTTCATACTTCATACTACATAAAGATTTTAACTTAGGTTCTTATACATACATGCAACATCTAGCGATCGCTCTATCAGTTTAATCTCTTTTGCTACTTCGATCATCTTCGGTCCAAAATTAGTCATTATACCCACTAAACTTAAGTATTGGAAAATAGGTTTAAGTATTTATAATATATATAGTTTTTCATCACTCCTAGAGAAGTTTTGGATGTGGGATTGTAAAAATCCCTCCTTAATAAAATAAGTAATTATTTTCATTCATTAATTTTTTCTTTGGCTTTTTATTGACAATAAATAAATAACTGTATTAGAAATTTAATGATTACAATTTACATAAGTAATATTTAATTCTCACTAGTGTAAATTAACATCAATTAATAGATTCATCAATTATCCAAATGAATAAAGGTTAAATCAATTTTATTTAATTGATGTCAAATTAGTTAATTAAAATATCACTTAAATAACTGATGCTAAATCATATATATTTGTTTCATTTTTAAACAAGTAATTTTAAGTAACATTAGTTATTAGAATCATGTCATTACTAGTCTTGCCTTGGTTATAACCATGCGCTTATCACAAGCTATAATGCCAATCAAACCCCTTTTTCAGCATTTCTTCCCATATAAGAAATTAAAAAAACGGTTTTAACATAGTTTTTATCAAAATGGAATGAAAAGTAATAGTAATTTAACTACCTGTTCAAAAATATCATTGCAATATAAATCTCATTGCAATACAGTAATACACTATTAAATTGGTTTAGTTTTTGTACAAAAGTTGCCTAATAGGCTTGGAATTGAATTACAGAAGATTTTCAATGGTGTGAGTGTGACTCATATGGGAAAAATACGCAAGAGACAACCGTATAGGTTTGTGGATTATTTTATTTTTAAAATAAGCTCTCTTCTATAGATTCTCTTTAATTGGTTAAATGAAGCTATTTACTGACAGAGGCATACATGCTCCAGAAATCAAAATGGATTTTGGGAAAGAGGCACGAAAAGCTCTCGTTGAGATTGTGCAAGGGAAAGCGTTGAAAGTGATTGGCTATGAGAAAGATAAATATCATAGATTGGTGGCCGATTTGTACTGTGATGAGGTTTTTGTTCAGGAAGAAATGCTGAAAGGAGGCTTTGCCTGGCATTACGTACATCATGATAAGCGTGTTACATTAGCACAGACAAGATTAGTAAAAAATCTTTACATTTTGCAAGTCTTAAGTTTTGAGAACTAACAGTTTTTTATTTTTTCTGCGTCAGTGGCAAAAAGAGGCCAGAGAAAAAAAAAAAAAATAGGTTTGTGGACTTCACAACATCCAGAGGAGAAACCATGGGACTGGAGACAAAAGAATAGGCGTGTGTAGCAAGTTTTTCTGGAAAGATCTTCTTCTGCAGATCAGCTAGAGGGTCTTTTGAAATCTTTCCCTTAGGACAAAGCTTTTGAATGCAAATGTACGTAACCAAGAAGCAAAGGGGTGAATGATATAAATATATCAAACAAACCTCTTCTCCAATGGATCTTTCCATAAGCATGTATTTTGGGAGCATAAAGAAGATCACTAAGTTCATTTAATAAAACAAAGGGTTTACTTCTTTTTGGCTTCTTTATGATACATAAAAAACATAGTATATCTGTAATTGTAACAGAAAGCTCTCCACATTATCGTTGCTTGTATCGGCGAATTCTCTAAGCAACAGCCGTAAATTCATAGCATCACGCATACTACTTACATTTTTTAACTTGGTCTCCCAATCATCACTCAACTAAACCCCACACTTCTCGAAGAAGCTTGTATCTTGCATTTGAAGTTGTTGAGCCAGCTGTAAAGTCACTCCCCTTGTCAACGATGGATGTAAGAGGCGAGTCCAGTTCCTCAAGCTCCTCGTCTTGCTTTAGAAAGAGAGCAGCTTCAATTGAACTATAAGATTTAACACATGAACCCTTATCCGAATCTGATATAAGCTTCAACTTCACTTAGATCACAAAATAAAATCTTGTTTAGAGCAGCTTATAAAATTCTCTATAAGATTCAATCCATTGTTCCTAATTCAACCAAACCAAGAGCTACCAAGGGAACTGTATATAACATAAGCAAGCTTGCTATTTTCAGTAACATAAGCCTTAACAGATTACAAATTCAATTCATTTCGAAACACCAAAAAAGAGTCAAAAACTTAATCAAAAAAACCTTCGATTTCGATAAGACAAGAAGCCCATGTTTCTCCTGCCAATCAGATAAATCCTTCTTCACATTTGCAGATGAACTCATTCCATTAACTTCATCTTCACAAGGATTCACAGACGCTTCTTCTTCATCATCTAATTCAAAATTACAGAACCCCTAAAATCAACTTCATAACTCAGAAAAATTGAACAAAAAACTAACTAAATTGGGATCCGAATTCGTAATTACCTTCCAGAGAGAAGTTCTTAAAAGATTCAATGGTGAAGGATCTGACATGATCGATTAATTCATCAGTTACTCCCAAAATATCATCTTTACCTTCTTCGTTTACACTCGTTCAATTAACCAATCTATTTCCATCTGAAGATTTCGTCTTCTCTCTGAAAAAACTTCGTCGAATCCTGGAAGTAGAATCTGAAAAATCTCCTCCAATGCCTTATTTCAGAAATATATTGGGCCTGGGCCTCGTTATACCTTAGAGAAGAAAGAAGAAAATAAAACTAAAAAGAGTCTTAAATTTAATTCAGAGATTTGATTGGGCCTGGGCCTCACAAAAGCCCAATAAATTAGGGTTTAGAGAACCCTTAGCCCTAATTAGGGTTTAAACTCGAAATCTTTTATGGCGGGGGGGGGGGAGGGGATGATGACACGTGGAATCGCCACTCAATCTGACGGCTATCTCTCAGCTATTCTCTGACGAGGAATTTGATATAAAATTTTGTGTTTTCAAATTATCTTATTATAGCATTGTTAATAAATTTTTCATAAAATAGCCAAAACTTTATGTAATTTTTTAAATTGTGAATATACATAATTTTTATTTTGATAGTCGTACACAAACAGTTCAAATATAACAACTGCGGTCACTAATCAAAAATCTAAATTTATGTATCATTTATATAAGTGAATTCATCTATTGTCTTCTATAAACTATAATACTAAAATTTGTTTTTTTTTCTTCTAAACATTTAACTTTCAAATCCAAACTAAAAACTTTTATAATATCCAAAAAATTAATTTTATTTATATCAATTTTTTTTAAATCATATTTTTAAAAAAATAATAATTATAATAAAACTCTATAAATTAATCTGAAAAAAAACTCTATAAATTAATATTTATTATTAAATAAATTATTATCACTATAAATTAATAAAATTTCATGGTCCCAACATTATTAATTTATAGAGGTTTTACTGTACATGTGGTTGGTTATTAGATTCCAGATTTATCAATCAATTTACGTCAGTGCAGTAGTTTCTAATTTCGCCTGGTTTCCTCTGCATCTATATGAGCACCTAGTTTACAAAATCTACATGAACACCTAGTTTATGATGTTTATTGCCGATGTGTTTCTTGTAGTCTGAAGTAATTCATCTACATTTTGTTTGATATATCAAATGATTTTTGAAAATGTTGAATCTAGATACTCAGAAGCTATGAGTTACAAAAGGAAGGGGAACGACAAGGACAAGGACAACAAAAGGAACAAGAACAACAAGGATAAGGACAACAAAAGGAAGGAGAACGACAAGAAGAATGACAAGGACAAGAAAAATAATCTGAAGGAGGTAAAATGATTAGATTCCATATAAAGACAATGAATTAGTCGTATTTTTCTCATGCATTATCAATTTTTTTTTCTCATGCATCATCAATTTTTTTATATACATTAGTATCTTAAATCACAGGAGTCATCATCATCAAACACCGACATGGCTAGACTGCTAAGCCTTGCCAACCAAATACAAGCCAAAATTCCCGAGGGTGCTTCTGAGGATGATGCCCTCCTTACCCTTATCAAAGGTTAAATTTGAGTGACCAACAAGTGGTGAACATAGTGAAGGCTCTAAAAGATGATGGCAAACAAATAGGTAAGCTCCTCTTCTCGTTCTTCTGTTTTGTGTTTGGCACGTGGAATTGCCACTCAATCTGACGGCTATCTCTCAGCTATTCTCCGACGAGGAATTTGATATAAAATTTTGTGTTTTCAAATTATCTTATTATAGCATTGTTAATAAATTTTTCACAAAATAGCCAAAACTTTATGTAATTTTTTAAATTCTGAATATACATAATTTTTATTTTGATAGTCGTACACAAACAGTTCAAATATAACAACTGCGGTCACTAATCAAAAATTTAAATTTATGTATCATTTATATAAGTGAATTCATCTATTGTCTTCTATAAACTATAATACTAAAATTTGTTTTTTTCTTCTAAACATTTAACTTTCAAATCCAAGCTAAAAACTTTTATAATATCCAAAACATTAATTTTATTTATATCAAATTATTTTAATTCATATTTTTTAAAAACTAATAATTATAATAAAACTCTATAAATTAATCTGAAAAAAACTCTATAAATTAATATTTATTAATTGCTGATCCTCTGAAGAAGAATCTGAAAAATCTCCTCCAATGCCTTAATTTCAGAAATTTATTGGGCCTGGGCCTCATTATACCTTAGAGAATAAAGAAGAAAAAAAAAACTAAAATGAGTTTTAAATTTAATTTAGAGATTTTATTGGGTCTGGGCCTCAAAAGCCCAATAAATTAGGGTTTAGAGAACCCTTAACCCTAATTTCGCCAACCATATATAAATCCGCCATTGAAGTCCCACTCGAAATCTTTTCGAAGAGCGGAAGCTAAAGGAGAATCACAAATCGAAGGCGAGAAGATGGTGTCTGGCTCAGGGATATGCTCAAAGCGAGTCGTGGTCGACGCACGTCACCATATGTGTGGTCGTCTTGCTTCGATCATAGCTAAGGAATTGCTCAATGGACAGAGTGTTGTTGTTGTACGATGCGAGGAGATTTGTTTATCTGGTGGCTTGGTTCGTCAGAAGATGAAGTACATGAGGTTTCTTAGGAAACGTATGAACACCAAACCTTCTCATGGTCCTATTCACTTCCGTGCTCCGTCTAAGATCTTCTGGCGTACAGTTCGCGGGTTCGTAACCTAATCTTAATTTCACTTGTTAGTATTGTGAATCTTGTAAATGAAGATCTGGATTTGTTCATTTTGGTTTATGATTGTTTAAATCAGTGAATCTTGTGATTAATTTCAATTTTAAGTATCCAAATTTGTGGCTTTTGTAATTTGGTTTGTGTAGTTTGAAAATGTAATGGAGAGTTTTAAAATGTGATTATAAAGTGTTGTGTTGGTTATTTGACAGAATGATTCCACACAAGACCAAGCGTGGTGCTGCTGCTCTTGCACGTTTGAAGGTTTTTGAAGGAGTTCCTCCTCCTTATGACAAAGTCAAGAGGATGGTTATTCCTGATGCTCTCAAGTAATATATTCTGCAACTTTATTCTGTCTTGTAATTGATTATGTCCAATGTGTTTAGTTATGTTTAATGATTTTGTTTTTTTTTTCTTGTTTAGGGTTTTGAGGCTTCAGGCTGGCCACAAGTACTGCTTGTTGGGACGTTTGTCTTCTGAGGTTGGCTGGAACCATTACGATACTATTAAGGTATGTTTGGTTACAGCTTCCTTTTTGTGGATATAAAGTTTATGGAACAAAAAGTTGCTTCATTTACTATTGTAGTCATAAAGATCATCAAATCAAATATTCTTGGGGCTTTTGATTAGTAGCAAAACTAGTTATAGTTCAGATAGTAGTTTTGGTTTGGAAATTTGCTATTGCATTGTTTGAATGCTATGTTTAGTATTGTACCCAAAAAGAGATGGTCTGGTGAATCTTGCTGATGTTTATTTGCAAAGCTTAGGATCTATAATTTTAGTTATGAGGCCATCATCAAACTGAATCTGAAGTAGAAACTCGGAATTTACTTTTGGTTTAATGAATTTACAGGAGCTTGAGACGAAAAGAAAGGAGAGGTCACAAGCTGTGTATGAGCGCAAGAAGCAACTCATCAAGCTCAGGGCTAAGGCTGAGAAGGTTGCAGAAGAGAAACTCGGATCTCAGCTTGATGTTCTTGCATCAATTAAGTACTGAATATCAATCAGCATCTATCGTTTGGTGGTTTAAGCCTTGCTTTGGTACTCGTTTTCATTTATTGAAGTTGAGTTTGTGTTTTGGTAGTATTGTAGACATATTTAAAAGTGTAAGCATTTTGGTGTTTCGGTGGTTTTACACAATTTCTTATGGTTCATCTTTTGATCTTTCCTGTCTTTTTTCTTAATCATAGTTGAATCCTGTAGTTCTTCTCATCACTATTTGGAAAACAACAGCAACAATATAAATGGGCAACTTTCAAAATCTTAAAACGCTCGGAATATAAATAAACTACAAAAGGAATGAGTACGAACTTCTTAGCGTCCAAAATTGTTGATTTTGTTTTAAACAATAAGGAAAAACATCTTAATAATCTTAAAAGTACTTGCTTGGCTTGGGGGAATGGCAGAATATAGTGTGAGTTAAGGATTTTTTTCTAAAAAAACAATGAATCGAACTTATACAATTACACATACACATGCATCACATCTACAACTTCCTAGTACATATATTTTTGTTAATTTGTTAGTTGCATCTATATAAATTAATGAAGATCAACATAATTTAAAGCCTTTAAACATTTTAAAGACACCACATTAAATTTTCGATTATGTACCAACAAAATAATACTATCTCTCCCACTTAACTTTTACTATTCCTTTTACTCCTTTTTTTTTTTTTTTTTGGTGGGAATTCCTTTTACTCCTTTATATAAGATGTTTTACAACTTCTGGTTTGTTTAAGTTTGTTTGATTTTCTTAAATTTCTAAACAAAATTTATAATTTATTAATATTTTATAATAATTTAAATTCTGCAATACTTTTGTTAATTTTCATGATATATATCTTTTTTTTTTTCACAGACACCCATAATATATATCTTTTTATATAAAATTGGATTTTCAAAATTAGTAATTTTATTATATAAGATTTGTGTGACAAGACATTAGTGTCATATAATTTGAAAAAAAAAACATCTTGTCATGAAAAAAAAGAACAAGTTTTATTTTATCATATGCAAGGCCATGAATTGATCACCTCACGTGGTCTACCTGTCCCTCTCCTTTTGGACCTAAAGTTAGCAACGTGGCACTTCCTTACTTCCGTCTAGAATCAGCGTCGGTACTTACCACGTGTCAAACTCCTACTGGATATGACGTGGAATTAACTATTCTGTCGGTGGACCCACATAAGATTTTTTAATAATAAAAATTCATAATAACCAAACCAACACAGTTAAATTGGAAAAATTATGGTTAGGTTTATAGCTTAACGCCTACGCGTACCGTAACCACCGTTTACACCAACCAAACGGACGTTAATAAATTATCGCCGTTAATAACAAGTTATAAAACACCTTTATCTTTGACTAACCGTAACGTTTAATTACTTCAAATACCGAAGCATTGACTAAATAACACAAAATGTTGACTGATAAAATCCGGTTTACTTATCGGTTTGTTTCCGGTTTTTATTTCTTCTTCATCTAAAAGCAAGCTATAAAAATGGCGAATATAACCAATGTGAAGCTTTTCTCTCTCTTCTTCTTCTTTGTTTCTTTCTTCTGTGCATTTAATGTTAGTTTGAAAACGACGCTTCGTCTTCATCTTTCTCCAAGCTACGCTCCGAAGAAAACTTTATACGTTTTATGTATATAAAAGATTTGACTTTGTACATCTGAAAACGACGTTTTTGTTGATAGAGAGAGAGAGCTTTTTAATATTTTCTTTACCTAAATCTGGAAAATTTAAAAGAGAGAGATTTTTTGATACTCCGCGATTTCGTGAGATCGCTTATTAGGTAAGACAAGAACATTTTTTTCTGGGTTTTTTTTTTTCTGGATCTTTAATTTGGGGAAGAAATAAAAAAGAGATCTTTTTCTCTGTTTCTTGATCTTGGATTTGATTCAATCTGATTCGATTTCAGATTACAGAGAATTCGATTAAATTCTCTCGAGGTTTACATTATACAAATGCCAGGTAATTGATTTTTGCAAAATCTGATTGCTTTGATTTGGTTTTTGAAGTTTTATGATCGTTTGATTATGATCTTGCTGTTTGTTTTAGCATTAGGTGAGATACTTTTGGTACAAGAAACTGATAAAGGGAAGAGTAAAGACATTGAGGTATCAGAGGATGAAAAGATTACAAGAACTCGTTCTAGATCTTTAAAGAAGAAAGCTATTAAAGCATCGAGTAAATTGACACATAGTTTAAGGAAACGAGGGAAGCGTGTAGCTGATCAATATGCACCAATTGTGATTGAAGATGTGAGGGATGAAGAAGAGGAGAAATCAGTTAATGTGTTTAGAAAAGCTTTGGTTTCTTTAGATTTGCTTCCACCTAAGCATGATGAGTATCATACAATGTTGAGGTAATGAGAATACTATTGCAGGATGATCTTAGGGATCAATTAGATTTGTCTTGATCAGTTTGATGTTTGTAGATTCTTGAAGGCGAGGAAGTTTGATCTTGATAAAGCTGTTCAGATGTGGGAAGATATGTTAAAGTGGAGGAAAGAGAATGGAGTTGATACTATATTGCAGGTGAAGGATAAGAACCTTCCTTGAAGTTGGTAAAGATAATTGTTGTTTATGAGTGTGCTACAAAAACCCTTTTAGACTTAAGAATTTTTTCTTAGAATCTTTCCACATGGGTTTTGCTGTTTTCCTAACTGGCAATGATGATTTGTTCCTTCAGGATTTTGTTTATGATGAGTACGAAGAAGTACAACAATATTATCCACATGGTTACCATGGTGTAGATAGAGAGGGTCGCCCTGTTTACATTGAACGGCTTGGTAAAATTGATCCTGGCAAGCTAATGAAGGTTACTACATTGGAGCGTTTCTTGAGATATCATGTACAGGGTTTTGAAAAGACTTTTTCTGAGAAGTTTCCAGCCTGTTCGATTGCAGCAAAGAGGCATATAAATTCTTCGACAACCATAATCGATGTGCATGGAGTGGTTGGTGCTTTCATATTCCTTTCTCAACATTGTGTTTCGGTGCTACCGGAATTGCTGTCACATCCTGAGTTCTTAAATGCTTCTCTTGATGCAGAGCTGGATGAGTTTTAGAAAATTAGCTCAGGACCTTGTAATGCGGATGCAGAAGATTGATGGTGACAACTATCCTGAGGTGGGTGTATGAAAGTTATCTGAATGTCAAACTATACACTTTTCACCATTGAAGAACACTAATATTGGTTTTGGTTCATTGAAGACAGACATTGAATCAGATGTACATTATTAATGCTGGAAACGGTTTCAAGCTTGTTTGGAACACAGTGAAAGGATTTCTCGACCCTAAAACTACTTCCAAGATACATGTATTACATCTCCCTCATATATAAGCCTTGTACAGGACTTTTGAGATGTTTCAAATTAACCAACAATTTACATTGGTTATGCGCAGGTTTTGGGAAACAAATATCGTAGTCACCTTATTGAGATTATAGATCCAAGGTCAGAATTTTTACTGTAATGGTGGCAATCCAATATAATCCAGTTTTGCTTAGTTGTTTGGAGGCTGATAATAGCCTCTGTTATTTTCTTTACGCAGTGAGCTTCCTGAGTTTCTGGGTGGAAGTTGTACCTGTGCAAATGAAGGTGGGTGTATGCGATTCAACAAGGGGCCTTGGAATGATCCGGAGATAATGAAAGTATGATCCTTTTCATCTCAAGTTTTAGTGTAGACACTGGTATATATTGAAAGCAGTATATGATAAATCTCTGTTTCGCATCATACTTGTAGCTAGTGCGCTCGAGAGATGCAATGTACAAAACAAAAGAAAAGGGGTTCCCGGAGAATGGGGAAGTAGCTAAATTATTTGCCTTACGGGTGAGTGTTATCTCTAGTCAACTTGTAACAGCGATTGGCTTTTGTTACTTTCTGTATTCATATCACCTGCCCATTACTTTCAGCAGCATTTGAACACAGAAGTATCATCACCTGATGGAGGACAACCTAGGGAGAGAGAATCACATCCTGAACATGTTAGTTTACATATATACACAGTCCGGTGTTCTTTTGTTTGTTCATGGTCTAGTATTGTTAATGAATGATTTCCGCATATCTTACGTTACGTTTCCAGGACAAACGTGCTCAGATGAGCAATCAAGCTGAAGCAGTTGGTGTTGAGAGAATGGAACAGTCTGATTCAACAAGTAGGTGAAAGCGTGTGTGCTCGTGTCATGATCTATTTTAGATAAGATCCTAATAATCTCTAGAACACTTTTCTGCAGATCAATTACCTAGTAATCTGACAGTAGAAAGGAACTCTCTTCAAAAAGTTGCAAGTTTGTTGGCTCGTTTTATCCTCCAACTTCTTGGCAGTCTATGTCTCATGTTCCGGATCTTGGGAAGACTTGTAAATAAGCAACCAGAGAACCAATTGAGACCGGAGTTACGGGTTTCGGTCTCCCAGCAACATGTTCCTCCTCCTCAGGTGCAAGTAAGAGAGTCTGTCCATCCATGTTGGCTGAGGTTGCAAAATCTGGAGACCATGGTCACAGTTTTGTGTGATAAACCCTCAAGCATTCCTCAGGAGAAAGAAGATATACTTCTTGATTCATTAGACCGCATCAAATGCATTGAGCAAGATTTACAGAAGACAAAGAAGGTAAACTATAGACCCCTCCTCTGTATTTGTTTCAAGATCTATATATCTGCAGGCATTAGATTTAAGTTAGGATTTAATGTTGTGACAGGCGCTCTTTTTGACCGCGTCAAAACAAATTGAACTCGCTGAGTGTTTGGAAAACTTGAAGGAGAGCAGCTCATCGGTAAGGGCTTAGTCTTCTCTTATGTGAACACTTGGGATTGATCTCTGTTTGCATCAATATGAAACATTCTTCTTCTTTGCTTAACACAGGGAATGCGTTCATGCTGGCCGAGACACTGCAGAAACTTCCCAGCTGAATCCTGATTTTATCTTTGAATCTCATATCCAAAGTCTCTGCATAGCTACTATACTTCACCATCCAACCATATTACAGGTGAGAGACATCACACTCATGTCTTGTCATATTTTAACCATATTTTATGTTTGTTTTGCTCACTTTTTAGACTTCTTATCCTTTAATGGTTTTTGTTTTTTCAGATGGTTTATATATATTAAAGGCAAAATTGGTTACAGGAAATGAAAATAGAAGAGGAAAAACTTACAATTGTTTACTATAGCAAGCTGTGTTTGTTTACCAGTTTCTTTAGGTTAGAAAACAGAGGAATTAGTGAACTATTTGGGATTTTACTTTTTTTTTTTTCCATAATCTATTGCACACCATTGTTGTATAGTATAATCCAATAGTGGTGGGGGATTATATTGTCAAAAAAAGAAAAAAAAAAAACACAGATGAGTTTACAGTATTGTGTATTTCTACTTACAACCATAATTTACAAATATAGTCACGTTTACTTGTCATTTAAATGTTAAGAACATATACGACAAAAAAAAAACTTTAACCTCCTAATACTCAAACCATAAACGAACACATTTTAATTTTCTTTACCAAATCAATTTTGTTTTACTAAACACAACCAAATCAATATTGTCTAAAAATTATGTTTTTTTTTTTTTGTCAACTGTCTAAAAATTATGTTATTTTGTTAAGAATACGTTATAACAGAGATACTACTATACACTGTTTTATTCTTAAACTATTTAAAATCGTTTAAACAGCTAAACTTGTTTTAAACATTTTTAGGCGCCTAATTGGTTTCTTGACAAGACGTGGTTTGGGCTACTAAATCTTTGTTGGGCCCAAAATCAAAACAAAATTCAACGAGAAGAGAAAGCCCAAAGATCAGAGTTACAGTTTAAACTCAAAAGCCGAAGCCCCAATTTAACATTTCTTAACATTATAACACTAAAAAAAACCATGGCGACGCCTTCGCCGATCTCTTCTCCTCCCTCTGATTCAAACCCTAATTCCGCCGCTACTCCGCCGCACGAGAAACAACCACCCTCTCCCCCACCAACGAATCCATCATCTCCTCCACCGCATATCACCGTCGTAGCTTTAGCCGCATCAACCTCCGGCGTCGCCAGAAAAACACAACCTGTACTCTGGACTCACGACGAGACTCTCCTCCTAATCGAATCCTACAAAGAGAAATGGTACGCAATCGGTCGTGGTCCTCTCAAATCAACTCACTGGGAAGAGATCGCCGTCGCTGTCTCCGCTCGTTCCGGCGTTGACCGGTCATCTACACAGTGTAGGCATAAGATCGAGAAGATGCGTAAAAGATTCCGATCTGAGAGACAGAGTATGGGACCGATCTCAATTTGGCCTTTCTATACACAAATGGAGGAATTAGATTCAAATCCCGCTCCAATCTCTGCTCGTCCTCTCACTCGTCTTCCTCCGAATTCAAATAATCGCTACGAAGAAGAAGATGAAGAAGAAGACAATTACGAAGAAGAAGAAGATGATGAGAGACAGAGCAAATCGAGGAGTATCAATTACATATTGAGAAGACCTAGTACGGTTAATAGATTCGCTGGAGTTGGTGGAGGATTGTTGTCATGGGGACAAAGAGAGAGATCATCGAAGAGGAAGAGAAACGATGGAGATGGTGGTGAGAAGCGGAGGAAAGGAGCGAGAGCTGTAGCTGCTGAGATTAAAGCTTTTGCTGAGAGAGTAATGGTAATGGAGAAGAAGAAGATTGAGTTTGCGAAAGAGACTGTGAAGCTTCGTAAAGAAATGGAGATTCGAAGGATTAATTTGATTCAGAGTTCTCAAACTCAGCTTCTTCAATTTCTCAAAAATGCCTTTGATTCTTTCTAACCAGAAGACTTAATTATTAGACAATTAAATAAAAATAACTATGCCATTGTTGTTCCTCCTTGAAGATTTGTAACATAATGAATTTTAGAAATGCTAAATGTTATGAACTTTTTAAAGAGACAGAACAAATGATACATTCATCAAATTAACCTAAATCTACAAGATAAGTTAGAAGAGAATGGGAAGAAAAAAAAGAGAGACCTAAATATATGCCACAAGGATGAGGAAACAAAAAAAAAAAAAAAGTGGGTGAAGGAGTAGAGACTTCTGTACAAAACATTATGAACTGTTTTGACTCTCTCCCAAATCAAAAGAGGAAGAAGGAAGAAGACTAATTCTCTACGATGCAAGTGGTAATTTACAGTCTATGATGATACCTTCTCTCTGTGTTTCAAAAGGAGACAAAAAGACCTGCATTGAATTTTAATCCTATCCACCTTCTTCTTCTTCACTATTTGTCTCCATCAAATCAGCAAACTCCTCAATTTGTAGAGTTTTATATAGAGGCTGGACTCAACCAATGTTATGTTATACAGCATCTCAGCCAATTCCAAAGACCACTGACTTGATGATGTTAATGCCAAAAAGTGAGGACCCGAGGAGACCATATTTGGCGGAGGAGACAAACAAGTTTGGGTTATACCTGTACAGGGTTGTCCTTAAGGGCCAGAATAACCCTTGCAGGATCTCTACAGCTACTCAAAGGTTCTAGGTTCATCTGTCATGCCCTCTCATTCCACTTTTGTATCAGGAGGCTTTGAAGATGATACTTCTTGTGCTTCTTCTAATTGAGGCTGCTCAGAAGCAAGATGTTTCTGATTTTGTACTGTCAGCTGCTCTGCCAACTTTGGTCTCTTTTCTACTGATGGTAGAGACTGTTGTCTCTGTGTCACGCCCTTGAGCCCTTGACTGGGCAAGCCACCAGTTAATTGCTTCTCAGCTAGTCCTTGGTTTGCTGTTGTTACTGGATCACTGCCAGCTGAATCTGTATTGGAACTGTTTACTACTTTAGGAGCAGCGCTTTGCACAGAGGCAGTACAAGATGGAGATTCCAATGCAGGCACTGCAGTAGAACCAACTGGTTTTACGTTTTTCGAATCATTACTCGCTTGAGGCATACCCTTGGACGAACTCATACTAGCTGTTTGAGTGGTATTGGTAACAGACTGCGGAACACGAGGCACACGTTCAGTTTGGGACTTCTTTGATAACTCAGAGTTCCCTAGATGATTATGATGACCAACTCGCTGAGCTGTTAATTGCACTTGACTGCGCTGCTTTTGGTGTAGCAACAAATGCTGATGATTGGAAGGTGCAACTGCTGGTGTAATTGACGGGCTAGGGGTGGATAAGATGTTAGATGGGGTCGCAGGGGAGCTCTGGCCTTGGATACTATTGTCTGCATGTAATTGCATCTGTTGTTGTTGGGACGGAGATGAAGCACCAGGGAATGCTTTTGGCAGTTGCTGTGAATGATTTGAAGACTGCGGAGGAACAAATGGCTTCGACTGCAGATGCGTACTCGTGGCAGTCCCTGCATTTGACTGATGATCAGGTCTAACTGGTACCGCTGCCTCTCCTTTTTCTGTAGCCTGATTTCCTGGTGCCATGTTGAGACCATTCAAGTGTGACTGATCAACAGTGATGTTCTGATGGATCATATTTCCTCTACCCATCCCCTTCAATTGTTTATTCTGCTGTTGACCTGGTGTTGGCTGTCGCTGGTGTGGATGTTGTCTTGCAGACTGCTGCAACTGCTGCTGGAGTTGTCGCTGCCGTTGTTTTCCAGCTTGATTGTTCGCTCCAGATGCACCGGACTGAGGACTCCTACCCAGACCATGAAGCGGCAACTGAGATTTTTGAGGGTTCTGTTGCACCATAGCATTAATATTAGGAGAGGTAGACACTGGGGGCATTGATAATGGCTGGGGCGTAACGGGTGGTTGAGTCTTAGGACTGTTTTGTGGAGAAGAAGAAACAGAAGATCCCTGAGGTTGTTGTACATGTGGCATCATAGTACCAGATGCTGGAAACTGCTGCTGCTGTTGCTGCAAATACCTCTGGTGCATTTGCCTTTGACGGATAGCAAATGCTTCCTGCTGTGCCCCAGTGGCTTGACTTGGGCTCTGGAGATGAGGGTGATGCGAGTTGCCAAGCACGTGTGACTGCTGTGACATCTGATGCTGCTGGGAAAGATGGCCTGGGAACGCCTGAACAGGAGTTGTCTGGTTGATAAATCCAGAACTCAAATTACTGAAAGCTGGGATCCCGGGACTGTTCCCTTGAGCAGCCTGCATCTGAAACTCATGCATATCAGTTTTCATCTTTCACTGGATTGTTTGTAACGTTGTCAAACAGGTTTAAAATGTCAATCAACCAGCGGTAGACAAAAATCAGAAGCGCTGAACGTCTACAAACTAAAACAAGGAGCCAGATAATTAATTAGTCGAGGTGGTGAAGTAAGAAAATAGGTAATTACCCTAAGTTCCCGCATGTGAGAAATCTTAAAAACTAAGTGACAGCAGCAAACAAAAGTCAAAAACCTTACCCGCATCATATGTTGCACAGCTTCACGAGGCCTAACCATGGAGTTTCCTTGAGAAGCTCCTACGCCAGAGTGAACAGTACCAGTGTTTGGAATTCCCACCATACCAGAGGAGAGCATACTACCAGTATTTGGCATTGCTGATGAGCCCATCCCTTGAAATCCAGGCCTTGACATGGGTGTGCTCCTGTTCATTCCACTCATACCCATAGCATTTCCACCAGGAACCATGCGATGTCCACGATCAGATCCTGAGACAGCTCCAGGAGTTGATAAGGAAGGCTGCTGCAGGTTTCTACCAGATAACATCTGATTATATTGTTGTAGTCGCTGTTGTTCATCAGGTGGCAAAGACCCTCTAGGAACGTTGAATCTACCATCCCTACAAAGAAAAAATATATCAACAACCAAAAGAAGTAATAGCCTCGAGTAAATTGCACGGAGATTCACAGACGTGTGCATTATTCACCAAGACAAACCATTCAGTACAGCTCTACCTGACAGAAGCACTTTGTAGGCCAGATGTGGTTGGCAAATTGTTGCTGAGAACCACACCAGATGATCCAGGAGTGGATGGATGTGCTCCAGCAGTAGGGAGCACTGGCGTCCCTGGATTCAAAATTGGAAGACCTGAATTTTCAAGTGAAAATACATCTTGACCTGAAGTTGACGCATCACAGACATCAAGGGGCCTTCATCCGTAGAATAGAAAATATTAGAATTGCAAAAGTAGTAATAAAAAATCTATTAAGGGAACAACGAAACTTACGTTAAAACACCTCCATTCAGATTATTCGGGAATACTTGAGAAAGAGCCATGACTTGTGAATTGTGAACTGGTACTATTTGCTTCGGATCCCGACCATCATTCTTGCAAACATACCAAAGCAGCAACACAAAAACAGATTTAGGGCGGCCTTAAAAGTTTTATACTTCAAACTACAATGTCATGGTTCCTAATGAATTCAGCAAATGTTAGCAAAGATTTGCAGCTATGCTTTGAAACATGCAGACCCGTTATGTCAGATAAGAGTGATTGAGATATGCCTTTCTCAGCATAAAGTCTATGCAACTTGAAAACTAAAATAAGGAAGCCTATCTTCTCAAATTCCATAGCCTGGATGTCTATAAGCAAAAAACGTTTACCAGCTCCGGTGCAACTTGAAAACTAAATTCCATGAACAAGAAACCACAGAAACTTTGAGAACACTCTGAAACTATAAGTTAAGAACCCTTTAGCATTCTTCCAACGAGGGACTCAAAAACTAAAATGTGAACTACAGCACCAATCATATCATCACCTTTATGCTCACACAGTACATACACGCTATCACTATTGCCAGGCAAGGGTTGAATCATAACTGGAAAAAAAATGCAGAGAGACAGTATCCACTAGTTTTAGGCTACAAGCTTGGAAACAGTAACAAGGCACTAGGTGTACTAACCTGTGTCTTTCTTAAATGTAACTTCTTTCCAATCAAACAAATCTTCTCAAAATGAGACTTCAGGGTATCCTCCTCCATTGGCCCTTGCAGTCGTTGAAACAACTGTCTCGCGCTTCCCTGAATAACAAACATATCCGGGGTAATTAAATTGGTCTAAACATAGAAGACACTTTGTTCAGCGTCTCTGAGCTAAAGAAAAACCTTTGGGATGCCAGGCAAAGTGGATGGATAAGACTGAGATGTTCCTGAATCTTCAGCACTATCAGCTCCATCACCAGCATTCCTATCCATCAAAATCTTATGCCGCTCCTTGCATTCACTCGGATTACGATATATACACTGGACAAACAATGACAAATCAATTAGCCAGTAACAAATACCAGTTGTTCACTGATACGAGAAAGCAATAACCTGGACAACAAATATCCAACACAACGGTTCACTAGAATAGAAAAAACAGTGTCTATTGAAAGCTCTGCCACTCAGTTAAAAATGTACCAAAGAAAGAATACCAAGATTTTTCAAAATTACAGGCACTTACTTTTATTTTAAGAGTGCTGTTCATCGCATCACTAATGAGCTCCCAGTTAGGGCCCATGTCATGCACCAGGACAACAAGCGCCTATATGGTGGGAAAAGAATTAGATACTCAATAGAGCAACCTAAAGTATATGAATGTTAATGAAGATGACGAATAAATTACCTGATCCTCAAATAGTGACCACGGATTTCCGGAACCATGCTGGCCAGGAGAAATCTGCAAGAAATAAAATTCTAGTTTAAAACAAAGCAAATGGAGGAGTTAACATGCCTTCAACAGAATATACCTTTAGGCCTTTTATTTTTCTGCTCTTATCACGACCTCCAATAAATTTGATAGATTTGTTGGGGTTGGACATATTGCTCATCTGAGAAGCTGCCGGAGAAGGAATCGATCCAGTGTGAGGAATAGCATTATCAAAATTATTCTCTCCCAATTGCTTGGTGGTCTTTTGCTTCTTTGCACTATGAGGACCATACAGACCTTATAAAATACAATTAAAATATGTCACAGATTAATAAACTCATTATAAAGCCGCATGGAGACGTAAAAAGGGAAGATGTCTATAATGCAACAAACTCATGTTAGTTCCCAGAGACAGTTGACTTAATCCAAATTACAACCTTCCAGTCTAGGATTTAATAACTCCAAAATAACCATTGGTTTAGTTCTATAATTGGTTGTTAATGATAAGATGTACGCAAAAAAATGCTACTTAAAACATGATATCCCCTAGAATGACTACTATTTTGTTTGATATATTTAGGAAGAGTGAGGCTAAGGCTCCCACACACTCGCTGAAGAACTACAATGCATAACAGAGTAAAAAAAGAATTTGCAAATAATACCATTCATATCGAAATGATTCTCTGGTCGTTTCTTCCAGTGGTCCTTCTGCCAAAATAAGGACGAATTAGAATCCTTTCTGGAAAGCCAATTAGCAGTACAGGGTAAATATTTACTAACTACTATAACTTAAAGTTCTCATTTCAAGAAATAAGAAACTGTCAATAGCCACCCTTCAATATAGAAACAGAAACAAAAATAAATTTATTTAAGTATTTCAATCCCAAGAGTCGAACTCAGTATCAAACCACTTCAGCAAGTAGCAAAATTTTCATTTTAGCAAGCTAGTCAAGCATTAACATTAATTAGAACACACCACCTGAACTCCTGGCTTGTTTTCGCTAAACATGTATTCAAATTGATTCTTAGGATTTTACCAATGAATTCACCTGTTCAGTATGGACTGGCGAATCTAGATGCCAAGTTTGATCATATGCAGATCCCTGCAACAAATAAAATTGAAAATTACAATGCAATGTCAACTAAAACTAATATCAACTATTTTTCTCCGAATAGTAAGAGATATGCTGATATTGCAAACTACCAGATGAGTCTTCTTCTTCTTTTTAGGTTTTCCTGAGGTTTCAGCCATGTCATAAGGTAACTGCTTCTCAAAAGTACCACTAGATTCAACCTCTGTGCCTTTTTGGACTGCCGATCCACCATGCAAACTACTTTGCTCATCCTGAAAAGAACTAGTATCCCCACTAGACGCATCTGTCTTTGAGGGCACTGGTAAATTCCCACCACAGCCAAAAGGACTTACAACCCTCTGCCTGGAAGCAGTGCGCACACGCCTCGTCGGAACTGAGCCGACATTTATATTACTGGCAGGCCTTTTTGCCATCAAATTCAATGAGTTAGACCCACCTGTGTAGTTGACGTATGGTAAATCAGCTCCAAGATCATATGACCGGGCAGAATGAGACTTCATCAAATTCTTCCTTTTTTTGTGGCTTAGATTAAATGATTTGCTAGATTCGAAAGCTCCAGGAAGATAGTAGGCACTTGTTTCTCCTTCATCCTCATCGAATGTAGTGAATCCTATATCTACAATTGGAGATAACAATCAACAAATACTTAAACAGCACGCGGAGCTCAAACAACCCAGAATTGTGCATACCTCCAGTGGCATCATAGGCTGATGTCTCAACCTCCTCCTGCATGCTACTTCCAGACTTCTGGGAACAGAGAAACACTGTTAGATATATCCGGAGAACAGATATATGTTCTCAGGATGTAATAAAGGATACAATATGAGAGCTCCTAGCAAGAAAAATCTCACATACCTCACAGCGTGCAAGATGGGACTCAATGGACTTATGGTACACCTCCATTGCACCTGATGGAACTGAATAAAAGAGGCTTTCCTGCACAGTTGCAAAGCTCAATCAGCAATATTGTAGAGCTATCCACAGCAATAGTATTCATATGAGGCTACAGAATAACTTTTCAGAAATTCATACTTCTGTAAGCTGATCAACCAAAGATATATCCAATATTTCTTCGCACATATTGTCGGGTGTTAATGGTGCCGCTGGATCATAGGCGATAGAAGGGTTGTTACACTTCAAAAATCTACTTGCATACTCCCTGACCCCTGCAGCTAAACATTTTTTGCCATTCTCACAAGTAGATTCTTGGCAAGTCTCCTGCATACGACCGTGGAATTACTTAGCAGGATACCATTAAGTTTTACAAAAATCATAACATAAAGAGCAACAAGACCATAGACTCCTGGAGGTAAATATGGAAGACACTTCAGGCAAATAAGAAAGATCCGGCTTATCAATCATAGGAAAGAAATATCCGCAGAATTGTGTCATTGTGTGTCATCTACAGTCCATTCACAAACTTAACAGTATGGTTCCAGGATGTCAGTGTTGTCAATACTTTAAACCAACGAATTAATATATGAATAATTCAGATTTAGGAGAAGGAAAGAACCATATAATCACCATTGTCATAAAAAACATAAAAGAGGTCTGACAGTCAAATACCTTAACAACTCCTAAGCTTGTCTCCTCCAGCTCCCCAGGAACCTCCACAGAACTCCAGAATTGCAAGATCGCATTAGATAGGATTGAAGCTATTTTTTTCAGCTTTCGGTGCTGACTTTGTTCCTCAAATCTTAACTGACAAGTCAAAGCAACTCGATGACAAATTTGTGCGGCAGCAGTCATCTTCCAAAGGCGCTCCTAGAAGACGAAAAGAAAAAGGTAATCAAATGCAATCTGAACACTCAATGTAGAATGTTTCAGCAATATAAAAGTGGACAAGCTCATTTTATGCAGAGGAATGTCCAGATGCTATTGGAAATAAACAGAATCACAATCCACAAAATGCAGCATTTACCATGCAGATATATAGAATTTAAGTTAAAAGCTGATTTAACTAGACCAAACCTGCGCAAAATCATTTGCCAGCCATGCCATTTCTTCGAGGACAAAATCCCATTGAGATTTCTCACGGACCTCCACTGGTGCAGTACCACAAGATAATTCGGCAATTCTTTTTCTCTTCGCCTGTTAGTGTAATATGTCATATAATAAAAAGATGAATAGGTACATAACTTCTTCCAAAGCTCGAAAACTTAAGATCATCTAGCCAAGTTGAAAAGAAAACCTGTATAATCCGTGCTTCCTCAAGGATAGAGTCCTCCTTCACAGTATCTAACACTACTGCATCTGAGCTAGGCTGATGTTTTAATGCTTCAATGTCAGTTCCTGACAATACATTATCTCCAACTATGCAGGAACTTGTGTCTACAGGTGCCTGAGGAATTCCAGTGCACAATGAGCTGCTATGATTTTCAGGTAAAAGACTGCTAACTTTCCTGTCATTTTCGGATACAACCAACCCATCTTGAAGCCTTTTCTCAGTCTCAGAACATTTCTCTTCATTTTGCAGCTCAGCTGTACTTCTGTGACTTTGATTTTCAATTTTAACTGATTTCATCTGCATTTCACGCTCAGGAATGCACTCACTATTAATGGTAGTAGATCGACTTGTCTCATCCTCAATCTTTGTTTCTGTCATTTCACCAACTGTTTGATTCAGCAACCCCTCTACTCTTGAAGCCTTCTGCATAGAGATTTCATCAGAGTCAAGTTTGTCCACTCTATAAAGATCCCTTTCATTACCTACATCTACTTCTACATTGTTAGCATGAGAAGACTCTGACTCTAACCCTTTTGTCCCAGCAGCCCCTCTATTTGTTAAGCTTTCTTCCTCTCCCGTCGAATCTCTAAGGCCATTCAATTGGGTAGAATTATTTTCCTGGGCAGCTATTGTTGCAGCTTTGGGAGAACCAATATCTGCACCAGTCGAAACTAGGTGTGCTGTATCCTCAGCAAGGCCAGTCTCTCCAGATGGCAAACATGCAGAGCTTTTTCTATATGTAATGTCTGCTTCATCTTTCAATACACTAGTCTGGGATCCAGCAGTACTCTCTCGTACAACAGGTGCCCCATCCACCTTAGTATTCAGCGGATTGCTGGAAACTAAATTTTTCGGAATAATATTACCATTTGAATTTGCAAATATTGGACAAGATACAGAAGTAGTATGCCTATCCTTTTGATTGGCTGATTCAGGAATGCAACCCTTTCCTTCCACTGATCCTCTGCGAATAGGTATAGATGTTGCAAGACCACCACGATTCTGAACTAAATCTGTAGAGCTTGACCGTCCTGGATCCCGATTTACCTTTGATCTGTTCCTACGAGCGTACGGGCGAAAGATGGCAGAATCTTCTGTTTCTTTGGTATTCTGGTTGGTGTTCGCTTTGGAAGACCGTTCTGAGTCAGAAGTTTTGTTTTGCCTATTAGGATATCTCAAATTCCTTTCTCCCTCAACTGACTTGTTCCCGGAATCAAACAGTAAGAGATTATCTGCTGTATTGGGTTCAGAAATTGTAGGAACTCCAGGTCTACCGCTACTCTCCACAGAGTCTCCATGTGGTGAGGCAGTCAGGGCAAAACTATCCTTGACTTCACTGTGGGAGTTATGTGTAAATAATGATGAGTTAAACCATAAAAATAATGGGGAACTACAACAAACACGAAATGTACCTGTTTACAAAATGATCTGCTTGCTGATCTGTGAGTGATGTAGATTGGACGCTATGTGAAGTTGCAATACCAAACTTGAAATCCAAGGGATTACCGCCCTGAAGCAGATAGAAGAGTTAAGGCTTGATATAATAAGATTTTAAAAGGAAAGGGAACATGGGAATAGGCATTCATACTTTCTCCAGGAACTCCAATTCTCTCCTTCTTTCCTCGCGGACATCATACTCTTGCCTGTTGAAACAAGCATCTTTGTTACACATTGGAAGTTATTGATAGCTACAGAAATTGTCGAGTACTTAAACACATCGCAAAAGATGAAGAACTCCCAATCTGAAATACCTTAGCTCCGCTTGAGCCTTCTCAATTGCTGTTCGGCGCGGAGATGTTTTGACACCAATACCACCTCCACTATCGATAACTCCTCCCATGGAATCAACCTCAGCATTTACTAGAAGATATCCAGAAACGCTTCCATGCATCACCAACTTGGATGTTCCATTAATTCTAGTTCTAACTTAACTGAAAAAATATATCAAGAAGCTTTCAGTATTTATAGCATTCCAAATGATCATACTGCAGAAGTTCAAATTCGTAACAGCTAATGTTGCCCTGCAAATAACAATAGCAAAAGTATGTGCACATATATTCTCACGATGCAAAAAGCAGAGAATATAAAAACTTTCCTACAGAAAGTCATGGCAGTAGTACCATATGATTACAGATTATAGAGTAGCTCGAGATATAACTACTCAGCAAAGGTCAAGAGTAAAACAAAGGAACATCAAAATGAAGATAACTCCCCACTCCCCAGAAACTAGTATATGACAGAGAGCCTAATATATCTATTCTGATCCTCAAGAAGATCATATGCAGAGAAGCAGCATAACACATCAAGAGCTAGAACTAAGGTCATATACACCCGTTAAATTCAAAGTCAGGCTCAGTGGTAGATGAAAACTCTTAAGATACCTAAGAATTAAAGAAACGAAATGTTGCCTCAAAGTTGAGAGGTTCTTAAAGCTTAAGTCAAAAAAAATTCCGACACTAACAAGGATTACAAGAAACCAAAGTTAGAAATGATCAGCTAAGCTCCTTAAATAACATGCCAACGAACTCTTCCATCAAGTATTACACATTGCGAAGCTAAACGAGCATGAAACAATTCACATTTCTAATCAAAACAACAGAATGAGAAACACTGCACTACCAAGTATCAACCCCAAAAGAAAAATACCCAAAAATGTTCAAAATCACAGAACCTCCAGCAAAGCTGGACTCTAGGGTTTGAATAGAAGAGTGAAAGAGAAGAGAAGAGAAGAGAAGCTAAAAAGGTACCTGAATTGAACGTAGAACAGAACGAAGGCAAAAGCTAGGGCACAAAACTCGGGCAAAATCACCAAATTCTAAAATTAGTTTCTCTCTCCTAGGGTTTCCCAAAAACAAAAACACCTCTTTTAATTAAGCTTTTCAAATCAAAAAGAACGAAATCAATTTCTCAGAGAAACAAGAGAGAGAGCTCCTCCCAACGACATGGAATCCATGAAATGTTTTCGATTGATTCCTAATTCAGCAATTTTTTTTCTTTTCAATTTTGGTTTCCCTCTCGGGAGAAAAAAAAAAAAAAAAATTTTGGTTTCTCGTTGATGTTTTTTTTCGTTCTCTCTCTCTCTCTCTCCTCGACGCAGTATGCGACTCTCTCTCTCTCTCCGAGTTCTGGGCCTGAGTTTTTTCCCTTAGCGGAGACCAAATAAGGCCTTTCTTTTGTTTGTTTGGTCTTGTTTTGGGCCTTTCTGTGGTAATAAGTTACAACAGTTTCGTGCTATAACTTTGTTTTTTTTTTTTTTTTTTTTTTTTTTTGGTCAGGACTATAACTTTGTTAACTTTACAAATCTCACGCATGTCACTGATTTAGTTACGGTTACATATTTGTCACACGTTGTCCATAAGCATACAGTTAAATCAAATGACTTTTTTTTTTTGGTGTGATTGCGGGTATATTTATAACATCGTGTATGAACTTTGTATATTATCTCACAATAAATTTGAAACATGTCGATTTGCGTTGGTAAATGTGGAATTACCATATACTTTGACAGTTCATTTTTGATCTTTCCTTGTCCAGTTCTTTTGTTCGGTTAATTTTACATCATTAGCCACTTGCATTGAGAACAAAATCAGTTGACATCCAATTCGTCCTCCGACGAGGTGTCCACGACCGTATTATTATAAGCTAGATTACATATGATTTATGTCCTCTTCTTGTATTTGTAAATCAGTAAATGTATGGTTCTTGACCCATCAAAGTAGCCAGCTCAAACTAAAGCACATCTTTCAAGATCTCGTATGCTACTCCGACAAATGTTACTTACGTATCGTGGTTGGATTGACAGCCAAAAAGTTACCCACAAGAAAAATATCTCACTAAAAAATTAATCTTAGACTATTTCAACCATTCTGTAAATGTAACATATTGGACGCTTTTTATGACCTTAAATCTCAAATTCCCGTTGGCAAAAAGGAGTCACGGGAGTCACGATTCTCATAACTGTGGCAATCAAACCTAAAATCATGGTACCAATATGATGTTATGGGTATGAATTTGTACCCAACATGATGGTCTTGCATGTGTTGGGCCCTTACATGTTTTCAACAAATGATTCACCCTCATTATTTATTTCTTACAATAACACTTTTTCTAAAGTGGGTCATAAATTCTAACTAATTAGCATTACAAATATAATTGGGGAAAATATGAAGCATATTTATATCCTTAGTGGATTAGTTAGTCCAAACAAAATATCAAAACCTAAACCAAGTTGTTGGCCGTAGTTATTATTTGGTAACTATTTTCTCTATTCAATGAATCAGTGTTAAAGATTTTTGAATGCATTGTCTCATGACTACTAGAAATGTAAAAAACTGACCATTCCAGCCCAGACAATGTGGGGCTTCTTCCCTGTCGATCTAACTCATGTAACAAAAGGTCTACGATTTTTAATTTAACCTGACCCTTCACTAACAAACAGTCAAACCCACAAAAATTGAAGATAAATGTACTGCAAACCACATTTATACCACTACGGCACTACCTATAACTGAAGTTATTCTTAAGTCTTAAACATGTAAATAAAATCGCAAAAATATCTTATGATGTTGAGTAATGGAACTACTAGTTAGTGAAAAACAAGAATCAAGTGCACTTTGTCATTTGCCTAACAAATAGTAGTAAACAACTCCTTCATTAGTAGTTCCTGTACTACGAAGCCAAGCTGTAAGTATTATCTCATATGTACCCTTATGTCCCACAAAATTATACAAAAGTCAATAGAACTGATGTTACTGCATGGGTAAAAAGGTAAATTTATCAACTAATTTCTGTAAATAACGCTTACCCGTTACCACCAATTGTGGTCCTCTTCTGCTCCTACACACTTTTTTGTATAAATCTCTTTCTTTCGCATAAAGAGAAAGCGAAACACAAAAGTGTTCAAGAGTTCAAGAGCTCATAATATCAAATCAAATATGTAAGTAAAATCTATTTTTGTAGATTTATATATATCTTCATGATTGTAGTCTGACAATTAATTAAAAAAGAAGAATCGGAATTTCTCTCTCTGTTTTGCGAGAATCTTATAATTGAAAAGTACTGTATATTCTATTCATTACAGATCTGCTCTTGGATTTCAGATTCTCCTGCAAACGTGAAGACGAAGGTAATCATCTCTTCACTACGAGAACTTATGGTTTAAAACTGATTCTTTAGCCTTAGTTTCAATTTCATAGAAATCTGAGTTGAGGAAGCTGAAATACGAAGTTTAATTTTCAAGAAAATCTTCGATTGATCTGTTTTATTAACAAAAGTGTGGTTTCTTTTTTTGTTTTTCAGTTCACATTGGTTTCTGCTTTGAATCTTGGAGTAAAGATGATTCAAATGGACGGTGGAGATAGGCTAAGAGTGACGTTATTAGATCGTATGTCGTCGGTGGAGACTAGCCGGAGCTCATTGACGGGATTAACTTTAGAAGCTATTCTACTGGCTGACAAAAACACAACCTCGCCGCAACCACCGTCAAGTAACCAATCGAACCGGACACTTCTCGATGTAATGCAAAGAGACCACCGACACGACGACCGACACAATCGAGACAAAACCACTTGGGAAACTCTCCGTGAAAAGCTACGTCTCAAACGTAACGCCACTGTTTGGATCTCGTCTAATCCTATCCCGACTTTGGATAATCCTATCCCTACCCGGGATAATAACGTTAGCCACCAACTCGGTTTCCTCTTGTCTAACACCGGAAATGTAACGGAGGAAGCGTCTTCAGCAGAGGGAAGGGTTCAGCTAGGAGCTGTATTGGCAGAGGAGAGAGCATTATCGGCTAGAGAAGAGGAAACGCCGGTGGAGAGAGAAGTGGAGCCGGCGAGGATGTCTTTAATGGAGTTGTTGGAAGAGAATGAAGGGCAAATGAGTTTGGTAAATGTTGACGGAGAGGCGACGGAGACGGTGGCGGAGGAGATAAGTTGTTGTGTGTGTATGATACGAAGCAAAGGAGCTGCGTTTATTCCATGTGGTCACACGTTTTGTAGGTTGTGTTCAAGAGAGCTTTGGGTTCAAAGAGGAAACTGTCCTCTCTGTAATACCACAATTTTAGAAGTTCTTGATCTTTTTTAGTTACTCTTCAATTTAATTATTTTAATTTATCATAATCAGGTTGTTTTCCTTTGTTGTTGTAATGTGTTGTTGAATATTAATGAAAAATCCTTGTAGAAATTATTTTCTTTCTTTTATTTGGAGAAAAGAGATAAATTAGATCAAATTATTAACCATTGATCATCAACACACGATAAGTGGTTACTACACTTGTTGTATGATTTTGTTTGTTGGATAGCTTGACCAAACCCACCTTACATGTTGTAATATATGAAGTTATTAGCATACAGAAAAAAAATAAGTTGTTAGTTGTACCATAAATTTTGAAGTTAATTTGGCTGTCACTGATATGTTTGATTTGAACAAGAACTATACGTGGTCGGGCTAGACGTGAACAATCCTCCAACTACACTTATGGTTACGGCAAACACCTAACTGAAAGAAAGCTTCACTGGTTAACTAACTCTTCTTGTCTTTTCAATTTGTAATTGTTTAGGTAAAATAACCACCAATTTTGTATCGAACCGGTTTAGCTTCCGGTTAGCTAACCCAAAACTAGGCCCAACAACGAGAAGCCATGGGCTTTCATTTTCTTCCTTTTTCATCAGTCAATTTTCATTAATTTCATACCATTTGTCTTCCGATGAAAAATAAAAATTAAAAAAAAAAAGAAAAACAGAGAAAATTAGTGGAAACGCCATTAACGAGATCTAGCACGAACCCGTAGTGTGGTGTAGAGAAAGAAGCAAAAGGAGCTTCACAAAACCCTAGAGATCTTTGTTTCTCCATTTTCAGAAGACGATAATATTAATCGCGATCGAAGATGAACATTTTCAGATTAGCTGGTGATATGACTCACCTGGCCAGTGTTCTGGTCTTGCTTCTCAAGATCCACACCATCAAATCCTGCGCTGGTATGTACATTTCCTCAATTCGTCTCGAAATTTGGTTGAATTTGATTAGGTTTAGGCGAATTCTCGATGTTTGTTCGATTTGCTTTTCGAAGTTGACGTTGACGATATGATTCTCACTCGATTATGATTCTTTCATTTTGGGAATTTCAAACGATTAATCCAAGTTGTAGAAATTACGGATCTGATTAGATTATCGTAGTAATTTGGTTGCCGAGTTACGATTTTAGGAGAGATTGATCACGAGCCGTGTTGATTGAAGGAAAATTCAATTGGTGAAAGTTTTATGAATGGATCTCACGTAATTGAGGTCTTAAATGTAGTTCGTCAGATCATTACGTTCGATTCTATGTTTGAGAACACGAATCTATGAGAATTTCAATTTGTGTTTTGGTATTTTGCAGGTGTCTCATTGAAGACTCAAGAACTCTATGCCATTGTCTTTGCGACGCGTTATTTGGATATTTTCATGAGTTTCGTGTCTATCTATAACACCTTTATGAAGTTGGTGTTCTTAGGAAGTTCATTTTCGATTGTTTGGTATATGAGGTATCATAAGGCCGTCCACAGGACTTACGACAGGGAGCAAGATACATTTCGGCATTGGTTCCTTGTGCTTCCGTGCGCACTCTTAGCTCTTCTGATACACGAAAAGTTTACCTTTCTTGAGGTTTGTCTTCTTGAAAAGATTGCAATTTGAGAGAGTCTGAACTATTTTTGTGTGATAGGCTGATTTATTTTTGTGCAATTGGTATCTGCTTTACGATATCAGGTACTGTGGACGTTTTCATTGTACTTGGAGGCTGTTGCCATATTACCTCAGCTTGTCTTGCTGCAAAGGACTAGAAACATTGACAACTTGACCGGGCAATATATATTTCTTCTTGGGTACGATCTTGTTTCCATAATTTCCCTTTATATGAATAATATCCTTGCTTCTTCATTCCCCTGAACTTCTCTTGACCATTCCTTTCCATGTCTGGGTACTTCACGATTTTGTTCTAATAATGTGCTATGGATCAATGCTATCTGTTGTCATTTCTTAAATAACATCCTGCTCTATTTTCATCATTGACTGCTCTCCTGCCAAACATTATGATTTAGTTACTCTCTGAGTTTCATACTTCGATAGTTCGATTGCCAATATTGTCTTCTTCTTGCAGGGGGTACCGTGGATTATACATCCTCAACTGGATCTACCGTTACTTCACTGAGCCGCACTTTGTTCATTGGATAAGTATGATTTCTCTCTCCCTCAATCTTCCTCGCCATTTACATGCTGCACACTTAAGCTCATGAGAATCTGTTTATATTCTTCCTAATTGGATTAGATTTTGTCAAGTTTTGCAACTTATGATTGAAATTGTGATGGGCCCTTTTCCTTGCTCATAAGTTTGACTTAATTAAGCATTTGGATTCAAGAGACAATAAATATAGCCTCTTTGCCACACGCATTTTGTGTGAAAGCATGTTGGTTCTCATACCGAAAAACACCTAATGCATCATCACCTCTCATGATTCACATTTTCTTCAATATTTGCTGTCTTGATTATTATTCGTTATCTGACATTTTAAAAATGTTTGGTTATGATGATGCAGCATGGATCGCCGGGTTTGTTCAAACACTGCTCTATGCCGACTTCTTCTATTATTATTTCCTAAGGTAACAATGACCTCAGCTTTTCCTCTTGTTCCTAAGGCAGTTCCCTATCTCTAATTCTGCCTTTGACTGTTTTTCTCGTTTTTATGTTTGCAGCTGGAAGAACAACAAAAAGCTTCAATTGCCGGCTTAATTTCAAAATTTTCGATGCTCGGAAACCCTAAGGATTCAATTTGGTGCCCGACACAATATCCGCCGAGATGTTACCAATTTACTCCGTTGGTGGTTAGTAGAGGAGAACGAACATAGATGTGTAAACTCCAGCAACCTAACTTATTACACTTTTCTTTCAACTTTCTCGTGTCTCAGCTTTTTTGGTCGAGTTAGTATCACTAAATATTTCAAACAGGACAGTAAAAATATTCATCGCAACTCACAACGCGATGTGAACTATTTTTAAATTGGGGGAAATGTGACAAAGAAATGAAAAATAGTAACTTGGAGAAAATGTTGAACTCCAGTTTAATGTTCTATACTTCTATGAATAATGCAGAGCTTAGGCTTCTACAATCTTATATACCACTGTCGTTATCTAGATTATGTAGCAATTTAAAGAAGTATTAAAGGAGCATTAAATCTGAAACTTAACTTGTGTTACTGTCGAATACAAATCTTATTAATTCGTACAATTAATCCAACGTGTGTCTTGTACATATTCTAACATACATAAAATTTTCGTTGCACTCTCAAATGATATGTAAGTCTTACATATAGTTGATCGAAGCAACATAGTTCTCATATTAGCTATTGTCAAAGAAAGTAATTAATGGATCCCTACATCTTAAAGAAAAAAAAAAAAAAAAAAAAAAGAGAGAATATTTGATGAAAAATGGTAATGGCCGAGGGGCATGATGATAATAAGAATGGCGTGTAGGAGATGTATAGAGAATTTGATGTGACTCTAATCTCTTTGTCTCCTCCATATCTTTCATGCTTTCGACTTTTTCAACTTATTAAACCAGTGCATGCATTATAGTACCTTACTAAAACCAATCAAATCAAGATATGGAATATATGAGAATCTTTGGTGTTTTTGCAGTAGCGCTATGGATCATAGGGGTTGATGCTAGGGTTCACGGAGGAAGAGGAATAACAAAATATGTCACTTTCAATCAGAATTATGTTGTTACGTGGGGACAAAGTCATATTTCTACACTCCACTCTGGCAAAGAAGTTGATCTCTACATGGATCAATCTTCAGGTTACTATCTAAATTTTTTTTTCTTACATCAAAATACAAAGACAAAAAGTTGTGTAATCCAAAAGGCTTTAATAGGATTCAAGAGCATGTGACCTAGTAATCTGTTCGAAAGCTAGAAATTAAGTTCTAGTGTTCTACCATCTACAAAAGTTGTTGTGATCCATTTTTGGCCACACTAGTTGTAGATTTTTAGCGGCAACATACTTGAATTTTTTGCATGTCATAAAGTTTAATTAGCATGGGTTTTGGCTAATGATTATATAAAAAAAAAAAGCTTAATTAGGACACAAATGATTTACTAGCTGAAAAACAGTGTTGCATGTTAAAGATGTATGCATGGTATGTAATTAAATAATAAGTTCTACATGAAACAGGTGGTGGGTTCGAGTCCAAGAACAGCTACGGATCAGGTCTCTTCCAAATAAGAATCAAAGTGCCCGGAGGAAATTCTGGCGGCGTCGTCACAGCTTTTTACGTTTGTATTCTTGATTATATATATACTTATATATGCGTACATGCGTAAACTAGTTCAAAACTCATCGATAAGTTGTTTGTATATGTATATAATTACAGTTGACTTCGAAAGGAGGTGGCCACGACGAGGTTGACTTCGAGTTTCTAGGGAACAACAACGGAAGACCGATAACATTACAGACAAATCTGTTTCTGAATGGAGAAGGAAACAGAGAAGAGAGGTTTTTGCTTTGGTTCAACCCAACCAAACACTACCACACTTATGGGATTCTTTGGAACCCTTACCAAATTGTGTACGTTAATCACAACCCTTCTTCTTATTTGTTATCTTCTCTATTCTTTTATCACATATAGTGTGATCATCATAGTTTGTTTGTTTAATGCAAGAATAATTCAATATTTCGAAAAAAGAAATTCCAAACTTTTTTTGATAATATAATATGGATGACATATAAAAATTCTCCCATAGTCATTTTTGTTAATTTATGTCCAAAATTTAGTATTTAATGCATATTTCCTACAATCAAGAAATGAAATGGTGATGATGATTTAATTCATAGGTTTTACGTGGACAACATCCCAATAAGAGTGTACAAAAACGAGAACGGCGTAAGCTATCCATCAAAGCCTATGCAAGTTGAAGCTAGTCTTTGGAACGGTGACGATTGGGCGACCGATGGCGGTCGGACCAAGATTAACTGGTCATACTCTCCCTTCATTGCCCATTTCCAAGACTTCGCTCTATCCGGCTGCAACATAGATGGTCGGAGTAATAATGTTGCTGCTTGTGAATCCTCCAACTACTGGTGGAATGCAGGCAAGTATCAAAGATTAAGCCACAACGAACAAAAACTTTCTGAGTATGTGAGGAAAAAGTACATGAACTATGACTATTGTACTGATCGCTCTAAGTACCAAACTCCTCCTAGAGAATGTTATTAAAATTACATAACATTAATCATATATGTACAGGAGATTTAATCTCCTTTTTATAAGACACAGCTGAGAATATAATTATGTATGATCAAAATATTATATAATGGTTGGTAGAAGATCAATAATATGCATGTACGTATCTATTGCATTTGATTGAATTCAATTTTGTTTGTTAACGACTTTGCAAACGAAATTTTAATATACCAAAATGTCTTTGTCTCTTGACAAATTAGTTAATTCGGTTGTTCTCGTATAAATGTCTTAACCGGCCGGTGCGTTCCGGTTTGCTAAATCAAATTGTTTTTAAAGACGTTGGTTTATAATTCTCAGATCAAATCCACACATCTTAACCAACGCGAGCGAGAGTTTGTAAATTGTTGATTTGTTTTGTTCGAATTGGTCTGAAAGATTCGGTCTGGTTTGGTTTGGAAGGTAACAGACAACATTTCTTTATGTTACATCGAACTCTGTTGTGTCCGAGACGTCTCAAATTTTTGCTATCTGTTAGTAATTACAAGCGGCACATTGTTCATGTCCACGCTTTCTTAATCACTACCTGGAATTTACTTAATGGAAGCTCCATTAGTCGCGATCTCGTTGCTTCATATGGACGAATCGGGGAGATCTCTGATGCACGTAAGGTGTTCGACCAATTGCCTCAGAGAAGTGTTTCTGTTTATAACTCTATGATTATGGTTTATTCTAGGGGAAACAACCCAAATGTGGTTTTGAGACTTTATGATCAGATGATAGCTGAAAGGGTTCAACCAGATAGCTCAACGTTCACTATAACGATCAAAGCGTGCTTGAATGGTATGGCTTTAGAGGAAGGAGAAGCTGTGTGGAGTAAAGCAGTGGAATTTGGGTATAAAAATGATGTCTTTGTTTGTTCATCTGTCTTGAATCTGTATATGAAGTGTGGGAAAATGAATGAAGCTGAGGTTTTGTTTAGAAAGATGACGAAAAGAGATGTTATTTGCTGGACAACAATGGTGACAGGGTTTGCACAAGGTGGTAAGTCATTGAAGGCTGTTGAATTTTACAGAGAAATGCAAAATGAAGGATTTGGTAGGGATAGGGTTGTGATGTTGGGTCTCTTACAAGCTTCTGGTGATCTCGGGGATACGAAAATGGGCAGTTCGGTTCACGGGTATTTGATTAGAACAGGTCTTCCTATGAATGTTGTTGTTGAAACCAGCTTGGTTGATATGTATGCTAAGGTTGGGTTTATAGATGTTGCTTTTAGGATGTTTAGTAGGATGATGTTTAAAACCGCGGTCTCCTGGGGGTCGTTGATCTCTGGATTTGCTCAAAATGGATTAGCCAATAATGCTTTTGAAGCTGTAGTGGAAATGCAGAGCCTTGGGTTTCAACCGGATCTAGTGACTCTTGTTGGAGTTCTTGTGGCATGTTCGCAAGTCGGGTCATTAAAGACTGGTACATCGGTACATTGTTACATTTTGAAAAGGCACCTTCTTGATCGAATAACCGCGACTGCTCTGATGGACATGTACTCAAAATGCGGCGCTCTTTCAAGTTCGAGAGTAATCTTTGAACAGGTAGGAAAGAAAGACTTGGTTTGTTGGAACACAATGATATCTTGTTATGGAATCCATGGAAACGGTCAAGAAGTTGTATCGATGTTCCTCAAAATGACGGAATCAAACATAGAACCCGACCACGCCACATTTGCATCCCTTCTCTCTGCTCTTAGCCACTCGGGTCTCGTAGAACAAGGCCAACACTGGTTCAGCGTTATGATAAACAAATATAATATCCAACCGAGCGAAAAACACTACGTTTGTTTGATCGATCTCCTCGCACGTGCAGGGAGAGTCGAAGAAGCTCTTGACATGATAAACTCGGCCAAACTCGACAATGCTTTACCCATCTGGGTTGCTCTTCTCTCAGGATGCATCAATCACAGGAATTTATCAGTCGGGGACATCGCGGCTAATAAGATTCTCCAGCTGAATCCGGATAGCACTGGGATCCAAACGCTGGTTTGTAACTTCTTTGCAACTGCGACAAAGTGGAAGGAAGTGGCCAAAGTGAGGAAATTAATGAGAAATGGGGCCATGGAGAAAGTACCAGGCCAGAGTGTGATTGAGATTAATGGACAGCTTAGAACTTTTCTCATGGAGGATTATAACCACCATGAGCATGCTCACATATTGCAAGTGCTGAGAAACTTAAACTCTGAGATGAAGAATGTATATACATCCATTTCTGAATGTGTTATTTCCCATTAGTAGTGCTGCCCTCTAAGAGAAAAAAATGAAGTTGAATTTAAATATCGGGTCGGTTCAATGGTAATAGTCTCTCAGCTGAGGAGAAAGGGACAAATGAGGGCTATACAAGAATGGGGTCTTCCCGAGTTCAGACTCACCCACCTCGTCTTCTGCATCACTCCACGCCCCAACATGCCTGGCCCTGACCACCATCACACCACGCTACTCAAGATTCGTCACTCTTTCATGCATTTCGAGTACCAACAAGGATGGTTTGACGAGCGCACTGCCATCTGTCTGTTCAGGGACTTGGCTAGGGAAAACCACAACGACCCTGCCCTCGTTCTCTTCTCCGAGGTTACGACGCCAATATTCCGTGAGGTGCTTCGGATGACGATTGAGGTTGCAGATCGTCACAACTCACAATGGTAATGTTCGTCTCCTGCGGTTTACTTATCGTGAGAGAAGACATGAAGATATTGCAGTTTCTGATGCAATTTTTTTTTAACAATTGTTTAAACTTTGAACTCATTTGCTTCAGTTTTGTTTATCTATTCATACTTGATTTTTACTTGTGTTAATTTTTTAAGTCATTCGTTTTTCTGAAATTAATATATACAAGTATAGAACCATGGCCAATGATCAAAGGGTTTGATGAATTTATAAATTGTGGCTACTCATGTATTTTCATTAGTACATGAGTATTTGAGATTGCATAGCAAGAAGATTTTGTCTGGAAGCATTTGTATCCACGTCCCCCAAAACTGAGACAAGCAGCGAGTCTATGACACAGTAAACGAAACGGCCTTGATGATTCATTCAAAGCAGCTCAAGTTTTAATTAGCAGCTTGTTGGGACTTAAGTCTCTTCCTGGCTTCTTCAATGATGGTCAGCTTAATACCTTTGTTCCTTTGCCAATGGTGAACACATTTCCCAACCTTGTGGCAAACTCATGTCCTGTTGAGCCTTGAATGTGTATTGTCTCAAAGCTCTCCTTATGCTTTTCCCTCTTCTCTGCAGTCAGCTCAAATCCTGAAGAAGACGTTGTGGAGAATGTGTTTCTCTGAGTTCAGGCTCTACAACCTGTTGTTCTTCATGAACCAAGACTGGTTCACTTGATTCTATCGGTGTCTTTCCCTTGTTTCTTAACACTGGTTCTTCATCTGCCTGTTGATTCATCTGTTTTGTTTCTACTGTTATCTCAGGCTGACTCAAAGACCAGGCTGACAGTAGTGGAGTCTGAGCTGGAGGAAAAAGAACATGCCTGCTCATGTAGACACGACCAGTAGGAGGATGAAAGAACCTGTAGCCTTTGTATTTCTCCTTGTACCCAACAAACACACACAATAAGGACCTTGGATCAAGCTTGTTCTGAGCTTATGGTCTCAGATATGGGAAGCAGGCACAACCAAATACCCTGAGAGCACTATAAACAGGAGCATGACCATTCAGAACCTGATAAGGGCTTTCCATACCCTTGTGAACAGAGGACGGCAAGAGATTAGAATCAAAGATGAATTTGCAGGGGTAGTCATCAGTAAGTTTGGAGACAGAGATAATAATGACTTTGTTATGTCCGGACAAACAAGAACATCATTCAATGAGATTGCAAACTCTTTTCCGTTATGTTGTTCAAACAATTAGTTAGTTTGCAGTGAATATAACCATATATGTATACTTGCACATTGGACATAAGTAGTGCTGCCCTCTAAGAGGAAAAAAATGAAGTTGAATTTCAAAATCCCTACTTCATCTTCCACCTATAAGAAAAAAACATTATAACTTAATTTGATCCAACACACATTCTCTTATATTTTTTTCACAAACAAGCTTTTAAATCTTTAACTTGGCAGTGAATATAACCATATATGATAAATTGATAATAGCCACTGCATAAAGGTAACCACACAAATACTTGCACATTGGACATAAAAGCATAAAGGAGAAGACAGACTCAGAATAAAATTAATTCAAACTACTAGTCCATATTTTTACTAGCGAAATTTGACTAAAGAATGGGGGAACCAGCTAGCTCGATATCTAAGATCTCGTGTTCATCACAGATGCTGACGCTGTACGGGGAAGACGCAACATCAGCCAAAACAGGAATATCACAACAATGATCAGATTCTGCGAGATAAATGCAGAGATCTCCAATGTCTTGAGTGTAAAGAGCGTTTAGTTGATCATCTTCTATCCTGAACACCATTACAGCTTTTGTTCTCAGGATCGTTCCGGAGGTCTTCCTGTACCACTTAACCAAGAAAGTATCATCGGTGGATTTTGAATCCACCAAGATAGTTCGCGTGTAGCAAGAATCAAGAAGCTCGAGTTGGGTCTGGGTCAGGTTGGGAAAGTTCCGGAGCCGCAACCTCTGAAGCTTAGGTTGTCTTTGCTTGTATATGTTGTGGACATCCCATGATCCAATGACGTGGCCTCCAGCTCCGGGAATACGAAACACGCCATGCTTCTTGGAAAAAGTGACTTCAGAGAAGTGTAAGCAAGCGTTTTTGATTCTGACGTTGGTCCAACCAGAGTTGATTTGAGCAGGTCTAATGAAACTGATTTGAGGTCCCAGAAACTTGACAGCCACGACGCAGTCCTCTTCATCAGGACAAGATGAGGACATGTCCACGCTGGTGATAATTTGAGTTTGGCAATGAGGCAAAGCTACAAAAGGAGGCAACCTTATAATTCTATGTTCATCTTCCACTTGATGATTATTAATGAGTGTCAGGATTCCTCCGTCGCCCTCGGGGTGAACTGACCAGCCAGTGGAAGTTACCAAAGTAATATCATCGTCAGCCATGAAGTCGTTGTCGTCCTCCTCAGGCTGCACCTTCTTCTTTGCGAAATAAGTGCGGCAACGACCTTTAGTAACATTCCTAAGGTTCAGTATGGAACAAGGAGCGGTTCGCAGTGAGGAAGATGAGAAACCATTAGTGAGAAAAAGAGAGGATCTCATCAACCAAGGTTTCCCTAGGTACAACCTCGGAGGCTGGTTGAGAAGCAGAGACATGATACAAAATGAATGATCGATCGATCTTAGCGAAAAGCAAGAGATTTTAGGAAAAAACAAAACCCTAATTGAAGCATTATTAATACAGAGGAAGTGGACTTGCTCACCAAGTTTCCTGTCTCCAAATTTAGGTGATGTGTTTTTTTGCCAAAAAAATCCATCTAATTTAATGAGATAAAATACATAGGCAGGGGCCGGCCCGAATTATTTTAGTGCCTAAAGCAAAAAAAATTTTGGCCCACTAAAAAATACATGAGTGAAAATAAAATATATTTTTAAAAAATACCACCAAAATAAAATATATTTTTAAAATTTTTAACTTTAACTTCTAAATTCTAAACACTAAAATGGTGGTATTTGGGGGAATTCCTCTTCATAGAATGTATCATTCAATAAGGCATAATTTAGTTGCGATATTTAACAATATAAAATCATTTGTTTACTGATAAAACCCCAAATAGTAATAACTACATCTACAAAATTGAAAACATGTAATTTTTTGAATATTCTAAAACATGGATCAACTTGAAACAAAGGGACTAGCAAATAAAACGTATAACGATGCTTCATTGCCCTTGGACCAATTGTGTGTCAGCCTTTTCCTAAAAGAGTGAAAATATGGGTTTCCTCCTCCTTGTAGTTTCCTCCCCCTTGTGGTTTCGTCAAGGACTACCACTTTGAAGATGCATGCTTTATCGATTGGCCTTGTTTAGATTCTTCTTGGGTAGAACTCATGAGTTCACCCTTATCTCTAAGTCTCTATGCATGTGAGCTTTATTGTTGTTTTTAGCTTGTCCTTTTACTCGATCACTTTGTGGATCGTTGTATTTGTTGTTTCGGCTTTGTGTCGTTTTGTTGTATCCTCTTCTAGTGGTGGTTAAACTTCTATCTTTTTAATGAAATGTTTGACAAAAAAAAAAAAAAGAAAAGGGCTCCTGAATTTAAGTCTGATTGGGTAAAATGTAAATGTGCCATTCAGAAAGGCTAATCTCGAGTCTCGACAAAGGAAATTATATGCTTTGGCTCATAATTTCTTTTTTTTTTAAAAGAGAAGATAGCGATTTATGCGATTTTTCAACCTATGTACATTTCGATCCACTTTTGTAAAAATTAATGTCGTCGTATGTAGAATTAGCTGGTATCTTCTTCTGTGGTTATTATCTTAGAGTATAAGCATCGATTTACACAAAAAAAAAAGAAAAAAAAGATTATAAGCATCGCTAGTGTCTCGACTTAGATTTATTTACTTTGATTAGAACAAAAATAATTCAATTTGAAATTAAAAAAAAAACAAACAAAAAGACTGATAAACAATAAATATTATAGTCATGTTATCATCAAAAACTTTAATCCCTTGTATCTTATTGTAATATTATTGTTAATAATATATATTGGTTTCAAGCTACTGGTTGCAAGGAAGCTTTGTGTAACATGTGCACTGATGGTGGTCCATATTTTTCTTCCATATGGTTTTACTACAGTCGCAACGAGCAAAACTTCGAACATCACGTGATGTCATTTCTCCTTGACACAACTTGTTTCCATTAGCACCACATTTTCCCTCGTATTGATTGATAAATTTGCATACAGGAACTCTTTTTTGTGTTTTCACCTCTATTATTATCAAACAACCATAAACAAAAAAAAAAAAAAGTTAATTAATTGTAGAGAAATATTTTAGCTAAATATGATTGATAATATAGAAGCCCTTATAATTTTCGCTCAGCTTTTTTGATAAGAATTATTAGAACTTGCGCATAAAGAATCAAATCTAGAAAGGAACTATAAATTACCTTTGACATGATTCGAAAGGAGAAACATAAAAACACATAAGATTATAAGAGAAGCAGCAGACTTCATTATTCCAAAGACTAATAAATGGTTGTTTGTGTTAATTGCAGGAACTTCTTGTTTTTCTTAATCTGGTAATAACACTTTTTTGAGTTTTTCTTTGTTATTCAAAATATATACAGTAGTCAACACACTAAAAATAGATATTTATGATAAATTAGTAAATACCTTAATTATAGAAGAAGAAAAGAAAATTGTGGCCAAGTCAAAGAGATATATCGGTGGTTTATTTTTGGAAAACACACACATTTTCGTTTTGTTGAACACTTGAACTAATTGAGAATATTCAAGATATTTTAGTCGAACATGCAACATAAATAAAATAGAAAATCGATTGTAGCAAAATAACATGGTTAGTAGGAAAAACCATTCTTTAAATAAACTGTAATCAATTATATAAATTATATTTCTTTTCTTACATATTTTTTTTTTCTTTTCTTTCAAGAAAGAGTGATGATTGTTCAGAATCTTTTGTTTGTACAGTTTGCTAAGTTTTACAATATGATTAATTTAATTTTTATTGTAAGTAATTGTAGTAAATAACATTTAAGTTATATTCTTGTTTTTCCAAAACATCAAATGTTTTTAATATAACATGGATTATATTTTATTTTTTCTGATTAGGAAATGTAATATTGAATCTGTGTTTTACATTAACTTCATTAAATGAAACAACTATAATAAAACAGGCTATTTATTAAATAAATATTTTATAACTAAAGATGTCTATGAACATAATGGTGCAAGTATTTGTCTCAAAGGCTCAAGCATGACAATTGTATTACTAATACAAGATTATGATTGGTAACATCACAGAACAGTAAAATCATTCACATTTTGAAAATGTGATTCAAACTCAGAATATAATACACTAAGATGGTTGCGGACGAGGGAGACGGTGCAGCCAACGAGGGAGAACATACTGTGAAAAGAAGAGATGGTTACCTTGATATGGTCGAAGAGAGACTATATAGATGTTGTCCATATACTCGCTGCACCTGTTAAAACTCAAGATGCAACCATCCCCACACTTTTGATCGTTTGCGGTTTCCTTGTGAAGACTAAAGAGACATGTCCTCAAGTTAAACAAGATCATGATATTCCTGTTTCTACTCCACAAGTAGAGAATCTCAGAGTTCAAAGGATGCATCACCACCGGGGAATAATCGATACCTAGCTTGATCAAAGACATCGAGTTGACTTCCCGAAAAAGCTGCCATGCCTCAGGACCATCAGTGTACTTGACCAGCTTCCAAACCCGTAATGTGCGGTTTTCAGTCCCACCAAACTCGTTGACATACACAATCGACCCTTCCGAGGTCGAGAAGGTTCTCTTAAAACGCGGTCGTACATAATCTTGTACGGTATTGGGGAAATTTATGATACGGAATGCATCATTATGACCTCCATAGAAATCGTAGGCGGTAATCGAACCGGTGAGACAGGAAAACCAATGAAGAATCCCATTCAAAGCAATCGACTTGTCATGACTAAACAATAAGTTAGCTAGACTACAAGTCACTTTTCGAGTTTCCCACGCCCCTGTATCAGATGAGTAAATCCAAAACTCGACTTCATCATCATAGAAGTGAGTCAACAACCAAACGACCTTGTAACTCACAACGATACCACTCTGCATCTTTGTAACCAATCCACTGTCGCTGAAATGCGGGTCATTTTGTAATCTCTCAAGATCTTGCAAGGAAAGGGAATGAGGGAGAGGGATTCGAAACCATTCTTGAAACAGAGGATTACCAACGTAATACATTGGAGTTCCATCGCTAGCTTCTGCGTAAATCAAGACCAATCCATCGGTACAAGCTAAGACCAGTAGTTTCTTGATTGCGGTCTCGGCAAAGAAACTCATGAAAGATGCTGGAGAACGAGTAAGTCCCCATGTTTTGCATCCATAGTGACCAATGATTTCAAGTGTTAGTTTATGAGGTTTCATCTGAATGATTGACCACGAGATTGACGAAGATGAGTTGCGAGAGATGAACTGATCTCGGAAGTAGTTGGAATCAATTAACGATCTGCATTTTTTGCTCAATGCTTTGAATCTTGCGATGCTCTTCAATGGAAGTCTCACCAACACTTCAAATGTGATCACTTCTGGCATATCCATTTCTGCACGCAAACAACACAAAACCAATGAACTAAAGAGCTTCAGCCTCCAGAACAAATGTTTCTAATATTTAAACAACCAATAAAATTGCAAACTATTTTAAATTTTGGTGAAATTAAACTAAGAATTAACATAATCTATAGATAAATATATCAAAAATATAACATACAATATTTTCTATGTCCAAGAGATTTGAGTTGTAATAATATAATTGCTTGTTTAGTAAATTAATGTTGACACTAAGAAGACTTTGGTTTGTGTTTACTGTGATTAAGACTAGGATGGATCTGGATATCTGATTTTGAGGTATCTGGATTTTTGATATCTACTGCAAAATAGAGATGTACATATATCCGAATCTGTTTTTTTTTTTTTTTTGGCTAATCAAAATAATTAAAGAAAATACTAAAAAATCAAAAGAATATTAAAAAAAAACTCTAGATAGTATTTTAAAAACAAATTTGACAATATAATATATAAAAAAGAATTGAATTCATGTTTTACATATAATTTTAATTAATATATATAACATATGTATAGATTTTTATATTTTTAATCTATTTAATAGTCCTATATATGAATCTGGATATCTATACCTCAAAATCACAAAATTCGGATCCCTGATTTCACTATCCTAATCCGGATCCATCCAATCCGGATCCATCCACTCCAGATATCCTATTTTCGGATCATAACAGAGTGAATCCCGAATCGAATTTCGGAACCAAAATAATAATTTCATCCTTAGTTGTGAGGGATTAGCTAATGGTAACGAGAAATGAAGTATGAGAGGCTTACTTGATTTCCTCGGAAAAAAAACAAACAAAGAGGTTATAATGCTGGGTGGCGGCGACGAACAAAATAGGTTATGTTATCGAAACTATTAGGGTTAATGAAGGATTATATGTATTTATAATCTAGAAAAATGAAAAACATTAGGGTTATGATATTTCCAATTAAGTCTTTTTATATGAACCACTCATTTGTTTCATTCTCAATTCTGATTGGTAAGTGGAGATAAAGTACAATCCATAATCGCTTCTAAGTTTTTCAAATTTTAAATTAGGTAATTATTACCGGTCAATAAATTACAGCAAATATAAATATGTTGTTCAATATAAGTCTAATTATGAAATGTGTGAACTATATATATATATATATATATATATAGATATTTGGATATAAGTATTGTAATTCTTTATTATTGTATAGTAAGTGTTCATAGAATATATCAATAAGACAAGATTTTAGTTACGATAATTAACGATATAAAATTAATCATTTTTTTTTTGGTGGGAATATAAAATTAATCATTTGTTTACCGATATAAAAAATGTACCTAATCTATTTCAAATTGATTTATGTTTTATGTTTTTCACACATAACATTTATAAGTGTTTTTAAATGGCAATTATAACCTTTGCTTCTTCTTTTTTTTTTTACACAAGCTTACTTTTATTAAATGTTGCATACAATTTTGGGGGATTTGCAAAAATGCCCTTTTAACCATGCCCTTATGCAAAAATGCCCTTTTACTTTATCACTTTGTAAAAATGCCCCTCATTTTATAGCAGAAGGACCAAATTGCCCTCCAAACCTAAAGCTATCAATTGTCTTCCAGATTATCAGGCGTTATTGCTCCGCTGTTCTTCTTCTTCCTTCTCCGGCGGTGGCTCTGGTGAGTCTGATGGTGATGATAAGCTAAATCAAGAAGAGAAGAAGAAGGCTATTGATGAGACAGAGATGGCTGATTTTGGTGTACCTAGAAATAGAGCTGTTGGAGAAGGAGCTGCAGAAGTTGGAATACCGAGTGGAAAAGCTGAAGTTGTTAATAACATTGTTTTCGGAGGCGGTTCCTTACTCGAAAACAGGAGGATTAGGAGACGGAATCGGTACAAAGTTGCGGTCAACGCGGAGGAAGGACGGCGGAGGCGAGAGGATAACATGGTCGAGATCTTTCTTCAGCGAAGCAAGTATGTGATTCTTTCTTTGTGTTTACGATTTTGCCTTTAGTTTTTTCTGATTTTATGTTCCGATTTGATCAATAAGATGGTATATAATTGGAGATTGATTTGTATTAGAGTGGAAGTTTTTGCGATTGTTTTTGGTGAGAGCATTTAATTGACTGGGAATTTGCTTGGTTGTAAGATTGCTATATGGAATCTATTTTGAGCTGTGTTGAATTTGACATGTAGGGACTCTGTTAGTTTCTCCTTGTTCTTGAATTAGCTTTCTAGTGATGGTGAATGTTTTCGTCAGATCGTGTCTGCTTCTCGTGATCGTACGATTAAGCTGTGGAACACACTTGGTGAGTGCAAGTACACGATTTCTGATCAAGGTGATGGTCACAAGGAAGATAAACGTTCGAGTGGCTATATTGGCCACAAGCCCGAAAACCGTACTCTGCAGAGACTCAAGACTACATAAGAGCACTGGATGCAGAGAAAGATATCAATCTCTTGAAGTTCCATGGATGGAAAATGCCGGTGGAGACGGCTCGAACGCTCAGAATCTCAACGATGCTCCTGAAGAAAGGAGTGGAAAGAGGACTAACCGCATTTGAGATTGGAAGCATAATGTGCAGAGAAACACTGACCAAGAAATCTCTAGTGGAGGAAATGGTAGAGGAAGCTCAAGAAGCGGTGCTTCCAGGGACGAGCGAAGATGCATTCCTCGAAGCTCTATCTGAAGTGATGGATTACCATCTTGATGAGGTGGTTCGCTCTCAGGAACACTAGAATTGGTTCCTGGTACATATACTCTTGGTTTGACTTTTATAAACCTGTTGGCTTTTGTTTCTTTTTATAACTCTTTTTCGTTTCTGTCATTCTTTGGACATGTTCATGTTGTTCGTTAATTTCACTCAAGACATATTTCCTGGTAATGACAATTTAAGTGTTACAATAGTTTTGTTTCTTTGTAGCATGTCTATCTGTTCTCTACACTATACATGTCTCTGTGAATAAGCAATGAATGAGGTCAAAGCTACTTTGAAACTCCAAAATTGTCACTAAAGTCAATCTTTAACTCTTTCTTCAACCTTACAAACTCTTACACGAACGTCAAAAAGCCAAATTGCCGAAAAAGAGTCGGAAGAAAGAAGCACAAGGATTAGAATCAATTCAAAATTATAGTTCATAGGAGAAAACCAATTGTGAACAAAAAAAAAAAAAAACAATTGTAAAGGCTCATGGGGATCTAATTCGAGAAGATAATCATAAGCCAGGCTTTGCATCTTCATGTTAATTCGAGAAGATTACAAGTAGTGAATTAGTTTTATAAAAATCATATAAACCATATAAACCATATAAAAATCATATCAATACCATGTAAAAATCATATAATAGCCTTATAAACTCTTACAATAATTATCTTATAAAAACCATATAAAACCAATATAAATACCATATAAATACCTTGTAAAAATCATACAAATACCATGTAAAAATCATATAATAGCCTTATAAACTCTTACAATAATTATCTTATAAAAACCATATAAAAAGCATATAAAAACCATATAAAAATCATATAAATACCATGTAAAAATCATATAAATACCATGTAAAAATCATATAATAGCCTTATAAACTCTTACAATAATTATCTTATAAAAACCATATAAAAACCATGTAAAAATCATATAAATACCATGTAAAAATCATATAAATACCATGTAAAAATCATATAAAAACAATATAATAGCCATATAAAAACCATATAAAAACCATTTAAAACTATACAATAATTACCGTATAAAAACCATATAAAACAATATAATAGCCATATAAAAACCATGTAAAAATCATATAAATACCATGTAAAAATCATATAATAGCCTTATAAACTCTTACAATAATTATCTTATAAAAACTATATAAAAATCATATAAATACAATGTAAAAATCATATAAATACCATGTAAAAATCATATAATAGCCTTATAAACTCTTACAATAATTATCTTATAAAAATCATATAAAATCATATAAAAACCATGTAAAAATCATGTAAAAGCCATATAAAAACCATATAATTACCATATAAAAACCATGTAATAACCTTATAAAACCTTACAATAATTACCATATGAAAACCATGTAAAAACCATGTAAAACCATATAAAACCTTACAATAATTACCATATAAAAAACCATGTAAAAACCATATAAAAACCATATAAAAACCATGTAAAAACCATGTAAAACCATATAAAATCTTACAATAATTACCATATAAAAACCATGTAAAAACCATGTAAAACCATATAAAACCATACAATAATTACCATATAAAAACTATGTAAAAACCATGTAAAAACCATATAAAAACCATATAAAAACCATGTAAAAACCATGTAAAACCATATAAAACCATACAATAATTACCATATAAAAACCATGTAAAAACCATGTAAAACCATATAAAAACCATATAAAAATCATGTAAAAACCATGTAAAAGCCATATAAAAACCATGTAAAAGCCATATAAAACCATATAATAGCCTTATAAAAATATTTTAAAAGTGTTAAACCTTGTAAAACCCATATAAAAACCTTGTAAAAACAATATAAAAGCTTTTTAAAAGCATTATATAAAGTAACAAACCATACAAAGACCATATAAAAACTACATAAAAGTCATATAAAAGTCTTATAAAAGCATTATAAAAGTATTAAACCTTGTAAAAACCATATAAAAACCTTGTAAAGTCATTTATATGGATATTTTTTTATGATATTCTCTAACTTTTTTTATGATTGGTTCTTAACGTATACTAGTTATGTATAAGATACTAACAAAGGTATATGTTAGAAAATCTTTTTTAGTCAAAGATGAATAATAACACAATCCTTCAATTTAATTCATGTATAGATTTCTAAACAAAAGAAATGAAAGCCCAATAAGGGCCCAAAATATTTCTCACCTATTGTCTGCAAATTTATTCATTGTCTTTCAACGTAAGAGTTGATTGATTAAAGAAAAAACAAAGAGGCAGTGGAAACTGAGAAAGAAGAAAATTACATACAACAAAGAAAAATCAAAATCCCCAAATTTCCAAATTTGATCATCTAAGAAGTGAAGAAAGGAGAATCAATTGAAATTCCCCTGAGGATGGTCTTAGGGTTCTTCGAATCATCACCACAAGCCCAAAGATTCCCAACTTTGGAAGAAAAGTCTCCATGAAAAGTATCAATGTTGTTGGGTTTCCATAACGACCATACTCATGACGAACAACTCGTATCTCCAATAGAGAAACAAAACTTAAGTATCACACCAAATGCGCTGAAAGTATCATACAAGAGCTTTTCATCCACATCCTGTAAAAGCAAAACCTGATCAGCTATTGTTGAAGTAGCAATTTCAGAGTATTATCACTAAGATACTTACAGGGTCAAGGTTTCCAATGAAAAGGTTAGCACCAACATCCAAGCTCTTCTTATCTTGAGATGCCTAATACAAATTTAATCATCAAACAAAATGTTAGCAACTCCTAAGAAGGGAATTAAACAAGTCCCTGCATCAAAAACTCACAAAATCCATCCGCAAGACTACAAGATCTCGAACTCATAAGAAACTCAAAGATAGGCTGCCAAATAATGAAAGTTACAGAAACAATTTGATACTTTGTTAACACGTATGGGCTTCCCATAGAGCTTAATCATGTTAAGAACCTTAATTGCCTGCACGAAACATTGAAACTTTTTAACAAACTTTATACCTTTTACAAGTCTAAACTTGGTCAATCCTCACAAAATGACGGTGAGATTGTAATCTCCGGCGAACTCAGGATGAACCTGTAACGAGAAAGAGTAAGTTCCGTTGCCGAAATCTTTCACCGGAGGCCTCGATTTCCAACTCTCGCCGGATAAATCAGTCTCGAAATAGTCCCCACCGATGCAAACCGGTTTACCAGATTCGTCCATGGCTTGAAATTTGAATTCATAAATCTCGCCGGCGGTTAACTCTACCGAATCATTACCGTCGACGCCAGGAACTGAAATCTCGACGGTTTTGGCTTCTCTGCACGGCGCACCTCCCGGAGCCAACCAATTCCTCAGCAGATTCTCCGTGAAATTCTTCTTCAATTTGGCGGTTATCCACCCGAATTGGACCCGGGTCGAGTTAGAAGTAAGATTCGTCTTCTTCGGATCCAGATTTCGAGGAACAACCGTCGTTGTGTTGAAAGTGAGATTTTGGAGGAGAGGTTTCTCGGATACTAGATTGGGTATGGGTGACATTAAAGGCGACGGAGAAGGACTGATTCGAACGGAGTATGCATTGAATCTCCATGGCTCAACGAAGCTTTGAATGGAACAACCGTCAATGCTCCAAACGACTAACATGAGGAAGGAAGAAGACGAGTGTTGTAATAAGGGCAAAATTGTCCATTTCAACCTAAAGTTTAGTCAGATAAGGTAGAGGGGTATTTTTGCAAAGTGACAGAGAAGGAGGGGCATTTGTGTCAATTTCTCTACAATTTTGGGCATGGGACATTTCTCAAAAGCTATGATATCAACCTATATATCGATCCATTTTTGTAAATGTCATTTTTCTCTCGTATGAATTATTTTGGGCATGGGACATTTATCAAAAGCACATCTAGTTTATATCATAGTTTCTTCAATTTAAAACGAGAATATAATATCCAAAACCTTACAAGAATTTTTGTTGGTAAATTATAGGAATAATTTGCTACTATACCTTGTATGTTTAGAGTAATTTGAAATATATACTACATTTTTGTAAAATTTGAACTCTACCCTCTTATTATGTTTGAAATGACGTTTTTGTCCTTATTCATTATTTAATTAATCTAAAAATAAATATTATTTTAAATATTATTTATTTAATTAATTATTACAAATATAATTCAAAAAATATTTATATTAAATACGTTTTAAAAATATTAAATACTTGAAAATATTTTTTGAGATATTTTGGAAAATAATAATAACTATAAACTTTAAATTATTATATTTATTATTAATTAAAATAAAAATTCTGATAAAATCAAAAATTCTACTAATTTATTCTCTATTGATTATTAATAATTATTTAATCTGGAAAGAAATATTATTTGTAATATTATATATTCCGTAAAAAAAAATTATTTAATTAGTTACTCTAAATATAATTAAAAAATAAAATTAAATTGTTTATATTAAAATTTGTTTTTAGTAAGTCATATACTTGAAAATATTTTTGAAATTTGTTATTCAGTTAAAATCTTAGATAATGATAAATCTTAAACTAATATAACGAAAAATTAATTTATTATATTTAATATTAATTAAAATTAAATTTCAGAATAAAAAAGGGAGATTTGCAAAAATACCCTTTCAGCCATGCCCTTTTGCAAAAATACCCTTTCACTTTGTCACTTTATAAAAATACCCCTTATTTTGAAGCAAAAGGACCAAATTGCCCTCAATAATTACAACCCTAGCTCACATCAATTTTCCATTTACGCCGATTTCAGAAATCGGGACCATCTCTCTCCATCTCCGACGAACCTGTCTCTCCGGCGCCAATTTCAGTCTGTCTCTCTCCATCTCCGACAAACCTCTCCCTCCGGCGCCGCCTCTCTTCACCATCTGTAAGTCTCTGATTCTCTCCGTGTTGTTTTTTGGTTTTCAGTTCCAGATCTGATTTTTGCGATTTGTTGAAATCCATTTTGTTGGTGAGAAAATCAGAGCGAGAGAGAGAGAGAGATTGAGGATTAGTTTACTAGTTTGTTTTTAGGGTTTTTGAATCCTCTAGTGAGATTGTTTAGCTAGATGACTAATGGCGTAAAATTGTATATCTTTTTAACCTCTTTCATGGTTTAATATATGATGGTGACAACTTTTCTAATTATCGAGGCATGATCCAAGTTTGCAGGTTTAGCTAGTTTCAGTTTATCGTAGTTTGGATGATCTTGCTTCCTCTAGTTTCTTCTCCAGCTCATGTTTTATTTATTTGTTTCGTTTTCTGTAGCTCGGTGAGACCATCTGTCCGATGAAGTAAGATTTTATAATGGTGCATTTGCAACATTGTTGCAAGCATTGCAGCACTCTCATGGTATCTGGAAATCGGTGGGTGTGCAATCAGTGCAAGAATTTTCAGATCTGTGACAAGTAAGATCTCTGCTTCATGATCCATTCTGAGTCTAATGTGTGTTTTGCTTCTCTATTTCAGCTATGGTTTTTAAGACGAATGCTTGAGGAAGTATGGAAATGCAAATACCCATAGAGAAAAAAAAGAAGAAGAAAGAGACGAGAAGAGAGAAGAAACGGAGATGGAGGCGTGGGCGTTGCGGAGGTGAAAGGATCATCATCACCGTGGAAGAGAAACAACGAGAGAGTGAGATCTGGTTCTTGACAGTAAGGGAAAGTGGAGAGAAAGAGTATCGGAGCAGATCGGAGCTGGGGCAAAGCAAAAGAGAAAAGAAAGAGAAGGGAAGAAGAAAAAGAAAGCAGTGTTGAGGGTGCATTTTTGGAGGATCTCCAGCGCCGGAGATCACGTTGTTCAGGAAAGTTAAGGGTATTATCATAATCTCTACTAAGCCAAGAGTTCGTAGCAATTGACGGATTGTAATTCGGAGTTGAAATGAAGAAGTTATGGACGTTTCTTTCTGGCCAAGAAACAGCTACAAAACCTGCATCAGAGTTATGTGAAAACAAGTGTTGATCTTGAGGCTTTGTGACGCAATTTCCTGACGATCTGGAAGGAGTTAGGAGTCGAATAAGATGTCTATGGAAATATCTTGCTTCAAGGGACATGCTGGAACAAACAACATGCCAATCCGAGTTAAGCTCCATTCGTAAAGTGTGTTCAAAGTTGGCCCAGAATCATTTCAGTTTGTAGAAATTCAGAGATCATATCTGATGCAGCATATTCAAGAGAACGTCACCGTTGTCTTCTCTCAATTATGTTTGTGTATTCTAGTTATGTATATCTTGTTTTTCGTCACAATTATATGGCTTATAAATTCATCATAAAAGCCTTATAAAATTATTATAAAAACCTTATAAAAGTTTTATTAACAAATTTTATACGGTTTATATAACATTGTAAACCTTAAAATTAGTATTTAAATTCCTTATAAAAACTAACATCATTGTTTTATCTAAAACTTATAAAACTTGTAAACTATATAAAATCTTTATAAAAGCATTATAAAACGTATTAAACCTTGTAAAAACCATATAAAAACCTTATAAAAGCCATATAAAAGCCTTAAAATAACCTTATAAAAAGTATTAAACCTTGTAAAAACCATATAAAAACCTTATAAAAACCATAGAAAATCCTTGTAAAAGCATTATAAAAGGTATTAAACCTTGTAAAAACCATATAAAAAATTTATAAAAGCCTTATAATAACTTTATAAAAGGTATTAAACCTTATAAAAACCATATAAAAACCTTATAAAAACATAAAAAATCCTTATAAAAGCATTATAAAAACATAAAAAATCCTTATAAAACCTTGTAAAGTCATTTATATGGATATTGTTTTATGATATTCTCTAACTTTTTTTATGATTGGTTCTTAACGTATACTAGTTATATATAGATACTAACAAAGATATATGTTAGAAAATCTTACAATAATTACCATATAAAAACCATATAAAACCTTACAATAATTACCATATAAAAACCATGTAAAAACCATATAAAACCTTACAATAATTACCATATAAAAACCATGTAAAAACCATATAAAATCTTACAATTATTACCATATAAAACCATGTAAAAACCATATAAAACCATATAATTACAATATAAAAACCATGTAAATAACCTTATAAAATCTTACAATAATTACCATATAAAAACCATGTAAAAATCATATAAAGCCTTACAATAATTACCATATAAAAACCATGTAAAAACCATGTAAAAACCATATAATTATCATATAAAAACCATGTAAATAACCTTATAAAACTTTACAATAATTACCATATAAAAACCATGTAAAAATCATATAAAACCTTACAATAATTACCATATAAAAACCATATAAAAACCATATAAAACCTTACAATAATTACCATATAAAAACCATGTAAAACCATATAAAAACCATGTAAAAACCATGTAAAAGTCATATAAAAGTCATATAAAAGCATTATAAAAGTATTAAACATTGTAAAAACCATATAAAAACCATGTAAAAACCATATAAAAGTCATATAAAAGCATTATAAAAGTATTAAACATTGTAAAAGTAAAAATCATATAAAAATCATATAAAAACTTTGAAAAAATAATATAAAAGCATTATAAAAAATAATAAACCTTGTAAAAACCATGTAAAAACCATATAAAAACCATAGGACTAATTTGGTTATTAATAATTTTAATGAATGTGATTGTAATGAATGATAGAGGTGGTCTGATTATAAAAATCCAAATTGAATCCATAGTTGCCTTCTTAGTTCATGTTGAGATACAATCGGATTTTCAATTCTTCTAAAAAGAAATTGCTCAAAACACGTTGCCACTTTTTTCTAAAAAGAAATTGCTCAATACAAGGGGCTAAATATCATCGGTAACTAAAAACGGACATTACAGGTCAATAACAAAAAGTACACATAAAATAACCTATGATAATAACTTTGAGGGAGCGTCTGTATTAGGTGAATTAGCAACATCAAGAGGTAGCTCTGTTTGCTTATGAGGAGAATTTGTTTTAGGCTCTGGAATCATCTGCGGCTGAGATATATGTGTTACGATCCAAGATCTTTGTTACTAAAATCAGGATTCCCATCTATTTCTCTCTTACGATCCTTTAGAAAGGGAAGTTGGTGTTACTTCCTTCACATCAAGACCAAGGTGCTTGGATAAAACCTGAAGAGAAAGACAAAGTTGAGAGAATCAGATACTAACCACATTCAATTAATCAGATACTAACCACATTCGATTGGATTTCGACCCAACATAAGAAAAAACAGATTAATTTGAATTCATCATGACGACGACGATTCAATTTCTCTCTATGCGTTGAATTTCTTGGTTCAGGAACCTTGCTTGTTCTAGCTTCAATCTCTCGCCTTTTAACTTTTGTCCTCCTTTTCGATTCAGCAGCTTCGAGTTCCAATCAGTTTGTACGGACTAAGAAGTTGGGTTGCCGAGGAAGAAGAAGATTTTTCATTTGATTGGATTGATCCGATTTCGATCAGATTGAAACTGAGCTTCTATATCCAATTCAATCAGGTGAATTCGATATTGCTCGATCTGCTTTCAGGTTTAATTTCTCGGTTTGATCGTGGATCGAGAATCTGGATTCATATTGAGTGTCATAGATCGATTCTGATTAAACTCGTGGATCAGATCCAATCACATATAGTTTGATTCGGAGTTGGTTTCTTGTGGTTGCTAATTATCATCTCCGAGGGATTCGATGGTATATTTCCAAAGCTCAATCTCGGTCTGCAATTCCGTCGACCAAGCTCCAACCTTGATCATGGCCAACTCTCTTCACTCCTCAGATTTGCACCCTAAACCTAGAAACTCCCGAAAATCTTCACCAACCTCTTCCAACTTCCCTGTCTGCGACGGATCTCACTCGGCTGCTATCGATGTCGTCATCCTTATCGCCGTCATCACCGCCTGCGGCTTCTTGTTCTTCCCTTACCTCAAACTCCTCACCCTCAAATCTGATACAGACGACAAGTAATTCGACCTAGATCTCGACGGAGCAAACTTGAATCGCCGGAAAAATCAATGCAGAAAGCGTTGAGCTCAACGCCGTGATTTAGTTTTGTCTGTAATGAGGGCAAAATCGTACATTTTTACCTAAAGTTTAGTCAGAAAAGAGATAGGGGCATTTTTGCAAAGTGACATAGAAAGAGGGGCATTTGTCTCAATTTCTCATAAAATAAAAAGATTCAACTAATACACGACTTAAAAACAATAACTCAAGTTTATTCTCCTCTTCCCACACGACACTGGCTCTCACATTATACCACGGTGGTGCAACCGTCTCCGTCATTGACTGCATTTTCCATTGTGAGAGAAACGACGCCGACTTTTACCACAGTGACGTCTCTCACTCTCTCACCACCGTGCCGTCCACGCCATCGACTAATCTTCCACCGTGCCCTCATCGTGGTTAGTTTCATCTTCCAAATCTCATGGTTTCTTAGTCAACTTCCTCTTTTCAAATTTAATTAATTATAAAACTGAAAATTGTATAGGGGTGGAGAAAGTGGTAGAGTTGGGCTTCGAATCACCACCTTATGAATTGCTGGAACCTACGATCAAAGACAACAAGTTTATCATAAACGTTAGGTACTTCAAATATAATTTTTTTCTATGAAGTCAGATAAAATTTGTTCAATTATGCGTAGTGCATTCTTTTGTGCAAAGAAACAATTTTTTTTTTTTTTTGTTGGTGTTTGTTTTGAAACAGTTGATAAATCATGTCAACTTCAAGAACAATAGCATCCGAATCATTGCCTTTGCGGTTGTTTACACGTGGTACTGAACCTGAATTCACAAGGAGCTTCACATACTATTCAGGATTGGAAAACATACCTGTTTTGTCAAACCATATCCCACCAGAAGATCTAGATGTAATCAGAAATGGTCCATTAGGAGTTCTTCTAAGGTTCTACGATAGTAAATTCTTGTGGTCAGCGAGAATAGTGCATGAGCTTCTAGTGAATCAACTTGTGACGAGGAAGAAGTATGAGTTTTGGACTCTTTACGGTGGACAAGCAATGAGGTTTTCTTTGAAAGAGTTTAAGATAATTACTGGGCTAAACTGTGAACCTTATCCTCTTGAGAATATGGATGTTGAGGTTGACCCTCAGTTTTGGAGCCGACTTGGGTTGATGGATGCTGAGAACCAAGAGGATCTGGATGTCGAGAAACAAGATGGTATGGATGCTGAGAACCAAGATGATATGGATGTTGAGAAACAATATGATCTGGATGTTGAGGATGACCCTCAGTTTTGGAGACGACTTGGATTGATGGAGAACAAAGGACTATCTTACAGTATGATTGAAGAAAAAATTATGAATTGCAAGGAGTGGGGTCCTAAAGACAGGATTAGATTGGTCTATTTATTTTTGGTTTTTCGATTCTTGCTAGCTCGTCATCCAGGTAAAAGAATAGGTGAAATGCATTTAAAGGCCAGGTGAATTTATGGGATGAATACTTCATATTATAACAAATGCTAAGGCTAATCCACATAACGACAAAATTAGACGCTTTCTTGGCTCTCTCTAAAAACAAAACATATGACAATGTCATTAGTTTATTTGGAGTGTTCGGTCCAAAGCGTCGGGTAATCACTAGCCAATATAATTTAAAGAAAAATAAACAAAACCAAAACACTTAAAAAGTCATCATCACATGTACGTTACAACATTTATTGTCGTAGAACTTGATCCTGCACCATAATAATTATAGTAGGATTAACAAAATAATTAATTTCTCCATGACATAAGAACTTGATCTTGCACCATGATAATTATAGTAGGATTAACAAAATAATTAACTTATCCATGACATAAGCACCTAAAACAAAACCAAATAGTTATTACCATTCTCCGAACAAGTATCTCATGACAATTTAACCTTTTACCAAAAAAAAAAAAAAAAAGTATCTCATGACAAACATGTCTTGCGATTATGACCTGAAACACCACAAATCGAACATGTATGCTTTTTCCGAGGGCGTTTTGCTTGTGTGACGTTCTCCAATGCAGTTCTATATCTTTTCTTTTTAGGTCTTCCACTTTTTTTTCTCATTTCGGGAGGAAGACATATTTGGTCAGCGATTTCTGGGGGTAGATGCCATTCTTCTATCGGAGAAATACTCTCTGCATATGCACCAAACAAATAAGTTTTCGTATAGTGACGACTTACAAGAGATTCCCATGGCAAAGATGTTTTTCTGGCCGCTGCAATGGCATGAACACATGGTATTTTATGCACGTCGAACCTGCGACAAGTACATGTCATATGCTCGAAGTCAACAACACAATCTCCTGTAGGTACTTTTACCTGAAACCGATATATATTTATTGGACGTGCTTTTAAATGCTTCCCAATAATAGATCTTTTGTGCATCATCTTGTCAACTCGAGGCGTTATGTTTGCTTCATATAGTGCAGCAGCAAGTCGTCGCTCATAAAACCACCTACTCAGCATATCCCCAACATACTCAAGAAATTTAACAATTGGAAGCTCCCGTGCTTTTTTCAATGCACCATTGATAGATTCAGCGATGTTGCTAGTGGTAACGTTATATCGATTTCCTGGAAAATGAGCACGAGACCACAAAGTGACACCAACGTTCTCTAAGTAATTACATTATTAACTTTTGTAAAAGTGTTTTCTCATTAATGAACCAAATGTACATCCGTTTACTTATATACAAACAAGTAACGAGTATAAGACTAGAGCTAAAGGAGACTCAGCCTTATTAGTAAAACTAAGTAACAAACTATACAATAAGCTTAATACACCCCCTCAAGCCGAATTCGTCTTTGGTGAGAAGAGGCTTGAAACAGACATCCTGCTAAGCAAAGAGTGGAAAGGTCCGGAATGTAGAGGCTTAGTCAAAATGTCTGCGAGCTGATTTGTAGTTGAAACATGTAGCACCTTGAGAAATCCGGAGTTAACCTGATCTCGGGTTGTGTGACAATCTATCTCCACATGCTTTGTTCTTTCATGGAAGACAGAGTTGTGAGCAATATGCATTGCCGATTTGTTATCACAAAACAATTTAGCAGAAGATTCAACCTGAATATGGAGATCTTTCAGCATCTGATGCAGCCATAACAACTCTTTAGTAGCCATGGCCATAGCACGATACTCTGACTCAGTGCTGCTAGAACTAGATGTTTCCTGTTTCTTTGATTTCCAAGTAATCAGAGATGTTCCAGGAAACACACATACACCAGTAACTGATCGGCGTGTGTCTTTGCACTCACCCCAATCTGCATCAGAAAATGCATTAAGACACAAGGATGTTGAAGCAGAGTAAAACAATCCTTGACCTGGGTTGTTCTTGAGATATTTCAACACATGATGAGCAGCTTGCATAAGAACTGGCTCAATCGGTTGACTGCAAAAGTAATATCAGGCCTGGTAACACAGAGATAGAGCAAACGGCCAATGAGTTCTCTATATGGTTTAGCTTCTGGCAATAGGGTCCCTGTTTCTTTAGTCAAAGGAACCTTTGGATCCATGGGAACAGATTTTGGCTTACAACCAAGCATTCCAGTATCTGCAAGCAAATCTAAACAATACTTTCTCTGACAGACAGAGATTCCATCAGCATTACGAGCAATTTCAAGTCCTAAAAAGAACTTTGCTGGACCTAGATCTTTAATCTTGAACTTGTTGGCAAGTGTGAGTTTGACTGACTTCACAGCATCATCAGAGTTACTCGCTATCATGATATCATCCACGTATACCAACAAAGCAATGAAGTTCTGATCCGTAAGCTTAACAAACAATGTATTGTCTGCATAAGACTGTATAAAACCATCATCCAAGAGAACCTGAGATAAGCATTTGTACCATTGTCTCGACGCTTGTTTCAGACCATATAGTGATTTATGTAAGCGACACACTGGATTAGGAGGTAAAGCACCTGAGGATGGTGTGTAGCCTTCAGGTAGACTCATATAAATTTCTTCCTCCAGATCACTATGCAAGAAAGCACTAGTGACATCCATCTGACATAAGCTCCATCCGAGTTGTGCTGCTAAGCCAAAAATGAGTTTTACACTGGCTAACTTTGCAACAGGAGAGAATGTGTCAAAATAATCAACACCCTCTTGTTGTGTAAACCCCTTAGCAACCAGCCGTGCTTTATATCTTTCTATAGTACCATCAGCATGATACTTAATAGTATAGACCCACTTGCAACCTACAATGTTCTTTCCAGGTGGTAAAGAGACCACACTCCATGTTTTATTAAGCTCCATAGCTTCAAGCTCCACATCCATAGCTTTTGTCCATTTCAGAGATATTATGGCTTGTTTAAAGGTTTTTGGTTCTGTTTCGACAGAAATGGCTAGAACAAAAGCTTGGTATTGTGGTTTAAGAGAAGAGTATGAAAGGTAATCTGAGATGGGATATGGTGTTGTGATTGGTTTAGATATTGAATCAGAGAAAGCTTGTATGACAGAGTTAGAATGTTGAATTAAACCACAATGATAGTCAGATAAGTAACCTGGCGCCCTAGTTTGGCGTTTGGTCTTGACAATCTGTAGTGGCATTGGAGCTTCCTCTGTAGGTACAGTCTCTGTTATTGATGGAAGAGTAGAGTTGGATGATGGATGTGTAGCACTGTTATTAGAAGATGATGAAGATGCATGAGATGAATGCAATGGATGAGATGGAGTGTGAACAATGTTAGGTGAGTATGTATCTAATACAACAGGAATGGAAATTGGTAAAATAGCTGGACTAAACAGATCAGTAGATTTCATAGAGGATTCAGCTGTATGAAATGGAAATATGTGTTCATGAAAAACCACATTCCTAGATATGGACACAACATTAGTATCTAGATGTAAGACTTTGTAACCTTTGTATCCAGATGCATAGCCAAGAAACACACACTGATCAGCCCTAGAACTGAACTTATGCCTATCTTTTTGTAAAGTGGAAACAAAACATAAGCAACCAAATGAGCGTAAAGAAGCATAAGTAGGTGGTTTCTTCATTAGAACTTCATATGGTGTAAGATTCTTCAGTATACTAGATGGAAGTCTGTTTATAAGAAAAACTGCAGTTAGTATACAATCAGACCAATAAGCAAGAGGAACATGAGACTGAAAAAGTAAAGCTCTAGCAACATTCAAAAGATGTTGATGCTTACGCTCCACAACAGAGTTTTGCTGTGGTGTGTAAGCACAAGAAAATTGATGAAAAATGCCATGCTTTCGAATGAAATCAGTAAACGCAAGTTCAGGTGCATTATCACTTCTAATTGCTTTAATCTTTGTATTGAACTGAGTATGAATATACTGAACAAAATCTGGGAATTGAGTTGCAACATCACTTTTATTTCTCAACAGATATATCCATGTTACACGAGAGCAATCATCAACAATTGTAAGAAAATACCTATAACCTTCAATAGACTCTACTGAAAAAGGACCCCATATATCTAAGTGAACTAGATCAAATGGTTTAGAAGACAAATGATTATGTGACTCAAAAGATAGTTTCTTTTGTTTTGCCATAGGACAAACAGGACAGGGAGACTCAACAAACAAGCCTGACTTAGGCATAGACAATGACAAAGAACTAGACAAGTACTTTAACTTTTCTGTAGATGGGTGTCCAAGGCGATGATGCCAGAGATGTCCATCAACAGTCAAGGATCCAAGAAAATTCTGAGATGAAGATGTAGATGGATGCAAAATGTAGAGACTGTGGAGAAGAACTCCTCTACCAATTGTCGAGCCCCGAATAGACTCCTGAATGTAACAAAAATCAGGGAAAAAATGAGCTGAGCACTGACTTGTTTTTAACAAACTACTCACAGATATCAAGTTGAATTTAAATGATGGAACATGCAAGACATTATGCAAAACAAGATGTGGTGATAAATGCACAGTGCCACAATGTGTGATTGCCACTCTATCTTCATTAGGAAGAGAGACTGTAACTCCAGAGATTTCTGCAATATCACTAAAGAGTGCCAAATCCGAACACACATGACTTGTGGCGCCTGTATCAATTATCCAACTATCATGGGGAATTTTTGTAGAAAGAGTGGATAAGCATTGGTGTTGAAATGTGAGTTTATTGTTTTCAAACCGAAGAGATGTTGATGGAAATTTAGTAGGAAAAGAAACATTACCAGATGATGATTGATCAGCCATAAAACCATGGTCTGTAATGGACGCAATAAATGGGGAAGGAGCTTGAGTCTCTGAAACTTTAACATGTGTAGAGAGTTGTTGTATCAAGGACTGAGCCTGTTCAGAAGTCATTTGACTAACATCAAGATTCACAGCATTCATTGCTGGAGGAGGAACATATGGATGTGGTAACTCTGCATTTGCAGTAACATCAGTCATAACATTTGCCACTGGATGATTATGATTCCTAGGAGCATTATAGAATGGACCTCGAGACTGAAATTGTTGAGCTGGTGGCCTCTGAGATGATTGGAAGCCTGAATTGTTACTCTTATATCCAGGAATGTAACCAGGAGGATATCCATGTAATTTGAAACATTTTTGGATCACATGACCAGTTTGGCCACAATGTGTACATACAGGTCTAGAAGATCTTGGCCTGTATTGGTTGTGAACAGCTGCATACACACTATTATCATAAGGACCAGTAAAAGATTCCATACTTTGAGCAGGAGATGGACTTGGATTTGGTAAAATAGCTTGATTGGATTGATTATCCGAAGTATGAAAAACCACATTACTACTCTTGGATGCAGGTTTAATAGTCTTCTGTCTCTCATCTGATGTGATCATGTTAAACACCTCTTCTATGGTTGGTATTGGCTTTAACATCAAGATATGTCGACGAGAAGACTCATAAGACTCATTAAGTCCCATCAGAAATTTTGTAACTCTGCTTCTTTCTTGCAGTTTCTCCCATAAAACAGCTGCAGAACATTCACATTTTCCACAAGTACACACAGGCAATTCAACGTAATTCTTGTATTCCTCCCACAAAGTAATCAATTCAGTATAATATGTGCTTACATCCATAGCGCCTTGTTGAATCTGACTCAAGCGTTGCTCAATCTCGTATATGCGAGGAGCATCATCTTGCTTGAAACGTGACATTAAGTTCTTCCAGATACCTTCAGCGGTTGGTATGAACAATAAACTCTGCCCAATCTTCTTACAAACTGAGTTGATGAGCCAAGTGATGACCATGTCATTACATCTTGACCAAGATCCAAAATCGCGATGATTCTCAGCAGGTTTTGGCATAGTTCCATCAATAAAACCAAGTTTATTGCGTACATTAAGTGCCATTCGAATTGATCTTCGCCAAGAATGGAACTCAGCACCAGTCGTGAGTTTATCAGATACCAAGATTAAACCAGCGTGATCATTATTGTGTAGATAATAGGGATTCTCATAATGATCAACTCGTGGAGTAGAACCAGTAGTCGGATTCGTCACCATTGTCGAGACTTAGAAGATTAAGATGTGAATGAAAGAAGATAATGGTCGAAGAAATTTGTTCGATTCAAATGTGGAATCGAATCAGTATGAAATTGAAGATTGAAGAATCAATATGATGATGATGGATATGAAAGATATGGTAGAAAAGAAGATAGTAGTGAACTCAACAATAACCTGAAACAACGGATGTATCGGAGCGCTCATTTTCAAGATTTGAGCTCAAAAATCCAGATAATCGATGACGAAATCAAGATGAATGAAGACTATGATCGATGAATTGAAGACTATACTGAAGAATCGAGAGAGCGGAAGCAATTTTTGCCGAGAAAATTTCTTGATTTTGACTTTCCCGAGAAAAGGTGAGAAAATGAATGAGAAAAATTTCTGTTAGAGCTAAGTGTGCTCTGATACCATATTAACTTTTGTAAAAGTGTTTTCTCATTAATGAACCAAATGTACATCCGTTTACTTATATACAAACAAGTAAAGAGTATAAGACTAGAGCTAAAGGAGACTCAGCCTTATTAGTAAAACTAAGTAACAAACTATACAATAAGCTTAATATACATAATCTTGGATTTTGACGACGAATTTCACCAAATACTTCTGTAAATTCTGGCAAACTATACACGTTTGCAGCTTTTTTCACCAAACTCATAGTTTCACTCCCTCTAAACTTCGTGATGATGTTTTTCTTTAAGTGGTATGTGCATATTCCACGGCGAGCAGCTGGATATACCTTTGTAATGGCTTGTGCAATGGACTGGTGCCTGTCAGAAATTATAACCAAGTCATGGCTATCAGGTATCACTTCTCGCAATCTATTGAAAAACCATTCCCAAGCATCATTATTTTCAGAATCAACAATTCCAAATGCAATCGGAAAAATCTGATAGTTGCCATCTTGTGCAGTTGCAACCAACAAAAGCCCCTCATACTTTCCTTTTAGAAAACTCCCATCCACAACAATTACTTTTCTCATGAATTTAAATCCTTTCACGCATGCGCCAAATGAAATAAACAAATACTTGAACCTGTTTTGACCGTCTTTCTCAAGATGTGCTATTGTTCCAGGGTTGTATCTTTTGATCAAATGAATGTAAGCTGGGAGACGCTCATATCCACTCTCTGCTGTACCCCTTACTGATTCTTTCATATGGTCTAGTGATTTCCATGAATTCCAATACGTCATATCAAAACCATATTTGGTAAGCATCATGCTTCTAACATCAGCTGGTTTGCTGTTCTGGCCATCTTCACCTCGATCATTCTGGAAAAGTTGGCTGATAAATTTTGCTGTCACTCTTCCAGGTTTTCTTGATTCTAAGGAACACGTATGTATCGATATGTATTTCCGCACTGTAAAATGTTCAGAAGTGGAGACTATTTTTGATGCTCTTACCATCCATTTGCAGCTTTTATCACCAGAACACTTAACCACAAGAAGAGATGGCTCTGACTTCTTAACTCGAAAGTCAAAATCTTCTTCTAGTTTAAGCATATTCAGCCTCCTTTGCAGTTCTCCCTTACTCTGAAATACTTGACCCACATGAATTGTTGATTCCAATTTCAATTGTGAAGTTTCATCCGGAGGATCCTCATAATATTCATCAGCAGAACCATCGGCCGTATCATACTCAAAACTATCACCGATACCACTAAACTTATCCTCATCCTCAGCATCATCTAACAACTCATTCTTCGAGCAAGGCATAACATCATCTTCATCGTGAAGCATTTTTCAACAACAAACATTAAACTGCAAAATTCAAATTACTAGCAGTCCGTAACCATACGCAAAGGTGACGAACAACATAGAATCAAAGAAACAACTGTAGGAATAAATTAGGGATAGAAGGAAGAGACGTGAAGAAGTGTCGTTTCACCAGAAAAGAGAAAGAAGCGTCGCTTTGCAAAAAAAGAAAAATGTGTCGTTTAGGGTTACGAAAAGGGCCAACCCGTTTCAGCCCAGTTAAAACACAGGCCCTAAATGAATTCGACTTTTTTAAAAAAAAAATTAGAGTTAAGGGTCTGATATATATATATATATATATATATATATATATATTTTTAAAAAGCTTAAATTGTGTCGTTATTCTAGATCATGGATCATAATCAGTTATTAAACAACATAGATCGTGTGCTAAGATCTAGGATATATTTATTATATTTATTTTGAAAGTTAAACTAGATAATTTTAAATTAATTGATTTGTAACAAACTATGAATTTAAAATATGATTATGGATTTTATTGATTTAGTTAAGATTCTAGATAATGATTACTTTAAATATTAAAATTTTTAATTATAACTCGTAATAAATTATAATTTTTAAGAAAAAATAAAAAATTATTTAGATTTATGATTGATTTAGTAAATAATTTGGATAATGATTTTAATTTTTTTTTGAAATTTTTCATTATATTTATTTTTTAATTAAGGGCGATTTTTATAATTTTTATTTATTTTTCTAAAATAAACTATTAATTAAAATATTATTACCAAAAATAAGTTTCTCGATATACAAGAAAATAAATCAATAGTTGAAAAAAAATCGACAATGTAAAAAATCAATTAATCAAAAATATAAGTCTACTGTTTTTATATAAGTCAACTAAGAATAAAATTAAGTCGACAAAAATAAAACTTAAGTCAACAGTTCTGAAAATCAAGCTTATTAATAAGTCTGTATAAAATAAAATAAGTCTACCAACAAAAAACAAGTCGGTGAAAAAAAAATCATAAATCAATAAATGAGAAAAATAAATCAACAGTTTAAAAAGTCGACTATGTAAAAAAATCAATTAATCAAAATATAAGTCGACAGTTTTAATATAAGTCGATAGAAAATGAATTTAGTCGATAAAAATAAAATATAAGTCGACAGTTCAAAAAATCAACCTTATTAATAAGTCAACGAATCATGAAGTAAGTCTACCATTAATAAACAAGTCGATAGAAAAAAATTATAAATCAATGAACAAAAAAAACAAGTCAACAGTTCAAAAAATCGACAATGTTATAAATTAACCAACCAAAATATAAGTCAACTGTTTAAAATAAATCGACGGAGAATAAAATTAAGTCAATAGAAGAGAAAAATAGGTCGATAGTTAAAAAAATCGACTTTATTAATAAATCAATGTAAAATTAAATAAATTTATCAAAAACTTAACAAAAATAAAAATAACAAATATTTTATTTGGATGTTATAAAAAAACGAATATTTTATTTATTATAAATTATATAATTTTAAATATTCAATTTTGAATAAATTATACATCAAACTAATATTATCAATAATAAGTTTAAATATTTATATTTATTCAAAATTTATATCCTAATGATTATTCCTAACAAAGTAAATATTTTTTAAAATTTTATTTTTTATTAAATAATTAATTACGAATATTTTTTTAAATTTTAATTGTATTTAAAATCTTATTTAAATAGTATTTAAATAAATAAATAAAAAGGGTATTATGGTAAATTTTCAACTTAAAAAGAGTAGTTTTCAAATTATTAAAACATTAAGTGTAGTTTTCTAATTTCATATAAAATTTAGTGTATTTATAAAAATCTCCCTTCTTTAATCAATAATAGCAAGTTGTTTACTAAAAACGAGAATTGTGATAATTATTTTATTGGACCCAATATTGAAACTGTTCACATAAATTTATTTGTGGTTACCGTAACGATGATTATTCAATACTACACACGTGGACTCTAGTCCACACGAGTGTTTCACATGGGAGTTAATGGGAATATTTTAGAAGAAAAAAACAAGAAAAATTGCTCATGAATATGGATATGGTTAAGAAGAAAATTATATATGAGTTTCTTTTTTCTTTTTTTTTGGCAAACGCTAGAGTTTCATAATTTACCTAATTTTCCCCATATTAATAAATGAACTTTTGCACTAGATTATAATGTGTTTATTATGAGTCCTATAGTTTGACAACGAATCATGATGTAACTGATCATCTTCCTCTTAACTCGCTTTAATTGTTTAGCTCACTTCAATTGCAACATGAATATATGAAAGCTCAAGCTCAATCCTTTTCACTTCCTCTCTTTCTTCTTCCATTTGCTTACGACTTTTAATGTAGCTCCATAGACTTTCTTTCTCTCAATTTAGCTATATTTTAGTCTTTTAATATCTCCTCAACTTTTAATGTGGGGGACGTGGATACAAATGCTTCCAGACAAAATCTTCTTGCTATGCAATCTCAAATATTCTCGCTTTTGCCTATTGTACCCAAGATCGCTCTAATTAGAGACTAGAAGGAAAATGTCTGCCTTGGAAGTTGAGTTCATATTTACCCCCACCTAAACATTTTTCTTCAATATAAAACCTTAAATAAGTTGAAAATAAGAGGAAGAGTTGTTGAGAAAACGTATATGCATATAGGTATCAGAGTAGCCAATGTGGTGGAAGAGGTTCTCTTAAGAGTCTGTAAAAACTCATCTTATGGGAATGATTAATTAAGAAGAAAAAAGTATCTGATAGTTAGAGGAAAAGCAAGAGCAATAACATGTTCACATTTAAATGAAAGTGTTACGAGGCAAAGCTTTAGACTTAGATCTCGTAACTACTGTATCGTAGCTATATCTTAAAAGTGGAAGAGAATTAAGCAAAAGCTTTCTCTTAGATCCAAAGAGTAGGTTGTGTGCTTTCACATATTTCTTCAAATTTGTGCTTCTTAAAGATCTTTAACACGAAGTTGTTAAAAAAAAAAAAAGAAAGATCTTTAACACCAATTTACCATAAATATTGCAAAATTACTTATTTTGCCTACATGTACAGATTTTAAGATATTGATGTACTTTGATGATGTATGGACATGATCGTTTCATTTGGCTTCCCTTGATTGGTTTGGGGAAATTGTACAACTAAACCAACCGATCCACAACTTTAATAATTTACTGTACAAATTCCCATTAGAAATTGATAGAATTCCATATCCGTATTGTTTCTGAAATGCAACATGTAAGAAAAAATGTAAAAGTTTACATAAAAATTTCAAATAAAATTCCGAAAAATGATAATTAGTTTTTGTCGTGTAAATCCATGTCAACACACGGTCCATTTTTTAGTATAAAAAGAGAGAGAGACAAGAAAACAATATACTAATGAAATACATGAGCTAGTAGTCACAATTTATAAATTTATTAAACCCTTTGATCATTGGCCATGGTTCTATAAAGAACGAATGACTTTAAAAAACACAAGCAAAAATCAAAGTTTAAACCGATCGTTAACAAAATAAGCATAAGAAACTGTCTCTTCAAGAGGAACGACGGTGTGATCCTTGTGCAATTTCTTCATGTCCTCTCTCACGATGAGTAAACCGTGAGCGACGAACGTTACCATTGTGACGATCTGCAACCTCAATCATCCGACGCACCTCACGGAACATAGGCGTCGTGACCTCCGACAAGAGAACGAGGACAGGGTTGTTGTGGTTTTCTCTAGCGAAGTCCCTGAAGAGACGAATGGCAGTGCGCTCGTCAAACCAGCCTTGTTGGTACTCGAAATGCAAGTAAGAGGGTTGCTGCCTGAGTAGCGTGTTGAAACGGTGGTCAGGGCCAGGCATGTTGGAGCGTGGGGTTATGCAGAATACGAGGTGGGTGAGTCTGGACTCGGGAAGTCCCCATTTTTGTATAGCCCTCACTTGTCTCTCTCCACTCAGCTGAGAGAGCTCTAATACCATTATCTCCTGCCGGAACTCTGCAAAATATATTTGTTTGGTCAATTGTCATAAATATCACTAATATATATATATATTTGCAAAAATACCATAAAAATAAAACTAAACTTTAAATTTTAAAACTCTAAATTTTAAACATTAAACCATACTCCTTAAAACTATACTATAAATGTATAATAGTTAACTCAAACAATAGATTTTTAATTCTACACTACTGAAAATCAATTTTGTGTTAATGATATATTTGAAAACAAACTTAAAAGTGTGTAATTTTGTAGAATTTCTCTTCTTCTTTTTTTTTTTTTGGATCAAATTAATATCACTTCCACCAAATTCAATCAAATATACACTAATTTTGTAAAGGGTTTCTCATCACTTTTCTTACTCCACTTCTTTGGGCCATGGTGTCGTACGGCTGCCGTGTATCCATCTTTTGACGCACTTCAATGGTTTCAAGTAGCTAGTGAACACTTTATTAACGAACTCTAATTTGTTTCTCGATACTTTAACACACTTCTTTAAGACATTGTATTTGTAGCTATGGAGAAAGAGATTTTTATTTAATTATCTATTTATACACGGCTAAAAGACCCGTATATATCCCTCTTTCTCTCCTTTTTTATTTTGTCCACGAAAAAAAATGGTCCAATAGAGAAGAAAAACTTGTACATTGACTGACTTATGAAAGATATTTAATTTGTGCGGTTGTAAATTGGGAAATTCACTTGAAACCCGACTCGAGATTTAAATTCAACTTCATTTTTTCTTCCCTTGAAGGGGCAACACTACTAATGGGAAATAACATATTCAGAAATGGATGTATATACATTCTTTATGTGTTTTGTCAGCACTTGCAATATGTGAGCATACTCATGGTGGTTCAAATCCTCCATGAGAAAATTTTTCAATAACCGAATTAACCGGTTTCCGAACCGAACCGAACCAAAATTAATTTCGGTCAATTTCGTAAAATTATTGAAAACCGGATAAACCGAAAAATTCGAACGGAAAAACAGAATTCGCAGGGCTAATATAATTATTAAGCTTTTGTTATTTGTATTCTTGAACGAGTGAATTTATGTTTAATATCCTTTAATTTTGTAGCTGAATTAGACCAAGACATAATCGTTATAAACAAATGATTACATTCTCTGTTTGATGGTTGGACTAACTTAATTTCACAGATCTAGCCACTCGGGTGGGAGGGTTTGTGCAGAATCATCTATTTTACCCTGTTTTAGTTCTATCCTAAAGTCCGAGTGGGGACACATGGCTTACCAAAGCAAAGTTTGGGTATCTAACGATTAAAATAATATAAGCTCCTCTCATTAAATTACATGGATTTTTTTGGCAACAAACACATATCACCTAAATTTGGAGACGGGAAACTTGGTGAGCAAGTCCACTTCCTCTCTGTATTAATAATGTAATTAGGGTTTTCTTTTTCCTAAAATCGATCGATCATTCATTTTGTATCATGTCTCTGCTTCTCAACCAGCCTCCGAGGTTGTGCCTAGGAAAACCTTGGTTGATGAGATCCTCTCTTTTTCTCACTAATGGTTTCTCATCTTCCTCACTGCGAGCCGCTCCTTGTTCCATCAACGGTGGTGGACTGAACCTTAGGAATGTTACTAAAGGTCGTTGCCGCACTTATTTCGCAAAGAAGAAGGTGCAGCCTGAGGATGATATTTCTTGGGTACCTTCCCCTGGCTGGTTAGCTTTTCCCGAGGGCGACGGAGGAATCCTGACACTCATGAATGAAGAAAAGAGAATTATAAGGTTGTCTCCTTTTGTAGCTTTGCCTCATTGCCAAACACAAATTGTCACCAACGTGGTCATGTCCTCATCTTGTCCTGATGAAGAGGACTGTGTCGTGGCTGTCAAGTTTCTGGGACCTCAAATCAGTTTCATCAGACCTGCTCAAATCAACTCTGGTGGTTGGACCAACGTCAGAATCAAAAACGCTTGCTTACACTTCTCTGAAGTCACTTTTTCCAAGAAGCATGGCGTGTTTCGTATTCCCGGAGCTGGAGGCCACGTCATTGGATCATGGGATGTCCACAACATATACAAGCAAAGACAACCTAAGCTTCAGAGGTTGCGGCTCCGGAACTTTCCCAACCTGACCCAGACCCAACTCGAGCTTCTTGATTCTTGCTACACGCGAACTATCTTGGTGGATTCAAAATCCACCGATGATACTTTCTTGGTTAAGTGGTACAGGAAGACCTCCGGAACGATCCTGAGAACAAAAGCTGTAATGGTGTTCAGGATAGAAGATGATCAACTAAACGCTCTTTACACTCAAGACATTGGAGATCTCTGCATTTATCTCGCAGAATCTGATCATTGTTGTGATATTCCTGTTTTGGCTGATGTTGCGTCTTCCCCGTACAGCGTCAGCATCTGTGATGAACACGAGATCTTAGATATCGAGCTAGCTGGTTCCCCCATTCTTTAGTCAAATTTCGCTAGTAAAAATATGGACTAGTAGTTTGAATTAATTTTATTCTGAGTCTGTCTTCTCCTTTATGCTTTTATGTCCAATGTGCAAGTATTTGTGTGGTTACCTTTATGCAGTGGCTATTATCAATTTATCATATATGGTTATATTCACTGCCAAGTTAAAGATTTAAAAGCTTGTTTGTGAAAAAAATATAAGAGAATGTGTGTTGGATCAAATTAAGTTATAATGTTTTTTTCTTATAGGTGGAAGATGAAGTAGGGATTTTGAAATTCAACTTCATTTTTTTCCTCTTAGAGGGCAGCACTACTTATGTCCAATGTGCAAGTATACATATATGGTTATATTCACTGCAAACTAACTAATTGTTTGAACAACATAACGGAAAAGAGTTTGCAATCTCATTGAATGATGTTCTTGTTTGTCCGGACATAACAAAGTCATTATTATCTCTGTCTCCAAACTTACTGATGACTACCCCTGCAAATTCATCTTTGATTCTAATCTCTTGCCGTCCTCTGTTCACAAGGGTATGGAAAGCCCTTATCAGGTTCTGAATGGTCATGCTCCTGTTTATAGTGCTCTCAGGGTATTTGGTTGTGCCTGCTTCCCATATCTGAGACCATAAGCTCAGAACAAGCTTGATCCAAGGTCCTTATTGTGTGTGTTTGTTGGGTACAAGGAGAAATACAAAGGCTACAGGTTCTTTCATCCTCCTACTGGTCGTGTCTACATGAGCAGGCATGTTCTTTTTCCTCCAGCTCAGACTCCACTACTGTCAGCCTGGTCTTTGAGTCAGCCTGAGATAACAGTAGAAACAAAACAGATGAATCAACAGGCAGATGAAGAACCAGTGTTAAGAAACAAGGGAAAGACACCGATAGAATCAAGTGAACCAGTCTTGGTTCATGAAGAACAACAGGTTGTAGAGCCTGAACTCAGAGAAACACATTCTCCACAACGTCTTCTTCAGGATTTGAGCTGACTGCAGAGAAGAGGGAAAAGCATAAGGAGAGCTTTGAGACAATACACATTCAAGGCTCAACAGGACATGAGTTTGCCACAAGGTTGGGAAATGTGTTCACCATTGGCAAAGGAACAAAGGTATTAAGCTGACCATCATTGAAGAAGCCAGGAAGAGACTTAAGTCCCAACAAGCTGCTAATTAAAACTTGAGCTGCTTTGAATGAATCATCAAGGCCGTTTCGTTTACTGTGTCATAGACTCGCTGCTTGTCTCAGTTTTGGGGGACGTGGATACAAATGCTTCCAGACAAAATCTTCTTGCTATGCAATCTCAAATACTCATGTACTAATGAAAATACATGAGTAGCCACAATTTATAAATTCATCAAACCCTTTGATCATTGGCCATGGTTCTATACTTGTATATATTAATTTCAGAAAAACGAATGACTTAAAAAATTAACACAAGTAAAAATCAAGTATGAATAGATAAACAAAACTGAAGCAAATGAGTTCAAAGTTTAAACAATTGTTAAAAAAAAATTGCATCAGAAACTGCAATATCTTCATGTCTTCTCTCACGATAAGTAAACCGCAGGAGACGAACATTACCATTGTGAGTTGTGACGATCTGCAACCTCAATCGTCATCCGAAGCACCTCACGGAATATTGGCGTCGTAACCTCGGAGAAGAGAACGAGGGCAGGGTCGTTGTGGTTTTCCCTAGCCAAGTCCCTGAACAGACAGATGGCAGTGCGCTCGTCAAACCATCCTTGTTGGTACTCGAAATGCATGAAAGAGTGACGAATCTTGAGTAGCGTGGTGTGATGGTGGTCAGGGCCAGGCATGTTGGGGCGTGGAGTGATGCAGAAGACGAGGTGGGTGAGTCTGAACTCGGGAAGACCCCATTCTTGTATAGCCCTCATTTGTCCCTTTCTCCTCAGCTGAGAGACTATTACCATTGAACCAACCCGATATTTAAATTCAACTTCATTTTTTTCTCTTAGAGGGCAGCACTACTAATGGGAAATAACACATTCAGAAATGGATGTATATACATTCTTCATCTCAGAGTTTAAGTTTCTCAGCACTTGCAATACGTGAGCATGCTCATGGTGGTTATAATCCTCCATGAGAAAAGTTCTAAGCTGTCCATTCATCTCAATCACACTCTGGCCTGGTACTTTCTCCATGGCCCTATTTCTCATTAGTTTCCTCACTTTGGCCACTTCCTTCCACTTTCTCGCAGTTGCAAAGAAGTTACAAACCAGCGTTTGGATCCCGGTGCTATCCGGATTCAGCTGGAGAATCTTATTAGCCGCGATGTCCCCGACTAATAAATTCCTGTGATTGATGCACCCTGAGAGAAGAGCAACCCAGATAGGTAAAGCATTGTCGAGTTTGGCCGAGTTTATCATGTCAAGAGCTTCTTCGACTCTCCCTGCACGTGCGAGGAGATCGATCAAACAAACGTAGTGTTTTTGCTCGGTTGGATATTATATTTGTTTGTCATGACGCTGAACCAGTGTTGGCCTTGTTCTACGAGACCCGGGTGGCTAAGAGCAGAGAGAAGGGATGCAAATGTCGCGTGGTCGGGTTCTATGTTTGATTCCGTCATTTTGAGGAACATCGATACAACTTCTTGACCGTTTCCATGGATGCCATAACAAGATATCATTGTATTCCAACAAACCAAGTCTTTCTTTCCTACCTGTTCAAAGATTACTCTCGAACTTGAAAGAGCGCCGCATTTTGAGTACATGTCCATCAGTGCAGTCGCGGTTATTCGATCAAGAACGTGCCTTTTCAAAATGTAACAATGTACCGTTATACCAGTCTTTAATGACCCGACTTGCGAACACGCCACAAGTACTCCAACAAGAGTCACTAGATCCGGTTGAAACCCAAGGCTCTGCATCTCTACTACTGCTTCAAAAGCATTATTGGCTAATCCATTTTGAGCAAATCCAGAGATCAACGACCCCCACGAGACCGCGGTTTTAAACATCATCCTACTAAACATCCTAAAAGCAACCTCTATAAACCCAACCTTAGCATACATATCAACCAAGCTGGTTTCAACTACAACATTCATAGGAAGACCTGTTCTAATCAAATACCCGTGAACCGAACGGCCCATTTTCGGATCACCGAGATCACCAGAAGCTTGTAAGAGACCCAACATCACAACCCTATCCCTACCAAATCCTTCATTTTGCATTTCTCTGTAAAACTCAACAGCCTTCAACGACTTACCACCTTGTGCAAATCCTGTCACCATTGTTGTCCAGCAAATAACATCTCTTTTCGTCATCTTTCTAAACAAAACCTCAGCTTCATTCATTTTCCCACACTTCATATACAGATTCAAGACAGATGAACAAACAAAGACATCATTTTTATACCCAAATTCCACTGCTTTACTCCACCCAGCTTCTCCTTTCTCTAAAGCCATACCACTCAAGCACGCTTTGATCGTTATAGTGAACGTTGAGCTATCTGGTTGAACCCTTTCAGCTATCATCTCATCATAAAGTCTCAAAACCTCATTTGGGTTGTTTCCACGTGAATAAACCACAATCATAGAGTTATAAACAGAAACACTTCTCTGAGGCAATTGGTCGAACAGCTTACGGGCATAAGAGATCTCACCGATTCGTCCATATGAAGCAACGAGATCGCGACTAATGGAGCTTCCATTAAGTAAATTACAGGTAGTGATTACTAAAGCATGGACCTGAGCAACGTGCCGCTTGTAATTACTAACAGATAGCAAAAATTTGAGACGTCTCGGACACAGGAGAGTCCGATGTAACATGCAGAAATGTTGTCTATTACCTTCCAAACCAAACCAGACCGAATCTTTCATCTAATAACGTCTTTAAAAACAATTTGATTTAGCAAACCGGAACGCACCGGCCGGTTAAGGCATTTATACGAGAACAACCGAATTTATAACTAATTTGTTAAGAGACATTTGAAGTCATTTTGGTATATATATTAAAATTTTGTTTGCAAAGTCGTATTGAATTCCATCAAATGCAATAGATACGTATATGCATATTATTGATCTTCTACAAACCATCGTATAATATTTTGATCATACACAATTATATTCTCAGCTGTGATATGAACTTATAGCTTTCTTAACTCTGTTTCTTATAAAAAGTAGATATATGATAATTAACGTTATGTAATTTTAGTAACATTCTCTAGGAGGAGTTTGGTACTTAGAGCGATCAGTACAATAGTCATAGTTCATGTACTTTTTCCTCACATACTCAGAAAGTTGCTGTTCGTTGTGGCTTAATCTTTGATAATTGCCTGCATTCCACCAGTAGTTGGAGGATTCACAAGCGGCAACATTATTACTCCGACCATCTATGTTGCAGCTGGATAGAGCGAAGTCTTGGAAATGAGCAATGAAAGGAGAGTATGACCAGTTAATCTTGGTCCGACCACCATCAGTCGCCCAATCGTCACCGTTCCAGAGACTAGCTTCGACTTGCATAGGCTTTGATGGATAGCTTACGCCCTTCTCGTTTTTGTACACTCTTATTGGGATGTTGTCCACGTAAAACCTATCAACCATCATCATATCATCATTTCATCTCTTTAAATTGTAGAGAATATATGCACCAAATAAAAAAGTTTGAGACTCAATTAACAATCACTATGGGGTAATTTTTATTTGCAAAAATACCTTCAAATTGGTGAAAATGTAAAACGTTTTTATTCTTCCATATTTTTATGCTTTTATGATTCATAACTTTTAACACGTTATTTCTTCATATGATCATATGCAATTTACACATTATATATCCCGCTATTTGTTAAAATTACTCGAAAATTTTTGCATTCCTTAACTATGATATAAATAAAATTAAATATTTTCTCCGTTTCAAATTAGATGTATTTTTAGTTAAATATTTATACATATATCTAAAAGATTGCAAAATGACTAAAATATACGTCATCTATATTATTTTGTCAAATGTTTTGGAATTTTATTTTTTCGAAATATTGAATTATTCTTGCATTAAACAAACAAAGTATCACTATATGCGATAAAAGAATAGAGAAGATAACAAATAAGAAGGAAGGATTGTGATTAACGTACACAATTTGGTAAGGGTTCCAAAGAATCCCATAAGTGTGGTAATGTTTGGTTGGGTTGAACCAAAGCAAAAACCTCTCTTCTCTGTTTCCTTCTCCATTCAGAAACAGATTTGTCTGTAATGTTATTGGTCTTCCGTTGTTGTTCCCTAGAAACTCGAAGTCAACCTCGTCGTGGCCACCTCCTTTCGAAGTCAACTGTAATTATTTACATATATAAACAATTTATTAATATGAGTTTGAACTAGTTTACGCATGTACGCATATATAGACGTATATAATTATAATAAAGAATACAAACGTAAAAGGCTGTGACGACGCCGCCAGAATTTCCTCCGGGCACTTTGATTCTCATTTGGAAGAGACCTGATCCGTAGCTATTCTTGGACTCGAACCCACCACCTGTTTCATGTAGAAAAGCTAAATCCGTGGAACTTAGTATTTAATTACACACCATATGAGCCTTTTGGATTATACAATTTTTTGTCTTTGTATTTTTACAAGAAAAATACTAATTAGATAGTAACCTGAAGATTGATCCATGTAGAGATCAACTTCTTTGCCAGAGTGGAGTGTAGAAATATGACTTAGCTTTGTCCCCACGTAATAACATAATTCTGATTGAAAGTAACATATTTTTTTATTCCTCTTCCTCCGTGAAACCTAGCATCAACCCCTATGATCCATAACGCTACTACGAAAACACCAAAGAGTCTCATATACTCCATTGATGTAATTGTTTTAGTAAGGTACTATAGTTTTGCACTGGTTTAATAAGTTGAAAAAAGTGGAAAGCATGAAAAATATGGAGGAGACAAAGAGATTAGAGTCACATCAAATTCTCTTTACATTTCCTACACGCCATTCTTATTATCCCCATGCCCATCGGCCATCACCATTTTTCATCAAATATTCTCTCGTTTTTTGTTTTCAAGATGTAGTAGTGATCCATTAATTACTTTACAATAGCTAATATGAGAGCCACGTTGCTTCGATCAACTATATGTAAGACTTACACATATCATTTGAAAGTGCAACGAAAAATTTATGTAATTAGAAAATGTACAAGCTTAAGACACACGTTAGATTATTTTTACTAATTAATAAGATTTGTATTCGACAGTGACACAAGTTAAATTTAAGATTTAGTGCTAAATTTAAGATTTAGTGCTCCTTTAATACTTCTCTAAATTGCTACATAAACTAGATGACTCGAGAGTGGTATATAAGATTTTGTAAGCCTTTTTTTTTTTTTTTTTTTTTTTGGAAGCCTAGGGCCTGAATGGTATGGCTGTAGATTTTAAGCTGTAGATTTTTTTACTGTAGAATTTTTGCTGTAGAAATAAAAAGATTTGAAAAACATCAAATTATGTGCTTAAGAAAAAAGTGCACACGTGGACCTGATCCTTCGTAGAATGGACCATCATAACCGTCTTTTATGCAACCACTAGGTGAGAACCCGCGCTACGCGCGGGGTTTTAACCCCAATCAACCGAGTAACACCGTGAAGGAAGTGAGTATTGTCCTCTAGTTGAGAGTAAACCCACTCCTCAATGTCCATAGCAAAGCTACAAACATAGTGACTCACTATGGCCGTTCATTAGATTTAGCACATTTCTTATCTTTTGTTATCTTTAAAACTAAACTTGAAGAAGTATAAAATGAAGCATTTTGCACTTGCTCCTATGAAGACTTTTTAGTTTGCTTGCATGATTAATGATAAATTTGTAAACCCCACAAAACTTTGACAATAGGATTAACAATTTATATTATGCATGGGAGAGAGGAAAAACATAAGTAACTCAAAAATCATTCTACTGCAACTGGATTAAAGAGGAAACACTTCTTTTTAAAAAAATTTGTGAGAATAAAAGAAAATATAGAGATAAACAAATTATTAAACTTTTTTGGGAAAATAATGTTTACAGTCTCTATCATTACGTGTTATCTTTTCCATTTGAGCCAAACCCTTTTCTCCAACACTGCATTTCGAAATAGGCTAGGTTAGATTTAGGAAGATAATGAAAAGTTACATTTCAGTTGATCGGTTTTATAACTAAAAATAGACAATGATAAATATATTATTAAACCTTGGAGTTGAGAATGCAGAGAATTCCAAACGTTTCGAAAGCTTACACCTCTTGGAATTTTTGTTGGCCTTTGACTTTGTTTTGAAGGCTCGTGACAATTGCATCTTTTGTTTTTTTTTTACTTACTTTATATATAGTTCATTTCATTTAATTATTTTTTTATTTTGATTTTCAATTTATGAAATATTGTTAATTCTTTATTTAGTTTATTATTTTATTATTTGTGATATATTGGGCAAAATTAGTAAATTCATATTGAAAACCTTTCAAAATATTATTGTTTTTATTGTTACCTTTTTCATACGTGTTTTTAAAATGACAAATTTACGTTTCGTCCCAATATATCTCATTTATGTTCGGAAATTTTGTGAGACATAAATTAGATAGATTTTTTAATCTCACAATTTTTTTTTTTGTTCTATTCCCTTTTAATCTCATCATAGTTTAAGTTTATTAATTTTAATCAATTATCTTTTCTATTTTTATAATATAAATATAAGAAAAAACTTTTCATATTCCCTTTTTGAAAAACTAAATTTTTTATTTTTGTTTCATTCCCGTTAAATCTCATGTTACATTGTGTTAGTCCAATCAAATTTTAATTCATATTATTTTTAATGGATATATATTCATAATAAAACATTCACTTTAAAACTATAATATATCATTTATAAATTACTTAGTATAATAAAAAATTAGTAAGTTTATTATTTTTTTGATCAATTATCTTTTTTGGTTTTATAATATAAAATGTAAAAGAAGACCTTTCATATTTCTTTTTGAAAAACTTGTTTACATATATCTAGATCTTAAAATAAAATGATAAAATAGTATATATATATATATATATATATATATTTTAAATTAAATTATAAAATATAATAAAAGACCTTTCATATTCCTTTTTAAAAAACTTGTTTACATATATATAAGAAAAGACCTTTCATATTCCTTTTTAAAAATGATAAAATGATATAAATAAATTTTTAAAATTAAATTCTAAAATGATGTGGATGATGATTAGGATGATGAGGTGGCTTAAGGAGAAGAGAGAAAAAGTCTACTTTATAGATATAGATTCCAATAACAGAACAATGTAATCTTTCTTGTATCCATGAGCACCAGAAACTTGCAGAAGAATCTTCGTAAACAGTGATGAATTGACACAATGTGAAATGAATTCAAATGAAGAAGGAGAGAATGTAGCCACCTTGAGCCAAAGTCAAAAGCATGTTCATATTTTGAATATATTCTCCAAGAGAGAATGTAACCATATCTGAGCTGCTCCATACTCTGAGTTCCAATACACAAATAATGAAGCCACCATTGTTGCGTTAGTAGCGGCTTATGTGCACGAAAGAACAGTGGGATTTTGTTCCAACAATATCCACTAAATGAACTTGACACACAATCTTATGCAGCAGCAAAAACATATGTGACACCATAGTAGAGTGTAGATCTGGTGGTCGTGGAAAAGATCCATACGAAAGCACTGGCTTGATGATCAATTTCAACCATGGATGTTCTCCAAATAGATTGTCATCGACAATAATTTCTCCTGGTGAAGCAATAACCTCAATAAAACCAGCAGACAATGAATATAAATCCATCACAACAGCAATCACAGATCAACAGTAGTTCTTGAAGATTCAGTCGCCTGAGGGCGTGTATCAGTATTCGTCACCATTGTTGAAGCAAATGAAGAAATGAATTGAAATGAAGAATGAAGAAAGAGATATTCGATTCAATGTGAAATCGAGATAGAATGAAAGAAAGATATATTCGATTCAATGTGAAATCGAGATAAAATGAAAGAAAGAGCTGTTCGATTCTGATGCGAAATCGAAATCAATATGTAATCAAAGATTGAAGAATCAATAAGATGTTGATGAATATGAAAGATAAAGATAAAATGAAAGAAAGAGATGTTCGATTCTGATGCGAAATCGAAATCAATATGTAATCAAAGATTGAAGAATCAATAAGATGTTGATGAATATGAAAGATATTGATAGAAAAGAAGAGAGTAGTGAACTTCGACAAGAACCTAAAATGATGGATGTATCGGAGCACTCATTTGAAGATTTGAGCTCAAAAATCCAGGTAATTGATGACGAAATCAAGATATATGAAGAGTGTAAGCGATGAATTGAAGACTGTATTGAAGAATCGAGAGAGCGGAAGCAATCTTGAAGAGAAAATTCTTGATGATAACTTTCCCGAGAAAATGTGAAAGGATGAATCCGAACGCTCAATTGAGCTAAAACTTGAAAAGATCTGATGAAATTGATGATAAAAATTATAAGAAGAGATGAAATCGATGGTGAATCAAAGAAGAATTGAATATCTAAGAAGAAATTTGTGATTTGCTGAGAAAATTTTCTGTTAGAAACTTTCGTGGGAAAGTGAATGAGAAAATTTGTTTGTTGAATGAGAAAATTTAAGCATTTTGCTCTGATACCATAACAACTTTATCAAGAGTAAAAGAGATTTCTCATTAACCAAATGTAAATGTACATGTGAAGTATATATAGTAGAGAAGTAAGCTAAAGGAAACTTAACCACTCTTAACCAACTAACTATATAGCTTAATAGAGAGAAATGCCTTTTGACAAAAAAAAAAAAAAAGAGAGAAATGCCAATGTTACGGTGGCTGGTGTAGGTAATACCCACGGACTCACCGCCGAGCTTGAGTCCGGTGGCCCAACCGGCAACACCGACGACATAAGCAGAAAATTGACAAGACACGTGGAGGTAAAACCATGCCGGATCTGCGGATTCAAATATTCTCATGTACCTAGCTATTATTGCTCCTATTGGAAACAAAACTCCCCAGCTCACCGCGTTTAATATCCCATTAATCTACACAAATTATCAGTTTATCACCAACTTTAGCTTCAACTACGCAATTTCGAATAATAATTTATCGGTTTAAATAAAACTTGTTATAGAAGAAATCAAGTTCTGATTTTCTCCTATATTCAATGTCATATAGAAACTCACATTTCTGTTCTTGATCTTGGAATCTCCTTCACCACCACCGGAGATTACGCCGCCGTTTAAATCAAGAGGGATCTTAGAACCAAGATTTGCCGGGTCGAAAGCGTGCCTCCCAATCATTCCACCAGGACCTAATTCAGGACCAACTTGCCAAACCTGATTAACTTTTCCATTCGCCGCTAAATCAGCCGGAACCTTAATCCTTGCAAAGATTCTTAACGTTCCTCCGTCCCTCGCCGCTTCCTCAGCTTTCGTATCCCAAACATCAAACGCAAGTTTCGACGGAGTCAACGTACTGTAAGAGACAATGTTTAGCGTCTTCACCACGGCAACACCGTTACTTGGATCCTTGTAAGCGACAAGGGTTTGGGCTCCTACCATACCTGTAGCTTTTGGATTTATCGCCCAAGCGATCCATCCGCCAGGCTTTGCAGGCGGAGCGGAAAAGACTACGGAGAGAGTAGTGTTGGCCGCGTCGTAGGAATAGTGAATGAAGGCTTTGAGTTGAGGGAGATCAAGGCAGTGAGGGTAAGTTTTATCGCCGGAAAATGTCTGTGACTTACAGGTTTGTGAAACAGCCGGTGAGATTAGCAGAGCCAAGAAAAGAAAGGAGAGAGAGGTTTTGACGGAAGAAGAAGACATTGTTGGATGGCTTGTAGTAACCGTAAAGGTCTTTTGGCGGAATAAATAGAAAGAGATGATAAAACTAGCATGTGTATTGGTGTGTGATATTTAACATGGACTGGCCAATAATAGATTTTTTCAGTTTTAGATTTTGCTTTTTTGCTTTTTGAAAAAATATATTACAAAAGATTGATGTCTGATTTTGGAAGAAATCTATAGAGAACAATTTCAAATTAAGTAGTTTTGACAGTTATACATTACACCAATAAAGAAGGATTTATTATATTTTTCTAATTTTTTTTTTTTGTCTAATACAAATTATATAAGAGAAATGCCCTCCACAACCATCAAAATAATTTTCCTTCCAAAACTACCACACACTTTATTTTGTTCTATTATTTACTAATTAGAAAATAACTAAAAAGACCTTCCTAACCCTGACTAAACACAATCACAATCTCGTTTCAATTTCTAATTTCACGTTGGAGTCCTGAAGCATCATCATCTTTTCCGGCGAGATACGGCAAGATTTCTTCATTCTGTCTTGACGCATCTCAACGCATCTCACCTTCATCGTCATATTATTGGTTAGTCTCTTCAATCGAAAACTTTACCTACGTTGATCTTTGTGTTCTCCTGCTTAACTTGTCTTGAATCGCTTGATTTGAGTGTTAATCGAAAAGCTTCTTTACTTAATTAGAAGAAGCGAATGTTTCAGGGGCCAAGGATCTTCTGATTATTGCTAGATCAGTAGGAAGATTGTTCAAACGAGCCATTGGTTACATCAATATGGCTCGTGGTCACTTGATGGTATCATGGAACAACCACAAATGCAAGAGGTTCCTATTCTCTTTGTTCTTGAATTTTCGATTCAACATCGTCTGATGTTAACATCATTGTTCTTCTGAATTAAATGGGACTTGTGTAGAGAGTTTGAGGGTCTGGTAGCTAAATTAGTTGAAGGAGATTTGTTTTGAATGATGACGCACACCAAATGTTCTACGTAATGTCCCTAAGAATTTTTGGAAAAGTACGTTTTAAGACTTGGATGATTTGTTAGATGTGTACTATCAACTTTCTGCTTTTTGATATGAGTCTCTTATACTTTAATAGCTATATCAAGAACATAGGTAGAAGAAACCGAAAACAAAGCTAAAGGTCAAGCTAAAAAGGCTAAACATTTGGTATAAGTTTGGTTTTTAAGTATTCTTTTTGTGGTTTTGTTGTGTGTTCAATATTGTAATTATTGCTTTTTTACTTCATCTATTTGGTTTTGTTCGCTTACTTCATCTATACGTCCCAATAAATACTTGACATGTTGTTAATATCATTGGTTTAACTACGTTAAGGTTTGATTGCACAACTTTGGAATGTTTTCATTGGAGTAATCGTGTGCTTGTATCATATTCCTGTTGGCATCGTCCATTATTGACGATTAATTCGTCTGTGTTTCAGATCATTCCTCCTTCAGCTCGACACTTCGTGTCTGCATGATGTATATGATGTTAGCAGATAAAACTGAAATCAACAACCTGCATGTAGCAACAGAAGAAACTGTCAAAGCCATTCAGGAGCTAAAAGATGAACTTTCTAAGATAAATTCTTTACAAGGTTTAAAATTCTTTACAAAGTCTCATTCTTGATCTTTGCTTTGCATTATCGTTTATATGATGCATGATATGTGCCTTAGTTTTGACTTTAGATTTTAGGAATTCAGGAAAGGATCCGTGAAATTCAGGAAGCTTTATTTGATATTCAGGATGACCTTCCGTAATATATTGTAGTGGGCTAACTATAGACCTATCACATACGTTGGTTTGTGCTGTTTGATTATTTTCATTGGAAAAGTAGGTTAGGATGACCTTGACGTATGCAATATTTCCAAGATAATATTCTTTGAGATTATGCTTGTGAGACATACATAAAAATGATTTAATCGTTGCTAATATGAATTATTGATTGCAACTCTGTTTATGTTGTCAATGTTGTCACTAGTCCAACTCAATTGCTTTGGCTTCCCTGTATAGTTGATTTTTGTAATGATGTCATTTCATCGTATTGTAACTGGTTATTGTGGCAGGCCTGCAAACACAAATTTGGAGATGCAAAAGGAGCATTGTTGGACACTAAGTTTGCGATGCGTGATGAAGATAACAATGTTAAAGCATGGTTTCGACAAGGCCATGTACTTAAAGAAACTTATTGCTCTACAATTTTCTAAAATCTAGACTGAGATATAACAAAAATTATGGAATTTCTAGTGAGATGAAGTTGGTTTCCGTTTCTTATCTTTGGATTTTGGTAATGCTAGGCACACATGGCTCTTAATAATGTTGATGCTGCTGCTGAAAGCTTCGAGAAAGCAAAGTGATGTTCGTGGAGATCATCAAGGATGAGCATGACGCGGATGAGTTAAAGGGGAGTTTCTTGATGTATGACGTTTTGGATCTTTGAAATTTATTTTCTGGAAGGCCATCCTGAATGTTAAGGATCCCTTCCTGAATTTAAAGAATCCCTTCCTGAATTTCAAGGATCCCTTGGCTTAAAGTTTACCCGCTCATGTACACTCCCAATGGCTCTGCGTTTGATTTATGGTGGGCTTGAATCACTTCTTTTTGTGTTTTTTCCTTCCCAAGTGTTACAGAAGGTCATCCTGAATTTCATGGAAGCCTTCCTAAATTTAAAGGTTCTTTTCCAAAATTCCTGGATATTAACTAATAATGAGAATATAACTATCAACCAAATTATCTTTCATTACAAAACCATTCATAAATCTTTTAATACCAAATCCTAATGCTAAAACAAACAAAAGATCTTTTACAACCAAATCGATTTGAACATCTGGAAACAAATAATCAAACTCAGAACATGTCAACTCTCTTAACTACCAACTACAAATTTATTTTCTGAAGACCATCGTGAATGTTAAGGATCCCTTCCTGAATTTAAAGGATCCATTCCTGAATTTCAAGGATCCTTTCGCTTAATGTTTACACGCTAATGTACACTTCCAATGGTTCTGGGTTCGATTTATGGTGGCTTGAATCACTTCTTTTTGATTTTCTTCCTCTCCAAGTGTTACGGAAGGTCATCCTGAATTTCATGGAAGCTTTCCTGAATTTAAAGGTTCTTTTCCTAAAGTCCTGGATATCTGAAATCATATAAGCCTTTGAGAGCAAAAATGAGTAATGAGAACGTACCTATCAACCAAATTATCTTTCATTACAAAACCATTCATAAATCTTTTAATACCAAATCCTAATGTTAAAACAAACAAAAGATCTTTTACAACCAAATCCTAGATCATCTAAAAACAAATAATCAAACTCAGAACATGTCAACTCTCTTAACTACTACTACAAATTTATTTTCTGGAAGGCCATCCTGAATGTTACGGATCCCTTTTTGAATTTAAAGGATCCCTTCCTGAATTTCAAGAAGGATAAGAAATGATCATGATTCAGAAGCAGCAAATTTACAAACCAAAATCATCCTCACAAATTCTCAGTATTATATAAGTTTCAAGCAAACTTCACTAGAAAGAAACACACACGTGAATAAGATTTGAGCAAAATGCAAAAATAATCGAACACTACCACATAAAATGAACCAGAGATTGCATTTGTGATAGATTCAATCTGATACTGATACTAATACAGATACATAACCTTTCCAGAAATCCTTCCAAAAAGAGCAATGTAACTGATAAACGTCGAGATAAAGAGCAATGTAAGAACAAACCTTCCAGAAACTTAAGCACACCATTCAATGATCTAAAATTCTGAAAATCAACTTCGATTACAACCTAACCATCACCTATTGATATAAGTGCAAGAGAGACGAAGGAAACGAGTCAGAGAAAGGCATCTTAATAATCATTCACTCAATATAAACCCTCTGGATCCAAAACTAGAATCAAACTGAAACAAAGAAACAAAAGTTTACTCAACCCAAATACTTGTCTTTTCAATCCAACATTCAAAAACTATGAAAACCCAAATACTCGTTAGAACTAACAAGTTTAATCTCTCTACAAATGATTTCATGCACCAGGAAATCAATCTTTTACCTTTGCTTTGATCTAGACACTTCTGAAACTTCTCTCTGTACATGTTTATCCGCTCCTACAAAACCAATACAACAACCATCAACAAAAAAAATTATTGACAAGAAGAGAATAATGAGTTACACAATTCACATAACTAAGGGCATCACCAACTCAATTCAACTCAATTTCAGAATAAAAACATTCTCACCAAGTGTGATTATTCATGAACAATGGACCAACAACACCTATGTAGATAAGAGCTAAATAGATAAGAGATCCAATAAGTAATTTATAGTACACTCGTTAATTGGTGACATTGATCTAGAGGTGGTAAAGACAACAAAATACTTTGAAAGTGAAAGGTGCAAAAAGGCCTGACCTCACGCAGAGGATGATCCTTAGGAAGAAAGCTTCCTATGGTTTTTCCATATACTTCACAGGTAGAGAAGTGAATGAGACGCTTGTTGTTCTTAGAGCAGTATACATTACCAACACATTACCAATCAATTTCAACTTATAGTTAGCACATAAATTCTTTGAACTGCTAAAAAAAAACACCTAAATTCGTCTCTAGCTGCATACCAAAGAAAGAACATCCAGAGAGAAGCTGTATACCTTCGACGGCGGAAGTGGTATCTGAGCCTCACAAACCAAAACAGAATCTAAAATTCGCACATACACTCGCCGAATGAGTCACCAAACTTCACGAATCCTTCAAACCTCTGAATTCAAGAGACCACAACAATGGAAGGCGACGGACGGCGACATATTGTGACGAACGGCGACGGATTGCAACGAACGGCGAAGACAACGAGATATTTGTGAAGGAAAAAGGAAGAGATCGTGATTTGGAATTTAGGGAAGAATGATATTTTGGTCTTTTGTAATTTAGTAAATAATTAAAAGGAAATGGAAAATTCAGATTTGTGGTATTTTTGTCCCTAAAACTAAATCAGTGGTATCGAGGAGAATTGCCCGTTAGTAAAAAAAGACATTTCTATAACAGAAATATTTTTATAATTTAGTTTGTTAATTTTTGAATAACTATGTAAAATAATTATAATAAGTGATAGTTTATTTTTGATAATTAATAAATGATAGTTTTCAACATCATTACACGAACATCACAATCATCATGTCATCATAACCATCATTACCATCATCATCAACACTTTCATAATCATCATGCTTATCACCACCATCATATCACATAATTGTTAATTATCATACTAATATCATCATTTACATTCGCAAAATCTAGAAAATGTTCTTACTTAGGACATACGAAAATGGGTTATTTCTACTCATCCTACCCCTTTGGCGGTTGTTAAAGCTACAAAAATGTTACATATTGTCACTCAAAATAGTAAGAAGTGGTTTAGAGTGGGAGTACATCTGAGGGAGTTTGGAAAATTCTATGAGTATATAGACCCAACTACGTAAATAAAAGATGGTAAGTTTGTGAAAAGAACCTTTAAGGAAGTTATGATAGCTCTACAAGTACAAATCCAAAGCTGGTAAGAAAAAAAATCCAAAGAAGTAAGAGAAAGATTAGACATACCTCTCAAAGAGTCATAAAATTCTTCAAGTATAGACCGTGATAAAGAAATTTATAGAAACAAATGACCTTATATGGCTTTGAAGAACGAATGATGATCGAGTCTCTACAATGAAGTTCCTCAAGTTGAAAAAAAAAAAACAAACGAAAAAACACAATATACATACTTTTTTTTTTTCACTTAGTATCTATTTGCCCAGAAAATATACTTGAGAAGATTAAGATGTATTAAGAACACGTACACAAGATCACATAAAAAAGTTCAAAGCCTTGTCTTGTTGAGATCTTCCCCACCAAGCCATTGATGGCCAAGCCTTCCCATGATGGCATTGGTGACCTCTGGTAAGCTGCAAACTCTTTCTCCTTATGTTGTTCAAACAATTAGTTAGTTCGCAGTGAATATAACCATATATGTATGCTAATAGCCACTTCATAAAGGTAACCACACCAATACTTGCACATTCGACATAAAAACATCTCGATTGAAATGAATGATATTGCCGTTAATTCGATATAGTTTAAACATAATTCTAGATTTAAAGGAGAATACAGACTCGGAATAAATTAATTTCAAACTACTAGTCCATATTTTTAACAGCGAAATTTGACTAAAGAATGGCCCATGAGGATGGGGGAACCAGCCAGCTCGATAGCAAAGAACTCGAGGGCATCACAGATTCTGACGCTGTAAGGGGCAGGCGCAAAAGCAGGAAAATCACAACAATGATCAGATTCTGAGAGATAAATGCAGAGACCTCCAATGTCTTGAGTGTAAAGAGCGTTTAGTTGATCATCGTCTATCCTGAACACCATTACAGATTCTGTTCTCAGGATCTTTCCGGAGGTCTTCCTGTACCACTTAACCAAGAAAGTATCATCGGTGGATTCGGAATCCACCAAGATTGTTCGCGTGCAGCAAGAATCAAGAAGCTCGCGTTGGGCCTTGGTCAGGTTGGGAAAGTTCCGGAGCCGAAACGTCTGAAGCTTTTGCTTGTGTGTGTGGACGTCCCATGATCCAATGACGTGGCCTCCAGACCCGGGAATACGAAACACTCCATGTTTCTTGGAAAAGGTGACCTCGGAGGAGTAGAAGCAAGCGTTTTCGATTTTGACGTTGGTCCAACCAGAGTTGATTTGAGCAGGTCTGATGAAACTGATTTGAGGTCCCAGAAACTTGACAGCCACCACACAGCCCTCTTCATCAGGACAAGATGAGGACATGACCACGTTGGTGACAATTTGAGTTTGGCAATGAGGCAAAGCTACAAAAGGAGGCAACCTTATTCTCCGTTCTGACCTCGTTGAATTATTCATGAGTGTCACGATTCCTCCGTCGCCCTTGTAATTAGCTGTCCAGCCAGTGGAAGCTAGCCACCAAATTTCATCTTTAGCCATGAAGTCGTCGAGGTCGTCCTCCTCAAGCTGCACCTTCTTTGCGAAATAAGTGCGGCAACCTTTACTAATATTCCTAACGTTCAGTCCACAACCGTTGATAGAACAAGGAGCGGTTCGCAGTGAGGAAGATGAGAAACCATTAGTGAGACAAAGAAAGGATCTCATCAACCAAGGTTTGCCTAGGCACAACCTCGGAGGCTGGTTGAGAAGCAGAGACATGATAAAAAAAAAAAAAAATGAACGAATCGATCTTAGTGAAAAGCTAGAGATTTAGGAAAAAGAAAACCCTAAAGAATCGTTGTTATATTATTGTTATTAATAGAGGAATTAGACTTGCTCACCAAGTTTCCCGTCTCCTAAATTAATTAGGTAGGAGAAGGCTGAATCTCTCGTGGGCTTTATTTGAGCCACCAATAAATACAACTGCAAACGTAAAATTACAAAATTAAAAGAAAAGAAAACACAAAAACTAAATACAATATGTGAAACACTTGTGTGGACTGTGGAGTATTTTTTTTTTTTAACACTGAATAACCAAAATACAAAGGGTTTACAAAAAAAAGGATACACCAATAGAGATCCAAAATAAATAATTGACATTTTTTGCGTATGAATGACTAATGATTCTCGAGATGAATACTTCATATTTGCTTTTGGAATTGATAACTCGATCTTTATAAAATCCAAAAACATCTAATAAACCTTGTTTGACTCAATTGATCACGACTATTCTTCTCTTTTTAATGCTCCAGTAGGAGTCACCGAGACGAAACGACTCTTGCTCCTGGAAATAAAGGAGTTACTGAGATTACCGTGTCAAATAGTCGAGTAATTAGAAATCTGTATTTCAGGCCGCCTTCCAGAACACCCGTGGTTTGCGACGAAAACCCACCAACGCTGAAGAAATGACCACATTCAGTTGAAGCCGGGAAAAGTCGTTGTCACCATCCGCTGTAAAGTCTGTCAACTACCTCTTCGAAATGATTCAAATGAACCATACCTTTTGCCTTTCCAAATCCATTGAAAAAACCCATAAAAACGATCAAAAACTTATTCAGATCTAAAAAACATTTTGGATAAACCACATAGATCAAAGAAAAAAGAACATAAGAAATCATATAGGCCGATGCCAGAGCTACAGAAGCCTCCGGTCATCGGCCTAAATCTACACAAAAAAATCTCTCTTCTAGGACTGTGGAGTATATGCACGGTAATATTAAAAATTGGGCCTCCCACAAACGTGGGCTTAGGCCTTGGGCCCGCTAATAGAGTTACAACAGTTGCAAAAGGAATTACATCGGAAAAATACTAATGAAAAATTGGTTTTGACTGTGGCGAATGACCGGCGAGCGCCGTGCCGTAACATGAGCGCCAGCGAACACAAGGTTCACGGCTTTGCGGCAGATCCGCTAGATCAAATGACTGTGGCGAATGTTTCTCTTTTAATATATAGGGGATGGTTGTAGCCTTGTAGGCTTGTAGCGAGTGTACTATTTGTTCAACTAAAATTGCAAGTAGTTGGTTCAAATGGTAACATACTTATCTATATATATAGTCAAATTGGCGGAATATCATAAAACAAAATTTGTCTAATTAACTCAAACAGATTATTTAAATAATAAATACAATGGAACCGGTGGAAAAGTGGCAAAATTGATATAAATAACTCATTATTCGTGGGAAAATACGTACATGTATTATGCTTTATATGTCCATCGAAACTATCCATGGAAGTGAAATTTTAACACAAATTTTTAGTTATTTCGTCAAAAGGTTTTCATATTTAAATTAAAATAAAAAATAAAAAAATAGTTATTGTACTATTTCATTAATCAACTTAAATCCACTATCAAATCATTAAAATTCAATCAACATAAATATCTTACATAAACATAAGAGCAGTGTTTTTGACTGACTGCTCTGACCTGGTGAAGATGGTGTCTTCCCAACAGAATGACCGGCATTCGCAGTTTATCTAGAAAATATCGCCGCCGATAGGGAAGAATTTTTATCCTTCTCTTTATCTTTTATCAAGCGAAAGCGAGAATGTATGAGCGGATAAGTTGGCACGAAATGCTCGTGTCTTACCGCAATGTGTTACTTTTGTAAACCAAATTCCGCCAAATTGGCTTTCCTAAGCTAATCAATATATGCAGTTGACAAAAAAATATATATTTTCCATCCGATATTAATAGCCAACTAGGATTTAACCCGCGGCCGCCGCGGGACGATATTTTTTTAAGATTCATTTGTTTGTATTTTTGTAATTGGTTAATGTTTTTAAAATGGATTTAGATTGGTGGATGATATTAAACGTACATGATTAGATGTAAGTTAGAATTGTTGTTTTATGCATACGTGTGAATTAAAATAGGACATGAATTCCTTAGGTTTCCGTTAGGATCTAACTTGCGGCCACTGCGTGTGTATTTTTTTCGTAAATTCCTTTGTTGGACAATTTTTTAAACAAATCTTTAGAAAGTACACTATGTTTCACAAGCACGGTTTTCGACTGTCCAACTGTTCCTTCCCTAGCTCGACTTCCACATGAGTGTTGTTACATGAGTCCACTTGATCTTCCCTTGAACTTAGTTCGGCTGCACAATCATCACTGACCAATATCCTTAGCTGAATGAGTTTCTTTTCCCATGATTTGATACCTAACCAAATCAAGTTATTTTGCTTTCTCTTCAATGTCTTTCTCCTTCAACTCAACTTCTCGAGACCTCTTCTCAAGCTATTTACTTGATTCTGCAAACAAATATTATAATTTTGTTTTTTGTCATGACCTTTATTGGCCTATAACTATTCATTTTCTTTCATCAATACTACCTATGAAAAAAATAAGAAGAAGATGCATTAAGGATGGAGAATATAATTACGTCATGTCTACTAATTAAATATATCTTTCGTGATATTGGATTATTAGCATTCCTATCCAAGCATGATATAAGAGACTAAAAGTCTAAAACAAAAGGAGTAATAGTAAAAAGAAGTAAACAGAACAATACAAATACAAAAAGAGTAATACTGTATATCCATTTTTCTCTATATAAAATACATGTCTTAGAAGTTACATTATAACGCCATGCACAAAGAAGTAAACAGAACAATACAAAAACTTAATACAAATATGTGGCTCAAAAGATGTGATGTGGATTCAGACCGCACCTCAACTAAAATTTAATAATTATGTAACTTTATAATATACCTTTTTGATATACTTCATTTGAATTGTAGTCAATGTATAAAAAAATATATAACAAAAATTAGTTACGCAACCGGATAAAAAGCACATTGGGCTATATAGCTCAGTTTATCTCGTGAAGTCAGTCTAGGCACAATAAACATAAGCTCATCGGAAACCTGAAGCACCTTAGATTTCAAGGAAGTTAAAAAACCGGCCCAAACTTTCCAAAACAACTTTAAAGCATATTTCATATAATAAGATCGGTCGGTGAAATCCACATCATCGATTTATCAAAAGTTTCAAGAACATCCCACGCTATACGGTGATTAGAAACAAACATATACGACCTTATTCTGTTTTCACAGATAGAAGCTTGCACATAAAGAAAACTTTTAGATTGTATTTAAATTTACCATTCGATTAGTCTGTAGAAAGTGAGCTCAAAGAGTTTGATAAGTGAATAAAGAGCCCAATACATCAACCATTGCTTGTCGTCTCCATGACTCCTCGACTCTATTGCCCTCACTGATGCTTATCTGTATAATAAACCAAAATGTTAATTAAAAGAAGGGCTTAAGATTTTGACATATTCAGACGAATAAAGAGAAATCTATATGAGACTTACAGAGGATAAACCAAGATTTGAAAATTGCATGCTCTAGTTTTCAAAACCTAAGAAAACAGAAACAAAAAAAAATATTAAAAATATGCAAGAGTAAATATAAAATTGTGAACGAAAAAACAATGTGTGTATTGACGGAATTATTGTGTTGATGTGAGACTGCAATGCTAGTATTTATAGAATTTCATTAGGGTTAGCTTGTATAGGAAGAATAAAACCCGAATCTCATATTTAATTTTGACTTCTACACTAATCAAGGAATATGATATATTTAAATAGATTTTCTTCCACAAAATCGGAACATGAAACTTAAATATTTAGAATTTTAATTTCGGATTTGGAAATATTTTAATTTTTCAGTTATATTGTTTTGATTTCTTTGCATAAAATTAGGAAACTATTAATGGATTGAATATTTTGAATATAAAGCAATTATACTAACCTTCCATATATACTTTAATCGGATTTATAGGAACATATTTCAATATAAATATAACAAATTTATTACCATTTAAACCACATTTCGAATATTAACCACTTTCCTAGTTTTGCTCACTCTTAATGTATACTATAGTGAATAACAGTTGATAATAATTCCCGAATTAATGCATATATCATAATTCCTAAATTTGCTCAACAACATTAATCGAATCCTACTAAATCTATATTGATTTTAAATATTAATTGCTAGCATTCCTAAAAGTATGGAAACGAAGGCAGTGAATGGTAACACAAAATTGGCGTTTTTTATTTTGAATTTTTGAAAACCGCACACATGTTACCAATCATCATATTTGTACAAATCTCTGCTTTTTTTAAAAAGAAAAAAAAAATGCAAACTGCGGTTTTGTGAATGAAGTAAACAGGCATGGACCGCTTTTTAAGTGAGTTATACTCTTTACCCAGCGGTCGAACACAAAACCGCAGTAAATAGTACCCATTTGTTTACTTTTGATTTTTTTATTATTATAAATCATTACATATATATGTCCTTTGTCCTTTTATCATATATACACTTCTTCTTTCCTCCTATTCTCTCACGTCTCACCCTCTTCTTTGATAAATTTTTCTCTCGTGCCCATATATAAAAATCCTTTCTCCTACTATTATATAATAGATTCTCTTTATTTCTTACTTGGTGAAAAAAAAAAAAAACTGTATTTGATTCTCTCCTAACCTCTACTAATAGTTCTTCATTTATCTTACATGGGTTTATTCATTAAATATCAACAATTCAAAATTGAACATTTTTCATAATTTACTTCATAATCACATTTTCAATATTAGCATAAATATATTCCATAATTTTTTTCAACAAAATTAACTTACTTAAAAGAAATTATAACAAATAATTTATGTGTTTATTGAAAACAGTTTATTAATTTATTTTGTCCAGCGGGTATTTAGCAGCGGTCCAGTAGAAAACCGCAAAATACAGTGAATAATAACTCAATTATTTAATTAATAATACGATGTACCTATAAATAAAATCATGTACTCACAAAACATTCACACATTACAACCCAAAACAAAATCCTCTCATCCGATCCAAAAGAAAAAAAATCAGTCTCCCACCCTTTCATCATATTTTACAACATTTAAAGGTAAATTACTTTTACTATACTATTATATTAATTACTTTACAAAATTTAAATACATAGGAAAATAAAATATTTTTATGTAATTAATGTCTCTTTATAAATAAATAGTACTGAAATTAAGTATATACAATTATTCAAAATTTAGTAAATCATAAAATGTTATATTTATGTACATATCTATATGACTATGTTTTAATTTTTATATTCATAACATCAATATTAAATTTTAATCAAATCATAGAAAATTTTAAATGTGAAAAATAAATGGTTGTGATAGTATTTACTAATCAAGATGTATATATATTTTTAAAAAAGAGAAAGAAAATTATGAAGATATACAAAATTACTATAGATTTTTTAAAATTATAGTTTAGTATATTTATATTGATAATATGAATATTAATATATATTTATATATAAAACCGCACTTGTCCCGCAAATAACTTTTTTCACCAATCAAATATTATTTTGTACCGCTTATTTTATACAAACCGCACTTGTCCCGCAAATATATTTCTCCCGCACGTCCCGCAGTTGAACCGTACCGCACTGTAATACCGCACTTCTCCCGTACCGCAAAACGCAGTTACCATTCGGACCCTAAATTCATCCACCAATCGATTTATTATACAAACTAGGTACTTACCCGTGCCATAATGGCACGGAAGGAATGTACTTTATACGTTTAATTTGGTATTGTGTAAAAAATTAAGAATAACTTTGGTGATGGTTTAATTATGCTTAATTGTTGAGATTGTAGAAAATTGTAGAAAATTGTATATAATGGCATAGAAATATGTAAAGTATTACGGGAAAATTATGTTTTAATAATTGAGTTTTTTTTACATACGTTTGTATTGGTTTATAATTTGGTTATATATTTTGTAGTGTTTGTTTATTTATAATGCGCCTTAATGTTTAATTCCTTTGAATTATTTAATCTGAAAATTATTTAACATAATATTAAATGACCAATAAATATAATTTTCTAAAATTAGATTTATTACAATTTGATAATAAATAAATATATATCATATTATAACCAAATAAAAATAACATGAAGTTAAAATATAAAAATAAATAAATTTAAAGAATGACAAATCGGACCATCAATAAAACTAAATTAAAAATTGTCCTTCAAATCATAAATATAAATAAAAATTCTCAAACACTGTAGTTAAAATAAAATAATAAGAAATTTAAGACATCGAAAACATGATTTCACAATTTTTTTACTAAATAGCGTATCTTGAATTTTCAGTCAAATATGATGATAATGATGGTGATGGTGATGGTGATGGAATCTCTTTTTCGATTTCTAAATTTAGGTCTCGTTTCTGTTCCCGTAAAATCTCTTCCTAAATCTCTGGTTCCATCTCATCCCGTTCTCGTCCCTGATTTAAATTCGGACATAAATGAACCTCTTTTTTTATTTAGAAATTTTCTCCTATAAAATTTTATCCTAAAATCCTTATCATGTCATGTCTCATCTTGTTTCCGTACCGGATTTTAAATGGGACATAAAAAATCTTCTTCTCGATTTCTAAATTTCCTTCTCCTTCTCCTGTCTATTCCCGTAAAATCCCTTCCTAAATTTATGTTCCCGTCCCGTCTCATCCCGATCCTGTCTCAGATTTTACCTCAGACATAAATAAAATCTCTCTTTTTCGGTTTCCAAATTTGCTCTGTAAATTTTCCGTCTAAAAACGTGAGTCATAAAATTCCCGCAAAATAGGAAATTTAATAGGTAAAAAATATCTGCCAAAAAAATATGAATCCGTAAATTTTCCGCCAAAAACGTGATTTCACAATTTTTTTACTAAATAGCGTATCTAGAATTTTCAGTCAAATATGATGATAATGATGGTGATGGTGATGGAATCTCTTTTTCGATTTTCAAATTTAGGTCTCGTTTCAGTATCCGTAAAATCTCTTCCTAAATCTCTGGTTCCATCTCATCCTGTTCTCGTCCCTGATTTAAATCCAGACATAAATGAACCTCTTTTTTTATTTATAAATTTTCTCCTATAAAATTTATCCTAAAATCCTAATCATGTGATGTCTCATCTTGTTCCTGTCTTGGATTTTAAATGGGACATAAATAAAATCTCCTTTTCGATTTCTAAATTTCCTTCTCCTGTCTATTCCCGTAAAATTCCTTCCTAAATTTATGTTCCCGTCCCGTCTCATCCCAATCCTGTCTCAGATTTTACCTCAGACATAAAAAAAACCTCTCTTTTTCGGTTTCCAAATTTGCTCTGTAAATTTTCCGTCTAAAAACGTGAGTCATAAAATTCCCGCAAAATAGGAAATTTAATAGGTAAAAAATATCTGCCAAAAAAATATGAATCCGTAAATTTTCCGCCAAAAACGTGATTTCACAATTTTTTTACTAAATAGCGTATCTAAAATTTTCAGTCAAATATGATGATAATGATGGTGATGGTGATGGAATCTCTTTTTCGATTTCCAAATTTAGGTCCCGTTTCTGTTTCCGTAAAATCTCTTCCTAAATCTCTGGTTCCATCTCATCCCGTTCTCGTCCCTCATTTAAATTCGGACATAAATGAACCTCTTTTTTTATTTATAAATTTTCTCCTATAAATTTTTATCCTAAAATCCTAATCATGTGATGTCACATCTTGTTCCCGTCCTGGATTTTAAATGGGACATAAATAAAATCTCCTTTTCGATTTCTAAATTTTCTTCTCCTGTCTATTCCCATAAAATCCCTTCCTAAATTTATGTTCCCGTCCCGTCTCATCCCGATACTGTCTCGGATTTTACCTCGAACATAAATAAAACCTCTCTTTTTCGATTTCCAAATTTGCTCTGTAAATTTTCCATCTAAAAACGTTAGGCAAAAAATTCCCGCAAAATAGGAAAGTTAATAGGTAAAACTTTATCTGCCAAAAAAATATGAATCCGTAAATTTTCTGCCAAAAACGTGATTTCACAATTTCTTTACTATATAGCGTATCTAGAATCTTCAGTCAAATATGATGATAATGATGGTGATGGTGATGGAAACTCTTTTTCGATTTATAAATTTAGGTCCCGTTTCTGTTCCCGTAAAATCTCTTCTTAAATCTCTGGTTCCATCTCATCCCGTTCTCGTCCTTGATTTAAATTCGGACATAAATGAACCTCTTTTTTATTTACAAATTTTTTCCTATAAATTTTTTCCTAAAATCCTGATGATGTTATGTCTCATTTTGTTCCTGTCCCGGATTTAAAATGGGACATAAGTAAAATCTCCTTTTCGATTTCTAAATTTCCTTCTCATGTATATTGCCGTAAATCCCCTCCTAAATTTATGTTCCCGTCCCGTCCCATCCCGTTCCTGTCTCGGATTTTACCTCAGACTTAAATAAAACCTCTTTTTTTTATTTCCAAATTTGCTCTGTAAATTTTCCGTCTAAAAACGTGAGTAACAAAATTCCCGCAAAATAGGAAAGTTAATAGGTAAAAATTTATCTGCCAAAAAAATATGAATCGTAAATTTTCCGCCAAAAACGTGATTTCACAATTTTTTTACTAAATAGCGTATCTAGAATTTTCAGTCAAATATGATGATAATGATGGTGATCGTGATGGAATCTCTTTTTCGATTTCCAAATTTAGGTCCTGTTTCTGTTCCCGTAAAATCTCTTCCTAAATATCTGGTTCCATCTCATCCCGTTCTCGTCCCTGATTTAAATTCGGACATAAATGAACCTCTTTTTTATTTATAAATTTTCTCCTATAAAATTTTATCCTAAAATCCTGATCATGTGATGTCTCATCTTTGTTAGGGAATATTCTAAGAATATCCTCATAATAAATTCAATTAGAAATATACGATAATTATTTATTTTGATTTATTGTTTGAAATTTCCCAATATTAATTATTTTGATTTATTAGTTGGTAGATTTGTAATTTACATTAATTATGATTTTAGAACAATTCGAAATCGAATTATTTAATTAGAGTATTTATAGTCATGGCCAGTGTTCTAAAAAGCGGTCTAGGCGTTCGCCTAGGTCCCGCTTAGGCGCTAGGCGCTCACGTAATGTCTTGACGACCGCCTAGACCGTGTAATTATAAATTTTCACTTTTAAAATAATTTTAAACAATTTTAAATAGTTTAAACGGTTCGAAATAATTCTAAAAAATTATTAATTAAATATTATGTAACTAAAATTTGTTTTTTAATATATTTTCCAATTTCTAACTATAAAAATTTAAATTTATAAGTTTTAACTATATATATATGGTTATAAATGTTCATATATTGTTTGATATAAATGTTTTTATTTACCATATAACACTTTTATTCTTTTAATAAATGTTTTTGTATAAGTTTTATCTAAAATATTATATGTATAACATATATTATGTTATAAACGCTTAAACCGCCTAAAATCGCCTAGGTTCCGCTTAAGCGTTCTAGGCGCTAGGCGTTGGGTCACCGCCCGCTTAACGCCTAGCGCTTTCGTGAACACTGGTCATGGCAATTACTAATTTTCAGGAAAAAATAAATGGATTTATTTTTAGATTTTCCTTATATGAAAGATTATGTTTAATGTTTTGATTTATTGGGTTCAATAGGTACTAAATATATGGGATAGTTATGACGAATTGTTTTTTTTTATTTTATTAGTTTGTGGATTTTTGATATATTTAATTCGAATGGTTTGTGCGTTAATGTTGATTGATAATTTGATTTTAAAATTTTCCTATTAATTAGGTTAGTTATTGTCTATTGTTTTATAGTTTCCTAAAAATATGGGGTATTTAAAACTGTTTCCTAATTAGGTATTTCGTAATAATTGTGATAAATACAATTATCAAATTCCTATAAAAGCTTGGGGTAGTTTTATAAAAAGTTTTAAAATTCAGGGTTTTAATGAATGTAATTCTTACAAACTTATAAGTTGTTTAAGGGAAGTGACTTCCCAAATAATAGTATAGATAATTCTGATTTGGATATATACATATTAAACTAAAAGATCCAATTGATTAATTTCGGGTAATTAGAAAAAATTGACCCGACCCGTTTTGCCTAATTGTCATTAACTACCGTTAATACCCTTAATGATTCTTCATTAGTTTTGCTATCGTCAGGGCCAATTAAGTGAAATCACATGGGATGCAATATTTTGTACTTCTATTTTAATAGTATAGGGATTTAATAGTATAGGGATGCATAAAGGTAACCACACAAATACTTGCACATTCGACAGAAAGGCATCTCGATTGAATGAATGATATTGCTGTTAATTGGATATAGTTTAAACATATTCTAGATTTAAAGGAGAAGACAGACTCAGAATAAAATTAATTCAAACTACTAGTCCATATTTTTACTAGCGAAATTTGACTAAAGAATGGGGGAACCAGCCAGATCGATAGCAAATAACTCGTGGCCATCACAGATTCTGACGCTGTACGGGGCAGGCGCAAAACAAGGAAATTCACAACAATGATCAGATTTTGAGAGAGAAATGCAGAGATCTCCAATGTCTTGAGTGTAAAGAGCGTTTAGTTGATCATCGTCTATCCTGAACACCATTACAGATTTTGTTCTGAGAATCTTTCCGGAGGTCTTCCTGTACCACTTAACCAAGAAAGTATCATCGGTGGATTCGGAATCCACCAAGATTGTTCGCGTGCAGCAAGAATCAAGAAGCTCGCGTTGGGCCTTGGTCAGGTTGGGAAAGTTCCGGAGCCGCAACGTCTGAAGCTTTTGCTTGTGTGTGTGGACGTCCCATGATCCAATGACGTGGCCTCCAGACCCGGGAATACGAAACACGCCATGTTTCTTGGAAAAGGTGACCTCGGAGGAGTAGAAGCAAGCGTTTTCGATTTTGACGTTGGTCCAACCAGAGTTGATTTGAGCAGGTCTGATGAAACTGATTTGAGGTCCCAGAAACTTGACAGCCACCACACAGTCAACTTCATCAGGACAAGATGAGGACATGACCACGTTGGTGACAATTTGAGTTTGGCAATGAGGCAAAGCTACAAAAGGAGGCAACCTTATAATTCTCCGTTCTGACCTCGTTGAATAAATTTTCCTGAGTGTCACGATTCCTCCGTCGCCCTTGTAATAAGCTAACCAGCCAGTGGAAGCTATCCACCAAATTTCATCTTCAGGCATGAAGTCGTCGTCGTCCTCCTCAAGCTGCACCTTCTTTGCGAAATAAGTGCGGCAACCTTTAGTAATACTCCTAACGTTCAGTCCACAACCGTTGATGGAACAAGGAGCGGTTCGCAGTGAGGAAGATGAGAAACCATTAGTGAGACAAAGAAAGGATCTCATCAACCAAGGTTTGCCTAGGCACAACCTCGGAGGCTGGTTGAGAAGCAGAGACATGATAAAAAAGAATGAACGAATCGATCCTAGTGAAAAGCTAGAGATTTAGGAAAAAGAAAACCCTAATTAAAGAATCGTTGTTATATTATTGTTATTAATAGAGGAATTAGACTTGCTCACCAAGTTTCCTAAATTAATTAGGTAGGAGAAGGCTGAATCTCTCGTGGGCTTTATTTAAGCCACAAAAAAAAAATCTAGGCCAATTTTCATAGACTTTCACCCTTGTTATAGAAAAGGGGGAAAATAGCCTATCTATTTTTTATTTGAACGTTTAATACCCGAAGTTTTTTGGTTGGAACAAAAATGCCTCATTTAATTATGTTTGGTTTAAAAATACCTCATCTTTAAAATATTTGTGAATTCATACCCACGGCTTAACAGCCGTTAACACCCGTAACGGAATCAGTTAACGGTGTTAAATTTTAACCCCACACTAGGATCTAACCCGCGACCGCCGCGGGGCGATATAATATATATATATATATATTTTTTAAATTTTTTTCATTGGTTTATATGTTTAAAAATGGAAATTAGAATGGTGGTTAATATTAAACGGACAGGATGAGTCGAGGCGTTGATTTTTTGAGTTTTGGATTTGTGTAATATAGTGGAAAATAGTGTGTTTGATGATTTATCAACGTATGTGATTAGGTAAAATTTTGAATTTGGTTTTCTCGCCCAATTTCTTCTATTCATATTATGTCTTTGTTGCCAATTTCATAGTTTTAAAATTAGTTCTTTAAGTCTAGTTTAACATATATATATTTTACTTCATTACAATATAAGAAATACTTATTATTATATCTAAAAAAAATATATCTAAAAAATATATGAAGTTAAATAACTTTTTTATATAAAAATAAAAGTAATAGAAAAATAAACGAATGTATATAGTTTTAGTTTTCAAAATTAGAAAAAAAATATGAGGCCACAATATATTTTTAAGCTTTAGGCCACACGAACATGAGGACCGGCCCTGACAGCACGGGCTGACTTTTTTTATATTGTCGGTTAATAATGATGAGGATAAGACGACATACGATTGGGGAGCTATTGAAACTCGTTTTTTCCTTTTTCCAGTTATAAAATAAGAAAGTAATGATGTAAAGTTTTTGATATGTCTATTATTCTAAATTTGGTAGTGTTGACAAAATAACAAATTGAAGATTTAACCCGTGTTGTAGCACCGTCTTAATGATATTTTAAATTTATATAATATTGATTCAAACCTGTCCTGCTATATAACCCGTCCCGTTATGTAATCCATCCGGCTATATAACCCGTTCCATAATATATAATACTTTTTATTTGCATTTATTTGAGAAGATATGATATTTGAAGAAAGTATATTTAATTTTTATTTACTAATAAAATTCCTTTGATTTGTTATGTCTTTAAATATCATTATATTTTTCTATGAATTAATATGAATTTAAATGTTCGGACCAAAAATTGGTTTGTTTTAAAATTTAAATATTAATAATATTGAAACTATACATTTTATTAACCTTAAGTATTAAAGTATTAATCCCTAAACTATATTCAAATTTTCAAGTTATCTATAATAGTAAAGATAAAATGGTATTTATTTTTTTTAAGTTATGTTTAAAGAAAAATCATTTTCTTAAGAAATTTCAATTATGTTATTATGTCTTTATTTAATAAATTTAAATGTTATGTGTAGTTTTATTTTGAAATTAAAGATATAAATGTTTGGGCTATTTTAATAAGAAAACTGTTTGAGCTCTAAATTGGGCCTCGATTAAAAACGAAATCCAGTTTAAGTGTTTGTATGCAATCCTCTTTTGCTTTTAACTAAATCGACACATCAAAGAAACCGAGAAATACAAAATCCAGTCGACAAATCACAGAAACCGAGTAAAGAAACCGACGAAAACAAAATCCAATCCAATCGATTGATCTCGTAGTCCTTGTTTATGTGTCTGAGATTCATCAGAATCTGGGTCGACTCATCCTGCTTTATTCTGAATTCAAACAAAAGGTAATCTACAACTTCTTTGAACACGATTTTCCTTATGAGCTGCGTTGTATAATTTTCTAAATTGGTTGTCTAATTTCGTTTGTATTGTTAATTATTAACCAAAACTTACAGCTTCTAAATATCAATTTAGTTGATAAGATGAAGATTTTATATTTGGGAATGTTTTCAAAATTTCAATATGTATGTTAACTGTGTTCAATAAATTAACAGGAATTGCTTAGTGAAAGTTGATAAATTCTACATTGAGGATGAAGAGTCGAAGATATTGTGACCAAAACAACAAAAGAATGAAAGATAAGTGCTTTTTTAAATTAAATTTCAATACTCTGATATTAAAATTAAAATTTCCCATGATAGGTTATCAAAATCTTGGATTCTGAAGCTAAATGCTATACTTGGTGCAAACCGCAGTCAACATGTAAGTGTCTTCCTTCTATGTAATTCAAATTAGTAGAATGAGTAAAACCAAGATAAACAGTGAACACCTATTAACATGTGGAGAGAAATGTCTGAAATTTTATAAAACTTAAAGAACCACAGTTTAAAACAGAAAAAAAAAACCAAATAACAAAACATAGGAGCAACGATGAAACAAAAATTATTATTAGACTTAGAGTAAATAATCTTCAAAGTCGGCATCCGATGGTATCACATTGGTCCCCAAGGGTTTTCATACTCATCATCACTTTCTGGAACATCCTTCTTGTAGAAGACCCATGTAAATCTACCACTGCATTTGATAAAGACAAAACAATATATGTTTAGCATAAAAATTAGATGCTAAGACTTTGTATATTAAAAGCAGTATTAAAAAAATATTCATGAGTTCTGGAATAGTAGGATCAAATAGAATCCTAGAGGATCCTTCGTTGTTGATTAAACAATGTTCACCTGTAAAATTAGTGTAGTATTAGGTTCGTAATATAATAATATTTGAAGACACTTTACCATAATACATTGATCAAGAACAAATTTAAAACAAACCTTTGAATACTGATATGTTCCAGAAAATCAAAAAAAAAAAAAACGCATGATCCTTTCACTTTGATGTTATGATATCCTCCATCCCACAACTCATTGATTTTTTCATAAGATTCACCAATAGCACAACACTTGAGCATGACTTCATCCTTGCGAGGGACCCAGGGCAATGGTTTGGTTTTAGAAACCTTGATGATGATCCCATAAGTGTCTTAAAAAATAGTTTAAATTGATTAGCACATCTATCCATTACAAAAAAGATTTTATTGAAATTTTAAACTACAATATGGAAATTGTTTGCAGATTCTTACCTATTGGATGAGTAGTATCATCATGGCCTCCACCAAGGATCTTTGGAATTTCAACAAACTTGAAAAAATCAGAATTCGTTTTTGACTCAACCTCTTTTGCTGTTGTTTCATAAGAGAACTTTAGGTTTAGCCATAACCGATAAATCAAAATCAAAATCAAAATTAGGATTAGAAGTATCCTGAAGGCACTCAGGTTTAGCCATAACCCAGAAATCTTCAAGTACATACCAATCTCCTTCTTTTAGCACATTCTCAAAACGTTTGAGATATGAAGGATGAGGTATTGTTACCTCCATCCTTTCACCCTGAAACAAATTGGCAAACTATTATTAGAGAAACGAAATTAAATGAATTTGATAACTATTTTAGTGAAAAACAGTAATTACTTGTTCATCAGAAATGATCATTTGGCAATGTTTTGAAGGGTTTAATGTCACTGAGACTGGTGAAAGGAGCGATGAAAGGAGCAAATAAGGCCATCGTTTGCAGAGGAGAATATTTGAGGTAATTGTTCGCTTATGGTACTGATTGTGTTTGTATTTATAGTGAAGGGATGTGTGTGAAGGGATATTTTGTGTTGATTGGGTAGTTAATATTCACTATGATTAAGGAATATGCGATTTTTAATTGGGTTTTTTTGTGTGAATTGGGTATTTAATATTCACTACAATTTAGGAATATGCGATGATTTTAATTTTTTCTGCTGATTTTAAAGTTTTTGTGTGAATTGGGTATTTAATATTCACTATAATTTAGGAATATGCGATGATTTTATTTTTTTCTGCTGATTAACCCGATTAAAGTTGATTTTTTCGTTAAGATTGCCTACGATTAAGGAGATTGATTGTATATGATTAGATTTCAATATTTGGTTATGATTTGAATTGAACTAAAATGTAGGATTCGGAATAAATGGATTAGTTGATAGTAAACGGAAACTCTTTGATCCGAGTTAGAATCGGTTTCACCCAATGGATCAGTATCCATTTTCCTTAATTTCGGGTCAATTTTAATTTTGCACCGACCCGTTTATCTTTAATGTCATTAACTACCGTTAATACCCTTAATGATTCTTCATTTGTGTTGCTAACGTTAGGGGCAATTTTGTTAAATCATATGGGATGCAAAATTTTGTACTTCTATTTTAATAGTATAGGGATATTTTAGTCGATATATACTATCGTTGTATAATAACTTAAGAATATATCATTGTGGTCTAGTGGTCACATACATTATAATGGTTTGAATTCCAACTTTGTCTTTTATTTTATTTTTCCTCTTGATTAAATGGCATAATGGCACAATTAGTTAGTTTGCAGTGAATATAACCATATATGTATACTTGCACATTGGACATAAGTAGTGCTGCCCTCTAAGAGGAAAAAATGAAGTTAGAATTTCAAAATCCTTAGTTTATCTTCCACCTCTAAGAATAAACATATTATAAGCCCTTGTATCGTCTATGGCTTTGCCTGCTCCGATCAATCATTAAAACTTCAATCCAAAACACATTCTCTTATTTTTTTCACAAACAAGCTTTAAAATCTTTAACTTGGCAGTGAATATAACCGTGTACTAGATAGTCACCCGCGGTGTACCGAAGGGTTATAAATGCTTTATTTTTGTGAAAATGTATGCATGATAATTTATTTGATATTAAGTGAGTAAGTTGATAGTTTATTGTGTGATCCAAATATTAGGAGGTTAGGTTATTAGATAGTAGTATTTGTTTTAGGAATTTCATATAATTGGTTTTGTGTTGTGATCCATCTATCTTATTATATAAAGTTAGATGTTCGAAGTTAGCAACTCGCTAGATCGTGACACGTGTCAATTTCAACGATCCGAGATTTTGACACGTGTCTGTTACTAATTATAAAATAAAACAAATTATAATATTATAAATAATTATAAGAAATTTATAAAAATTTGAATAATTTTAAAAATATAAAAAGATAAAAGGTGAATTCTTTTTTACAATTTCGACGATAATTACGGATAAATATAGATATATTTTTAAAATATATCTATATATATATATATATCGATTAATTGAAGATAATGTGATCTATTATATACAACCAGTGGAAACTAAGGTCAGTTACAAGAATTTCATTTACCTGAGTTTTAGAAATATTATACTATTGAGTGTTGCTTGAGGATACAATGGAGACTTTGGTTTTTTTGGTATAGATGTGTTTGAGATATATGAAACTATACTCGTAATGAAGAAGTTTCATAATGAATTTACTATTCCATATAAAAACATACCTTCAATAATAGGCATAGACATTCCATATAAAAACATACTATCTCAGAAGTGGTTTTGTTGTCGAGTTTCCCTTTCCAATAACTAACCTACAAAACAAAAACAAAAAACACTTGTAAGTACAATAAAATAAAAGGGTAATGAAGAAGTTTCATAATGAATTTACTAATCCATTGAATAACATACCTTCAATAATAGGGCATAGACTTAACGATTAAAAGAAAAGTGCATGTGATACGTAAAATTGTAAAAAAGGATGTTTTTTTGTGATGGAATGATGGGTATTGACACTTGTATAAAGAGAGTCAAGTGAAGATGGTGTAGGTTAGATGTGATTTCAAATCTTGAAAAGATTGGTGAGCAAGCAGAAAATCTTGGAAAATAATCAAAGTGAGAAATTAAAGGGAATTATTGAGATTACACATAAGGAATATGCTAGTATTTAGTTTCCATTTTTTACATTTTTCAAAATCTCTATAACAAATCGACTTTTCCTTGACTCTAATTCAATATATTTGTTGATAAATGTTAACATTAAATTGACATATATTCTCTCTGTGAAAATCTTTCCTCAAACAGATTTTGTGATTGCAATAACAATTTATTGTTATTGACCTGATTTGGACCCTAATCTTTAAGTTACAATTTATTTTTGTAATCTTTACAATTAATTTAAGTTACAAAACTGTCCTTTCTATATTGCTAACAAAAAGTCAAAATCATAATGACATTTCTTGTAATATAGAGGATGATAAATTGGTTAGCCACTGCATAAAGGTAACCACACAAATACTTGCACATTGGACATAAAAGCATAAAGGAGAAGACAGACTCAGAATAAAATTAATTCAAACTACTAGTCCATATTTTTACTAGCGAAATTTGACTAAAGAATGGGGGAACCAGCTAGCTCGATATCTAAGATCTCGTGTTCATCACAGATGCTGACGCTGTACGGGGAAGACGCAACATCAGCCAAAACAGGAATATCACAACAATGATCAGATTCTGCGAGATAAATGCAGAGATCTCCAATGTCTTGAGTGTAAAGAGCGTTTAGTTGATCATCTTCTATCCTGAACACCATTACAGCTTTTGTTCTCAGGATCGTTCCGGAGGTCTTCCTGTACCACTTAACCAAGAAAGTATCATCGGTGGATTTTGAATCCACCAAGATAGTTCGCGTGTAGCAAGAATCAAGAAGCTCGAGTTGGGTCTGGGTCAGGTTGAGAAAGTTCCGGAGCCGCAACCTCTGAAGCTTAGGTTGTCTTTGCTTGTATATGTTGTGGACATCCCATGATCCAATGACGTGGCCTCCAGCTCCGGGAATACGAAACACGCCATGCTTCTTGGAAAAAGTGACTTCAGAGAAGTGTAAGCAAGCGTTTTTGATTCTGACGTTGGTCCAACCACCAGAGTTGATTTGAGCAGGTCTGATGAAACTGATTTGAGGTCCCAGAAACTTGACAGCCACGACACAGCCCTCTTCATCAGGACAAGATGAGGACATGACCACGTTGGTGACAATTTGAGTTTGGCAATGAGGCAAAGCTACAAAAGGAGGCAACGAGATAATTCTACGTTCTTCTTTCGTTGAATGATTATTAATGAGTGTCACGACTCCTAAGTCGCCCTTGTAAATAGCTATCCAGCCAGTGGAAGGTACCCAAGAAATATCATCTTCAGCCATGACGTAGTTGTCGTCCTCCTCAGGCTGCACCTTCTTCTTTGCGAAATAAGTGCGGCAACGACGTTTAGTAACATTCCTAAGGTTCAGTACTCCACAACCGTTGATGGAACAAGGAGCGGTACGCAGTGAGGAAGATGAGAAACCATTAGTGAGAAAAAGAGAAGATCTCATCAACCAAGGTTTGCCTAGGAACAACCTCGGAGGCTGGTTGAGAAGCAGAGACATGATAAAAAAAAATGAACGAATCGATCCTAGTGAAAAGCTAGAGATTTAGGAAAAAGAAAACCCTAATTAAAGAATCGTTGCTATGTTCACCTTTAGATGCTACATATATATATATATTATTATTATTATTATTAATAGAGGAAATGGACTTGCTCACCAAGTTTCCTGTCTCCAAATTAATTAGGTAGGAGAAGGCTGAATCTCTCGTGGGCTTTATTTAAGCCACAAAAAAATTCTATGAGTATATATAGACCCAACATGTAAATATATAGATCATATGTTTTGTGAAGATCAGGAGGTTTGGTTTCAATTACCGGAAGACGTAATTTATTTGGTAATTTTAAAAAGATTTTAAGGAGATAAGTTTAGCTGAGATCTTCTGGGAGGAGCAAAGAGCTAGATATATATGGATCTTCATAAAGGCCAAGAATTATCCGTCATAAGAGTAGCCGATGTAATATTTATCATGATTTGCAACTGAATAATAATAATCCAGTGTTAAAAAAAATTAAAAAAAAAATAAAGAGAAAGATTAGACATACCTCTTAAAGATTCATAAAATTCTTCAAGTATAGACCGTGAGAAAAAATTTTAGAGAAACACATGATGACTTTATGGCTTTGAAGAACGAATGATGATCGAGTCTCTACAATGAAGTTCCTCAAGTTGAAAAAAAAGATGAAAAATGAAAAAACACAATATACATATATACTTTTTCTTTCGCTTAGTATCTCTTTGCCCAAAAAATATAGTTAAGAAGATTAAGAGTATTAAGAACACAAATGATCACATAAAAAAGTTCAAGCCTTGTCTTGTTGAGATCTTCCCCACCAAGCCATTGATGTTCAAGCCTCCGGAGACGGCATTGGTGACGTCTACAAGAGTTGAGCTAAGGAAGAAACCTAGTGCGGTTGAACACCATCCCAAAGCCGTGCTTATGCTCTTCATGTTTGACGGAGCTTTTCTATGGAAGAACTCTAGCATCCCACCTAAAGTGAACAAATCAGCGACACTTAGAGTGAGATACTGAAACATTAGCCAGAAAACGGAGATTCTAATGTTGTTATGAACCGCTTCATGTTTCCTTTTGACCTCCACAATGGCTGCAACCGCCATCGAAACAGAGGCGAGAGCTAGGCCGAGTCCGATGCGTTTCAAATTGAAACTTGATGATCTGTTATTGTTGCTGCCTGAGGAGATCCTTTTTCCAAAGAATTCGTATAAAGGTATAGAAAAGAGTAGGAAGATGTAGGTAATGGAGTTGAGGGAAGGTACGGGGATCTCGAAAGAGCGAGAGAGTCTCCTGTTCATGATCATGCCTTGTTGTACTGAGAAGGTCGATAGTTGTGCCACGCAACAGCTCATGACAATCGTGCTACCAAAGATTGGTAGAAGACCTAAAAACGTTCTTGTGTTTTCAACTTCTGTTTTGGAGATGTTTTTGTTCAACATTGCTTTATCTAAACACCTGAAAAAAATTAAGTTCACGTAGAGATCAAATATTTCAAACCATTTACGATCTTTATTTCAAAGAGAAATTATGTAATATTTAAATATAAATAAAAATAAAATTATAATTGTTATTTAAAAAGAAAATTAATAATGTGAAAAAAACCTAAAATATGGCTCAATTAGAAAGGGGGAGTAGATTATGTCTCCTTCTATGTAATTTTAGATACTTACTTTAACTTGTTTGGATGAATGTTCTTGTCCGTAGGGATGAGACTTTGCATCATCTCCTCATCCAAATCAGACTTATTTCGGTTTCTTGCCGCAGAAACAATCACAATTGCAATCCTTGTCAATGGACTTCCATTAGGACGCTTGTATCGATAAAACCGTTGCCCTATCGTAAAAATACAGAGCGCGATCGCAAGAATCCCAACCGAGATATTGAAGCTCCACCCTTTGTTCTCCTCAATCCACAACAAAACGGTTACAGCCAAGAGGCATCCAAAGCTTAAGGAGAAGTATAACCAATTGAAGAATGTTGAGATCAATCTTGGATTACTTCTGTCAAGTTGATCACCTCCGTGAGTGGGCAACGTGGCCTTAATGCCGCCAGCACCAGTAGCCATCGCATAGATTCCTGTGAAAAGAATCGCTGATTGAAGAGTTGAAGGTGTTTTGTCTTTGTCAGGCAGTAACTTAGGGTTTTGGGCTTGGAACTTCAACAAGATCAATCCCTATCAAATGATTAGATCTTTTAAGTTATGATTATTGAATAGTAAAAATACAATGTCTAAATGATATATACAATTGGGGAAGTGTCTTTAGTCAAGTGGTTAAATCCATCTGACTCCACATTTCACACCGGAGTTTGACTCCACTAAATCGCGTTTATCCCGCGTAGCAGAGATTGACTATGGATCGGGTTTTGTCGATCCAAAGATGTCCAAAAAAAAATGATTTATACAATTTGTTATGAAGTATTTAGTTTACCATGAGTTCAATGCTACCGAAGATGATGAAAGTTGTGAAATGAGTGAGGAAAGAGTCGGCGATAAAACCACCAAATAGAGCGAGTAAAAACGATGTTCCCATGAAATTAGTGACCATGTTTGCTGCTGTGGCTGGTGAATAATGCATCGATCCCATGAAGTATTTTACGAAATTGAATGCATTCGCTACGAATACTATGTTCTCCATCATCATCGCAACTACATTTACCACCACATATATATTATCACTATTTAAAGATTACTAAAAAAAGATTATGAAGTTTTAAATATTATTTACCACAAACAATGGATGCAGCTCCGATCCCACCATGTTTGCCAGGGATTGCCTCTTTACCTTCCCAATCTTCAAATATCTCCTCCATCTCATTTTGCATAGTTTCGTTCTATGAATTACTTTGAATCTGTATGTGTGCTTAAAATTTCGATGTATCCTATGAACGCGAGAAGTCTGAGACACTATATAGTTGTAACAAGTATTTTATATTTAGCTAATATCAATCAATGTAAATCTGATATAGTGACATGTGACATTTGTCGAACATGCTGGCCAATTTATACCTCCTTTTTTAATGAAAAGGTAAAATGTATATATATATATATATATATATAATTAACTTGTTGATTAATATGGATATAATCCATAAGATCATTTGATTATTTTATAGTAGAAAAAAATTATAAATTTAATTTTAAGTAATCTATTGATGATTCTACATTTTAGAGGTTTTACAAATATATATATATATATATATATATATACTAGGTACTAACCCGTGGCATTATGCCACGGAAGGAATGTACTTTATACGTTTAAATTAGTATTGTGTATTAAGAATTTTGGTGATGGTTTATTTATGCTTAATTATTGACATTGTAAAATATTGTATATAAATTCTGGAATTATGTAAAGTGTTACGGAAAAAATAAAATTTTGGTTTTGTTTTAATAATTGAGCTTTTTTACATACGTTTATATTGGTTTATAATTTGGTTCTATATTTTAATATCCCAGATTTTAACTTGGACATAAATGAAATCTTTTTTTCGATTTCTAAATTTTCTTCCCATTTATGTTCCTGTAAAATCACTACCTAAATTTATGTTCCCTTCCGTCCCGTCCCATCCTGTTTCTGTCTTGAATTATAACTGGGACATAAATAAAACATCTTTTTCGATTTCCAAGTTTCCTCCCTCTTCTCGTATAGTTCCGTTTGTCCACTCTTATTCGAAAGATTTTTTTTATTTTTAATCATTGAATCTTTTAAAAGTGATTTAAAATTAGTGTTGTGATTTGGTATGTAACCTATAATCAGGGATCCGCAATTTGGTAAACATTATAACCAGTGTTCCATATAGACTCAAATCGGTACCTTCTGCAAATTTTACCCGGTTATTAAAATACAAATTCACTCTTTCTAAAATTTATATAAGAGAATTATAATAAAAAATCGCTATAATAATGTAGTTAACCAACTATTATAAATTCTAACAGGGACATAAATAAAACCCCTTTTCCGATTCCAAGTTTCCTCTCTCTTCCCGTAAAGTTTCGTTTGTCCACTCTTATTCGAAAGATATTTTTATTTTTAATCATTGAATCTCTTAAAAGTGACTTAAAATTAGTGTTGTAATTTGGTATGTAACCTATAATCCGGGATCCGCAATATAGTAAACATTATAACCAGTGTTCCATATAGACTTAAATCGGTACCTTCTGCAAATTTTACCCGGTTATTAAAATACAAAATCACTCTTTCTAAAATTTATATAAGAGAATTATAATAAAAAGTTGCTATAATAATGTAGTTAACCAACTATAAATTTTAACTCGGACATAAATAAAACCTTTTTGGGATTTCCAAGTTTCCTTCCCGTCCCGTAAAGTTCCGTTTGTCCACTCTTATTCGAAAGATTTTTTTATTTTTAATCATTGAATCTCTTAAAAATGATTTGAAATTAGTGTTGTAATTTGGTATGTAACCTATAATCCAGGATCCGCAATTTGGTAAACATTATAACCAGTGTTCCATATAGACTCAAATCAGTACCTTCTGCAAATTTTACCCGGTTATTAAAATACAAAATCAATCTTTCTAAAATTTATATAGGATAATTATAATAAAAAATCGCTATAATAATGTAGTTAACCAACTATAAATTTTAACTGGGACATAAATAAAACCTCTGTTTCGATTTTCCCGTAAAGTTTCGTTTGTCCACTCTTATTCGAAAGATTTTTTATTTTTAATCATTGAATTTCATAAAAATGATTTGAAAATTAGTGTTGTAATTTGGTATGTAACCTATAATCTGGGATCCACAATTTACTAAACATTATAACCAGTGTTCCATATAGACTCAAATCGGTACGTTCTACAAATTTTACCCGGTTATTAAAATACAAAATCACTCTTTCTAAAATTTATATAAGAGAATTATAATTAAAAGTCGCTATAATAATGTAGTTAACCAACTATAAATTTTAACTCGAACATAAATAAAACATCTTTTTTGATTTCCATGTTTACTCCCTGTCCCGTAAAGTTCCGTTTGTCCACTCTTATTCAAAATATTTTTTTTATTTTTAATCATTGAATCTCTTAAAAATGATTTGAAATTAGTGTTGTAATTTGGTATGTAACGTATAATCCGGGATCCGCAATTTGGAAAACATTATAACCAGTGTTCCATATAGACTCAAGTCAGTACCTTCTGCAAATTTTATCCGGTTATTAAAATACAAAATCACTCTTTCTAAAATTTATATAAGAGAATTATAATAAAAAATCGCTATAATAATGTAGTTAGCCAACTATAAATTTTAACTGGGACATAAATAAAATCTCTGTTTCGATTTTCCCGTAAAGTTTCGTTTATCCACTCTTATTCGAAAGATTTTTTATTTTTTAATCGTTGAATTTCATAAAAATGATTTGAAAATTAGTGTTGTAATTTGGTATGTAACCTATAATCTGGGATCCACAATTTACTAAACATTATAACCAGTGTTCCATATAGACTCAAATCGGTACCTTCTGAATTTTACCCGGTTATTAAAATACAAAATCACTCTTTCTAAAATTTATATAAGAGAATTATAATAAAAAGTCACTATAATAATGTAGTTAACCAACTATAAATTTTAACTCGGACATAAGTAAAACCGTTTTTTCGATTTCCAAGTTTCCTCCCTGTCCTGTAAAATTCCGTTTATCCACTCTTACTCGAAATATTGTTTTATTTTTAATCATTGAATCTCTTAAAAATGATTTGAAATTAATGTTGTAATTTGGTATGTAACCTATAATCCGGGATCCGCAATTTGGTAAACATTACAACCAATGTTCCATATAGACTCAAATCGGTACTGAAACACCCCGTCCCGGACGTCCCGGCGTCCGCAGACCATGTGTTCCTGTTCAAGCCGCTTCCCGGCCCGAACCGCCCCAATTTTTCATTAATTACATAGAAACAACCTTAGTTCTATGATCACATTCTATTTATACAGCGGAAGTCTTTCTAACCTTGTTTTAATTCCAACCAAGCTTTTATACCAAATTAATCGTCTTTGTCCCTTAGATTTTAGATCGATCATCTACTCGGTCAAATCATACAATATGTTCACTAACCATTCTAGGTCTAACAATTGCATAATCCTTTTATTCTATGTCCAACGGTCAATTCCCTAACGACTAACTTAATTTAGAAGATAGGTTTGTTTACGTACCTTGGCCAACATTTGGATTCGTTATCCTTGATTCGACCATTTGAATATCCCTTGACCCATCTCTTCGTTACTTAGCCATACAACCAACCATCCCCATTGGCCAAGTACACGATAGAGATGGGGGACTTATTTCCCGTTGGTGTCCCTTCGGACCCGAACCGTCATGTCCCTTCGGACCCGAACCATCGTGTCTCTTCGGACCCGAACCATTGTGCCTCTTTGGTCACGAACCATCGTGTCTCTTCGGACCCGAACAATCGTGTCTCTTCGGACCCGAACCATCGTGCCTCTTTGGTCACGAACCATCGTGTCTCTTCGGACCCGAACCATCGTGTCTCTTTGGACCCGAACCATCGTGCCTCTTTGGTCACGAACCATCGTGTCCCTTCGGACACGAACCATCGTGTCCTTTCGAACACGAACCACCTCCCATAACAATCCAAGTCCTTTTAGGACCATCGTGGTTCCTCCCTCAACCGCCAGAAGTCGTCACCGGTCTTCCAGCCGACCTGTGAATCTCCATCGTAACTCTGGAACCTTTGGTTCTGAGGATATTCGTCTCAGAGCAAAATCAGACTTGTTTGAGAGTGGGAATGGTGTGTCTAAGCCCCATGGACGTCCTCCCCTTATATAGGGGGTGAATGGGTGTCTTTTGCAAAGGACACAACCATTCACTTGCACCTATTCGAAGGGTTGCAACCTTTCGAACAGTTGCACCTTTTCGATCGCAACTGTTCGGCCTAAACACCCTTTCACCTGCGAGCTACCAAGCTTCCATAGTCCACTAGCTCGAGTGTTAGCTGACCCATCCGTCCAGCTGGATTAGTTCTCGATCAGTTCACTGAGCTTTGTAGAGTTGCTGGTCAGCTCACCTAGGTGAGCTAGCTAGTCTTTCAGCTGGTTTACTTTACCTAGCTGAGTTAGCTAATTCATCCAGCTTGTCCAGCTCGTCCAGCTGGTTAGCTTGGACGTTTTATATGTTCTTTCCGGCTAAGTCTTTTGGTCAATTTCTTGGCCTTTACTTCACCATCTTCAACCTTTCCATGATCCTTCCCATGATCATTATATTTTCCCCAAAATCATCTAGGCCATCTAGCCTTTTCATGACTTAAACGTTTCTTTTGCTCATTGGGTTAACTTAGCCAATGGCCCATCATGGCAATGATATAGTTTTCCCCAAAACAAACCGGCCCCTTCACGATCGCGGGACGCGGGCATTACAAGTCTACCCCCCTTAAACTGAATTCGTCCTCGAATTTGGTGGGAGTTAGAGTTTCTTTATTCTTTAAAGTTTCCTGATCTTTAGTCTTATCTAGACTCTAGATCCCCTTTACTGAATCAAAGCCTTTACTCTAACCTTATTTAGTTTCCTGATCTTGGTCCATCATGGACTCGATCAAACTTGCTGATCCTTGTCCTTCATGGACTTGATCAAATTTCCGATATTTGTCCTCCATTGACTAGATCCCATTACCCGATCTTAGTCCTTCATGGACTAGATCTATTTTCCTGATCTTAGTCCTTCCTGGGCTAGATCCATTTTATTCCCGATCTTTGTCCTTCCTGGACAAGATCCCATTTGTCTGATCTTAGTCTTTCCCGGATTAGATCCACTCTTCCCGATCTTAGTCCTTTCCCGGACTAGATCCAATTTCCAACCTTAGTCCTTTACCGGACTAGATCCAATTTCCAATCTTAGTCCTTTACCGGACTAGATCCAATTTCCAATCTTAGTCCTTTATCGGACTAGATCCAATTTCTGACCTCTGCCTTTCCCTAGACTTGGTCAAATTCCTCGACATTTATCTTTCTTATACTTAGTTATTATTTCTTGATCTTAATCAACCTTTTGATTAGATTCATTATCCTGGTCTTAGTCACTTCCTGACTAGATCCGAATTTCCTTTGATCTTAGTCAAATCCAGACTAAATCAAAAATAATGGGTCATATTCCCATTTAGATATGCTCACACATTTTAATTTCCTTTGATCTTAGTCAAATCCAGACTAAATCAAAACTCATGGGTCATATTCCCATTTAGATATGCTCACACATTTTACCCTTCAGATAGTCTCTTGGTTCACAGTTATGTCTCAACAAACTCCTCCAGTTTCTAAGTACATCAACATGTTTTACCTCAACTTCCTTCTAAGTACAAATGCTTAGCATAACTTTTTATCTCATAGCATGGACCACCTCCGAGTGCTAGGATAATTAAACCTTTTATTTCCAGGTTAACATTAATAGTTATCTTACGGCTAGTTTATCTTGGTCATAAGACTTGCCTTAACGAACTAGTCCAAGTTCGTAACCGCTTGTCTATCTCGACCTTAACTACCGTTCGCCAATAACTCATCATGTAAACCATCTTATTCCCGTGTTCGACTATATGGGTGGTATCTTGGTGCCCGGTCAACTTTGGGTAACTCTCCCGGTTTTCAACACATTGATCCCTTTCACCTCGACTCCTTTATCCGACGAACACATAGCATTACTATTCTCACCCCCTTATAATGAATTCGTCCTCAAATTCAGTGGGTGTTTAATAATCGAAAACTCTATTGATCGTAGGTCAAATAATAAACCTAAATATGCAAACTACCGGATCAAATACGGTAATCAGTTGTAGCACTTTAGGGTCGAATCCACAGGGACCGATAAGTTACACTACGAATCTATGGGATTAAAGTTAAGCTAAGACAAAATTAGATATTGGTTTTTCTAGGTTAAACAAGAAATAAAAGATAAATAAATAATAAGATAAAAACATTAGACATAGGGTATTCTTCCAGGATGCGACAAAAAAATTCAGTGGGAATATTTAAGAACCGTTCTTGAACTCAATTCACGATGATAAGGTAATCCGCCATGGTGAGCGCTCATACCTAACTTAGCAATACTAAATTAGAAAACGGCTTTTGGCGTGATCCTAACAAAGTAAGACTAGCATTAATAACAAGATTGATATGTTCACAAGGCGCCACGACTACAATGGGTGATTTGGCCATGGATCACCTTGCTCACCTAAGTATGTCAGGCGACTAACCGCACTGTCGTGTCTTAATTAATCAACCTAGGATCTAGAACGAGGTGATCAATCTAATTCTAGCATTAAGTATAACAATAGATGAAGAACCATAAAGATAAATTCCCAAACTAACAACCTAACAAATTACTCACATCCTTTCCAAAACCCTAAACCTAATAAGCTAACTAATCGAGCATAGAAACAAGAACAAAGATGAATACAAAAGGAACCATCTTTATTAAAGAATCTAAACCTAAAAAGAAAGCTAAAAAATAAATATAAAAGGAAACTAAAATATTTACAAAACTAGGGAAGAGTTATTTCTCTCTAAAGGTGAGAGCTAATGCTCTCTGAGGTGTGTAAAATACATGGGGCGAGCCCTCCTTATATAGGAAAAGGGGAGAGCAACAAAAGGAAACAAAAGAAATGGAAAGTCTTGGAGAGGAGGCAAAAGAGGCGGTGGACCTGTCGATCCTGGGCCTGGAATGGTCGGTCCATGGGCCGGACCGGTCGATCCCGAGTGTGGACCGGTCGATCCCACTCTCTGCCACGTCAGCTTCGTTGGCAGGTTGACATGTCTTCAGTACATCGGCCATAACTCTTGATTGCACCGTTAGATTTCCTTCAAACCACTTGGAGATGAAAGCTAACTCCCTTAGATATCTTGTATCAAAATCTTAGCAAGATCCAACGGTGGGAAGGTCTTCGTCTGAGGCCATACTTCTGACGGGTCTGCTGGACTCTACATCTTCATATGTATATTTGCATCCAAACTGATCCAAAACTCTTCCTTTTCCAATATTTGTTTCTCAGACCTGTAATACACTAAGTAAAGCATATAGACCTATATTATATCTAATATAAGTTAGTTGACTCAATATACAAACATAAATCCTATATAGAAAACGGTAATTTTGGGACTCATCAATTCCCCCAGACTTGAATCTTTGCTTGTCCTCAAGCAAGAACAATCAGAAAAACAAATCTTAAAGAGAAAGGTTTGAAAACGGGAACTTACAACTACTCGAGAATCTCCGTACATCTTCCGTAAATCCATCATTCAAAGGATTGAGCTTACAACATGTACTGACCATTGGCTTAGCAACTCTCCGTAATGATGTCCCGAGATCTCAAGGAAGCTCCAAAATCTCCATTGTTGACCTCCTACATTCATTTCTTTACAAGCATGCGGTCTCAACGAGGGAGTATCGATCAAAGATCGCGTAGACGCTCACCTTCCTCTAGCTTCCGAGACATTCTTCTTATGGTTCCTTTCCTCCTCTTCCCTTTACTCTATTGAGATCGATTTCTCCCTTCTTTAGGGTGTCTTTCTATATTTTTTTTTATCGATCTCCTTTCTTTAGCCCGGGGTTGGTTTTCATGAATCCGAAGTATGCAAGGGGGTAACCATGCATCCCTCAGCCCACTTCTTTGTTTACCACATCCCTTTTCTTTTCTTTTCTTCTTTTTCTTTTTCTTCTTTGGAGGAGAGTGAGGAACCACACTTTTTAGAAGTTATGCACGTCTCAGAAAGCATTGAGTCAGAGGTCGCGTTCGATGTATACCAAGCCCCAAGTTGAGAAGATTAAGTCCAACTTATCGTCTTATCATGGGTAGAGTCAACGCCAAGTCAATCGGATTTCCAAGAGATAGGGACTTCTGGTGAGTTGTTCGGCTATGGCGTTCCAATCTTCGGCTCTTCAAAAGGAATAATCATGATGGATAGCAGAAGATATTAGTACGAACACGCGATTCACAAAAGAAGTTCCAAGATCCAACTATTTTGACTCAATAAAACGACTCAAATAAAAATAAAAACGTTAGTACAAATGGTTACATTCCTCCCCCAGACTTACTTCACATCGTCCCAGTGTGAAAGAAAAAACCAAAGGAAGAATGGAAACCGACAATAAAAGATAGTTATAATATACATATAAGAAAATCAAAAGCTAAAATAAAAGGAAAGAAAAACCAGTGATCAAACGTTTGGTGTGGCTGGACAATATGACAGGAGTCCCAAACTGCTAGGAGCAGGGGATCGATCGGTCTTCGCGAGGGACCGGTCGGTCTAGATATTCGATGGTCTCGTACTTTGTAAATGTCTAGGGGATCGATCGATCTGACGTCAGGATCGATCGGTCTCTAGTGTCTGGAACAAAAAAGTTTTGCATCTTCTGCGTTTAGTACCTGTTCCTGAGAACACTCAACACCGGACATGATTTCACCGTAATAAAATCATAAAAATAAAAGCAAAACTAAAAGAAAACAAAATAGAAAGAGAAAGTATGTACAAACTCTATGGGTTGCCTCTCATTAGCGCTTTTTTAAAGTCGTTAGCTTGACTGTGGTTGCAGGCAGCAAGTGTGGCAGAATGAGAGTTCGCCTCAAAACAAACTCTCTCATCAATTGTGCGCAGCTGCAGAACCGTGCTCATCATACCATCCATTGCTTCTTGGCATTTCTCTTTAAACTCCGGAGTGAAGATGGTCTTGACTTTAGAGAAAGACTTTGATCGTCCTTTGCACTTCACCTTATACTCAATGGTGTCTCCAACACATCTCCGCGGTACCAAAATGATATGAGAATCTCCCATCACGCTTTCAATCTTCGGCATGTCTCGCTTCTTGACCTGCTTGGCTCGCTTCTTAGAAGAATGAGTATCTCCATCCAGGACTTCGTTGACATCATCCTCATCACCAAGGTCTACCACCAGCATGACATCCATCGTCTTTTCATTGTCTATGGTGAGACAAGAGTCACGTTGTAGAGCTTCATTGGAAGGGGCTGCATTGTAGACGATTTTCTCATCGATGTTAGAGAAGGTGATCCTCTTAGTAGGTAGATCGACAATGACACCCTCGGTTGCAAGGAAGGGTCTCCCAAGAATCAAAGGCATGACAGAACCTTTAGTCATCTCAACGACATGATAATCAGTGGGAACCAGGCAACTTCCAACGCAGACATTAATGTTACGAATTAAGCCATCAAGAGTTATGGTGAAAGCATTCGCGAGCTTAAGAGATACATGAGAAGCTTGCATATCATTAATCCCCAACCTCTCGACAATAGCCTTAGACATAAGGTTCATGCTAGATCTAGAATCACAGAGAGAGCTACGGAAGACCTCTCCATCAATCGAACAGGGGACAACAAACTTGTCAGGATCATCTAGCTTTGACACCTTAGTTAGCGTAGGAATAGAGGTGTCCCTTCATTCTGCTAGGCATGCACTAATCTTATCAAGATCTTCCTTTCCAGCAACAACATCTCGGAGAATCTTTCGGAAGAATGGTAACTGCTCCAAAGCTCTGCTTAGCAAACGACATCGATGACTACGGCATCAGAAAACATGTCAAGTACACTCGGAGCCATCATAAGGATCGATCGGTCTACTGGGGGATCGATCAGTCCTGACCATCTGGTCAGTAAGGCATCATCGTCTAGGAGACCGATCGGTCTAAGAGAGGGACCGATCGATCCTTCGTCTTTGTCGATCAGGAACTGTGCGTTTGTCACAGTATAAAGCTTCGCCACGGCTCCAGCATTAGCCGTAATAGCGAACAAGTAAGCGAAAACTCCAGGACCTCCAATTTTAGCCTCAGAACTTGCAGCATGTGAAAGGATCGATCGGTCTAAAGCATGGACCGGTCGATCTGTAGTGTAGATCGGAACTGATTGCTGGCTGTGTCGGATCGATCGATCGTTGTACTGGATCGATCGGTCCTGAGCTGCTGCGAAGGCTTGTACATCTTCAATCTCTCTTTGAATCGTGATTGCATCACACAACTCTTAAGGCTTAGAACAAGATGCAATATGAGAGATCCTCGTATCGAGAGAATTAACGCGGAAAGCCAAGCTCTCGAGTTTTCCATTGAGCTCGACGTGCATGTGTTCCATCTTCTCCTTCAAGTCTTGTGCATCCACAAGCCATCACGTGCCTCTGCAGAACGTCTCGGCGTCGTCAGACCTAGCCGCCGTCGCAAACCCTTTTTTTTTTTTTTCTTTTTTTTTTTTCTTTTTTTTTTCTGAAAAAGAGAAAAACCCTAATTAGTAATAATAATAACCTGCAAAAATAAAAAGAACACTAATTAGTAAAAATAAAAAATAAAAATCTTAGACTAAACCCTAATCTTAAACTCGTAGGCAAGCGTTATTGGTCCCCGGCAACGGCGCCAATTTGATCGTAGGTCAAATAATAAACCTAACTATGCAAACTACCGGATCAAATACGGTAATCAGTTGTAGCACTTTAGGGTCGAATCCACAGGGACCGATAAGTTACACTACGAATCTATGGGATTAAAGTTAAGCTAAGACAGAATTAGATATTGGTTTTTCTAGGTTAAACAAGAAATAAAAGATAAATAAATAATAAGATAAAAACATTAGACATAGGGTATTCTTCCAGGATGCGACAAAACAATTAAGTGGGAATATTTAAGAACCGTTCTTGAATTCAATTCACGATGATAAGGTAATCCGCCATGGTGAGCGCTCATACCTAACTTAGCAATACTAAATTAGAAAACGGCTTTTGGCGTGATCCTAACAAATTAAGACTAGCATTAATAACAAGATTGATATGTTCACAAGGCGCCACGACTACAATGGGTGTTTTGGCCATGGATCACCTTGCTCACCTAAATAGTTCGGGCGACTAACCGCACTGTCGTGTCTTAATTAATCAACCTAAGATCTACAACTAGGTGATCAATCTAATTCTAGCATTAAGTATAACAATAGATGAAGAACCATAAAGATAAATTCCCAAACTAACAACCTAACAAATTACTCACATCCTTTCCAAAACCCTAAACCTAATAAGCTAACTAATCGAGCATAGAAACAAGAACAAAGATGAATACAAAAGGAACCATCTTTATTAAAGAATCTAAACCTAAAAAGAAAGCTAAAAAATAAATATAAAAGGAAACTAAAATATTTACAAAACTAGGGAAGAGTTATTTCTCTCTAAAGGTGAGAGCTAATGCTCTCTGAGGTGTGTAAAATACATGGGGCGAGCCCTCCTTATATAGGAAAAGGGGAGAGCAACAAAAGGAAACAAAAGAAATGGAAAGTCTTGGAGAGGAGGCAAAAGAGGCGGTGGACCTGTCGATCCTGGGCCTGGAATGGTCGGTCCATGGGCCGGACCGGTCGATCCCGAGTGTGGACCGGTCGATCCCACTCTCTGCAACGTCAGCTTCGTTGGCAGGTTGACATGTCTTCAGTAAATCGGCCATAACTCTTGATTGCACCGTTAGATTTCCTTCAAACCACTTGGAGATGAAAGCTAACTCCCTTAGCTATATTGTATCAAAATCTTAGCAAGAGCCAACGGTGGGAAGGTCTTCGTCTGAGGCCATATATAATGACCGTGTTCGGAAAATTCTAAGGGAAAAGGTCGGGAAAGACCAAGGAAATCCGAATGTGCGACCCTTAGATGGCTTTGGGTCGAGCTGTCGAGCTAAAGCAGCTCAAAACGTCGAGTCCGGATTTTTCGGACCAAGGTCGACGGTGTTCGGACAGGCGGGTCGGTGTCCGGACAAGGCAGTTAGGATTGTCGGGGCGACTGAAGGAATCCGCGTGTCTTTACACGTGAAAGTGTGCGGGATGGTTACTTCCGCGCAAGCCAAAACGCGGAGTTTCATTTAGACGGTTACTGCGGACACGTGTAGACGCGGAAGCGTATCCATGGACGGTTACTCGACGGTTTTCGTAGAGAAACCGCATTTTCTCGACCCTAAGGAGAATTTGCGTGTTCATTCTTCATTATTCTGTGAAAGAAAGACTAAGAACTCAGAAAGAGAAAGAAACCAGAGAGAAAGGTTGAGAGAATCCGACTAAGTACCGAGAATCCGACTGTGTCCGACGATAGACTGTACCGGCGACCGTGTCTGTGTGATCCGAGGATCGTTCTGGTGCGTTCTGGGTGATCTTTGCGAAGGATCATCATCCTGTTTGTTGAGTTTCCTGGGTAAGTGTCGGTTTACTTGGTGTTTATCGACGTTTATCTTGATAGACTGAAGGGTGATCATTAATCCGTGGCCTTTGTGTCAGATTAGTGTTCATCGGCGCTAACTGATCAAGCAGTTGGCGTGACTGTTACGACAAGAGGTGTCAGAGACCGTATCACCGTACTGTAACCGACCTTTTAAGGTGAGTGCGTGACCATAGGTCACTGTCTTGAGTCGTTTTCTTGCATAGTTCATCGAGTCTAGGTTAAACCGACTGATTGCTTGTCTGTGACCGATGATTACTGTTTGCTCTGTCACGGTGGTCGATTCCTTGTACTGGGATGGCTATGCGTGACGAGTATACTGTTAGACTGGCAATGCTTGACTGTTGAACTGTTTGCTGTGATTATTGACTGTTTGACTGTGACTTGGTGAGACGGGACGACCGCTCTCACTAAGCAATTCGTTGCTTATGCCTCCTTTGTGGATGCAGGTAAAGGGAATGAAAGTGGCTGAAGCAGTTCGTGGGACTAAGGCAAGGAAGGAAATGGTGGTATCTGGGGTAGTTTATCTAAGTAATGGACTAGTATAACGATGTAATAGCTTATAAGCGAACTTTACCGTTGTATTAGAACCTCACTTTGAATAATTCAAGTTTTCTGCTTATGCTCACTGTCTTGTCTAAATGCCTAAGAAAATGCTAAGTAAAACGGAAGTAAAAATCTAACTAAGTGTTCACTAGTGTGACTGGTCGGGTGAACCTCTGGCCCGGGTTAAGGAAAACTGGGTTAGGGTGTTTCAATTTGGTATCAGAGCCAGGTTGGTTCTAGGACAAGATAGTGTGTATGGGTTAGTGGGCAATACCATCCTTCCAAACCTGAAGTCTCACGGTAAGTCTGGTTGTTTCTATGGGTGTGAAACTAAGTTAGTGCTGGGACTAACTTAGTAATCTAAACTGGTCATTGCAGATGGCTAAGAGTCGTAGCACAAGGAGAAATGTGCAAGAGACTGGTGCGACTTCTGGGAACTATCCGCCAAGGCGTGATGGTGGAAACCACGAGGATGTGGTAGATGATGGAAATGCGGCTAATGCTGCTGCTGCTGCTGCTACGGGTGCTCCAGTGGAACTGGGACAAGTGCTGGGTGTGTTAGCGCAGATCTTGGTAAGACTGCCGGCTGTCGCACCGGAGCCAATGGCACCACCTCCACCTAACGTGAATGCACCTCCAGTGGTGCAGGTGGAAGAAGAGGTGGAAGTGAGGATCCTATCTTACCTTAAGGTGATGGATCATATGAAGAAAATGGGTACCAAGTACTTTTCCGGTGGCTGTGACCCGATTGAGGCAGATGAGTGGAGAAGTCGGATGGAAAGGAACTTCGGTTCAGTGCGTTGTCCGGATGGGTACAAGAAAGACAATGCGGTGCATTACTTGGAGAGTGATGCGTACACTTGGTGGGAAGGAGTGGCTGGACGCATGGAGAACCCAGGCTGCTCATGGGAAGATTTCGTTACTGAATTTAACACTAACTACTTCCCACCAGAAGCTGCGTATCGGCTTAATGGAGCCTTTTTGGACTTACGCCAAGGAACCATGACCGTGAGGGCTTATGAGAAAGAGTTTAACAAACTCAAGAAGTATGGTGGACGTGAACTTGAAGAGGAAAGGGTTCAAGTTAGTCGGTTTATGCGTGGTCTTCGCGTTGAGCTCCGCAACGGTTGCTTGATTCGTGACTACGGTACTGTTGCCGAGCTGGTTGAAAAACCAGCACTGCTTGAGTCGGGAATGAGTGAGGAAGCTAAACTGCGTGGTGCAGCAGTAAGGAACCAGGCTGCTCAGTACGGGAAGTTTGGGTGCCGGGCAAAAGAAAACTGACTTTTAGAAAGATACCGGAAGCAAGTCATCTGCTGGTCGCAGTGTGTGTCCTACTTGCGGAAAGATGCACCTTGGAGCATGTAGGAAGGCTTTGGGAGCTTGTCTCCGTTGTGGTAGCATGGACCACAGGGTCCGAGACTGTCCAGAGGAGGACTTAAGGGCACAAGCTCAGGGAAAGGAATCTGGAGCTAAGTTGTGCTACAATTGCAATGAACCGGGTCACTTCAAGATGCAATGTCCGAAGCTGGTGCAACAGACTGGGAAACGGGCAAGTGATTGGCTGGTACTGCCACCACCGCCAAAGAGGCAAGCGATCATGCCGCGAGTGTATGCGATGTCCGAGCAGTCAATGGAGCCTAGCACTTCTCGCCCGATCACTGGTAAGCCCTATCACTTACCTTAGAAAATTTCTGTGTGAAATTGCTTGTTGCGTGTCGCACTAGGGTCTTAGCATTCTAGGTGAATGTGTAGGGACCTTAACCATGGGTGGTGTGGAAACCCATGTACTGTTTGATTCCGGGGCAACACATTGTTTTGTTAGCCCGGATATGATTGGGAAGGGAGGGTTTCAGAAGGAACCCGGGGAGAACTTTGGAATGGTGCAAGCAGTTGGTGGCCAAGTCATGTTTACTTATGGAATTGTCTGGAACATCTCCGTGATGATCGGACACGTGAACATGCCAGCTAACTTGGTGATCTGTCCCGTGAAGTCCTATGATGTAATCTTGAGACTGCCGATGGGGAAACGTTGGTGTTCTAGGGAATCAGACCAACGTCCGGCAGCTTGGTTGTATCGGCGATCCAGGCTGAACGGATGATACATAAGAGATGCAAAGCATACCTGGCCACGATCACAACTACGGAAGTTGGGCCGGATGCTAAGATTGAGAACATCCCGGTGGTAAAGGATTTCGAGGACGTGTTCAAGTCGTTGGCCGACTACCGCCTTCACGTTCTGATCCGTTTACCATTGAGCTGGAACCTGGAACGAATCCAATATCTAAGGCACCATACCGTATGGCACCGGCAGAGATGGCCGAGCTAAAGAAATAGTTGACCGAACTGATGGAAAAAGGATTCGTAAGACCGAGCAGTTCACCGTGGGGCGCACCGGTGCTGTTCGTGAAAAAGAAAGATGGGAGTTTCAGACTCTGCATCGACTACCGTGGGCTGAATAGAGTGACAGTAAAGAACAAGTATCCTCTTCCAAGGATAGACGAGTTGTTGGACCAACTTAGAGGCGCTACTTGGTTCTCAAAGATCGATCTGGCTTCGGGATACCATCAAATTCCGATAGCCGAGTCAGACATCCGGAAGACGGCCTTTCGGACAAGGTACATGCACTACGAGTTCGTTGTCATGCCATTCGGGCTGACCAATGCACCGGCTGCATTCATGAAATTGATAAACAACGTGTTCAAGGAACACTTGGACGAAATTCGTGATCATCTTCATTGATGATATCTTGGTTTACTCTAAGACCCCGGAAGAACACAAGGTTCACTTGGAGAAGGTCATGAGTAAGCTAAGGGAGCACAAGCTGTTCGCCAAACTCAGTAAGTGCAGTTTTTGGCAAAGAGAAATCAGATTTTTGGGTCATATGGTCTCGGATAAGGGAGTGTCCGTGGACCCTGAGAAGATTAAGTCGATAGCCGAATGGCCAAGGCCAGAGAATGCGTCGGAGATAAGGAGTTTCCTTGGACTGGCGGGTTACTATAGACGGTTTGTGAAGGGTTTTGCGAGCATGGCGCAACCAATGACCAAGTTGACAGGAAAAGATGTTCAGTTCGTGTGGACCGCGGACTGTGAGAAAAGTTTTAGTAAGCTTAAGGAAATGCTTACAAGTACACCGGTGTTGGCTTTACCGGAACCGAATGAACCATACATGGTTTACACGGATGCATCACGGAAGGGACTGGGCTGTGTACTGATGCAGCAGGGTAAGGTGATCGCCTATGCGTCAAGGCAGCTAAGAAAGCATGAAGGGAACTACCCAACGCATGATCTTGAGATGGCTGCGGTAGTGTTTGCACTTAAGATATGGAGATCTTACCTTTATGGTGGAAAAGTGCAAGTGTTTACGGACCACAAGAGCTTGAAGTACATCTTCACACAGCCGGAACTGAACCTGAGACAACGGCGATGGATGGAACTGGTCGCGGGCTATGACCTTGAGATTGCCTATCATCCGGGTAAAGCGAATCTTGTTGCGGATGCCTTAAGCCGTAAGAGAGTGGCAACGGCTGTAGAGAAAGACATGGAAGGTTTGGTTTGTATGGTCGGAACTTTAAGACTGGCCGCGATCACTGATGGGTCGGAACCGTTGGGACTTGGTGCAGCGGACCAAGCAGACTTGTTGACCCGTGTCAGGTTGGCTCAGCAGGACGATGAGAATCTGAACAAAGTGTCAAAGAACGACAAGACTGAGTATCAGACTTCGAACAATGGGCTATCTTGGTGAATGGACGGGTGTGTGTTCCAAAGGTCAAGGAACTACGGGAAGAAATTCTCAAGGAAGCACATCAGTCTAAGTTTGCTATTCACCCTGGGGCGACCAAAATGTACCGGGACTTGAAGCGGTACTACCATTGGGTGGGAATGAAGCACGATGTTGCTAAGTGGGTCGCTGGATGCGAGACTTGTCAGATGGTTAAGGCGGAACATCATGTTCCAAGTGGGCTGTTGCAAAGCCTACCTATTCCCGAGTGGAAATGGGACTGAATCACAATGGATTTTGTGACCGGGTTGCCTATGTGCGATAAGAAAGATGCGATCTGGGTGATCGTGGATAGATTGACCAAGTCTGCACACTTTGTGGCGATAAACCGTAAGGATGGATCCGAGAAGCTTGCGGAGATTTATGTGAAAGAAATTGTTAAGTATCATGGTGTGCCCTGAAGGAATTTCTACAGGTTTCTCACAGTTTAATCTCTATTAAACAACCTACAGAATTCCTGAAGTCTAGGATCTAGGGTTTGTAAACAATGAATCATAGAGATCTCGATGATACCTGGAGATTGCAGCGGAATAGGGTCAGGTATTCAGAGATCTGGAAGCGCCTCACGTGTTGCGCCTCTACTGTAGTCCACACTCACACGAACAAGAATCTGCAGGGATGCTAGTGCCTGGAATCAGATCTTGCAGAGGAAACCTGTGTTTTCTGGAGAGGAGGCGACTTCATCACTGATTAATCTCGTGCTGCATATCCTATATATAGGCACGAGACAAGACCTAATTATTCACAGGCCGAGCCTGAACAAATTAAGTCATTGGGCCGAAATCTCTATTTCGGTCCGCGCCTGGTATCGATCGATACTGCCTAAAGTGGTATCGATCGACACCTTCCCTCAATACACGTTCCTTGCTTAAGTGCATCCTGTTCGCTTAGGTGTGTGACCCTGTAGGATCAAATGATACTAGCAATGAGTTCATAACTCACATTTCATGAGCGGCTTCTAGCAAAGCGTCATGATTACTTAGTATCAAATGAATGTCTGATCTCGACAAACAACTATGTCTAGAGTAAGTACAGGAATGATTTCAGGACATTCCCAACAATCTCCCACTTGTACTGGAATCATCTATTCCCATAATCCCTTCGTCTCTATATCTCGATATGGCATAAGGCAAGAACCGTGTCACCCTTATTCAACCAATATCATGTTCATCGAACTCTGATTTATACTGATAAGACAAACGACTGACATTCACCTCGTTTGAGCGCGGCCACGCATTTCTCAGTATCAAATCTCCGATGGGCCCTGAGATATTTATCTCCTGTTATATAGGAGGGACAAATTCCATCTTGTTCCATCCCTGTTCCTACACACACTTCATGATACACCCAATCAATGCCTTTATTGTCACCTGTTACGGTTGACGTTTGACACAGTCAAAGCGGACCAATTCATATGCTAGAAATCATGATGAACTCAGGTCTAAGGACTATACTCTATAGTCATAATGAGAACCTCTCATGACACTTATATAACTATCCTGTAGAGTTCTCATTAGCGGGTCATGTCCGATCATGTGTTCTCTAACACATATCTATGTGATTGACTTTAATACTCTTATTAATGACTCCATGAAACTTAGTCATCAGTCAACTCACATACCAGTCTCACGCGGTTGTCAGTGTCCCACTTTAACAACCTTGACCAGGGACAAATATAATCTATGTCATTTATCACTTATAGAGTTCCATGATCAAGTCCTCAACTTGATGACCTATAAAATGCCATAAATTACTTTGGGACCATTATTCAATTATCTTATAATCAAATAATACATGAAACAATTTCATCATGACATAACCAAAGTATGTCTACATGAACATCATAACATAACTCAAACCATTACAACTCCCACTAGAATCAAGATCATATCTTAATATCTCAAATACCTACAGCAAAAGGGTGAAACTCATGCTTAGGTCGTGGGAGAGGCTGCGGTGCTCTGCTTGGAACTCTTTCCAACAAACCGCAGGCTGCGGTGCTCTGCTTGGAACCCATTCCAACAAAACGCACCGCTATATGGACATAAGACATAACCAGTTTCCGACCGGAAATCGTCTTTGTCCGTCTAACCACACTCAACAGAGACCATTACTTCCTCAGTTCACCAAGCTCCAATTCTTAGTATTCCTCAAATACTTGAGAATATTCTTGGTAACTGTCCAGTGACTTTCACATGGATCATATTGGTATCTACTCGTCATGCTTAACACTTTAAGCAACATCTGGACGAGTTCAGGTCATGGCATTTATGATAGATCCCACTGCATACGCCTGGGAATCTTATTTAAACATTCTTGCTCAGCCAGTGTCTAAGGACACTGCGTCTCGCCAAGAATAATGCCATGGGACACTGGTATGAAGCCCTTCTTGGAATCATGCATATTGAATCTGCCCAAGACCTTATCACCATAAGCATCTTGACACGATCGAATTAGCCTACCCAATCTATCTCTATAGATTCATATTCTAAAGATTCACGCGGCTTCTCAATGTCTTTCTTTGAAAAATAACTTCCGAGCCAAGTCTTAAAAGACTAAAGCAACGGAACGTCATTTCCGAGAAGAAGTATGTCATCTACATACATTACGAGAAATGCAACTACGCTCCCACTAGTCTTCTTGTAAACACACAGTTCCTTTTCGTTTCTGAAGAAATCAAACTCTTTTGACCATTTCATCAAAATGATTATTTCAACTCCGTGATGCTTGCTTCAATCCACACATGGATCAATGAAGCTTGCATTCCTTCCTAGCGTTATTTGGATCAGTGAAACTCTCAGGTTGTGTCACGTACACATCCTATTCCAGAATTCCTATAAGGAAAACTGTTTTCACATCCATCTGCCAAATTTCATCACCATGATAAACGACAGTTGCTAGGAGAATCCGAATGGTTTTAAGCATAGTGACTGGGGAGTAGGTCTCTTCATAGTCATACCATGAATTTTCTTGAGACCTTCAGCGACCAACCTTGCTTCGAATATCTGGATATTCCCATCTCGGATCTAGCGACTCCAAGCCACGTTTCGGAGTCCGGGTCCAACATTGCTTCCTCAAAATTCGCAGCCTCGTCACTGTCAATGATCAACAAGTCATGACACTTGGTCACGAGAAATCCCTATTTCTCGGAATCGTGACGTATCCTTCCGGATCTGCGAACTTTAGGCACCACAGGTATAGGTTCTACAACTCTTTGTAGATCCATTTACTGCTTTACCTCTTCGGTGAAAGCCTAGTATCGATCGATACTACCTTAGTGTCGATCGATACCATCCTGTGATTTCGAACTTTTTCGAGTTCTACTTTTACTCCCACTGTTCTTCTTGGAAAGACAATCTCTCACAAGAAAACATAGTTCTTAGCAACAAACATTTTGTTCTCAGAACGGTTGTAGAAGTAGTAAGCCTTGGTTTTCTTAAGACAACCAACGAATTAGCATTATTGGATTTGGTTGTGAGCTTATCCTATCGTAAACATTTTACATAGGCCTCACAACCCCAAAATTTCAGTAAAGACAGTCTTGGAACATTTCCAATCCACATCTCATGTGTTGTCTTTTCAACTGATTTTGATGGAACCTTTTAGTGTAAACGCGGACGTTTCTAGAGCGTTTCCCAAAAAGGGATAATGGAAGATATGTGTGCCTCATCATTAATCGAACCATATCAAATAAGGTTCAATTCCTCCTCTCGGAACCTCCATTCCATTGGGGCATTCCAGAAGGAATGAGCTGTGAAACTATTTCATACTCTCTCAGATGATCACTTAACACTTGGCTTAAGTACTCTCCTCCGCGATCTAATCGAAGAGCTCTAATACTTTTGCCAATTTAATTCTGTACTTCATTCTGGAACTCCTTGAACCTTTCAAAGGATTCCTATTTGTGTCTCATCATATGGACATATTCATACCTACTAATCTTATCAGCGAAGGTAATGAAGTACTGAAAGTTTCCTCTAGCACTGGTGCTCATCGGGCTGCATACATCTCTATGTATAAGGCCCAATAAGTTACAGGCCCTTTCACTTGATTTGTCAAAAGGGGCCCTTAGTCATTTAGCCCAATAAGCAGGATTCCCATTTCTCACATGATTCACAATCAAATGAGCCTAAAGCCCATCACTATGGAGCTTCTGAATCCGCTGTAGCCTAAGTGACACTGCCAGAGAACGATTTTTATTTATGTTATAGACAGGCATAGATTGGTTTAAGACATAAAACTCATTCTCTAATGGGGTGCCACCATGGAACATTTCATTAAGATCAACAGAACAACATTTGTCTTTAATCAAAATGAATATCATTCATATCTTTACAAGAAAATGAAATGACGTCTCTGTTCATAACATGTATAAAGTAGCAATTATTCTATTCTTAAAACCAAGCCTGAAGGCGACTATAAATGGAAATTTCCTACGGCCAATGCAGCAACTCTTGCTTCATTCTTGGCGTGTAATTCCACTTGTCCCTTCTCCAACGTTCTACTGTTGCTTCGTGCCTGCATATTTATACAAATATCAGCACCACAACCGGTATCTTATACCCACGAGGTAGAACTTGAAGTAGTAACATTTACTTCCATAACACAAATACCTTGAGAAGAAGTCCCGTACATCTTCTCAATTTCTTGTGCATCTTCCAAGAATCTCTTGCAATTTCTCTTCCAATGACCTGGCTCCTCACAGTACTGGCACTTCTCAACATCGGTTAGGCCAGACTTGGGCTTACAAGAAGACACAGGCTTGTCCTGATTCACAATCTGGACGGCCTTGCCTCTACCCTTGTCCTTTCCAAGTTTCTCAAACCTTTTGCCATTTTTGATATCATGCTCAGCTGTCTTGAGCATACTATGCAGCTCAGTCAACGTCTTCGTCAACTTGATCATGTTATAGTTCACAACAAACTGATCATAGCTTGACGGCAGTGACTGCAGAATGATGTCAGTAGCCAACTCATGGCTCATAGGATAATCCAGTCTCCTCAGGTTATCTATATAACCCATCATCTTTATGATATGAGGACTTACTCGTGAATCCTTTGGTAGCTTGCACTCAACTAGAGATTTAACCGTCCGGTATCTCTCAGTTCGAGCCTGCTCCTGAAACTTCGCTTTCACGCTAGTGATCATCTCGATGGGCGACGCCACATTCTCATATTGCTTCTGCAAGTCCGAGTCCATGGTAGCCAACATCAGACAACGCACATCGACCACATCATAGTAATGCTTATTCCAAGCATCATATACTGCATGTGATTTGGACCTTAGTTTCTCGGGGAGAACTTTCTCAAGGACATAGTCCTTTCTCTCCTGCTTGAGAACAATTCTCAAGTTCCGATACCAATCAAGGAAGTTGGATCCATTTAGCTTGTCCTTCTCAAGGACGGATCGCAACGAGAAAGAGTTCTGATGAGGGGATTTAGACATAACTAGAAATCAAAATAAAATGGTTTAGTTATGATGTTCAGGAAATGAGAAATCTTAACAATTAAGAAAACTCGCATTATATTCAAAACAATGTTTCCTCAAATGAATATAATGATCCAAGACCCATACTTCACCAAAACTTGAGTGGGCCACTGGCCGTCACCCAAATCTTGGCTATCTAGGTAAGCAACACTTTGCTAATCATATCCAATATGACTCTTGGTTGTGGATAAGGCATCTTATGTCTTATCCACCTGATGTCTATGGGCCCAGAACTTCTGATAGCCCACTCAAGTAAACCAATCTCTCAATCAAGTAACGATTGATGCCATGCACTGCAAGCCTATCAACACAATTACGTACTGCCTTACTCATGTAACCGGGATACCTTGCACTGCAAGCCTATCACGCAGTGAAACGAGTCTTGACAGCTGACAAGATCGGGAAGACATCCGAAACACTTGATATTTACTTGAGGAACGGAACTTTTAATCTTGACACATATCATATATGTACTCAAGAAGGCTTAGACTTTATCAAAACAATTAATCTTTATTAAGTTTTAATTAATCTAAGGAGTGGGTGAAATCTGGTTCGGTTATGTGATCTCGGGTTCGCTAACCCAGAATCTGCACAGTGTATCAACACTAGTATCAAGTTCATGATACCCTAGTATCGATCGACACTCTTCTGTGCAACCAAAACAATTTCGATAATTGGTTAGTATCGATCGATACTACCTCTTAGTATCGACCGATGCTCAACTAACCAAATTGATTTGCGATAACCAGTCAATCCAATTGATCTGGATTGATAACCGGTCAATCAAATTGAACCGTATCGATAACCAGTCGGTATCGATCGATACAACACTTGTATCGGTCGATACTAACTTAATCGCATCAAACCGCAATCAGCCGGTTTAAATCGATTTTGACCAAGCATGATAACCGATTCAATCCAATTGAACCGACTAACCATTCACAAGGCCAGTATCGATCGATACAACCATTGTATCGATCGACACCATTGGGTTTCGGAAACTTCGATCTTCGGATCGAAACCTAAAATTTCATTAAGGTTTCCTTGTGGTATCGATCGACACCATCATCATGGTATCGATCGACACCCTGGGCGAAACCCTCGATTTCAGTTTTCAACAAAACGATTTTTTGACAGAAAACTCTTTCATCTAACATGCATCTTATACATCATATGTATTCAAATCGAATTCTCTAATTCAATTACATGGTGGATTGATTCATCAGTTAAAACCTGGCTCTGATACCACTGAAGGAATTTCTACAGGTTTCTCACAGTTTAATCTCTATTAAACAACCTACAGAATTCCTGAAGTCTAGGATCTAGGGTTTGTAAACAATGAATCACAGAGATCTCGATGATACCTGGAGATTGCAGCGGAATAGGGTCAGGTATTCAGAGATCTGGAAGCGCCTCACGTGTTGCGCCTCTACTGTAGTCCACACTCACACGAACAAGAATCTGCAGGGATGCTAGTGCCTGGAATCAGATCTTGCAGAGGAAACCTGTGTTTTCTGGAGAGGAGGCGACTTCATCACTGATTAATCTCGTGCTGCATATCCTATATATAGGCACGTGACAAGACCTAATTATTCACGGGCCGAGCCTGAACAAATTAAGTCATTGGGCCGAAATCTCTATTTCGGTCCGCGCCTGGTATCGATCGATACTGCCTAAAGTGGTATCGATCGACACCTTCCCTCAATACACGTTCCTTGCTTAAGTGCATCCTGTTCGCTTAGGTGTGTGACCCTGTAGGATCAAATGATACTAGCAATGAGTTCATAACTCACATGTCATGAGCGGCTTCTAGCAAAGCGTCATGATTACTTAGTATCAAATGAATGTCTGATCTCGACAAACAACTATGTCTAGAGTAAGTACAGGAATGATTTCAGGTCATTCCCAACATGCCCGCGAGTATTGTATCTGACCGTGACTCTAAGTTTGCTTCGGCATTTTGGATTACCTTGCAGAAAAAGTTTGGGACGAGGGTCAACATGAGTACTGCCTACCACCCGCAGACTGACGGACAGTCTGAGCAGACCATCCAGACGCTGGAAGACTTGCTGCGTGCAAGCATACTAGATTGAGGTGGGCAGTGGGCTGAGTACTTACACTTGGCCGAGTTCGCGTATAACAATAGTTATCAAACCAGTATTGGGATGTCGCCGTATGATGCGTTGTATGGCCGACCTTGTAGAACACCGCTGTGTTGGACCCAAGTGGGGGAGCGTCGGTTATTTGGTCGAGACTTTGTGGAAGAAACCACATAAAAGATAAGGCTGTTAAAGGTTAAGATGAAAGAGGCTCAGAATAGACAAAAGAGTTATGCGGACAAGCGTCGCAAGGAGTTTGAGTTTGCTGTGGGCGACTTGGTTTATTTGAAGATGGTTACCTATAAAGGTAAGGAAAGGTCGACCCAAACAGCAAAACTGAGTCCAAGGTACATGGGACCGTACAGGATTTTGGAGAGGATCGGTCCAGTGGCTTATAAGCTGGAACTGCCACCGGCACTAAGTGCCTTTCATAAGGTGTTTCACGTCTCTATGCTAAGGAAGTGCATAAGGGACCGGGACAATATGATTGTGGAACCGCCAGCCGACTTGAGAGAAAATCTGACCGTGGAAGGTCGACCTGTTCGGATCATTGACCGACGGGTCAAGGTGGACAGAAGAAAAAAGACCAAAATGATCCAAGTGGTCTGGGACTGCGACGGTGAAGAAGAGATAACTTGGGAACCGGAAGCAAGGATGAAAGCTCAGTATCCTAAGTGGTTTGAGAAGACCGCAATGGATAAGTCTTAGATTCGAGGACGAATCTCATCTAAGTGGGGGAGAATTGTAATGACCGTGTTCGGAAAATTCTAAGGGAAAAGGTCAGGAAAGATCAAGGGAATCCGAATGTGCGACCCTTAGATGGCTTTGGGTCGAGCTGTCGAGCTAAAGCAGCTCAAAACGTCGAGTCCAGATTTTTCGGACCAAGGTCGACGGTGTTCGGACAGGCGGGTCGGTGTCCGGACAAGGCAGTTGGGATTGTCGGGGCGACTGAAGGAATCCGCGTGTCTTTACACGTGAAAGTGTGCGGGACGGTTACTTCCGCGCAAGCCAAAACGCGGAGTTTCATTTAGACACGTGTAGACGCGGAAGCGTATCCATGGACGGTTACTCGACGGTTTTCTTAGAGAAACCGCATTTTCTCGACCTTAAGAAGAATTTGCGTGTTCATTCTTCATTATTCTGCGAAAGAAAGACTAAGAACTCAGAAAGAGAAACAAACCAGAGAGAAAGGTCGAGAGAATCCGACTAAGTATCGAGAATCCGACTGTGTCCGACGATAGACTGTACCGGCGATCGTGTCTGTGTGATCCGAGGGTCGTTCTAGTGCGTTCTGGGTGATCTTTGCGAAGGATCATCGTCCTGTTTGTTGAGTTTCCTGGGTAAGTGTCGGTTTACTTGGTGTTTATCGATGTTTATCTTGATAGACTGAAGGGTGATCATTAATCCGTGGCCTTTGTGTCAGATTAGTGTTCATCGGCGCTAACTGATTAAGCAGTTGGCGTGACTGTTACGACAAGAGGTGTCAGATACCGTATCACCGTACTGTAACCGACCTTTTAAGGTGAGTGCGTGACCGTAGGTCACTGTCTTGAGTCGTTTTCTTGCATAGTTCATAGAGTCTAGGTTAAACCGACTGATTGCTTGTCTGTGACCGATGATTACTGTTTGCTCTGTCACGGTGGTCGATTCCTTGTACTGGGATGGCTATGCGTGACGAGTGTACTGTTAGACTGGCAATGCTTGACTGTTGAACTGTTTGCTGTGATTATTGACTGTTTGACTGTGACTTGGTGAGACGGGACGACCGCTCTCACTAAGCAATTCGTTGCTTATGCCTCCTTTGTGGATGCAGGTAAAGGGAATGAAAATGGCTGAACCAGTTCGTGGGACTAAGGCAAGGAAGGAAGGATGGTGGTATCTGGGGTAGTTTATCTAAGTAATGGACTAGTATAACGATGTAATAGCTTATAAGCGAACCTTACCGTTGTATTAGAACCTCACTTTGAATAATTCAATTTTTCTGCTGATGCTCACTGTCTTGTCTAAATGCCTAAGAAAATGCTAAGTAAAACGGAAGTAAAAATCTGACTAAGTGTTCACTAGTGTGACTGGTCGGGTGAACCTCTGGCCCGGGTTAAGGAAAACTGGGTTAGGGTGTTTCAATTTGGTATCAGAGCCAGGTTGGTTCTAGGACAAGATAGTGTGTATGGGTTAGTGGGCAATACCATCCTTCCAAGCCTGAAGTCTCACGGTAAGTCTGGTTGTTTCTGTGGGTGTGAAACTAAGTTAGTGCTTGGACTAACTTAGTAATCTGAACTGGTCATTGCAGATGGCTAAGAGTCGTAGCACAAGGAGAAATGTGCAAGAGACTGGTGCGACTTCAGGGTACCATCCGCCAAGGCGTGATGGTGGAAACCACGAGGATGTGGTAGATGATGGAAATGCGGCTAATGCTGCTGCTGCTGCTACGGTTGCTCCAGTGGAACTGGGACAAGTGCTGGGTGTGTTAGCGCAGATCTTGGCAAGACTGCCGGCTGTCGCACCGGAGCCAATGGCACCACCTCCACCTGACGTGAATGCACCTCCAGTGGTGCAGGTGGAAGAAGAGGTGGAAGTGAGGATCCCATCTTACCTTAAGGTGATAGATCATATGAAGAAAATGGGTACCAAGTACTTTTCCGGTGGCTGTGACCTGATTGAGGCAGATGAGTGGAGAAGTCGGATGGAAAGGAACTTCGGTTCAGTGCGTTGTCCGGATGGGTACAAGAAAGACAATGCGGTGCATTACTTGGAGAGTGATGCGTACACTTGGTGGGAAGGAGTGGCTGGACGCATGGAGAACCCAGGCTACTCATGGGAAGATTTCGTTACTGAATTTAACACTAAGTACTTCCCACCAGAAGTTGCGGATCGGCTTAATGCAGCCTTTCTGGACTTACGCCAAGGAACCATGACCGTGAGGGCTTATGAGAAAGAGTTTAACAAACTCAAGAAGTATGGTGGACGTGAACTTGAAGAGGAAAGGGTTCAAGTTAGTCGGTTTATGTGTGGTCTTCGCGTTGAGCTCCGCAACGGTTGCTTGATTCGTGACTACGGTACTGTTGCCGAGCTGGTTGAAAAACCAGCACTGCTTGAGTCGGGAATGAGTGAGGAAGCTAAACTGCGTGGTGCAGCAGTAAGGAACCAGGCTGCTCAATACGGGAAGTCTGGGAATGGTGCCGGGCAAAAGAAAACTGACTTTAAGAAAGATACCGGAAGCAAGTTATCTGCTGGTCGCAGTGTGTGTCCGACTTACGGAAAGATGCACCTTGGAGCATGTAGGAAGGCTTTGGGAGCTTGTCTCCGTTGTGGTAGCATGGACCACAGGGTCCGAGACTGTCCAGAGGAGGACTTAAGGGCACAAGCTCAGGGAAAGGAATCTGGAGCTAAGTTGTGCTACAATTGCAATGAACCGGGTCACTTCAAGATGCAATGTCCGAAGCTGGTGCAACAGACTGGGAAACGGGCAAGTGATGGGCTGGTACTGCCACCACCGCCAAAGAGGCAAGCGATCATGCCGCGAGTGTATGCGATGTCCGAGCAGTCAATGGAGCCAAGCACTTCTCGCCCGATCACTGGTAAGCCCTATCACTTACCTTAGAAAATTTCTGTGTAAAATTGCTTGTTGCGTGTCGCACTAGAGTCTTAGCATTCTAGGTGAATGTGTAGGGACCTTAACCATGGGTGGTGTGGAAACCCATGTACTGTTTGATTCCGGGGCAACACATTGTTTTGTTAGCCCGGATATGATTGGGAAGGGAGGGTTTCAGAAGGAACCCGGGGAGAACTTTGGAATGGTGCAAGCAGTTGGTGGCCAAGTCGTGTTCACTTATGGAATTGTCTGGAACATCTCCGTGATGATCGGACACGTGAATATGCCAGCTAACTTGGTGATCTGTCCCGTGAAGTCCTATGATGTAATCTTGGGCATGGACTGGCTCGGGAAGTACAAGGCACATCTGGACTGTCACCGCGGACGGGTGAAGTTCGAGACTACCGATGGGGAAACGTTGGTGTACCAGGGAATCAGACCAACGTCCGGCAGCTTGGTTGTATCGGCGATCCAGGCTGAACGGATGATACATAAGGGATGCGAAGCATACCTGGCCACGATCACAACTACGGAAGTTGGGCCGGATGCTAAGATTGAGAACATCCCGGTGGTAAAGGATTTCGAGGACGTGTTCAAGTCATTGATCGGACTACCGTCTTCACGTTCTGATCCGTTTACCATTGAGCTGGAACCTGGAACGAATCCAATATCTAAGGCACCATACCGCATGGCACCGGCAGAGATGGCCGAGCTAAAGAAACAGTTGACCGAACTGATGGAAAAAGGATTCGTAAGACCGAGCAGTTCACCGTGGGGCGCACCGGTGTTGTTCGTGAAAAAGAAAGATGGGAGTTTCAGACTCTGCATCGACTACCGTGGGCTGAACAGAGTGACAGTAAAGAACAAGTATCCTCTTCCAAGGATAGACGAGTTGTTGGACCAACTTAGAGGCGCTACTTGGTTCTCAAAGATCGATCTGGCTTCGGGATACCATCAAATTCCAAGCATGTAATCTCGTCTTTGCCTCAACTACCATTTAGCTCACCAACACCAACGTTTAAGTTTTTCTACCAAGTACTTCGAGTTCTCGATTTATTTAAGAGTTTTACTTTTCAAATCTGTATGATCATGAAAAGTTTCCCGAGCACTTATCCCTCCTAGGATCAACCATGCTCTGATACCACTTGAAACACCCCGTCCCAGACGTCCTGGCGTCCGCATACCATGTGTTCCTGTTCAAGCCGCTTCCCGGCCCGAACCGTCGTATCCCTTCGGACCCGAACCCTTGTGTCCCTTCGGACCCAAATCATTGTGTCTCTTCGGATCCGAACCATCGTGCCTCTTTGGTCACGAACCATCGTGTCTCTTCGGACCCGAACCATCGTGTCTCTTCGGACCCGAACCATCGTGCCTCTTTGGTCACGAACCATCGTGTCCTTTCGAACACGAACCACCTCCCATAACCATCCAAGTCCTTTTAGGACCATCGTGGTTCCTCCCTCAACCGCCAGAAGTCGTCACCGGTCTTCCAGCCGACCTGTGAGTCTCCATCGCAACTCAGGAACCTTTGGTTCTGAGGATATTCGTCTCAGAGCAAAATCAGACTTGTTTGAGAGTGGGAATGGTGTGTCTAAGCCCCATGGACGTCCTCCCCTTATATAGGGGGTGAATGGGTGCCTTTTGCAAAGGACACAACCATTCACTTGCACCTATTCGAAGGGTTGCAACCTTTCGAACAGTTGCACCTTTTCGATCGCAACTGTTCGGCCTAAACACACTTTCACCTGCGAGCTACCAAGCTTCCATAGTCCACTAGCTCGAGTGTTAGCTGACCCATCCGTCCAGCTGGATTAGTTCTCGATCAGTTCACTGAGCTTAGTAGAGCTGCTAGTCACATTTTTCTTACATGGATTCACATTTTTTCTCTTATGTTCCCAGACTTGCAACAGAGAATGCCACCAGAAGCTACTGGTAGTAGGCCACCAAGAGCTACTGGTAGTACAAGCCATGCGTCTTCTCATGCAAACAACTACTCAAGGGCAACCCTTGATGCTTTACTGAATGCTCCCACAAGAGAATCCCAGCCACATCTCCATCCATCTAAAATCAATGGAGCTTTATGGTACGTTTGTGTTTGTATCTTCATATATCTCAGCCATATCTCAATATATAATTGTGTTTGTATGTTATGATAATTGTAGTCTTTTGTGTATTTGATTTTACTTTTTCTTATGTTAGGTTTGGTATAGATCCATCTGTCCACAAATTCATCCGAACAACATGGCAAGGCTATTTTATGGGACCATGGAAGAACTGGACGGAAGTTCCAGATGAGAGGAAAGACAATTGGTGGTTCACCTTTATTGTAAGTGTTTGTTTCTTTGTGTGAACTATTCTTTTACTTAACATAAATAATTCACTACAAGAAAACCTGCGTTTTGTGACCATGGTTTGTGACGAAATTAGTGGTCGCAAAATTTAGCGACTACTTTGTAACGAAATTGTGACCATTTAGCGACCAAAACAAATATCGTGACACATCAGTCGCAAATTAACGACGCATTCAGGAAGTCGGAAAATAGTCGCTAATTAGCGACTCTTTTGCTACGATTTTAAGACCAGACCAAAAAAGGTTGTATTTTGCGACCACTTTGGGACGGATAGAATGGGGTGACAAAATGTAGTCGCAAAAGCGTCACAAAATGAGGGGCAAAAAAGTAATTACGCACGAGTCATCTTCTTCCCCTAGAAACCCTAAGCAGCTCGGTTGTGCGGCGAGTCCTCCGGTTTTGAATCACAAATTTTTGTATCTTTTCTGTTTTGTTGGGCATTTTCTTAGTTGTTTTCATAAAAATCGAACAAATCTATGGTAAAACTCTAGATTTGTAACCAAAAAATTAAGTTTTAGAGATTTCATTATTGGGACTGATTTCTTCACCTCGTGGCCCAAAATCGCCGCGGCAAAGCCTTTAGTAGTGACTCCACGGAACCTATTCGGCCGCTCTTCCCGATATAGAACCATGTGTTTACCAATTTCCAACTATTTTTCATTGCGACTCCCACGTTTAGTCGCAAAATCGTCACAAATATTTGCCTATATATATGAAGCTCCTCTCATTTGGTGAGACTTTGGTTTCGGTAAGGAAAAAAAAAACAGAGAGAGGAGAAAAAAAAAAAAAAAAAAAAAAAAAAAAAAAAAAACATGTTTAATTCTAGATCAAGAGAGTGGATGTACAACAGGATTGATCCAAGGATAAACAATATCTCGAGAGAATATTCGGCGGGTGTTGATGAGTTCATCGAATTTGCAAGTTTGAAGCTGTCAATGGGCAAAAGAGGTAAAGGTAAAATTCCGTGCCCTTGCGTAATTTGTCAGAACGAGAAGTCTTTGAAAGCACATATTGTTTCGAATCATCTGCATTGTAGAGGATTTATGCCACATTATTATGTTTGGTCTGAACATGGTGAAGATTATGATGTTACTGGGGCAGGAACAAGTAGTCATTATGATACTGCGGATTATGCTAGCGGTAGTCAATCAGTAGACCATGATATAGGGAATGTATATGCTGGGATGGTGAATGATGCGTTTCAGGGTTCGACGGCATTTAATGCAACTGAACATGAGTACGGAAATGTTGATGGAAGTGGATATTATGTTCAAGAAGAACCGACTCATGAGGCAAAAAAGTTTTATGACATGTTAGAGGCTGCGAATACTCCTATTTATGAAGGTTGTCGTGAAGGTCAATCGAAATTATCATTGGCTGCTCGATTCATGAATTTGAAAGTAGATAATAACTGGTCTAAAAGTTCCGTGGATGGAGTGGCTGAGTTGTTCAGGGAGTATCTACCAAGGGGTAATCAAGCAACTGGTTCATATTACGAGACATAATCTTTGATGCGGAAGTTAGGATTGCCGTACTATACATATGATGTATGTATAGACAATTGTATGTTGTATTGGAAAGCAGACGAGAATTTGGATCATTGTAAGTTCTGTGGAAAACCAAGATACAAGACTAGTGATGGACGAACTAGAATACCTTTCAGCCGTATGTGGTATTTACCTATTGGTGACAGATTGAAGAGGATATATCAATCACAGAAAACTGCAGCAGCGATGAGATGGCATGCTGAGCATGAGTCACAAGATGGAGTAATGTGTCATCCATCTGATGCAGCAGAGTGGAAGAATTTCCAAAAGATGCATCCATCATTTGCAAAAGAAAAGAGAAACGTTTATCTTGGATTATGTACAGACGGATTTAATCCTTTTGGGATGTCAAAAAATCATTCGCTGTGGCCCGTGATTATGACACCATACAACTTGCCTCCAGACATGTGCATGAGAAGTGAGTATCTGTTTCTTACGATACTAAATTCTGGACCAAATCATCCGAGAGCAGGTATTGATGTTTTTCTCCAACCACTAATCGAGGAGTTAAAGGAATTGTGGAGTAATGGAGTGGAGGCGTATGACATTTCGTTAGATCAGAATTTCAACCTTAGAGCTGCTCTTTTATGGACAATCAGTGATTTTCCTGCATATGGTATGTTGTCGGGATGGACTACACATGGAAGAATATCGTGTCCGATTTGCATGGATGATACAAAGGCGTTTCAGTTGCCGGCTGGTAGAAAGACATGTTGGTTTGACTGCCATAGAAGATTTCTTCCTGCAGGGCATCCACTGCGAAAAAATAAAAAAGATTTCCTGAAAGGTAAGCATGCTTTAAACGACAATCCACCTCAATCTTTGACTGGTGAGCAAGTTCTATATGAGCGTATACGGCATGTGCGACCTCCTAAAACTTCGGAAGTTGGTGGAAATGGTCATGAAGTCAAGGTCGACGGCTATGGTACATGGCATAATTGGCATAAGGAAAGTATACTTTGGGAGTTATCTTATTGGCCGGATTTGACGCTACGACATAATCTTGACATGATGCATATCGAGAAAAATGTCCATGATAACATCATGTATACTGTTATGAATGTAAAAGACAGATCAAAGGACAATGTGAGGTCAAGAGTAGATATTGCACGATTTTGTGATCGGCCAAATTTGCATGTGGATGATAGAGGAAAAGCTCCATTTCCTATTTGGAGGTTGACGGCCAAAGCGAAACAATGTTTACTAGCATGGGTGAAAAATGATGTTAGATTCCCAGACGGATATGTAGCAGATTTAGCTAATTGTGCAGACATCAAGGGTGGAAAGTTTTCGGGTATGAAAAGTCATGACTGCCATGTTTTTATGGAACGTCTTCTCCCGTTTGTATTTGCAGAACTACTACCACGTAACGTTCATCTTGCATTATCAGGTATTTCTATAAACTTAATAAATTTGGCATATGTCTATTGAAGATTGTAATATTGATGATACATTATATTACAGGGCTTGGAGCATTTTTTCGGGACTTAAGTAGCAGATCATTAGATATATCCCGCGTCCAAATGCTCAAGACTAACATAGTCATGATTTTGTGTAATTTGGAAAAAATCTTCCCACCTTCTTTCTTTGATGTTATGGAGCATTTACCTATACATCTACCTTATGAAGCAGAGCTTGGTGGTCCAGTCCAATATAGGTGGATGTATCCTTTTGAAAGAATGTTTAAGCGTTTGAAAGGCAAGGCGAAGAACAAAAGATATCCAGCAGGTTCAATAGTTCAATCATACCTAAATGATGAGATATCTTTCTTCTCAGAACACTACTTTGCTTCAAACATTTCTACAGCTAGGATTCGAAGGTGAAATCAATTTACAGCAGGTTCAATAGTTTAATCTTATTATTTATATTGTAAATGCTAAAATTGTTCTTCTTTCAGGGCAAAACGATATGATCCAGGTGAAGTACCCATATATCCTATACCGGTACCGGATATATTCACACAAGCTAGACGTCCTAGTGGAGTAAGTAGGGAATTTTGGTTAACTGAAAAAGATTACAAATGCGCACATGCATATGTTCTACGAAATTGTGATTACTTCCGGCCGCATGAGAGGTAATTATTAAGTCAATGTTTGTAAATCGTTTGTGCAACGAATTTGTATTGATATTTGTTTCTCTCTTATTTGTGTTACTTAGATTGTTAGAAGCGCAAATTCGATATGAAAATCCAGAATTGTCTGATGCAGAAGTCACATCAAAAAGAGATGAAGATTTTGCTTACTGGATTCGACAATATGTAAGTAATTACTACTAAATATACACTTTTATTTGTCTTAAATATGATGTTAATATGGTGGATTATGTAATATAGGTTAATACAATGAGAGATCAGGAGTCTTTTCCTCAATGGGTTTATGATATAGTCGAAGGTCCTGAAAATTGTGTCATTTCGTGGCCCGTTTATTTTACAAGAGGTTACCTGTTTCACACCAAAGATCACGGACGTACGAAAAAGACAATGAATTATGGTGTATGTGTCAAAGGACAAAACTATTCAGAAGATTCAGAAGAGGATGATTTTTATGGAATCTTGGAAAATATCATTGAACTTCAATATCCAGGTTTTTTCGGATTAAAGATCACCCTCTTCTACTGTAAATGGTATGATCCCACTATTGATAAGGGCACTCGAATAAGAGATGGAGGCATTGTTGACGTGCTTGAATCAGGGACCTATGGTAACTACGAGCCATTTATTTTAGGTAAAGTTCTGTTAACTAAACATTGATGTGTTTATATGCAGCAAACACTTATGAATTAAATTTATCTTGCAGGGTCTCAAGCTGATCAAGTTTGTTATCTTCCATACCCATGCATTAAACGCAAGCGAAAAGTGTGGCTCTCAGTTCTCAAAGTCAATCCTAGGAATGTTGTTCAAGGAAAATTCATCAAAGCGAATGAGGTAGTTATCTTGCAACAAACAACTGATGATGGATTGACGGGTGTGATTGAAGAACTCGTAGTTGACAGTTTGGTTGTCGACGATCTTCCCGATGAATTCATCGATTTTGAAATCGATGACGCAGAAGCAGAAGATGAATTCCAATGTAATGTTTCATCATCTGAAGAAGAAGATGATGATGATGAGGATGATGATGATGATGATGATGATGATGATGTCAATGAAGATGATGAGAATTAAGAATTTCTTAAACATTTAATGTGTGACAGTTTCTGTTTGTGTTTGTGAAACTAATCTAATGTATGATATTTGTTAGATTGTATTATTAGGTTCAAAAGGTGAAACATATAACTAATTAATGTCTCCAATTTTTAAAAACAATGTAAGCTTTGTTATCGTATATATATTTGTTAACGTTATCAATATTCGAAATGTCACAATGGCCCATTGGTAAACTACCCTCATTTGTACATATACAGACCATGGTTCGAACAAGGGCGAGAACATTTTCGAAATTTGTCGTAAATTAGCGACGAATAGACGACGACTTTGCGACTGGAACCTGAGATTTGCGACTTATTTGCGACTAACACCTGAGTTCGGGACTACTTTGTGACGCCTTTGCGACGCTCATATTTTACTTGGTCATTTTTCTATTCAAATCTATGTCATTGTCAATATTAGATGTCTTGTAATGATTACAACAACCTTACACATGGAAAAATTATCAATGGCATACAAATATTTAAGAATTTTAAACTTTTGTAAGTTTTTCTAAAAAATCTTAAACATTGTCTAATATGTTAGGTAATGTTAACTATTGATTTCTAATGATCATAAATTCAATGCATTTCATGATTTTATTGATGTAAGGGATTTATCTTGCTCTATTGTTATAATTGCAGTGAATCTCAGATTATAGATGGACTCTAGATCGATCAAAAACTTTAAAATTACAAAGAAAGTTTCGTGACTCTTACGATTCGTCACAAAATAGTCGCACTTTTGCGACTGACACATGAACCAGTGACAAAGGGGTCGTTTATGAGTGACGAATAGACGACGACTTTGCGACTGCACAAGAGTCAGTCACAAAGTGGTCGTATATGAGCGACGAGTAGACGATGACTTTGCGACTGACACCTGAGATTTGCGACTTATTTGCGACTAACACCTGAGTTCGGGACTACTTTGTGACGCCTTTGCGACGCTCGTATTTTACTTGGTCATTTTCTATTCAAATCTATGTCATTGTCAATATTAGATGTCTTATAATGATTACAACAACCTTACACATGGAAAAATTATCAATGGCATACAAATATTTAAGAATTTTAAACTTTTGTAAGTTTTTCTAAAAAATCTTAAACATTGTCTAATATGTTAGGTAATGTTAACTATTGATTTCTAATGATCATAAATTCAATGCATTTCATGATTTTATTGATGTAAGGGATTTATCTTGCTCTATTGTTATAATTGCAGTGAATCTCAGATTACAGATGGACTCTAGATCGATCAAAAGCTTTAAAATTACAAAGAAAGTTTCGTGACTCTTACGATTCGTCACAAAATAGTCGCACTTTTGCGACTGACACATGAACCAGTGACAAAGGGGTCGTTTATGAGTGACGAATAGACGACGACTTTGCGACTGCACAAGAGTCAGTCACAAAGTGGTCGTATATGAGCGACGAGTAGACGACGACTTTGCGACTGACACCTGAGATTTGCGACTTATTTGCGACTAACACCTGAGTTCGAGACTACTTTGTGACGCCTTTGCGACGCTCGTATTTTACTTGGACATTTTTCTTTTCATATTTTTACAATTGTCACTATTGGAATTCTTATAATCACTAAAACAACATTAGACTTGGAAAAACAATCAATGTTATAGTCAACTAATGGATTTGTCTCCTTTTAACAATTATTCAAACCATAACATGGTACATGATATGTAATGTTACTAATGATTTTGCAATTTATAACTTAGAAGCATTGAATGTGTTTTTTACTAATTGAACTTGCTAGACTTTTAATTATTGTAATGTCATCCTTACATCACAATACATAGGTGTTATTTCGATCATAAGTTAAGAAATTCCTTACAAACTGTTTGTGACTCTTAGATTATAGTCACAAATTCGTCTCTCTTTTGTACTCTTTGCGACTCTTTTGCGACGGTTTCAAACTTCTTTGCGACTGTTTTGCGACTTAGCTGCGACGTGGATAATTTTCAGATTAAAATTTTGGGTTTTCTTTTAGCGGCAAAACCTCCCTCCTAATATTTATTTATAATTAACATTTTGTGACCGGTTTGTGACCACTTTGTGACTCCTACGATTTATATGATTAAAACAAAACCCAATCGACACTTAGTAAATATCGAGATATCTTTTAGATCTAGGGTTTCCTTTGGCTCTCTTCCTCTCAAGACGAAACTCTCTCTTCAACATCTAACCAAATCTCTCATACTCTCAACCCAATCTCTCATACTCTCAACCCAATCTCTCTCTATTCTCTTCGATTACTCTCCTAATGACTGGTAGATCGAGCAAAGGGCGAGGAGGGAAGACTGTTGGTCCCCGAACTAACAAGTCGACCAAAAATTCAGCCAAATCGGCCTAGATTTCAGGCAAATCGCCCCAAATATCCGGCAAATCGGGCTCAAGTCGCGGCGGTGCAAGCAGTTCGAGAGGTCCTCGCACACGCGGCGGTGGAAGAGTATCCGGAGCTGGAAGGTCGTCTTCTCAGTCGTCTACCCCCTCTTCATTCGCCACACCTTCCGCCTCTCCGTCTCCGACATCTCATCCTAGGCGGCAGACCAGTTTTCCGCCGTTGCATCTTCAGCCATCTACTTCTGCTCAACATCCTTTTCCGACAAACCTGCCATCTACTTCTGCTCAACATCCTTTTCCGACAATCCTGCCATCTACTTCTCCTCCACAACAGTCCCAGAGAGATTATCCAGGTACTTCTCCTCCACAACTTCCCCTGAGACAACGACCATCTAGTGAACCTTATCTTCCGCAACGCGAGGAAGCACCTCCACCTCGTCAGCCACAGTTCGATGAGGATGAGTATGAGGATGAGCATCTGGAAGAGGAACATCCTGAGAGTGATGATGATTCTAGTGATGGTGAATGGGAATGTCCACTGGAAGCTCGAGAACCACCGGTGCCGCTAGACTATGATGCTATGCTTGACGGTTTGTTGCAGCTTCCTGGGCGACATCATCTACCTGTCTTGAGTAAGGACCCTATTGAAGGCGTTGAGACCATATGGTAAGGAATCTTGGCTTCTCGTTTGAGTAATTTCTGTTTAGATTATTGAATTTGTGTTTGACTTTATTATATTTGTGTTTAAGTTTGCATTTGGATAGTGTTAGCTTTTGATTCTTTGACTGGTTAGAGTTACCCTTTGATTCTCTCTAATATCGATTTGTGATTCTGATTGCTACTTGGGTTTTGTAAGTTTTCCTGTTTCTGATTAAGATATCTCTGATTCTAGCTTCAGCTTGTATAATGTGTTGTGTTTCATGAACGTCCAAGTAGCAAGTTAAAGATAATTTTGTACTTAGTTTTGTTTGGAAACAAACCTGTTTCCATAATTTTGTTTATTTACTTTCTATTTTCTTTCTTACAGGTTTACAAGGGACAAGGGTAAATTGTCTAGAGTGATTTCCAAAATTTTCAGAAGGAAGTTTGATGCTCCTTACTATAGTTGGAGTGTTACTCCTCAACATATTCAAGAGAGATATTTGAGGACATTTGCGGTAAGTATTGTATCTCTTACCATTGCTTGCTGTCCAATTAGATTACAAGTGTCTTAACAATAATCATGTATTTTTTGTTTGTAGAGAAAGTACAATTGGGATGGAGCTATTACAGAGGATGTCAGGGAAGGATTCATAAAGATCGCCAAGAAACGCATGAAAGGAATTGTCAGTCAAGCTAAAACCAGTGGCAAGAAACCTACTTGGATCACCAAAAAGCTTTGGAAACACATGTGGAAGCATTGGGAGACTCCTGATGCATTGGAGAAGAGTGAAAATGCTTCTCAATCTCGTAACTCTGAACGAGGCGGTCTTGGTGTTCATAAACACTTATCGGGCCAGAAGTCGTACTTGCAAGTTCAGCAAGAACTGGTAAATTATTTTCCTTTAGTTTTGCTGATTTACATCACCAACCTAACATTTGCTTTATATGATTTCTTTAACCTTTGCTGTTTTTGTAGGAGGAGGAATTGGGTCGGCCAGTTTCTCTTGGTGAAGTGTTCCTGAAAACACATACAAGGCCTGATGGAACATTTGTCGATCAAAAAGCAAAACAAGTAGCTGAAGCATACGAGAGAAACTTGGGAGAAATCATGATTCAAAGGGATGGGGATGGGCCAGCAAATTCAGAGAACTCATCTGAAACCTCTACTCATCGGAATATCTCTATTGATCAGCAGAATGAGATCTTTTTAAAGGTAATTTATGTCTTACTCTTCTTAACATAGTCTCTGCCTATATGACTTGTGACTGGTTGTGTTGATTTTAAACCTAGAGCTTGATGCTACTTTCAGATTTGTTTTGCTTTTGATTCATTCTCTCTTGTTGTTTTTTCTCTTCATGTTTTCAGTGTACTCAAACAGATGACAAGGGAAATCCTTTTGGGATTGGAAGCCTTGCTGAAACCATGAGCAAAGGCAAAAGAAAAGAGAGTTATGCAAGCTCTTCTTCCTCAACTATCTTGGAGATGCATCAGCAACAACTTGAAGAAGCTCGTCTTAAGATTGCGAAACAAGATGAAGACCACAAAGATGCCCTTGCTCGACTCTCATGCATGGAGGAGGTTCTCACATTTTTGAAGAAAAAAGATCCAGAATTAGCTCAGTTTATGGATGCTCATCTACCACCAACTGTCCCAGCCACTACACCGACTGCCCCAGCTGCCCCAGGCATTGCATCAGCCACCCCTCATGCCACTCCACCAGCTACGCATGAACAAACCGTCGATGAAAGCGGTTCAGTTCTTCCCTCTAACTCTCAGAACTAATCTCCTTCTATGCTTCTTTAATGTTTGTGAACTTGTTTGGAACATGGATTTTGTTGTTTGGAACATGAATATGGTGTTGATGTAATATATTTTGCTTATGGATTGTGTGTTTTTGGTCAATATTATGTTTTAGGTTTCATATTTCAGTTTTTAGAATTTTAAGCATTTCTAATCAGGTTTCTTAATTGGCAAAACAAAAATGTGGTGACCATGTCGTTCCAAATCAGTCGCAAATAAGCGACTGATTTAAGACCAAAAATATTACACATCGTCGCTAAAACGTGACACAATTATTATCAAACTCGCATACATTTCACACTCTTTTGCCACCATTTCGCGACTGACACTGGGCGTCTCAAATTCGTCCCAAATAAATAGTAACAAATAAGTAACAAAACCGTCGCAAAGTTTACTACTACTTTCCGACTACTTTGCTACGACTGGTGTGACTGATTTGCGACGACATTTCCGTCATGAGTCTCCGACGGAAGCGTCGTCCTAAGTTAGTCGTAATATACCAGATACCAAACTCCGTCACGTTTCAGTCGCTAATATATGACTATACGATACCGTCTTAAAAGAGTCGTTATTTTGCGACCATAATTACTGGTCACAAAATCGTTGCAAATTTGCGACCCTTTTGCGACGCTTGTCATTTTGCGACGACAAATTTGCGACGCCTCTAGGTCGTCGCTCAAACGTCGTAAACAGGTGTTTTGCGACCCATTTGTGACGATTTCCGGTGTCACAAAACGCAGGTTTTCTTGTAGTGATTTTACTTACTTACAATTACTAATGTCTGTTTATCTTTTGTAGCAAAACTACTATTGGGAAAAACGGTTTCATGACGGTCCACTACCACTGGAAGCAACAGACAATGAAAACAATTGGTGAGCGAATCAGCAAGAAGAAGAGGGCTAATAAAAAACCAAAGTACATTAGCGAGGATGATTGGACCACCTTGATGGAGTATTGGGACACTGAACCAGCTATTCGAAAGAGCATTTCAGCTGCTAAAGCCCGCTTATCTAATACAGATGGCAAAGGGGTCCACAAACATTGTGCAGGTCCTCGACCTTTTTTACAGGTTGAGCACCAAATGGTATGTTTTTTTTACCTTTTCTATCTTAGTATTTAATCAGTTTTTTTTTTACTAATGTTTTTCATCTTCTTTTTTGTAGATGGTTGAGTCTGGTTCTGATCAACCACCAGCTTTCATAGACCTTGTGAAGAAGACACACATGCGCAAAGATGGAACTTACGTCGACCCACGTGCTGAGTCCCTTGTAACTGAAGTAGAGGAAGTAGCAACACAGTTGACAGCTGAGGATGGATCTCCCAATGGTCTCAGCCAAACTGCCTCATCTGCTCCTTCTCGCATTTTACTAAACAAAGAATATGTCAAGGTATTTTCAACGAATTCTGTCACTTTTGTATTATATATTCATGTAGGTATATGAGTTTTTTGGTATTGATTTCTTATGCAAATGTGGTTAGTGTACTTCTTATTTGTAGCTTTGATGTTTTATTGTGAATCTGTTATCTCTAGTCTTACCTTAACTTGTTCGTTTGGTACTGATTATACTGTCAATAGCTTCTTGCAAATGTGGTTAATGTACAGCTTCTTTGTAGCTTGATGTTTTATTGTAAATTTGTTATCTCTATTCTTTTTCTTAACTTGTTTGCTTGGTACTGATTTTATTGTTTAGACTTGTCTTTGTTTACTTTTGTTTGTTTGTTGATGGTCACTTCTTTTCTTCCTTTCACGGCGTGGTCAGACTAAAAGAGGGCGTATATATGGAATAGGCAGTGTTCAATTCCGAGATATCGCTCCGTCCGAGACAGTTTCAGCTTCTCTAAACCGCAACCTTGACATGGAAATGCGTATCTCTAGTTCGGAGGATAAGTTCAAGACTGTCAACGACAATGTTGAAGCGGTGAAAGAGGACATAGTAGCACTGAAGGCTGAGTTGAAAGCTGATTTGAAGGCCACGGTGAAGGATGAGATGTCTGAAACACGAGGTGCACTCAATGCGATCATGTTAACGCTAGGGATTAATCTTCAACAGCGGGTAACTCAAACTCAATCCACTGTTCCTCTTGCCACTAACCCAACAGTCCCAACTACCACTACACCAGTTGCGAGTCCATCTGTTCCAAATGTGAATGGTAATGCTTCTGGTTCACTTGCTACCAACGATGCTGATTTAGATAAGTGGTGTGCATCACTAGGAATCTAAGTGTCTTTCTGAATCAGTATTAGGTTTCTAAACATTAACATCTTTTGTAAGACTTTGATAACTTATCCGTAAGTCTTTTAAGTCTTTTTGTAAGACTTTTTTGTAAGTCTTTTCCTAAGACTTTTTGTAAGACTTTCATAACTCTCATTTGTAAGTCTTTAGGTTATGTATTGTAAGAATGTTTGGTAATGTATGATATTGGATTTGTTATATTTCAGGTTTTTAAAATTTGGATTTTGGTTTTTCAGGTTTTTACAATTTTTTTCTTTATATCTATTAAAATAAGACCACAGACAAGTCAGACACATTTTCGTGGCTAATACAGAACTAGCCAGAGAAAACTTGGTGGCTAAAAACAAGCCACACCGATAACCGTGGGTTGTCGTGGCTAAAATTGCCACGCAATAACGTAGCTTCGTCGTGGCTAATGGTAGCCACAGAGATAACGTAGTTTTGTCGTGGTTAAACGTAGCAACAGACATACCGTAGCTTTGACGTGGCTATAATAGCTACGAAATATTTATGTGGCTGTTTCACCGTATAACCACGAATTTTAGGCTATAGCCACAAATTTTACCGTGGCTATACACAGTTTTTTTACTAGTGAATTATACTGTTTATAACAACGTTTCGTCAAACTTAGTCTGATTGTCTATCAGTTGTATTTTTTTCAGTTAAAAACAAGCGGCATATAGACTATCTTTTTTTTATCAGCGGCATATAGACTATCTATGTACAGATATTTAAAGAAATCCCAATACATTGAATCCACAAAGAAAATTTATAAATTATAGCTTTTAAAGTTTTGTCGATTTTTGTAGGAACTATATTTAATTAAGGGCCCTAAACGATAGTTTGCATTTTGTACGTCTCAAGACCGACACTGATATTTGTGGATAAGAACAAAAACTGAGGTATGAATCGTAACACAATATAAGGCTTATTAATGATAGTTTAGTGCAAATAGAAAAATAAGAAAAGCATGTGTATAGAATACTTACTTGAACTTGTTGTGATGAATGCTTTTGTCGGTAGAGTCATGAGTCGGTGTCACCTCTGCATCCGTTACAAACCTATTTCGGTTTCTTGCCGCAGAAACAACCACTCTCACAATTCTTGTCAAAGGACTTCCTGTTGGGCGCTTGAATCGATACATCGGGAAGCCCGCGACGAAAATGAAGAGCGCAGAGGCTAAAACCGCAGTAGAAATATTGAAGCTAGAGCTCCATCCTTTGTTCTCCTCGATCCAAACCATAAGGGTTACGGCCAAGAAACCTCCAAGACAAACAGAGAAAAAATACCAATTGAAGAACCCTGAGATCAACCTCTGGTTTCTACTACCGATTTGGTCGCCTCCATGAGCAGGCAGTGACCCCTTGATACCTCCAACACCGGTAGCTATTGCATAAAGTCCTGTGAATAGAACCGTTGCTTGAAGAGGTGAAGGTGTTTTGTCTTTATGAGGTTGTAACTTAGGGCTATGAGCTTGGAGTGTCAACAAGATCAAACCCTGTCAAAGAAAGGAGTAAACTTTTAAGTTTTGTATTAAAGAAGTTTACAGTTTAACATGATTTGATGAAGTTTTTTGATTACCAGGAGTTCAATGGAACAAAAGAGGACGAAAGCGGCGAAGCGAGTGAGAAAAGAGTCGGCGACAAAACCACCAAAGATAGTGAGCAAAAAAGATGTTCCTATGACATTAGTCACCATGGTGGCTGCTTTGGCTGATGAGTAATGCATTGATTTCATAAAGTACATCATGAAGTTGGTTGAATATGCTAAGAACACCATATTCTCCATCGTCTCTACAACTACACATTAGACCACACCAAACTCATTATGAATATCTAATGATGTTTGTTAGTGAATTTAAGGGTTTTTGTTTCTACGAGTTTTAGAAAGTTACCACAAGCAATGAAAGCAGCTTTAATCCCACCATGTTTGCCAGTAATTGCGTCTTCGCCTCTCCAATCTTCAAACTTCTCGTCCATCTCATTCTGCATCTCTTCTTTCTCTCTTAGATTAACTATCAATTAATTAATATAATGTATATTTATTGTGTTTATATGTTGTTTATAAGTTGAAGTTACCGAAGGTAGGTTGCTTCTTGGATTTAGTTTATAAAGAACTAAGAAAAAAGTGCGTGATAGGTGTGAATTAAGGGCAGAAACGGTTAGGCATGACCACGGTTACGGTTATTACGGTTACGGTTTATTAACCACCGGTTACGGTTATAAATTTTGTTTAACCATAACCGTAACCATTTAATAAACGGTTAAACGGTTACGGTTTAATACGGTTCCGGTTAAAACGGTTACGGTTATATACGGTTATGGTTATATACGGTTACATTTTTTTGATGATATGATATTATTGAGAAAAAACTGTCTGTTAAAATAATTTTAAAATTTTTAAATTACAAATGATTTGATTAATAAAAATAAGTGATTTTTTTTTGGTAAGGAATAAAAATAAGTGATGTAGTGGGTTAGTGGGGACTTTGAAATTTGATCCACATAAAACACGATTTAGAAAAATAATTATGTATTTAAAAAACTAAAATGACAAAAAAATTAAATACTGTAATGTTTATCAAACTAATTAGAATAAATAATAACGAATATTTGCATCCACTAAGTCACAATCCACTTTGATTTTGTCACCGTAAATTTATTCAAATATTTTATTTAATATTAGCTAAAATAATACTATCATTTTTCGATTAGCAAAAAATATCAATTATTTATTTTAGTATCAGTTAAAATAATATCACTTTTTAATTTTTTATTTAGATTTTCTTAAATATCTATATAAAATTTCAATTTATTTTAATCAAATAATATTTTAAAACGGTTACGGTTATAATTTTACGGTTTAACCGTACGGTTAACCGACGGTTTTTATACAGTTACGGTTAATTAACGGTTACGGTTGATAATTTTTATAACCATAACTAATATTTTTTTACGGTTAACGGTTACGGTTTTTAACCGTTTTATACGGTTACGGTCTGGTTACGGTTTACATCCGGTCCGGTTACGGTCCGAAATACGGTTACGGTTTAGTTTTGGTCATGCCTAGAAACGGTAAGCAATTACTATCTATTGACCTCTTTAATTCACAAGTGTCCACTGACTTTCAAGTTTGGTTTGTTTTCGTTTGGACGGTAGTAAATAATTACAATATTTTTGTCTATATATAAGAATTACATATAAAAATTTATCACGATGCTCAAGGGTTATCAAAAAAAAACTTTGACCTAATAAATTTTCAATATAGATAAGAATATGCACAAAAAAGAAGAAGATAAGAACATGTATTCGCCGAGGTCTCATAACTATGTGGTTTAGTCCTCTGTACTGGTACCTCGTACGTTAGAGTTCCACTTCCACCATATCATAAAGGAAGACAAAAAGGCCAATGGACCATGTTGGCCAAGAAGTATATAAAATACAACATGTATATATTCAACCATATTTCTCGTAATGGTGTTTACAATTTAGTATCATTTCACTAATTTTAAAACTTGATAATGATTCAATAATCTTGTAAGAAATTTAGAAATTTAAACTCAAAAATAAGATTATATTGGTTATTCTTTTGTTATTTGTGCACTTTCTTAAAATATCGGATTGTTTACTAATTATAGTTGAAAATATTTGTTATTCATATTTGGTAAATTGGAAGACCTTGTGGCAATGGAATACAAGAAATAAATTTTACTAGATACTAACCCGTGCTACAGCACGGGCTGATTTTTTTGTAATTGTCGTTACGTTTTTTTTATTTATTGTGTAGTGCACTCTATTTTTTGTATCCGGTACGTGGGTGTTGAATATTGGTTTTGGTCAGTGAAAAACTGTAGACGTAGCTTGTTTTCTGAAATCGAGCGGTTTGTTTTGCAAAATTAGTTCATCTTTGTATTTGTTTTCTTACATACACTTTTGTTGGTTTCATCAATAATGTGGGACTTTGTAAGTTCCTTTATTTTGGAAAATATTTGCGGAAATAAATATTTTCGAATTTTTCAAGATATTAGTTAAGCTACTTATTATCATATTTTATCAATTAAATTCTAATTTTTCTAGTATGAATTGAAAGTTTTTAAGTTATTTTGATTTTATTATGACTATTATATTTATATTTAATATTATATAGATTGATTTGTTTTTACATTTATTAATCTGTTAGTTTTTATTTTTGGGAATTCTCAGTCCCAGTCCCATCTCATCCCAATCCCGAATTTCAAAGAGGACATATATAAATGGGACATTTTTTCGATATCCAAATTCCCGTCCCGTTTTTTCGTTTCTGCAAAATCACGTCTGAAATTCCCGTTTGCCCATCCCTTTGTTCGACAATTACTATCACTTATTAATTCTTAAAATAAAAAGAAAATTCAATACAATTTATAACCCGTTTTGAATAAATTTTAATTTTAATATCCCGATCTGATTTTATTTGTTTGATATCTTTTTGGAATATCCTATATATTGTTATAGTGAGGGAGACATCTTAGAAAATACTAACTTTGATTTTTTTCTTTACATATTTGAATTTTTGTTTAAATTTTTTGTATTGTTTAGTTTCCATATCTAAATATCCATAACAAATTACATATTAATAAATCCGGTAAATCTTGTTATATAATTCTAAGAAACAAATTACATCGAAATAAATCCAAATTAAATTCCCCCAAATACCACCATTTTAGTTTTCTTTCCAAAAATACCACTAATATCAAATTATTGTTCATAGGTATGGAATTTTAAATCTTTTGTTTGGGTTGATTATTTTGCAATTTAGGGTTTAGTATTTATGGGGTAGGGTTTAGTGTTTAGAATTTAGAAGTTAAAGTTAAAAATTTTAAAAATATATTTTATTTTGGTGGTATTTTTGTCCTAAAAACAAAAATGGTGGTATTTTAGAGAATTGCATACCTATAAACAATAATTTGATACCTATGAACAATAATTTGATATTAGTGGTATTTTTGGAAAGAAAACTAAAATGGTGGTATTTGGGGAAATTCCTTTCAAAACAAGAAATATCGTGAACCTCAACAAAGAGCATAAAACAATTTTCTGAGCTATTTAGACTATTCCAAACGAATTTTTGGTCACCTCTAGAGGCAATTTCTCGGTCATTCTAATGTTCCAAACCATCTCAAATTGCCCTCCAAATCATCAGAACACACCATAGACAATCCATTTTTGGCCTGGTGTAAACTTAACCATCTTTTTTCTCCCATTTTCCGATTATTTTCTTCACCGCTCTCCACGATTCAAATGTGTTTCCTTTTATTCGTTATTTTTATGTTTTTCTGACTTGAGCCTTTGGAAAACATCATTCATCGTGTTTGTTGTGGCGCAAGAGACCTTATTTCCAGAGTGGACAAACCATACGACCAATATAAATAACTTTTTACATATTAGAAAATAATATACAAGATAAATATGTATATTTGGTGCTGTAAAAGTATGTGTATAACCAGGGTCGACTCTGTACACAGCCGGCCGAAACATTCGCCTAGGGTCCCCCAAATTTTTAAATTTTAAATATATAAAATAGGCAACTAATTATATATTTTTTTGTTAATAGAGTCCCTAATTTCAAAAATTGCTTTTAAACCCCTTAAATTTGTTTGGGTCCTCAAAAATATCAGGGCCGACCTTGTGTATTATAACATCGTGATACGCGGCAAATAATAGTGTAACTAAAATTCATTACAACCATAATTTTTAAAATAAAACTTAACAATAATAATTAATATATTAATTTTATAATAACTTTTAGATTTTGTGTTAAACAACGTTTTCTATATTTGATGGATTTTATTGATTGGTAATGATAACCTAATGTAAAAATATAAACGTGTCAGAAACCATTGTTGATTGTATTTCATCTTCAGTTACCAATCAAAATTACAGATGAGAAAACGAGTGGTTGATATAAAAAGATGTTTATCTAGTACTTAATTGTAATTATCATAAACCTAATGTTTTATGTTTTGCTATTCTATAAATACTTATAGTTTTTTCACTTAACCTCATAGTATGAATTGATAATATAACCTATTTTTGCCGCGGCGCACCATAATCTCTTTTGTATTTTTATTTTTCTCTTTCCAGACGAAATCAGGGTAAGACTCCAAGATTTTATTTTCCGTTATTATTAGCGAGACCATCACAACAAACAAAAACCAAGCTCTTCTCAATGTCAATATATATTTACTAAACGATCAATATTTTTTATATATTAGGACTCAGATATCTCCGTTGTGCATAAATAATATTATATATTATACTTTTAATAAATTTACATGTAGATTATGTTAGTTGTGTTTGTTTATTTTTTCTTAATCATTTTTGTCATATCCATGAAACCATAAACCTCTATTTAAACATGTTTCGATTATTATACAAAAAGCTTATTCTTGTTTGGTTTTCCAAAAAAAAAAAAAAAATTGTAAGATATTGGTAATTTAAATTTTAAAAGTATGTTTTTGGAGCTTTTCATTTTATGGGTTATGTGTAGTTTGTTTACAGAAATGAATATTCCTGAAGTGGTATTTGAAGTCTTGGTGCGACTTTCATTGAAGAGCATTGCAAGATTCAGATCAGTGTGCAAAGAATGGAAATGTCTCATCGATTCCGAGTTCTTCCGAGATCATTTCCTCTCTCTCAACTCTTCGCCAGTCTCATGGTCAATAATCCAAACTAGACCTCACAAACTTACACTTGAAATCTTGGGTCACCATGGATGCAAAACATGGGGACTTACTCGTTCTCCAGCATCTTTCGTGAGTTTCTTGGCCCAGACCACAATCAGTAAAATACTAGTCCTAACTTGCACTGATGGATTGATCTTGATTTATCTAGAAGATAGATATGGAGCTCCAATGTACTACGTTGGAAACCCTTTGTCACAAGAATGGTTCCGAATCCCTCTTCCTCATTTCCTCTCATGCCAACGTCTTGTGAGATCTAATACGTACTCGCGTTTCAGCGATACAGGATTGGTTACAAAGATGCATAATGGTATCCTTGTGAGTTACAAGGTTGTGTGGTTGATCACTCACGGTGTTAGTAAAGTCGGTTTTGCTATTTACTCATCTGATACAGGGAAGTGGGAAATTCGAAACGTGACCTGTGTTCATTCTCATTTCTGGCTTAATCACCCTAAGTCAATTGCTTTGAATGGGATACTTCACTGGTTTTCAAATCTCAACACTTCTTTTGTAGCTTATGATTTCTATGGAGGTGACGTTCCTACTACTGATGATGCGTGTTGTATCATATATTTCCCCGATAGTGTAAAAGATTATGACTTACCGCGCTTTAGGAAAACCATCACAACCTCGGAAGGCTCTATTGTGTACTTCAACGAGTACCATAAGAATGGTAACTGCCCATTACGTGTTTGGAGGCTGGTCAAGTATACTAATGGTCCTGAGGCGTGGCAGCTCATTTGGGAAGTCAGCTTGGCGTCATTGGTCGAGTTAGGTATCGATTATTTCCCGGTTGTGATGCATCCTTTGAACTCTAAGATCATCTACTTGTGGAGCATGAACAAGAAAGGTATGGTGTTATTTAACTTGAGGACATATGAGTTTAGTCTTCACAAGGAAAACGAAGACGATAGCAAATGTATGGATGATTGCACATTGAGTTTTAACATGTGCAACGAGTATATGGAGAAGATATGTGGATACTTTTTCCCATCTCTTCACAATGGTCCTAACCATCTCCTCTTTTCACAGTATGTTTTCCCTCGTTGGTTGCACCGGCTCCCTGGTCTTAAACCTACTTAATGTTCTATGTTTTGAGTTTATATCCAATACTATTTAATGGTTTAAGAAATCAAATTTATGATGTCAGAGAAAAAAAATCAAATTTATATGAATGAATTAACTGTTCTGTGATGTTATCAATCAAAATCTTGTATTAGTAATACAATTTTTATGCATCCATTAAGACAAATATTATGCAACCTAAACAGCGATTCATAGACATTTTAGTGCTACGTAGCACAAAATAAGCTAACCATAAAAGGTTTACAAGTGAAATGATAATGTTTATCATGGGACGCAATCATCCACCGAAATGATACCAATACCCACAAGATTAACCGCTTTCGAGTATGTCTTATTTTTTGTATGTCATGCAAGAATACTTACTAAGTAAAATATGAGCCGGGAACTAGAAGCACACAATCAAGCCACTCAACCTTCCTCTAAATCTTATTTCCATCCGTCCTTTCATCTCAATCTCCGCACACCGAATCATCTTCTTAAAGCCGCCAATAGAAGGTGAATTCTTGTCCCACAAAACCACCATTTCTACCAGACAATCTAACCTAATGTTATCCTATCCGGACAACGAATCCGACAACCTTTTGGGTCATCCAGTCCATCTAAAACAATTACGGGTCATTTTTTTTATTTCAATCCATCATTTTAAAAATACTAACAATAATTGTAAAATGATTGAACATTACATCACTACCCGTAACCAAAAAAAACAAACTAATAGTAATACATAATCACCATTCCATTAATTTTCTTCAAACGACATAGTTTTGGCATTGACAAAATAAAAAATAAGAAAAAATTGTGATTTTGGACCCAAACATGATTACATTAGTAATCCATTCGCTGGATTTACCGGGTTGGGTTGGGGCGGGTCGGGTCGGAAATTCTGTTTTTTTTTTGGAACTTTTCAGTTTTCAATTCATTGGTTCTCGAAGAAGAAGAAGTGAAGGAACCCTAAAACTAATAGAATGGAGATTCCAGAAGTGACGTTGGTCAACGTTTTGATCCGATTTCCATTGAAGAGCATAGCGAGATTCAGATCAATAAGCAAAGAATGGAAATCACTCATCGATTCAGACTTCTTCAGAGATCTCTACATCAAATTCAATTCATCATCCTCAATCTCATGGTCAATCATCCAAACCAAACCTCACAAACTCACACTTGAAATCGTTGGCCACCATGGATGTCAAAGATGGGGACTTTCTCGTTCTCCAGGATCATTAGTAAGTTTCTTTGCAGAGACAGCAATCACTAAACTAAATGTCTTAGCTTGTACAGATGGGTTAGTCTCGATTTGTGCAGAAACTAGTGATGGGTCTCCGATGTATTACATTGGTAATCCATTGATGAAGGAATGGTTTCGAATCCCTCAACCTCCTTTTCGTAATTTCGAGAGATTACGAAAGCACGAGCGTTTTAGCGATAGTGGATTGGTTACAAAGATTCAGAATGGTGTTGTTGTGAGTTATAAGGTTGTGTGGTTGTTGACTCATGCAGCTAAGGTCGAGTTTATGATTTACTCATCTGATTCAGGGACTTGGGAAAGACGAAATGTGACTTGTCTTCATTCTAGTATGTGGACTAGTCAGGACAAGTCGATTGCTTTGAATGGGATTCTTCATTGGCTTTCAAATCTCACCAGTTCGATTATCGCATACGATTTCTATGGAGGTCATAATAATGATGTTGATGATGTTGATGATGGGTGTCGTATCATAAATTTCCCCGGTAGTGGAAAAGATGATGAGTTACGGCGTTTTAGCAGAACATTTACAACCTCGGAAGGGTCTATTGTGTATTTCAATGAGTTCCATGAGAATGTAAACCGCACATTGCGGGTTTGGAGGCTGGTCAAGTACACTGATGGTCCTGAGACGTGGCAGCTCTTTTGGGAAGTCAGCTTGGTTTCTTTGATCGAGGTAGGTATCAATTATTTCCCTGTGATGATGCATCCTTTGAACTCTGAGATCATCTACTTGTGGAGTGTGAACAAGAAAGGTCTGATCTTGTTTAACCTGAGGACAAAAGTTTTTAGTCTTCACCAGGAAACTAAAGACGTTTGCCAGTGTATGGATGTTTGCATCTTGAGTTTTAACCGGTGCAGCGAGTATATGGAGAGCATCTGTGTGCACCTTTTCCCATCGTTTCAAACTGGTCCTAACCATCTCGTCTTTTCACAGTATGTTGGCCCACGTTGGCTGCACCATCTCCCTCGCCCGAATCCTAGTTAGTGTACCATGTTTCAAGTTTCAGTCTGATAAGCTACAAAGAGTGACGATTGAAGGAAGAAGATAAGAAGCTCGTAACCGAATTTTAACTGACTTTGGCTTGATGTTATTGTGTGCGAGTTGTTTGTTAATATAAGTTTGAGTTCTAGAAAGTGAAGCTCTATAGGCTCTTCATTGTATTGATACATTGTGTCATTACAAGGATAAATACAGAGATTTATACGTTCATTCTTATCACAATTTGATGTACCATTTGCACATTCAAGTCTGTTTAGTATGTTCTTCATCAAAGAGTAGCAGCAAGAACCTCCACCAAATCATATGGTTCGGGGACTCGAAGCACACCATGAAGCCACTCAACCTTCCCCTAAATCTCATCTCTATAGTGCCTTTCAAACGAAATCCGGGCACACGATCTTCTTCTCATAGCCACCATTAGAATGTGAATTCTTGTTCCACAAAAGTACAAAACCACCATTTCTCCACCATATTCAGCCAATCTAACTTTGGTCGAACCCACCTCGGTCGAGCTCAAGGAATCCTTTGCAGCCTCTTCCTACTTAAATCTTTGCAGAAGGGCATGTCCTATTTACCATAAAGCTTGGAACTTTACGCCAAGTGTGACAGTCTAGGATTGAGACACATGCTTGATGGGTCCTCCATACTTGTAGATGTTTGAACTAACCTCCACGAGACAGGAGCGATGGGCAAGAAAAGAACTAGGAGATGGGATTGGGACCAAAAGATTGCCACTTGACTTCTTCCTTCTGATTTATACTGGTCTGAGTTCGGTCAGGTCTGCAGCAGACAGTGAACCAGTGTGGGTATGGGTCAGTAGGAACAAGAAGAGTGGTGATGAAGAAAGATCCTTTGAAATTTGAATTGAATCTAAATGGGCCTCAATACTTATAACACACAATAAGTATTGAATCTAAATTAGATTAGATGGTATAATTTAAAAGTTATTTGAGATGGTATTTTATCTTTAGTTACCAATCGGAATCACGGATAAAAAGAAAAAGTGATCATAGTTTAGTGATATTTCATCCACCAAGACTATACCATCTTTTGTGGAATTTAACTCTCATCCTCTCCAATGTGGTTAATATTTACTCCCTCCGTTTTCGAATAGTTGTCGTTTTAGGGTTTTTTTTTTATTTTAAATTAGTTGTCGTTTTATGGTAATAATGTAACTTATGCCAATAACTACCCAAATTACCCTCATTTTATTAAACACAAATTATTTGTAAATAATTACTTGTCATTTTTATGAGGTTAATATAGTCATTGTATACCTTTTCTTAATTTGTCCAAATACAGTTAAAACGACAACTTTTCAAAAACAGAGGGAGTAATACTCTTAATATGTCCGTCTGTTTTCGGTCCAAGTAAGAAAAGATATTACGGATGAAACAAACGATTAATATAAGTGGTAATATAAAACATGATTTTTTTGTATACATATAATTATCAGAGGTTTTCTTATTTGTTATTCTACACTTATAATTTTATATCCAATTTTTTATAAGATATTACTATTTCCAATAAAATAACTTATTTTGTTTGCGCCGCCCACAATAATAACGGTTTTTTTTTTTCATTTTGTCGACAAAATTAAATAAAATTACAATAGTTTAATTTTTATTATCATTAACGGAAAATAGTTTAATTACAATAGATCATTCAAATGCAACCTCACAAACTAACACTTGAGCTCATGAGTCACCATGGATGCAAAACATGAGGACTTACTCGTTATCCAAGATCTTTGATGAGACCACAATAAAAAAAATTACGAATTTTGTCTTGTACCAAAAGTGACCACAAGATTTTTAATCTATACTTTTAATAAGGAAACACCAAAAAATTATATTATTATGATAAAATATTAATTTTCAACATATAATTAATAATAAAAATAAAAATAAGTTATTACTAAATTATTTAAAAACAAATAAATCGTGAAATGCTTATATTGCATATATTTGGTTCATCACCAAAAACTGCATCAAGTAATTTGACAAACTATAAAAAATATATTTGAATTTATGAATTGACAATATTATTATAATACTTACGTTAGTATCTTGTTTTTCTCTAGTTTGAATCGATGTCATGATTTTGATGGAGAAAAAAAATCAAAATTTTTTCTTTGGCATAACAAAACAAAACATTTCATCTTTCTCTAGTTTTGGCTTGTACCGATGGATTGGTCTTGATTTACGCAAAAGCTAACGATGGAATTAATGTATTACATTGATAGTCCTCTGTTTCAAGATTGGTTTCAAATCCCCCTCCCTCTTTGCTTCTATTCGCTATGTTTTGAGAAACTACAGAACCACGAGCATTTCAACGACAATGGATTGGTTACGAAGATGAAGGGTGGTACCGTCGCTACATCTCATCAATGGGAGTGAGAAGGTTTGACGCTCAAGAAATCCTCCTGGACCCAGTGAGCATGCTACAGAAGTTTCAAGATGAAATCCAGCAAGTTGAAGAAATGTAGCAACCTCCATCTGATCAAATCTCAAGTGCTTAACATTTTATTTTTTCCTATGCATTGTCTGGATTTATGTTTAATGAACTTGTCTCGAATTCGTTTTGAGTTGTTGCTTTGTTGCGAGCGCTATTGTGTGGATTGATATGCTTCAGTTTAAAACGATGTGTTTCTCTAAAAAAAAAAAAAAAAGGAGTGGTACCGTTGTGAGTTACAAGGTTGTGTAGTTGTTCGCATTCGATGATGCTAAAGTCGATTTTTTTATTTTACTCATCTAATATTGGGACGTGGGAAAGTCGAAAAGTGACTTGTCTGTTGATACCGGATCCCAGTGTTGAATCCCGAATCCACATTGTTTTCATTCTAACTTCTGGTTTAGTCATCACAACTCAATTGCTTTGAATGGGATTCTTCACTGGTTGCCCACTTTCACCGTCTCTTTTATAGCCTACGATTTCTATGGAGGTCATGATCATGTAGTGTCTTCTGTTTTGAGTTTCAATCCCTATGTCTAGTTGTTGAACAAATCGAATTTCAAATATGATTCCACTGCTCTATGATGTTACCACTCAAAATCTTGTATATTAGTAATACAATCTTCATGTTCAAGTATGTGAGACAAAAGTATAGAAGGATGAACAATTCTTGGGTTCACTCCTAGGGGTGAACCCTTTTATTCACCTGTTCTATGTTTAACCAATGAAAATATGCCAACTAATATCACATTTAAAACATAAAATAATAAACTAAAATTATAATTAAACAAATTAAATAAATTAAAAACAAAAAATCTGTAAAGATGATTCACTCAATCTTCAAATATGCCAACTAATATCACCTCAATCTTCTGTGTGGCGTCTAACGATCTCCTGGTTACTTCCCTTCGTTGCTCCTCCACTAGAATTCCAAAAGAATGTCGTACGACCAGTTGGAGAATTCACCGTCACGATCCACAAATTATTATTTTTACAACCACAAATTGTTTGAAGTAACTTTAAATGGTGTATGAACCCATTAAAATTATGATCTAATAGAACATAGATCTGATCTGTAACTCATTCACTAGTTCTTGAAAATCAGAGGCTTCGATCAAACGTTTTGGATTTAAAATGTTCTCTCCGTAATCATTTCGATCATATAGCACTAAGTATAACCCAATTTTTTCTATAATCTGATGATGCTCAAACTTAGAAACTTTAATCTCTAATTATTATATTACTATTGTAGGATTGTTCAAAGAGATAAATCGAAGTCTTAGCACCTTGTTCATGGCGTTTATTTAACTTGTGTCCCAGATTTCTGGTTGAAGCTGTAAAGTATAAACAATGATGCATGTTCCTTGTTAAAGCTAATAAAGTTTTAGAAGGAGAAAAAAAAAAGAAAGGAGAAGACGAGAGACTGAAGACGGAGGGACGTTAACAGTTAACGTTTACACTTTACAGATTTTTTGTTTTTAATTTATTTAATTTGTTTAATTATAATTTTAGTTTATTATTTTTATGTTTAAATGTGATATTAGTTGACATATTTTCATTGGTTAGACATAGAAGAGGTGAATAAAGGGTTCACCCCTAGGAGTGAACCCAAGAATTGTTCTAGAAGGATCTAGAAGATTCACAATACTGTATATATCATTATCAAATATTGTATAGTTATGATATAAATATATTTATAGATTTGTATCTATCTAGTTTAGGAAATCTCTTTAATACCTATGTAATCCTAAGCATTATTCTCATGAGAGTAATAACATATTCTTCCAATCTCTATTTGACTATCTCTCATCACTTTATCATGGTATTAGAACAGAGGTTTGCTCCAAAGTTTTGATCTAGCGATAAAACTTCGTTTTTATTTTATGCTAAGCCAAGTGCTTTTTTTTTTTTTTTTTAAGCCAAGTGATTCTAACATTCAAGTTCATCATGAACCTCTGAATTTAAGCCAAAGTGTTTCCGTAATTCATGTCTAGCATAGACCTCTGAATCTAAGCCACTGATTTTACAATTCTACAATTCAATCATATCATATGCCTTTGAATCTAAAGCTATAAGCTTCTAAATCTATTTTTCTAAAGTATTTTTTGGTTAATATTTTTAATTTGACTCACATGCCAATTGTGCATCCAAAACTAAGCCAAAGTGCTTCTTTAATTTTTCTGTAATTTTAAATTGTCAATCAAAACAGTGTTTCAATGAGACTAATGATTGTAGTGAGCCACTAAGGGTTTAATGTCATTAGGGAAGAGTTACTCAAATGACGGATTTGGGTCGATTTGGGTCAACAACAATAAGTTTCTAGTTCATTAGTAGTGAACATCAAAGGTTATAAATTAGTAAAGAAATGATCAAGTCTATAGCATTCAACTAAAAATACAAACACACTAATTATCCAACAAATATGAAACAATACGTCAATACCCACAATCACTAAAAGATATATCACATTCAAGTATGTCTTGTATTATATATTGAATGCTTAAAACTTTTTGAGATTTAATCCGTGCATGGTACTCACTACTCAGACAAACATATAGTACATGATAGAGGCTCCAGTTTTACATTTTGTGTGTTTGTTGCTTTTTTGGCTAGAGTTGTTTCCGAGTCTGTGGTCAGCCTCTGAATAAAATGCTTAATAACTTGGAAAACGATAACAATTACGCATTTCACAAATGTTTTATCATTCTTATTGAACTCTATGATAATACAAATTGCGTGTCTTCCCTTTTGCAACAACATTCACCATTCTTAAAGATATGTACCTGATTCCCATCTCTTACAGTTATTTTTTTATCGACTAACCGGGTCAAGATGGACACGAAATCATGGCAGTCTTTACACAGAATTTTGTTCTTAACAACATGAACCGGAGCTTGTGATGGTGTGTAAATAAAACCAAACACAACAGCTTGTTTAGTTGAACATTTATGGGCTAAATTTGGAGATCTTCCAAATAACGTTTAATGTTTTAAGTTTAAAACTAGCCATGTGCAGAGGACGATTGAAGGACGACGAGAAGAAGCTGTTGAATGGAATTAACGTTTAATGGCTAAAATTAGCACATGTGGGAGCTAAATTGAATGGAGAATAGACACATGTGCAGAGGACGATTGAAGGACGAAGAGAAGAAGCTAGTAACCAAATTTTAACTGACTATGGCTTGATATTATTGTGTGTAAATTGTTTGTTAATATTGTTTGAGTTCTAGAAAGTGAAGCTCTAGAGGCTCTTCATTGTATTGATACATTGTGTCATTACAAGGATAATAAATACAAAGATTTATATATTCATTCTTATCACAATTTGATGTACTCATTTGCACATTCAAGTCTGTTTAGTATGTTCTTCATCAAAGAGTAGCAGCAATAACCCTCACCAAATCATAGTGTATGTGGTTCAGCATGCTTTGATTCCATTATTATATAAAAAAGTATTCTTCTTTAGATAAATAAACTAATTAATTAATTGAAATATTTAATTTGGTAGTATAAATATTCGAAAAAACTTTTTTGGAGCTTTTAGGAAATTGCCCTATATGAGGAATTCTTTCAAATACCATCATTTTGGTTTTCTTTCCAAAAATACCACTAATACCAAATTATTGTTAATGTTATAAAATTTTAAATCTTTGGTTTGGGTTGATTATTTTGCAATTTAGGGTATAGTATTTAGGGGGTAGGGTTTAGTGTTTAGAATTTATAGTTTAGAGTTTGAAAATTAAAAATTTAAGTTTATTTTTGTGGTATTTTTGTCCTAAAAACAAAAATGATGGTATTTTAGGAAATTGCCCTTTTTATATTTCATTGGTTCTGTTTCTTCTGAATTCAATAACCGAATGTTAGGATATGTTTTTTTTTTTTTTTTCTTTTGTTAAATGTTAGGATCGGATATGTTAGGATCTTCTCTAATATCTCTTGTTGAGATTTTATAATTGCATTGTGTATTTATACTTCTCTTGATATTAATGGAAATTATCAAGTTCCAAACCCTTACACCGAAGATGGATCTTCAAGACGACATGACAGTGGAAGTGTTGATGCGACTTCCATTGAAGAGCATCGCAAGATTCAGAGCAATGAACAAAAAATGGAGATCGATGATCGATACCGATTTCTTCCGAGATAAATTCATCTCTCGCAACTCATCTTCTTCAATCTCGTGGTCAGTCATTCAGATGCAACCTCACAAACTAACACTTGAAATCATTGGTCACCATGGATGCAAAACATGGGGACTTACTCGTTCTCCGGGATCTTTCGTGAGTTTCTTTGCCCAAACCACAATCAAGAAGCTATTGGTGTTAGCTTGTATCGATGGATTGGTCTTGATTTACGCAGAAGCTAGCGATGGAACTCCAATGTATTACGTTGGTAATCCTTTGCTTCAAGAATGGTTTCGAATCCCTCTCCCTCATTTCCTTTCCTTGCAAGATCTTGAGAGATTACGGAAAGACGTGCATTTTAGCGACAATGGATTGGTTACAAAGATGCAGAGTGGTATTGTTGTGAGTTACAAGGTTGTGTGGTTGTTCACTCATGATGATGCTAAAGTCGATTTTATGATTTACTCATCTGATACAGGGATGTGGGAAACTCGAAAAGTGGCTTGTCTTCATTCTAAAAACGGGTTTAGTCATGAGACTCATCACAAGTCGATTGCTTTGAATGGGATTCTTCACTGGTTGCCCACTTTCACCATTTCTTTTATAGCCTACGATTTCTATAATGGAGGTCATGCTGATGATGGGTGTAGTATCATAGAGTTTCCCGATACTCTGGAGTTATCAACGCGTTGTAGGAAAACCATCACGACCTCGAAAGGGTCTATTATGTACTTGAACGTTTTCGGCCGCGAAAAAGAAAACCGCACAATACGGGTTTGGAGGCTGGTCAAGTACATTGATGGTCCTGAGGCGTGGCAGCTCTTATGGGAAGTAAGCTTGGCGTCTTTGTTCAAGTTAGGTATCGATTATTTCCCGGTTGTGATGCATCCTTTGAACTCTGAGATCATCTACTTGTGGAGCATGGGCTATAAAATGCTCATCTTGTTTAACTTGAGGACACATGTGTTTAGTCTTCACGAGGAAACCGCATACTATAGCATGTGTATGGATGGTTGCATATTGAATTTTAACGGGTGCAACGAGTATATGTACAAGTACCATATCCCAGAGATAGGTCCTAATCATCTCCTCTTTTCCCAGTATGTTCTCCCTCGTTGGCTTCACCGTCTCCCTCGTCCGCAGTCTAGTTAGTAGTGTCTTCTGTTTTTAAGTTTGAATCCCTATGTTTAGTTTTTGAAGAAATTGAAACAAGGGGATGATGGTTTAAAATATTGTTAGATCAAGGGGTGTGGTTGCAATAAAAGAAAAAATTCCGAAAACGCCACGTCAGCACCTAGGGCGACGAGGAGTGGGATTAGGTCTTCGAAGCTTTCTCTACACGTTTCGGCTCTTCGGTGGCCAGCCGCCGGTCCTTCCTCATGACGGAGCCGGTGATTCCGGCCTCCCCAGGGGGAACAGCAGTCACCTCTCCTGAAGCCACCTCTCCTGAAGCATCTCAGCAAAAGTCCTACGCAGCCGTTGTCACTAAGCGTCCATCTCTAAAGAAGTTTGATTATGAAGTTTCTGTAATCGATGGGATTCCAACGATTGAAGTTCCAGATGAAGTGGTCAACGATTCAGTCCCTTTTTGGGAAGATTTTTTAGTAGGGCGTTTTCCCGATACAGCTCCACATGTAGCAAAAATCCATGTTATTGTTAACAAGATCTGGACTCTTGGAGACAAGTCAATCCGTGTTGATGTGTTTGAGAACAATTCCAAGTCAGTAAAGTTTAGAACGGGACGCTGCAACCAGATCAAGAATTCTGCGAAGGGGCATGTGGAACATTGCAGGGCAGCCTATGATTGTATCAAAGTGGTCGCCAATTCCTGAAGAGACGCTACCAGAAATTAAATCAATGCCTCTATGGGTGACAGTGAAGAATGTTCCTTACTTGATGTTTTCGTCGGGGGGGCTAGGATTTCTCACAAGTCCTGTGGGGCACCCTATCCGCTTACACCCGGAAACAGAGCAATGTACTGACTTCGACATCGCCAAAGTGTTTGTGGAAGTAAACCTCAGCCAGGAACTACCTCAATCATTCCGTTTTAAACTCGGCCAGGAAGTTGAAACGGTAGAGTTTATCTATCCTTGGCTACCTCCTAGATGTTCTCGTTGTTGTAAATGGGGGCATTTAGAAGATGTGTGTTTAATGAAACCGAAATCGTCTATCAAGCTGCCGTCTGAGGAACTTGAAGAGGGTGAGGTGGATGTCAACCATACCGAGAACAGTGAGCAACCTGCAAAAACCGTAAGTGATACTACTATTGTCTCCGGTTCTAAACAGTCTCCGGTGAAAACTACTCAGACAGTGACTCACACTTCTGATTTAGTGGCTACAATCTCAGAGAAGCAAGAAGGTTGGTCAGTGGTTTCTCCAGGGAAGGGTTGTAAAAGTAGAGAAACGTCTCTTCCTTTAGAGTATGGTGCAGTAACCATTCTATCTCCCTCACGGTTTTCAGTTCTCCAAGATACAGAGGATCATGAAAACACCACGGTTCAAGATGAAACAGAAGATCTACCGAGAGGCCAAGAGAATAATGACAGTACGGTGTCGAAAGAGAAGCAGAATTCTGTGATACCTGAGAAGCAGAATCCTCTGAGACCAACACTCCCACGTTCCTCAAAGAGTGCTCACAAGGTTGTTCCAGAGACTACCACACAAAAGCCACGAGATCAAGCTCAAAACTCTTCAAACACATATAATAGACGATCTTCCAAAAAAACATCCCATTAATGTCGGGTTTTTTCTGGAATATTCGCGGCTTCAACAAATCGAATAAGCAATCTGTGGTAATGGACTGGGTGCGAAGCAATAATATGCAGTTTGGGGGTTTGATGGAAACTAGAGTAAAGGAGAATCAAGCAAAAAAGGTAGTCGCTAAAGTTTTCAAAGATTGGGAGATGGTATCAAACTATGAGTTTAATCGACGTGGACGAATATGGGTGCTTTGGAGCAATCAAGTGAAGGTGCAGGTGCTTTATAAAAGTGGACAGATGATAACATGTGCAATTAAAGTCAGGGATTTCGAGGAGGAGTTTCTATGCTCGTTCATCTATGCATCAAACTTTTCTGATGAAAGGAAGGAGCTGTGGCAGGATATTAAAAATCAGCAAAACAATACAGCTTTCCGAGACAAACCGTGGCTTCTCTTTGGAGATTATAACAAAACGCTTGACCTGGAGGAACACTCACTTTTTGAAGTCTCTCCTATGGCCACTTCAGGTATGAGAGACTTCCAGGATCTGGTACGATATTGCTCTTTCGCTGAATTGCGAACAATTGGCCCGTTATACACATGGTGTAACAAACGGGAAGAGGGACTAATCTGTAAAAAGTTGGATCGAGTTTTAATGAATATGAATTGGCAACATTCATATCCACAATCATATTGTCTGTTGGATCCAGGTGGGTGCTCCGACCATCTTAGCGGGAAGCTTGTTCTAAAATCAGGGATTGGTAGGCCGAGAGGGCCGTTTAAATTCACAAATGCCATTGCTTCCCAGCCTGAATTTATGCAGCGCTTGGAAGACTATTGGAAACATACCCCAGCTCTCTATCATTCCACCTCTTCTCTTTTTCGGCTTTCAAAGAAGTTGAAGATGTTAAAGCCGATTTTAAAAGAGTTAAGTCGTAGTAAATTGTCTGATATTTCTCGAAGAACTTCTGCAGCATATACCGAACTGTGTTCCCTTCAACAGACGACCCACTCAAACCCAAATGCTCAGGTCATGGCAGAGGAGGCACTGGCTTTTGATCGATGGGAGAAACTCTCAGGTCTTGAGGAGAGTTTTCTTATGCAGAAATCAAAAATTCACTGGTTAAAGGTAGGGGATCAAAACAACAAGGTTTTCCACAATGCGGTTAAGGAGAGACAGTCACAAAATATGATTCATGAGATCATGAACCCGGCAGGCACAACGCTCACAGACTCTTCATCCATCAAAACAGAGGCTGTACGGTTTTTTTCGGAGTTGCTCTCCTTAGAACCGAACGACTACACTGGTCTCTCTGTCGCGGAACTTCAGGACCTGCTGCAATTCTGATGCTCTCCATCTGATCAAGCGCAACTTGTTGCCGAAGTTACAGAGGAAGAGATCAAGAAGGTTATGTTTTCTATGCCGATAAATAAATCCCCAGGTCCAGACGGCTTTACAGTTGAATTCTTCAAAGAAGCATGGCCGATTGTTGGCAAGGATGTTCTTATTGCAATTCAATCTTTCTTTAAGTTCGGTTTTCTTCCAAAGGGACTAAACACTACGATCCTTGCTCTCATTCCAAAAAAAACAGAGGCAAAGGAGATGAAGGATTACCGCCCCATCTCTTGCTGCAATGTCTTATATAAGACCATCTCCAAGATCATTGCCAACCGGTTAAAGCGCATTCTCCCGCAGTTCATTGCTCCAAACCAATCTGCCTTCATTAAAGATAGATTTTTGATGGAAAATGTCCTTGCTACTGAATTGGTAAAAGATTATCATAAAGTGGGAGTCAGTCCTCGTTGTGCAATGAAGATTGATATCTCTAAAGCTTTTGACTCGGTGCAATGGTCCTTTCTTCTCAATGTCCTTGCTGCGCTAAACCTTCCAGAACAGTATGTTCATTGGATAAAGCTTTGTATCTCAACAGCTTCGTTTTCAGTTCAAGTAATGGTGAATTAGCGGGCTTCTTTCAAAGTAAACGCGGTCTAAGACAGGGATGTTCTCTCTCACCCTACTTATTTGTCATCTGCATGAATGTGTTATCTGCTCAGATCGATAAAGCGGCACTAGATAACAAGTTCGGCTTCCATCCAAGATGTAAGAACATGAGGCTTACGCATCTTTGTATTGCGGATGATATCTTGGTTTTTTCTGATGGGAATCCAAGATCTATGGAGGGTATTTTTCAGGTTTTTTCAGACTTTGCTGCAGTCTCTGGACTGAAGATCAGTTTAGAAAAATCAACTTGGTATACGGCAGGCATCCCAGCTCCTACGAGAGATGCTATCCTTAACCAGTTCCCATTCGATACTGGCACACTACCAGTTCGTTATTTGGGGCTGCCATTATTGACCAAAAAGCTAACGTTAGAGGATTGTTTGCCATTAATGGAAAAAATTAGATCGCGCATAAGCTCTTGGAAACATCGGTTTTTATCGTTCGGAGGGCGACTCCAACTGCTGGCTTCGGTGATTTCTAGCCTCATAAACTTTTGGATTTCGGCGTTTCGGCTGCCGAGCTCGTGTGTTCGAGAAATTGAGAAAATATGTTCAGCGTTTCTTTGGTCGGGACCTGACTTGAATCCACGTAAATCGAAGCTTTCATGGACAGACGTGTGTAAACCAAAGCGAGAAGGGGGATTGGGGCTGAAGTCGATATTAGAAGCAAATAAGGTCTGCTGTTTCAAGCTTATATGGCGGATAGTATCGGCAAAAAGCTCTTTATGGGTGAATTGGGTGAAAAGGGAACTTCTACGCTCAAACTCTTTCTGGGCTATCAAAGAGAACACAAGCTTAGGCTCCTGGATGTGGAAAAAACTCTTAAAATACAGAGCCCAGGCCAACGGTTTCAACAAGATGGAGGTGAAGGCTGGGAAAGATACATCTTTTTGGTTTGATAATTGGAGTCCTCTGGGACAGTTATATGGGATTCTTGGGAAGCGAGGCTTTATAGACATGGGTATTGTCTCTCAAGCTACTATGGAGAGTGTGATCACCGGTCATAGGAGGCGTAGGCATCGGGTTGCTATTCTCAATCAAGTGGAAGAGGAAATTGATCGCTTAAGAAGACATGGGGCTAGCGTTGGGGACGACCTGGCGTTATGGAGACAAATGGATGGTACCTTTAAACCAAAATTCTCTTCAAAAGACACTTGGAATCAAATTCGTCAGGCTGGGCATGTCAACGCATGGCACAAGGGAATTTGGTTTGGTGCTTCGACACCTAAGTATGCATTTATGGCGTGGCTTGCAACTCACAATCGCTTGGCTACCGGGGATCGAATGCTCTGTTGGAATGTGGCAACTTCATCTTCTTGTGTCTTCTGTCATGTACCATTAGAAACACGTGATCATCTTTTCTTCAGCTGCACCTATTCCTCTCAGATATGGTACGCTTTAACCAACGGCCTCATGCTTCATCGCCACACCAATGTCTTCCAAGACATCCTCTCACTGATTTCTGGGTCCACTTACAAGGGAACAGCTCGCTTCATCCTTCGATACGTCTTTCAAGTCACCATCCATTCACTTTGGCGTGAGCGAAACTGTCGCCGACACGGAGAGATACCAGACTCGGTAACACAGCTCACGAAATTCATCGACCGTACGGTTCGCAACAGACTCCTCACATTAAGTACACCAACCTCAAAATTTGGGGATGGTCTTCTTATTTGGTTTGGATCTCGGAGTTAATCTATATAGCCTATTAGCTTTTTATCAATTACATTTCAAAAACAGTTCAGCATAAGGACGCATTTATTGTAACACAGGCTTTTGATTGAATACAATTTTACATTCATTCAAAAAAAAAAAAAAAAAAGAAAAGAAATTGAATTTCAAATATGATTCCACCGCTCTACAATGTTTAGTAATACAATCTTCATGTCCGAGTCTGTGAGACAAATGATGGTAGTGAACATATATATTCAACACCTTTTTGAGGTTTATTCTTAGTTTAATAATTTAATTAACGTTTATTCTTAGTTTTGGAATATTCGACACCTTTTTGAGGTTCACTTTCAAAACGAAACATATCTACCGTTAAACCGAAAAACTATCTAAATTACGTGAAACAATCAGAATATTTGAATTAAAATAAAATAAAATAACTACAAAATACTCACACATTGTGACCAAATAATCTAGATTTGCTATTAAATATGGTATTTTGACAAATGTCAAGACCCCGTTACATTTTCATAAAATCTTTAAATCAACCGCTAGCTTTAACCCTCATGTTGAGGACAAACATCAAAAACTTTTTACTTATAAAACGTTAGAACTTAGAAGACTTCTTTAATACTTCTTTACGTTCATGTTTTATGCATAGTTCACTCACAAAGTCATCACCATGCAACACTCTCTTCGTTCTGATCTTCTTCCTTCGAAGACTTCTTCTCATTCTCATTTACTCCCACAAATAAAAAATGCAAATATTTCTCGACGACTTCTCATTAATCCTTTGATCAGAATAACAACACTTCCTGATTTTCCTCCTTTGTTCACTTCTCCGGTTACGTCACCGTTTAAGCTTAAACCCACGCGTCCAAACTGAAACCCTATCCAGAAGCTAGCAGCTTCGGTTCTTGACACGATTGAGTTCTCCTTCGTTGTACCTATGGAGCAGAATCGTCCGCTTCCTAAACCGACCGATCCAGTGGTTCAATTATCTGGTAATTTTGGTCCGGTTCATAAATGTCCGGTTCAGCACGGTTTAGAAGTTGTTGGTCATATTCCTTCTTGTCTACGTGGAGTTTATATCCGTAACGGCGCTAATCCTATGTTTCCACCGTTAGCCGGACACCATTTGTTTGACGGTGACGGAATGATTCACGCCGTTAGTATCGGTTCTGATAATCAGGTTAGTTACAGCTGCCGGTACACTAAAACAAACCGGCTTTTTCAAGAAACCGAGTTTGGACGATCGGTTTTTCCTAAACCAATCGGCGAGCTTCACGGCCATTCCGGTCTAGCTCGACTTGCTCTCTTCGCGGCTCGAGCTGGGATGGGACACGTGGCATGAGCGTAGCTAACGCTGGTGTGGTTTACTTTAACGGAAGGTTATTTAGCCATGTCAGATGATGATCTTCCTTATCAAGTGAAAATCAACTGTCAAAGATATCTTGAGACGATTGGACGATTCGGATTCGATGATCAGATTAACTGTTCAGTGATAGCTCATCCAAAGGTGGACGCTACCACAGGAGATAGATCTTCACACTCTGAGCTACAACGTTTTGAGGAAAGCTCATCTCAGGTATCTTAAATTCGACACGTGCGGTAAAAAGACACGTGACGTGGTGGACATCACGCTCCCTGTCTCCCTGAACCAACGATGATTCATGATTTTGCGATAACCGAAATTTTTGTCGTTATACCGGATCTGGTATTCAAATTATCCGAAATGATTCGGGGTTTTGTCAAAGCAGGATCAGACCGGGTCCGGTATAAATTGGGTTTAACTATATTTATAACACAATAATCTTTATATTTATATTAAAGAACATTAACTATATTTATTTATGAATTTTATTGATTGGTAATAATAACATAATTTAAAACGTTAAGTTATTGGAATTTGGACTTTATTATTAGTTACCACTTTCCACTAAGATGATTTTCGAATATTTGTAAAGAAATGCAATACTACTTCGTTTTCTTTGTAATGTAGAACTGCAATACTTATAACACAATAATCTTTATATTTATATTGAAAAACATTAACTATATTTATTTATGAATTTTATTGATTAGTAATAATAACATAATTTAAAGCGTTAAGTTATTGGGATGTGGACTTTATATTTAGTTACCACTCATAGTTGCATATATAAAACAGAGTGATGTTAGTTTAGTGACATTTCATCCACCAAAATCAGTACCATTTCAAATCTCCTTCTCTTCAATTGTGGTTAATAGGTTAATATGTCACTCTGTTATAGTCTAAATGTAAAAATAATGCGCATGAAACAAACGATTAATGTTATAATATAAGTGGTTGATTAATATAAGTGGTTGATATAGAAAATAGTCTTATGAATATATACTTATATTTGTGATCTTTGATTTCTATATGATATCATCATAGTATCTCATAATATACATTATTATATCCCTCTAAAGAATTTACGATAAACTAATTAATTAATTATAACTTCTTTTGGTAATATAAATATTCAAAAAATTTGGTTTTGGAGCTGTTTCAATTCATTGGTTCTCTGTTTTCTGCAGAAATCGAAGAAGAAGAATCATTCAAGAACCGAAGATGATTACTCCCTCCGTATTTTAATAAGTGTCGTTTTAGAAATTTTATTTCTTTGAATTAGATGTCGTTTTCAAATTTTTATGCAAAATTTATCACTTTTTAATGTTTTATGACATTCATAAAACATTAAAAAGTGATAAATTTTGCATAAAAATTTGAAAACGACATCTAATTCAAAGAAATAAAAATTCTAAAATGACACTTATTAAAATACGGAGGGAGTATTATTCAAGAAGACATGAAAATGGAGATCTTGTCGAGACTTCCACTGAGAAGCCTTGCACGACTCAGATCAGCGAGCCAGAATTGGAGAGAGCTTATAGACTCCGATCACTTCAGGGTTCGCTTCATCTCTCGCTCTCGCAAGTCATCTTCTTCAGTCTCCTGGTCAGTGGTTCAGATGCATCCACACAAAGTTACGCTAGAAGTTGTTGGTCATTACGGATGCGAAACCTGGGGACTAAGTTGTTCCCCGGGATCTTTGATGAAGTTCTTGATGGAGACCACAATCAAGAAACTGCTTGTGTTGGCTTGTACAGATGGGTTGGTAATGATATACGCAGAAGCTATGGATGGAACACCAATGTATTACATAGGTAACCCATTGTTTCAAGAATGGATTCGAATACCTCTCCCTCCTCAGTTATCTTTGCAACAAGTTAAGAGCTTACGTAACCCTTGGGATTTCAGAGACGACACTGGGCTGGTTACCAAGATGAGTGGTGACGTTTTAAGCTACAAGGTTTTCTGGCTGTTTGCTTTGGGTTTTGATGAAGATAATACGATTTACTCATTTGCGATTTACTCTTCTGATACCGGGACATGGGGAATTCGTAACCTGACTTGTCTTCCTTCTAGCTTCTTGGTAAGTATCAAGAAGTCGGTGGCTTTGAATGGTTTTCTTCATTGGTTGTCCAGTGACAGCGATTGCTTTATAGCTTACGATTTTTATTGAAATCATGATGGGTGTAGTATCGTAGAGTTCCCTGATAATGGAGAACTTCAGCAGTTATTGCGCTTTAGGAGAACCATCACTACCTCGGAAGGGTCTATTGTGTATTTCAACGAGTTCTGTGAAAACGAAAACCGCATATTACGGGTTTGGAAGCTGGTCAACTACAATGATGATGGTCCTGGGGCGTGGCAGCGCATTTTTGAAGTCAGATTGGCGTCTTTGATCACGTTAGGTATCGATTATGTCCCGGTTGTGATGCATCCTTTGAACTCTGAGATCATCTACTTTTGGAGCAGGCTCAATAAAATGCTGATCTTGTTTAACTTGAGGACACATTTGTTTAGTCTTCACGAGGAAACCGCATACTGTAACAGGTGTATGGATGGTTGCATCTTGAGTTTTAACGGGTTCAACGAGTATCTGCAGACGTACCATATCCCAGGGATCGTATATGGTCCTAACCATCTCCTCTTTTCCCAGTACGTTCTCCCTCGTTGGCTGCACCGTCTCCCTCGTCCACAGCCTTCTTAGAGCATCCTCAAGGCTAGATACATGATTTTGGTTCTTAAGCGTGTTTTTATTATGAAATTAGAACTTAGATGATATAGAAAAGTTGGTTTATTGCTAGCGTGTATACATTTTTTAAAAATAACTCATATGTTTTCCGTTCCTCTAAAATTACCATTAACACCCTTGATTAATTTTTTTTTGTTGTAACTACAAAATTTAGTAAAAGAAATTAACATAATCCACGTCATTAATTATAATCTCACGACGACAAAACTTTAATTCTCAAAACAGAGGGAAGGGAAACTCAAGAGTCCATTGTTCGCAACTGTTCACGGCGAGGAAAAAAAAAAATTCTCTCTTCTCTTTCCGGCGATTTCGAACAATAAACCCTAAATCGACCGGAATTTCGTCTTTTCCGGCCGTTTCTCAGTCGCATTTCGTCTCATTTTCAACGAACTCGAGTGGCTTTCTTCATCTTCCATTGATTGCGTAAAAATCTCTGCTTTCATCACTCTCGGTAAGTTTGAATATCTCTATTTTTGAGTTTAAACCAATATATGAAACTTATAGCTTTTATCGGTGATTATTACGGCTGATTTCCGCTGTCATTGTGGCTGATTTGATAGATTTACTGGATTTGGTGTCTGGTTCAATACGACTGAGTTACGGGTTGTGTTAGGGCTAATTTATGGTTTATATTGGTGTATGTGGCTTTTTATCGGTGATTATTACGGCTGATTTCTGCCGTCGTTGTGGCTGATTTAAAAGATCTACTGGATTTGGTGTCGGGTTTATTACGACTGTTACGGGTTGTGTTAGGGCTAATTTGTGGCTGATCTATTATTTATGTTTTGGCTGAGTTGTGATTTATACTCTGTTCGATGTAACTATACTCTGTTTGATGTAATATTCTTTCTTATTAGATGGATGAACAAAGGAATTACCCTCCAAGACTGTATGCAGAAGGGCAGTCTAATCTTGAGAAGAAAGATCTTAACCACAGTGTTCTACTCGGCCAAATGGATGACTTAAGAATTTCTGTAGGTGAAACCGTGTGGAATGAAATAAAGGAGTACCCAACTGGAATAGCAGCCAAAATATATGAGAAAGCCATTGTATGGTCTGCTAAAACTGTCCACTACATGCTATGCAGACAGTTAAGAGTAAGGAAGAATGAGGTTTGGTTTCTCATTGGTGGTAAACCTATAAGATTTGGGTTGAATGAGTTTGAGTATGTCACGGGTTTGACCACATATCCGTTGCCTACAGAGCCATTTGAGCCTGGAGTTGATTACAGAGCGTTTTTAAGAGAATTGGTGCCTGCTTCTGTAGAAGGAGGTCTCATTGTTGCTCCCACTTACTCTGAGCTTGTGGATGGAATAGATAAATGCCGGAATTGGCCACCACAAGACATTAGGCGTAAATGGATGGGGCGGTTGTTCCTAATAGCAATTGGTATCCATGGACTTCATCACAACTCTAGAATACCGTTGGAATCTGCTAAAAGAGTTTTTGATGATGAAGCCATGAATAATTATCCATGGGGTCGGGTAGCATTTCAGTCTCTTCTTGGGTCTATCAAGACCCTTAGTCCTACCGGAAGGACGTACACCATCAACGGTCTGGTGTACGTATTACAAGCATGGGCTTATGAATCTATCACATGCTTTGGAGAACTTTTTGGTAACCCATCCGACGGGGATATGAGTCCTCTGTTGCGATGGCAGGGAAACCGCACACGAAGAGTTTTGGGTTCGGTCATTGCTGAAGAAATCGAAAAAAAAGGAGAGGTAAGATTTAAACTGAGTTATAATTATTATGAGTCATTGATGGTTGAGTTATTGTTAATTGATAGCTGAGTTATAATTGGCTGTGACTGAGTTATGGATTATTGTGACTGAGTTGTGTTTTACTGATAGTTGAGTTATGGTTTATGATGATTATTGTTTATTATATCTGATGTTGTAGTTGCGTGTAAGGAATATGATTGAAAATGCTAGAGGGCTATATCCTGAGTGGCCTGATGAACCAGAAGACCCAGAACTTGATAATCTGATCCAAGACTTGTCGGATGGGAGGTTTGTACAAGGCTTCTGGGATCAAAAGGTGCCTGAAAAGATGATTGAGAATAAGAAGAAGAAAAAACCAGCTACTGAATTGGATGATTCTCATCATATCGCAAAGAAGCGTAAAGGCTTGAAGGAGAATGATGTTGATTTTGATGAATCTGTCGGGAATAAGAGTGATGAACCAAAGGTAATTAATATTGTATATTGTGTTGATATTTAATGTTTGGTTAGCTTGCTTATGCGTTTTTTTGTGTATGTGTTGCAGATTTGTAATGAGAAGGAAGATAATGTGTCGCTTATAAAACTCATTATGGATATGGTGGCTAATTTCAGTTCAAGATTTGATAATCTTGATACAAGCATGAACGGCTTATATTCACGGCTAGAGAAGGTGGAGAGTGAATTGACAGAGTTGAACAAATGGAAAGATTCAAACCTTTTCCGTATCAAGGATCTGTTGAATACTGTTCCAAAATCATCCGCAACCACTGAGGTAAAAGATACTGTCCAATCATCCACTGAGGGAAAAGGTCACGTCAACGTAACCCCGTCTACCGTTCCACCGCTACCTGTGAAATATGCAAGTAGTCATCCTCCGGTAAGCTAACAGTGCCATACCAACGACTGATTTATCATTATATCGGCTGAATTAAAAATCCATTATGACTGAGTTATCTTATTTTATTTGTAATGTTATTCAGGGGAAGGATGCCAAAAGTCTTGAGAATGTTCAGAAGAACCTGAATACGAATATGGAAGTGGATGATAGTATCTTTGAGGTGGTTTTTGCGAAAGATGATGGTAAGAAGAAGAAGTCTCATGTGAATTTGAGAAATAAGAAGACAGTAAAAGAGTCCAAAAAAGCAAAAGCAGATGCCAATAAAGCTTTAAATGATAAAGAAGCATTGGAGGGGAATCTGGAGAAAAGGCGTAGGGGAAGACCACCTAAAGATAAGGCTGTGAACAAAGTCATTGTCAATCCAGAGGAGAATGAAGAAGAGTTGACATCAGCTGATAATGTGGAAGATGTAACAGCTGATGATGGTGATGATGCGCTGAATAATTTAGATGGTAAATCAGTTAAAGCTGATGGTGTGGCTGATGTAAAAGCTAATGTTGATAATGTGGCTGCTGATGCAAAAGCAGATGCCAATGAAGCTTTAAAGGATAAACAAGCATTGGATGGGCATCCGGCCAAAAGGCGTAGGGGAAGATCTAATAAAGGTAGAAAGCCTGATAATGTGAAAAAATTCATTGGCAATCTAGAGGGGAATGGAGAAGAGTTGACATCAGCTGAAGATGCGCTGAATAGTTTTGCTGCTGAAGCAGTTTCTAAAAAAGCTGATGTAAAAACTGATGGTGATGATGTGCATGATATACTTGATGGAAAAGCTAATGTTGATGAACCGCAGAAGATACTTGGTGAAAAAGCTGGTCATGATGAACCGCATAAGATAATTGGTGAAAAAGCTGATGCTGAAGAAGACACTCATGATGATGATGAGGGCGCCATTATACATGATGGTAATGAGGACGCCATGATACCTGAGTCTGAGGATGATGATGTGGATGAACAGATGAGGCTTAAATGGATAAATGATATCAGGAATCAGAGTGTTAAGCTGTCCGTTAAGGGGAAAGATACGAGTAAACTAAAAGATAGGCCAACATGTGTTTTTCCTATTATTAGAGACGACGGACTGACATGCATGAGGAAGAACTGTAAAGCTTCATCCGCAATATATGATCCTTTTGCACCTGCTGATCCGGATAGAGTAAAGAAACTGGATGAACACATATCATCAACAGTGAGGTATGATCTTGTTCATTAATTTGTTAATTACAGCTTCTTGTTAACAATGTTGTTTTAACATGTTGACTTGTGTTTGTCTGTCAGGGGCATGAAATTGGGAAAGCGTGACGACATTCATGAGTTCTATAGGATCTTGGTTACCCCGCGAAGGTCGTGGCCCGCCACAGACAACACGTGGGGATGGCTGAACGAAAGTGTAAGTTTCACGGCTGAGTTATTCTATGACTTATTATTCGTAACAGCTGAGTTATTATATGACTTATTATTCATTATGGCTGAGTTATAATTTTCCGAATTAATATAGGCGACAACTGAGTTGTGCTGACTTGTAATTTATTTCGGCTGAGTTATATCATTAATTTTAGACGTATTATACATTATGACGGAGTGATGCTTTTTTATTACAGCATATCGCTGCGTACCAGAGAGTCCTCAGACGTAGGTTGATTACAGAACCCTGCCCATATCATAGCAAAGGCATTGCGTTTGTAGATCAGTTCTTCACCGCTGGCATGGTCATAGATTATCCTCAGTTCAAAATTAGACCTAAGAAATTCAAGTTTAACGGGAGCAACTATGAATCTGTAGTCAAAGGTTTGTATCCGGATGATCAACAGACTCGTATGACGTGGCTGTCTGAGGTTTGGCATGTGTATTTCGTTGTACAATCCGGAGGTGATCATTGGTTGGCGCTGGACGTGGACCTGGCTCGTGGCCACATTGATTGCTACGATAGCATATATAATCCGACGAAGAAATCACAAGTTCTTGAAGCTTGTAGGCCGATTAGGGAAATGATTCCGTACATGCTGAACGATTCACTTTCTTCCCCCTCCTCCTCACCAATTTGTAGCTACAAGCCGTTTACTTTCAGATGGAAGCGTCCAAAGAATGTGCCTCAAAACGAGAATCCCGGAGACTGCGGTGTGTATGCGCTAAAATACATTGAATGTCTCGCCCTTGGTGTTACTTTCGATGGCCTTTGTGATGCGAACATTCAGGGTTTACGGCTTAAGATGGCAGCAGATATACTGGCGGAGGAACCTACGATTTACACGGGATTTATTAACTAAGGAGGCAGACAATTTTCTATGTAATTTTATGTTTTAATTCTAGGAATGTTTATTTTGTGGACATTAGATATAACTCAGCCAGTACGCATTATTAGTACTTCAATTAACAATATAAATCAGCAGTAAATCATTTATGAATCAGCCGTGAAAAAGAAATTATTAATAAATCAACGAACAATATAACTCAGCCACAATGAATCGTTAAATAATCTATTAATCATTAGTTGTACATTACTTAACAATATAACTCAGATATTAGCCGCCAAAACAAAGGTTAACAAACTTTGGCGCGAAACCATCAGTTAACAAACGTAACCTTTCGCATTCCTCTTCGTATTTTCTCTATATATATCAGATTACCCTCATATTGTTTGTCATTTTTTCTCTATTTCTTTCTGTTACATATTCTTATCGACATGGAAGGTGTTCCTCAAACCAGAAGTCAGTTTCACGGAGATGTTAAAGCGATCCTATATGCTGCTGATCGCGAGAATCTATCCGTTCTAAACCCTGGTAGTGGTTTTGGTTTCAATATTGACAAAACCTCTGACACGTTTAAAGAGTTCGATTTCAAACTATATTGCGCATTCACAGATATCCTGAGAGACAATTGGGTACATGCGTGGCCGACTTCTCGCTGCATTCCATTCCATTATAGGAAACAATGGTTTTTAACACTCGCGGTAAGCAAGCAGTACCGATATTTCCCTTGATATTAAGCAGACTAACAATTCAATGTTGTTTCTTATGAATATCTTATTTTTATTTATTATTTTTTGATGAGTAGCGTCAATACACGTGGGATCCGAGACATACTTTTACGGTGTGGAAGCAGTTTAATTTGGTGGTTCGAGAAGTATACCGAAGAGAGATTCGTCATCTCATTTGGGAGCATAGAAATAATAAAGATAAGCCCGACTGGATGAATAAGAAAGTGTGGAAAGATTTTCTTTACATTTTTAGGGAAATTTTATTTTAATCTATTTTCAATTATCTGTAAATTAACTTTTGTGTTAGTTCACCCATGTATTTTGACAAATGAATATGAGAAATCAGACATGAAATTACTTATGAACAAAATAACTCATCCAGAATGAGATACATAAATCAGCCATGAAGCAATATCGATACACCAATTAGCATATAATTCAGCCACTATGTGATATATACGCAACCTTTCGTTTTCCGTGAAACAAAAATTTGTCTCGAAACCATAAGTTAACAACCGTAACCTTTCGCCTTCCTCTCCGTTTTTTCCCTATTTATATTAGATTACCCTGATTTTTCTTCTCATATTTCGAGCTTATTCTCCCTGTCTCATATTCCAGCGAATTTTCTCTGTGTTACATCTTCTTATCGCCATGGACGTTATTCCTTCCATCAACAGTCAGTTTGACAAAGAGGTTGAAGCGATCCTTAACGCTGATGGACGTGAGAATCTTCCCGTTCAAAACCCTGTTGACAAAACCTCTGACACGTTTGAAGAGTTCAATTTCAAATTATATGGCGCCTTTAGAGATATCCTGAAAAACAATTGGGAGCATGCGTGGCCGACTTTTAGATCCATTCCATTCCATTATAAGAAAAAATGGTTTTACACACTCGCGGTAAGCATCATTGAAATGTGATATTAAGAAAGCTAAAAATTTTATTATGACTGTTATGGATCAATTTTTTTTTGTTTTTCTTTTTTCTTATGTGTAGCGTAAATACTCGTGGCATCCGAGGCATACTTTAACGGTGTGGACGCAGTTTAATTTGACGGGTCGACAAGTATACAGAATGCAGATGAATGATATCAGGCTCAAAGTGATATCTCATAGCGATAAGCCCCAAAGATCTCTAAAGCGCCTGCATGTCGCTTTAGCACGACAAAAGAACCGGAAACTAGTCTGCATGATTTGTAGCAACATAGTAATAACAAGATCATCAGATAGGGACATGATGTCCAAAGTAGGCAAATTTGTTTCTCTTTTTTGGCGAACGGATCTGTGGTTGTCGCCATGTAAACGATCTCTCATGGTGTATACGTGAAAACCCTTCGTATTCTGAATTCTGAATGGTTACAACGTCTCTAGGCGAGACTTATATGACGGTGGAGAAGCATGATCGATACGTTGCGACTTAATGCATTAAATATCAATTTTTAAAAACGATAAATTACTAATTTAGGCGGTTAAAGTTATACTATGTTTTATTAGCATTTCCAAAAACTTTGCCTAATAATGATTATTGATTTAGTCATACCCTATATACACACACACACACACACACACACCGTACGAATGTTTGAATTTATTTGAATATTTTTTGAGTTTTGAATGTATGAATTATTCTGAATAAAATCTTTTTTTTTCTTTCTTTTAAATTAACGTGATGATTACTGAGTTTATTAACGTAATGTTGGGTTGCGTTTCCCAATAAACACGCTGTTTTTGTGGGGAAACGACAAATACTAATAGAACCCGTCTCCTGTAACTTAACAAAAAACAGCAGCCGTCAAAAACATGAGTTAATGAAAATAAATATTTATAATTTTAAAATAAAGACGTCGCATCAAAAACGGCGCATCGTGCGGTAAAAAGCATCTTGTTTGCATTCTCTATATATATAATATTTGGTGGAAACGAGTCTATAATATCTCATATTATCTCTTTCCTTTTTACAAACTCATTTCCGTTTCCGGCAATACATCAACTGTGATCAATGGATGCATCCGGTTCCGGTTCCGGTTCTGGTTGAAATGGTAACTACCGTATACAATTATGATATATTCATACTATAAAGTAAACACTTAATTGATTAATTGATTTGCATACATCAACCGCAACGAATATGATGACTGATTTATAATGAGTGTGACTGATTTATCACATCATATTATGGCTGATTTATTGAGGTATTATTTATACAGAGTTAACATTTTTTTTTTGTCATTAATAATTTTAATTTTTTAACAGACAATGGGATCTAAATTTACTGTCAATTATTTCAAACTAAATATATGTATTAGTAATAGTTTTAATTTAAAAAAATTTATTTATAAGGAGTTTGTGATAATAACAAATCAGCCGTAACCAGAACGTAACCCAACTGTAACGTATGTTCATGCCGCTTAATACGAATGTTTGAATTTATTTGAATATTTTTTGAGTTTTGAATGTATGAATTATTCTGAATAAAATCTTTTTTTTTTCTTTCTTTTAAATTAACGTGATGATTACTGAGTTTATTAACGTAATGTTGGGTTGCATTTCCCAATAAACACGCTGTTTTTGTGGGGAAACGACAAATACTAATAGAACCCGTCTCCTGTAACTTAACAAAAAACAGCAGCCGTCAAAAACATGAGTTAATGAAAATAAATATTTATAATTTTAAAATAAAGACGTCGCATCAAAAACGGCGCATCGTGCGGTAAAAAGCATCTTGTTTGCATTCTCTATATATATAATAGTTGGTGGAAACGAGTCTATAATATCTCATATTATCTCTTTCCTTTTTACAAACCTATTTCCGTTTCCGGCAATACATCAACTGTGATCAATGGATGCATCCGGTTCCGGTTCCGGTTCTGGTTCTGGTTCAGCGAAGAGAAAATATGATGCATGTGTGAATATATTGGAAGAGATACGGAAGATGAAGTCGATAATCAATAAAATGCAAACCATGATTAGAGAGAATGAAGAAGCACACGAGTTGGATAAAACATTCCTTCAGAAGCAAGCGGAACGTGATCTGTTAGAGAGAATGAAGAAGCCTGATTTTAACATCGACGAAGAGATCCGTACGGTCGACTTCGAGTTAGCTATAGCCGATGTGGAGAAGTACGCATTCAAGAGGACAGATTTCCAGTGTGATAAATTCGGTTACGGGCCACCGGATGAGACGAGCACAAACGACAAATGAAGAAAGCGATTACGTGGTTTACTGTTTTTTAATTGCTAGTAGTTTATGTATGTTGTCAAGGACAATGTCCCATTAGTAAGACGATGTTGTATTCTGGTTAAAGTTTGAGTTAATGTTGAGTGATGGTTGAGTTACTATGCTTTTAGAAAATATTCAACCTATTTTTTTTTTTTTTTTTTTTTTTGCTGATTTACAGTAACAACTCAGTCGTAGCTAGTATATAACTTAGCTAATTACGATATTGTTAAATTTTTAAAATTTTTAATCTAAGTTTCGGATGTTTAGCATTATTATGAATCAAAATAATAATGTAATAAACGTGATAACTACTGAATTTAATATGCGTGTATACATCCGAATTGTTGCGTTTCGCCAGGATCACTTTTTTGTAAAGAAGCGACAAATACAAATTGCATCTTCATTAAAAAAAAAAAAAAAATCCACCTGCTACTTGATTTTCTCTTTTCCCAAATCGATGCAAATCCTCAGTAATTATAGCGAATAGACTTATAGGCTCATGATGGAAGTTATATATATCTGTACACATTTTTCGTGGTAAATAAATGAGTCGCATACAAGCTTTCATATCACACTCCTTAACCATATATCTTACTTAAATTTTCTTTTTTAAACATAAAAACACCAATGGATTTATATCAGCTATTTTGCTTTATATGTTATTTGTTCGTATATTGTAGTTTTATGGACTGTTTTATGTCAAAAGTATATATATATATATATATTCCGGATGAGTTATAATTCTTCCGGCTGAGTTATAGCACCTTCACTGCTGTTTTATTTAAATAATGAATATGATTAGTTATGAAAATAAATATATTTAATAATTATGTAAAAATAAAAACTCGCATCCGAACAAAATATAACTAATTCGTTTTCGGATGATTTTCATTATTATGAATTAATATTGTAAAAAAAACGTGATAATTACTGAATTTATTATGCGTGTATATACGTAATGCTGGGTTGCGTTTCCCCAGGAGCATTTTATTGTAAAGAAGCGATGAATACAAATCGCCTCTTCATAGACAAAACTCCACCTGCTTATTGATTTTCTCTTTTCCCAAAGCCATGCATATCTTCAGTAATTATAGCGAAGGTAATTATAGCGAATATACTTATAAACTCATGATGGAGTCGCATAGAACCTTTCATATCACATTGCTTAACCATATCTCTTTTACTTTCATTTTTTTTTTTTTAAATCATTTTGGTTGTTTAATTTTACTAAATCCTTTAAATTTAATTTGTGTGTTATTATTCATATTGTTTGTTCGCATATTGTTATTCATAATGTCACAATTATTTAGTACGGCTGATTTATTATATTGTCGTCTGACTTATTACACAATTGTGGCTGAATTATTGGAGTATTGTGACTTTCGATTAAATAAATTGATTATTACAGACACTAATAACGAGAATATTGACATAATTGGAAAGACGATATCAAAGTTCTTCTTCATTTTCAAAATTCCCAATCGATGCATCCGAAACGTCGCATCGTTCTGGAAGAAACTTTTCGCACTCTATATAATTAATAGTCGATAGAAACGAAGCTATTATCTCTGATTTTTTCTCTCTTCCGTGATCTAAACCCATTTACAAACCCATTTTCGTCTCCGGCATTACATCAACTATTGTGACAAATGGACGCATCCGGATCCGGTTCTGGTTCAAAGAAGACCAAGTCTATAGCAGATGATTATCGCGTGAAGGTGATGAGCGAAGCAGAAAAGTTGAAAAAGATGATATTCATCATAAAAGCCATAATTAGAGAGAGAGAAATAGCACACGAGTTGGATACTGTATTCACCCGGAGGTTCGCGGAACGAAATCTGTTAGAGAGGATGAAGAAGCCTGAGTTTAACATGGACGAAGAGATCCGTACGGTGGAAGAGAAGTTACATATGGCGATTGTGGAGAAGCACGCATTCAAGGTGACAGAGTTCGATTGGGATGAATTTGTGGTGAGCTCAGAATCAGATGATGAATGAAGAACGCTAGTACGTAGTTTATTGCTTCTTAATTCCTAGTAGTTTATTGCTTCTTAATTCCTAGTAGTTTCTGTATTCTGATGTTGTGTTCTGGTTCCTTCCTTCCTAAGTTATTTGTGATTACTTTTGCAATGTTGTCGTGGATGTAACAAATAACTCAGCCGGTGACGAATTCTGTATTTTGATTATGTGTTTTTTAAACTCCGCCAACTCGATAAATAACTCAGCCAAACCACAAATGAATTTGCGCTATCTAAGCCATTATTTTAGAAATAATCAGCCCGAATGTAAAACTACAAATATTTTAACTCGGCCAAGTCGTCATCATATCTCAACCAAATAAACCGATTATAACAACACAAGTCACTGCTGATTTAACTACATAAGGTGTCTGAGTTATGATATTGTCGTCTTTTATTTATTTTTTACTTTTTTTGTGTGAATGGGATGTGAATATACTGTCAATAAACTGAAAATAAATATATATGTAATAACAATTATTTTAAATATATGTAAAAAAAGTTATTTGTTAATAATGAATTATTATACACCTCAGCCGTTAAGAGAACATAACTCAGTGGTAATGTATGTGTGTAAGAAAGAATGTGAAATTTTGAATTTTTTTTTGAATTCTTCTGTGAATTAATCTTAATTTAACTACTCAACAACCGTGATGATTACTAAAATTACTATGCGGCTAGAGGACACGTAATGGTTGGTTGCGTTTTCCTATAAACACGCTTTTCCCCAAATAAAAGAATAATTAACAAAAATTAAAAAAATGAATAAAAACAACTCTTCCCCAAACGAAAACTCGTAAAAGCCTCACACATCCCGAGGTCGAACATTTAGTTCTCTAAACATTTTGTTCTCTAACCAATGTAAGTCGATTCCTAAATACGTTATCTCAATTATTTCAATTTATGATAAGTCAGCCGTGTATTTATGATAACTCAGCTTAACATCGATTGCAGTAAATGTGGTAACTCAACCAGTTACACGAATTCGATATGATAACTCAGACTAACCACGAATTCCATTTGAGTTGAAAAATTACCTCCTGTCTGATCGTTTTAAGACTTGCATACAAAACGTTATACATTACAAACCCTCAACCCTACCCATTGCCATACCATATTATGCTTAACTTAGACTTTCAAATACAAAATCAATACAGCGAAATAAACAGGGCGTAACGCCACCAATTGAAGCAATCTTCGCATCGATTATACATAGTGCAATCTCCTCCGACGCATTTTGGAAGATCTTCAAACCTCCATGTAAACTTATATGATGGTCTCTCTATCCCCACTGGCATAATCTCAAACATTTGTGTGAAAACTCTCGATGAGACATATTCTGCCCTAGCATGAGACCCAACTCTCTTTTTAAAAGAATCCAACCTCTCGATGCCCATATGGTACTGACCCCGAGAGAGTAGAAAAATGCCTAGTGCGAACTCCATTTCTTCAGATAATGGGGATGTTTTCAACAGCAAGTCGATAGCTTCTTCAATCTTCCCTTCACTGACTGCTAGTCGGAGGCTCTCCAAGTAACATGCAACTACGTTTCCAGCCTTCACACATCGATTGAAGAAAGGATGATAGACGGACCCGGTGTTAACTAAGTCAGGATCGTTGAGTAATGTCTGGAGACATGCTTCATTCAGCACTTCTTCCTTGTACATTAAATCCCTGCCGAATATACCCGTTCTCATTAGAGGCCCCAACTCCTCGAATCCGAGACGACCAACTCGGTTGACAATCGAGAATAGAAGATGGTCGGGGATTGATAATAGAACATTAGAAGCAATCGTTGCTTTTATTCCTTTTGGTTTACGCAAACGATGTCGATTCATGATGGTTGGAGAGTTTGTTTTCTTGAACGTTTTAACTTCCATCAAAAAAGAAGTAGATATATAGCAAATTAGTATCACCAACTAACCACAACTCTCTCCTCCTCTTTTTAATGAAAGGACGAAAATGCCCCTCTACGTAATGATGGGTTGCGTTTTCCAATAAACACGCTTATCAAAGAAGATAATAATTTAAAAAATAAAATTTAAAAAATAATTATGATGATTTAACTCAGCCTCAAAATTATATATTACGGCTGAGTTATAGTACTATAGGCGACTGAGTTACAGTACTTTGTCGGCTGATTTAATGGCGTAATATGACTTAGTTATAATTACCGGCTGAGTTATAGTGCGTTTACGGCTAATTAAGAAAAAAAAATAATAATAATATTCATATAATACGGCTGATTTACGATTGTATCGAGCCTGATATTTTCGATTTGTTACGGCTGATGTAATCAATATTGTGTCGTAACAGAAATAAAACAGAAATAAACATATTGATTGAAGCATTATAAATTCATTAATAATGTCACGAATGAACATGAACATCCCAACAGTACTACGCTGGACAAGTCGTTGAATTGTGCCCAGCTTGGTTACATCGAGAACATGCGTGTGCCTTCCTAGGGCGTTTTTTTCCAATAGCAACTTCCAACGATGATTTAATCCTAATTTTCTTGGGCCTTCCTGGCGGGTTTACAACAATCGGAGGTAGGCACGGTTGGTCAATTATATGTTGAGGAGCAGGTATCGCCGTATCTGAAGGCATTATAGAACCAGCGTATGCTCTAACCAAATGGTCGGTCGTATAGTGAGGATTGCACAGCCCTATACGAGACACACGCATCTTCTCTGCAGCTGCGATTGCATGGATGCATGGTATTTTTTCGAGGTTGAAACGACGGCAAGTGCAATGTTTTAGAGGCAAATTTACAACATGCACCGAAGATGGGGTTCCAAGTGAGACGGACACATGTGAAGAATCAATCGGTAGTACATCAAAAAGTCTTGCTGCGGATACACGGCCCTATTATAGAGAAAATAAACAAATAACGTTAAGGCTGATTTATGGAAATAATGTCTGACTTATGTAAACGATTACGGCTGAGTTACCTCTAAAAGTTTTTCAACACCGCGTGATAGGGTTGTGTGCTGCGAGTTTGCATCATCTCTCCGTTCAGCAAACCATCTAGTCATCATAAGCCGAATCGCTTCTAACAGTCGAACTATGGGAAGACCTCTAGCACCTGACAGTGCATTGTTCATCGATTCCGCTATATTCGAAGTCATTAAATTGTATCTGTTACCCGGGAAATGAACACGCGCCCACAGTCTGACATCAGCTCTTTGGAGGTATCCATGCAGTTCAGGATGAGCCACTGCTATTTCATTGAACGCTTCATCGAAATCATGCTGCCTAAAACAAGTTGCCGCCTTTTTAACCAGAGGGAACATTTGTTTTCCTTTGAATTTCACCAAAATATTCTTATAGAGATGGTAAGTGCAAATTCCACGAGAAGCCGACGGATACACCTCGCGAATTGTTTTCCCTATTGACTTATGTCTGTCCGATATTATAGCAAGATTCCGATCGTCAGGAATAACAACTTTGAGTTGCGTAAAAAACCACCGCCAAGACTCATCATTTTCGGTGTCAACAACAGCGAAAGCTAACGGAAAAATCTGAAAATTACCATCCTGAGCTAGGGCTGTTAGGAGCGTCCCTTTGTAACTACCATGTAGAAACGTACCGTCGACAACAATAACTTTGCGCATGAATTTAAACCCAGCAACACTCGCACCAAAAGAAAGGAACACATATCTGAATCTTCCAAACTGATCAATTTGGAGTTTTGCGAATGTACCCGGATTTGCCCATTTTATCATGTATAGATAAGAAGGCAGTTCTTGGAAACTACGCTCACGAGTCCCCTGATCGAGCAGCCTTGCGTGCCTTAGCGTCCTATATGACTTCCAGTAATCCATCTGTTGAAACCATCATAGTAATAAATCAGCCGAAATATATACATAACTCCACAATAAAGGAACTATAATTCAGCCATATGTATATATAATAAATCCGCCATAATATATATAACTATAATACAGCAATAAGTCAACCATAAAACACTATATAAGTCGGCCGATATACAATCTCTTACCTTTATACCAAATATCTTATTTATGAGTACTCCGACGCTTTTAGGTTTAACGGACGGACCAACGTCACCAAGATAATCTCTGTAAAGATCTCCCAGAATTTTATATGTTGATTGTCGCGATCGATTAGAACGTTCCGTCACAGAACATGTGTTCCGAATCGTATATACGAACATAAAAATCTGGCTCACCCACCTCCTTTGTAGATGCACGAACTTTCCAAAGACAATCTTTCAACCAGCACTTAAAAACCACTACATTCTTAGTTGATGTTGGTACCCTAAAATCAAATCTCTCCCTTACTGCAAGAAGTTTTACTGCAAGCTCAAACGCGTCTTTGCTACTGTATCGTTGTCCTACAGCTAGGCGTAGGGAAGACATCTCCAAACTTAAAGCTTACGAATTCCCTTTTGCGCCGGACGTCACAGCTGCCGAATTCCCTATTGATCCGCTCGTTACAGCTACCGAATTCCCTTTTGATCCGCTCGTCTCATTCTTGTGAGGACTCTTCTTTGGAGTCAGATTTGGTGAATCTTCGTCTTTTTCCGGCGGCTTGCCGAATACAGTGAAATTTTCGTCATCCGTTGACTCACCATCGGAATCGTCGAAAACATCAAATCGGGTAGAAAATTCATCATCTTCTTCGTCGTCTGCTTCTCCGTCAGCTACATTCGCTTTTTCGGCAGCTTCATCTGCTACTTCGATAGTTTCACTATAATCAATGGATACACCATGAATGCTTGAGTCTAATGTTGAGTCAGGACTGATTTGTCGTTTCGTCTTCCCTCTCGATCCGTCTGATATTGAGTCAGGACTGATTTCTCGTTTTATCTCCCCTCTCGATCGGTCCGTCCGACTAATTCCGCACAGATCCGTAAACTCCGCACAGAGTGGTAGTCTCTCGATATTGACTAGGCTTGTAAAAGATTCCAGCTGCCGCTGGTTGGATAAATAAATTGGTGGAGTACCAGGAGACATATTTTTCATAGCCTTGTTCGATAACATGTAGCTCAGCTTTACCCGATGGCTCACCTCATTGAGTTGGTAGTCATCGAGAACCAAATTTTCAAGATCGCCTAGCTTTGTTGTTGCATGTAGCTGCACAAATCTAGACCCTCGATGATCGGGGTTAAATACAAATTTGTGTTTCTTTACCCAATTACCCGAGACTACCATTACCGGAGCCGGATACATCATATATCGGAAAAGGCTGAACGAAAATCAAGAAGAAAGAGGAAGGGGATGACGAATTGGATCTCTGTTGATGTAAAGAACAGAGTGAAGGAACAACAGATATGAGATTGTAAGAAGACGACGTTTCGTATTTCTCTTGATGATGATGACGTGGAAATATGCATCCACGTCACTGATGTCATTTGCAAGTCAGCCACCAAACGAACAGGTAAATAAATTGTATTAAACCAGCCATCAAATAGATATTAAATCAGCCGTAACATGAATGCTATTTCAGTAATTAATAAAGAAAAAATCGGCTGCGAAATTCCGCCCCTTATTGTCGTAACTCAGTCGTAACGTAAATAAGTCAGCCGTCAAAACATACTACGGTAGTAATTAATCTTTCGCTAATAAGTCAGCCGTAAATTGGCCGAGTTTTCAATAATAAAATACGTCAGCCGTGGGTAAACAATAACTCAGCCAACCACCCAAATTTAACTCAGCCGTTACCAGACAATGACTCAGCGAAATGTTGACAACTCAACCATCCTGATATAAATCAGCCATAACTTATAGCTGGGTTATGCTCGTAAGTCAGCCGATGTCCTATAACTCATACAGAATTTAATAAGTCAGCCGAAACCATTGGATGGGTTATAGGTGTATGTCAGCCGTTCACTCACAACTCAGCCGTTTTATTTAAACCAGCCGTAACATATCGTAACTCTGCCGTCATTTGATGCTGCGGCTGAGTTCTTTAATACACGTCAGCGGTATTTGACGTGGCAGCGCGTTTTTTCTGAAAAGTAATGGCATTCTTTGTAATTACGTTTTTTCTTATAACGTGTAACAGGGGCACGCTGGGTATGAAAAATATGGGCGAAATATGACAGTAATAAAAAAAAGTTTTGTATGTCTGTCGTCATATTACATAATTTGTGGCCCACGTGAGTAAGACGCCCTTTATTAAAAGGTAAAGGTATGATCGGTTGGTATAGATTAGTTTTAATTGGTGTAAAGGATATTTAAGAAGCACAAATTTGCAGAAATAGGTGAAAGCACACAACCTAGCTACTCTTGGATCTTTCATGCATGTTGACTTTGTAGTTAAATGAGAACATGTTATTGCTCTTATTTTTCTTCTATATGTCAGATACATTTTTCTTCTTAATCATCACCATAAGATGCGTTCTCAAGAGCATATACATAAGTTTTCTCAACGACTCTTCCTCTTATTTTCAACTTATTTAAGGGTTTATACTGAATAAAAATGTTTAGGTGGGGGTAATTATAGGTAGCTAGTTATCAAAAACAAATAAAATAAAATAATTTGAAGTAGTTAATCCAATATAAGAAGCCATGATTAACCCTTAAAAGAAGAACACCAAACTTCCAAGATATTTTCCATACCCTTGTGAACAGAGGACGGCAAGAGATTAAAATCAAAGATGAATTTGCAGGGTAGTCATCAGTAAGTTTGGAGACAGAGATAATAATGACTTTATTATGTCCAGACAAACAAGAACATCATTCAATGAGATTGCAAACTCTTTTCCCTTATGTTGTTCAAACAATTAGTTAGTTCGCAGTGGATATAACCATGTATGCTAATAGCCACAAATACTTGCACATTGGACATAAGTAGTGCTGCCCTCTAAGAGGAAAATATGAAGTTGAATTTCAAAATCCCTAGTTCATCTTCCACCTATAAGAAAAAACATTATAAGCCCCTGTATCGTCTATGGCTTTGCCAGCTCCGATCAATCATTATAACTTCAATCCAAAACACATTCTCTTATTTTTTTCACAAACAAGCTTTTCAATCTTTTAACTTGGCAGTGAATATAACCATGTATGATAATAATAACCACTGCATAAAGGTAACCACACAAATACTTGCACATTGACTCAGAATAAAATTAAATTCAAACTGTACTAGTCCATATTTTTAATAGCGAAATTTGACTAAAGAATGGGGGAACCAGCCAGCTCGATATCTAAGAACTCGTGTTCATCACAGATACTGACGCTGTACGGGTCAGGCGCAACATCAGCCAAAGTAGGAATATCACAACAATGATCAGATTCTGCGAGAAAAATGCAGAGATCTCCAATGTCTTGAGTGTAAACAGCGTTTAGTCGATCATAGTCTATCCTGAACACCATTACAGCTTTTGTTCTCAGGATCTTTCCGGAGGTCTTCCTGTACCACTTAACCAAGAAAGTATCATCGGTGGATATGGAATAAACCAAGATTGTTCGCGTGCGGCAAGAATCAAGAAGCTCGTGTTGGGTCTTGGTCAGCTTGGGAAAGTTCCGGAGCCGCAACCTCTGAAGCTTAGGTTGTGTTTGCTTGTATGTGTTGTGGACATCCCATGATCCAATGACGTGCCCTCCAGCTCCGGGAATATGAAACACGCCATGCTTCTTGGAAAAAATGACCTCGGAGAAGTGTAAGCAAGGGTTTTCGATTTTGACGTTGGTCCAACCAGAGTTGATTTGAGCAGGTCTGATGAAACTGATTTGAGGTCCCAGAAACTTGACAGCAACGACACAGTCCTCTTCATCAGCACAAGATGAGGACATGTTCTTTTCCTTTCCTTTGATGATGATTATTAATGAGTGTCAGGATTCCTCCGTCGCCCTCGGTAAAAGCTAACCAGCCAGTGGAAGTTACCCAAGAAATATGATCTTCATCCACGCCGTCGTCGTCCTCCTCAGGCTGCACCTTCTTCTTTGCGAAATAAGTGCGGCAACGACCTTTAGTAACATTCCTAACGTTCAGTACTCCACAACCATTGATGGAACAAGGAGCGGTTCGCAGTGAGGAAGATGAGAAACCATTAGTGAGAAAAAGAGAGGATCTCATCAACCAAGGTTTGCCTAGGCAGAACCTCGAAGGCTGGTTGAGAAGCAGAGGCATGATTAAAATAAAAAGAACGAATAGATCTTAGTGAAAAGCTAGAGATTTAGGAAAAAGAAAACCCTAATTAATACAGAGGAAATGGACTTGCTCACCAAGTTTTCTGTCTACAAATTTAGGTAATGTGTTTGTTGCCAAAAAAATTAATCCATCTAATTTAATGAGATAAATATAGGAGCTTATATTTGTTTAATCGTTAGAGACCCAAACTTTGCTTTGCTAAGCCATGTGTCCCTCACTCGGACTTTAAGATAGAAAGTAGATGATTTTGCACAAACCCTCCCACCCGAGTGGCTAGATCTGTGAAATTAAGCTAGTCCAACCATCAAACAGAGAATGTAATTAATCATTTGTTTGTCTAATTCAGCTACAAAATTAAGGATATTAAAACATAAATTCACTCGTTCAAGAATACAAATCACAAAAGCTACTATATATATTAGCCCCGCGAGTTCGGTTTTTCGGATTGGTTCGGGTCGGGTTTTACGGTTTTCAATTATTTTGTTGAAATTAACCGAAAATAATTCTGGTTCGGTTCGGTTCAGGAACCGATTAATTCAGTTATTGAAAACTTTTCTCATGGAGGATTTGAACCACCATGAGCATGCTCACATATTGCAAGTGCTGAGAAACCTAAACTCTGAGATGAAGAATGTATATACATCCATTTCTGAATGTGTTATATATATATATATATTTCCCATTAGTGAATATCGAGTCGGGTTTCAAGTGAATTTCCCAATTTAGAAAAGCACAAATATCTTTCATAAGTCAGTCAATGTGCAAGTTTTTCTTCTCTATTGGACCATTTTTTTTCGTTGACAAAATAAAAAAAGAGAGAAAGAGAAATACGGGTCTGTTAGCCAGCGTGTATAAATAAATAATTAAATAAAAATCTCTTTCTCCATAGCTACAAATACAATGTCTTAAAGAAGTGTGTTAAAGTATCGAGAAACAAATAAGAGTTCGTTAATAAAGAGTTCACTAGCTACTTGAAACCATTGAAGTGCGTCAAAAGATGGATATCACACGGCAGCCGTCCGACACCATGGCCCAAAGAAACGGAGGTTAGAAAAGTGATGAGAAACCCTTTACAAAATTAGTGTATTGTATTTGATTGAATTTGGTGGAAGTGATATTAATTTGATCCTTATTTCAAATTACACATTTTAAGTTTGTTTTAAAATATACCATAAACACAAAATTGATTTTTTTGGTGTAAAATTTAAAATTTTTGGTTTCGGTTAACTATTTTACATTTGGACTATAATTTTAAGGATAGAGTTTAAAATATTTAAGATTTAGAGTTTAGTTTTAATTTTGCGGTATTTTTCAAAACGTATATTTTAATAATATTTATGAGAATTGTTGAAAAATATATATTTTGCAGAGTTCGGGCCCTTCGCGCAAGAGATAATGGTAATAGAGGTCTCACAGCTGAGTAGAGAGGGACAAGTGAGGGCTATACAAGAATGGGGACTTCCCGAGTCTAGACTCACCCACCTCGTCTTCTGCATAACCTCACGCTCCAACATGCCTGGCCTTGACCACCATCTCACCACGCTACTCAGGATTCGTCACTCTTTCTTGCATTTTGAGTACCAACAAGGCTGGTTTGACGAGCGCACTGCCATTCGTCTCTTCAGGGACTTCGCTAGAGAAAACCGTAACGACCCTGCCCTCGTTGTCTTGTCCGAGGTCACGACGCCTATTTTCCGTGAGGTGGTTAGGATGACTGAGGTTGCAGATCGTCACAATGGTAACTGTAAAGTGGTATAGAGGTACACAGCACGCTGTTTACGCTTGGAACGCGCCAAGCAAACGCTTTTCTATTTATTCTTTAGATACAAGTTTCTTTACACAAAGACTAACTTTATCCCGGATCTTACACAACCTATTCTACCCGAATACAGTTGACCCCGACAAGAATAAATCTCTAAGCTAATCCTCTCTGCACTCTGTCACACACCCGTGAAGATCAGAGAGAACCCCACACCCCTCTTCTAAGCCTTATCTCGTGGCTTCGAAGTTTTTCAGCTGTATACAATAATCTAGAGTGCTTACCTACTCCGTGGCTAACCCTAGACTATTTATACAAGTACTCGAGAAACCCTAGCAGGCGAATCTCCGAGTATCACGATCCTGGAAATATCTTGCTCGCCAAGCTGTTCCCTTCCTTATCTGTCGTAGAAGATATCTTCCATATCTCAACGTCCAGATCTTCTGTTATGGGAATAACTTGCTCGCCAAGGTCTTCCCTTCCTTTGTTGTCGAGGAGGATATTCTCCATATCTCCACGCCCAACCTCCTGTGCCAAGTCAGCAATCTTCCTTGGCTTGTCACCACAGCCGCTCCTGTTCTGCCACGTCAGCTCCCTGCTTCCATGTCAGCAACTTCGCGTCTGTTGTGTTCACATCCACTCCTGTTCTGCCACGTCAGCTCCCGCTTCCATGTCAGCAACCCAGACGTCTGATGTGATCTGATGCAGCTTCCTGATCCAGACAGCGAGCTGTTCTGCGCACAACGTGCTGATCCAGAATCTGCATCTTCAATCTCCCCCTTTTTGACTTAGTTTGATACTCAAGCAACATCCTAAGCACAACCTGAAAGTCAAAGACAAGGAGACAAAACAAACACAACAACATACCAATATCCAGAGTGTTGTGTTCAACATTATTACAGTTCTAACAAGTCCCAGCAGACTGATAACATTCTAATAAAAGAACAGAGAACTGTAACAGAGGAGAACTATGACTAAGAACACAAGACATCAACAACCACAATGACCTGCAGCGGAAACAATGTTCTTAATAGTTCAGCGATCAGACTTAACCAATTGGCATATCGATAATTGTTATCAACCTAAAATCACCCAATTAAACAATCGTTAAGTCTCCCCCATAAGCAATGATTCTCCCCCTAAATCATTAGAACTTCTTATCATTAGATATTCAACAACATATCAAAACCGGAATCATTCTCCCCCTGCTTGAGTGCATAACTAAGTTAAAAACAAGCAGATGTATCACATCAGTAAGTAGAGATATGGGAACACTTATCTGATGACAATGCTATTCGGCACAGAGCATTGTATTAATCAGTTACATCGCATTGCGATTAACCATCCACACTATCCGAGCATACAGGACTGAGAGACACGCACGTCAATCACATTTCATCTTCTCAAAGCTTCCGTGTGAAAGTGAAAAAAATGGGCTTAAGCATGATAACCTAACACAAGTAATCCTGACAGACACTTAACAGAAACATTAGTGCACACTTGCTAGCAGAATCCTGATCATAAATCAGCCAGTTAATCAACAACACCCATTTCCTCAGAACTTTTCTGATTAATTGCACAGTAAGCAGTCACTCTAAAATGAACAGTTAAGTGACCCAGAATGATAGTCAACATGTGAGCACATGACAAATCAGTTCAGTTTTAACAACACGTCGTACCTTTGAGATCACCTCTGTGTTCTGTGCCAGCCACTTGTTCAGGACTTCAGCCAGAAACTACCATAACCTTATGAATCTTCGAAGAGTCAGCTCGGGATCAGTGGCTAGTCTTTCACACTGTCATGCCTTTAGTCCAGAACAATCAACATGCCCAGGCAGCTGGAATTTCCTTTGGAGAGTGCATGATCAGGAGTGTGTTAAGTCGTTTTTTTTTTTTTTTTTTTTTTTTTTTTTTGACTTAACACAGTACCTCGGAGCTTCAGATTCAACATTCAAGTATGGTCAGTTTTTTTTTTTTTTTTTTTTTTTTTTTCTTCAAGCCTCTGACTTGTTCAGGCTTCTGTTGAATCTTCTGATTTGTATCAGAGACATCACTTGACTTCTCAGTCTCTGATACTTGTGCATGCCCTTGTGATTTTTTGTTTAGAACTCCTTTTAGTGGTTTGTACCAGACACATCACTTGACTTCTCAATGTCCGGTACTATCTTGAATGGCATGCACACTTATGCCTCTCCTCAGCTCTTTGACCTCCCAGAACACGACAACGTTTTACGATTGGGAGAACCTGGCATGACAGGCAGCTATTTTCCACACACCTTTGTTTTACAGACAGCTGATCTTCTATACATCCTTTGGAATTTACATGGCCTGTTCCAGCATCTGTCCCTGTCTTAGGCCAACACATCTAACAGAAGGCATTAGATCTCACACACACTAATGGACTTTCTCAGATTCACGAATCTGTTGAAATCCAAAGGCTTGGTAAACAAATCAGCAAGTTGAAAATCAGTACTCACATGATCAACCACAATCAGTTTCGCCTCAACTAGTTCACGAATAAAGTGATGCATTATATCAATATGTTCAGTTTGTGATTGTTGAACAGGGTTCATGGCTATATTACTCTTGAAAAAGAATCAGAGATCATACCATAGTAGTCAGCTGCCAGCATCATGGGCTGAGTGCATGAGCTCCCAAGTGCAGTGTCTTTAGCATCTGTTGTGGAAACAGAAACACTGTGTTGTTGCTGTTCAGCCTGTTGTGATACTTCGCTAGATTGCTCAGCCTGTTGTGATCTCTTCACCTGACTGACTGAGTCCCCACTCTTTACAGCTTGACTCCTGCTCACAGATTCTCGAACAGACTCATGTCTGTAACATTCAGCTTTGTAGTGATTCTGACTTCCACAACACCAGCATCATGTTCTTCTGTTCAGCGCTCTGACACTTGGCAAGTTCGCCTTAGCTTTGGACTTCGTGTTTGCCTTCATGTGTCTGAAGTGTGAAAAATGGCCAGCTTTGTTGCTTGAAGGTCTGCCATATCCATATAGATCATCCTTCTTGATGTAGACTTGATTACATCGTTTACCATCCTTGTAGAACTTCTTCTGGCGTATGAGCTGGTTCACACGATTCTGAAATCTGTAGCAATCAGACTTGACATGCCCAGCCTTGCCGCAATACCAACATCCTGTTGCTCTTCCTCCTGAGTAAGTAAACACAGGACTCTGTCTGACCCTTTCACTGTTCTTGCAAGACAGACGTCTGTTTTGCCGGCTTGATTGTCCCATACCCTGACTGGTACTAGCTGGTTTCACAAGAGATACATGCGCCTTTACAAACTGAGTTCTACAGTTAGGATTACCTCCATGGTACGATGATGTGCCACAGGTCTTGATGGATTGAGACCTTGAGAGATCAGGACACTGTTTCTGTTCTGAGATCTTCGTCTCCACTGCTGAGCCTTTTCCCTTGACAAACTTGGTAGTGCCACTAGTTGCTGCTTCCTTATAACTCAAGCCCCATGGTGTGCTTTCTACTCTCCCATAGCTTAGTACTTTGTCAAGATCCTTAGTTCCCTTGCTCAACATCCTGATATTCTTCATCTGATCACTCAACTGTTTCTTCAAACCCGAGCTTTTGTTTTTCTCTTTACTCAGTTCTTTCTCAAGTGTAGAAATCCTTATCAGCGAGTTTTCTCGTTCAGAAATCAGATCGAGATTCTCCTTTATCAAATTCTTCAGCAACTTGATATGTTCTTCAGCAGTTAGACTCTCCTCTGAGTCTGACTCGGATGCATGATTTGGAGTACTTGACGTATCACTGTCCTCTCCTTCTTTGATTATCCCATGATGCGCTACAAGACGTTCTCCTCCATCAGTCTCCTGATCGTCAGTATCGCTCTCACTCTAAATGACATCCAATTTGTGTTTTGACTCTGATCTTCTAACACAGTCGGCTCTTGTGTGACCACGCCCCTTGCACTCATAACCTCTCAACGTTTTTCTCCTTTTGAGTGTTGGACACTCTGCCTTAAAATGTCTGTAACCTCCACATTCATAACACTGTTTTTCTAATTTTTTGTTGTCCTTTTCAGCATCAGCCCTGTTGAATGATGAGGTGCCTTTACGTGGTCTCTTCTTCTGCTTTCTGTCACATCTTCTGACCATCAATCCCAGTCCATCGTCACTCATATAGTCCTGAGACTCAACCACCTTCTGAGCTAAAGACTTCTCAGCCATCTGTAGCTCATAGGCCTTCATCATCCCAACAACCTGATCAAACCTCAGCTCATCAGAATTCAAGGACACATCAATTGCAGACCTGTGAGGTTGAAACTTTTCAGGCAAGCTCCTGAGGAACTTCTTAACCAGCTTCTTATCCTTGTATCGTTTCCCAAGAACTACAGCCTCCTGAGCAATAGTGCTCAGCTTACCGATGAAATCATCAATAGACTCATCACCTCCCATAGTCAGATTCTCAAAATTAGATGCTAGAATATCAAGACGAACCCTCTTCACGTCACTGGTGCCTTCAAACGTAACTTGGAGGATATCCCAAGCTTCCTTAGCTGACGTACACCCCTGTACTCTTGTGAGCTGATTCATAGGCAACGAGTTGAGGATCGCCTCTAAGGCCTGTGAGTTAGCCTTTGCTGCTGTCTTCTCTTTAGCAGTCCATTTATGGTTTGGTTTCAAAACAGTAGCCCCTTCGCCATCTACTATAGTCGGTGGCTGCCATCCATCTTCCACGGTGAACCAAGCATCCAAGCTAATGCTCCTGATTGACTGCGTTATGAACATCTTCCACAACCCATAGTGCTCTGGATCAAGCTTCAGAGACTTGGTAACTGCAACGCACTGCTGTGTTTGATCCATACCCTATCCCACGATCTCACCTGTTGAAAAGATAAACAGATCTTTTATCAGGCGACTGCTCTGATACCAATTGTAAAGTGGTATAGAGGTACACAGCACGCTGTTTACGCTTGGAACGCGCCAAGCAAACGCTTTTCTATTTATTCTTTAGATACAAGTTTCTTTACACAAAGACTAACTTTATCCCGGATCTTACACAACCTATTCTACCCGAATACAGTTGACCCCGACAAGAATAAATCTCTAAGCTAATCCTCTCTGCACTCTGTCACACACCCGTGAAGATCAGAGAGAACCCCACACCCCTCTTCTAAGCCTTATCTCGTGGCTTCGAAGTTTTTCAGCTGTATACAATAATCTAGAGTGCTTACCTACTCCGTGGCTAACCCTAGACTATTTATACAAGTACTCGAGAAACCCTAGCAGGCGAATCTCCGAGTATCACGATCCTGGAAATATCTTGCTCGCCAAGCTGTTCCCTTCCTTATCTGTCGTAGAAGATATCTTCCATATCTCAACGTCCAGATCTTCTGTTATGGGAATAACTTGCTCGCCAAGGTCTTCCCTTCCTTTGTTGTCGAGGAGGATATTCTCCATATCTCCACGCCCAACCTCCTGTGCCAAGTCAGCAATCTTTCTTGGCTTGTCACCACAGCCGCTCCTGTTCTGCCACGTCAGCTCCCTGCTTCCATGTCAGCAACTTCGCGTCTGTTGTGTTCACATCCACTCCTGTTCTGCCACGTCAGCTCCCGCTTCCATGTCAGCAACCCAGACGTCTGATGTGATCTGATGCAGCTTCCTGATCCAGACAGCGAGCTGTTCTGCGCACAACGTGCTGATCCAGAATCTGCATCTTCAGTAACGTTCGTCGCCCACGTCTTACTCATCGTGAGAGAAGGCAACATTGAGTACTCATGTTGTGTTTAAACTCATTCGCTTCAGTTGTGTTTATCTAGTGTCATACATAATTTTTGTTTGTGTTTTTTTTTTTTTTTTTTTTTTTTAAAGTCATTCGTTAATCTAAAATGAGTTCTTTAATAGAACCATGGCCAATGATGAAAGGGTTTGATAAATTTATAAATTGTGACTACCCACGTATTTTCATTAGTACATTCTTTTATTTTCTCTCTCTTTTATCTTAGAAATGGGCCGTTTGGTTAAAAGGTTATTTGGTTTATACGTCGAAAACTAATTATCATTAATTTTTAGGAATTTTATTAATTTGAAATTTTTATGTAATATCTTCAAACTTCCAAGGCAAAATACATCATCAAAGTACATCAATATCTTCCAAAAATCTGTACATGTAGGCAAAATAAGTAATTTTGCAATATTTTTGGTAAATTGGTGTAAAAGATCTTTAAGAAGCACAAATTTGAAGAAATATGTGAAAGCACACAACCTACTCTTTGGATCTAAGAGAAAGCTTTTGCTTAAATCTCTTCCACTTTTAATTAAGATATAGCTACGAACAGGTTACGAGATCTAAGTCTAAAGCTTAGCCTCGTAACACTTTCATTTAAATGTGAACATGTTATTGCTTTTGCTTTTCCTCTATATGTCAGATACTTTTTCTTCTTAATCATTCCCATAAGATGAGTTTTTACAGACTCTAGCTAAGAGAACCTCTTCCACCACATTGACTACTCTGATACCTATATGCATATACGTTTTCTCAACAACTCTTTCTCTTATTTTCAACTTATTTAAGGTTTTATATTGAAGAAAAATGTTTAGGTGGGACTCCAAACTTCCAAGGCAGACATTTTCCTTCTAGTCTCTAAATTTCTAATTAGAGCGATCTTGGGTACAATAGGCAAAAGAGAGAATATTTGAGATTGCATAGCAAGAAGATTTTGTCTGGAAGCATTTGTATCCACGTCCCCCCTCCATTAAGAGTTGAGGAGATATTAAAGACTAAAATAAAGCTAAATTGAGAGAAAGAAAGTCTATGGAGCTACATTAAAAGTCGTAAGCAAATGGAAGAAGAAAGAGAGAGAAGTGAAAAGGATTGAGCTTGAGCTTTCACATATTCATGTTGCAATTGAAGTGAGCTAAACAATTAAAGCGAGTTAAGAGGAAGATGATCAGTTACATCATGATTCGTTGTCAAACTATAAGTGGGACTCATAATCACACATAATCTAGTGCACAAGTTCATTGATTAATATGGGAACAAAAATTAAGTAAATTAAGAAACTCTAGCGTTTGTCAAAAAAAAGAAAAAAAAAACAAAAAAAAAGAAAAGAAAAAAGAAACTCATAATTTTCTTCTTAACCATAATAGTGAGCAATCTTTCTTGTTTTTTCTCTAAAATATTTACATTAACTCCCATGTGAAGAAACACTTGTGTTTGTGTGGACTAGAGTCCACGTGTGTAGTATTGAATAATTTATGTGAACAATTTCAATAGACATCTAATAGAATAATGATCACAATTCTCGTTGTGAACAACTTGCTATTATTGGTGAAAAAATTGGTAGTCGTTGTAGAAAATAAACAAAGGAGGAGAAGATGCCACGAGACATGTAATTTGTTTTTGGAAGAAAGAGGTACGTACTACGTAAATTCTCAAAAGGGTCTTTCGGTGTAAAGAGGCAACATTGACTTTGCTATCACAAAAGTCGCCGTGATATTTTTTCATCAGAATTCTCATTAACATTTTCAATTCTTAGCTCTCCTTTATATTATTCAACCACACTATAATTCAAAATGGTTAATGCAAAAAAAAGAAGAAGAAAAAGATAAATAGATTGAACACCTAGAACAAATGTGGCTGTGATGCAGCTATCGAGTGAACCAAATAAGGTTTTTGCTTTTTTTTTCCTTATTATTTTGTTTGTACTGTTCACATAACACTTTATATTTTATTTGTATATATTGGGGAAAACCTTTCCTAGTTTCCTACAAACATTTTGATATAAATGGTGATATGTAATATGTTCATGGTTATAGCGACTGTACTATTTGTTCCACAAAAATTGTAAGTAGTTTCTTCAAATGGTAACTACTTAATATAATATCATAAAACAAAATCTGTATAATTAATTCAAACACATTATTAATACAGTAGTATTATTTTCTATCGGATTTAACTGTTATCATTTAATTGTAAGATCCACAAAGCTTATCTGGAGAAGAAGAAGATTCCACAAAAAGGTGCTTCGACCCACATAACCAAATCTTAGGACAAAAATATTTATTACATCTTTAACAGGAAAACACTGTAACATGGACACCAAATATAGCCGCCTTTAACGGTAACGGCGTTTAAGTGTTTTTCACAATAACTATTTTTAATTAATAATAATAGAGTTGGAGTGAGACAAGAGAGAGAAGAGAGAAGAAGATTAGAGAGGAGAAGAAGGGTCAAAGAATACAAACATCACTAGTCAACGCTTTGATAAAACTTCTTCTTCTTCGTCTCTTCTCCTTCTCACATCTCTTTCTCTCTCAAAACCAAACAAAAAGCTTTAGACTTCAATTCTCTAGCTACCTCTTTTCACAATCTCTTTCCCATGGCAGTAAGTGTTTCTTTCTTTCTTTCTTTCTTTCCTTCTTCTTTAGGTCTCTCAGATGTTTTACTTTTTGTTTTGAATCTCTGATTGGTGAAAACTAGTCTTATCTATTTGCATTTATGATTCTGATTGGTGATGATTGGTTTCATCAACTTTATGATTCTGATTGGTGATGCTTGTGGTTTCATCAAATTTATGAATCTGATTGCTTAGATAAGAAAAGGGTTATATGAAAGTTGCTATTTTTGTGGAAATTGATATAAAGCAATGTTTTTTAGATTCTTACTTACAACGAAATTGCAAAGATCATGTGTTCTTGTTGTTGTTGGTCTATGATGTTTCTATCTTGAAGCTATTGGAAGTTTTGTGGTTGAACTGATTGAGTTTTGGTATCACTTTGGCTGCAACAGCGTTCAAATGTACCCAAATTTGGAAACTGGGAAGCTGAGGAGAATGTTCCTTACACAGCTTACTTTGACAAAGCTCGTAAGACTCGAGCTCCCGGTGGCAAAATCACCAACCCGAATGACCCCGAGTATAACTCGGATTCGCAATCACAAGCTCCTCCTCCTTCCAGAACCAAACCTGACCAAGTTGATCAGGTTAGAAGATCGCGTGAGCATATGAGAAGCAGAGAAGAGAGCGAGTTGAAGCAGTTTGGTGATGCTGGTGGTTCATCAAATGAGGCTGCTAACAAAAGACAAGGAAGGGCATCTCAGAACAATAGTTATGACAACAAGTCACCGTTGCATAAGAATTCATATGATGGTACTGGAAGATCCAAGCCTAAACCTGCCAACCTTAGAGCTGATGAAAGCGTAAGTATCTCACTTTTACCTCAAGATTTTGAAGTATCAATGTTGATTCAGTCTTCTTTGAAGCTGTCTGTTTGTTTGCATCACTTGTTTCAGAGAATGTCAGATTCTTGATTGAAGCTGTCTGTTTGTTTGCATCACTTGTTTCAGAGAATGTCAGATTCTTGATTGGATCTGTCTATCCTTTGCTTATGTGTTTGATGGTTCTCTATATGATTATCTTGAGTTTTCAAACTGTTTTATAGCCTGAAAAAGTCACAGTGGTGCCGAAATTCGGTGACTGGGACGAGAGTAACCCGTCGTCAGCTGATGGATATACACACATCTTCAATAAAGTCCGCGAAGAGAGAAGTTCTGGAGCAAATGTGAGTGGATCTTCAAGAACGCCAACTCATCCAAGCTCCCGTAAACCTTCCAACACTTCTTCCACAGTAAGACATCCTTTTTAAAGCTCAATTCTTCAAGTAGAATCAATGAAAACATATTCAAAATAGTAGTGTGTTTTGAACATTGGTTTGTCTTCTGCAATTGACAGTGTTGCTGCTTTGGCTTTGGAGGAAAATGAAAAGGGAAATGTTTCCGGAAGATTGTATATAATTATCGAGAAATCTGTGTGTAATCTTTATGATAAGAGGTTCAAGCTTCTTTAGATGAAATAAGGCATCAGTACCACTTGCATAAGATTTTATAGTATAGTTTTGTAACTTTTTCCTACTACTTTTGGTGTTTTCATAAGACAGACACATTCCAGTTTTGGACCTGCTTGCAGATACATTATATCGTGGTACAGCCTTACCGATTTGGTTAACCTATTTGCTACTATGAAACAGAGATATTTGGTTACCTCCAAGTTTGTTTTGCTAATGTTTAAAGCCTTAACTCTGAACCAATCTATCTTGACAATGAGGCATATAAGAGTCTGCTTTGACCCAAGAACCCTATAACCTTTATGAATCCAACCAATAAATATTCATACAAAAGTAAACAGACATATATAGAGTGAACTCAAGATTAAGAAGATCTTTGGAGGACGATGACTCATGGTTCATATGATATGGAGATCAAAGAAGAATGACTGGACACTTGTCTTCCATATGATTTGGTACAATATATACATGTTTAGCTTTATGTACTTTAATGTTCAGCAGTCTATGCATCTATCCCCAATCATCAGACTTCACTGTATAGACCTCATTGTGATTATAGATACATGAACATGCATTAGAAGTATTTGGTGTTCCATGGTATTATTGAAGAACCAAACTGATTCCTCTGAAGTGCATTTGATATTTTTAAGATACCAAAATTAGGACCCGCGTATACGCGTGTTTAAAACTAAAAATTTAACAACCCATGTAAAAAATAAAAGTAAAAGTTAAAAACAAAATTTGAAGTTCTGTAAACAAATTTATGAATTTATTAATTTGGAAATATTAATATATTAATTATCTAAACTTTTGTGATACACATGTTAATCAATACATTTTTTTATAAAAATTTAATAGATTTAACAACCCATGTAAAAAATAAAAGTTAAAGTTAAAAACAAAATCTGAAGTTCTGTAAACAAATTTATGAATTTATTAATTTGAAATTTTGATATATTAATTATCTAAACTTTTGTGATGCACATGTTAATCAATACATATTTTTATAGATATTTAATAGATTTTACTGTTAACGTATGTAAATATTATATTCAAATTTAATTTTTTTTTTTTGTCAACATTTGGGCCACAATTGGCCGACCCATTAGCCTAATTCCTACAAATTGTAGGGACGGGGACTCGATCCCTGGTGTGATGGTGTGTGTCTTCTGTGGACTTGCCACTAGACCAAGATCACTTCACATATTCAAATTTAATTATGTATTACAATATATATACTATATTTAATCAGTTTAATTTTCTAAACCTCTTTAGAATTTATAATATATATATATATATATATACATATAAATATGAGAAAATGAGACTTTATATAACTGGAAAATCGAAAAATCTTTTATGAGGTATTATACGTTAAAATTTTTTTACTTTTCCATCCAATCAAATTAATCCTATTTAAAAATCTTACATATTTATCAGGTAAAATCAATCCTTACAAATCAACCTCCTGAACATTGAATAAGATTGCTTTCTATTTTTCTTTCTAAAACTTTAAAAATAGATATTCTTTCCCAATTTTTTCTTTTGTTTTCCAAACTATTTAATTTTTGATTCTAATTGAGACAATCATTTTTTTTTCCTTTTAGAAACAATTTGTAGTTATTATAAGAGAAACATATTCAAAAATACTAATTGCTCAAAATTTAAGTAAAAGAAAAAGAAAATGGATATTTTTAAAAAAATTTGAGAAAACCATTTTTTCAGTAAAAAAAAAGTAAAAATGATTCTGAAAATTTTCAAACATGTTTAATTTTAAATAGATATTGCAAGATGTTCTTTCTTATTGCTTTATTCCTTCTCATTTTTCAATAGAAACAATTAGATTTTGATATCTTCTGAATTCTTGATAGTTACAACTTTTTTTCCTTATAGTAATGGTGAACACATTTTGTACGTTGTAACTCGGAACCAATCTCATAAAATCTTTCTAGTTCAAGCTAATGACATAAATATGATGATTAAAGCAATGCTAGTTATGATGCACCAAATTGGAAGAGGATGACCAAGACGATATAGAGTACATTGGAATGATAAAATACCCTAGCAGGTCTGCAGCACTTAGTGTACTTCCAGATGATTACCGTAAGCGTTTGAAAAGGAATGTGATGGAACATATCAAAGAGGAAGACGTAGAGCTGTGTTTGGGTCATGAGAGGTTTGTGTATGTACTTGAGACCAATCCCATACCCGAATCTCATTACCTATCTGATTCCAACGGGTACACTTTTCTATTCTGGTCAACGAATGGTCCAGATGATAAGTATATAGTAGATGAACAGACCTGACAAATACTAAAGGTTGTTGGAGGTCCTGTCCGAGACAAAAAGGGCCATAGCATCTGTTGAACGTATATAGACACTGATTTGATCAGCGCGAGTAGGATGTTACATGGATTGGACAGTGAATTCATGCCTCTTTCTATGATGTTTCTGTGCCGGAACGTGTGTCAAGAGAAGTATACAAAAAACTGCAAAACTACGGATGTGAAACACTGTTGCTCAGGGAGTAGTATTTTCAGCGGATTGAGGTATGCAAAACTACATGGTGTACCGAGAGAGAAACCTGAAGATGTGATATTTGATTGTAGTGAGTCAAAGCCATTTATTGCTGGAGATGAAGAACTGTACAAGATATAGGACATATTTTGCTATGACTCTATCGAGTCAGCTTTGGAACGCGTTAAGTCAGGATATTCGGTTGCTGCAGGATTACTATGTTTTGAAGGTTGGAACAAGCACTGGAAAGTGAAGGATGGTTAAATGTATATTTACAATGGCCCGGAATCAGTGGCGGATCTAGAATATTTTTTTTAACCCGAGGCACAATTTTATAAAATAATTATATTAAAAATATAGTAATATAAATTTAAGTTTTATTATAAAAAAATGTCACAAATGCAGTTTAGATTCGTTTATATTTTAGAACATTTTCTTATTATTTTATGTGTTTTTTATCAAACAACTTTTTTCAACAAAACAATATCTAAAAAATATCATTTAACAACAATTCCAATATGAATTAGTTATAAATGATTGGGTGATGTTTTTGTAATATAGAATGAAGTAACAAAGACTAGGTTAGAAGGTGTTGAAAATGACAAATTATGTTATTCATGTCAATAATGTTTTATACAATTATACCTATCGTTTCAATTTCTTATGATTTTTTCCAAAAGGTTTTTGTAAAATTTTTCTAATTTAGGATTTTATGTGGGCTATTGGATTAATATGTCTTTTGGTTGAGACGCTTTAGTTTTTTTCTTCAATTAGACTAGGGCACTTTTTGCAATTTTTCAATGGAACTAGAAAGATTTACTGAATTTATATATACTAAAGTAAAATATATATATATATATATATATATATATAGCATAGGGCACATGCCCACCCTTGTAATGCCGTAGATCCGCCACCGGAATCATGCGCTAAGTATTGCACACACATGCATGGGGTAATCATCATTGATTTCACACGGATCCATGGAGTAAAGGTGGCAATCTGCAAGAGTAGTAACGGAGTGGAATTTGGTAATGGTGGATACATTGATGTGAATCTAGAAATAATGCTCACATTGGTTGGTGCTGCAAAGAAAAATGGTCAGTTAAATTGGTGTGCGAAGAAGCCTCAATATCTACTTGAAGATTTCTACTCAGTAGACGTGGAAATGGGTTCTCAGCCACTAATAAAAGTGGATCCAGATCGAGAAAGCAGCATATGAAGTATAAGGTTCGTGTGGGTGTTGATCTTTATTTTATTTAAAAGTAGCTTACACGTTGAGTTAATGTTTGTGTTTTTCTAAATACTTAGACCATGATTATCAATAGAGACTTATAATAGTCTCTTTAACAATATAATATTATATAACTTGGGAGACAGTCTCTGATCAGTGCCAAAGTCTCTATATTCAGAAACAGTCTCTCTTATTAAAGAGACTACAAGTCTTTTTTTCATTATTTATATTTGATCAGAGACTCATAAAAACTCATAACTTGAACCGATAATCATGGTCTTAGGTTGCAACTGATGCTTATGGTGCCATGCTTGCCCCTATATATCAAAATCAGCTAACTAATAGGTAATAAAGTCTGCCTTACCAAAAGTCAAATACATAATCTCTGATATTTACTTTATGATTTTGCTTTTCTGCTCATACTAGTGCTGAACTCGTTGGAGAATTGACAAGTTCAACCAGCTGTGTACCCATGGAGAAGCCAATTGAACACGAGTCTACTTTTCAGACTCTAGTTGAAACTTCAGAAAAATTACAACATCTAAGCCAAGATGGAGCACCTGATGATAGCATGCTTGATGGTAAAGCTAAATATACCTTTTTCTTTGATAAAAAAACTAAACCAGGATGCTGAACATCAAGTTTCCTTTCAATCTGAATTTGCAGGAGGATCCTTAAATCTGAAAATCCATTGCTGGAAAAGTCTAGAGTGGGCATTTGTTGATGGAAGCACAGGTTTGTTGTTATTGTTGATGGAAGCACAGATTACAATTTTTAATTCTAATTGAGACAATCATTTTTTTTCTTTTTAGAAACAATTTGTAGTTATCATAAGAGAAACAAATTCAAAAATACTAATTGCTCAAAATTTAAGTAAAAGAAAAAGAAAATGGATATTATAAATTTTTTTGTGAAAACCATCTTTTCAGTAAAAAAAAAAAGTAGAAATGATTCTGAAAATTTTCAAACATGTTTGATTTTAAACGGATATTGCATCATGTTCTTTCTTATTGCTTTATTCCTTCTCATTTTTTCAATAGAAAACAATTAGACTTTGATATCTTCTAGATTCTTGATAGTTACAACTTTTTTTCCTTATAATAATGGTGAACACATTTTGTACGTTGTAACTCGGAACCAATCTCATAAAATCTTTCTAGTTCGAGCTAATGACATAAATATGATGATTAATGCTAGTTATGATGCACCAAATTGGGTGCATGGATAAGAAACAAGGATGAAAAATGGCAAAATAAACACATTAAAGATACGAATACAACATAAGTATATATGTCAATAGCAAATATATAAAAAATCATAAGTTTTAAGAAGCTTCTCACAAAAGAAGAAACAGATGAGAAGCTTCTCATCCTTGAGAAGCTTATCATCCTTTTTCTGACACTGTCAATTCTTCTGACAGATGAAGAACGGAAAGCTGCTGGCATGGAAGAGATGGAAAGAGTCACCATTGTTGGCCAAGTAGTTAGTGTCTCTTTTGTTTTTTTTCTTTTCTCTTTTTGCTTCTATATGCAAAGTGCAAACTGTCTCTTCTTCTTTTATTTGATCCGATCCTTTGCTTATGATGTGATGATGACGTGAGCTCACTGATGATGTGAGATGACTTGCCCATGCCCTGTGTAGTTCTCTTTGACTAAAGGTTTCTTTTTTCTTTTCTTTTTTTCCTGTTAAGGTACCATTTAGTTTTAGGAGAATTTTAAATTAATATGTTCTTGGAATTTTGTGTTTAATTCATGTTTATTATCTTAGATATCTGTTCTTAAAGATTCCAGTAATGTTATGTATTGAGATCTAATTGAGTTTGAAAAGATTCCTTCTCATCCTCAAGCTGCTTCTTAGCCTCCTCTTTTGTGACCGTGACCTTCTCATCCTCAAGCTGCTTCTTAGCCTCCTCTTTTGTGACCGTGACCTTCTCATCCTCAAGCTGCTTCTTAGCCTCCTCTTTTCCAAGCTGCTTCTTAGCCTCTTTTGATGAGAAGCTTCTCAAGGAGAAGCTTCTCCTTCTCACAGAAGAAGAAGAAACAGAAACTGAGAAGCTTAAGAAGTTTCTAGAAACAGAAACAGATGATGGGAAGCTTCTTCTGACAGAAGAAGGAGGGAAAGCTGAAGCTGGCATGCCCAGAGTCACCATTTGCAAAGTGTGAGATCTTTTGTTCTTCTCTTTTTCTTCTGTCTTTTGTTCTTCTCTTTTTCTTATGTCTTGCAAACTGTCTCTCTTCTCTCTTATCCGATCGATCCTTGCTTGCTTATAAGGCTTATGATGTATGACGTGAGCTGATGAATGATGTATGACGTGAGCTGATGAGTGACTGATCAATGCCCATACCCTTTATTCTCTTTGACTAATTTAACATAGTACTCGTATTTATTTTGATGGACTTGACATAGAACAAGACAAAAAAATAAGTCCTATTAAATGGCAAAGTCGAACATACTTGCACGTGATTGATTGTATTTTTTTTTTCTTTTTTTTTTCTGTTAAAGTACCATTTAGTTTTAGGAGAATTTTAAATTAATATGTTCTTGGAGTTTTGTGTTTAATTCATGTTTATTATCTTAGATATCTGTTCTTGAAGATTTCTGTAATGTTTATGTTTTGAGATCTAATTGAGTTTGACATTTTTGTTGTAGAGAGAAGACACAATGCCTGAAGGGAAATTGAGATCAGGAGTTTATAGATCATTTATAATGTGTGATGATCCAAGAGATGTTGTGGATTGTGGAGCTATTAAGAAACAGAGTAAGAGCCGTAGTACTAAACATCTTTATGATGCTTGTGGTTCATAAAGTTGATGCTTGTGGTTCATCAACTTTATAATTCTGATTGCTTAGATAAGAAAAGGGTTATATGAAAGTTTCTAATTTTGATTTAGCCATATTTTAACTTATACTAATTGCTCAAAATTTAAGTAAAAAAATTGAGAAAACCATCTTTTGAGTAAAAAAAAAAGTAAAAATGATTATGAAAATTTTCAAACATGTTTAATTTTAAATGGATATTGCAAGATGTTCTTTCTTATTGCTTTATTCCTTCTCATTTTTTCAATAGAAAACAATTAGATTTTGATATCTTCTAGATTCTTGATAGTTACAACTTTTTTTCCTTATAGTATTGGTGAACACGTTTTGTACGTTGTAACTCGGAACCAATCTCATAAAGTCTTTCTAGTTCAAGCTAATGACATACATATGATGATTAAAGCAATGCTACTTATGATGCACCAAATTGGGTGCATGGATAAGAAACAAGGATGAAAAATGGCAAAATAAATACGAATACAACATAGGTATATATGTCAATATATAGCAAATATAAAAACTCATAAGTTAATGCAAAAATTCAAAATATAAATTGTAATATTCTCACAAACGACGCCAAATTGTAAATGCAAAAATTCAAAATATAAATTATGAATCATACATATTTAAAAAGAAATTTTTGTTATATGAGAAAATGATCTAATTGAACCAAAAAATATAATTAAAAAAATAATTTAATTGAACCAATTAAAAATAACTAAAGACTTATTATAATAATTAGAGTTTGAAAAAAAAATTCAACTTTTTTCATAAATACATAAAAGTATAAAACATGTAAAAATTTACTTTAAATAATTAATAAAAGAAATGAACACTTGCACAGTTGGTTGATAGTTGTTTTGACTTTTGACTAGTAAGAGTATCAGTCAGACTAAGAACATTAATTATCAACCGTCGATTAATTTATGCAAGTTGAACAAATACACGGTCCAGATTCACTTCTTCTCCTATGATTCGCTACATAAGATTCTTCCTCTTTTTTCCCTCAATTTCAGGTTCAGCGCCAACGTCAAAAATTTGGCGGTCGAACAAAATCTTTCGAAAATTTCAATATTTCACCGGCAAATTCACAAACCCGAAAAAATGAACAAAAGATTTCAAATTTTCATTACCCAGAAGAAGAATCAAATACCTTCAGATCTTTACCTTTCCTCAGAGTCAAACTCTCTCTCTATCTCTCTTCTTCTTCGCTCTCTTCTTCTCTCTCCCTCCTTTGTTCAATTTGATTACTCTAATCCAAAGTTGGTGACTTGAAGCTAACCCAATCCCTCAAATCTCAGGTACTTTGGCTCTGTGGATTTAGGGATTTGAGATTTTTCACATCCGGATCTACAAATTGTGCGTTCTGGGTAATTCAATTTCTTTATTATGGTGAGGATTCAGAAAGTTGAATCGTTCTATGCGAAGCTTCGTGAGTCCGCTACTTCATTGTCTTCACAGAACCCACTTTTGATATTTCCTTCAACATCTGATGTTGACTCACTTTGTGCTCTCAAGGTTATTACTCATATCCTCGAATCAGATTCGATTCAGTATTCGTGTTTCCCTGTATCGTCTTTTCTTGAGATTCACAAGTATGCTGGACCTGCTGGGCTGTGTTCTACTTCTTCGGAGACTCCTCCTGTTACTATATTGTTGATTAATTGGGGTTGTCACCGTGATTTGAAGGTTGTGTTGAAGTTAGGTCCATCGGCTCGTGTCTTTGTTGTTGATAGTCATAGGCCTATTCATTTGCATAATCTTAGTGATGAGAATCAGCAAGTTGTTGTTCTTCATACTGATGATGATGAGAGGCAAGCTGATTTGGCTTATGATTTCGATGTGTTGAAATTGGCGAATCAGAGCTTTCAGTTACATGTAGATGAAGGTGGTGAGGAAGAAGAAGATGATGATGAGGATGAGGAGGAGGAGGAGGAGGAGGAGGAAGAAGATGAGGATGAGGATGATGGAGATGGTGATAGGCCAAGTAAGAGGAGAAAAATGGAAGATGGTGTGAAGGTTTTCAAGAAGCTAAAGAGGGATTATTACAAGATGGGGACTTTTCATGGGAAGCCATCTGGATGCTTGTTGTTTGAGTTATCTCACTTGTTGAGGAAGAACACTAATGAGTTGCTTTGGCTGGCTTGTGTTTCTTTGACTGATCAGTTTGTTCACGAGAGGTTGACTGATGAAAGATACCAAGCTGCGGTTATGGAGCTTGAACAACACATCAATAGCTCAGGAAACATAGATAAGATCACTTCTGTTACTTTGAAAGACGGAACCAAGGTTCGTGCTCCAGACTGCTCGAGAATCTCTTATGAAGAAGAGCCTAGGCTTATGCTTCTCAGGGAGTGGACGTTGTTTGACTCCATGCTTTGTTCTTCGTATATTGCGACTAAATTGAAGACATGGAGCGATAACGGGATCAAGAAACTTAAGCTTCTTCTAGCCCGTATGGGATTTGCACTTATCGAGTGCCAGCAAAAGTTTCCGTACATGAGCCACGAGGTGAAGAGGAAAATGAAGCAAGAGTTTGATCGGTTTTTGCCAGAATATGGGCTTAATGATTTCTACTACCGGAGTTTCTTGCGGCTTCATGGTTATAGCTCAAGGGTCTCTGCTGCAGATGTTGTGTATGGTATTACAGCACTTCTTGAATCATTTCTTGGGTCAGGCGGCTCCTCTGCTTCAAAACAGTTTGGCGAAGCTTATGATGCGCTGTCTTTGAACAATTTAGATAAACTTCGATCTGGGATGCAACAAGCAATCAAGGTTCAACGAGCAATTCTTAGACAAGGAAGTGCAGCAATCACCAAAGCCGGATGCATCCGAAGTGGAAGGAAATTCAGATGGGTGAAGATTGAAGATTCCATGGATGCTACGTATTTGGGATATCCTCAGGCCTTAACAAAATTTTGTTACTTTCTAATGGATGCTTTAAGAGAGAAAGGAGCTAGGATGAAACCGATGCTATGTGCCTGCGCATCTCAACAACCCGGGAAGATACTCGTGGTTGGAGTTTGTGGGAAACCGAGGCTCGGGGCAGTCAGAGGGAATGCCTTTGGTAATGCTTTCAGAAAGGCAGCTCAAGAAAGTAGAGCTGATTACTTTCATGAGCTATTCGAGTCTTCATGGATTGTCTTGGATGCTTCTGCAGTTAACTCTTTCATGATTAGATTAACTGAGAAGCTCTGACATAGGAGTAGGACTCATGATACATCTTATTGTTCTTCGATTCAGTGTGTTTTCTTTTCTAGTTTTCAGTTTTATTTATCTCATACTGTTTGCAATTTTACGAGCATTTGTAATAGGCAGAAACTGTTATCAATCATGTAACTTGTTTAATCAAATAACCAAAGAGTTTTATGTGAAAGGTCCTTGGCTCATTTGGTGTTAACTCTTCAGGTCTCTGATGTCAAAGAAACTCTGTTTATATAAAGGAAACAGCTGATGAACAATCTTTGTGTTTTGAAAGGATAAATTAAAAATACACGCAGGCACACGACAAGACCAAAGACGATATGTGTTTGGCTAAACCAAAATTTGTACAAAAAAACATAAACAAACATAATTGAGTTCAACAAAGGTTACTTCAATAATCCAGTTTCTTCTAGTCTAATCCAGATTTGAAAGAGAAAAAAATGAGACCTGCTCAGACTCGTGAAGCGAAAATCTTCATTGAGATGATGGAAACTTGAGAACAAAATGGCTTTAAGAGATTGTCTATTTTCTTATCTTGACGGCTTCTTTTTCCACAGGGTTGTCCCGCGGTTGATCTCTTGACCATTTCCAGACAACCTCAGGAGGTGCAAGAACTGGCTACTGTTGTGGCCTTGTGTGCCAGACGAGGCAGAGCCATTGGTTCCACCAATTTCTGAGGTGGTGAGTGAATCCACCACATCGTCTTGTTGACATTCTCTTCTGTAATCCAGAGTTATGACCTGAAGCTCGTGCGTGTCTACAATTTCTTGTGGTATGCTCTGCCATTACCAAGAAACAAGATCATATGATTATTATTTATTAAAGTTCCCATTTAAGCACATTGAGCTTTTCTCGTAAACCTAGTGACTTACCTCGAGAACCCATCCAATATAGGTGACATTATTAACATGCTGGTTCATGTCGAGATCAGCTCGTCTAGGCTGCAAAAACATGATTACAAAATCTTAAAGAATGTTGAAGCCTAAAGATAGAGAAAGAGTCCTATAATACTATTGTTTGTACCTTAAGCCCAATCATTGAATACTGAGCCGGATCTTCGAGTTTCGGGATTTTCTTCAAGCTTCTGTTATTCTCTTCCGGAAATGCTAGTCTTTAAGATACATAGAAAAGAATAGTTAGCATTCATTCATTGACCGCAAGCTTTGCCCTGATACCAAAGCGTACTTTACCTCGGTTCTTGAGGACAAAAAACCAAGTACTCGTCCCGAACATCATCAGAAACTTTCTGAAGCCGTCTTGTGTCTTGGTTCATCATCACCCACTTGCTGAGACCATAACACATATGTCACACAACAAATCATAACAGGGTCCATAAAATCCAAGTTACTGAAACCTATATCTTAACATTAAACATGTAACTCCAATATCCAAGTCTAGTATAAGTCCATGGAACAAATAAGAAACTTAAGGTCCCTAACCAATGCAAAAAGCAACACTGAACATATAGACACTTTGCTAATTTTTCATACCTTGTAGCACGGCCAGTGACTTCACCAGTGGCACAATCCTTAAGAATCCAATCACGCCTTGTCCCAATCCTTCCTTCACTTTGACACCATGTCTCTATCTCAACCACATCACCCCTATAAACCAAAACAAAGAAAACTGAAAAAAATTCTACTCACTATTGTCAAAAAATGTAAACAAACAAAATAAGCAAAATAATACCAAGCTGGGTATTTGTAGATCTCAATGTGCATTCTTGCAGTAACCCAAATTAGATGCAATTTCCTCATTGTAGGTGTTGTTGCAAATCCATCAGTCGAAAATCCAACACTTTGTGCATGATTACACCCCACCTCCTATATAACACCAAACAACTTCTTGAATCTTTAAAATCACCAAATAAAGATTCATACTTATAACAAACAACAAAAAAGCAAATTGCTTTGGATAAAGAACTGATGATTAAACGACATGTGCGTGACATTTCAATAAGACGACAACAAAACGAATCTGACCTGTAAGAGATTAGCAATGGTTTCAACAGTAGCGGTTTTGTTACTTCCAACTTCATAAGATCTAACAATAAACTTCTCCTTATACGATAAACCATCCTCAGTCAAACTACCTAATCGGAGCTGATCCGCAAGAGTACCCAAACCTTGTTCAGTTCGAATCACACTTCCTTGATCAGCAGATACAATCGCACGCAAAGGATCCAAACCCTTCTTCTTAATCTGAGAACAAGACACAACGGAAGAAGAAGAAGAAGAAACAATTCTCCGTCGAATGAAATTCACCGGATCAGATCGATGAGAATGCGAGGAGAAGAATAATAAACTTCTCTGTAACTTAGAATCAGTCACATTACACGAAAGCTTCAACATCTTTTCGAATTTTGCCAAAAAAAACAGAGATTGTGAGATTGTGAGAGAGAAGAGACGAGAAAGTTCGGTTTTTTAATTGCAACAAAGTGAATGAATGAATCTGTAGTATCTCCGATGGGTCCGAGGTGAAAGTTAAGAAGAAGAAGAAAGACAAAACAATTGAAACGAGTTTTAAAATTTGCCACTTGGTTCAAGTTCAAATTACGGTTTTGCCATTTAGTGCCATTGTTGGCCAATTGTCAAAGACGAATGTTTAAAGCCTGGCTGGCTTATGAGTTATGTCTGTTTCTGTATATAGAGAGAGGCACGTGTCTTCCCTGTCTTCTCGGTTTAATCACGTGACTTTTGATTTTTGCAAATTTTGAAAATTGAAAGAGTGAAAAGACTTTTTCTTCTCCACATGTGTGTTGTTGAGATTTTTCTTGCTCATTCTATTACGCATCACTAATAGTATATTCGTAACAAATTCATATTGTAGTATCTACTTCTAAACCACTATATACCAACTATGTCGGACGATTCAACCTATATCACTCGATTTTAAAATTCTATAAATAAATCATTTTGTATATTATATTGGGGATTGAACACCAATTTGTTAGAAAAACAATGGACATTAAAACAAGAAAATTAGCACAAAAAAAAGTTTTGCTAAGAAAAATTAGCAAAAATTTTAGTCTGGTGTAGAGTGTAGACTAATTAAAACAAGAAACATTATAATAACCAAATATTTAAATATTCAATTGTAGTCGATTTATATACTATACTAGTACTAAGCTGTGTCATTATCTGAGTTCAAAATGAGAAATGTACGTAAGTAAATTGTATACGATAAAGAAAAAAAACCCATAATTTTTAACAATATTAAGCTTATGTTTTTCTAAGTCTGTCAATACTTTGCTTTACACTTACATTAATTTGCCGTAAGTGTATCAATTTTACAATGGTAAACCAAAAGTCTTGTAAGTAAGATACACATTTTCGATTTATAGGTATGCCCATAATCAACCATGAAGATTTTATATATCTATACGCTTATGGTTAGGTCAGGATACAAGTCACTTGTCTGCACAAGAAGTTTTCTTGTGTCAAAAGATATTTTTCCCTGAGGAAACTCAAAAGAAAAAAAGAAAAAAAAAAAAATCTTCCTCAAGTCTCATCTAAAAGGTCTGGAATTACTTTCACGAAACAGCAAACCTCAGAAATTTATGGGGGCAAAAAAAAGAAGAAATAATCTAAGTTTGTTAAGACTATTCCTTGTTTAATTTGCTGAGGACTCTTTCAGGGAATATTTTCTCTTCTTGAGCTTTCTTCTTTGCTAAGGCTTCTTCGTCGAGGATTTTAATAGGAGACCATTCAGGTAACTTGAATGACTCCATGTTACGGTAGCTCTCTAACATTGGTTTTGCTTTAAGGGAAGCATAATCAAATGCTGTGCCCACAGCAGCAAAAACTAAAGAGTAGCGAATCGCACCCTGAGGACCTCCTGTAAACAACCGATATGTCAGATATAAAGCTTAACAATCTAAAGAGACATTCATGAAAGATTTATCTGAATTGATTCAAATACGGCAGAGTTATTATGATGTGATCTCTTATTGTAACAGCATATAACACTCATGGTCAGACTACTTAAAGAGTATTAGCCAAATCTTCACTTCAGGGAGTTGCATAAAGATTGGTATGTATAGATTCTGCCTAACATATTCATGATCACGAACCTTGAAGTCGTCCAAGCAAAGCACCACTGAAAAGTCCTCCAATAGCTGAGTTCATTAAATCATCATGCTCTGATCTTCGAGTTATTCTCACAAATTCACGAGCTCCTACCAAAACCAAAAGATTGCAACAATCACACAATGTTCCCATAACGTGACAGTGAGTCCACTTGGAAACTCTCGGTCTCAATCTTGAAGATACAAATTCCAAATACCAGACACACAACAAGAGATTTTGTTGAGATAATAGCAAAAAGAAGAAAAATTAAGTACCGCAATAGCAACCGGCGACAATAGCACAATTAGTAGCGTAAACAGTAGGAATATTGGGATGAGCTTTCCGGTGTTTAGACACTAAACCAACTCCTCCTCCAATAGCTCCTGCATTCAAACCATCTTCTCAGTCAACACAGTGCTACATTTCTAACATGTTCTATGCAATAAGTATGCCAAAATTCTTCATGAGCATAAAGTTAATGGATTCTTTATACACCACAAGATTGAGTAAAAATCTCAGAGGATATTCTAAAACCTAATTGATTGAGCTGTAAAACCTAGAAATCGAACTTCTAGTAATTGGTTTAATAGAACATGAACTTTTGATATATTCCGATGATTTGTGCAATAAAAATCTCGAAATCGTTCTAAGATGGTACTCAGAAACACATTATATAGTATCAAAGTTCTTGCGATTCCCTATTGAACAAGAGAATGAACAAAATGTAATATTAAACCCACAAAGAAAGAAGAATCAGTGATTGTAAAGCGAAACCTGCTAAAAGGGAAGTGATCAACACACGCTTCGTCGGAGATTCATTTGGCTGCACAATCGGTGTAGGAGGAGATAACGGTTGACTCGTTCGTTCTGGAGATTTCCGATCACCCGACGCCATTTTTGACGCCATGGAACTCAGTAGACTCCAATTTCAATGCTGTGTCATGATTCGGGTTGATCTAAACCCGGGATTGAACCCTAAGTCCCTAACTTTTACTTAATTGAGAAATGATCCTGCAAGATGCTTTAAATTTAATTTTGTTCCCTTAATGTTTGAAAAATAGAAATTTAGCCCCCATATGGTTTAGGACCTTTAGGTTAATAGGGAAAAATATTGGGATTGGAGAAAGAAATATTACAGGTTTTGTGTCAAGTACCCGTTTTATATGAAATCACTGAAATGCATCGAAGAATTACATTTGTACTCGTTCGTTCTCCACAATGACAAACATCGGATCCCAAATTTGGCGATCAAAGTTTAGACATAATATTTACAAGACTTCACTTGTTTTTATTTTTTTTTATTTACCGTTAATTCCTTTGCAAAAGGACCAACTATAGTATGACATGAGTAATAGTGTATAGAAGTAAAAAATTACTAAGCAACTGCTATTTATTTGGTAATAGTGTGGTATGATGTGACATGAATGTTATAGTATCTGTTTTCTATCTTATATCCGGATTCTCTAGTCTTGGAGATTAAAATTATGACTAGTAATGCTTGCTTTTACATATGTTGGTAGATAATGAAGACTAAAACAAGAATCTTTTCACTATGTAGTACTGTCTCATTGAGACCATGAGATAAACCAATATTGCTTCAGTTTCACTCACTCTCTCTCTCTACCCATTTTTGCTTTTACAAAATTGTGATCCCAGTGGATAATTGGAGAGAGAAAGATAAAAAGGAAAGTTGGAACCAAGTCTTCTCAAGATACCTCTCGGCTAGTAAAAAGTAAGTTTTTAAGGACAAAAGAGATTGAAAAAGAAGACTAGCTCATTATGGGTCCATTTAGAAGAAGTAGAAAAGAAAAAGTGAAGAGACAAAAGAACTAATAATGAACTGCACTTGAGTACCCATTATGTTTTTTCCCATATGCAACCACTAAGAGTTTCGAGTTATTCAGTATGAACTAACTATCGCCGTGATTGAAGGTGTTTTAGGATAAAGATAATTGAATGATGTAGGACACTCATAATAAGAAATTACGACAGTTTGGTTAAGCTCTTGCATATGACATTATCAGCTGTCAAACTTAGATTCTCATGTGGGTTCTAAGGAGATGAACATGCTCAAAAAAACTTTGATATGATCTATGTTTCTTAGGACTTATATCATAATTCGCAATCACGGCAAATTGTTGTAATTGTTATGATAAGTTTGTTTATGAGGTAAGGATAACATTTAGACTGAGCAAAAGAAAAAGGCAACGGTGGTGGTTATTGAAATGGCCAAACAGGTGAAAAGAAATGTAACTTTCAAAAGTTGCTTTCTTTTTTTCTTTGTCGTTTATCTCTCTCTCTCATTTCTTTCTTATAGCCACACCACTCTTGACAAGAGCAAAGCAAAAGAAAAAAAAAACTTGGCCTAGTCTTCTTTGTCGCCATTGACATCATCTCATCATGTCTGAATTTGCCTTGTCATCTCCAGAAGAGAATCCAAATAGGAAGAAGATTGGTTTTTCTTCTCTTCTACTCTCTAACTTTCATCTATTTTGCTCATTCATCCTCTCACATCCTTTCTATTTTTCTTACCTTCTCTTCTTTTCACCTTACATCTTCAAGATTCTCTCTTTCCTCTCACCACTCTTTGTGACCACTACACTCTTGATTCTTGCCTTACTCAGTACTTTGCATGTTCACGACACTTGTCCTGACTCTGAATCACTAGAAACACAACCAAGCTTCCTTTTTTCCTTTTGTAGTAAGCTTGGAAGTGTCTTGGAACCCAAGTTTGATGTCAACGATGAGGGTTTCAAGTCCTTGGAAGAGTTGGAAGTATATAAGATGGTCGTTGAAGCTTGCTCAATGGAATGTGCGTCCGAGAATGAGATATGTTCGGAAGAATTGACGTTTGTTGACAAATTCTGTAGCCATGAGAGCACGGTGTCGGAAGCTTTGACCGATGATACGCGTGAGGAGCAAGTTGAGATCATCCAACCGTTGACGTTTGAGGATCTGATTGATTTGGAGAAAGAAGAAACCAAGAAATGTGAAAAGGAAGAAGAAGAAGAACAGAAAGTCAAGCCAAAAAGTGACGTTGTCCTCGATAATGGAGAAGAGCCGACAAAAGAAGAATCCAAGGCTCAAAAAGTTGATGTTGTCGGAGATTGTAATGATGAAAGCTATGATATCCAAAAACTGAGCGATTTTCTCGGAGAAGGGAAGAAAAATGAAGTGAGTAAGAAGGAAGAAGAAGATAATGTTTCTCTCCAAAGCTTTGGATCAATGAGAAAAGAGAAAGAATGGAGGAGAACATTAGCTTGCAAGCTATTCGAAGAAAGACACAATGCTGACGTTGGACAAGGCATGGATCAGTTGTGGGAGACATACGAGACTCAAACAGAGAAGAAGCAACAAACCGAAGAAGAGAAGAAGAAGCTCAAGAAGAAGACTAAGTCGATGATGAAGACAAAGAGCATAGAGAAGGAAGTGATAATGGAGGAGGAAGATGATGATGGGATTGATCATCAGCAACTTTGTTGCTTACAGGCTTTGAAATTCTCAACAGGGAAAATGCATTTGGGAATTGCGAGGCCTAACCTTCTCAAACTATCCAAGGCTTTCAAAGGCATTGGACGCTTTTACAATGCTAACAAACATTCCAAAAAAGCTTGAAAATGAGATGAATTTAAAACTTTGTACTAATTTCCATCTATAAATATATGTCACTATAGATAGAGATAGTTATATGCTTTTGTAAGTTTCCATATATAGTTTTGTTCTTCACGGTCTTATTTCTCTATCAAAATGATTTAAATCCCACAAATTCACGAAACATGCCAATATATTTGTAAACTGTAATTTTTTTTTTCTTCTTGTCGTGTATTTCATTACCGTTCATTTTATTAATAAAATATTGTAACATTTTAGAATTGTGAATAGTTTGAATTCGGTATAAGAGCATTTACATACATTTATCATTAAAATAATATTAAAATAAAATAAATAAGAAAAAGAAAATGAATATGGGTTCTCAAAAATGAATTCTTAATAAAAAAACTCATCTTACACTATGTAGTACTGTCTCATTTAAATTCAATTAAAAAAACTCAAATTTAATTACAATACTATTATTAAAAATATGCATAAGAGTATTTTAACCAATTGAAAATGCTCGAAAATGGTATAATCGGTCTTGTTCCCATTTTGTTACGTACTTAACAGATTGAATCTCAGATCTGATATAAAAACACTCCACTGAAATTTTACTAAAAAATTGGTTACACTTAAATTAATAAAATAAGTTGAAAAAAATGGTTACCGACATTTTTTTTTCTTTTGTTTGTGAGTTTGGCCGCGTACGATTGATTAGTGAAGACTCCATTAATAGCTTATAATTGAAATTGAATGAAACTGTAAGATTCAAAGTGCTCAGTGCTCGTCCCAATGGCTAATCACCACCGACGCGGCGGATCTCCGGCGATTAGTGGCTTCGGTGTTAAAATCAGACTTACAGCTTTCGTCGCCACTGTTGCACTTTTCCTTTTCATCACTCTCTCCTTCTTCTTCGCTTCAGATTCTAACGATTCACCTGATCTCCTTCTTCCCGTAAGTTCTCCATGAATCTCATCAGATCTTTCTATTCGAAGCTTGGATTTGATATTGAATTGTTGCCAGCTCTTTAGCGTTTCTGCTATACTGAAATCTAGCGAAGATTTGTGTTTAATTTTTGATTTTTTTTTGTGGAATTTTAGGGTGTTGAGTACTCTAATGGAGTCGGATCTATTAGAAGATCCATGTTGGATATCAAATCGGATCCGCTTAAGCCACGGCTGATGCAGATCCGGAAACAAGCTGATGACCATCGGTCATTAGCACTAGCTTATGCTTCTTACGCGAGGAAGCTTAAGCTCGAGAATTCGAAACTCGTTAGGATCTTCGCTGATCTTTCAAGGAACTACACGGATCTGATCAACAAGCCAACGTACCGAGCTTTGTATGATTCTGATGGAGCTTCGATTGAAGAATCTGTGCTTAGGCAATTTGAGAAAGAAGTTAAGGAACGGATTAAAATGACTCGTCAAGTGATTTCTGAAGCTAAAGAGTCATTTGATAATCAGTTGAAGATACAGAAGCTGAAAGATACGATTTTCGCGGTTAACGAACAGTTAACTAATGCTAAGAAGCAAGGTGCGTTTTCGAGTTTGATTGCTGCGAAATCGATACCGAAGGGGTTGCATTGTCTTGCGATGAGGCTGATGGAAGAGAGGATTGCTCACCCGGAGAAGTATACAGATGAAGGGAAAGCTAGACCGCCGGAGCTCGAGGATCCAAATCTTTACCATTATGCTATATTTTCGGATAATGTGATTGCTGCGTCAGTGGTTGTGAACTCTGCTGTGAAGAATGCCAAGGAGCCGTGGAAGCATGTCTTCCATGTTGTGACGGATAAGATGAATCTCGGGGCTATGCAGGTTATGTTTAAACTGAAGGAATATAACGGAGCCCATGTTGAAGTGAAAGCTGTGGAGGACTATACGTTTTTGAACTCTTCGTATGTGCCTGTGTTGAAGCAATTGGAGTCTGCGAATCTTCAGAAGTTCTATTTCGAGAATAAGCTGGAGAATGCAACCAAGGATACCACGAATATGAAGTTCAGGAACCCCAAGTATTTGTCTATATTGAATCATTTGAGGTTTTATTTGCCAGAGATGTACCCGAAACTACATAGGATACTGTTTTTGGACGATGATGTGGTTGTGCAGAAGGATTTAACGGGCCTGTGGGAGATCGATATGGACGGGAAAGTGAATGGAGCTGTAGAGACTTGTTTTGGGTCATTCCATCGATACGCTCAATACATGAATTTCTCACATCCTTTGATCAAAGAGAAGTTTAATCCCAAAGCATGTGCGTGGGCATATGGAATGAACTTCTTTGATCTTGATGCTTGGAGAAGAGAGAAGTGCACAGAAGAATATCACTACTGGCAAAATCTGGTAACCTTTCTGACATATTTTCGCCATTTGACAATGCGTTTCTTTGTGTGATGTTTTTGACTTTATTGTGTTTATTTGAATTGCAGAATGAGAACAGAACTCTGTGGAAACTAGGAACATTACCACCGGGACTGATCACGTTTTACTCGACCACAAAGCCGCTGGACAAATCGTGGCATGTGCTTGGGCTGGGTTACAACCCGAGCATTGGCATGGATGAGATCCGCAATGCTGCGGTAGTACACTTCAACGGTAACATGAAGCCGTGGCTGGACATAGCTATGAACCAGTTTCGACCACTTTGGACCAAACACGTCGACTACGACCTTGAGTTTGTTCAGGCCTGCAATTTCGGCCTCTGAACACTCAAAATTTTCTTTATCATCAAAATCTGAAAGCATATGTTGTTACTTCAGCTCTACTAAGTTTTAACCTTAGTTTTTGTCTGTGTTTATTTATATATTTTTGGGGGTTTAGAATACTGTATTTTGTTCATAGCTGTCGTAATTCTATGGCAACCTTTATCAAATCTTAAATATATTATAAAGTTACATCATTATGCCATTTTAACTTGTCTAACATCGTATTTATGAGATTCATAATTGCCTGGCTAATTAAACATTTCTCTTGTGATTAGTCTTAATTCACAATTTGCTACATCTACAGAATCAGTAAGCTTAGAATTAGCAAAAGAGATTTCATTAGCAGTAAAAAAAAAATAGACAAGCAAGAACCGACGAAACTCTCTCTTGCTCTAAAATTTTGACTCCAATTAACAAAATGGCGACACAGTGAAAAGAGAATAATAGTGGTTTTTTTTTTTTGTCGCCATAGCTCTACGCCTAAACTCTCTAAAACCAATCGAGCTTTTTGTTTCCAAAGCACATTTACGCAGTAACAGACACGTGAGGAGCATCATCCACGGGTTTAGTAGCTCTGTTAGCATCAATTCCACCACCACGTCTTACACGTCCGTTGTTACCATTGGCCCTCGGGAACCCACCACCGTCACCATTTGCTCGGTTGCCGTATCCTCCTCTATTGTTTCCTCTGTTATTACCATATCCGTTGAAGTCGGTCCGGCCATATCCTCCTCTTCCACCTCCAAAGTTCCCACGACCCCTTCCCCCTTCATTTCTGTAGCCTGTGTTTACACCAAACGTTGACCGTCCTCTATAGTTTCCTGTTTCAGAAACAAATGACAAATAAATGTGTTCGGTTAATGAGAGGTCGTTTCTCAAAGTGTAAAAAAGCAAACTTGCCTCTTGCGGTAGATCGCTTTTCCTCCACAACTACTTTGTGCTCATTGAGCATGACAGGTGATGCCTGTTAGAAAATTCCGTGACAGTTAGTTAGCCTAGGATGATCATTGATTAGGGCCTTGAAATATTCAGAAGTACAATACTGTTGGTTCTTACCTCGATGGCGCTTTGCATGGAACTTGCGGACTCAAACTCAACAAAACCAAAGCAGAATCCCTGTAGAGCACAATACTCATAAGAATAACTACTGTGCACATTAGTGATTAGTATAATTGTTAAGCAATAATGAAGATGGGAGTCTCTTACCTTCTGGCTTCTTACTTGAACTCCATTGGTCCTAATAAGTCCAAACTTCTGGAACTCATTCTCAACCAAGGCTGGTGTTGCGTCAAGAGGCAAGCCCTTTAGATAGATCGATGGACCTAGAGCTGTTACGGAATCAAGAAATGAGAAAGATTGCAGCTGAGCAATGCTTACCGTTAAGATACAAAGAACAACATGAGCCAAGAAAAAAGCATTTACCTCTTTCATTATCTTGATCGTTCCCATTTACAGCTACATTTGCTCCCGAATCTGATTTCTCAGACAACGGTGTTGGTAGAGGGATATGATTGGCTTGCTCTTCTTGTCTCTTTGGTTCCACCTTTGTTGGGGTTCTCGAAGCAGACATTGGTGCAGCATTCTCTTTCATAACCCTCACCTACATATCAAGATTACGTATACGAATGGTGTCAAAGGATGAGGGCAGAGAAGCCAAACATCTCACATTGGCTTGATAAAGAGGAGACATTACACAACCCAAATGTATGTTACTTACAATGGAGGCATAAGATCTCTTTGGAACTTCCCCAGTCCTAGAATCAGATTCTCCAACCTTTTGCACATCTACTGGAGCTTCATGAACTATTTCAGGTGCCAGAGCTTCTTCTGTAGCTGATACTTGTTCATCTTCAGGGGGAGTGAACACTTCAGGTCCATTAACGCTCTTGGACAACACATCGGTTTGCTTAACAGCATGATTCTCTTGGACATATTTCTCCTGAACAAGGTCATCTGTAATGTCTTGAGCAGCAGGTGGATCTAAGGCACAAGAATATTACAACGCTTATAAAAAGCCAAAATTCCATTAAAACAAACAACTTAGAATTTATTGATTTGAAGTAGGCAAATCCAAAAGCTAGGTTCAACATACCCTGGTAAGTGTTGACAGGAACTTGGAAGTAATTCACCGGAATCTGATTTCCCTGTACAATCACAGCTTCATCAATGTATCGGAAAATATCATTCAAGACAAAGTATCCAGTCTCCTGTGGAGCAAGGAAGAAGGTCTGACTAAATGTCCTCCTGACACCCTCTTTTCCCGTCAAATACCCAGTCACCAGTACAAGAACACCACCACCATAAGATTCTTGTGTGTCCACAGTTGCTATCTCCGCACTGATTACACCGTAACAAAGTGCCATTATCTTCTTGTCAATAGCCTGCTCAAAATATATGCAGCATACACGTGTTCAGCATATCTCCAGGTCTCCCAACAATTTCCATTGAACTTTGGTAACAATTAATGTTTCCAAGCCATATTCGGTTTTCATCTTGAGAGTTAAACGAACTTCAAGAATACGAAGAAAGAGCTAACTCAGTATACTCACTTGCAAAGTAGATGTGATGCTCATTATACCATTCTCTTCAGGACGACCTAACTTGCTAATCTCTTGGTAAAATCTGTGAACATGTTCAGGAGATTGATGCAGTATGTGATAATACTGATGCACAAACGCATTCCCAACCTATAAACACACAAAGAAACAACAATGTACGTTTAGGAAACTGAAACATTCATAAAACAACACAATTGCATCTGCTAAAAACTGGATCATACAATATCTGGAGTACAAGCTGCTGTTGGAACTTGCTGTGCCCCTAACATCGCCATAGCTTCCTGGAAAACAAAATCCAGTATCAATTAGATCAGTAAAATTCAACTTCAATCCCATCTTTCTAGCAAATTGGAGACACAAAATTAAAAGTGATACGAGTGAGATCTCTGATCTGGAATACAAAAAATCAACTGAAATCCAATTCAACAAGCTACACAAGATCCTTGATCTCATTTTCGTCACTAATCAAGGATGAACAAACACGAAATGCGGTGAAGATTTGCGAAGAAACAAAGCTAAGCTAGTGCAATTAGAGTTATAGAGAACCGATCTAAGCGTTAGAACAGTCTAGAATCAAATCGATCAAGTAAAAGAACAAACAACCAAAAGAGTGAAGAAGTATGTCATTTCTCGGAGAAGTTTCCGATGAAGAAAACGACGGCAGAGACGAAAATGGAGTTTACCTTGATGGAAAAACGACGATTAACCGGAAAAATTGAGCGACGAGTCTCTTGTTCGCTCTCACTTCACCAGGAACCTCGCTAAGCTATGGCACTAGTTAGGGTTTTACAGCTGAATCAGGAGAGAGAGAACAAAATGTTAACAAAAAAGTGCCTTTATGTATTTTGTACCGTTTATGTATAATTGTACGTATCAGATATTTTTTAGTTTTACCGGATTATTTATTTTTATGTGTTCTTCAGCATAATTATTTCATATCTGTATCTTTTTATACATTCGAAGAAATTAATTAGTACAATGTTTACTTTAGTTTTGACGAGGTTAAAATTATTTTTTGGTTAAAACGTCGTTGTACAATCTGAACTAATATTTGGCTTTTAGTCTCCACAATATGTATAGTTCAACTTCAAATAGTTAAAAAGAAGTTCGTACTTGTTAACTTCTCTAAAGATTCTTAAAGCAGGAAAGGAGAAGAAAGAAACCTTTCTAGATTATTTTTTGAGCATCTACTTTGGTAAAAGGTAGTTTAAGTTTGAAAAATAAAACAAACAAAATGTATTTGGTTCATTTGTACCGATCTAAACCGGCATCTTCAGTACAAGCTGACCCTCCATAACACTGCAACATATAATAAAGTTCACATCAACAACATTACCAAGGCCGTTAAATGGTTACAACAGATTTAACCATTTATGCGCTAATGGATAATCACCTTTTGACATAGTAGTAGCAGAAGTCGGCGAGGATGAAGGTTTGAACGAGCTCGGCTAATAGAGCCACCGGGAACCAAAAGTAACCAGCTCCAATCAGCCATAGGTAATGTCCACGAGTCTCAAAGACCTATACATTTTCAGACCTTTAGTCTCTTGACCTTAATCATGAAAGTGTAATGGATTTAAAGACAGAAGAACTTTACCTGGATAAGCCAATGAGCGCATGCCAAGAATCTAGCGATTCCTAGCGCAAACACATAATGAGCTGTGAAAGGCTCTATGATCTGAAATGATTGTTCGAGTTAATGTTAAACTTTTTATTTTTGTAAACGGATATGTTTTGGACCTAAGTCTAAACTAATCCCGAAACTTGTAGAAAACTAGATTTTCTTACCACTTAAAATGTCTACATTGGCCTAAGTTTTGGATCAAAATCTAAACTAAACTTGAGACTTGTAGAAAACCAGATTTTCTTGCCACTAAAAACGTCTACATTGGCCAACATTGAAGTGTAGTGGATGTGACTCGATCCACTCAACGTTGATGAATACTCCCGAGACTTACATAATGGTCATGTTCGTTTGGTCACGTAATGAGCTACCTGCGGCGACCAAACGAACATGACCAATACCATATTTTCTTAGCCACTTAAAACGTCCATGGTATTGACCAACATGACTAATTAATACTCAACCACTAGAACCATCATAGTTTGGTTAAAATGCTAACTCTACAATGGCAGAAACAATTAAAAGATACATAAATATGTCAAAACCGGCTGACCTGAGCGTTCTGCATCAAACGAAGCTGAGGCAGAACAGAGACAGATTCCGTGTAAACGCAAAACGCCCACATGAAACGATGAATGTACGAATAAGTCGTAGTCGGGTTAATAACCAACGCAAGGATAGCAGATGGTACAAGCTGGTAAGCAAAAAAAGTGAGATTAAACATGTTACTTAATCATCTCTAGAAGAGCCAAACAAACAACAATTACACACTCTTTAAATCAAAAGCATTACCACATAGTAATTGTAGCAAGTGTCAAGAGTCTTTATATAAGATGCTTTCAGCTTGTACCGAATCATATAAATAACCCATAGAGTCGAAACCAAGGTGGCGAAATCGAGTATTGTATGGATATCACCTTCCATGTTTATGCTACAGATCAATCTCACAGCAAGAAATGTTGCTGTCACTTCTTGAGACTTTAATGAAAGACCTAATAATTCAAAACCATTTACATTTTTTTATATCAGACAAAACCAAAATGAACTTATAAGATTCCACAATATAAACATATCAATGTTTCACTTCTAATCATATTACCAAGAACAAATGTATAAATTAAAGTCAAGAATCTTATGATATGGTGTTGTGATTGTTATTACCGGAGCAAGTCTTTTGGCGAGTGAGTTTGTAAATGAGGATTAAGATTCCGGCGGCATGGATGAGCTCAGAGGCGACAAAAAAGTGATTTTTATTTTTAACGGTGATTTTTAGGAACACGACGAGGATCAAAGAGAGGATAATTCCTAAGGCTATCTTAACCTTGTTTGATTGTTGTCTCAGCCACCCGAAAACCACGTTCACGGCGGAGACACCTCTTGTCTTCCCCATGATTTTGATTTTTGATTATTACAAATCTCTGTCTCTCTCTCTCTCTCTCTCTCTCTCTGATCTCTGTCTGTTGTGTTGTGTGTGTTTCAGAGCATTTGTGCGACGTTCGTGAAAATGAAGGATTACGTTTTGTTGAGTGAGCGGAGACACGACGAGGGCATGCGGTCGATGACTTGGCGATTGTAATTTTATGATCTGATCAACGAATAGTGTTATGACATGTGTGAGTGATGGTTTTTTTTTTTTGGTATAAAATCTTAATGCAAATCTTGGGTTTTAAAGGCCTTTTAATTAGGAAATAAAGTTATGCTTTTGACTATTTTTATTGCCCTTTTTGTAAGATTATCTGAATCCCTTGGAAGCCAAAATCAGAATCGTGGACCAGAATTTTTTTTTATTTTTTTTTAATTTAATTGATATTCAGATCGATTTAAAGAAATTTTAAGAAATTGTTGGTCGAAAATAAATGTAATTAAGAGATTTGGATACGAAAAATTTGCGGACACGTCTATATATGGAAACTCTCCGGTTTAGGATTAAACCGGAAATCAGTAGAATTGATGATTGGTTTTGAGTTTTAATTTTTAACTTAGGGAGTGTTTCAATCTAACATTTGAAGTAATTTATGTTAAAAGAAAAAAAAATGTATGTTAAAAGAAGTTTTTTTATTTATTTATTTATTTGGATACTCACAGATGGATTTAAATAAAATTTTAAAAAATGTTTGGTCAAACATAAATGTAACTAAATATAACTTTTTAAAAATGTATTTTATTCCCTTTGTGTCACATATTTTTCTTAATTTTAATAAAATTACATAGTTCCCTTATAAAACATTATAAATAGTAAACAATTTATTCATTTCCAAAAAGGATATAAAAATTTATTTTTATACACTATACAATAACTCACATGTAACTCGGATAAACACATAATTCAACTGAAATGAACATTATGCTCTCTTTTTTTTTTTGACATCAAAATGAACATTATGCTCTTATATCATGTCATTGACATATCAATTTAAAAACTTTATATTACATTTTTATTTCATCAAATAATTAATTTATTCATGGTCATATTAGACCCCATTATATTTATAATATATATATTACATTTTTTATTACAACAATAGACCCCAAATATGAAAATATTTGGAACACATACAACACTATATATATATTATATGACTTATGTGGTTGCATATGAACACAAAATATGTTATTAAATCTCATGCTGATTAATTCGGCGGCGTTCGGCGGCATCGGGTGCTTATGGAGCAGCCACGTCTATATTTGTGAACCGGAACACGAGGTTTATGATGACGATGACATCCTGGTGGTGGATTAAGACTGTAGCATGGACTCAACACACCAGGATTTAAATATTTCTTGCGTTCAGCCTCAACGACTCGTCCTCCAATCATCAAGATGCTACAAATCACCAACAAGATAATCATATATGTCTTCATTTTTTTCTTCTTTAATTTGGATCTTTCAAATATTGTTTCTCTGATTCTCTTGTTGGTTTTTTGTTTTTCGTATTAAAAAATGAGATGTGTTTATGGGTACATATAGGGATTAGAAGCAGACGCTAGTTTTAGCTAATCCAGATTTGAACAAATCTATAATCCTAAGTTAAGGATGTGAAACATGGTTTTTGGAGGATGCTTTTTCGGGATTTCTCCTTTTTTTAGAGCCAGATTTCTGTACATGAATAGATTCTTTTGAATTATCTGATGAAGTTTTTAGTCTTTTTAATTGTAAAACCTTTGACCAAAAAAGATAGAAAGAAGTTTTATGTCCCTCGTTTTTTGGTACAAAGTTTTCTCATCAATTCAACGGTGTCCATGCGGCCCATTCCAGGTAACCAAATCTATACTATATAAAAGTTGAGGCTAAATACTTCTAACACTGTCCACATAGGATTTTAGACGACCAATCGCATAGCGCCATTTCATCGTTTCTTTAAATTTAATTAATCAAAATCTTCTTAAATCGTTAAAAGGAAAATTCTACTTATCTTTTTTTTTTGTCAACATTTGGACCACAACTGGCCGGCCCATTAGCCTAATTCCTACAAATTGTAGGGTCGGGAATTTGCAATGTGTTAATTCCCACAATTTTTTTGTCAACATTTTTTTGTCTACTTATCATAAAAAGGAAAACAAAATTTACTTCAATCGTAAAAAGAAAAATTTGCAATGTGTTAAATCGTAAAAAGAAAAATTCTACTTAGAAGCAAAAAAATGCAGAAGATACAAATAAAAAAAATCAATTTTAGTTTTCTAACAAAAAAAAAATGAAAATTTTCTACTTAGCATGAAAAGAAAAACGAAATTTTCTAAATTGTCAAAAGGAAAAATTTATCTACCAGCAAAGATGAAAAGGAAAAATTTTAAATTCTAAAGTAGTGACTTTATGTATAAATAGTCATGTAATCCATTAATTCGCTAATCAAACAAAACATCAGTTTTTGAGAGATCAAACAAAAATCTCATTGAATTACAATGACATCTGCATCTTCTTCTCCTTCCGCTCAGCTACTTCCCTCTTTGGTTTTTGACGAGTTAGGAAAAGGTTTTACTAACAAAGAAATTGCTACTTCCCTCCTTGGTTTTTGACGAGATAGCAAAAGCTTTTAATAACAAAGAAATTGATGTCAGAATCATCCACTCTTGCGAAGCAGGAAACCCCAAAAAGAGTGGCTTACTTATGGGGCTCGAGTTGCTCCTTATCGACCAAAAGGTAGTTGTAATTTAATTATGTTTCACCATCTTATAAATAATCATTATCTAACTTCCTAAAATATATAATAGAATAAATGTAAATTTTCTAAAAACATTTTAAATGAAAAAAATAATATGGAAATAGAATATATAATAGAATAGTTTTAAACATTTCTCTAATCAATTAAAAAGTTGGTTGAAGAAAATAATATGGAAATAAGATAAATAGAAACTTCCTAAAATATATAAAAGTTTAGGCTAAATGCTTTTAAGACCGTCCACATAGGATTTTAGACGACCAATCACGATTAGACACCTCACAAATTAACATTTTAAATAAAAAAATAATTTGAAAATAGAAAATGTAAATTTTCTAAAATATTACGTAGTAGAGAAATGTAAAATGTAAATTTTCTAAAATATTATGTAATTGAGAAATGTAAGCTTACTAAAATATTACGTAGTAGACAAATGTAAAAAGTTGGTTGAAGAAAATAATATGAAAATAAGATAAATAAAAACTTCCTAAAATATTACGTAGTAGACAAATAAGAAAAGTTAGTTTTATATAGTATAGATTTTAAATGAAGAAAATAATTTGAAAATAAAAGAAATGTAAATTTTCTAAAATATTACGTAGTAGAGAAATGTAAAATGTAAATTTTCTAAAATATTATGTAATAGAGAAATGTAAGCTTCCTAAAATATTACCTAGTAGACAAATGTAAAAAGTTGGTTGAAGAAAATAATATGGAAATAAGATAAATAAAAACTTTCTAAAATATTACGTAGACAAATAAGAAAAGTTAGTTTTATATAGTATAGATTTTAAATGAAGAAAATAATTTGGAAATAAAAGAAATGTAAATTTTCTAATTATAATATATAAATTTTCCTTTTTGTTTAGTAGATATCGTCAAACAAAAGGAAATTCTAATTTTACACATCCTCTTAATTTTATATAAATACATTGCTTGATCTTCACTTTCACATCATAACTAACCCCTACATTTTTTTGCTTTGATATTACATTTAATTATGACATGAAAGTTTTATTGAAATATTAATGGTATTTAGTTTTATGTAAATTTGTAGGTTGGATTTGTGAAAACAAAACCGTGAATCGATCTAAAATTTTGGATTTTTTCAATTGATCAACATGTCTTAATATATATTGTAAGTATAATATTTTTTCTTTTTTTTCCTTTATGAATCAATAAGTTTTTTTTAGTGTTCTAATTTTTATATCGATAATCTATTAAAAAGCTTAGTTTGATTTTTTAGTGTATAAGTTCTCATTAAATCTTGATATTAATTTTTACTTATGATCAACAGGTCCATCAATCTATACTATATAAAAGTTGAGGCTAAATGCTTCTAAGGCCGTCCACGTAGGATTTTAGACGGCCAATCGCATAGCGCCATGTCACTGTTTCTTCCACGTAGGATTTTAGACGGTCAATCGCATAGCGCCATGTCACCGTTTCTTTAAATTTAATTAATTTACATTTTCTTAAATCGTTTATGTTAAATCGTAAAATGGAAAAAATCAATTATGTTAAATAGTAAAAAGGAAAAAATTGTTTCTACAAAAAAAAGGAAAATATGTTAAATCGTAAAAAGGAAAAATTCTTTAAGAAAGTTAGTGTTAGTCTAAAAAAAAAAAGTTAGTTTTAGTTTCTTAATAAATAAAAAGGAAGATTTGCAATATGTTAAATAGTAAAAAGGAAATTTTTTTATAAAGAAAGTTAGTATTAGTGTGGGAAATTTTGTTAATATATCTTCTCATCTTCCAAAAAAAAGAGTATGAACAAAAAAGTATATTCAATTAATCATAGTCATAGATCTTTTCAATATAAAGAATAATTGGAGGCGTAGCATTCGATCATAATTTTTTTAGTAAACCTAAAAAGGACGTCTTGAATTTGGTGTTCGAAGATCTTAAAATTTATTTGTGTATTTGTTTGGGTAGAATGTTCCACCTTCGATTCTTCTGCGGTTCTTGAGGGAACATAGGGAAGAATGGGCAGACAATAGCATCGATGCGTATTCAGCTGCAGCCATCAAAGCAGGCCTTGTAGCTTACCAATCCCTCGCCCAGGGAGCTTCGGTGGTCAAGTCATTCTTCCTCTAGCTCACACTATAGAGAATGAAGAGGCAAGTGTACTTAGAGATTCCCACAATCAAATCGATATAACTACAGTTTACTTGTGAAAAATAAACCTAAACTTATGCCCTTTTTTCTCTCTGGTTTACAGTTTATGGAAGTGATTAAGCTTGGGGCATTACTAAGAAGACATGATGATGCCTGCTGATATTTTCCTTCTACAAGTAAGATACCTCATTGTTCAAACGTTAGTCATGTGTTTCCGTTTGTAACTAATTATTTTCATGGTTATAATATAACTAATTATTTTCATGATTCCTTCTAGAAATTATTATGCGTTGTGATTTTTTATATTAGAAATCAATTAGATAGTGTTGGTTTTATATTGTTTTTGGTTCTTTTATAATTGAATTTCTTATTATGCATTATGATTTTATTTTTTTCGAGTTTGTATTCTTTGTGTTATTTAATTTCCTTGAGCTCTTATTATTTTACTATAAATCAATATAAATATTTGTTTTATTGATTTGCTTATTTTGATTTATATTTCGGTTTACAGATCATGTGAACTTTGATCCAAAACTAATGATGTTCCTGCTGTGAATGAGACTGAATCTAAGTGTCGATAGATATAATTTAAAGATTTAAGATTGTATGAACGAGTAGATAAAAGAACCAAATAAAAAGAAATTGATAAGGTATTAATAATTCTGTTTTTGTTTTAGTGTGCTTATACGTTTGTTTATTTCAATAGGATTTAGTTTTTTTATTTTCTTTTTGGTTCTAAAAAATCATATTTGCTTTTGCACAAAAAAAAAAAGAAGTCATATTTGCTAATCATGGGATATATTTTTCTTTCTTTTGTCCATAATCGTGAGTCATTTTTATTTTTTAATTGCTTGAATTTTTATTTTTTTTTTGTGGTAAAATCATCAATTTCTTTTCTTCCTTATTTTTAAAGTTTTTTTTAGTAAATATTATTGATCACAAAAAACTTTCACTAAAAATTTCTAAAAGCACCCCGCGCGTAGCGCGAGATTAAAACCTAGTAAATAGTAAAGAGTCGAGTTTATATTATGAACGTTTGATGGTTAATATTGACGCTTTATGGAAATAAGATAAATAAAAACTTCCTAAAATATTACGTAGACAAATAAGAAAAGTTAGTTTTATATAGTATATATTTTAAATGAAGAAAATAATTTGGAAATAAAAGAAATGTAAATTTTCTAATTATAATATATAAATTTTCCTTTTTGTTTAGTAGATATCGTCAAACAAAAGGAAATTCTAATTTTACACATCCTCTTAATTTTATATAAATACATTGCTTGATCTTCACTTTCACATCATAACTAACCCCTACATTTTTTTGCTTTGATATTACATTTAATTATGACATGAAAGTTTTATTGAAATATTAATGGTATTTAGTTTTATGTAAATTTGTAGGTTGGATTTGTGAAAACAAAACCGTGAATCGATCTAAAATTTTGGATTTTTTCAATTGATCAACATGTCTTAATATATATTGTAAGTATAATATTTTTTTTTTTTTCCTTTATGAATCAATAAGTTTTTTTTAGTGTTCTAATTTTTATATCGATAATCTATTAAAAATATTAAAAAGCTTAGTTTGATTTTTTAGTGTATAAGTTCTCATTAAATCTTGATATTAATTTTTACTAATGATCAACAGGTCCATCAATAAATAGTAAAGAGTCGAGTTTATATTATGAACGTTTGATGGTTAATATTGACGCTTTCAAACTATGAATAAGGTACTATCAATGTCTATATTTTGGTTATTTGTTGTGTTTTAAATTATTTTTTGTGATTTTTATCAACAATCGACTAATAATTTTTCCTTCTATTCGATTGATTTTATGTGTTGAAACAACCAATTTCTTTTTTTCTTTAGTTTTCAAATTTTTTTAAAAACATATTATTAATTATAAAAAATATTACTTTAGACGGCCAATCACGATTAGCCACATCATTAATTAATATTTTAAATTTTTTTATAGTAAAATATTTACAAAATAGAAGTAATAACATATAGAAATTAAAAAATGTTAATTTGCTAAATTTCAAATGTCGTCAATATATGTTAAATTGTCTAAAATATTTTAGAATCTATACTAATTAAAAGTTGATGTTATATGCTTCTAAAGCCGTCCACATAGGATTTTAGACGGCCAATCACAATTAGCCACATCATTAATTAATATTTTAAAATTTTTTATAGTAAAATATTTACAAAATAGAAGTAATAACATATAGAAATTAAAAAATGTAAATTTGCTAAATTTCAAATGTCAATATATGTTAAATTGTCTAAAATATTTTAGAAATAAAAATAATAACATATGAAATAAGAGAAATGTAAATTTGCAAAATTTTAAAAGTCAATATATGTTAAATTTCTTAAATTTTAAAGAAAAGTTTCCAAATTTTCATATGAGTAAAAATGAAAATGAAAAAGTTTCTAAATTCTAAAGTACTAACTTTATGTATAAATAGCCATCTAAAACTGAGAATAAAACATTGATATTTGAATCTATATTTTCATTTTATTCACTATAAGATCATAACTACCTATTGTTTCTTTTTTACCATGCCAATTTTTTTGTTTGAATATACATACTAATTCATTAATTGTATTTAATTGTAGGTTGTGTTTATCTAAGATTGTTACATGCATTATTCTCAGAGCAATGTGCGGGAGAATCTGATGAAGTCAATGATGAAGCTGAAGAAAATGATCATGGCGATGCTTCAAGGTATCATTAGTTCTCTAGGTTGCAATGTACTATTCTAGAAACCCTAACAGTCCGGGTTTTCTGTTTCTTAGCCAAAAAGAAGAAACCTCAAACAGTGAGAGAAGGAACCGCATGTTGCTCCCAAGTTCTGTAGCATTCCGTTCCTTAGCATCACTGTGAGAACCATCCAAACTTTGAGACTGACTACTCAAAAACACCATCTGAAGAACCAGGAGACTCCTGTTCTGTATCGCCCATGACTCAATCAATCAAAACCACTGTACGAAAGATGTGTCTGATGTTGCTCGAATGGGTTTTGTTTGATTTGATCTATCATTTATCTCACTTTAATCTGTGATTTCCATGTAAGTCTAGATCGGTAGGTATATATATATATATGGAAGATTTTATGTTTAGGATGTGAATGTGTATCTATTTTGCTCTGCTCTTCTATGATTTTGTAGTCTTTGTTTTTCACTACGAAAGTGTTTTAATGGTAGTGTTGTTAACTACTTGTCTCCTTTCTCTGCTCTTAGTTTTTTCTCTCATAGTTGCTAATTCTTTCTTTGAAACAAAACTCCATCAATCAGATTCATGATATATTGTTGCAATTATCAGGGAATTATAAATTTAATAAACAAAGTTATGTTAAATGTGTAATATCAAATTGTGATAAAAAAATATATATTCTGGTAACATATTTTGAAAAGTGTAGAAGAATATCGTGTTGGTAAACAAATAAATCTGCAGTTCAGAGTTCAGACTGTGTCAAACGTTTATTTTTATCATTATATATCATTGGATCTTGTAAATATTTTGAAAACGTTTATGTTTATATATATGTTTTTATTTTTATGTGATTATGTCCTATGTGATTGGAAAAAAAAAAGATTTGGTTTCATACGACGAATAGATTCTCATCTACTTCTATTTAAACTATTGTTTTGATGGTTTGGTCGGTAAGTTAAACTACGTTTACGGTGAAGAAAAAGAGGTGCTATTCAAAAAATTTAATCTTATCGTTGTTTTACTATCTTTGCTCTAATTCAAGTAGCTAATTTTTTCTTACTAAAGTGATTATTTTCAGTTTCATATAATAGTTCCAAATCAAAGATTCCAAGGTGAGTCGTAGATCATAGTATACATCTTATTTATATACATAGTTTCTGTTTAATTACATACTCTATTTCTTAATTCATAAACATGATTATAATCTTATTCGGTGATTTATTGATTGTTTGTTTTTGAGTTTCTACAAGCAAAGGGAAGAGATCATAGATAAACATAATAATCGGACTTTAAAAATTAAAACCAGAAATTTGCTTCTTTTTCTTTACATGATTTAGGTGAATTATTTTCTATGAACTTACTTTAACTAGATACCAATATTCTTTAGTTTTCCTGATTTTAGACTGTTTCATTTGTGTTTTAAGTTTCAGCAATGAATCGAGTCTAAGTACATCCAATTGTGACTTTAAAAGCAATGGAAAGAATGGTTTTTTTGCATGGATTGAAAAGCTAGATAAGCCAAAGTTACTTAATCATAAACTCAAGCAAGACTAGCCAACGTTATATAATTAGATAAATGGTGTGCATAAAGCTTTGTTAAAGCAATAAGCTACGTACGTACAAGATGCTGAATCAAATGCACAAATAAAGATCAATGATTATTTGAAGAACGAGAAGCAATAATCAAGAAGCTAATAGATGACTATAAAATAAGTCCGAGAGATGTTGGAAGAGTACAAGACGGAGATAACAGAGAAGTGAATGCAAGAGACCAGTTAAGATGTTGCATCAAGGGAATCTGTGATTGTAGATCCAAAAAAAACGGTAAAGAGTCTACGTAATGAATTAGAGTTATGTGGAAGCGGTGGATGATAAGACGAAGATGCTTTTGACGGCGAAGAAGTGTGTGGTGGAGATAAAAGACTTTTAAAATAGGATCAGTTCGATTGAGAATCAACATTGATCATAGCAAAAAAGAAGACAATAGAGTTATTTAGGCCAAATACAATATACTTTGAAAGACCAAAATACTATATGAAGTTTTAGTGTTAAGTTTGATATTATTTTTGTCGTGTGTTACATGAATATTATCATCAACATCAATATGTTAAAATAATAGTTTAATAATTATTATTATGCGTATATGCTTTTTACTTTTCTAATTTTTTTTGTTAAAATTGGTTTTGTGAAAAAAAACCATAAATGATACTTAGATATATACGGTTGGCGGTTGCATATTATATATCATCACTATATACCTACTTTAAAATAATTGATAAAACATACCTTAGCAGAAATAAGAAAAAATATAAATTTTTTAGTTATTTATTGTGTTTAAATTACTTTTTGTGGTTTTTATCTACTATCGACTAATTACGTATGCTTATGTTCAATATTTTTTATGTGTTGAAACCACTAATTTATTTTCTTCCTATTTTCTTTAAATTTTTTTTGTAAATATTATTAGTAATACAACAGTTTCACTAAAAAATTCGCAAATACCCCGCGCGTAGCGCAAGTTTAAAACCTAGTAAAAATGTTAAAAAGTAAAGTTAAATAAGATTAAGCTATGTGATCTTCAGTGCTATTATAAATTTTTATTTATGTGCAATTTTTTTAAACATAAGGCTATAGAGTCCATAGTCAAATTTCAAGCACTAAAAGTTGTGGTGATGAGAGTGTACAAAAGCTAGGGTTATTTGCACCGTAACATACTTTTTCAAACATTTCGTTCAAAACACATACTTTCTGAGAATAACATATTTTGTCAACATAGAAAGACTAAAACACCCCTCAAAGAACTAAACGCTAACTAAATCTAAAGACCCATCGTCTCTTGTCGACATTTACTCATCCTCTCTCATCTCCACCCTTACTCCTCCTCTCTCATCTCCACACTTAATCCTGTAAGTTTCATTCGCTGGCGAAATCTATGATCAAATCTATGAACAGATCTGTTTCGGAAGAGGATTCTTCGATTGAAGGTCATATCTTTTGCTTTTTGGGTTCGATTTTTTTTTATATCTGAGGAAGAAGGTGTTGACTGATTCATGAGTTTGTGTTAAGTTCGTGAGTATAGTTGAAAGAGACTTAGCTCGACTTGAATCATCAAGCAAACCAGTGCTTAAGTCTCGTCTCAAGCGTTTATTAGGTCGGCCGTTCCCGAATGTCTTGAGAAGCTCAAACTCAGATAAATTACTCATCAGAGATGGAATCACTGGAACAGAGTTCGAACCGAGCTTAGCGAAGATGGTTCAGAACAATATGGAAGAGATCAACGAGAAGCAAACAAAGAATGGACGCAATCATCGTCTCAATTGTTTCAATGGCAACAACGATAGCTCCGATGATGAATTCGATTTGTTCGACGATTCTTTGTCCGATGCTTATGACCATTTCAAGGTAAAAACTCAACTGCTCTTTGTTTTAAATCTCTGCAAGAGTTAAAAACTTAAGGAATTCATGGATTTTGATTGTAGAGCTTGATTCCAAAGTTTCCAAATTGATACCTAAAGATTCGATTTTTTTATATATCTCAGGAAGAAGGTGTTGACTGATTCTTTGAGATGGGTTTGTGTTAAGTTCGTGAGTATAGTTGAAAGATTCAATTTCAATGGAGCCTCCAAAGGGATTTCGTGCTTCTTTGTTACAATTGTTCAAATGTTTGCTTTGTATATCCTTGTTTGTATATCCTCTAATTTGTAGAACCTCTAATGTTTGGTTTTATACAAGCAGATTAAGGATCCTATGGAATCAGTGAAACTAAAAAGAGAAGAGCTTATTCGACTTGATTCCTTCATTAGTCAGTACATGAAACAGATTCCTCTCTTTCTCAGTTTTTAGTCTCATAAGAAGCTTAGAGCTCTATGTTTCCGCTGCAACTTATATTGGCTCATTCCTTTTGTAAATTGTTCCAAGATTGAGCTATTGACCATGTCAAGGCATCTTAGATTATGTCTCTTATCTGAAGTTAGGGAAATCTGTGCCTATGCAATTTTAACTTTGCTCTTCTGGGGAAAATCTCATCTCTTACCTCTTTTACTATCTCAACACTTTAGTGCAATCAACCGAATCAATGCAATTATCATATGATTCAAGAGGCAATTGTGTACCAACCATTGTCCATGAAATAATGTCCATTCAGTATGGATTTATTTATAGTTTTTGCATGGTTATGTCTAGGTGGACAAACTATTATGGATACAAATTATCAATAACTAGTTGTTTAGGTGTTCACAAATTAATTTATATTTTTCTTTTTTTTTTGCTTTTTTGGATACTAGAGATTAAGATTTATGGTATTTATGGATACATTTTATGGACATGAGAAGATGGACATGGCTAGATGGATGCGTGTTGGTTTTTAAAGAAAATGTCCACATGGATGCATGTGGTCTTAAGATAATAGTGTCCACATCGATATCTGACAAGAGTGACGGAGTTAAAACGAAGATGTTATGAACGTTGCTTCCTGGCCAAGAAACAGTTGAAAAACCTACAACATAATTATTTACCAATATGGGTTGACTAAATGGACAGATAAATGTCAACACGAAGAACGTACTATTGCTAAACACGTATAAATGGACACATCCAAGTACAACTACACTTGTCAACATAAGGCATCCCGTTGGACATGGTACTGTTTACACATCAATATACACATCAAACACTCCATTGACGAAGAGGGGTTTCCATTGTTTTAATTATCCATATGGCTTCACTAATTGGACATATTAATGTCCACGGAGACAACATACTATGTATTATAAATGTTCATAATATCGCATACATATCAATGTTGACTGATAACGTTATAAAATGGATGTCCATATAAACTTGTAGAAATGTACACAGACGTGTAAACGTCTTGTTTTCTTTATGAAAAAGGTTTGGGTTCACTCTTAGGGGTGAATTCTTTTATTCACCTCCTTTTTTAAAACCAATCATAATTTACCACATAATCTAACATTTAAAAAATAAATTAAAATTAAATTTGAAAAAATAAAACATAGGAAACAAATGCGGTATACTTTTTTATTTAATAAAAATTATATATTGGCTTCTTTAGATTTTATAATTAAATGAGGTTATATATCGGTTTGGGTTTATAAATGAGTGGTTAGGGTTTAGATTTTACAATTAAAACGAAATTATATATCGGTTTGGGTTTATAAAGGAGTGGTTAGGGTTTAGATTTTACAATTAAAACAAAGTTATATGTCGGTTTGGGTTTATAAATAAGTGGTTAGGGTTTAGATTTTACAATTAAAACGAAGTTATATGTCGGTTTGGGTTTATAAATGAGTGGTTAGAGTTTAGATTTTACAATTAAAATGATGTTATATGTCGGTTTGGGTTTATAAAGGAGTGGTTAGGGTTTAGATTTTACAATTAAAACGAATTTATATGTCGGTTTGGGTTTATAACTGAGTGGTTAGGGTTTAGATTTTACAATTAAAACGATGTTATATGTCGGTTTGGGTTTATAAAGGAGTGGTTAGGGTTTAGATTTTACAATTAAAACGAAATTATATATCGGTTTGGGTTTGTTAAAGAGTTGGTATATGTATACAGATTTTGTTTCCATAATCTATTTTGTTTTTATAGTTTTAATTTTTATTTATTTTTAAATTTAAGATGATGTGGCATATTACTCTATTTTTATTGGTTAAGCTAATAAGAGGTGAATAAGGAGGTTCACCCGTAGGAGTGAATCCAAGAATTGTTCTTTATGTATCCATATGGCTTTTTACTAAAATGGAAACATCAATGTCCATAAAAATAACGTACAATGGATCACAACGTACTATAAATATGTAATGGACACCTTAACGTGGACACGCCGTATGGATAATAAAACAAGAAGGTTATCACGTAAAAAATCTAACTGTCCATTTTTGTCAAACCCGTGGACAATTTATCTGTTCATAAACTTAAATAAAATGTATGTTGATGTATAAAAAAGACCTCATTTGTGGATGCTCATTAAATGGCTACAGACATCTTGACATTTGAAAAATGGACTAATAAATCTACACGTTCATTTATATCATCCACCCAGCCATGTCCACTACGTCGTAGTTCATATTTCAAAAGTATATCTCGTGGACACGTCCAGGCGGACACTCGATTAAACATAAACTTTTATACCTCATTTCACACAAAACAACGCCTAAATCTTCGAATCCACATCCACAAATCCCGTGTTGTCCACATGGATATGGTTCACATCCCCAAAATACATATTACATGTTCACACAACTACTGTTAACATGTCCATCGAACTCCGAACACTTTGCGCTTCCATCATTGATAGCACAGATTCTCCGACGACGGCAAGATCCGATTCAGCTTGGGTTTTTGAGTAGAATCGCTTTTGGGTATTTTAGGATTTTAGATTAATTCTAGAATTCTGGATTATGAGAATCGGAGAGAGATCAAATCTAAGGAAATAAAGAGAATGAATAAACAAGAGGAAGCGAGAGACGGAGAGAGAGAGAAGACTCGCCGTCGCCTCCGGCGGAGACATCTCCCCAACATCTGTAGCCATTTACGGATCTTGCTCTTGTAGACGATGCTATCAAAATCTCGTAAAATCAAGTATAGAGATCCACAAACAACAGAGCAGATTTCACAAATTTGAAAATTAATTGACCCATTTGTAACTAGAAACCGTAACTATGGCTGCTTCACTTAAAGGGGCAAATTGGTCAAAAAAACTCAAAATATAGGAGAAAGTATGCTTTCCTCAGAAAGTATCTGTTTTGAAAGAAATGTTTGATAAAGTATGTTAGAGTGCAACTCACCCCAAAAGCTATGTGGTAATACTTTGTTACTAAATAATTTGTTGATATCAATTGATTACTAACGATGACGTACTTAATCAGTCTATTTACATATTTTATTTTGCTATAAAAGTAAAAATAGTTGATGCATGAGAATAGTATTTTACTATTTTATTTAATAAAAGAATAGACTATAATTTTAAGGTATTATATGGTATGATTTCCAAAAGCCGGTTATTCATTGCATAACCATCACACCCATGGCAGGCCACAACTCAACTGTCTTGTGCGCTCTCTTTCTTAATAAAAAATCTATTACCATACACTACTTTTTACTTATAAAGAAACTTAAAGATAGCAATTAAAATCTTTTATTAATAAACCTGAAGTTTAGTTATCAACCCCAAAATTACAAACACACACATAAAAAATTCTGAAACTCATCCATCATGCATGCTATTAAACTCTAAACCAAAGTGCATAAACATGGTCACATGGATTGGCATATATTGATGATATCTGGTCTCACAAGTTACACATATACTATATTATTTAAATCCATGTAATTAGATTGATAATATATTATATATGCATGCATCAGGCATGTAAGTCTAACATTAATTGAATAATTGAAAGGGTTAGGAGCAAATTACGTGTACAGAAGAGTTCGCCTGGCAAAGATAACATATAATAAGAGCTTCAACGTTGTTCGGATTTTGCATGCCATGGAAATCATTCTTATCGTCTTTTCCTCATGTTTTGTTTCTTTTCCTTATTTTTTAATTCAACTTTTTATAATTGGTGGGTTATTTTTTTTTTTGTTGAGATTTTATTACTTCCTCGTTAAATATTGTCACTTGTATTTTTTTATATCGTTGACGGATTTTTTCTATCAAATTTTACTTTTATATGACTTTATAATGTGGGTGCCTGGGTGGGATGCGACTTTGCTTGTTAAAGATGCAGAAACAGAAGCTAATCAATTTTATTGTTCAGTTTATGGAGGCAAGTCTTTCTCCAAACCTAATGTTATTTTTTTTTTATTCTATGACGACATTGATTGCATGAAATAATAGGAACATCTGAATAATGAAAAATGTCTTGAGTAGACTTACATCGTTGTGTTTTCTCATAGTAATAACTTGAGAAGTAGTATTCTGAATAGTGTGCCTAGCCACAGTCAATAAATCCGCCTTAAATTTGAGTTGTTCCCGCTAGACTCAAAAGAGATTAGTTACTCTGACGATGTCCTCCAACATACTAATATCCTCTTATTCAGATTTAAAACTTGAAGTGTGAGTATTTTTTACTATTGAAAGTGCAGGATATAGAGAAAGAAATAAGGGACTTGAAGGAGTCAGTGAACACCAGAGGAAAACTCGTTGCGACAGAGTTTCTAAAACAGTTCATGTAAAAGCACTTGAGGTATTATAATGTAAGCCCTCATTGTATGAAATCACTCATTATTTTGTTAAATACATCTACTTTTTGACATCATCTTCTTTCTGGTACTTCCTCTGTTCTTCTTACACAACCGAAGTACCGAACCCTCGGCTTGGTAGTTGTTGAGTATGTAATGTGATACTTACAAAATATGGTCAGTTGATAGTAGATATTCCAACGTACAATCCCAGAAACCAAAAAAAAAAAAAAAAAAAAAAAAAAAAAAAAAAAAACTGTTTTCTTTACCAAACGAAGTCGAAAAAGTTGTTTCATTGCCACAGAAGGACCAAGAAATTGTTATCTTTCGAAAATTCCCTAGACCTAGATTCATCATAGAAGTGGTGAATTATCACATATTTCGGAATTTTTGGACATCCGGATTTAGATCTATATGTCCAGATCTAGATTTGTCCGACATAAGATGTGAATATGTGATTCTCAAAATTTCTAAGTCAAAATCCGAATATCTGATAGATGGTTCAAATGAGTTCTTGTTGTCCTCTTTGTTGACCTCGAGTTTTTGATTCTTCCTCAAACTGTAGCTAAACTAGAACTTTCACTCTGAACTAGCTCCATGATTTACTCATGCTTAGTCCTTGTATCAACTCTGGACTGAAAGTTACTCTCTTGCTCTCTTTCTTTCTTTAGAAGTCTCGTGTAACGTTTACTAATTGAGTCTTGAACACATCGGATATTGTGTGATAGATCCAGATTTAGTTTTTGGCTTGATTTCTCTAGTACCAATGACACTTGATGCATATATCAAAGTTCTCGTGAATAACGTGGGAAATAAATAAATAAGGATATTAATTTGATCCGATCCACTAATATAGGAGATATATAATATTTGCCAGGACATGTGGACAGAGAGGCAGACAAATTGAAAACCGTAGTATAAAACTATGAATGTTAACATGATAATAAGTATTACAAACTTGTTTGCCAAACCAAAACAAGAAAATATTTTCCAATTTTGAAAATCTTTGAGTGCTAATCAATGGCGATCTCTCACGCCCATCTTACTCTTCTCCTCCTCTTATCATTCTTCTGGTTGCCTACTTTGCTGGCCATCCCTTTTGAAGATTGCGGTTTGCTACTTAACTCTGTTCTTTGTCTTGTTACTTTGTTCTTGTAGTTGCTTTTTTAGATCAAAGTAATAATATTAGGAATTGAAAGCTTCATACAACTTTTTTTTTTTAAATTCTCGTTTTGACTTTGTTTTAGAATAGTAACTTGCCAAAAAAACTGGCTATTTATTGCTAGCTAGTGTTGAAGATTGGTTACGTAAGTTAGTGAGGACTATGAACAATATAAACATATATCCGTGGATGCATCAAATGTATAGGATCGGACAGGACAATAATTGGTTGGTTTTGGGATTCTCTAGAATTAATCCCTAGCTAGCTAAAGTTGACTTCATAAATAAAGCCAAAAACTGAATCTGAATCTATCACAATCCCTCATATTTATGTATTTTTTGACTCTATATATTTGTCTATAATAATATAAGCATAACTTGTACTCTTCACTCGAAATTTTATGTGGCCTTAATCTGTGTGGCTGTTTTGATTAGGTGATGAAAGTTTTCCTGTTAAAGTAACTAGTGTGGAGTTAATTCAGGATAAAACCATGACAAGCTTTCAGATATCCGGTTCTACAAGTACCTAATTAATTCTCTTCACCAATCTTCTTTATTTTTATTGAAGTTTTCACTGCTAGTTTGGTTTCCGATATTTTTTTCATGGTAAAATCTTTTGTGTGAGCAGGTAAAAGTATTAGAGGAGGAAACATGCATGTGACTGTTAAATTAGGTATGATCAAAATCTTAAAGAAAACGTACGACCTTTGTGAATATATAACATGCCCTGTTGCACCTGGTGCCTTCGTTCTTCCTTCTGACAAAATGTTTCCTGCACATTTACGGGTAAGTTTCTTACTTTAAACAAAAATATATCTTTTTATACTATGAATATACATTTTTTTCAGGTTATACACATAAGGTAAATTTTCTAAAGCAAAAAAAAATACGAATATACATTTTTTTCATAACGAATAAAACCATGTACTTTTGGTTGTACACTTGTACTGTATACTTTTTGACAATTCCTTTTTAATTTTGTTTCTTTTCGTTTATAAATTACCTTTGCAGGCAGTATTCAGCGTTTCCGTAAACATTTTTGATTACCCTGATGAAGAGGAAATTATGTGCCTTATTTTCAACGTCGACCAGACTACACGTTCTACCGTGCTCTCTGCTTAGTCAAGTTGCCGGATGAAAAAAAAAATGCTCAAGTTAGATGAGTTTGATCTCTAAATACTTGAATGATATATGAACGTATGTTGTTTTTTCTTTGTTTTTTTTTTTTTTTGTTTTATGTGGTGTTCCAGTAATAAAACGTATCAGTAGAGTAGAGGATACATGAATGTGGTGCACTCCCAATGAGTCTTTCCCCAAACCTAATGTTATTTATTCTACGAAATTGGTTGTACTTGTATGCAACAGTAGCATCCTAACATTTATAAAAGTGTTGAGCTTTCAAATCTGCAAACTCTAGTATGATATTGTCTGTTTTAGATTAAGTGTATTACATGGTTGCAGCATTGATAAATGTGCTTACGATCCAGATATATTAGTCTTCTTTACAGGGCAAGAGGAAGTTGAAATGCATAAGAGATGTTGAAACACATGATAAAAGGTTTGGGCACAGGACTTGAGAAACTGGTTATATGCCTTGCCTAGCAGGGCTATAATCCAAGCAGTCATTGCGGCGAACTGGATAGGATTTTGAAGAAGCTGTCGACATGAACGGAACCTTTATGGTAAATATTTGTTGTCTATATGTTTATTTTAATATTACCATGTTCTAACTCTATACTTGCTCCACCTAGATACCATTGGAAAACTGGTCATCATCAACGATGACGACTTCGACAATACAAACGCACAAAGTGGTGTGATTAAAGCCAAAATAGTGAAAATACAAGTTCACCTACAACTAAGAGACTAGAGAGTAAGCAATTTTTCCCTTTACTCTTAACAATTTAAAAGATTTAAATACAAACGACTTTTACTACAAGCTACATGCCTTTCTATGTTTTAATCGGTGGGCCAGTAGTTCGTCTTACTCTTTGGGACAATGTTGCTGTCAATTTCCGAAAAAGATTGATGGAAAGTCTCGCTAAACCTGCCGTTTCTCCTTGCTACTGCTATGAATGCAGTTATAGGTTTGTAATCTCAATCCTATAATTACCATTGCTTAGTATGCTATTGACACCATATTGAATTGCATGATGTAGGTATGTTCTGTCTCTCCTCCACTTCTTTTACCTGGATTTTTTTGGACAACGATGTTGATCCAACTACTGAATATTTGACATGGTATGCATATGAACAGAGGTTGAAAGAATTGCATCTGTATAGTATACAACTATATCTTTACAAAGTAGCATGTATTTATTTTCCAAGGTTGAAGAAACAAGGAAATAACTCTGATGTCATTATCTCAGAGGTTATAAAGTCAGAATCAATCACCATTGACGAACTCTATCAATTTCTGGAAAACGACACTCATGTATTAACATTGAGATCAAATATTTGTTTACTGTTTTATTAGTTTCTTAAACGACATAATCGGAATATTTTTCGGTGCCGCTGTAGAAATTGTTTTTTTTTTTTTGTATGAATGTAAAATTTATTCACCAAAAAAAACGTTTTTGCAATGAATGCTACATGATTTAGATCGCTTTGTTTGAGATTGTTATCAGCATCCATTGAGATTTTTCAATACAAACAAAAAGCATAATTTTAGTTACTCTCTGGAAGGGAAACGTTTTAATCGAAAAGGAAGAATGGCAAAAGAGTAATCATAAATTAAGCTTAGCCAACAAAATTGAACTTCTAATCATAAATTAATTGTTTGGCCCCAAAACAAAAAAAAAAAATCCAATTTTATCACAAGGCACGATTGAAAAATGATATTTAAAACATTTGTTCAACTATTTTTTTGGTTAATGAGTCAATAATGTTGATTTACTAAAACATATATTTTAATATTTTATTAGTCCAAAATTGGTATAAAGTTGGTCTAAAATGTATTGGATAAGCATGTAAATGGTAAAAGAAATGGATTAGTCAAAATTTGCCTTGACTTGGAATTGACTGCTCAATCATTCAAAACCTTACAATTATGAAATTGGGTTATATAATATTGATGGAGTTCAATTAATTTTCTTGAGTATTTTTAGAAACCTTTAGTGAAAATTTTATATGACTAATAATATTTATGTGAAAATTTTATGTTACTAATAATATTTTAAATATTGTTCGTCACATAATAATTAATAAAAAAAAAAATCCCGCGCGTAGCGCGGGTTTAAAACCTAGTTTATAGTAATACTTACGAGTTATTATGCTAAAATAAAGAGGCCTAATTAATTAAAACACTAAAAATTCGGTCTATCTCTATGATCCTACAATGTTAGGTGAGATAAGTCTAAGGCTCTGTAGCTAAGTGAAACTCTTGTAAACCAAAATCCAAAATATTCCTGTTGGAAAATATAATTCACATTTTATCACTACAACTGGAGCTAATCTAGGTCCTAGATATAAATGAAAAAAAAAAAAAAAACTAGGTGGATAAGATGTTTTCAGTATCTGTCGTCAAAACCAAAAAAAATTGCTTTCAGTATCTAGTATTTTAGATTCATACTGTTTTGTTATTAGACTATTCTTTTACTTTTTTATATACAATGTTTTCTTCATAATTATATTATTCCGACGTTAACCACCTAGACATTGTTCTTTAAAACATAAAGGACTGATTCACTAGATATCTATGAAAAGATTGTTAATAGAGCATCATATGATTTTCCCATAATGCATGTCTAAAAAAATATATAATCTTTCACTTTTAAAATTGGTTCGTCATGTTTTCTTTTTCAGATATGTGTTAGTTCATTTGGGCATAATTCAATGTTGACCCTAAAATATGATTTTAGATGTAATTAATGTTCATGTGTATTAATGTAGACTTATAGTACTTCCCCCACCCCATATGTCACCCAGTGATCCTGTTTATAATTCTTTTGCTAAAGACAAACATGATCGAGTTTGATATAAGTCTAACACTAGCTATTTGTAGCTTATATATCTATATTTAAAGACAACAATCAGTGACACAAATAGAATTAAAATTTCCTAATAATTTAGTACGTACGAATGTTAAGATTTTTGGAGATATAATTTAGTTGTTAGGCTCATGTTGTGGTCTTTACATCTACTAGGCTACACTTTAAAGATCATAAATACAGATAGTTATATATAACCAACAATAGGCTCATGTCATTTATACCCATTTGGCTACACTTTAGTCACAAAAATTATAGCTAGTTATAATTGTTTTAGTAGCGAACTTATGGACAAAGATGAGGTTTGATCACACCATTAGAATGATATGATTCTACCTGCAGGTCAGATAGTTTACTTATGAGATGAGACATAATAGTGTTTTAGGAGACCAATCTCGATGAAATAACTCAACAAAACATATATAGATTAGATTATTTCAATAAATACATGATCTTTTGAATTGAACTTAAAATAGTAAGATTTATAAATCAACTGGAATTATCATATACAACGTTATGTATATATACACGAATATGTAATATCATTGCTTGGTTTCATATGGATTAATATGAGAACAAAAAACGTAGGTCCTTTTGTAGAAGAAGGATCAATGTAAGGCGACTTCGTCGTGTGAGGTTCATGGGTCTCTTTTGCACCGGTTAATTGTAGTGCAACCACGACTATATTCGTGAACAGGGACACGTGGTTTTTGGGGGTGATGATGAGGATTACATCCTGCCGGAGGATGAGGACCAAGGCAAGGAGTAAGCACGCCTGGGTTTAAATGCTTTCGGGCCTCTGATTGTTCCACAATCACAGCAACACAAATCACCAACAAGATTATCATATACGCGTTCATTTTTAGTCAAAATATGGTTGATCCTTCTTCTTGATGCCTTTGTTTATGTGAATTAGAATAAAAGTCGATTCATATATATAGAGAGCTTAGTGCAAACACTAATTTTAGCTAATCCATATTTAGAAAAACCGCAATTTAAACTAAAGATGTTAAAATAGAATTTTGCGAAATACTTCCAGGTTTTTTGGTTTAATTTGACTTCATGTCCTATCAAGTCAATTGATACCAGTTTTTGTATGTTTTCATTTGGAATATGTAAATATACATCAATGAGGGATAATCTTTTTAAATGGAGAAAAACTTTTATGGTAGTTTTAGTGTATATAACCGGTTTAGTGTATAGATTGGTTAAGGGCTCTGATACTATTTTAGTGTTTTGATGTAAAGCTCAGATTTCTCATTAATGAAGAAAAGTGTTGTTACACGAGTTATATACAATCTGTAACAAACTATCTAACCAAGCTAAGAACCAAAGAATTACATCTTAATGGGTTATACGGTAGATGTTTTTTTCAGATATCTTCCTCTGTAATTTTCTATATAAATGATTGTACCTCAATCATTTCAATGTATTGAAATTATCTTTTTTTTTTTGTACATACAATTGTGTGTTTCTTTGACGATGACTTCAATCATTTCAATGTAATGAAATTATCTTATTTTTTGTACATACAATTGTCAATTGTGTGGTTCTTTGACGATGACTCACAGATAGCGATGATTGGTTGTACCGTTGTAGATCTGAATTTTCTTTGACAACACCCCATAACTTATCTATTTATTAAAAATATATATTCTAAAAACTTACCATATAATAAGAAAACCCTTACAATCCAATCGTTTTCAGATCTTCTCGATTACTCTCAGAAGAATTGATGGATTCATTCCATACAGTATAAGAATTGTGTAGTAAATTTTTTTATTTATTTTGGCAATAATATTAAATATTTATACCATTTTTGAAAATTTTGACAAAAGATAGAAAAATATACAAGTAGCCGAAAATATCGAAAATCTAGGTAAACAACAAAAAACCACAAAAAAAAAAACAACAATAAAAGCACAAGCAATAACCCATTTAGTGAGAGGTGTAGTAAATCTGATTTGCAAGGAGATGTAAAATCATATGACTCTCCTCCTTTTTCCCCAAATTGTTTTTTTGAACCATCGATACCATACATGTCAACAATCATAAAGTCATGATCGCAAGAAGCTCCAAATAATTTATTGAGTACACAATGATTTAGAGTAAACGGTACAGCTCGGGGTCGAGCCGAGGCATTACAACTACTTCGACAGGGTTAATCTTTGGCAAGGCTAAACCAGGCCCTTCATCCATATCTAGTGGTTCACCAGACACTTTGCGTAACTCAAACCCTTGAAGCAACCGAGCCAACACAAAGTGAACAACTCTTAAGCCAAGATTGATCCCTGGACACGACCTTCTCCCTGAACTGAAAGGAATGTACTCGAAGTCACTCTTTTCACATTGAGATTTCTCCTCCATGAACCTCTCAGGCTTAAAGGTTTTGGGGTCAGGCCAGATCTTGGGATCTCTATGAAGTTTCCAGATGTTGACGAGCAAGCGTGTGCCTTTCTCAACACGGTATCCTCCTATGAAACAATCTTCACTTGCTTCGCGGATTCCTGATCATCCATCATATTTGTATATATAGCCAAAATATAGGTTTAACATTTACAAGATTTATTAAAGAAATTAAGATTCCTTTGATATGTGACCTGTAAGAGGAGCTGGTGGGTAAAGCCGGTGAGTTTCCTTGACTATTGCTTGTAGGTACTTGAGATTTGGTATGTCGGATTCTTCAACCCATCTTGCTTTCCCGACACTATTGTCAATCTCTTCTTGTGCTGCTTTTAAAGCGGTCGGATTGTTAAGTAGAAGCGATATAGCCCATGTCAGAGTGATGGATGTGCTGTCAGATCCAGTTAATGTAAGAACCTACAAAAAAAACCAGAATATTCATGTTGGTTCTACTAGTACAAATTGGTAATGATTTTTTCTTATATACAATTCATTAGCTCACAACTTATTATTTTTGTGACATTTTCTAAACATATATCCAAATAAATGATAGTGGTGAAACCGTGAATACCAAAATTGTTGCCTTGACAATGATATCGCGTACATGTCCACATATCACAACGTCTTCTTGTAAGATGTCAAGCAATAGATCCATGATCGTCCTCTCTCGATCCTTCTCGTTTCTTGATCTCTTCTTGAGATGTTCTTGGAGCCACTTGGTTATGACGGAGTCAAGATCCTTAAAAGTTCTTTTCATTTGAGAAATTTTCGCGAAATCCAACCATCCCAGCCATGGAATTACGTCACCTATCATTGGAACCGCAGCCAAGTACTCACTACGCTTCAATGCCTCTTTATAATTCCACTCTTCGCTCTTTACATCACCGAATCCAATCCTCTTCCCGACCATCTTCCTAAGGATCATATTAAAGGTCAAAAACTCGAACAACATGTCAATCTTCACCATCGAAGTACCATCACTCCCTTTGTATAGGTGTTTGATTAACGTGTTTACTTCCGAAGAACGAATGTGACTGAGCATCTCTACACTCTGGTTTGAGAATAGATGGACGGTGGCAATCTTGCGTAACTCACGCCAATACTCTCCATAGGGAGCCAACGCGAGAATTGCATTGTTGTAGCCTACGTACCGACCAAAGGCTATATTTGGCCTGGTTGCTAGAACCAAGTCGTTGGTGGTGAAACAATCTTTCACCGTTTTTGGCTCGCTGACTATAACCAGCCTATAAAGCCCTAACTTGAGGGAGAAGATAGGACCAAGTTTGTCGGACAAGGCAGCTAGTTTCTTGCAGATGAGTTCTTTACCGCGCAGAAGATGGAGGTGGCCGAATAGAGGCAAAGCTCCCAATGGCTCAGGGATGGTTGAGCTTTCAACTTCATATTTACTCAATTTTTTTCTCAGAAAAATGTAACCGACGACTACAAGGGCCAAAGAGAAGAGAGAAAATTGGAGAGTACTAAAGATAATAATCATGGTGAATATTGTGTTTGAGATATGAGATATGTAGCTTTCTTTTACGCAATATATATATTGCACAAGCTACATAAAATAGTATTATAAATTGTATGGTATGAACCATGAGGTTACGCAGCTTTCGTTTACTAGCTATCTATGTATTATAAATGTCGTTAAAAAAACGTTTGTATATAGATGTCGTCCAAAAAATGTATGTACTAAAGAAATGTTCCGTAAGTATCACAACCTCTTTTGCCAACAAAACTCTAAATGTTATTAAACTAGATAAGGGAAGATATTAAACAAACATTTGGTTTTTTGAGTATATTTAAATAAATAATCAAATGTCACTCATATTTCATAACAATTAATCAATATTACTAATTCTCTTAAATGTTGTAACAAAATTAGGATAATTAAAGATATTTGCTTTTATCCTCAAAATTCGAAAACTTACATATTATTATACGAAATATAATCAAAATGCTAATCTTTTTTTATAAGTTTTTTTTTTTTTGGAATATGAGAATATTTCTTAAGATATTTTGGATTAGAAATGTCGTCCATTGACTAGGGCTCTGCCCCCGAGTTTCAGGACAATAAAAAAAATCAAAAAGTCGGTTTAATTTATTGACTAACTTTAAATGAGCTGAAAATGCTACGATGTTGATTATCATCAATAGAGAATTGTTTTCTGAATCAAATGTCAAAGCTTTTTGAAAACAGAGTAAAAACAATACTAGAATGAATTCTTTTACAGCCACCACAAACTAGCTAAATCACCAATACTATTTACAATTTTCATATTTGAAATTTCAAAAATAACCGTTACACTCCATATGATACATATAGCTGAGTGACTGAGTCAGATATTAGTTAGCTAGCTTAGTACTTGATAAGATCCAAAGACACCATAAATTTTGTGGGGTTTGGTTTGCAACTAATTAAATACCAAGTGTATTATAATCAAAAGATATTTTGATATTTCGCTGATGTCCTTGTTGATTTGAAAGTCTACGTTAATTTACACCATACATGAAAAGCAAAGCGACATTAGTACGACTTATATTAATATCACACATGTGTGGCCATTCTTAAATATCGGATGTGTCACATTTGAGTGGACATTTCAATATTTCATACATATGATATATCAATTTCCAGGCATAACTAACCAAGAAGAAAAACCAAAAAAATTATTATGATGTCACGTATATTAGGACTCTAGGACAGAAGCATGTGAAACATGTGGTCTGGTGTGATCTCAACGAATGGGAGTCTAGGTTGACTCGTCATAGTGTCTGACATTAGTGGCACTTCAATCTTATAACTTGAGTCACGTATAAAAAACAACTTTTGCAACAAATAACTAATTTGACTATCAAAATTTCATATACATAAAGTCGACATCGTATGACTAATTGAATATAAGTTGCAAATTTCGCTTCTACCAGCTGCAATCAGCATGTTTCATCTATTTGTAAATATTTTTTTTTATGTTTTATATATTTCATAGTTCAACTAAAAATAAATCAGCATGGTTCATCTAGAGAACCATTCAAGAAGACTACTGATTATATCATCTAATTAAGTCCAACTCAATGCTCAACTATACATTTACCAGGCACATCTATACACAAAGGAGTAACATATAACATTTAAACCAAAGCAAAACATCACACGAATGTGTCATATGAAGTAAATTACGTACGATGATAAAATGAGACAAATATTACGTTAGCATTTTGTAGTCACCCACATTTATGATATATTTTTTTTGTCTGATGCTAGGGGATTTGATCACAAAGCAATCGTTGATATTTCTATATTTCACTTCCAAGTTTTTAATTTGAGATCATCACAATATAATTCATTTTCAATTTATCTTCAGTAAATCAAATTGATTTTTTTTTTGTTTAACCAAAAGATTCCCGGTCTATATACTCATAACTTTCTAAGACTAGCTAGCTAGAGATATGATCCCCACAAATTAAAAAGATTGGGGAGTAAAAACTGTATATTCTTGAAAAAGAAGTGTGAGGTTGAAGCAGAAATTTCAAATAGTCATTGAAATACAAAAAAAAAAAAAAAAAAAAAAAAGAATAAGTCTCCAAGCAAAAGAGATCAAATCTTTACTAAACACTAAAATTAATGCCATTTTCAGAGTGAGATCAGAGCAGTTGAATTTATTGAAAAAAGTGGGGGAGTACAAGTTCTATATTATTGAAAAAAAAACGTCAAAGATTGAAGCATGAATTTCAAATAGTCATTGAAATACAAAAAAAAACAAGAATCATTCTCTAAGCAAATGAGATCAAATCTTCATTAAACACCAAAGCATAAGGATCGAGTATGTCACATATGGGTTTATGTAACAAGAGGTAATCTAGAAGCCTTAAAGATTGTGGGAAACATAACCAAATATGTACGATCGAATGATCTGTTTATGGAGCATCAATCTACCATAGAGTAGATTTGGTTTTTTGGTGCTGTGTTTGAGTTTGTTTGATTTTTTAAGTGCAGTTTTTTTTTTTTTTTTTTTTTTGTGTCTTTTGGTTGGTTCCAACCGCAATCTGTTTTCGTTAAAGTGATTTCACACAATGATGGACAATTCTCTAAATTACCATGATTTTGTTTTTAAGCCAAAAATAACACAAAACTAAAATTTTAATCTTACACATCATTAATGAAACTACTGTTATATTAGGAATCAACAAAAAGATTACTGATATATCAAATTATTATGTTTTACTTCGGCATTTGCTGAGATGAATTGTATTACAAATAAATTTATAGAATATTATTGGTTAGAAGTTATAGTTACAAAATTTGTACAAATTTTTGATACAGGTTTTGCAATTAAAATGACGGAAATGCTACAACTATGACTCGATCAAGCTCATAAAGATTAGAGAAAGAAAAAAGAGAAGTTTAAGCATACATTTGGTTACAAACATATAAGAATATGAAAGATAGATTTGAAGACAAGAAACTATACTAAGACAAAAATATGAACCATTTGTTTTTTAAGTATATAAGAATATGAAACATTTGTTTTTTGAGTATATTTAAATAATCAAATGTCACTCATATTTCATAACAATTAATCATTATTACTAATTCTCTTAAATGTTCTAACAAAATTAGGATAAAGATATTTGCTTTTATCCTCAAAATTTGAAAACTTACATATCATACGAAATAAAATCAAAATGCTGATCTTTCTTTCTATAAGATTTTTTTTTGGGAATATGAGAATATTGCTTAAGATATTTGGACTAGAAAAGTCGTTCATTGACTAGTGCCCTGCCCCCGAATTTCAGGACAAAAAAAAATATCAAAAGGTCGGTTTAATTTATTGACTAACTTTAAATGAGCTGAAAATGCTACGATGTTGATTATCATCAATAGAGAATTGTTTTCTGAATCAAATGTCAAAGCTTTTTTGAAAACAAAGTAAAAACAATACTAGAATGAATTCTTTTACAGCCACCACAAACTAGCTAAATCACCAATACTATTTACAATTTTCATATTTGAAATTTCAAAAAAATTATAATCGTTACACTCCATATGATACCTATAGCTGAGTGAGATATTAGTTAGCTAGCTTAGTACTTGATAAGATCCAAAGACACCATAAACTTTGTGGGGTTTGGTTTGCAACTAATTAAATACAAAGTGAAAATATTGTTATATTAGGAATCAACAAAAAGATTACTGATATATCAAATTATTATGTTTTACTTCGGCATTTGCTGAGATGACTTATTTATAGAATATAATTGGTTAGAAGTTATAGTTACAAAATCTATACAAATTTTTTATAAAGGTTTTGCAATTAAAATGACGGAAATGCTACAACTATGACTCGATCGAGCTCATACAGATTAGAGAAAGAAAAAAGAGAAGTTTAAGCATACATTTAGTTACAAACATATAAGAATATATGAAAGATAAATTTGAAGACATGAAACTATACTAAGACAAAAAGATGAGGATTAGCCAAAGTTTCCACCACGTCCTCTATAACCGCTTTACACTCGACCTATGACCGTTGTCCATTTACTCTCTTACATCTTTAAAGTACAATACTAGACTTTTGCTGTAGGACAAATATAATTGTTTCATTGTAAGATTTATTTATTCTACAGCATAAATATATATTTATTGTCAATAAGAAACAAAACGTGTATGAGATTTCATTAAAAATAAACTATTCTTTATTTCGTAAAAAAGAATTAGATAGGTTATTAGATTGGAAATTAAAATAAATAAATAGATCCTGAGATGATGTTAGCAATGACATAGCACTCAAAATGATGTTAGCAGTGACATCGGGCACACACACTGACACACTCACACAAATTGTCTACACTTTCACTATATAAGGTTAAAAAATCCGAATGGTAACGGCGTTTTGCGGTACGGAAGAAGTACGGTATTACAGTGCGGTACGGTTCAACTGCGGGACGTGCGGTTTGCGGGATAACTGCGTTTTTTGGTAATAAGCGGTACAAAATAATGTTTGATTGGTAAAAAATAAAAAGCGGTGCGGAATTCAAATTGTAGTTAAATAATTTGAAACAAATATATTAATATAATATTAAAATAATCATAAATTAGAAAATTATAAATATATATATATATATATATATTAATACAATCATAAATTAAACATTTCATATAAATTAAAAATTCATAATCACAAATTAAAAAGCTTTCAATTTAAATTGCAGAAGACAAAAAAAAATTACATGTAAACTATGACCATATTGTTTTGTGGAAACAAAACCTACTTTCATAATTAAACATTACATATTTATTATTATATAACATCATTATTCAATGTTATACATATAATAAATTATGTAATTTACAACAAAATATTTTTGTAGAAATAATTATTCTTAAATAAGTCAAAAGAAATTATGAAGAATAGAAGAGAAATAAATTTTATGATACAGACTAATTTGGAATAAACTAAATAACTAATAATGAATAATTGAAGAATTAAATAAGTACATGCAGACCAAAAACGCAAAAACACTACAAAATAGGTGCGTCCCAAACCAAGTGCGGTTTTCTTGTGTTTCATCACAAATTTCTACTGTAACAGTAGAATTCTTTTTTTATTAATTTAAATTTAAAAAACACACTCACATTTATTATTTGGTTGATTGGCAACTTATAAGCGGATTTGACCCGCAGTGTCTTTGGCCCGCTTTTTTTGTTTCACCATTCAAGGCCATAATACCGTTGTGTTTGTTCTTTTTTTTTTTCTTTTTTCCTTTCTGTGATAATGTTGAGGCAAATAGCTTAATCGCAGACTGGCAGTAGCCTTTAAGTCACTGTATTTCTAATCACGAAACAGTAATAATTTATGGCTTAATTTTATATTAGAGGTACCCTTAAAACCAAGTAATTCTGAATCTAGGTCTATAATTTTCTCCAGTCATGACCAAAGCAAATTAATTTAATTTAGTCTCATTTTTTGTCATTGGCATTTCAAACTCAACATTGTTCTTTGGATGGTCAGGTAATATGTGGTGGAACTGTTGAAGTAGGGTCTATTTTTAGACATTTAGTACTGTCCTTCTTACTATTTATTTATTTCATAATTTCAAAAAAAGTTAAAAATATGAATTTATCAATAGTTAAAATCTTAATTCGTACATCCTAATTTATTGTAGGTCAAGCTAGCTAGCTTGTGTATGAAAATCTTTTAGGATGTGAACAGACAAAAGTTCAAGTGCAATTTGGTGATATGTGTTGTTAAATTCATTTTTATGTTTTTCATATTTTACAGTTGTATTTGATAAATTTTTGAGTAGTTTTTATGATGGATGAACTAGTGGGAATGACAATAATTTTTAATAACATGTGTAAAAAAATGCCCAAAACAAAAGAAACCATGTCGTGATTTTTCAAGTTTAGTTTATAATTGTTCCCAATTCTGAACTTATCACACGACGGTGGATATATATACACTAATACACATGTCGATAGAGAAGTAAGAGTCCATATATATATATGCAGACGACGCTGGAGGTTAAATTTTCAAAACTGTAAGAAAAATAAAACTTAGGTAAATAAAAGTTATCATTTAATTGAACAAAAGCATAGATAATGTGGAAGTAATAGTCTCCTTAACTTGCAACACACATTGTATTTCGTAGAATTACGTAATTCACATTGTTTTTTTGTTATAATTACCATACGTAGTAATACTACATAAAGTCTTGGGTCTTTCAGTTGGATAACGCTATATTGTATCATGTGTTGCGATTCAAATTTAATATTTTCATAATAAGGTGTTAGTAATAACTATATCGATTGAGAAATTAGTTGATCTTACTTTATATTCACTTATTCAGCTATGATATTTAATTCTTCTTTTTTTTGTCAAACGTTATTTCATTTGTTTTAAGAAATTCATTTTCCTGCCTAAATATCTTAATTATTCTATTTTAATGTATCTCAAACAAAAAAATGTGACGTGTTTGTTATAAAAATTGTGAAGTTTTTCTTTCTATAAAATATAGTTTGTAAAATGTAGAATTCTAAATTTATCCTAACTTTTTAAAGTAGTATATAAGTTTTGTATAATATGTTGTTCGTATTCGTACACTACTATAAGAGTTGCATTCAAGTAATTAATTGTGTTCAAAAATTACATAATAGTACTATCATCACACACACACAAAATATATATATATATATATATATATATATATATTAACGAATTGACATTATTGGTGCGATCATGTGTGTGTTATATATATCAAATAGCTCACATTCAAAAGTTCAAAACAAATTTTAAAAGAAAAGAAAAAGAAAGTTCAAAACAGTGGTATATTGGTTACTCTACATACATATTAATGGAAAATCGTTACCAATAAAAAAAAAAATCAACCAATGAACTTAATAACCACACTAGTAATACTACTAACAGATCCACCACTTAAAATTAAACCCGATACACCAAATTCACCAATAATACAGTTTATCACGAAAATCGTTACCAATAAAAAAAAAAATCAACCAATGAACTTAATAACCACACTAGTAATACTACTAACAGATCCACCACTTAAAATTAAACCCGATACACCAAATTCACCAATAATACAGTTTATCACGATGGCACTTTTGGGTGGCTATTTAAATCCATCCGATTCTTATTTCCACTTTAAAGAAGTATAGTGTCCAACGTTACAGTCTCCACTATACAGTATATCTACACTACCACCACTCTCTTATTTCTCTTATATATAATATTATTAGGTAAGAACTTTTAATAAACAAAGCTTCTTATTCTTATTTTTCTATATAAGGCGTGAGTTCTCCACAAGCCTTCTCATCGATCAAAACCAAGTAAAACATCATCACTAAGTACTAATTTCCACACCATGGCTTCCAACGTTCAGCTTTCAGAAACAAGCAGCCCAAGGAATCAGAAAAGCCTTCCAAGAGCTGATCAGAAGGAGGAAGTGGACTACATGCAAAGAGCTCAGTGGCTAAGAGCTGCTTTGCTTGGAGCCAACGACGGTCTGGTCACAGTCGCATCGCTCATGATGGGTGTTGGTTCAATCAAAGAAGACGTCAAAGCTATGTTGTTAGTTGGTTTTGCTGGCCTTGTTGCGGGTGCGTGCAGTATGGCTATTGGAGAATTTGTGTCAGTGTGCACTCAAAGGGATATTGAAACTGCACAGATAAAGAGAGCTATTGAGACTAAGACATCATTATCAGCTATCGACGAACAAGAGGAGGTAATGTATACATGCACTCACAGTACACACCATGTAGTGTCTATACACTAGTTAAACCTTACAGTCACATTGAAAAAAATATGTTTTTTAAAAATATTTAATGTTAAAAGTAAATTAAATATTTTTATTTTAACAATGTGTTTTTCTTTTTCGTTTTGCATGTCAATGCTAATCAGTAAATTAGTATTTGAAACAAACAAAATTCGTAGATAAAAGATATAAGTTATTGTCAATTAATTTTCTGATAATAGCTAGCTGCAAAAAAAAAAAGTAAAAAACTTTAACATTATTCAAAATGATGAATTTCAACATGATTCAAGTTTAATGTTTTAGTGACATGACATTTCTATGTGAATATATAGTTAAAATATGTAAGTTTAAATGGCAGGAGGAGAAGAAAGAACGACTGCCAAATCCGGGACAAGCAGCAATTGCATCAGCATTAGCGTTTTCAGTTGGGGCAGCAATTCCACTTCTGTCTGCTGTATTCATAGAAAATCATAAGGTAAGAATGGTGGTGGTAGCGGTTGTGGCTACCATAGCATTAGTTGTGTTTGGAACAACTGGTGCGGTCCTGGGAAAGACAAGTGTGGTTAAGTCGAGCGTTAGGGTGTTGATTGGTGGTTGGATGGCTATGGCTCTTACCTTTGGTCTTACCAAGTTCATTGGCTCCACAGCCATGCAAATCTAGACGTGATCTTTCAGTAAGCATATCTTCTTGTTAATTACCATATGCATCACAATTAGTTTTTCGTTTATGTTTGTGTAATAAAATTATCACACTATCTTCCTAACAATATTGTATGTGATATGTATGTAGACTATCTACTGTACAACATAAACAAATATTGTGAAATAAATGGTTTGTCAATCGATCTTCGTGTCAGAATTCCCTACATGCATGTTGTATATATGTATAGAGAGAGAATTATGAGTTAGCTTGAAGAAAACATATATGATCCAAAAAAATTTGCAAGAACTGACTACAAATGATCAATGGTTGAATCTGAATGCATAGGTTTTACATCAAATTAAATTAATATAGTTTTACTCAAGTAAATTTCGGTAGACATAATACAAAGCATCCTTGTGTAATTATTCCACAAACCACTAACCACGGTGGATACCATATCGATAAATCCTTCAAAAACTTTCGGCCATTCCTTAAGAAATTGGTCAAACCATGGCAATGCCTTCTCCCAGCTGGTAAGAGATACAGCCGAGTCTTGTGCTCCCAAATTGACAATCTTTGCTCGACCTCCCAAATTGTCAAAGACATAACCCATTAGTAATCCTGTCTTTGACAATCCACAAGGTCCTATAATAAAATCTTTGCTCGACCTCCCATTTTCGCCATAAGCAAAAAATGCAGTCTCAGTCTTCCCTGCTCCACTTTCACCACTTACCAATACCGATTGACCAATTCCCTCATTAATCATTTGTCTACACCCAATAAAAAAGTAGGAAAATAAAATGTCAAGCAGGTAACAAGCAATGATGAATATGGAACATGAAAAAATTCAACAACTTCAAAGCTAAATAGCAGATACCTGTAAGCTTCATCTGCAACTGCAAATGGCCCAAGGCTGCTCCTTTATATTGTGTCATTGTAAAGATCCGATACTTGTTTAAAAGGCAATCAAAATATTTCCTGTTTTAAGGAAAAAGGAGGCCAGGTTTTAGGCAAATTTTACACAACAAAAAGAGAAAATATCTCGATTTCATCTAAAAATATAATATCTTGGATTTCAAACTAAGGTTTAAGTTGGATAGAAAAACAAAAGGTCCACACACACATAGAAACTCTGCGAAAAGCTTGTGTTTGAAACACTAACAAACATGAAATCCATACAAGATGATCAATGAAGCAACCCACGCCTACTTAGTCATCGTTCATCATATCCTGGTCTTGGTCATTGTCAGAATCCTCATCATCAACATCATGATCATAATCCTTACGAGATAATGCTGACGACGTCGTCGACGTCATCAGCATCATCATATCATCATCATCAACATCAAAACCAACATCTTCATAATCCTTACGAGATAGAATGTTATTGTAATCGTGATACACCGGACGCAGCAGGCTCCCATTCCCATTCTTTAGTTGTTTCAGTCCCTCAATGTAGAGTTCCTTGGGTTTCACTACCGCTTTGCCGCCGACGACGTAGTCATCAACATCATCAACATCATCAACATCATCATCATCATCATCATCATCATCATCATCATCATCATCATCATCATCCTTACGAGATAGAATGTTATTGTAATCGTGATACACCGGACGCAGCAGGCTCCCATCCTTTAGTTGTTCCTTGGGTTTCACTACCGCTTTGCCGTCATCATCATCAACATCATCATCATCCTTACCAGATAGAATGTTATTGTAATCCGGACGCATGCTCCCATCCTTTCGTTTCAGTCCCTCAGAGGGTTTCACTACCGCATTGCCGACGACGACGTCATCATCATCATCCTTACGAGATAGAATGTTATTCACCAGATCCTTGCTCTCATCCTCCTTTTGTTTCTGTCGCTCAGAGTAGTGTTTCTTGAGCTCATGAGCCTTGCGTGTCGTTAGCACATCGTCCACCAACATCATGATTGGTATATCGTCAATCTTGTTGAGTGATGGATACTCGGCCTCGTTAAAATAGCGGGCTCTGACCTCATCATTCATCTGATCGTTATATTGCATGAGATAATAAATCATAGGATGGACTGTATCATTTAAAGTCTCCATTGGCACCTGCAAACACACAACAAACGGTGAGTACTTTCAGATTTTAGTGTCACTTTTTTTTTTTTTTTATGTTTAGATTAACAACTTACATCCAACTTTGACATGATCTCTGTACATGCCAAGATAGCAGAAAGGTTCGATTCATATCCATTAGGACCATTACCCAAACCGAACATTACAGCAGCTCGGCCCAGCTGAATCCAAGAACTTGTTGATGTTACACGTTAACAAATGACAAGGAACCAAATCAAAAAAAAAAAAAAAACAGAGATGCCTACCTTCGTTCTGGACGACGTGAAGAGAGATGTATCAATTACAGATCTGGGAGTGGGAGGTGGTTTTCCAATTTTATTACATATGTAAGTCAACCTTGCACAATTGACTTTGTCATGAACCATCCACATTCTATTGTTGAGCATGGAGTGGATCCACTTGTAGTTGCGCTCAAAATCGATATTACCGGAAGCCAAAGAATCACCCAGCGTCTGAGACATGACTAGGGCTCCTCCGAAGAATAAATTACTACCATTGGGTTTGCAATCAAATATTACAAACATGCGATCGATCTGTAGAACCCAAAAAAAAAAAAAAAAAAAAAATTCGAAGAAGGTTTCCGAGAAAATAATTCAATCTGGAAATCGGAAACAGATAAAAACTAAACAAACAAAGAGCGAAAGTCAAGAAAGAAGCTTTTCTTATCTCCATCGGAACACAACACACACGAATCAGTGAGTTGAGAGAGAGGTTTTGTTGTTTCTGAAACAGAGATTTGCTTGCTTCTCTTCGATAGATCTCGGTGAATGGAATAGAAGATCTAGGGTTCTTCTAGGGTTCTTCGCGAAACTACACACGTTTTATTATAATTAGAAACGACACGTTACGCCAATCTAGTACAAAGTAAACCGACATACACATTCACATAACTAGGCCTGAGCAATCGGATACCCAATCGGGTTTCGGTTCCACCCAATCGGGTATCGGGTAAATCGGTATAAGGTCTAGAGAACTCATTCGGTAATTTACAAAAAATTCGGGTCGGTTCGGTTAGTAACTAACCGGGTTCGGGTCGGTTCAAGTAACCCGAAATTATTTCGGGTTATGATCGGTTCGGTTATTTTCAGTAACCAAAGTATTCAAATAACCGATTCAAATCCGATATAACCGATTAAAATTAGAAATAACCAACTAAATAACCAAACAAAAACCGATTAATAACCAAATATTAAGTAATCAAACCATAAATTAAAACCATAACATTAAGTTTGACAATCTCAAAACCAAATATAAGGGGAGTGTATTGAACCAATGATTCTAGGAGATTCTGAGTTTTTATTAAAATCTCCTGTTATTCAACTAAGGATTTTAAAAACTCTTCTAAAATCAAGTGTTAATGAACATGGAATTTATTAAAATCACTTGAAATCATTTAAAATCCTATGTTATTCAAACAACAATTTGTTAAAATCCTATCAAATCCACTGTTATTGAAAATGTTTTAAGTATTGGGATTTTAATGACTGCAGAGGATTTTAGAAGATTTTAGGGGATTTCCTTAGTTAAAAATACAAAGATCCAAATCTCATGGTTTTAGGTGGGATTTCATAGAATTTTAATACAAAATCATATAACAACTACTTTAAAATCATCCAAAACCATCAAAATCATCTAAAATCTCATTAAAACTCGAATCACTCTAAATGTCGAGTTCAATACACCCCCTTAAAGTATTCCATCTCATAACAAAAGATTGAACAAGTTCAAATGAGATTAATAACTATTGCTTAGACTTAGAGGATGAGTATAACGGGGGCCCATTGTAACTTACCATAAAAACCCGCTCCGAACCGATACCCATTGTAACATCAATTCGAGGCACAATCGGTGATTTCATCATAACCCAAATCCGCTCCGAACCGCCTTAACTGGGTGCCAACCGGAGCGGTTCTTCGGTACCCTGGCCAAGGCTACACATAACTATTTTAACTACAGAAATACCCAGGCCCATGTAGCAAAGAGTAAGGCCCATTCACACGTTGTCACACATTATGCCATTCACATGTATCTTTATGGAATATCTCTTCCTCGGAAGTCGATGAAACGAGAGAATTATATCCCAAGCTTCCCCTTGGCTGAGGTTAGTGTTTCGAACACCCCTATTGTCCCTGCTCAAGCACTAGGGGTTGAGGGTTCCCTGTAAACCGGCAGATCTATAATCCCTCGACTTGGTTGAGGTAGGATCCCTTAGATCTGTTAGTTTCTGAACCCTAGTAGGCACGGCGAACCCTTGGGGTCTATCGCCGAAATTTGTAAACATGGGTAAATCAGAAATTTGTGATATTGTATTCTCGAACTGCATAAATAAGAAGGGTTAAATAACTGTTTTTCACGTATAATATATCATCTTCTTATTCATTGTAGGTAATGATTGTGTCCACGATTGTTTCTAGTCTTCGAATTACTTATTTTAAATAATTTTTAAAAATAAATTTTTGATTTACCCATGTTTAAATTAATAATTATTATCTCTATAAATAAATAAAATATATTCTCTCGACATTATTAATTTATTCAGATTTTAATATAGTATTATTACTTCTTTGGCTATATATATATATTGACTAGGTGAGAACCCGCGCTACGCGCGGGGTTTTAACCCCAATCAACCGAGTAACACCGTGAAGGAAGTGAGTATTGTCCTCTAGCTGAGAGTAAACCCACTCCTCAATGTCCATAGCCAAGCTACAAACATAGTGACTCACTATGACCGTTCATTAGATTTAGCACATTTCTTATCTTTTGTTCTCTTTAAGACTAAACTTGAAAAAGTATAAAATGAAGCATTTTGCACTTGCTCCTATGAAGACCTTTTAGTTTGCTTGCATGATTAATGATAAATTTGTAAACCTCACAAAACTTTGACAATAGGATTAACAATTTATACTATGCATGGGAGAGAGGAAAAATATAAGTAACTCAAAAATCATTCAACTGCAACTGGATTAAATAGGAAACACTTCTTTTTTTAAAAATTTGTGAGAATAAAAGAAAATATAGAAATAAACAAATTATTAAACTTTTTTGGGAAAATAATTTTTACAGTCTATAATTACGTGTTATCTTTTCCATTTGGGCTAAACCCTTATCTCCAACACTGCATTTCGAAATAGGCTAGGTTAGATTTAGGAAGATAATGAAAGGTTACACTTCAGTTGATCGGTTTTATAACTAAAAATAGACAATGATAAATATATTATTAAACTTTGGATTTGAGAGTGCAGAGAATTCCAAACGTTTCGGAAGCTTACACCTCTTGGAATTTTTGTTGGCCTTTGACTTTGTTTTGAAGGCTCGTGACAATTGCATCTTTTGTTTTTTTTACTTACTTTATATTTAGTTCATTTCATTTAATTATTTTTTTATTTTGATTTTCAATTTATGAAATATTGTTAATTCTTTATTTTGTTTATTGTTTTAATATTTGTGATATATTGGAAAAAATTAGTAAATTCATATTGAAAACCTTTCAAAATATTATTGTTTTTATTGTTACCTTTTTCATACGTATTTTTAAAATGACAAATTTACGTTTCGTCCCAATATATCTCATTTATGTTCGGGAATTTTGTGAGACATAAATTAGATAGATTTTCTAATCTTACAATTTTTTGTTTGTTCTATCCCCTATATATTAATAGAGAAGCATTTTTGCCAAGAATGCTGATGTGTCGTCGCTATAGAGCTCGACATTAATTATAAAAATAAAATCCTAGCCAAAATTTTCAAACTCTCCTCTCACCTATTGAATTTATTTAAGGAAATATTGAATTTTCTCTTCACTCTAATTTTGTTAACAAAGTTATTTTCCTTTTATTTAGAAATATTTCAAAAATTTTATTAAAAACTTTTCTCTCATCTTTTTATGATCATATTTTTTTAAAAAAAATTGAATCAATACATAGTCTATATAATAAATAAAATCTAGATTTTATTTTTCATATATGTTGTGATTAAAATTTTTAAAAACGGACATAATTTACTTAATTAGTAAAAAAAAGATTGAATTTTAATATTTTAATATTTGATTTAACACACATCCAAAAAATATTTAATATTTTGAATAAAAAGTAAAGAAATTTTGACAAAAATAAAAATAAAGAACAAAACTATTCAATCAAAAAGAATAAATAATCACTTAAAAATATGAAAAAATTGCATTGTATCATAAAGATCAGCGGGTTTCTGAAATTAAAAATCAGAATATATAAACAAGCTTTTGTATCATAAAGATCAACGGGTCACTATGTCTTTGATTCGTTTAATATCTTTTATAGATAGATTAGAGTTTTATATTTACGTTACAAGCAAACTTTCAAATCGTAAATTTTTTCAAATCGTAAATTTTAAAATTTATAAATTTAACGTTTGTCCCGCGGTGTACTGCGGGTTAAGACCTAGTTCCCTTTTAATCTCATCAAAGTTTAAGTTTATTAATTTTAATCAATTATATTTTTTTTATTTTTATAATATAAATATAAGAAAAAACTTTTCATATTCCCTTTTTGAAAAACTAAATTTCTTATTTTTGTTTCATTCCCGTTAAATCTCATGTTACATTGTGTTAGTCCAATCAAATTTTAATTCAGTATTATTTTTAATGGATATATATTCATAATAAAACATTCACTTTAAAACTATAATATATCATTTATGAATTACTAAGTATAATCAAAAATTAGTAAGTTTATTATTTTTTTGATCAATTATCTTTTTTAGTTTTATAATATAAAATGTAAAAAAAACATTTCATATTTCTTTTTGAAAAACTTGTTTACATATATCTAGATCTTAAAATAAAATGATAAAATAGTATATATATATATATATATATATTTTAAAATTAAATTATAAAATATAAGAAAAGACCTTTCATATTCATTTTTAAAAAACTTGTTTACATATGTATAAATTTTGACATTAAATGATAAAATGATATAAATAAATTAAATTAAATTCTAAAATGATGTGGATGATGATTAGGATGATGAGGTGGCTTAAGGAGAAGAGAGAAAAAGTCTACTTTATAGATATAGAAGAAGATTAATATATCTTAAATTCACTGACAAAATATGCGGCTGTGTAAAATTTCATATCAAGGTGAAGAAGAATTCAAAAACTGTTAGTCTACGAGTATGTGCCCATCAAAAGTCTAGTTTATTTACTTTTCGGTAAGAAACAAATGACTGAGATTCATATAAAAATTTCTAAAAAGTTATATGTCATAAACAAGATCGTAAACACTTCATTGATTACATCAACAACTATTTTATACAATTTGGGAACACAAGACTCGGCTGTATCTCTTACCAGCTTGATCAAGGCATTAATAGCTTCTCCTGGAATCTTGAAGGTTTGAACAAATAGAACAAAAGAACAAGCTGTGACCTGAAAGATCACATAAGAAATTGAATTAGACAGCAAACATATAGTGGAGAAGATCAAATTTGCTAAAGCAGCTATCATCTTCTCTGATTTTTCTTTCTTGTCTTATGGCTTTGAAGGCAGAAAAGAGGAAACAAGGAATAAAACCGACGTGCACCGCTTATGACTTTTTCTATATCAATTCTTGAATAGTTAAGAATGTTTCAGAGGTACGAGACATTACAATTTTATTAGGTGACTAGTTTAATTACTTTGATTAGTAAAAGCTTATTTAGTTAATTAATTGACTTTGAGGCTTTCAAATACTAGTACTCATTACGTCTTGGTTTGACAAAAGCCTAAGAACCATAATAAAACGACTCAAAACTCAGTGTAGTTTATTTTATTGTTATATAACTAGATAGAATAACTTTGCCAAAAAAAAAAAAATAACTAGATAGAATAAACCATTTGATGCAGTGTTGATTTCGTGGTTAACATATATAAATCTCACACACTAAAAATATTAATGAAAAATCTCACGTCCAGAATTTTTACAGTTCTCATAGAGAAAAATCTAAAGATAACTCCATCAAAACTATAGCATTACATATAATAAAATCATGCAAGAAATATAGCTTCGTTTGGTAACCAAAACAAATTCAAAAGACTAGTAGTATAAGAAGAAAATTTAACCCTAATTCAAATAGACCATCGATGCAAATCGGTCTTTGAATGATTCCGAACTTGACAAAACCTATATGAATGAAATAAAATTCTTAAATACAAATGCAAAAGAAAACCATAAACAAAGAAAGAGAAAAAGAAAAAAACAAATGCGCGCATAACAATAAAAATAAATAAAAACGTATAGGGTGATTGAAGCAGCGAGTCGTCGTTCCTAGATCGTTCGGACAGTTCTCATAACAACAACACCTAATGGCCAACACCACGAGAGAAAGAAGACAAGATATGCCTACAAGTCCAAACGGAATTAAAACTAGACGCTCTTTCTTCAGTGAGCATATCTTCTTGTTAATTACCATGCATCACAATCAGTTTTTCGTTTATGTTTATGTAATAAGTATCACACTATCTTCCTAACAATATATGTGATATGTATGTTGACTATCTAGTGTACAATATGAACCAATATTGTTAAATAAATGGTTTGTCAATCGATCTTCGTGTCACAATTCCCCTACATGCATGTTGTATATATGTATAGAGAGAATTATGAGTTAGTTTGAAGAAAATATATATGATCCAAAAAAAACTTGCAAGAAATGACTACAAATGATCAATGGTTGAATTGCTGAATGCATAGGTTTACATCAAATATAAGTTTTACTCAAGTAACTTTCGGTAGACATAATACAAAGCATCCTTGTAATTATTCAACAAACCACTAACCACGGTCGATACCATTTCTATAAATCCTTCAAAAACTTTTGGCCATTCTCTAAGAAATTGGTCAAACCATGGCATTGCTTTCTCCCTAACATCACCAATCGTCAATGAGACGGAATCTGATATTCTCATGACTCGTCCTTTCGCCAAATCAAACAAGATCGTAAACACTTCATTGATTATCAACAACTATTTCACACAATCACTACAAGAAAACAGCTCATAACCGACGAGAAAACAGCGTCGGTAATTTTAAATCCGTCGGTAATCCGTCAGGTAACCCGACGGATTACCGACGACCGCAATACCGACGGTTTACCGACGACAACTCCTTCGGGAACTTCGTCAGTAAATCGTCGGTAAACAAGCCGTCGGTAAGCCGTCAGGTTACAGAACCGATGAATTACCGATGAGATGCCGATGGATAAACTTCGAGTTATAACCGACGAATTACCGACGAACTCAATAACCGACGGATTACCGACGACTAAAACCGACGGATTACCGACGGATTGAACCGACGGGTTACCGACGGACACAATAACCGACGGATTACCGACGACTAAAACCGACGGATTACCGACGGATGGAAAAATTAAAGCCGACGGAAAACCGACGGACACGGAGTTTTTGAAAATAAAATAATTACTAAATAATTAATATATACTAAATACTATATTTATAAATTATGAAATTAAAATTGAAAATAATTAAAATGAAAATAAAAATTTGATAATAAATTAAAATAAAAACAAATTATCCAAAACATAAATATTTGAAACGATAATTAAAACACAAACTAAGAACTAGAACTAGAACCGGGAAATTGCTTTCGCATGTCGCTCATGAATTTCTGCATCTCTGCGTCTCTAAGTTTCGCCTCTTCGTCTCTACGTTTGTTCGCGGCTTTCTCCTCGGCCATCAATTTCTCTAAAGCCGCAATCCGTTCATCTTTCTCTTGAAGCGTCTTCTGGAGCTCAGCGTCGCGTGAATACGGCGATGAGTAACAAGAAGTAGATCCAAATATGCCGAGATTGCCGAGCCCAAAGATTCGTCCTTTTCTTTTTGGAGTTTCCTACAAGTGAAGAAGATATAAGTAAGTATTTAAACCAAATTATGAAAAAATTAGTAATTAAATTTTTTAGGTAAAACATAAATACCTCCAATACGATTTGGTTGACTATTTCCGTTGGGACGGTTGTAGGAAGCTCAGATCCATCTATGGATGGTTGGGATTGTTGGGTTCTCTCGAAGATATATTCTTCTTTCTTCTTCTTCGCATTCTCGATGACTTCTTTGATGACCAGATCTTGAATTTGTCCAGTTTTTTTGTTGGTGTGCGTATCCTCCATCAAAACGAGATAATCGGGAGGCACACCATCTCTTTGGGTCTAAAAAAAAGTTAAAATATGATTAATAAAATAATATCAGAAAACCAAATTAAAAAAAAAAACTTACAAGTTGTTCTGCTCGGGTGTAATAGCTCGTTGCACCAGCGTTCTGTACAGCCATTCCTTTCCCGCCTCGTTCGCTTTTCCGGTTTTGAGAGTGAATCTTGGATTTCTCTTTTGTGTCCGACTTCACCCAATATTCTTGCAATCCTTTATAAACGTCATCATTAATCCCCTTTGGTTTCTTTCCTTTATTCCACCTTTGCTTCCATTCATTGAGTGTTTTGGAGTAATGCTTTGCTGCATCCTGTTTGAATTTCATGCGAACTTCGGGCGTCAAGTCTCGCTCCCAATTAAACTCTTGCTACAAAATTTTAAAAATATATTAATTTCAAGATAATATATAAAAATTAAAAACATAATTAAAAACGTTAAAAAATTACCGCAAATTGCTTAAACCACAATTCTTGCTCATCGCTCGGCATGACACTGAATGTTTCATATGGTTTTTTGAGAAGCCCTTGCATCATCCTCAAAATAGATTTGCTAACCCCGTTTCCCGAACTCTCAAACCTACACAAAATAATAGTAGTAAGTGGATAAAAACAAAAAAACTATTATAATATAAATCGTAAACTTAAATCTCGTGACTAACCATGTGGAGTCGCCGATTCTTTCGGGATGTAGCTTTCGGAGTCGGTCTCTTCCCGGTTGAGAGACGAAGTCTTCTATGGAGATCTCTGTGGGAGCCCTTGATGTCGGCGACTCCATAACCATACTAGGGGTTCGTGATTGAGAACAGCTAGGACCAGCGGGTTGTTGTGTAGATCGACTACTACGAAGGAAATCCTCGTATTGATCCGTGTGATTCCTTATAACAAACCAAAAAACAAAAAATGATATAAGAATTGTTTAACATCAATTCATTACAATATACAATTTATAGAATAAAAAGATTCAAAATAACATGATTCAAAATTTTTAAAAATAAAATTATTCAAAATGATATAAGAATTTTAAAAATTATTTTCGTCACATTTCCAAAAACTGAAAATTAAAATAGTTTTAAAAAATATATTTAAGCTCAAATAATATTTACAAAACTCTAAAAAAAACCAAAAAAATAATTAAACTGATGGAGAGTCAAGAAATCCAAAAAATCCTTAACAAAACAAAATCCATTACAAAAAAAAGTTAACAAAATCCTTAACACTAACAAAATCCACCAATTCATCAAATAATCCAAGGATTTAAGAAGAATAAGGCAAACGTCCTAACTATCCACCTAATCTAACACAAATCGATTCCAAAACGTTTAAGATAAAGAAGAAAATGATATCAAAAGATATATAGAAATGAAAGAAAGAAAGAGAAATCTCGATTACCTCATCGGAGATCGGAGAAGATGGAGAAGAAGATCGGAGAGGACGGAGAAGAAGATCGGAGATCGGTTTTAGAGAGAGGAAGATCGGAGATCGGTTTTAGAGAGAAGAAGAGAAAGAGAAATGAAGGAGAAAGAAGACTCGATTCTGATTTAATAGCGCTAACCGACGGAATATCCGTCGGTTTTCCGTCGGTAAACACAATTAAATGAATAAAATAATCAATGCCGCGTTATCCAAATGATATACTTAGTTACTTAGTTGCTCTGATACCAAATTGAAACACCCCGACCCGTTTTTTTTTGAATTTTTAATACATCATTAACTAGTGATCCCATACTCACTAATCAATCCAACAATACAACGATAACCATAAACAATACTCATCAAACATCACACAACCAGCAACCTAAGTGTCAATTCTAAACAACCATTGTTCTAGAATCTAACAACTTAGCGATAATAATACATCCATAAACATAACACACGAGTCCCTAGATCATCCTCCTCCTCATTGCCATGATTCCACGATCCACACAAGCCTTACCTGCATCACAAACACAATGAGATGCGTGAGTATTATCATAAATACTCAGTGAGGCGATCCTCCCATCTACGAGCTATACACACAAGCAAGATAGAGAAACCTCAAACAACCCAATCAACAACAAACCTGTCATACCACATGACACAACACAAACAGCACACACAACCCTGTGCCACCACAGAATCCACACACAACAAACAAGCCAAACTGGCTCCGCAATTCCTTAGTATCGGTCGACACCCTCTAAACTGGTATCGGTCGACACTAACAAAAACCTGCAACGTTCTGACGAATCTATGTCGATCGATACCAACCCTTGGTGTCGATCGACACCACTCCAGGCTCGTTACGAACAACACGATCTCATCCCTAAACACCGCAGGAAACCTCTACCTGCAACCACAACTCTAATTGTCTACTCCGAAACTTTCCAAAAATAGAAATTTCCTTTTCAGGAAACTTTCCCTCTTTAGCAAGCGCACAACACTTTTCTTAAATAAGACAAATTCCAGTCAAATCCAAGAAATACTCATCTTATTAATCATCAAAATGCCATAATCGTTACAACTCCGAACGAAAATACATGATGAACGAAAAATAAGAACAACAACTCAAAAACTCCAAAAAAACTCTGAAACTGGAACCCAAGGATAGGCAAACTCAAGCAGCCACCTGCTTCTCGAACCACTTCCCAAACTTTGCCTTCATCCTAAGTAACTAAGTATATCATTCGGATCGCGGCGCTTGAACTTTTTTGCTTTTTCGTTACAAATCTAATTGATTGTATTTATACCTTTCTGCTTAACATTGTAATCTTTGGTTCACATCAATAAAGTTATGATTTGGTGTTAAAAAAAAAAAGAATTGGGAATTGTTTCGTGGGAAAAAAATAATTTTGGCCGTCGGTAATCCGTCGGTTTTTTTTAGAACCGTCGGTAATTCGTCGGTTCTTGTTTCTTTGCATGTCCTCCCATTGGCCAGTCAAAACCACATTTACTCGCGCTTATACCGACGGATTACCGACGGATTTGATACGGTCGTCGGTAATCCGTCGGTACCTCTAAGAAATTACCGACGGATTACCGACGATATAGGGTATATATCATTGAATCTGATGTTTTTTAAGTGATTAAGAACTATAATCAATGGTAACACTTAAATTATACTATTACAAGTATATAGATGTACTTATATGACTTAAAAAAATTATTTTTTAAAATTGTAGCTTATCATCAAATGAAAACTATTTCATAAGTAACAGTATAAGTTTACGAACACTTATGATGAATCCATTTCGAATCTTTTAAAAGATATATATAACATGCAATATAAACTATTTTTGAAACTATTATATATTGGAAAAAGCATAAATGAATGTGTACGGACACGTATAGCTAAACACTAAACCCTAAACCTTAAACCCTTAACCCAAAACCCTAAATTTTAAACCCTATACCCTAAACCGTCGGTTTTCTGTCGGTTATGTGTTTGTTATAAGCCGCCAAAACGATTTAATATAATTTTCTTTTCTTTTATTTCAACCGTTTGTATCCGTCGGTAATCCGTCAGGTGTTCTATAGTAGTCGTCGGTAATCTGTCGGTAATATCTTGTGAAAACCGACGGATTACTGACAGATTTTATTACGATCGTCGGTAATCCGTCGGTAACGCCTTAATTTTCATTTTTTTAGCGGCTGATAAAGGCGAATGACCATCTCTACATCCTCTGTATAGCGGCTGCTTTGCTGCGTCTAACATACCAAAAAACCTTTGTGCTTCCAAATTAGGTTCATGTACCGTATCTCTATATTCACCAATCGACTGCATATTTTCCCTATATGCATCATTTACCATCTGAACAGTCCCTAAACCAAAATCTACTTCCGTTCTATGTTCTTCTAAACTATCCGCAACAAATGGTTCACTAGTACTAGCATAATTTGGGTTTTCTCCATGGAGTAACCAAAGCTTGTAACCCGCCTTAAATCCATTGCAATACAAGTGAGTCCACACTTGATCAATTCTAACATTATGAGAATTCTGGCAAACTGAACATGGACATTTCAACTTACGAGTTTTTTGGACGTCGGGTTGCTGACAAGCCAATTCCATGAACTCTGTTACACCTCGTGCATACTCGTTTGTTAATAAGCCTGTCTCGGGATCGTGCATTGGTTCATCCATCCACGATCGAAAATAATTAGAGGAAGACATTTCTATGTATTTTTGCGTTTTTTTCTAAAAATGATGTTGGGAATGAGTGTGTTGTTGAGAATGAGTGGGTGGATAGTTATAGAAAAAAATTTTCTGACATCCGTCGGTTCTTTTAAAATTCAAACGGCTAAAAAACGGTAACATCAAACGTCTATAAAACGGTAACATTGTACGGCTCTAGTAACGGATATATGCTGTCATCGGTAATCCGTCGGTAATCAGATTCAATCCGACATTACCGACGGAGTACCGACAAACCTTATAATCCTCGCTATTCCGTCGGTAATCCGTCGGTATTTAGTGACGGATTACCGACGGATCATTATTCGTCGGTATTCTGTCTGTAATCCGTCGGTAATCAGACAATATTACCGACGAACCGAGATCCGTCGGTAATTACCGACGGATAATTGACGGAACCTCATTCGTCGTTATTCTGTCGGTAATCTGTCGGTAATTACCGACGGATCTCGGTTCGTCGGTAATTCTGTCAGTTAAGACAGTGTTTTCTTGTAGTGAATTTAGGAACACTAGACTCGGCTGTATCTAATAAGGAAATATATACATATAAATATTTTAATAATATTTCATTAGGTTATTGTGGTAAATATGTATTAGGATATAGGTCTTTGATATAAAGAGGGGCAGCCTCCATTGTAAGAGGTTCGAGAGAAAATAATAGAAAAAACTCTTCCAAATCTTTTATGGTATCAGAGCGTAGGTTTTGAGAGTTTTGTAGAAAATTGCTTGATGAAATAATTGGGCAAGACTAATTTCATAGCAGACTTGTTCGTACAAAATCTGGGTTCGTGAAGATTGAGGTTCGTTCAAAAATCTGGGTTCGTGAAAAATTATGGGCTTGTGTAAAATCTGGGTTCGTGAAAAATCTGGGCATAGATGTGTTTGGGGAAGAGTGGTATTGAGAAGATTGGAACTGCGGAAAGCGTTCTAGATGTGGTGAAAGGCGGAGCTGCGGAAAGCGCTCATTTGGAGAAGAAGAGTGGTATGGCACACACATATATTGTGTCACACACAGATGTAATTCAGGGTAATTCTAAAGCCATGACTGGCTTGAAAAAGGAAGAGTGGGATTATCTTTTGAGATTGATGGAATCGAATCCAGAATCAGCGAATCGATTAAGTGGTAAAAATTATGTGGATGAATGGATAATTGACAGTGGAGCATCTCACCATATGACAGGTGCATTGAATATGTTAGTGGATGTGTATCAAGTCTCACCATGTTTGGTTGGGTTACCTAATGGGAATAATGTGATTGCTGATCGAGAAGGGAGTGTAATGTTGACAGAGAAGCTGACATTGACACATGTTCTGTTTGTTGAAGAGCTTAGATGTAATCTTATATCGGTGTCACAATTGGTTGATGAGATGAATAGCATAGTACTGTTTTCTAAGACAAATTGTCTTTTATATGATCTTGGTGTGCAGAGTTTGATTGGAATTGGTGAAAGGAAAGAAGGGTTGTATTTTCTGCAAGGGATTCAGAAAGTTAGACATGTGAAGAAAGGAGGAAAATTAGAGTCATTAGAACTATGGCATAAGAGGATGGGGCATGCATCTGAAAAGGTAATTAGAAAATTGCCTGTAGTTGATAATAATAGTATTGGTGTCTCAGGTTGTGACATATGTTTCCGGGCAAAACAGTGTCGAAGTGAATTCCAATTAAGTGCCAGTCGGAGTAAGGAGTGCTTTGAGATGATACATTGTGATTTATGGGGTCCGTATAGAACACAAAGTCTGTGTGGATCTTATTACTTTCTCACAATTGTAGATGATTTTTCCAGAGGTGTATGGGTATTTCTTCTTGCAGACAAAACACAAGTTGAAAAAACGCTTGTGGATTTCTTTGCTCTCATTCTGAGGCAATTTAACAAGCATGTGAAAATTGTGAGGAGTGATAATGGTAGTGAGTTCTTGAAGATGACTACTTATTTTCGTCAATTGGGGGTAATTCATCAAACGTCTTGTGTGGGTACTCCTCAGCAGAATGGAAGGGTTGAGAGGAAACATCGGCATATACTCAATGTGGTTAGAGCATTGATGTTTCAGGCGAAACTACCTATTGAATTTTGGGGTCAGTGTGTGTTGAGTGCTGCACATCTGATTAATCAGACACCGAGTGAGTTGCATAACGGGAAAAGTCCTTATGAGATCATATTTGGGAAAACTCCGACGTATAATGAAATACGTGTCTTTGGATGTCTTGCGTATGCTCATAATCAAAAGCGTCATGGAGATAAGTTCGCGAGTCGGAGTAGAAAATGTGTTTTTATTGGGTATCCTTATGCAAAGAAGGGATGGACATTGTTTGATTTGGATACTAGAGAGTTATTTGTCTCTAGGGATGTCACGTTTATTGAAGATAAGTTTCCCTTCTTTGTTAAGGAGAAAGAAGCCATACGTGGGAATGATGAGCCTCCTTTCTCAGATATGTTGAGAACATTCTTTGATGAAGCAGATGAGCCTACTTTAAATAAGGAGGTTGAACAAGCTGATGGACATGGTCAGACGGTGATTGAGGTGATTGGACATAATGTCTCACAAGATAACGAGGAACTTGGTTTGACTCCTGATAGATCGATCATCGGTTCAATACCACATACAGGAGAAGGAAATATCCTAGAGGCAGACCCAATCAATCTGGATACTAGTGGGGTGCAACCAGAGATGGACTCAGAGGGAGTGACTGCTACGGCATCAGAAGAACTGTTGGGACAAGGAAAGCGACAGAAATTTCTCTCGGTTAGATTACGTGATTATGAGCTGAACACGGCTGTTAAGACAGATTCATCCATCGAAATTCAAGAGTTGAGAAATGAGTATGGTATTGAGAATTTTGTGCATTATGACAGGTTTTCTGAGTCGCATAAAGCGTTTTTGGCTAGCATTACTTCGAACGTTATACCAAAAACGTTTGCTGAAGCCATGAAATGTCCTAGATGGCGAGAAGCAATGAGATTGGAGATTGAAGCTCAAGAACGGAATAACACATGGTCACTCGAGCATTGGCCATCACATAAAAGGGTTATTGAATGCAAGTGGGTATACACTATCAAGTATAATGCAGACGGAACTATTGAAAGATATAAGGCAAGACTTGTGGCGTGTGGAAATCGACAACAGGAGGGGATTGATTATAAAGACACTTTTGCTCCAGTTGCAAAAATGAGCACTGTGAGAATTGTTCTTCAAGTTGCTGCTGGAAAGAATTGGGAATTACATCAAATGGATGTGCATAATGCATTTCTTCATGGAGACTTAGAGGAAGAGGTGTTTATGAGGTTACCTCAAGGTTTTCATTCTTCAGCAAAAGGAATGGTGTGTCGTTTGAATAAATGATTGTATGGATTGAAACAAGCTCCGCGATGTTGGTTTGGAAAGCTTTCAAAAGCACTTTTGGGGTATGGTTTTCAGCAAAATAAGTCTGATTACTCTTTATTCTCTTATGTGAATTCACAGGTTCAATTACATGTCCTGGTATATGTTGATGATCTAGTGGTGACAGGGAGCTCTCCTGAGGTTATTCAGAAATTTAAAACTTACTTGAGTGGTTGTTTTCACATGAAAGATTTGGGAAAATTAAAGTATTTCCTTGGTTTAGAAGTGGCGAGGAGCAGCGAAGGTATCTATTTATCCCAGCGAAAGTATGTCCTTGATATTATTGCCGATGTTGGATTACTAGATGGGCGACCTGTTGAATTTCCGATGGAGCCGAACCACCAATTGGGAAAATCTACAAGTCCGATAATTCCTGATCCGGAGAGATATCGAAGACTTGTTGGTCGATTGATTTATCTGGCTGCCACTAGGCCAGACATTACTTACTCGGTTCATATCTTATCTCAGTTTATGCAAGTACCAAGAGAGGATCATTGGACTGCTGCATTGCGGGTGGTTCGATACCTTAAAGGGTGTCCGGGTTTAGGTATTCTTTTGAAAGCTGATTGTAACTTTCATCTAACAGCTTGGTGTGATTCTGATCATGCGGGATGTCCTCTTACATGACGATCTTTGACTGGATGGCTGGTGCAAATGGGAAATTCTCTTGTGTCGTGGAGATCTAAAAAGCAAAATGTGGTCTCCTTATCATCAGCAGAAGCCGAGTATCGGGCTATGGTAGCGGCATTGAAAGAGTTGAAGTGGATGAAGGGTTTGTTGGCATCTATGGGAATCATACATGCAGGTGCCATGGATTTATATTGTGATAGTAAATCAGCTCTTCACATTGGAGCTAATCCAGTGTTTCATGAGCGCACGAAACATGAAGAGACAGATTGTCATTTTATCCGCGATGATATACAAGCAGGGATCGTTCGAACAAAGCATGTTTCTACGAGTGCCCAGTTAGCAGATATCTTTACTAAGGCTCTTGGTGGACGTCCCTTCCAAACACTTTTGTCCAAGTTGGGCATTCGAGATCTCCATGCTCCAACTTGAGGGGGGGGGGTAATAAGGAAATATATACATATAAATATTTTAATAATATTTCATTAGGTTATTGTGGTAAATATGTATTAGGATATATGTCTTTGATATAAAGAGGGGCAGCCTCCATTGTAAGAGCTTCGAGAGAAAATAATAGAAAAAACTCTTCCAAATCTTTTAGTATCTCTTACCAGCTTGATCAAGGCATTAATAGCTTCTCCTGGAATCTTGAAGGTTTGAACAAATAGAACAAAAGACCAAGCTGCGACGTGAAAGATCACATAAGAAATTGAATTAGACAGCAAACTTATAGTGGAGAAGATCAAATTTGCTAAAGCAGCTATCATCTTCTCTGATTTTTATTTCTTGTCTTATGGCTTAGAAGGAAGAAAAGGGGAAACAAAGGAAAAATGAAACCGACGTGCATCGCTTAATTATGACTTTTTCTATATCAATTCTTGGATAGTTAAGAATGTTTCAAAGGTACGAGACATTAATACAATTTTATTAGGGACTAGTTTAATTACTTTGATTAGTAAAGCTTATTTAGTTAATTGAATTTGAAGCTAGCTTTCAAATACTAGTACTCATTACGTCTTAGCTTGACAAAAGACTAAAAACCATATAGAATAAAACGACCGCTTCGTTTGGTAATCAAAAGATCTAGTAGTATAAGAAGAAAATTTAACCCTAATTCAAATAAACCATCGATGCAAATCGGTGTTTGAATGATTCCGAACTTTACACAAAAACCTATATGAATGAAATAAAATTCTTAAATACAAATGAAAAAAAGATAACCATAAACAAAGAAAGATAAAAAGAAAGAAACAAATGCATAACAGTAAAAATAAATAAAAACGTATAGGGAGATTGAAGTAGCGAGTCGTCGTCGTTCCTAGATCGTTCGGACTGTTGTCGTAACAACAACACCTAATGGCCAACAACACGAGAGAAAGAAGACAAGATAAGCCTACAAGTCCAAACGGAATTAGAACTTCTCTGATGAAGAATGTATCACCCATCGTTTGTTTCTTTTATTTTTCTGATTATGTTTGTTAATTTTTATGCTTTATATAACCTACAAAACCCAATCCTACCTATAACATAACATGCTACTTTTTTCCATTTTTTCCTTTTTATCATCTTAGATAAATCATTGATAATTATTGGAAGATTCAACCTATTCCAACTCTCAATAACATAGTATTTTAGATAACTGATGATTATTGGAAGATAAAATTAAACCATCATGTAAAAAGGAGAAAATACGGAAATTACTTTTAGTAACAATTATTTTTTGTGAATCCTACATTCCAATTTTGTGAGATAACAAAAGAGTAATCATTATTTAACCGTTATGTAATACCCGAACTCGAACCCGAACTCACGGATAATCAAGTACATGATCCAATTGAATATTTTGGGTAACCCATACTCTACCTAATCCGATTTATTCGGGTCGTTCCGAATTGGGTTTTCGGATACGGTTTTTGCCTAAGCCTAATAAATTTAATTTGTTTTACTAAAAATAATGCTTTTCTTCTCTAATTGATGTAAAAAATAAAAACATTTCATTCAGCCCCAAAAAAAAAAAAAAACATTTCATTGAAAGTTAAAATAAATAAATTATAATTTAATTTCAAAATGCGATAAACCCTACTAATGTAATTGGCATCTTCTAGAAACAAACGGCCACACCGGAGAAATAGCTCCTCCTGTTTACAAGATCAGACTTCTCGTTCCGCCGCCTGTTAAAATGTCGGCGACACTCCGACGTCTCATCCTCCTCTCCACCGCTAATCGCTCCATTAACTTATCTCCGCCGTGCCTTTCCTCCGCCGTGAATCTCATATTTTTCTCTTCCGTCTCATCTGATTCTTCGCCGGAATCACACACCTCCCCTTCAAGAATTCGAACCCGAACTCCACTCGAAACTCAATTCGAAACATGGATCCAGAATCTGAAACCAGGATTCACAAACTCAGATGTTGTAACGGCGTTACGAGCTCAATCTGATCCAGATCTAGCGCTCGACATCTTCCGATGGACCGCTCAGCAACGAGGATACAAACACAATCACGAAGCTTACCACACTATGATCAAACAAGCAATCACCGGGAAACGGAACAAATTCGCCGAAACCTTAATTGAAGAAGTAATCGCCGGCGCTTGTGAAATGAGTGTTCCTCTCTACAATTGCATCATCAGATTCTGTTGCGGTCGTAAGTTTCTATTCAATCGAGCTTTTGATGTTTATAACAAAATGCTTAGATCAGATGACTCGAAGCCTGATCTTGAAACCTATACTTTGCTTCTAAGCTCATTGCTTAAGAGATTCAACAAATTGAATGTTTGCTATGTGTATCTTCACGCCGTTAGATCGCTTACGAAGCAGATGAAATCGAACGGAGTGATTCCAGATACGTATGTGTTGAATATGATAATCAAAGCTTATGCAAAGTGTCTTGAGGTAGATGAAGCTATAAGGGTGTTTCGTGAGATGGCTCTGTATGGCTCTGAGCCTAATGCTTATACTTATAGTTACTTAATCAAGGGGCTTTGTGAGAAAGGTAGGCTTGGACAGGGTTTAGGGTTTTACAAGGAGATGACGAGTAAGGGGATGGTTCCAAATGGGAGTTGTTATATGGTTTTGATTTGTAGTCTTTCCATGGAGAGGAGATTGAATGAAGCGGTCGAGGTTGTGTATGACATGTTGGCGAATTCGTTGTCTCCGGATATGTTGACATATAATACGGTTTTGACGGAGTTGTGTAGGGAAGGCAAAGGGAATGAAGCTCTTGAGCTGCTTGAGGAATGGAAGAAACGGGATCCGGTGATGGGTGAAAGGAATTACAGAACATTGATGGATGAGGTGTATTTTTTAAACAAGGGATGATTGATTGAGATCAGTTCATTTGAAGGGCTGTCAATGCGGTTGGCTCAAGTGCTAAGAGATGGGTCTTTTTGGTTGAAAATGTGTGTTATGAACTCTAGTAAGTGAACCCCAGATCTCAGTAATGATCCAAATTATACGGGTTATCAAGTGTTGAGCTTCAAGATTCTGTGTTCTTAAGATACTTTATTGAAGCAAAGTGATTCGAAGACCGAAGACTCGAACCAAGATACTTAAGAGATATTCTGCGGTTTCTATTGGTTAAAAGGATTGAAGACCATGTTGTCTTGTATCATATTCTATGAATTGTGAGTGGATGAGGCTTATGACCATTATATGGATCTTTTCTCCTCAAGGATATCGATGTTTACTGATAGTCCTTGCAAACCAAAAGCTGTACAACATTTACTGACAATAATACCATTATTTTACTGCCCTTCCCTATATTATTACTGTTGATGCACAAATTTGCTGTCACAGGATCTACATCTTCAGGCAGGTCTCAAGATTCTTCGTTACCTGGAAGGAGCATTAGCTAAAAATTGTTCTATTGTACTGCTCTAGATGTATCTCTTTCTGGTTTTATTGATGTTTTTGACTGGACGTGACTAGATTCTGCATCTTTATTGGCGATCCTCTCTTGTTGTTTGGGAAGTCAAAGAAACAGTCCATTGTCTGTCGCAGCTCTGGCTTCAACAAAATACAAAGCAATGACGCATGGAACTTGTGAACTTTCCACCTTGCAAGATTTGCGACTTCCACCTTCTTCTTGCTGCTGTTCTATTCTGTGAAAATACTCCAATTCTACTACACATTGCTAAGAATCATGTTTTACATAAAAGAATTAAACAAATGTATGAACTGAAACCATTGTTCTTAACAGATATGATCATACGAACCAAGGCACAATGTGAATGACACCCCGTGATCTGCAGCTTCAAACATGATAATTTTTCCTTTTTTGGACACCGCTTAAAACACGTTTATCAGGTGAAGAGAAATTTGTGGATAGTGTAACGACCAAGAGATTGCATATGGGCCTGAGTGGGCCTATATATTAATATATATAGGTCCATTAAATTTAGTTCGTCTTTGTCAACAAAGAGTACACCCTGAAACAGATCTACCGTAGAATCAGTGACTGATCTGAGTGAGAGATATCGAAGATCGTAAAACGTGAAGATGAGCCCTGCGTCCGCCATGAAAGCTGCTGGATTTTTGCTTCTGCTTTCGGTTCTAACATTAGGTAAACTAATCTTCTCTCTTTGCGTCTTCTTCTGTATCATTCTCGATTTTCGATTTGATTGGGTCTCATCGATCTGATCTCCGTTGATTTTATTTTGATGTTTCTCGTCAACTAATGATGATGATGATGGTGATCTTCAGCTAATGCGAAGAAGTCAGGGGATGTGACAGAGTTGCAGATTGGTGTCAAGGTGAGAGCAATAACGCTGTTTTCACGTCTCTCATCGTAGCTTTATTTTGTCTACTCCATGTTTTATTCTCTGTGTATGAGTCTGTTCGAGTGAAATTGAATTTGATCTCAATTTGCGTGATTAGAAGATGATAGTGGTCATGATTGCGTAGTTTAACTTCAAATTCAATTGAATTCTATCTTAAATTTGCGTGATTAGAAGATGATAATGGTCATGATTACGTTGTTTAATTTTTATTATTGCTTATAGTCATTCTAGAGCTTTTCTAGACAGTCTTTTGTAATTTGCATCAAGCTGCAATGGTTTTTGCATTTGTTTTCTAATCTTTCTATGCTCTGTTACTTTGGAAAGTAAATGAAAAAATTGGAAATGGATTTGGCTTTTATACTCTTTTGGTTATTGCAGTTTCGTGACACTTGCTTTCATTTGTTCCTTTTTTTTTTACAGTACAAGCCTCAGACATGTGATCTTAAGGCTCACAAAGGGGATAAGATCAAGGTCCACTATCGGGTAAGCATTATTTGAAGCTTCTACTAGTTGTTTAACTCATGCTGGGAAGGTTCCTTCTTGCTTGCCTTTAGTATTCTGATTGAGAGAGAAAAAAAAGAGTCATGGAGGAGTGTTCTTGTAATTGCAACATTTAAAATGTTCATCTAGAGATATTGATATTGGATGGCTTAGAACAAACAAAGATGATGAATCTGATTTAAAAAATGATTGGCTATTAACAAAGTTATCTCCTGCAGGGAAAGCTAACTGATGGAACTGTCTTTGATTCAAGTTTTGAGAGAGGTGACCCTATTGAGTTTGAGCTTGGAACTGGTCAAGTCATCCCAGGTTTGTTGCAATTGCACCAAAGCAACTCTATCTTTTGTCCCCTTTTATTGTTACTTTTTTACTGATAAACAAAATTGAAAGTAATGCAATAAATTTAAAATGTTGCAGGATGGGACCAAGGTTTACTGGGCGCTTGTGTAGGTGAGAAGAGAAAGCTGAAAATCCCATCCAAACTTGGTTACGGTGATAGTGGCTCACCACCAAAAATCCCAGGTAATTTCCATTTTATATCCTCTTTGTGGTTAGCTAGTAGATTTTTCTGTTTCATCCTCTTATCTCATGATGAGGCTAGTCGCTAGAGAGAACATATGATACTGAATTGACCAGCCAATGATAAATGCTACACACTTTAAACTATAAATCAACAATGCATGTGTACCATAAGTGCATCAAAACCAAAAAAATAAGGAGTCAGATATTGAGAGTTGGTTGATTTTTGCAAATTTTCGACCCTATCTGTATATCTTAAGAAGGCGATAATTGTAGTTAAGATGCAATGTTCCATGGAAATGAGTGCAATATGGTTTTAACTATAGTAAACCTATTTGAGCTTTTTGATCTACCCAGAAGATAAAAAAAAAAAAAGATTGAAATGAATAACAAAGTGAATGTGTGGTGAATTGCAGGTGGGGCTACACTGATATTTGATACCGAGCTTGTTGCTGTGAACGGGGAACCATCCAGCGAAGGAAAAACGAAGAATGAGCTTTGATTACACCATCTTCTTTTTCATTTAAATGAAACTATTAAGTCAGTCGTCGTCAGTATTTGAATCGCAAACATGATTATGCTTAGAATCATTTACTTGCTAGTAGAAGACAATTAGACAACAATAATATCTTTTGGTCGTAACGTTAGTTATGTTGGCAGTTCGAAATTGACAACTTCGCTCGGTGTACATTATTTGCCTATCGGTGGAAGTTAATACTCTAGGTTCTTATTGGTAACACCGTGGAACTAAAGAAAGAAAAATTACGTCGAGTCCAATTGGTGATAGTCACCGTTCCGTTAACAAGTTATAACGGATTCTGTTAATTTGGTTGTTTAAGCATGAATTAATAAGTTCATGTAGTTATTTCAAAAATATTTGTTAGTTGATGTAGGTCTAGGCACAATGAAATAGTCTGTGTATATATTTTTTACATAGAGACCAAACCACCATTTTCCCGGATGGCATAATGTGTGACAACGTGTGAATGGGCCTTACTCTTTGGTACATGGGCCTGGGTATTTCTGTAATTAAAATATTTATGTGAATGTGTATGTCGTAACGTGTCGTTTCTCATTTACAAAACGTGCATGTGTAGTTTCGCGAAGAACCCTAGATCCATTTCGCAAGCAAATCTCTGTTTCAGAAACTCCAAAACCTCTCTCTCTCTCAAACTCACTGATTCGTGTGTGTTGTGTTCCGATGGAGGTAAGAAAAGCTTCTTGACTTCCGCTCTTTATTTGTTTAGTTTGTATCTGTTTCCGATTTCCAGATTGAATTATTTTTCTCTCTTCTAACTCGATTCTTTTTTTTTTTTTTTTTTTGGGTTCTACAGATCGATCGCACGTTTGCAATATTTGATTGCAAACCCAATGGTAGTAATTTGATCTTCGGAGGAGCCTTAGTCATGTCTCAGACGCTGGGTGATAGTTTGGCTTCCGGTAATATCGATTTTGAGCGCAACTACAAGTGGATCCACTCCGTGCTCAACAATAGAATGTGGATGGTTCATGACAAAGTCAATTGTGCAAGGTTGACTTACGGATGTAATAAAATTGGAAAACCACCTCCCACTCCCAGATCTGTAATTGATACATCTCTCTTCACGTCGTCCAGAACGAAGGTAGGCATCTCTGTTTTTTTTTTTTTTTTGATTTGGTTCCTTGTCATTTGTTAACGTGTAACATCAACAAGTTCTTGGATTCAGCTGGGCCGAGCTGCTGTAATGTTCGGTTTGGGTAATGGTCCTAATGGATATGAATCGAACCTTTCTGCTATCTTGGCATGTACAGAGATCATGTCAAAGTTGGATGTAAGTTGTTAATCTAAACATAAAAAAAAAAAAAAGTGACACTAAAATCTGAAAGTACTCACCGTTTGTTGTGTGTTTTGCAGGTGCCAGTGAAGACTTTAAATAATACAGTCCATCCTATGATTTATTATCTCATGCAATATAACGATAAGATGACTGATGAGGTCAGAGCCCGCTATTTTAACGAGGCCGAGTATCCATCACTCAACAAGATTGACGATATACCAATCAAGATGTTGGTGGACGATGTGCTAACGACACGCAAGGCTGAGCTCGAGCGACAGAAACAAAAGGAGGATGAGAGCAAGGATCTGGTGAATAACATTCTATCTGGTAAGGATGATGATGATGATGATGATGATGATGATGATGATGATGATGATGATGATGATGATGATGATGACGACGACGTCGGCATTGAGGGACTGAAACAACAAAAGGATGCTCTGCGTGGCAAAGCGGTAGTGAAACCCAGGGAACTCTACATTGAGGGACTGAAACAACTAAAGGATGGGTGCATTCCGGTGTATTACGATTACAATAACATTCTATCTCGTAAGGATTATGAAGATGTTGGTTTTGATGTTGATGATGAGGATATGATCATGATGATGACGACGACGACGACGTCGTCGGCATTGAGGGCCGGCAAATCGGTAGTGAAACTACATTGAGGGACTGAAACAACTAAAGGATTATGAAGATGTTGGTTATGATGTTGATGATGAGGATTCTGACAATACCAGGATATGATGAACGATGACTAAGTAGGCGTGGGTTGCTTCATTGATCATATCTTGTATGGATTTCATGTTTGTGTTAAGATCACGATACCGATTCTTATTGATATCAAAGAGATTACAAAGATTGCAATCCACAATTGAGAGATGCGAATCAAAGAAAGAAACAAGAGATCAACATTGACCTCACTAGCACATCGCTAGTCCAATTCTCAACATTGAGAATCACAATCCATAATTCGCATAAGCATCAAATGAGCTAAGCTCAGCTATTTATTCCCTCGCAAGACTTCAACGGCAAATACTCTAATTCAATCCAAGTCTTCTGTTTGCTCTTCAACACTTTGCCACGTCATCACAGCCTTGAATCGTATCAATTTGTTAGTGTTTTAAACACAAGCTTTTCGCAGAGTTTCTATGTGTGTGTGGACCTTTTGTTTTTCTATCCAACTTAAACATTAGTTTGAAATCCAAGATATTATATTACTGTAGATGAAATCGAGATATTTTCTCTTTTTGTTGTGTAAAATTTGCCTAAAACCTGGCCTCCTTTTTCCTTAAAACAGGAAATATTTTGATTGCGGTAAACCCTTTTAAACAAGTATCGGATCTTTACAATGACACAATATAAAGGAGCAGCCTTGGGAGAATTGAGTCCCCATCCATTTGCAGTTGCAGATGAAGCTTAATTCCAGGTATCTGCTATTCAGCTTTCTCTTCTAACATGATAGAGTTTTTAGAGATTCTTTTATACTGGAGGCTTTGATATTTGATATGTCCATCAATCATGATACACTATCCACGACCAAGTATTTTGATAAATAGTAAAAAAAAATGTTGCATTTCTCTCTTTCCCATTTATTTGAAAGTTTGAAACTGCATTGAAATTTTGCAATGTTTTCTATGCCAAATCTCTGAAACTATATATTGTCTCGCTTTCCTTTTAATATCTCACAGGACAAAAGAAAACTAAAATTAGAGGAGCCAACAACATTAAGTTAGAGGGGGTCAATGAACATTGTTGGGATAAGTTTAGAGGAGCAGGTACTTCTTTACCCTTCTTCTAGAGTAAAAAATGGTATTTCGATATCACTTTCTTTTCAGGAAGCAATATTTCGAGTTGTGGCAGCTATTCTTCATCTTCGTAACATAGAATTTGCAAAAGGAGAAGACGCAGACTCGTCAGTCTAAAAAACACCTGAGCTTTTCATGTGTGTAACTAACCACGTTGATGACTTTGAATGTTAAAAGCACCCTTTTTGAAACATGGTTTATCGAGTGTAAAAGCACTCATTCCTGACTCCTTAAATTTCGGCACTGGAAGACTCTCTTTGTGTAAACGTGTACCTGAAGAAACAATTTCGACAATCTCTGGATCCAAATTCTGCACTACTCAAGATTGTTTGATTGGTATATATATATGTAGTATATGATTCTCTTTCTTGTTTCCGAAAGTTACTTTCATTACTGTTTTCTAACTCTCCTTATGGCTCTTGTAGGATCGTAAACAAGACAAACAGGTGCTTAAGCGGTATGATGCTTTATGCAATTATGTTTATTAAGGCAAGGAAACCGGTTTAGTGAAAATACTATGGAACATGAAAATATCTGGTTTGACTTGAATCTCGCAAACTTTTGGAATCTTTATTCATAAGACACTGTTTGCGTTTGTTAAGAATATATACATTCTGATATGGAAGAAATCAGATCTCGTATCAGCTAATTTCGGTTTGATTTTCTAGGTATAAATACAAGTTTTTGAAGGCGACGACAGCGAATATACCGGGGAATGTTGTGCGAGAGAACAGGGGAAGCAAATTGACAATAGGAAGAGGAGGAATGTTGAAAGTTCAGCATTTGGTTTCGGTTGCGAAAGCTTTAGCTGCTCAACAAGTGGAATCTGCGGGTTATCAACCGCCGAGTCGGATTGCTTATATTGAGTTCTTTCTGAAGCCTAAAGAATCTGGTGATTGATTTACTTTATTCCTCCTCCTTCTCTTAATTTGTAATGGTTATTAGTCTCTGCAAATAGTTACTAGAAACACAGTTTGGTTAAGAGATTTGCAAAGAGATAAAAGTAATGGAGAGACTGCGTGTGGTTTCATTATACTAAGCTCAGAAGTTAATTGTCGTTTTAATATCTTAAAAGGAAAGCGACGTGCATGCCGTTGCGTTGTTTCTCTCAAGAACATTGTGTCGTATTGTTATACTAGCTCAGAAGTTATTGCCGGTGTGGTGTTTTACTAACGGTAAATGACATGCATGACGTTTCGTTGTTACTTACAAGGACTTCATGTTTTTGTTGGATTTGGAATGTTTAAATTTAAAAACAAAAAGTTATTCGGACTCTGTGGCGTTTTTACTGTATTATCTCAGATGACTTGTCGTGTAATTATAGTGAATGTCCGGGGATTTGAACCCAACGAGAAACAAACACGCAAGACGCGTCCATTGGGCCATGGATCCGGATGTCTAACTCTCATATTTTACGCTTATAATGGTATTGTATAAGTTTAAGAAAATAATAATAATAAGGATGTTCATTTATTCCCACCAAAAAAAAGGATGTTCATTTATAATATATTATCCAATCCCTTAAATTGAATTTTTTCTAATAAATTCGCTGAATAATCTGTTTTTTTTTTTATATCGAAGGTGAGTCATATATAATAGAAGAGTTTTCAAATCATCAAAAATAATAATACAAAATTAGTTTCACTATTAATAATAAATCATCTTAATAATAATTTAGTTTTTACTATAGCTTTATCAATATGTTATAATTATATTAATATTTAAGATTAAATATAATAAACAAAAATGAATAAAACATAAGCATAATCTTATAAAAAAAAAATCTAAAAATTGTAATTCCAAATTTGAGAGATTATAAATTTTAGGTTCATATCAACATCAAGGAAACTGTTATTCGTTTTGAAGTCATAGCGTATGATTGTGAGTCGTGAATCTTGAATGAAGATATAAAATCCTTTGAGTGATTCCCTTGATAATATTGAGCCATCTTTTCCGATCCAATTGATCCCTATTAAAGTGATCCAATTTATTCACAATTTAGTACATGTTTTGATCATAACATTAGCTATGTTAGAAATTTGGAAAAAAAGACAAGACTTTGCTTAGTGTATTCACTTAGTCAGGATAGAACTTTGATCGTTAAGGCCATTGACAACGCAATAACACTTCATGTGTTCTAAAGAATATAAAAATATTAAAAGTTGTGAATAGTAGTAGAACAGTTGTAACTTATCCTGCAAACTGTTCTTCCTGAAGAACAGTTTTTATAATTTTAAGAACAGTTGTACGTACTATTCAACATTTTTATTATTTTAAAATCTTAAAAACACACTAAGTGTTCTCCCTTTGACCTAACACCATGGGTTGTTGTTAGGGATGATTTGCAAAATAACCTTTGACCAAAAAAGAATTAAGTAAATAGCTTTGTGTCAGATTTTTATTAGAAAATAACCATGGTCCCACCATTTAGAGGACATGTATTGACGAAATTACCCTCAAGTAGTTGACGTGGAAGTGGAGAGAGAGACCGAGAGAAATGCAGCAGCGTATTGCATTTTTGGAAAAAAACATGAAATAAATAATAATATCATGAAATATTAAAAAAAAATATTGAGAGTACTTTTCATTATTTAACAGTACTTTTTATTTGTATTCACTAAACCCTACCCCATTAGTATAATCTAATTCTACCATAGACAACCCAAACATAGGATTTAACAGTACATGATTTAACAATACTTTTCATTTGTATTCACTAAACCCTACCCCCATTAGTATAATCTAATTCTACCATAGGCAACCCAAACATAGGATTTAACAGTACATGATTTGACAGTACTTTTCATTTGTATTCACTAAACCCTCCCCCATTAGTATAATCTAATTCTACCATAGACAACCCAAACATAGGATTTAACACTACATGTTAAATATTTGAATGTATAATATATAATTGTTACAAAATTTCATGTGTTTTTGTTGGATGGCATGTCAAATATTTAAATAACATGTCATAATGAAAAGAAAATTGTGTTATTTATAAAACTAATCTGTTTTTTGTATGAATAACATGTTATAGTCTTAAATAACATGTAATATAAAAAAGTAGTGTTTTACAAACGCTATGCCGTTTCAAAACGCAGAAGGAGAAGGAGGAAGAGTAACCGGTGATTCACTGGCATCGGAGAGTTTTTTCAAAAGGTTGATAAAGAACGAAGAAGACAAAAAGAAAAGAGCATGTGAAGAAAGGTGGAGAGAGAAGAAAATAAAGAAAAAGAAAAGAACATGAGGAGAGAGGATTGGAAAGAGAAGGAGCAAAGGATGTAACTGTAAATTACATAACCACCCGACAACTTCCTATTCATGATGGTTATTTTCTTAATTCTTTTCAGATTCATAGTCATTTAGTATAAATACTCTTCTTGTTATTAGTTATTACTATAACCAGCCTTGTTGGGCCCGATCTGCATATGTACTATCTGACACTTTTGCCTATTAAAGAGGTAAAAAAGTGAATAGTTAAAAGCCCAATGTAGATAATATTACCGACGTAATCAAACATCACACGAAGTACGCAAAACGTTTTTAACGGCGGCGCAAACTAAACAGCATCTGTGTGTTTCTGGAACAATCTTTCTGTCAGTTAACTCCGTCATCTTCCTTCGAATAAAAGATTTTAGGAACTCTCTAGAACCCTTTTTTATTTCACCCAAAACTCAACCTCATATATAAATCTCTCACTTCTCCTAAATCCTCCCTAAAACTGTGTTCTCTCTCGATTTGATTCTTCTTTGCGTTTTTTTTTATTAATTGAATCGAGAAAGATGGATGAAGATTTCGATATGCCTCCGGTCGGTGGGATGAACGACGACGACGACATGGATTTCGGTGACTCCGCCTCGTTTCTCAAAGTCGGTGAAGAGAAAGAGATCCAACAAGGTTTGAAGAAGAAGCTTGTTAAAGAAGGTGAAGGATATGAGACTCCTGAGAATGGCGATGAAGTTGAAGGTATCGAATCGATTCGATTTCGGCTATGCTTCAATTTATTATTCGATTTTTGCTTGTTTTTTTTTTTAAATGAAGCTGAAACTTGATCTGTTTCTACAGTGCATTACACTGGGACTTTGCTTGATGGGACGAAGTTTGATTCTAGCCGTGATAGAGGCACGCCTTTCAAATTCACTCTTGGACAAGGTGTGTGAATCTGATCTCTTAATACGATTTGTTTTAGCTTAATTTAGCCAGTCGATTAGTATCGAGACTAATTTTGTAGAAGTTGACTTGAGTTGAGATGCATTTTTTGTTAAGTTCCAAATTCGAATTTTTGAGTCTTCAATGGTCTTTGTGGACATATTGATAATGGTTTGTGGTTGATGGCTTATTCTTTCTTTTTTGTTTGTTTTATATTGGCATTGTGTTTACAGGTCAGGTTATTAAAGGATGGGATATTGGTATTAAGACAATGAAGAAAGGTGAAAACGCTGTGTTCACTATCCCGTCGGAGCTAGCATATGGTGAATCTGGTTCACCCCCAACAATCCCTGCGAATGCCACGCTTCAGTTTGATGTGGAGTTGCTTACATGGGTTAGTGTGAAGGACATTTGTAAAGATGGTGGTGTCTTTAAAAAGATTCTTGCTGTCGGAGAGAAGTGGGAAAACCCTAAGGATCTCGATGAAGTTCTTGGTATGTGTTCACTTTCTTATGACCTGCTTAAGAGATTGGTATTTCGTTTGATTTCGCTAATGGTATCTCTCGTGTATTTTATTCAGTTAAGTACGAGGCGAAACTTGAGGATGGCACCGTTGTTGGAAAATCTGATGGTGTAGAGTTCAGAGTTAAAGATGGTTAGTGCTCTGATTTCTTCTAAAAAATGATGGGCATGTTGGATAATATATTTGCTCTTTGACAGTCTTGGTGGTCTTTGTTATTAATAGGTCATTTCTGCCCAGCACTTGCTAAGGCTGTGAAGACCATGAAAAAGGGTGAAAAGGTCCTTTTGACAGTTAAACCACAATGTAAGTTTGCCTCAGTTGATTTTTCCCTGATCCTGCTATGTCGTGTACATCATCTCTTATTCCAATCTCCTTATAAATGAGACAGATGGTTTTGGAGAGAAGGGCAAGCCAGCCTCGGCTGGTGAAGGCACGGGCGCGGTTCCTCCAAGTGCAACGCTTGAGATCAATCTGGAGTTAGTTTCTTGGAAAACAGTTTCAGAAGTAACTGATGATAACAAGGTTATGAAGAAAATCTTGAAGGAAGGGGAAGGATATGAGCGTCCTAACGAGGGTTCTGTTGTGAAAGGTTTGCATTTCGGATTTTAGTACACTGATGTTTTAACCAGGCATAACTGTTTCTCACGGGGCTTTTATTTGTTTCTTTCTGGCAGTGAAATTGATAGGAAAACTTCAAGATGGTACTGTATTCATGAAGAAAGGTCATGGAGAAAATGAGGAACCCTTTGAGTTCAAAACAGATGAAGGTAACTACACTTTTTAAGCTTCTATTGGATGTGCCAGAAATTTCCCTTGGTTTACTTAGTCGTAATAACTCATCTTCTGTATGCTTAAACAGAGCAAGTGATCGATGGCCTTGATAGAGCTGTCATGAAGATGAAAAAGGGTGAAGTGGCATTAGTGACCATAGAACCAGAGTATGCCTTTGGTTCTACCGAGTCACAACAAGAATTGGCTGTGGTGCCCCCAAACTCAACCGTTAATTATGAGGTTGACCTTGTGACTTTCGACAAGGTTAGTGGAGTGTTTTGGATGCTTATTTCATTCACAATTCAGTCAATATATGTCCAACACTTGTTTGCCACTGGTTTTTTAGGAAAGGGAATCGTGGGACATGAACACTGAGGAGAAGATAGACGCTGCTAGTAAGAAGAAGGAAGAAGGAAATGCCAAGTTTAAGGCAGGCAAATATGCCCTGGCTTCCAAGAGATACGAGAAGGTATATTCTATTGGAGTGCTCGTTAATATATGAGTACATCGAACATAATCTTACATGGTTTAGTTTGTTCTCAGGCTGTCAAATTCATTGAGTACGACACATCCTTCAGTGAAGAAGAGAAGAAGCAAGCAAAAGCATTGAAGGTGGCGTGCAATCTAAACGATGCAGCCTGCAAACTGAAGTTGAAAGATTACAAGCAGGCCGAAAAACTATGCACAAAGGTAAATAATTGCTGCTTATGTCTACGAATACTATCCTCTCAGTTTCAAATCCTAGCTGAACAAAAATGATGGAGATGACGCTTTTGGTATTTAGGTCTTAGAGTTAGAAAGCACCAATGTGAAGGCCTTATACAGGAGAGCGCAAGCGTACATGGAGTTGGCTGACTTAGACTTGGCCGAGTTTGATGTCAAGAAGGCCCTTGAAATTGATCCCAACAACAGGTTTGTCTCTTACTCTCAACTGATATCTATGTTAGATTTAGCTTTGGTATCACTTAATCCAGAGCAAGATAGTTTCTTCAATGTCTTGTTCATATACTAAGTCAACACTATATTTTATTTTCAAATGACAGGGAAGTGAAGCTGGAGCAGAGACGGTTGAAGGAGAAAATGAAAGAATTCAACAAAAAGGAGGCCAAATTTTATGGAAACATGTTTGCAAAACTAACTGTAAGTCTCTCTATTTACAAACCAATCTTGATCATATGTATAAGAAGATGAAAATAGAAAGTGTGATTATTGTGATTATAACTAAATGTTGTATTATTGGTGGGAATTTGCAGAAGGAATCATCAAAAGATGGAGGGGAGGCCATGAGCACCTGAGTTATTTAAAAAACCTTCAAGAAATCTGCATTTCAATTTCTTGTCCTTCCGTTTGTTGCAATGTTTTTAGTTGTTCAACCTAAGCGTTAGCGAGATTCATAAAAGGGACTTCTATGTTTAACATTGGATTTTCAATTAGAGATTAATCGCATGTGTTGTTTTTTCTTCTTGTGTTGGTGGAAACATGGAACTGTGAAATCAAAAAAAAAAAAAAAACTTTTTAAGATTAATTTGTGTTCTTTGTTATGACATCGAGTGAATTTCTTTTATGAATTTTTTTTGTTTGATGCATAATGTTGATTTGTGGTTAATACGAGCGATGTTAAAAATGAGTCAATACACGAGACCAAGACCAATAAGCAAGAATCAGGAATGATTACGATAATCATCATTGTCAGATGCAAAACCATAATCAGATTCACCATACTCAGAATCTTGGTAAAAAATATTAGTGCCAGTAAATTTATCAAACCTTCGATGAACCCTATTTCAAACAAATCATAAGATCAAAAAGACAGTTCAATAGTTATAATTTTGTAGAAGTTGACTTGAGTTGAGATGCATTTTTTGTTAAGTTCCAAATTCGAATTTTTGAGTATTCAATGCTCTTTGTAGACAAAAAATGATGAATTTTCGAAATGTCGTTTAAATCATAAAGTTTTGTTTGACTTTCCGATAAAATAGTCAAGTTTCGTTGACCTAGCCATTTTGGGCATGCCGTTAAATTTCAATTAACAGGGTTAACTTTCTGTCACAGTTTCCGTCAAGTTCAAACGACGTCGTTTTGAAACGACATTATTTCACTAAAAAAAATTAACAAACCGCATCCAAGGAGGTTTGAACTCATTGACCTTCAACACAAATAACAGATTCTTAACCATTGTGCCATGATAACATTTCAATATTACTATAAACAAAAGATATATATATACATATACGTAATTAATTTAAAACAAAAACTCATATTTGATTTTTTAAATACAAATGATTCTTATGCACAAAACTAAAATAAATATTAAATACAAAAATTATGATTAAAATATAAAAAATATAAAATTAAAACAAATATAAAAAAACTCAAGTAATATTTGTTTAATACTTGTTTTAATTTTATATTTTTATATTTTAATCATAATTTGTGTGTTTAATATTTATTTTAGTTTTGTGCATAAGAATCATTTGTATTTAAAAAATCAAATCTGAGTTTTTGTTTTACTTTTTTTAAAAAAAATTAATTACGCATATATGTATATATATACCTTTGGTTTGTAGTATTATCGAAATGTTATCGTGGCACAATGGTTAAGAATTTATTATTTGTGTTGAAGGTCATGAGTTCAAACCTCCTTGGATGCAGTTTGTAATTTTTTTTTAGTGAAATAATGTTTTTTCAAAACGACGTCGTTTGGACTTGACGAAAATTGTAACAGAAAATTAACCCCGTTAATTGAAATTTAACAGCATGACCAAAATGGCCAGGTCAATGAAACTTGGCTATTTTATCGGAAAGTCAAACAAAACTTTATGATTTAAATGACATTTCGAAAGTTCATGATTTTTTCGTCCCAAATTTGAAAGTTCGCGATTTTTTTGACATTTTTCCCTATTGATAATGGTTCTGTATCATGGCATTTTGTTTAAATGTCAGGTTATTAAAGGATGGGATATTGATATTAAGACAATGAAGAAAGGTGAAAACGTTGTATTCACTATCCCGTCGGAGCTAGCTGATGGTGAATCTGGTTCACCGCCAACAATCCCTGCTAATGCCACGCTTCAGTTTGATGTGGAGTTGCTTACATGGGTTAGTGTGAAGGACATTTGCAAAGATGGTGGTGTGTTTAAGAAGATTCTTGCTATTGGAGAGAAGTGGGAAAACCCTAAGGATCTCGATGAAGTTCTTGGTGTGTGTTCACTTTCTTATGACCTGCTTTAGAGATTGGTGTTGCGTTTGATTTCGCTAATGGTATCTTCTGTGTATTTTATGCAGTTAAGTACGAGGCGAAACTTGAGGATGGCACCGTTGTTGGGAAATCTGATGGTGTAGAGTTCAGAGTTAAAGATGGTTATTGCTCTGATTTCTTCTAAGATATGATGGGCATGTTGGATAATATATTTTCTCTCTTATAGTCTCTGTGATATTTCTCATTAATATATCATTTCTCTCTGATAGCTAAAGACAACATAAAAGATTGATAGTTCAATAGTTATAATGGATACCAATAAAATTATATTTTCAAAAAAAAAAAAAAATTATTGATCTCGTTGGTATTTCATTAGAATTGTTCGAAGACATGGATGTAGTTAGGATGCATAAGTTTAGGTGTTTGAGAATTCATAATCGGGTGATGAATCGATATAATTTTTTTTGGCATGATTGCACAGAAATTGTTCAGAGTAAGCCAATTGTTTCAAGAATTTTTTTAAAAAAATGAATCTAACAAAATTGGTCCTTGGAATAACGATATAAAATTTTTAAATAAGATTCCAAAATTTTTAACCAATCATGGTTTCATACAATTGACAGTGTTGTCTTGATGGTTTAATGAGAAAAACAAGTTGACCTAACCGACTCCCATGGCAAGTCTGATTTTATCTTTTAGTATTTAAAATTTTCATTGATTATATTGATTTTTACTAATAGTTTTTTTCCAGCAATGATTAGAAGAGGATCGAGTTTATATTATGAGCATTTGATGGTTACTAAAAATCAAACACTTCCAAACTGGTGAATAAGATATCATCCATGATTTTTATTGGTTATTTGTTGTGTTTAAAATATTATCGTTAGATGATTTTTCCACCTAATTATTTTTTTCGTGCTAAAATCATCAAAAAAAAATTCTTCTTTTTTCAAAAATTTTAGTAAATATTATTGATCATACTAAACTTTTATAAAAAAATATTAGAAATACTTTGCGCGTACCACCAGATTAAAACTTAGTAATATATAAGAACCATTACAAAAGCTAAGTGAATAACTTAAAATTAGTTTTAAAAGTCAAATCTGAAACAACCATTATTCAATTTTCTAACAAAACCTTTTTGGTGATCGGGCCGGTGTTAAACAGTTTGCCCTAATTCGATAGTCCGAAACATAGCTACACAGATTTATTTAAACTCAGAGCACAGAGAAAAAAAAAAAAAAGGACAAAACATTTTCATTTCTTTATTATTTAATTTGGATAGAGAAAATTATTTTCCTCAGTAAAATAAACACAAGTAAATGTGATCGGATAAACTATACAATATATATATATATATTTTTTTTTTTTTTTTTGGTCGAGTACAATTTTATATTTTAAAATAATCAGTTGTCCAAATAATAAATTTTACTTTCCGATGCACTGAACGAACATATTCTCTTGTTAAGAAATACAGAATGGGTTTTGACAAAAAAAAAAAAGAAATACAGAATGGGTCCTTACCAAAAAAAAGAAAAGAAATACAGAATGGGATATACTTGTTGCTTTAAATCTCGTCCGTCCACGTCACCATATCTTACGACTGGAATAATCCTCAGGTACCATTGGATATACTTCCTAGTCACCGGTCTTACATCAAATGAGATAAAACTTAATTAAACCAAATCTTTTTTTCTGAAAAAAAAAGTTATAAATGGTAAAAAGATAACATAGAAAGCTACGAATATTCCTATCTAAATTCTCCACATTACTCACTTTATATTTGATTCTCTCACCTTTTCACTTCTCACTAAAATTCTCATCCATCACCAAAATACTTCTCTTCACTCAAATCAATCAATGGCGGTTTTCTCCAGAACCAAACGTGTCACTGACCCACTTGACGACGACGCTAAGGCTCGGATCTTGAGTAGCCCTGGCTACATCCTAGACCAAGATTCTCCTCGACTCTGCGAGCTTATTCACGGGTTTCTTGAGGATGGTCCCGAAGAGACATTCTACGTCTCTGACTCTGAGAATTCTGTAGTTGAACATTCCGGCGAGGCTAGTGAGGAGATCTTGAAGATGGCGTTGAGCTTCTCTGATTCTGATTCTTATCGTAATCTATTGCTAGCTCACGTTTTGAGAGCTGTGGAGGCATACTCTGGTTTTAGGTCAAGGAACAAATCTGTTTACCGGGACAAGGTAGCTTCGTTTCTGCGTGAGCTCGGCCACGACGCGGCGGCTTGTTTTTCTAAATGGAACTCATCGACCAAACTCACCGCCGGGAGTTACGATTTCATTGACGTTGTTTACAAGCCGTCAGATGATGATCGGACGGCCGTTCGTTACTTTGTTGATCTAGACTTTGCTTCGGAGTTTGAGATTGCAAGGCCAACGTGCCAATACGCGCGTGTGTTGCAGTTGCTGCCTCATGTTTTTGTAGGAAAAGAAGAGAACCTAAAGACGATTGTGAGAGAGTGTTGTGATGCGGCGAAGCGGTCGATGAAGAGCCGTGGCTTGTCTCTGCCTCCGTGGCGGAGAAGTTCTTACTTGCAGCACAAGTGGTTCGGTCCGTACAAAAGAAAGGTTGGATCTAGTTTGGGTGTGGCGCCGTTGAATAGTGACGCCGTTACTTGCCGCTCAATGGGGTTTGATGACGGTGCCGTCAACACTCGTTTGTTCATCAAGACGTGATCCATGAAATATAGAGTAGTATAAAGTGTAGGCGAATAGTTAAGTACTACAGTCTTTTAAATGCAATTTGAAGGAGATTGATTTTGTTATAAAGTACTATTAAAGTAAAGACCAAGATGTCAAAATATTAATCAGCATGTTAGAATAAAAAAACTAGATGTCAATGTTAATTAATGTATCTATAATACACTGGGTTAAGTGGCATTCATATGCAATGATCTTACGCAAGCTATGTAGATGTGTGATAGTAATATTACACAGAGAATATGTCAATGTAGCGTAATCTTTGTCATGAATATGGACATGTTAAAATGTGAAAGGAAAAAAATCTTGAATGAGTCGGTGCTAGTAAAAACACCCCAATAAGTTTAGTAGATGAAACAAATTAACACTGATCAAGCTAAAGAGAGTACTCAAAAGAGAAAGTGGAATAAACTGTAGTATTTCCTTATTAATTAACCAAAACCTCAAAGTGTATTTATACTTAAGTTGCATATAAATTATAACTTAATAACAAATTGTTATATTTTTACTTGTTAGTACCTCTTCCTCAAGACAAGATCTTCATGTAAAATAGAGAATGGAGGTACGTGGACAATTGTTTCATTTTGCTGGTTTTGGTCAAAATTGAAACAATCTTGGCGTGCAATCTCCTCATTCTCAGCACCTTTCCCCACTCTACCCAATCGCCTCCAGGGCAAGCTCCTCCTCTTCTCCAATCATGAAACACCTTCTCCTCTCATCTCAGCCTTTATACTACCGCTGATGAGGACATCGAAACCAACTCAACTGAATCTGAAGAAGAGAGCGTCAATATCCCAATTATGATTCAAACGCCAAGAACTAGATCCGGCACGAGGAAACTAAGAGAGGAGTTCAACAAGTCGGTAGAAAACCTCATTGCTATCATTGAGCTTGAAGAACTTCAAGATGATAAGATCGACAAGGAAATGCAAGAAATCATCCAAGAGCATCTCAAGACTCCAACAATTGTGTTCTTACCAGTTTTGCAAGGAATCAAGGAAGCTAGCTTGTTCACCATTTCAAGTGCAGGAAAACCCGCCAGTTTGGGAGACCCGCCTGGATACAACGAAGCATCAGACAGACCGCTATCCGTGCAAACCCGCCTGGATGACATCCGCCAAGATCACTAAACCGGCCGCTATACGCGCATACCCGCCTGGATGACATTCGGCCAGTTTGATAAACTGCTCTCGACCCGGCCCGCGTCAGGAAAATAACATAACTAGTTATCTAAGGTATGTTTTTCAATTTGAATAAATAATGGTTATTTCTTGTTTTGCAGGATTATGACCGTTAGAGTTTTTAAGAGTCTTTTATTTATGAGTCCTTTGAGTCTGTTGTTTTTGCAAGTTTAGTCCTTTTATTATGTAATGATTTTGACCCTAGAAGGTCCCCAGCTGCTGGACTATAAATAAAGTCCCTTCTCAGCTATGTATCTTTTAACGTTGAATAAAATAAAAAGAGAGTTCTTTTAGGTTTTCTTCTGAGAAAGAAGCAGCCACCCTCTTCTTCTTCTTGTGTGTGATTCCTTGAAGATTGAGAGTTTTCTGACTTATCATAGATCCTTCCACCGATCTGTGTGGCGTCAATCGATCCATCCCAATCATCCATCTCCATCTCTATTGAATCAGTTGAGAGTGCCCTTCGGCCAACGACTGTTTCACCATATATCCACTTCAGTCCACCTTCCATTGACCTTGATCTATAGAGAGTGCCCGTCGGCCAGCTATAGTTCTCCATCATCCACCACACTTCTAGATCCATTCACTTGGTTCCTATATCATCTAGGAAACAGAGACGTGAAGCTCAAAGCACCAACTTTTGCAGGAAAAGTTAATCCAGATGCTTACATTGATTGGGAAAGTCGGATGGAGCATATCTTTGAGCATTACAATTACTCAGATCAAAGAAAGGTGTCTCTAGCTGCTGCACAACTTACTGAGAATGCGTTAGCTTGGTGGAACAGAGACGTGTCTGAAAGAAGAAGGCATAGATATGCTCAAATTAGAACTTGGGGAGACATGAGGTTTCAAATGAGGAAGAGATATATCCCTGATTATTATTACAGAGATTTGCAAAAGAAGTTTCGAAAACTCACTCAAGGGTCTAAATTTGTTGAAGAATATTTTGAGGAGTTTGAAACGCTTAAGAACAGATTAGAGACTGAAGATTCTGAGGAGACTTTGATGGCACAGTTTTTAGACGACCTTCAAGATCGAATTGCTAGGAAAGTGGAGAGACAAACCTATCATGATCTCGACGAGTTGCTTCATCTTGCAATTCAGGCTGAGCAACATATCAAAAGGAAGACTCTCTCAGCAAATCGCAACAAACCTACTTGGAATCAACAACCTCAGAAAACACTAGACAAAGGAAAGTCTATTGAGACCGAATCAAGAATCAAAAAGCCTCTACCTGAAACTTCTAAGAGTTCCAAACCAGAACAAGGTAAGACTCCAATTCAACGATCTCGTGACATAACTTGTTTTAAATGTCAGGGAAAAGGACATTATGCAAGAGACTGTCCAAACCAGCGAGTCATGATTCTAAAAGCCAATGGAGAATATGAGTCTGAAGATGAGGAAGAGTTGGAGGCTGAGAAATCTGAAGAAGATGTCGTGGACTATGCAGATGTAGGAGAACTTCTAGTCATAAGGAGAGCTCTCAGCGTTCTTTATGAGCCAGAGACTATCCAAAGAGAAAACATCTTCCATTCTCGGTGCACAATAAATTCTAAGGTATGTAGTCTTATCATTGATGGTGGTTCTTGTACTAACGTGGCTAGCAAGTATTTGGTTGAAAAGCTAGGTCTTCAGAAGACAAAGCATCCTCGACCATATCGACTTAAGTGGCTAAATGATGAGACTGAGCTTAAAATCTCCGAGCAAGTTACAGTGCCATTCAGCATAGGAAAGTATGCGGATCAAGTTATGTGTGACGTGGTCCCAATGCAAGCTGGACATCTACTTCTAGGACGTCCATGGCAGTTTGATAAAGAAGCCCTTCATAATGGCAGAACCAACTTCTACACTTTTGTGCACAACAACAAGAAGCATTCGCTTGCACCATTAACCCCACAAGAAGTGCATGAGATGCAAAAGACTATGTACAAAGGAAACAAGCTAAGTAAAACTAATCTTTATGTAACACCTTCTACTATTTTGAAATCTCTTGAATCTCAAACACCGGTGCTACTGATGATCTTTAAGGAAGCTTTGTTTTCAGGTCTAGAAACACAAGATCTACCTGCTGAAGCTCTAGAGCTTCTCAATAAGTACTCTGATGTATTTCCAGAAGAAATTCCGCCAGGGTTACCACCTTTAAGAGGAATTGAACATCAGATTGATCTTGTCCCCGGAGCACCTTTGCCAAACCGAGCTGCCTATAGAGTGAATCCAGAAGAAGCAAAGGAGTTAGAACAACAAGTGCAAGATTTGATGTCTAAGGGCTATATCCGTGAAAGCTTAAGCCCATGTGCTGTTCCTGTGCTTCTAGTGCCCAAGAAAGATGGAACTTGGAGAATGTGTGTGGATTGCCGAGCTATCAACAACATCACTGTTAAGTATAGGCATCATATTCCAAGGCTTGATGACATGCTAGATCAACTCTATGGAGCAACTATTTTCTCAAAAATCGATCTAAGGAGTGGATATCATCAGGTAAGAATGAAAGAAGGAGATGAATGGAAGACAGCGTTTAAAACCAAACAAGGATTATATGAGTGGCTGGTTATGCCATTTGGACTCACAAACGCTCCAAGTACATTCATGCGACTTATGAACCACATCTTAAGGTCTTTCATCTGTAAGTTTGTTGTGGTTTATTTTGATGATATTTTGATCTATAGCTCTAATCTTGAAGACCACTTACATCATCTTGAGCAGGTTCTTGAAACGCTTAAGGCTGCAAACCTTTATGCTAATCTTAAGAAATGTTACTTCTGCACTGATCAAGTTACTTTTCTAGGATTTGTTGTAAGTTCTCAGGGTTTAAAGGTCGATGAAGAAAAGATCAAGGCGATACAAGACTGGCCAACACCATCAACCATTGGACATGTGAGAAGTTTCCATGGTTTGGCTAGTTTCTACAGAAGATTTGTGAAGGATTTTAGCACCATTGCTGCACCACTGACCTCAGTGATCAAGAAGAATGTGGAATTCAAATGGGGTCCAGCTCAGGAAGACGCTTTTAACAAGCTTAAAGACAGCCTCACACATGCGCCTGTTTTGGTACTTCCTAACTTCGATAAAACTTTTGAGATTGAATGTGATGCTTCTGGAACAGGAATAGGAGCTGTCCTAACTCAAGGAGGAAAACCAGTAGCATACTTTTTAGTGGAGCTTCCCTTAACTACCCTACTTATGATAAGGAACTCTATGCATTGGTAAGGTCTCTTGAAACTTGGCAACATTATTTATTGTCAAGAGAGTTTGTTATTCATACAGATCATGAGACGCTCAAGCATCTAAGAGGACAAACTACGCTTAAAAAGAGACATGCAAAATGGCTTGAGTTCGTGGAGACTTTTCCTTATGTAATCAAGTACAAGAAGGGTAAGGACAACATTGTAGCTGATGCATTATCCAGGAGATACGCTCTAATCAGTACAATGGAGGCTAAAATTATGGGATTCGAGCATATCAAAGGATTATATGAAGCTGATCCAGATTTTCAAGAAATATTCAAAGAAACCAACAAAGCTGCTTATGGATCATTCTACCAACACAATGGATTCTTGTTCAAGGATAAGAGGCTATGCATTCCACAAGGATCTATGAGAGAGTTGATAACTGGAGAAGCTCATGGAGGAGGACTTATGGGACACTTTGGCCGAGACAAAACATTGAGTGTTCTTATGGAGCATTTCTTTTGGCCACGAATGAAAAGAGATGTGGAGAGATTGTGTGCTAATTGCATCACTTGCCTGAAGGCAAAATCCAGGTCACATCCACATGGTTTATATATGCCTTTACCTATTCCTAACCTACCTTGGGTAGACATCTCTATGGATTTTGTTTTAGGTCTGCCAAAGATCAACCACAAGGATTCCATCTTTGTAGTAGTTGACAGGTTCTCCAAGATGGCTCATTTCATACCATGTAACAAGACTAATGATGCTACTAAAACTGATGAACTCTTTTTCAAAGAAGTAGTTCGTCTACATGGAGTTCCAAGGACTATAGTTTCAGATCGAGATACAAAATTCTTAAGCCATTTCTGAAAGACTTTATGGAGAAAGTTGGGAACTAAGCTGCTCTTCTCAACCACTTGTCATCCCCAGACTGATGGCCAAACTGAGGTAGTTAATCGTACTCTCTCTACCCTATTGAGAGTTACGGTGGGTAAGAATCTTCGAAACTGGTTATGTTGTCTACCTTACATTGAATTTGCCTATAATCATTTTGAAGTTGTTTATGGATTTAATCCTACTACTCCACTAGATCTTTCTCCTTTGCCCCAAGCTGTTATCTCAGATGAAGGTGAGAATAGAGCATATTTTGTAAAGGAACTTCATCAAAGGGTCAAGGAGAATCTAGAAAAGCAAAGTCAAAAGAACAAGGAGCATGCTGACAAACACCGCAAGGAGTTGACATTTGAACCAGGAGATTGGGTCTGGTTGCACATCAGAAAAGAAAGATTTCCCAAGGAAAGGAAGTCCAAGCTATCACCAAGAGGAGACGACCCATTTCGTGTCTTAGAGAAGATCAATGACAATGCCTACAAGATTGAACTACCAGGTGATATGAATATCTCTTCTACTTTTAATGTTGCTGATTTATCTCCTTTCAATGCAGTTGAACCAGTTCTGAGGTCAGAACCTTCTCAAGAGGGAGGAGATGATGAGGACATCGAAACCAACTCAACTGAATCTGAAGAAGAGAGCGTCAATATCCCAATTATGATTCAAACGCCAAGAACTAGATCCGGCACGAGGAAACTAAGAGAGGAGTTCAACAAGTCGGTAGAAAACCTCATTGCTATCATTGAGCTTGAAGAACTTCAAGATGATAAGATCGACAAGGAAATGCAAGAAATCATCCAAGAGCATCTCAAGACTCCAACAATTGTGTTCTTACCAGTTTTGCAAGGAATCAAGGAAGCTAGCTTGTTCACCATTTCAAGTGCAGGAAAACCCGCAAGTTTGGGAGACCCGCCTGGATACAACGAAGCATCAGACAGGCCGCTATCCGTGCAAACCCGCCTGGATGACACCCGCCAAGATCACTAAACCGGCCGCTATACGCGCATACCCGCCTGGATGACATTCGGCCAGTTTGATAAACTGCTCTCGACCCGGCCCGCGTCAGGAAAATAACATAACTAGTTATCTAAGGTATGTTTTTCAATTTGAATAAATAATGGTTATTTCTTGTTTTGCAGGATTATGACCGTTAGAGTTTTTAAGAGTCTTTTATTTATGAGTCCTTTGAGTCTGTTGTTTTTGCAAGTTTAGTCCTTTTATTATGTAATGATTTTGACCCTAGAAGGTCCCCAGCTGCTGGACTATAAATAAAGTCCCTTCTCAGCTATGTATCTTTTAACGTTGAATGAAATAAAAAGAGAGTTTCTTTTAGGTTTTCTTCTGAGAAAGAAGCAGCCACCCTCTTCTTCTTCTTGTGTGTGATTCCTTGAAGATTGAGAGTTTTCTGACTTATCATAGATCCTTCCACCGATCTGTGTGGCGTCAATCGATCCATCCCAATCATCCATCTCCATCTCTATTGAATCAGTTGAGAGTGCCCTTCGGCCAACGACTGTTTCACCATATATCCACTTCAGTCCACCTTCCATTGACCTGGATCTATAGAGAGTGCCCGTCGGCCAGCTATAGTTCTCCATCATCCACCACACTTCTGGATCCATTCACTTGGTTCCTATATCAACCGCTCCACCCTTGTAGCGGTTTTTGGTGAAGAAACAGGTAAGAGTTTTCTAAGCCAAAACTTCCTCTTTTGATGATAACATTGAAAGTTGTCGGAACAGTGAGACCCTGGAAATACTTTTAATTTCATTTGGGACTTCTATCTAGGGGTTCTGAACCTTTAACATCTCTGATCAACTTCCAAATTTGCGTGTGAAAAGAATCTTGGTAAGGAAACCATGATCAATCTCTAGTTTAATTAGTACCCTTTTTTAAGCTTTTATGTTTTATCTAACGTTTTTTTTTTTTTTTTTTTTTTTGTTAAAGAGTTTTATCTAACGTTGATAATGAAATGTTGTGTGTAACTGTCTAAGGTATAAAATCATCAAAATCAGAGGCTAGGGACTCATGGGTCATCCTTAACCACTTCTCATCCGGTGCTTTACTACTTTCTCCTTTATTTCACGGGTGGGAATTTTAGGTAAAGACCTTAACTCTTAAAACTTCACGGGCCTTTCATTTTCGACTTGAGTTCTAACATATTCCAATATTTTGACTAAGACTTTGGGAGGTTATATGTGAGAATTGTGACTCAGTATTAAGCTCTCACAACCTAGAGGCCAAACTCTCAAAGGTGAATTACTTAGGTATATGTTTCATCGCAGTGTTGTACTCATAGTCATAGAAATTAGTTAGTCTAGGTTTTGCTTGCGTTATATTTTCTTAAGGCCGACTGAGTCAATATGCCGCTCATGTACGTAGAAATTACCTAAACGCCGATAGTTTTTGGGTCATTGGGTTGGGTCTCTCAGTCACATTTATATAGTTATATATCCAATTGCGTGGGACCTCAAACACTTGTGGTACATATATATATCATGAATGTTCTGTATACTTGTGAATTGATCAAATGTTTGTATGCTTGCTTATGTATCATTAGTCGTCTAATTTTGTCAATCACTATTTTTTGTTTCTTTTCATATATTTTACTAATATAAATGCTTGTATTTTGAAAATCTTGTAAATGTATTTATTTTCTTTAGATATGTGTATTGTTTTGAAAATTTATAGAAATACCATAAAAATCATAAAATGGGTTCAGATTTCTTTTTTTTTTTTTTTTTGTCAAGGTTCAGATTTCTTTTTGCAGTGATAAAGAGCAAAAGTTTGTTAATTTTGAGATAACTCTTTTTGATAAAGGTTTTTAATTTTAAGATAACTTTTGTTTTTAGTTTTAAACTTTCTTTTCTAAAACAAAAAGAAAAACTATCTACAATTGTTGAAGCGTCATCAGTGCATAACACTAAACTATTGTTTCTACACCAAATATGAGATTTCATTCTAAAAAAAGTATACAATCCTTTTGAGATTTATAAACCAAAATAGTTTTTGTCTCCTTTTTAATGCATAACACTAAACTTAGGGGGGTGTATTGAACTGCATATTTAGAGTGATTTGAGTTTTAATGAGATTTTAGATGATTTTGATGGTTTTGGATGATTTTAAAGTAGTTGTTATGATTTTGTATTAAAATTATCTGAAATCCCACCTAAAACCATGAGATTTGAATCTTTGTATTTTTAACTAAAGAAATCCCCTAAAATCTTCTAAAATCCTCTCCAGTCATTAAAATCCCAATACTTAAAACATTTTCAATAACAGTGGATTTGATAGGATTTTAACAAATTGTTGTTTGAATAACAGAGGATTTTAAATGATTTCAAGTGATTTAAATAAATTTCTTGTTCAATAACACTGGATTTTAGAAGACTTTTTAAAATCCTTAGTTGAATAACAGGAGATTTTAATAAAAACTCAGAATCTCCTAGAATCATTAGTTCAATATCAGTAAATCGAAAAAAAGTCCTTTGGGGCTTTGGGCTTTACAAACGAGATGATAAAGTATTAAAATGTTGAAGTAGTCCATTTAGGCTCTTATGGACCGGTCAAATCTTCCACACTCGGAGGCCGCCGCGTCTTCCAAGGCATTGAACTCCCTTCCTCACGCCTTCTAGATGCTTTCGGCTACACACACGTAAACGTCATCCCTGACGTCACACACGCTAAAACAGCACGTGTATGTACCCGACACGACGAATAATACATACATTTTGGTCAAATCAGCAAAGTACTTTTTTGATAGTTTCAGAACTAAAAACAAGGCTAAAATTGGTCAAACGCATGGCAACGAATCTCAGGCGATTTTCGTTTCATTATTTTTGACTTTTTATTATACCTTTTTGAAATCTTCCCCTGCAAGGCAAGAAATAAGGACCATTGAGAAGCTTCGTTATTTTTTTCTTATAATATAACAAGAAGTCACCTACTTTACGCAGAACCAAAAGAAAGACAAAACAACATTGTCATAGCTGTCTTAATTCAGACAGAGTTAATCAACGTCGACATTATGCCAGAGGGAGATGGGAAACAGAGCCAGACATTAGACTTCAATCGGCTCGAGGTTTTGTCATTACTTGGCCGTGGTGCTAAAGGAGTTGTGTTCTTGGTTAAAGACGACGACGCTAAATTGCTTGCTTTAAAAGTTATACTAAGAGAAGCCATAGAGAAGAAGAAGAAGATCAAAGAGACTCAAGATGAGTATAAACGCGTGAGTTTCGAACAACAAGTATTAAGCAAATTCGATCATCCTCTCTTCCCATCTCTTCACGGCGTATTAGCAACTGATAAAGTAATCGGTTATGCGATCGACTATTGTCCCGGACAGAATCTCAATTCTTTGAGGAAAATGCAATCGGAAAGTATGTTTTCCGACGAGATTATCAGGTAAAAATGTCAAGAATATTCAGTTTACTACATATCTCAATTGATTCAGTTGCTGATTTTTGTTCTGTTTTCTTGTCTTGATTTTAGGTTTTACGCGGCGGAGCTTGTACTCGCGCTGGATTATTTACATAATCAAGGAATCGTTTATAGAGATTTGAAGCCAGACAATGTAATGATTCAAGAAAATGGACATTTAATGTTAATTGATTTCGATCTTTCCACAAATCTCGCTCCAAGAACACCGCAACCGTCACCGTCACTTTCTAAACCGTCTCCGACGACGAAGACGAGGAGAAAGAAACATCTTTTCAGATTCGTCGGTTTCTGTAACTCAGGAATCTCGCCGGAGGAATCGACTTCGGTTCGTTCATCATCATCTACATTGGCCGTATCGGATACGTCAGGTGAGAAGTCGAATTCTTTCGTTGGAACAGAGGAGTACGTAGCTCCGGAGGTTATCACCGGAGACGGTCATGATTTCGCCGTCGATTGGTGGTCGTTAGGTGTGGTTTTATACGAGATGTTGTATGGAACGACGCCGTTTAGGGGATCGAACCGGAAAGAGACATTTTACCGGATATTATCTAAACCGCCGAATTTGGTAGGTGAAACGACGTCGTTGCGTGATTTGATTAGAAGATTGTTGGAGAAAGATCCTAGCCGTAGGATTAACGTTGAGGAAATCAAGGGTCACGATTTTTTCAAAGGGGTGGATTGGGAGAAGGTGATATTGGTTTCTAGACCGCCGTATATTCCGCCGCCGGAGGATAGTGGTGATGGCAAATATGTAAATACGAAGATGGATGTGGAGAATATTGTCCAAGAGATTTTTGAAGCACGTGAAGAACGTGAGAAACAGAGTGGTGATAATAATAATGCTAATATGAAAATTAAAGCTGAAAAAAATGGGGAATGGGTTAAGGGGTTGAATAATAATAATCACGATTTGGAAAGTGATAACAATTTTTTGGTATTTTAATTCAATTTTGTTTTGTTCATTTATTCTAAATTAATAAACCAGGAGGTTTAGGGTATGGCTAACAAGTTTTTACATGTAAAAGTCTATGGTGTATGAATCTGAGGGTAGTAGACTCAAACTTTGTTGGACCCTAACTTAAAATGGGTCCATCATGTTTATTTTTAGATTAAAGACAGCTAGAATTGGTATAAAAGTTCCCAATTTTTTGGTTGTCAAGATAATAATTTAATTGTTTTTAAATCAGTTTTATTCTGCTCAATATGTTTATATGATTCCGAATAATACCATTATCAACTTTTACTCAATGTCAACTTCTGCTTTATCTTAACATCAATTTTAAGAAAATTGACTATGTTTTAACACAAAGAAAAAAAAATACTCATAATCAGAATAAATAGGTTTTTACAGTAATACTTTAAATAGATCTATGAGTCGTCATGCCACTTATTTTACTTGACAAGATTATATCGCAATATTCTGTTGTTGTAAAATTTCTTTTTTGGCATAATATTATGATATGTTTTTACGGCTAGAGTGAATAGGTATTTTATTAATACATGAAATGGATCGATGAGTCGGATATATTGTTGGATCGACAAGTCATGCCACTTGCTTTGCTTAATAACATTATATCGTGACATTATGAGGTTATAATATTTTTTTGACACGAGGTTTCATTTATTGTAGACGTCTGTACTTACTAAAAACACGATTGTTTTATTGTCTCCTCTGTATTCTCGCATTAGAATGATACTTGGACACATCTACACCGAATGTACCATAACAAAATTTTCGTGTCCGCATGCATATATCTTCATTTTATGTATCCTGACGAGAGTTTTACGTCCTCATATATCTACAGAGAATGCACCTTGACGATATACTTCAATATATCCATACAAAATACATAAAATTGTATTGTTTGATATAAATTCTCTAAATATATTTAAGAGTATTTTCTCTTTTTGGTGCCACAGAGAATAAGTATTTATTGTAATACTTGAAATGAATCCATGAGTCTGATCGATTGTTGGATCGATATGCCATGCCACTTGCTTTGCTTAATAACATTATATCGTGACATTCTGGCGTTATAGTTTTTTTTTGACACGATATTTTATTTATTGTAGACGTTTGTACTTGCTAAAAACACGATTGTCTTATTGTCTCCTCCGTATTCTCGCATTAAAAAGATATTTGGACTAATCTACACCGAATGCACCCTAATGAAATTTCCGTGTCCGCACATATCTTCACTTTATGTACCATGACAAGAGTCTTTTTCCGCATATATCTAAAGAGAATGCACCTTGACGAGATATTTCGACATATCCATACAAAATATATAACATTGTATTGTTTGATAGAAATTCTCTAAATATGTTTGAAGAATATTTCTTCTTTTTGGTGCGAGAGTAAATAGGTATTTATAGTCATACTTGAAATGGATTCATGAGTCGGATCTATTATTGGATTGATATGCCATGCCACTTGCTTGGTTTAGTAACATTATATCGTGACGTTTCGGCGTTATAAATTTTCTTTTTGACACGATATTTTATTTATTGCAAACGTTTGTACTTGTCGAAAATACGATTGTCTTATTGTCTCTTCTATATTCTCGCATTAGAAAGATACTTAGACACATCCACACCGAATGCATCCTAACGAAATTTTTTCGTGTCGGCATATATTTTTACTTTATGTACACTAACGAGAGTTTTTTTGTCCGCATATATTTACAGAAAATGCACATTGACGAGATGTTTCGACATATCCATACAAAATACAACTTGAAAATGTAGGTAATATTAAACTCTACTTGTTGTATGTTTTAAAAAAGAATTTGGTCAAAATTTATTCTGCTCAAAATCTTTATATGATTAAGTTTATTAAATTACCAATTTATCTCAATATTAACTTCTACTCATTTGAACATCAATTTGAGTAGAATTGATTATATTTTTTTGAATGATTTGTATTCTAATAACAAATATTATTGGATTTTATTGAATGTAGGGTGAGACATTCACACTATTAGAAATTTAAGGTTGTTATTGGCAAATTGATAATTGTGTGACATACTCATCCAATTCACTGGGTTGTTCATATTCATATTATTTATATGTGGGTGAAAGAATATTTTTTCATCTGAAAATAATAAAGAGGAAAAATGTTGTTTGGGGCGTTGGGCTTTAGATTACAGATTAACAAGAACTGAAAAAATTAAAATATTTTTTTTACCATTTATTAAATTGTTTAAATTGATTGCTTGATATAAATTCTCTAAGTATACTTTAAGAAGATTTCTTCTTTTCGGTGTCACAGTGAATAAATTTTTGGTGTTAACAAAAAGGTTGTGTATGTATTTTCTCTTTCCTTGCAAGTCTAGAAAACTCATGTTTCTTTCTGTTTGACATATTTTGGTTCTGAATATACAAGGGGGAAAGAAATGGTAGATGCATGAACCTTTGACATGACTGATATCAAATATCACTTTTAAGAAGTTAAGTTTTTTTCCTTTTTCTTCAAGCTTTCAAATATTCTATAGTTGAAACTTCGATATCATTCAGTAACAACACCATCACTTCCATGTCATATTAGAAAATAATTTTCAATACAAGGTAAATAATCCGATATTTAAGAAAGTGCACAAATAACAAAAGAAAAACCAATATATTCTTATTTTTCGAGTTTAAATTTCTTACAAGATTATTGAATTATTATCAAGTTTTTTTTTTTTTTTTTTTTTTTTTAAAAAACCTTTTAAGATTAGTGAAATGATACAAAATACCATTACGAGAAACTATGGTTGAATACACATGTTCTATTTTACTTTTTGGCCAACATGGTCCATTGGCCTTTTTGTCATCCTTTATGATATGGTGGAAGTGGAACTCCAACGTACGAGGTACCAGTACAGAGGACTAAACCACATAGTTATGAGACCTCGACGAATACATGTTCTTATCTATATCCAAAATTTATTAGGTCAAAGTTTTTTTTTGAGAACCCTTATCTATAAATATTATATGTAATTCTTATCTATAGACAAAAATATTGTAATTATTTACTACCGTCCAAACGAAAACAAACCAAACTTGAAAGTCAGTGGACACTTGTGAATTAAAGAGGTCAATAGATAGTAATTGCTTTCCGTGTTCTGCTCTTAATTCACATCTATCACGCACTTTATTTTCTTAGTTCTTTATAAACTAAATCCAAGAAGCAACCTACCCTCGGTAACTTCAACGTATAAACAACATATAAACACAAAAAATATACATTATATTAATTAATTCATAGTTAATCTAAGAGAGAAAGAAGAATGCAGAATGAGATGGAAGAGAAGTTTGAAGATTGGAGAGGCGAAGAGGCAATTTCTGGAAAACATGGTGGGATTAAAGCTGCTTTCATTGCTTGTGGTAACTTTCTAAAACTCAAATAAATAAATAAAAACCTAAAATTCACTAATATCATTAGATATTCATAATGAGTTTGGTGTGGTCTAATGTATAGTTGTAGAGACGATGGAGAATATGGTGTTCTTAGCATATTCAACCAACTTCATGATGTACTTTATGAAATCAATGCATTACTCATCAGCCAAAGCAGCAACCATGGTGACTAATTTCATAGGAACATCTTTTTTGCTCACTATCTTTGGTGGTTTTGTCGCCGACTCTTTTCTCACTCGCTTCGCCGCTTTCGTCCTCTTTTGTTCCATTGAACTCCTGGTAATCAAAAAACTCCATTAAATCATGTTAAACAGTCAATTTTTTTTTTTAATATAAAACTTAAAAGTTTACTCCTTTCTTTGATAGGGTTTGATCTTGTTGACACTCCAAGCTCATAGCCCTAAGTTACAACCTCCTAAAGACAAAACACCTTCACCTCTTCAATCAACGGTTCTATTCACCGGACTTTATGCAATAGCTATTGGTGTTGGAGGTATCAAGGGGTCACTACCTGCTCATGGAGGCGACCAAATCGGTAGTAGAAGCCAGAAGCTGATCTCAGGATTCTTCAATTGGTATTTTTTCTCTGTTTGTCTTGGAGGTTTCTTGGCCGTAACACTTATGGTTTGGATTGAGGAGAACAAAGGATGGAGCTCCAGCTTCAATATTTCTACTGCGGTTTTAGCCTCTGCGCTCTTCATTTTCGTTGCGGGATTCCCGATGTATCGATTCAAGCGCCCAACAGGAAGTCCTTTAACCAGAATTGTGAGTGTGTTTGTTTCTGCGGCAAGAAACCGAAATAGGTTTGTAACGGATGCAGAGGTTACACCGACTCATAACTCTACCGACAAAAGCATTCATCACAACAAGTTCAAGTAACTATTCTAAACACATGCTTTTTCTTATTTTTCTATTCACACTAAACTAACATAAATAAGCCTTATTATGTGTTAGGATTCATACCTCAGTTTTTGTTTTTATCCACAAATATCAGTGTCGGTCTTGAGACGTGCAAAATGAAAACTATCGTTTAGGGCCCTTAATTAAATATAGTTCCTACAAAAGACAACAAAAATTTAATAGTACCTATAAGTTATAAATTTTCTTTACATAGATATAGTCTATTTAACTGAAAAAAAATACAACGCGAACGACGTTGTTATAAATAGGAAGACTATATAACGTTTAGGAATCATAGATTGTTGTTAATATATTTTTGAAAGATACTTTTTATTTATTATTTATGTGATATTTAAAGTAGTTATAACATACTATATATACACTAATTAATGATTTAAATCAGTGAAAATTAGAGACTCGTTTTATTTATTTCGTCCTAGGATTGGTATTTATACTTGTTATGTAAACTATAATTTCCAGGTTTTTGAATAAAGCAAAGCTCGATACCAAGATCTCCGCAACACAAGTTGAAGAAACAAGAACGTTTCTAGCTCTTCTACCAATATTTGGGAGCACAATTGTAATGAACTGTTGCGTAGCACAACTCGCAACCTTCTCCGTACAACAAGGCATGATGATGAACAGAAAACTCTCACGTACCTTTGAGATCCCCGTGGCTTCCCTCAACGCCATTCCTCTCATGTGCATGATCTCTTCTTTAGCTTTATACGAGCTTTTTGGCAAAAAGATCTTACCAAGCAACAATGAAAGATCATCGAGCTTCAATTTGAAACGCATAGGAACCGGCTTAGCTCTCACCTCTGTTTCAATGGCGGTTGCAGCCATCGTGGAGGTCAAGAGAAAACATGAAGCGGTTCACAACAACTTCAAAATCTCTGTGTTCTGGTTAGAGCTTCAATATGTTTTGTTGAGTTTCTCGGATATGTTGACTATCGGAGGAATGTTAGAGTTCTTTTATAGAGAAGCTCCTGCGAGTATGAGGAGCATGAGCACGGCGTTGGGGTGGTGCTCCACCGCAATGGGTTTCTTCCTCAGCACGGTTCTTGTGGAGGTCATTAATGGCGTCACCGGATGGCTCCGCGAGGAAGATGTTAATAAGTTCAAGCTTGAACTGTTTTATGTGGTTTTATGTGTTCTTAATACTCTAAATCTTTTTAATTATATTTTCTGGGCGAAAAAATATTAAGCAAAAAAAAAAAAAGTATGTTGCTTGTCTATAGAGAATTGCTTAATTTAGTGAAGATGCTATGCATGTAGTGGAAGTCTAAACCAAGTAATTTGTGTAATGGGTTTTTTTTTTTTTTTTTTTTTTTTTTTTTTTTTTGTGGTGGTTCACAAGTTGTTGGTATCATTTAATAATGGGAGAAAATAGGAATTACTGCATATGACAAAAAAAAAAAAAATACTATCGTATTTGTTACATCATTTTGATCGAGAAAACTCTATATTCAGAACTCAATTTCTACTATGTGTGAACTGTGAATTGTGATAACGCGACTCACTAAAATCAAACACCAGTGAAAAAAAATCGTAAAAATAGATTGTAAACCACTTGACTAAATAGTAAATACATTTTTCCAATAACTATCACATTTAAGTTATATAATTTGTAAAAAAAGAAAAAAAAAAAAAAGAAAGAAAAGAAAGTTATATAATTTGTGATTCTACCTTAAAAGAAAGTGTGAAAGTAATAATTAGGCCTAGTCATAATGTCTAAACTTTAACATATTTAAACGTCTACAAAAATAAAACATGTTACTAAATAAAATAATTTGTCCCATAACAGTTAAAATAAAAGATAAAATTGCATCACATCATTGTCTTTTACTTAATTTGTCTATATAATTTTCTATCTCACCTAATTATACCCTTTAATTTTTGCATCCACTAGGTTTATTCAAAGCGTATCAAATTAAAATTTTTATTTTAAAAAATATGAATCTACAGAAAATAAGAGTATGTAACTTGTTGCGATGAACAAAATTAAAAATAACATTTCTCAATTAACTTTAATAACATGGTGTTATATATCAAGCCTAAATAAAATGTTTGCCTGATTTTCTTAAAGTTGATACCGGACGTGCGTGAAAAACGTTGGTTTTGAAAGCTGTATCTGATACCTTTTTGTATATAATAAAAATGTGAGTTTGATTTAGCAAAAGGAATGGTTTTGAAGCTTGGCGCATCTGATACCTTTCTCGTTATGTTAATGTAATAACACTTCAAATTGAATACTATGAATAACTGATATGGAACCCACTTGTTACACACTTTGGTTATGAGTAAGGTTTTCGAATAAAATATTTTGATATATTTGGATTAAGCACCTATGGTCATGGCCTATATCATTTGCAGAAAAGATTGTACCTGACTCTGAAACAAAGAACCGAGTGATGGATCTTGAATCGGGCACGATCCATGAGTTGAACAAATTAAACCAGCTTTTGGAATGTGGCGGTATCCAAGAAATCCCGAGCTTTGTATGCAATCTGTCTGCGTGAAGTAAATCCAGAAGCATACACTCCTCAACTGGTTCTCATTGGACCTCTTCACCATTCTTTGAAATCTCAAGCTCTCAAGTCTCGTGGAGATATTACAAACGCAAAGTTAATGGGATACTTAAACACGGAGGAGCATAAGAAGTGTTACTTAGCGGAGTTAGGAGAAGATATTATTGAAGGATTCAAGAGAATAATCGAAGAAGACGAAGATATGATCAGGGCAAGCTACTCGGAATCAACGACCTGGATTCAATCTACAGAGTTCGTGGAGATGATCTTGCTCGACTCTGTTTTCATAGTACAACTCATGTGGAAGTCGTTCGTAAAAGGACGAGAGAAGATAGGAGAGCCTCTCCTTATATGCGAGTTTCGACTTAAAAGATGGTCGTTTGAAGATACCTCGTTTTTGGGCTTATGACGAGGCAGAGTTAGAACTCAGAAACATAATGGCCTTTGAGCAATCCCATTACCCTTACAACGTCCATGTCTGTAATTACGTTATATTCTTGGATTACCTCATCGACACTGAGAAAGATGTCGACTTGCTTGTCGAGAAAGGTAACCCTTTTGCGCATATATAGGTCCTATATCTCATATATGTATTGATTTGTAATGTTTTCGTTTGAAAGGGATAATTAATAAAGAATTGGCTTGGACACAATGATGCGGTGGCTAAGTTGTTGAACAATCTATGTTTGGGAGTTGGCGATCAGGGCTCTTACTATTCTCGTATCGGAACACAAGCCGTTGGTTACTATAAGAACAAATGCAATAAGTCACGCGCCATCCTCAAACGCGTGTATTTCAACAACCTGTGGAGAGGGACAGCCACCACTGACTTTTACCCAAACAGTGGCTTCGATCATCAGATTATACAAGACTGAACTATTCTCTCTCTAAAACGCACTTTATCGAATTCGTCTCTGGTTTTATATATCATCCTTGTTCAACTGATCTAACTACTAGTTACATACCCATCTATCTTTCATGATATCCAAAGATATTGTTATGTTGTAGATTATAATTCCGGAAGTTGATTACATCCACACGATATTTTAGCTTAAGACTCGTTACTATAACCTATCCATATATACAAATTTCGCAAATCTTCGATATATGATATGAAACAAAATAATTTTTATAGTTAGTGTTATTTTCGAACCTAGTTTACTAAAATTACAACAACAAGATTTGCTTTCACAAATTTTTCGTAAATAAGGATTACTCTCAATTTTTTCTATGTAATTTAAGATATTATGCATACGGAGTTTAATATATTGTTCATTTATTTACATAAAGTCAAAATATCTTATACTAAATACATATTATTAATATATATATATATATATATATATGTATATTTTTTTTTCTTTTTATAAAACGTCTAAAATGAAGAAACATAATAAACAAATTTAAACTTAAGTTATAAATTTTTTAATAAAATAAGCAATTGATCTTATGGATTATTTCCATATTTATCAAAAATTTAATGATATATTTACATTTTACCTTTTCATTAAAAAGGAGGTCTAAATTTCTACCAAAAAAAAAAGAAGGTCTAAATTGGCCAGCATGTTTGACAAATGTCACATGTCACTATGTCAGATTTAGATTGATTATTATTAGCTAAATATAAAATACTTGTTACAACTATATATATAGTGTGTCAGAATTCTCGTGTTCATAAGATACATCGAAATTTAAGCACATATACAGAGTCAAAGTGATTCATATAGCGAAACTATGCAAAATGAGATGGAGAAGTTTGAAGATTGGGAAGGTAAAGAGGCAATCCCTGGCAAACATGGTGGGATCGGAGCTGCATCCATTGTTTGTGGTAAATAAATATTTGAAACTTCGTAATCTTTTTCTTTTAGTAATCTTTAAATAGTGATAATATATATGTTGTGGTAAATGTAGTTGTGGTGATGATGGAGAACATAGTATTCATAGCGAACGCATTCAATTTCGTGAAATACTTCATGGGATCGATGCATTATTCACCAGCCACAGCTGCAAACATGGTCACAAATTTCATGGGAACATCGTTTTTACTCGCTCTTTTTGGTGGTTTTATCGCCGACTCTTACCTCACTCATTTCACAACTTTCATCATCTTCGGTAGCATTGAACTCATGGTAACTAAACACTTCATAAAAAATTGTATATATCATTTTTTCTTTTAACATCTTTGGATCGACAAAACCCGATCCATAGCCAATCCCTATTACGCGGGATAACGCGACTTAGTGGAGTTAAACTCCAGTGGGAAAGGTGGAGACAGATGGATTTAACCACTTGACTAAAGACACTTTCCCAATTGTATATATGATTTAGACATTGTATTTTTTATATTTAAACGAATAATCACATTAACTTAAAAGGTCTAATCATTTGATAGGGATTGATATTGTTGACGTTCCAAGCTCACAACCCTAAGTTACTCCCTAAGAAAGATGAAACACCTTCAACACTTCAATCAGCGATTCTTTTCACAGGACTCTATGCGATGGCTACTGGTGCGGGCGGTATTAAGGCCACGTTGCCCACTCACGGAGGTGATCAACTTGACAAAAGTAATCCAAGATTGATCTCAACATTCTTCAATTGGTTATACTTCTCTATAAGCTTTGGATGTCTCTTGGCTGTAACCGTTTTGTTGTGGATTGAGGAAAACAAAGGGTGGAACTGGAGCTTCAATATCTCGGTTGGGATTCTTGCTACCGCGATCTGTATTTTTACGATAGGGCTACCATTTTATCGATACAAGCGTCCTAATGGAAGTCCGTTGACAAGGATTGCTATTGTGATTGTTTCTGCGGCAAGAAACCGAAATAAGTCTGATGATTTGGATGAGGAGATGATGCAAAGTCTTATCACTACCGACAAGAACATTCATCCCAACAAGTTAAAGTAAGTATCTAAAATTACATCGAAAGAGACATAATCTACTCCCCCTCTCTCTTTCTAATTGAGCCATATTTTAGGTTTTTTTTTTCACACTAGAAAATTGAAAAGATGAGAAATTTAGTACCCAACTAATTTGGGTATATTGTTTGTATCTTTTTTTTCTACCAAGCGCTTGTAATAAAGATTGTAAATGGTTTGAAATATTTGATTTCTACGTGAACTTAATATTTTCAGGTGTTTAGATAAAGCAATGTTGAACAAAAACATCTCAAAAACAGAAGTTGAAAACACAAGAACGTTTTTAGGTCTTCTACCAATCTTTGGTAGCACGATTGTCATGAGCTGTTGCGTGGCACAACTATCAACCTTCTCCGTACAACAAGGCATGATCATGAACAGGAGACTCTTTCGATCCTTCGAGATCCCCGTACCTTCCCTCAACGCCATTACCTACATCTTCCTACTCTCTTCTATACCTTTATACGAGTTCTTTGGAAAAAGGATCTCTTCAGGCAACAACAACAACAGACCATCAAGTTTCAATTTGAAACGCATCGGACTCGGCCTAGCTCTCGCCTCTGTTTCGATGGCGGTTGCAGCCATTGTGGAGGTCAAGAGGAAACATGAAGCGGTTCATAACAACATCAGAATCTCCGTTTTCTGGCTAATGTTTCAGTATCTCACTCTAAGTGTCTCTGATTTGTTGACTTTAGGAGGGATGCTAGAGTTTTTCTATAGAGAAGCTCCGTCAAATATGAAGAGCATAAGCACGGCTTTGGGATGGTTTTCAACCGCACTAGGTTTCTTCCTTAGCTCAACTCTTGTAGACGTCATCAATGCCGTCTCGGGAAGGCTTGGCCATCAATGGCTTGGCGGGGAAGATCTCAACAAGACAAGGCTTGAACTTTTTTATGTGATCATTTGTGTTCTTAATACTCTTAATCTTCTTAACTATATTTTCTGGGCAAAGAGATACTAACCGAAAGAAAAAGTATATATGTATATTGTGTTTTTTTCATTTTTCATTTTTTTTTTCAAGTTGAGGAACTTCATTGTTGAGACTCGATCATCATTCGTTCTTCAAAGCCATATATGAAGTCATCATTTGTTTGTCTAAATTTTTTTTCTCACGGTCTATATATACTTGAAGAATTTTATGACTCTTTGAGAGGTATGTCTGACCTTTTTCTTACTTACTTTGGGATTTTTTTTCTTACCAGCTTTGGATTTGTACTTGAACAGCTATCATAACTTCATCAAAGGTTCTTTCACAAACATACGATCTTTTATATATTTACATGTTGGGTCTATATATACTCATAGAATTTTTTTGTGGCTTAAATAAAGCCCACGAGAGATTCAGCCTTCTCCTACCTAATTAATTTGGAGACAGGAAACTTGGTGAGCAAGTCCATTTCCTCTATTAATAATTATAAGAATAGTATATATATGTAGCATCTAAAGGTGAACATAGCAACGATTCTTTAATTAGGGTTTTCTTTTTCCTAAAATCTCTAGCTTTTCACTAAGATCGATTCGTTCATTTTTTTTTTTTATCATGTCTCTGCTTCTCAACCAGCCTCCGAGGTTGTGCCTAGGCAAACCTTGGTTGATGAGATCCTTTCTTTGTCTCACTAATGGTTTCTCATCTTCCTCACTGCGAACCGCTCCTTGTTCCATCAACGGTTGTGGAGTACTGAACCTTAGGAATGCTACTAAAGGTCGTTGCCGCACTTATTTCGCAAAGAAGGAGGTCCAGCCTGAGGAGGACGACGACGACTTCATGGCTGAAGATGATATTTCTTGGGTACCTTCCACTGGCTGGATAGCTATTTACAAGGGCGACTTAGGAATCGTGACACTCATGACTAATCATTCAACGAAGTCAGAACGGAGAATTATAAGGTTGCCTCCTTTTGTAGCTTTGCCTAATTGCCAAACTCAAATTGTCACCAACGTGGTCATGTCCTCATCTTGTCCTGATGAAGTTGACTGTGTCGTGGCTGTCAAGTTTCTTGGACCTCAAATCAGTTTCATCAGACCTGCTCAAATCAACTCTGGTGGTTGGACCAACGTCAGAATCAAAAACCCTTGCTTACACTTCTCTGAAGTCACTTTTTCCAAGAAGCATGGCGTGTTTCGTATTCCCGGAGCTGGAGGCCACGTCATTGGATCATGGGATGTCAACAACACATACAAGCAAAAACAACCTAAGCTTCAGAGGTTGCGGCTCCGGAACTTTCCCAAGCTGACCAAGACCCAACACGAGCTTCTTGATTCTTGCCGCACGCGAACAATCTTGCTGGATTCCATATCCACCGATGATACTTTCTTGGTTAAGTGGTACAGGAAGACCTCCGGAAAGATCCTGAGAACAGAATCTGTAATGGTGTTCAGGATAGACTATGATCAACTAAACGCTGTTTACACTCAAGACATTGGAGATCTCTGCATTTATCTCTCAGAATTTGATCATTGTTGTGATATTCATGTTTTGGCTGATGTTGCGCCTAGCGTCAGAATCTGTGATGACCACGAGTCCTTAGATATCGAGCTGGCTGGTTCCCCCATTCTTTAGTCAAATTTCGCTATTAAAAATATGGACTAGTAGTTTGAATTAATTTTATTCTGAGTCTGTCTTCTCCTTTATGCTTTTATGTCCAATGTGCAAGTATTTGTGTGGTTACCTTTATGCAGTGGCTATTATCAATTTATCATGCATGATTATATTCACTGCCAAGTTAAAGATTTTAAAGCTTGTTTGTGAAAAAAAATAAGAGAATGTGTTTTGGATTGAAGTTATAATGATTGATCGGAGCTGGCAAAGCCATAGACGATACAGGGGCTTATAATGTTTTTTTTCTTATAGGTGGAAGATAAACTACGGATCTTGAAATTCAACTTCATTTTTTTTCTCTTAGAGGGCAACACTACTAATGGGAAATAACACATTCAAGAAATGGATGTATATACATTCTTCATCTCAGAGTTTAAGTTTCTCAGCACTTGCAATATGTGATCATGCTCATGGTGGTTCAGATCCTCCATGAGAAAAGTTCTAAGCTGTCCATTCATCTCGATCACACTCTGGCCTGGTACTTTCTCCATGGCCCCATTTCTCATTAATTTCCTCACTTTGGCCACTTCCTTCCACTTTCTCGCAGTTGCAAAAAAGTTACAAACCAGCGTTTGGATCCCGGTGCTATCCGGATTCAGCTGAAGAATCTTATTAGCCGCGATGTCCCCGACTGATAAATTCCTGTGATTGATGCATCCTGAGAGAAGAGCAACCCAGATGGGTAAAGCATTGTCGAGTTTGGCCGAGTTTATCATGTCAAGAGCTTCTTCGACTCTCCCTGCACGTGCGAGGAGATCGATCAAACAAACGTAGTGTTTTTCGCTCGGTTGGATATTATATTTGTTTATCATAACGCTGAACCAGTGTTGGCCTTGTTCTACGAGACCCGAGTGGCTAAGAGCAGAGAGAAGGGATGCAAACGTGGCGTGGTCGGGTTTTATATTTAATTCCGTCATTTTGAGGAACATCGATACAACTTCTTCACCGTATCCATGGATTCCATAACAAGATATCATTGTGTTCCAACAAACCAAGTCTTTCTTTCCAACCTGTTCAAAGATTACTCTCGAACTTGAAAGAGCGCCGCATTTTGAGTACATGTCCATCAGTGCGGTCGCGGTTACTCGATCAAAAACGTGCCTTTTCAAGATGTAACAATGTACCGATGTACCAGTCTTTAATGACCCGACTTGCGAACACGCCACAAGTACTCCAACAAGAGTCACTAGATCCGGTTGAAACCCAAGGCTCTGCATCTCTACTACTGCTTCAAAAGCATTATTGGCTAATCCATTTTGAGCAAATCCAGAGATCAACGACCCCCAGGAGACCGCGGTTTTAAACATCATCCTACTAAACATCCTAAAAGCAACCTCTATATACCCAACCTTAGCATACATATCAACCAAGCTGGTTTCAACTACAAAATTCATAGGAAGACCTGTTCTAATCAAATACCCGTGAACCGAACGGCCCATTTTCGGATCCCCGAGATCACCAGAAGCTTGTAAGAGACCCAACATCACAACCCTATCCCTACCAAATCCTTCATTTTGCATTTCTCTGTAAAACTCAACAGCCTTTAAAGACTTACCACCTTGTGCAAACCCTGTCACCATTGTTGTCCAGCAAATAACATCTCTTTTCGTCATCTTTCTAAACAAAACCTCTGCTTCACTCATTTTCCCACACTTCATATACAGATTCAAGACAGATGAACAAACAAAGACATCATTTTTATACCCAAATTCCACAGCTTTACTCCACACATCCTCTCCTTTCTCGAAAGCCATACCATTCAAGCACGCTTTGATTGTTAGAGTGAACGTTGAGCTATCTGGTTGAACCCTTTCAGATATCATCTGATCATAAAGTTTCAAAACCTCATTCGGGTTGTTTCCACGAGAATAAACCACAATCATGGAGTTATAAACAGAAACACTTCTCTGAGGCAATTGGTCGAACACCTTACGTGCATAAGAGATCTCCCCGATTCGTCCATACGAAGCAACGAGATCGCGACTAATGGAGCTTCCATTTAGTAAATTACCGGAAGTAATTACGAAAGCGTGGACCTGAGCAATGTGCCGCTTGTTACTAGCAGATAGCAAAAATTTGAGACGTCTCGGACACAAGAGAGTCCGATGTAACATGCAGAAATGTTGTCTGTTACCTTCCAAACCAAACCAGACCGAATCTTTCAGACCAATTCGAACAAAACGAAGTCAACAATTAACAAAGTACAAACTCTCGCTCGCGTTGGTTAAGATGTGTGGATTTTATCTCACTTTACAGTAACGTCTTTTTTGATTTAGCAAACCGGAACGAACCGGCCGGTTAAGGAATTTATACGAGAGCCGAATTAACTAAATTTGTTAAGAGACATATATTTGAAGACATTTTGGTATATAAGTTGCATTCAAAATTTTTTGTTTGCAAACTCGTAAACAAACAAAATTGAATTCAATTAAATGCAATAGAAAAGATATGTATATGCATATTATTGATCTTCTGCAAACCATTATATAATATTTTAAAAGAAATTTTCACATAAGTCACTTATTTTGACTTATCTTTCACGGTTTGGCAAACTCAAGTTTCCCTTTCATCAAATAGCCACCAAGAGAATTATGGACAAAAATGCCCTTATAAGTATACTGTACCCATTTAGTTTCTTTGCTCAACTCTTGCCATTAAAAAGCTGCATATATATTAAGGATAAAAAATAAATAAAATTTTATTATTGTGGGATACAAGAAAAGAGGAAAGAGAAAAACTTTTTTGTTTTGTTTTTCTTCTTCACGAGAAAGAAGAACTGAAAATTGAAAAAAGTTTTCATTGCAAAAATTCACTCCAATTCGATAATAGTAAGAGTAGATAATAAGTGTTGAAATTTCGTAAGTCAAGGTATTTGGAATAACTTTATTTATATACTAAAAACAAATTTCAGTTTTTGTGGGAGAAGAAAATTACGAAGAACTCGAGAACGAAATCAAAGGGGAGTTTTTCTTGACATACAAAATCGAGAGAGTTGTTCTAAATCAGATTATTGCCCATTATTGTTTCGGTTTTGTTATCAAGTAGAGAGATTAGTGTTCATTGTGAGAATTACAGTAAGTTGGAGCGAAAGAGATAAAATCCGGTGAGTAATCCGACGAATACATCGTTTCGGATTAAGAAGTAAACAACTCGGCGGTGGATTATTTGGAATTTGGATTTTGGATATAAGAGAGAAGAATTTCAGCGTTCATCGGTGGTTTCCGGCGGCGTAGAGAAGGTAAATATGGTAAATGAATTTATTCTGAATTTGATACATGAAAGTATTCCGAATTTGATACTCAGACCCAAATTCGGGCAAAATTTATTTTCATTTCAATTTTTATTTCATCTCGGTGATTTCAAAAAATTTTAATTTCAAAACTTGTGGATTTTAGAAATTAAGAATCCATTTTTTCCCAAAATTTAAAGTAAATGATGATTTGTTTTACAAATTATTTTGTGTACATACACCATTTGTGGCTGAAGAAAAAGGTTTATAAACCATATTTATGTACATTCTATCTTTGAGTTTTTGTTATGTGTACCAAACATTTATTGAGTTACAATGTATGTTAGTTAGACTATGTACATTTTAAACTTTGATGGTGGATTTAAAATAGTTTTGCTCAACATATTTTGAAGGAATTGGAAGTATGGATCCGATGGAAGATGTTCATGTTGAGGAGTGATCATCTAGATTGTTTGTTCTAGACTATTACCCTAAAATGGTGAAGATAAATGCTTATTCTAAATTGGAGTACCTTGCTACAATAACGAATGCTCAGAAAGGAACCAATGAGATGAAATTTCTTTTAAATTCTCCTTTTTTTTAAGCTATTTAAAATTCCTCTTGAACAAGTTTTCTTTTTCTAATTGGCTTACTAAACAACATATTAGTATGGACGTAAACTAAAAAAAAAACGCTATGTACGTATACTAAACAACAACGTACACGAAACAAAATAACATTATGGACATACACTAATATATGACTATTAATGTATACAATCTCGTAAACATGCTCACTTTTATATTATGATATAGGATTTTTAAAAATTTTCTTGTTGTGCTCTTCACTTTAACATTTTATATATTGTTTGTCATTTATGTAACTTTGTTATACCCTTCTCTACTTGTAATTACGTTTTGTCCTTCTGCTTGCGCTAATGAATTCTTCACGTACACTATTTGTCGTATAGGTAACCTTGTTTTTCACTTTGAATTTCTCACATAAATTGTATATCGTATTCATTCTTCTATGCAATTGAGTGTCAGTATTATCTTAGCATGGTCATCATTATTTTGTTATGTATATATAGTTTTGAAAAATAATTATTTTATTCATATTAATAAATGATCGTTATATCGATTTTATCCAATATAAGAATTTTTGCAATATTTGCATGAAAAGTCTGTCGAATGTTATAATATTTTTAAACTTAATTTGGGAATCAATACATTTAGTATTCATTATTTACAGTATGATCCGTTGCCTCCAAAAAAACCGTAGACTTGAGAGGAGGTAGGATAGCGGTGTACGTTGAACATCCTGCTACATTATCTTGTACACAGTCACCGGTATACGTACTTTTGGTAGATGGTTGACTATCACCAATTTTATTTAAACCATCACATTTTGACCCACTAGGTACACGGTCATCAGTGTACGTACATGTTTCTAATAGTTGACTGAACTCGCCTCTTGGTCCCAAAGGCGGTTGCACGTCAGCAACATTCCGAACAAGACCTATCCCATATTCACTTACTATAAAATCCGTTCACTTATTGTAATCGTAATCCTCGTCTTCTTCTTCATTACCATCTATAGTCGGTTCCATGACACTCCCACAACTTGATCCATCGTTGTCATCGTCATCGTTGTCAACGATTTCATCGTCCTCGACATCCTCATCCTGGTCCCCTTCATGCATCAACGCCATCCCCTTCATCCTCGACCGATTATTCTTCCTCATCCTCTATTTCTTGGTCTTCCTGCTCGACGTTCTCCTTAGCTACAACCGCATTAGGCTCCAACAAGGTCTTGTTATGTTTTCACACACCGATGCATGATTAACGATTGGAGAAAATGAAACAAAAATGTTGACGCTTGGATCACCTACGAATAGCAATAAATGTATACTGCATTAATTAGAAAGTGTTATAAAATCTTATATTTATATTGGATTTTTGCAAGTTTTTTTTGTTATTTTTTTAGCATCTACATCTTATACATCTATTGGACATAGATATTTTCTTCATTTTTTTCTGAATTTGAAAAGTACAATAGTTTATTTCATGTTCCAAACGAAAAATATTTATGGATGATGGTTTTTAATAAAAATATTTTTAACAATCTTTGAAACAGATTTATCATAACTCTTTATTTTTGACAATACTAAAAAGTGTTTTACAAATAAATTTTAATTATAATTATTCATTCCAAAATTCTTTTATTATTTTTGTTATAACTCCATGTTTAAGTTGTACAGTATATATATATATATATATATCATCTTATCATGGTTGAGTCGTATTATTTTAGTATGTATGTTTACAAAATTAAACTTTATTGTGTACCCATTTTTCACTCTGTACATATAATTCCGCAAAGAGAGATAAAATCAGAAACTAATGAAAGAGCTAATGAAAACAATGAGTAAATTGACAAAGAGTAACGACAATGTAGTCATGGTAAAATTATACTATTATTATCTACAAAGCTTTAAATTGAAAAATATCGTCATCATCCATCGAATTATTTTGAATATTTTTTACACCATAAATTATACATTGGTGTACCAAACGTTTACGGTTATATCTTACAAATTGGTATATCAAACTTTTACGGTTATATCCTACACATTTTTGCCAACTACTCTTACACCACTGTGTGCTACTTTATATGTTTAGTACGTCACCACGTACACCATATTATATATAATAATGTACAATGTACCAAAACTTATACAGTTTTGATACACGTACACCGCCTAAAATACATTTTTACGTACACTATTTTATACAGTAATCTGTACAATTTTTCATACATTAATATGTATATCTTCTCGTACACCAAACCATAATGTATATGACAATGTATTCTGAAATCACCATAAAATACTTTTTATATAAAATGTTAACTTATGTACGTCCTTTTTGATGTGTACGTGTCAAAAAACAATGTACGTAGTTATGTTTTGTTTTTGTTTGTAAAAATATATGCAATTAAAAATAGCATAAAAGAGTTAATGGTAGGAGGAAAAGTGTTGCAAACAAGGTTATTAGTAGGAGTAAAAGAGTTGCAAACAACTCATCGAACATTGGAGGAGTATCAGTATCTAGTATATTAATTTACCTCAGCACTTAACATTGCAGTGAATGAATTTTACACTGTGTAAGACTCTTCCAAGGTGACAACCTCGTACTTGGATTCTGATAAATTCTCTATTGTTGATCCTCCAATCTCATTTTCCACCACATTGACGTTACACCTACCATGCCCTTATGTATCGGCGTACTTCAAACACAGTCACTGGTGTACGTACTTCTGGTAGATGGTTGACTATCACCAGTTTCATTTAATTCATAGTTGTTTGACCCACTAGGTACACGGTCATCAGTGTACGTACATGATTCCAATAGTTGACTGAATTCACCTGTTGGTCACATAGGCGGTTACACGTCACCAACGTCCCCAACATGGCCTATCCCATATTCACTAACTACAAAATCAGTCCACTTATTGTAATCGTAATCTTTGTCTTCTTCTTCACTACCGTCTATAGTCGGTTCCACGACACTCCCACCACTTGATCCATCATTGTCATTGTCATATTCGTCAACGTTTTCATCATCCTCGACATCCATCATGGTCCTCTTCATCGACGTCATCTCCTTCATCAGATATTTCTTCCTCATCCTCTATTTCTTCGTTATCCTCCTCGACGTCATCATTAGTTAGAACTGCAATAGGGTCAAATAAGGTATTTGTTGTGTTTTCACACACTGATGCATGATTACTTTCATGAGCATTGTCTTGAATGACTATTCAAACCGTCATTAACCGTTGGAGAAAATGACACAAACATGTTGACATTTTGATCACCTCTACGAATAGCAATAAATGTATCGAAGCTCATTTGATTGTCAATGAACACATGAGGGCGTTTACATTCTATCATCATCGACATCGTTCCTGGCATCCAATAACTAATGTTTGGAATAAACTCGGTATACTTCAAGCTGAACACCTCACATAACGTACACGTAAGTTCCGTGTACGACATATTTTCTTTAACACGTACAATCGTACACATCTACCAAATTTTTCTTTCTCATTTACAAATTCCCATTCTTTTTTTTCTGTACACAACCACACCCCGACAATAATAAATACATGTATCTCCATTACATACATGCATCATAAATTTATGACATACAAAGACATTAAATGTGACTGCAAAACTAGTCATAAGTACAAATACTATAAGAATTTTCCAACTAAACACATTAACACAACCGAGAATTTACTGCTCCCTAGGTTAGAGTCGAAAAAATCATAAAATTTGAAAAGATAAATTACTTGTTTTGAGAAAAAATTATGTTTACTTCTTGTATACATAATATACAGTAAAAAAAATTGATAAACTTCTTATATTACCCGATCGATTAATCCTTGCTTGCTTAGAAGATATGATTTGGTAACCATAAAATTAACACACTCTTCACGATCTCTATCTCCTTCCTTTAGATGTTTTTTCTCTCACTATATATAATACGTATATCACACTTCACATATAGAAAACATGATGATTGTTTGCATTAATTATAGTGGGTAATTGTCATGTCTAAACCCCACTATACACATTTTTTATATTTTTCCCTTTGTTTTATACTATAAACTGACACAAGTTAATTTTTTAATATTTTTTTATCTCTTTTGTTTTTCCTGTTGCAACCAGAAAATCACGTACAGTGAGACAACATCCTTTAACTGTGTATAGTACAATCTCATGTTGTATCTAGATTGTACACTGTTTGGTTTTCGTCCACTTACTAAAGAAGGGGTATTTTGGTCCGAAATTTATCAATTGGCTATTCCGTGAAAAGTAAGTTTGAGTTTCCCAAATTATGGTTACAAATGTGGACCCCTGGCCATTTTGTGAAAAATCTCCATATTTTAATCATACACAATTATATTCTCAGCTGTGATATGAACTTATAACTTACTTATTTCAATAACATTCTCTAGGAGGAGTTTGGTACTTAGAGCGATCAGTACAATAGTCATAGTTCATGTACTTTTTCCTCACATACACAGAAAGTTGCTGTTCGTTGTGGCTTAATCTTTGATAATTGCCTGCATTCCACCAGTAGTTGGAGGATTCACAAGCAGCAACATTATTACTCCGACCATCTATGTTGCAGCCGGATAGAGCGAAGTCTTGGAAATGGGCAATGAAAGGAGAGTATGACCAGTTAATCTTGGTCCGACCGCCATCAGTCGCTCAATCATCACTGTTGATGTCGGGATCAGCAATTAATATTTGTATTTGGAGGGTTCTTCTCAGAATGGACGAACTGAAATCTTTGAACGAACCGAAAGCAAACGAAATTGAGCTCGTCGAAAGTTTAACTCGACGAGCCGAAAATGAACGAACTGAAAGTTTGATTAAGGAATTGTTTATTATTTATTTGTAATGATTAGTCGAATGTTACTGTGCATATCCCCTAATTTTGCGGGTACAACGGCTATTTATAGTAAAAACTTCCGCTGAACAGGAATGACTGATTTGCCCCTTTCTTGCATCCATAATTCCGCTTCGACCTGACTTCTGTATCCAGGCCTTCTGCTCGAGTTGGGCCGAGAAGTGATGGGTTTGGGCCTTGGAGAGGCCCAGGCCCAACAATCACCGTTCCAGAGACTAGCCTCGACTTGCATAGGCTTTGATGGATAGCTTACGCCGTTCTCGTTTTTGTACACTCTTATTGGGATGTTGTCCACGTAAAACCTGTCAATCATCATCATCATTTCATCTCTTTTGATTGTAGAGAATATATGCACCAAATGACAAAATTTGAGATTCAATCAACAAAACTGACTATGGGAAAATTTTTATTTGCAAAAATACCTTCAAATTGGTGAAAATGTGAAACATTTTTTTTTCTTCATATTTTATAAGCTTTTCGATGATTCTTTATTTTTAAGACGTTATTTCTTCACATGATATGCAATTTACACATTATCCCACTATTTATTATAATCTATAATATAATAAAATTAAATTAAATATCGAGCTGGCTGGTTCCACCATTCTTTAGTCAAATTCCTTTATGCAGTGGCTATTATCAATTTATCATACATGGTTATATTCACTGCCAAGTTAAAGATTTAATGAGAGCATTATGGCATGTCAATACTCAGCTAGAAGACATATCACATACCTCAGCTAGAAGAGGATGCGAGTCTGGAAGTTCATAACTGCAAGATACGGAAAAACTACATAATCAAGTTTTGAATAAGTCAAGCTTTCTTTTTTTTTTTTATGATTCTTTGTCGCATAGCCTGCAAGTATTGGGAATTTGACTTCTTCCCAACTTAAGTGTAAGTACTTGGACGGCCACTTAATGATTTACTCTATCTAATATTTGGGAAATTGCGGTTTATGGGTCATTTCCAACCTAACACATGACAGATAACAGAGAATAATGAATACGTACACATGGTGTTCTGTCCTTAGCCGGCTGATATTCTTGAGCTTAGGCAATGGGGAATAGAAGCGGCTTCAGAAGTTAGTGCAACTAGAGCGGTGGACATGTCTCTGTCTTGTAATTCCGTTAATTTCTCCAAGTTACTGGTTAATGCATCCATGTTTAAGCCTCATTGCAGGAATTTCTTCAGGATCCTCAAAAAATGCATCCTCTATATCAGCTATAGTTACTTGTGCATACTCGGGCTCCGGTGATGCTGGCTTCGATAATGGGCTCACAACATGTGACCTTGTTTGCTGGTTCTGAGTGCATTATTACTTCCAACCCTTGCTCATTTTGCAATGGCTCACGCAGGTGTAGTGGCAAAGAGTTTTTATCAGGTGTCCCTTTCTCTGTACTGGGTAAAGCAAGCTTGGCACTATATAACACAAGTAAAGGTTCTAACAGGTTACTAAATTTTCGGTACCAAATCAGATGTTTTTAGAAACTGACCATTTCCATGTGCTGATTATATTTTAAACAAAAGTTTCATCAAAATTGTATTAAAGGTGTAGAGAACATGTTGTAGCACCTAGCAAACGCACTTGCAAAGTGTCTGCATTCTCCTCTCATTGGACATGCATTGCAATTAGGTTTGCTCTTTGTGCAAAACACCTGAAACAATAGTCATCACCAAGATTTAAAAATGTCGTCTGTCATGTGTCCTGCCAGTATTTTCATACAAGATATGTTTCAAATTGTTTATACATACCTTTCCAAAGGTAATCATCTGGTAGTGCAACTCATATCTGTGAGATAATAGGTATTAATCAAACTAATGAATGGGTGTATTAGACGAGGTATGAAAGAAATAACTTAATTTTGTAATTTTACGTTTGCAGTTTTATTTATTTGTGGCTCAAATAAAGCCCACGAAATATTCAGCCTTCTCCTACCTAATTAATTTAGGAGACGGGAAACTTGGTGAACAAGTCCAATTCCCCTATTAATAATAATAATAATATATATATATGTAGCATCTAAAGGTGAACATAGCAACGATTCTTTAATTAGGGTTTTCTTTTTCCTAAATCTCTAGCTTTTCGCTAAGATCGATTCGTTCATTTTGTTTTGATCATGTCTCTGCTTCTCAACCAGCCTCCGAGGTTGTACCTAGGCAAACCTTGGTTGATGAGATCCTCTCTTTGTCTCACTAATGGTTTCTCATCTTCCTCACTGCGAACCGCTCCTTGTTCCATCAACGGATGTGGAGTACTGAACGTTAGGAATGTTACTAAAGGTTGCCGCACTTATTTCGCAAAGAAGCTGCAGCTTGAAGAGGACGACGACGACTTCATGCCTGAAGATGAAATTTCGTGGCGAGCTTCCCCTAACTGGGCAGCTATTTACAAGGGCGACGGAGGAATCGTGAGACTCATTAATAATTATTCAACCAAGTCAGAACGGAGAATTATAAGGTTGCCTCCTTTTGTAGCTTTGCCTCATTGCCAAACTCAAATTGTCACCAACGTGGTCATGTCCTCATCTTATCCTGATGAAGAGGACTGTGTGGTGGCTGTCAAGTTTCTGGGACCTCAAATCAGTTTCATCCGACCTGCTGAAATCAACTCTGGTTGGACCAACGTCAAAATCGAAAACGCTTGCTTACACTTCTCCGAAGTCATGTATTCCAAGAAACATAACGTGTTTCGTATTCCCGGATCTGGAGGCCACGTCATTGGATCATGGGATGTCCACAACACACACAAGCAAACATCACCCAAGCTTCAGAGGTTGCGGCTCCGGAACCTTCCCAAGGTGACCACGACCCAACGCGAGCTTCTTGATTCTTGCTGCACGCGAACTATCTTGGTGGATTCAAAATCCACCGATGAAACTTTCTTGGTTAAGTGGTACAGGAAGACCTCTGGAAAGATCCTGAGAACAAAAGCTGTAATGGTGTTCAGGATAGACGATGATCAACTAAACGCTCTTTACACTCAAGACATTGGAGATCTCTGCATTTATCTCTTAAAATCTGAGTATTGTTGTGATTTTCCTGGTTTTGCGCCTGCCCCGTACAGCGTCAGAATCTGTGATAACCACGAGTTCTTAGCTATCGATCTGGCTGGTTCCCCCATTCTTTAGTCAAATTTCGCTAGTAAAAATATGGACTAGTAGTTTGAATTAATTTTATTCTGAGTCTGTCTTCTCCTTTAAATGTAGAATATGTTTAAACTATATCCAATTAACAGCAATATCATTCATTCAATCGAGATGCTTTTATGTCCAATGTGCAAGTATTTGTGTGGTTACCTTTATGCAGTGGCTATTAATATCGGATGGAAAATATTAATGTTGATTGAATTTTAATGAAGATTTGATAGTGGATTTAAGTGGATTAATGTAATAGTACAATAACTTTTTTTTTTTTTTAATCTAAATATGAAAACTTTTTGACGAAATAACTAAAAATTTGTGTTAAAATTTCACTTTCATGGATAGTTTCGAACTTCGATGGACATTGTTGGAGAGTGATTTAGCACCACTCAGTTAATCTGGGTTGAACCGGGATTTACCTCAATTGAACCAACAATTTCATCTCACAAAAACCACAACTGACCTCGTCAGTTCGACCGGAGGCGAGCTCGTCGTCTTTGAGCTCGGGACGGATCCAAGTCAAAGATAAGGCAGAATATTTTGGATATTCGAAAATCATTCGAGAAGATTTCGACTAACAACTCATGGAAAACAGTATTTGATGCTATAGAGAAGACTTAGGAAAGAAGATATGCAGATCTAGGGCATCACGACTAGCAAGCTAGCTATAAAAAGGGGGTCTCAGCTCCTTCACAAGGGATCAGCAATTTTTACTCTCAAGAACTCTAATTTGATCATTAGTACAGCTTCTTTGTTCTTCAAGTTATCTTGTTAACAGAGAGTTTGATCTCAAATCAATAAAGAAACCAGTTTTCTATTGTGTTCATTGCTATTCGATTTCGGTTCTCGATATCTAGTACTCACAATTTGGCGTTGCCTGAGAGATCTCTAAGCGGAAACCTCCGTAACTTCAACCACCGACAGCCCCGACGGTATATCAGTCACCAGATGACGGGAACGCCGCCGCCATCGCCGAAAGACCAGATGACAACCCGGCACGTTGAACCCTCGGGGAGGGGCAGTGAAGAACAAGCCAACAACGGCAGAAATTCAAACCCCCAAATCGACCTGACTGGAGAAGTCAACGGATCTGGAGCCATCGACGCGACCGCGGCCAACAAAGACCCTAGTCTATCGAACACCGAAACCACCGGGAACGGAAATGGCGACAACGGCCGTACGACCGAGCGCGATGCAGTTACCCCAGCCTTGTTCCAAAACATGATGCAGCAGCTCGTCGAGCGGTTCGACAAACAGAGCCACGACATCAGGAGAAGCAACCAGCAAATCGAGCAAGTTGCGCAGAGCATGCATCCACCTAAGCGACCCGGATCCGTCCGTAGGAGGCTCGAATTCTCAGAAGACGACATTATCAGGAATCTCAATGGAGAGTTCGACCGGATCGAACGAAACACCGCCGGGAACGGGCGGTCAGAAGATCTGCCTGCAAGGCTGCCAACGGCCGCACCCCCGTCAATCGGAACGGCTCAACAACCGAAGGAACTATCAACGGCGAAAACGAGTTACATCGCAACGAGCTCGAGGGAATGAAACACGAACTCAAAGACATACAATCTAGGATGCACCGCGTGACAAGCTGATGAGTCTTATTTTTATCGTTTTTAGTCTTTGTTTTAGGATTGTATTTTGAGTCAACTAACCTATATTAGATAGATATTAGGACTATTTGCTTTACTTAGTGATTTACAGGTTTACAAAGAGAATATTGAGAAAGGAAGGATTTTGGATCAAATAAGAGTGCAAATGGGCTAAGCATGAAGAAGTGGGCCAATCGTGAAGAAATAAAGAAGGATCGATCGATCCCACCTGAGGATCGATCGATCCCTGAAGAAATGCGGCACCGACTGACCAGGCCCATGGACCGTTCGATCCACTCAAGAGTTCTGGCCCAAGACGAGAAAAAGACTTAGGATCGACCGATCCTACCTGAGGATCGATCGATCCCCGCTTGCCTCTTCTCCAAGATTTTCCATTTTTCGTTTTTTCCATTTTCTCTCTTGTTTTTCTTTTGCGGCCTCTCTCCCTTTACTATATAAAGAGGGGCTCGCCTCTTGTACAAACACACAATTCATTCTCTCCCTTTTAGAGTTTGTAAGAGATTCCTATCTCAATACACTCTTAGTTTTATTTTATAAAGATGTCTCTTTTTAGTTTCATCTTTGCTTTAGTTTTTATGTTTGAGTAGTTTCCTTATTAGGCTAGGGTTTCTCTGAAGGGATGTGACCGATTATTAGGTTGTTAGTTTGGGAATTTATTTTATAGTTTTTCTTCTATGTTGTTCTTAATGCTTAGGGCTTGAGTAGCTAACTTGTTCTAAGATCTTAGGTGGTTAGTTTGGACACGAGAGTGCGGTTAGTCACCAGAATCAGCATAGTAGAGCAAGGTGTGATTCCATGGCGACGAGAGTCATAACCATGGCACCTTGTGAACATATCAATCTTGCTATTAATGCTAGTTTTACTTTATTAGGAGGGCTCGTGATGCGAAAGCGACTTGTCTATTCTTTAATTTAGTATTGCTAAGTAGGCACGTGATGCGAAAGCGACTTGCCACTACAATTGTGAATTGAGTTCTAGAACATATCTTAATATTTCCTGTTTATTGATTTAATTGTTTCGTCACATCCCGGATGGTTTCCCTATGCCTAATATTCTTTAATTATTTATTTGCTTTGCTTTATTTTCGCTAGGTCGTTAGAAAACAAAACTATTATTTTATTTGTCTTAGCTTAATTTAATCTAGGAATTTAAAGTGTATCTCTGGTCTCTGTGGATTCGACCCTAAAGTACTACTATGATTACCGTTTTGATCCGGTATAGTGTATGATATGTTTATTTGTTTCGTGATGATCAAATTGGCGCCGTTGCCGGGGACCAATAGATACCTTTAGAGTTTTAGAATTGAATTTAGTCTAAGATTTTACTTTTTGTACATTACTAATTATTTTATTTTCTTTTCTTTCAGGTGCATGCAATTAAGAAGCCACAAGGCTACGGATTTGGTTGCACTTTCTAACGAAGAGCTAGGTCGTTTGGAACGAAGCAAAGGAAAAGCTACCAGGTCTGCTGAGATGAATCCCCAGGATGTGCTACCAGAAGGAGCTAACCCACCTGTCTTTTCAGCTGCTGAAGGAGGGAACAATCCTCCAAACGTCCAGCCTATTGCTGCCGGACCGGTCGGTCTAAAACTCGGACCGGTCGATCCTCGTGCTGCCGGACTGATCGATCCACCCCCTGGACCGGTCGATCCTCTTGCGGCTGCACAACATGCTCGTACGCTTGGCGAGCAAGATACTCCGGACCGCTTCTATGCCAACCGGTCTGCGCTTCGTCCTCCGAATCCCACACGTCAGGACTATGAGATCAAGTATAGCTTGATCAATCTTGTCCAAAACCGATGCTTCAACGGTTTGGCCACGAAGAACCCGATGGAACAGATCGAGGCATTTGAAGCATTGTGCAATACCACGAAGGCTAATGGAGTTCCTTACGACTACCTGAGGCTGACTTTGTTCAAGTTCTTACTTACGGATAAGGCGTTGCGATGGCTCAAGATGTTGGAGCCCGGTTCCATTACCACATGGGAAGAGTGTCGTGCTAAGTTTCTGAATCACTTCTATACGATGGCCCGATCGGCACGTATGAGGAACCAAATCGTTGCTTTTAAGCAAAAGGCAACCGAGACTTTCAATGAGGCTTGGGAACGATTCAAGGAGTACGTGAAGGACTGCCCCCATCACGGCTACACTCAAGAGAGCCTCATGACCACTTTCTATGGCGAGATTGATACTCAATATCATATGGCCCTTGACACTGTAAGCAAGGGAGATTTCTCGACCAATACCGTGGTACAAGCAAGAGCACTTATCAAGAACTTGACAAGGAGTAATAGTGACCATGCTCCGGAGTATGACCGATCGGTGAAAGTAAAAGCTGTGGAGACAGAAGGTTAACCTTCTTCTTGCGCATGAGCAACAACCGGTGCAAGTTTGTGGGAGTGAAGAAGATGATGACTTGGAAGAGCTTAACTACGTTGGAGGCTACCGTGGTTTCAATCCCAATTACCGGAACCACCCTAATCTCTCCTATCGAAGCAACAACGTGGAGAATCCTCAAGACGTAGTCTACCCTCAACGCCAACAAGGAGCTTTCAACAAGCCACCCTTGCCTACTAGCTACCCGCCTAAGTCAGCTGCCCCTCAGGAGAACAAGCTGGAAACGATGATGCATTCTCTGATTAAGAGTCACAAAAAGAGTGCATCCGAGATCAATGCAAAGATTGATGGTATGTATGGCGATCTTAATGGGAAATTCAAGACTTTGGCGACGAGAGTTGATTCGTTGGATCAAAGGGTTTCTTCCATGGCTTCCAGCTCCAAAGGGAAAGAAGCTTGTAATGCTGTTATGGCTCGTTCTAGAGTCAATACGAGCTTCAAGTCGGATGTGCATGGTGATTTATCGAGTTTTCAGAAGCCAGGATCGACCGATCTCTTCTCCAGATCGATCGATCCGCCTGCTGGTTTCACTCTGCTGACCCGAGAGGTCAGATCGACCGATCCTACCCTGGATCGATCGATCCGTGCTGCTGTTTCAAACAATTCCGACTTGTTTTCAAATGGGAGTGATGCACACTTCATTGCTAAGGCTGATGTACTTCCCTACAGACCTCAGAGCCCTTATCCATCGATGCCTAAGGCCAAGATCAATGAAAAGCAGTACAATAGGTTCAAGACCATCATTGGCGAGTTGATAAAAGAAGCCACATTCTCCGAAGCTTTAAGAGATCTACCGTTCCTAAAGAAGATATGCAGATATGTTATCGATGGAGTCGAAGACCCTGCAGAAGTTGATGCCTATTTAGCAAAACGAAAAGAGGCTAGAGCCCCAAAGCTTGTCAGGGTGGAAAAACAAGAAGATCCGGGCAAGTTTGTGGTGCCGTGTTCGATTGATGGAGAAGTTTTCAACAATTCCCTGTGTGATTCGGGTTCAAGTGTGAATGTCATGTCTATGGCAACCGTTCGTCGGCTTGATCTCCAAGGGATGAAGACTCCTCAATGCTCGTTGAAGTTTGTTAATGCATCCACAACAACTCCGCAAGGCTTTATAGGTGACGTGGAAGTGCGAATTGGCAACCACCTAGTGCCCACCGACTTCCATGTGATAGAGATGAGTGGAGGATCCGAGACTCCTTTGATCTTGGGACGTGCTTTCTTGACCACGGTTGGAGCCGTGTTTGACCTTGAAGAACCCAAGATGACCTTCACCAAGATTGACAAAAATGTAGCTTATTATCCGGTGCTCGAAGCCAATCGTTTGGGATCTAACTTTGTCGAAGTGTGTATGGTGCGAATGAAGAAGACGCCTAGCATCCGTGTAGATCGACAATGGCTTTACTCTCCACGCAAGACCGAAGTTGTCACGAGGAATTGCAATTGCAACCCTCCATGTTTTGACGCAACCGAAAACCAAGAAGGAATGCAAGATGAGATTCATCCACATGATCTCAATATGTTCGAGATGCGAGTGAGGATGGTACCGGCCGATTATAGTTTCGAAGAAGCTTGGTTCAATTATCCTTGTTTGCAAAGATGTTTTTGGAGAAGTAGAGAACCTCTCTACACCATCGAAGCTCACTTCTATAGGGCGCGTGAGAAGAACAAGGAGAGGAGATGTCTCGTCAAGATGGAAGATCATGGATGCTTCGTGATTCCATGTGCTATCAATGGTACCTCGGTGTACAATTGTCTTTGTGATTCGGGAGCCGGGACAAGTGTGATTCCTACCACCATAGCTTCTCGATGCGGGATCACCGATTGCTTTCCATCCGCAACAAACCTCTATATGGCCGACGAATCCATGGTTGTACCAAGAGGCGAACTCCACGATGAGATGGTGAGAATTGGCAATATGGATGTCCCCACGGATTTCAAAGTTGTGGATGTGCCCGGGAAGCGTCAACAAGTCATCTTCGGAAGATCTTTCTTGAACACTGTTGGAGCCGTCATGGATATCCCCAACCACCGAGTGTGCTTTGCCAACATTGACAAAAGGGTTTTCTATCGCATAAAGCTAAGGGAGAACGGGGTTCGACCTATTCGTATCGAAGAGGCAAGCCGAAGCGTGAGCATCTCAGGGGAGCGAGTGGAGATTCCAAAGACTCGTTCACAAGCCTAGCAGACGGAAAGTCAAGCTATATACTTAAAACAAGCGCTTCCGGGAGGCAACCCGATGATTTTGTACTAACTATTATGTTTTGAGCTTTTGGTTTTTGTTTCTTTTGCTTTTAAATTTAAGACTATTTATATTTGAGGATTTTTAATCAGTGGATCATTGAGGATTCCTAAGTGTTGCAGAAATAGGTTTTGATCGCATTAAGATGCGAAATTTTGGTGAACAGACACTTATGATCGATTGATCCTCACTCAGGATCGATCGATCTCACCTGGAAAACGAACTGAGGAATAGAAGCCTCGGGATCGACCGATCTACACCAAGGATCTATCGATCCCGACCCATGTATTTCGAAAAAAAAAATGATTTTCCTGTTTGGACCGGTTTGCCACTTGATCCAAACCGGTTTAAACCGGTTTTTGGGGACAAAACTCGCCCTAGGGATCGAGCCCTCCATCTTCTTCCTCCTTCCTCTCCTCCATTGTTGCATCTTTGAGCTCCCCATTCTCTCTCATTTCTCCATCGATTTTGGCCATTCTTTAGTGTAAATTGTCTAGTTTTTTGTGCTCTATCCGATCCACCTATACCCAACCTCGATTGATCAAGGTAACAGATTTCGAAATTTTTGAGCTTGCATGGAATTTCGGGTTTCTCTTTTGTTTTAGAGAAAACCTTAGTTCTTCATCATATCTCATGGAATTTGATCACACTAGGGTGTTAGAATGGTTATAGACTTACTAGGACAACTACACACAATCAATTTTGCTTCACATGTTGAGAGTTTTCGGATTTCAAGTGTTATGCATGTGTAAATCAATTGCGATTGATATTAGAATTTATCGATGGAGTTTCTCGCCACACTGCAGGTCCATTTCCCGACGGATCCACTTGATGCCACAGATGCTTTCATCTTATTCTTCCTATCCAGGCAGCATTTTACCGTCACACTTCTCCAGTTGTATGAGATCTATGGGTTCCCGCCTCGCGAGAAGACCCAGTTTGATGGCATCACTGACCCTTCTGCATTCTGGCAGACCTTTGGGTCCGGCGAGTACGTTTCTCGAGGTGCCAAGCATGCACTTATCCGCAACCCAGTGATCCGTCTGGCGGTCCGCTTCATGAGCAGCACCATCTTTACCCGTGCTGAGACGGGTACTTTGCAGCTACCTGAACTCGCCATGTGCTTCTATGGCCTTCATCCGTTCATCACTGACCGTACCACGACCAACTACAACAAGACGCATCGCGTCAACTTCGCCGCATTACTTGTCCGGGAGTTCATCCAGGTGGCGAAGCAGGCACTTCGTTCTAAGAAGAAGGTGATCATGATAGGGAGCTTGGTGACTCCCATTATCACCCATTGTCGCTTCAACATCGCACCGCCCGTTCCTGAGCATAGGGCGCGATTCATTGACAGGGAGCACCTCTACGCCAGCGAGATTCTCATCCGTCACTCGCTTGCTTATCGTTTCCTGGGTTCTGATGGAGTCTACAGGTACATCCGCCTGCCCTGTGTTGATCTCACATCTCTCGCTATTCCAGGCAACATTGCCTTTGATCCGCCTGCTGGGGCGCTTTGTGAGAGACCTATCCCGTCGAAGACTAGTGGTGTTAGGAGAGCAGCTCGTACCAGACATGTTGACGAGGCTGGCCCTTCTCAGCCTTCTACTTCTCAGCCTCCACCACTTCAGCCGTTCTCTGGCCAGGTACCACCTTTTGAGCTTGATGTGAGCGCTTACACCGCTACAGATCCGCCAGAGCTGACTACGGAGATGGAGCGTTGGGTCTGCGAGACGACCAAGAAGAACAACACTCTGCTGACCAAGATTGCCACTTGGTTATGTTGTGTCGCACCACCACCACCTCCACGCGTGCCTACACCAGTCCACGTGTCTGACCCTGAGGACGGTGCCTTTGCTGGTGTTTCTGCTGTTCGCACTACTGATGATGAGGATTATTCTTCCGACCCGTCTGGTTGATCCTTTACATGGCGTTCTTCACCTAGCCATGATGATTCGGAGACTAGTGCACCAGGAGACTTTCGCATCCGTCCAAGGAGGAAGACCGGCGATGGAGACACTCCCCCATCTCTCTAGACTCGTATCCACTGGTTTTATCCTCTGTATAATATTCTTTTAGTTTATTTTTGAACTTATGTATTTTTTCTTTTCGGTTTTGTGTTACTAACGGTAGGACCGACCGATCCCTCACCGGGACGGTGTGAAATAAGTCTGGAGGGATGTGTAAACATTATGCTAACATTTTTATTTGAGTCGTTTTATTGAGTCAAAATGGTTTGGAACTTAAAACTTCTTTTGTGAATCGTGTGTTCGTACTAATATCTTCTGCTATCCGTCATGATTATTCTTTTGAAGAGCCGAAAATTAGAACGCCATTAGCCGAACAACTCACCAGAAGTCTCTATCTCTTGGAAATCCGATTGACACGACGTTGACTCCACCCGTGAAAAGACGCTAATTTGTACTTAATCTTCTCAACTTGGGGCTTGGTATACATCGAACGCGACCTCTGACTCAAGGCTTTCCAAGACGCGCATAACTTCTAAAAAGTATGGTTTCTCGCTCTCCTCCCAAAGAAAAAGAAAGAAAAGAGAAAAGAAAAGGGATATGGTAAACAAAGAAGTGGGCTGAGGGATGCATGGTTACCCCCTTGCATACTTCAGATTCATGAAAACCAACCCCGGACTAAAGAGAAAAAGAGAAAAGAGATCGATAGAAAAAATAGAATGATACCTTAAAGAAGGGAGAAATCGATCTCTATGAAGTAAAAAGGGGAGAGGAGAAAAGGACCATAAGAAGAATGTCTTGGGAGCTAGAGGAAAGTGAGCGTCTACGCGATCTTTGATTGATACTCCCTCATTGAGACCACATGCTTGTAAAGAATGAATATAGGGAGTCAACAATGGAGATTTTGGAGCTTCCTTGAGATCTCGAGACATTAGTACGGAGAGTTGCTAAGCCAATGGTTAGTACATGTTGTAAGCTCAAATCCCTTGAGTGATGGATTGGCGGACGATGTACGGAGATTCTCGAGAAGTCGTAAGTTCTTGTTTTCAAACCTTTCCTTTAAGATTTGTGTTTACGATTGTTCTTGCTTGAGGACAAGCAAAGATTCAAGTCTGGGGGAATTGATGAGTCTTATTTTTATCGTTTTTAGTCTTTGTTTTAGGATTGTATTTTGAGTCAACTAACCTATATTAGATAGATATTAGGACTATTTGCTTTACTTAGTGATTTACAGGTTTACAAAGAGAATATTGAGAAAGGAAGGATTTTGGATCAAATAAGAGTGCAAATGGGCTAATCATGAAGAAGTGGGCCAATCGTGAAGAAATGAAGAAGGATCGATCGATCCCACCAGAGGATCGATTGATCCCTGAAGAAATGCGGCACCGACTGACCAGGCCCATGGACCGTTCGATCCACTCAAGAGTTCTGGCCCAAGACGAGAAAAAGACTTAGGATCGACCGATCCTACCTGAGGATCGATCGATCCCCGCTTGCCTCTTCTCCAAGTTTGTAAGAGATTCCTATCTCAATACACTCTTAGTTTTATTTTATAAAGATGTCTCTTTTTAGTTTCATCTTTGCTTTAGTTTTTATGTTTGAGTAGTTTCCTTATTAGGCTAGGGTTTCTCTGAAGGGATGTGACCGATTATTAGGTTGTTAGTTTGGGAATTTATTTTATAGTTCTTCTTCTATGTTGTTCTTAATGCTTAGGGCTTGAGTAGCTAACTTATTCTAAGATCTTAGGTGGTTAGTTTGGACACGAGAGTGCGGTTAGTCACCAGAATCAGCATAGTAGAGCAAGGTGTGATTCCATGGCGACGAGAGTCATAACCATGGCACCTTGTAAACATATCAATCTTGCTATTAATGCTAGTTTTACTTTATTAGGAGGGCTCGTGATGCGAAAGCGACTTGTCTATTCTTTAATTTAGTATTGCTAAGTAGGCACGTGATGCGAAAGCGACTTGCCACTACAATTGTGAATTGAGTTCTAGAACATATCTTAATATTTCCTGTTAATTGATTTAATTGTTTCGTCACATCCCGGATGGTTTCCCTATGCCTAATATTCTTTAATTATTTATTTGCTTTGCTTTATTTTCGCTAGGTCGTTAGAAAACAAAACTATTATTTTATTTGTCTTAGCTTAATTTAATCTAGGAATTTAAAGTGTATCTCTGGTCTCTGTGGATTCGACCCTAAAGTACTACTATGATTACCGTTTTGATCCGGTATAGTGTATGATAGGTTTATTTGTTTCGTGATGATCACAAGCGCAGCTCCCGAGATCGACAGGGTCCTGGCCCTAACGCGACGAACTCCCTTCACCCAGCGAATCACGCGTGTTCCTGTTCCACCTACCAAGCTCAAGCTCCCGCTCTACGCTGGAAAAGATGATCCGAGCCAGTTCCTCACAAAGTTCATGTATGCGGCGAATCGGGCTCACTTCAAACTGGAGGAAAGAAACGCCGGTCAGTGCCAAATATTTGTCAAATCCCTCAGCGGAGACGCACTGACCTGGTTTTCGAGGCTTGATCCGAACTCGATCAGTTCATTCTACGAGCTGTCGACGGCCTTCGTCAAGCACTACTCCATGTACATCAAACAAGGTGCCTCTAACGCCGATATGTGGAACGTAATCCAAGGACCAACGGAGTCGCTCAGAGCCTTCATCGACCGATTCAAGGAAGTGATAGCCCGTGTGGCGGTGACAGACGATGCTGCCATAGCTGCACTCAAACAGAACACGTGGTACAAATCCCGAATCCGAGACGAATTTGTCCTGAGAGAACCCGAGTCTCTCCAAGATCTCCTTCACAAAGCCACGAGGTACATCAACTTGGACGAAGAGACGACCATCCTAGCCAAAAAACACGCTCCCCCAAGAGCTTCTTCAGCCAAAGAAAAAGCTAAGGAAGAGTATCGAGAGCCAAGTTAGCACTACGATAAAGATTACAAGGAGAACAAAGATCGGAGGATAACCTCTTGCGCAGTCGAAAGCGACTGAGGTCGATCATACCCTTGGAACAAAAGGTGGAACACCTGGAGCCGGGACGATGCAGATCCGAATGCGTACTGCACATACCATCAAATGAACGGGCATTCCACAGAGAACTGCCGACAACTCAAGCACTCCCTCTTCTGCGGATACCAGTTCGGGGAAATACGTGTTGAACCATCCAAGAAAGATCGCCCCGATCACGACGAAAAAAATAAACCAGAAGAAAACACCAAGAAACCGTGGTCAGAAGATAAGGAGCGCAATACAGATAATGCCCGAGCTGAGAGCAACAACCAAGGCCGAGACCGGGGAGCTGAAAACCTCCCCGAACCACCTAAGCTAAGACGCGATGAAAGGTCGAAACAAGAGGATCCTCCGCCATGCCAGAGGATTAACATGATCATGGGAGGCCTGCTCGACTGCAACGACTCTCTCACATCCATCCGAAAAAGGGAAAGACAAGTCTACCACGCTCAAGACGGGCCTCCGGAAGCCTGATGAGTCTTATTTTTATCGTTTTTAGTATATGTTTTAGGATTGTATTTTGAGTTAACTAACCTATATTAGATAGATATTAGGACTATTTGCTTTACTTAGTGATTTACAGGTCGAAAGAGAGAATATTGGAAAAGAAAGGAATTTGGACCGATTAAGCATGGAAATGGGCCAAGCATGAAGAAGTGGGCCAATCGTGAAGAAATGAAGACGGATCGACCGATCATACCCAAGGATCGATCGATCAATCCTTGAAGATTTGCGGCACCGATCAACCAGGCCCATGGACCGCTCGATCCAATCAAGATTTTTAGGCCCAAGATGAAGAAAGTCGGTGGGATCGACCGATCCAACCCGAGGATCGATCGATCCCCGCTTGCCGACTCTCCAAGGATTTCCATTTTTCTTCTTTCCATTTTCGCTTCTGTTTTCCATTTGCGACCCCTCTCCTTTTACTATATAAAGGGGGGCTCGACCTTGTATTACAACACACAATTCATTCTACAGTTTTTTGAGTTTGTAAGAGATTCACATCTCAATACACTCTTAGTTTTATTTTATAAAGATGTCTCTTTTCAGTTTCATCTTTGTTCTAGTTTTTATGTTTGAGTAGTTTCCTTATTAGGCTAGGGTTACTCTGAAGGGATGTGACCGATTATTAGGTTGTTAGTTTGGGAATTTATTTTATATTTCTTCTTCTATGTTGTTCTTAATGCTAGGGCTTGAGTAGCTAACTTGTTCTAGATCATAGGTGATTAATCGTGGCATCAGAAGTGCTGTTTAGTTGCTGGAACTAGTATAGTCGAGCAAGGTGATCCATGGCCAACGATGGTTGTAGTCACGGCACTTTGTGAACATATCAATCTTGTTATTATTAATGCTAGTCTTACTTTGTTAGGATCACGCGAGAGCCATTTTCTAATTTAGTATTGCTAAGTTAGGTATTTATGCGATATCGACTTGCCTTTATTATCGTGAATTGAGTTCAAGAACATTTCTTAATATTTCCAATTTAATTGAGTTAATTCTTTTGTCACATTCAGGATGGTTTCCCTATGCCTAATATTTGTTTATTATTATTTGCTTATTTTATTTTCTCGTTAGGTTGTTAGAAAAACAAAAGTTTTATTTTGTCTTAGCTTAATTTAATCTATAAATTTTAAAGTGTATCTCTGATCTCTGTGGATTCGTCCCTAAAGTACTACTATGATTACCGTTTTGATCCGGTATAGTGTATGATATGTTTTATTATTTGAGCAAAGATCAAATTGGCACCGTTGCCGGGGACCAATAGATGCCTTTAGAGTTTTACAATTGAATTTAGTCTAAGATTTTATTTTTCGTATTAGACTAACTATTTCTATTTTCTTTTTAGGTGTATGCAAACAAGGAGCCACAAGGCTACTGATTTGGTTGCACTTTCTAACGAAGAGCTAGGTCATTTGGAACGAAGAAGAAGAACCAACTCCGAACCAGCTGAGATGAATCCCCAAGACGTGCTACCAGCAGGAGCCAACCAAGGTGGCAACAACCTGCCACCACCTATCTTGCCTGAAGGAGGGAACAATCCTCTGAATGTCTTGCCCGCTGCTGTCAGACCGGTCGGTCTACAACTCGGACCGGTCGATCCTCGTGGTGTCGGACCGAACGTTCCACCCCCTGGACCGGTCGATCCTCTCGCTAATGCACAACCTGCTCGGACTCTTGGCGAGCAGGACATACCGGATCGTTTCTACGCGAACCGGTCTGCGCTTCGTCCTCCAAATCCAACACTTCAGGACTACAAAATCAAGTATAACTTGATCTACCTTGTCCAAAACTGGTGCTTTAACGGTTTGGCTACGGAGAACCCGATGGACCACATCGAGGCATTTGAAGCGTTGTGCAATACCACCAAAGCCAATGGGGTTCCCTATGATTATCTGAGGCTGACTTTGTTCAAGTTCTCTCTTGCGGATAAGACATTGCGATGGCTCAAGACGTTGGAACCCGGTTCGATAACTACTTGGGAGGCGTGTCGTGCGAAGTTTCTAAATCACTTATACACAAAGACTAGATCGGCGCGTATGAGGAACTAAATTGCTGCCTTCAAGCAAAAGGCAACCGAGACCTTCAATGAAGCATGGGAGCGATTCAAAGAGTACGTGAAGGATTGCCCACACCATGGCTTCACACAAGAGAGCCTCATGACCACTTTCTATGGCGGTATTGACACTCAATACCAAATGGCTTTGGATACTGCAAGTAAAGGTGACTTCTCAACCAACACCATGGTGCAAGCAACGTCGGTCATCGAAAACTTGGCTCGAAGCAATAGCGACCATGCTCCGGAGTATGATCGTTTGGTGAAGGTGAAGTCGGTGGAGACAGAAGCGCTTAAGGATCTCACTCAAAAGGTGAATCTCCTACTAGCACGTGAGCAACAAACTATCAAAGCATGTGAGGTGATGAAGAGGAAGACTTGGAGGAGCTCAATTACGTTGTGGTTACCGTGGTTTCAACCCCAATTATCGAAACCACCCTAACCTCTCCTATCGGAGCAACAACGTAGAGAGCCCACAAACCAACCGCGTTTGCTAACTACCCGCCAAAGCCAGCTACTCCTCAAGAGAACAAGCTGGAGACTATGATGCACTCTCTGATCGAGAGCCACAAAAAGAGTGCATCCGAGATCAATGCTAAGATAGACGGGATGTATGGTGACCTAAATGGGAAGTTCACCACTTTGGCGACAAGGGTTGATTCGTTGAATAAAAGAGTCTCAACCATTGCTTCCAGCTCTAAGGGGAAAGAAACTTGTAATGCTGTCATGGCTCATTCTGGAGCTAATACAAGTTTCAACTCGGATGTGTTTAGAGAAATTTTGAGTTTTCATAGACCAGGATCGATCGATCCCATGTCCAGATCGATCGATCCTCCGTCTGGTTTCACTCTACTGACCCGAGAAGTCAGATCGACCGATCCTACCTCAGATCGATCGATCTGTTCTGCTGTTTCAGGCGTCTCCGACTCATTTTTAAATGAGGATGATGCGCACTTTGTTGCTAAGGCTGATGTGCTCCCCTACGGGCCTCAAAGTCCCTACCCATTGTTACCTAAGGGCAAGATTGACGAAAAGAAGTACAATAGGTTCAAGAATATCATTGGCGAATTGATGAAGGAAGCCACACTTTCCGAAGCTTTAGGAGACCTACCGTTTTTAAAGAAGATCTGCAGGGATGTTCTCAATGGTACTGAAGACCCTTCAGAAGTAGATGCTTACTTGGCGAAACGAAAGAAGGCTAGAGCTCCAAAACTTGTCAAGGTAGAGAAGCTTGAGGATCCGGGCAAGTTTGTGGTGCCGTGTTCGGTTGATGGTGAGGTTTTCACCAACTCCCTGTATGATTCGGGGTCAAGCGTGAACGTGATGTCTATAGCAACCGTTCGAAGGCTTGATCTCCAAGGGATGGTGACCTCACAATGCTCATTAAAGTTCGCTAATGCTTCCACGACGACTCCTCAAGGTTTCATTGGTGATATGGAGGTGCATATGATGGAAATGAGTGGAGGTTCGGAAACTCCTCTAATCTTGGGACGTGCTTTCTTGACCACGGTTGGGGCCGTGTTTGACCTTGAAGAATCCAAGATGACTTTCACTAAGATCGACAAGAATGTGGCCTACTATCCGGTGCTCGAGGCTACTCGTCCGGGATCCAACCTTGCCGATGTGTTCGTAGTGATGAAGAGAACGCCTCGTATCCATGTGAATAGACAGTGGCCTTTCCCTCCGCATACTACCGAGGTTGTCAAGAGGAATTGCAATTGCAACCCTCCATGTTTTGATCCCACCGAAAACCAAGAAGGAATGCGAGATGAGATTCATCCACATGATCTCAACATGTTCGAGATGCGAGTGAAGATGGTGCCGAAGGATTATAGTTTCGAGTGAAGATGGTGCCAGACGATTTTGTTTCTTTTGATTTTTAAAGTTAAAAATATTTATAATTTTGAAGATTTTATCAGTGGATCAACATGAGAATACCTAAGTGTTTCAGGAATAGGTTTTAGTCGCATTAAGATGCGAATTTTTGGTGATCAGACACTTAGGACCGATCGATCTATACACAAGATCGATCGGTCTCGCCTGGAGTTTGAACCGAGGGGCAGAAGCCTCGGGATTGACCGATCTGCACCATAGATCGATCGATCCGGACTCAGGTATTTCGAAAAAACTTGGATTTTCCGGTTTGAATCGGTTTATCACTTTATTCAAACTGGTTTAAACCAGTTTTTGGGACATAAAATCGATGGAGAACCGAGCTCTCTCTCTTCTCCATCGATCCCTCTCCTCCATAGCTCTCTCTCTCTAGAACTTTAATCATCAAAATCTCTCTCAATTCTCCATTGTTTTTGTTGATTCTTGGTGCTAAATCACACTAATTTTCGTGCTCTAACTGATCCCCTTATACCCAGCTTAATTCGATCAAGGTACAGAATTCGAATTTTTGAAAAAGATTTTGGGTTTTTACACTTTTGGGTGTAAGAGCTTTCTAATCTCGTGGAGTTAAGTTGAATTAGGTTGTTGGGAATGCTATAGGACTGTTAGTTTCTCTATTTTGAAGTGCATTTGATTTGATTGTGAGAAACTTGAAAATTTCGTGTGATAAACACTAGGAATTCGATTTTTAGAGGTTTAGAAATGCAATTTGATGAATTGAGAGAGACGATTGAGTTCGGGGGAGTGATTATTGCTGGTTGCATGTGTTTAATGCCATTGCATTTATCGATTTTTCTGTTTTGCATTTCGCGAGTGCGATAGAGAATTCGATTTTATGTTTAATTGGATGTTGTTGCTTGCGTCGCACTGTTTTAATTCTATAAGTTTCTAAAATCATTTTGATTAAGCTTTGTGAATTGTTCTCATTTGTGTGTGAGTGTTTTCACTTTTTAGGAAATGGCTCCAAGACGACATAGTGGCAAGGAACCAGCCACCGGAAAGCTAGAGTGGACTCAAAAGAACCAGGATGACACATCCGCGCTCCGTGATTGCAAGTTTGAGCCCACCCGGTTTCTAGAGACCGACGTTCTAAGAGCTATGGGCATTCTCGATGATGTTTTGGAGTTCCTGCGCAATGCTGGCTTCGGTTCCCTTCCGGAAAAGCGATGGGATCTTTATCCCAATGCCGCAGCCGAGTTTTTCGCCACACTGCATGCCCATTTCTCGACGGACCAGCTTGATGCCACCGACGCTTACATCTCCTTTTTCCTCTCTAGGAGATATTTCACCATCACACTCCACCAGTTGTGTGATATCTATGGGTTCCCGCGTCGCGAGAAGACCCAGTTTGATGGCATCACTGACCCTTCTGCATTCTGGCAGACTTTTGGGTCTGGTGAGTATATTTCTCGGGGGGCCAAGCAGGCGCTTATATGGAACCCGGCGCTTCGATTAACGGTTCGCTTCATGAGCAGCACCATCTTTGCCCGTGCAGAGATGGGTACTTTGCAACTACCGGAGCTCTCCATGTGTTTCTATAGGCTCCATCGTTTCATCACCGACCCCACCGCGGCCAACTACAACAAGATGCACCGCGTCAACTTTGCCGCCTGACTAGTCCAGGAGTTCATCCAGGTAGCCAAGAACGCGCTGAGGTCTAAGAAGAAGGCGATTCTGATCGGGAGTTTGGTGACTCCCATTATCACCCATTTTCGTTTCAATGTCGCGCCTCCACCAGAGCACAAGGTGTGATTTCTCGACAGGGAGCACCTTTACGCGAGCGAGATCCTCATTCACCACTCGCTGGTCTATCGTTTCCAGGGCCATGATGGGATCTACAGGTACATTCGCCTTCCCCGCTCTGAGTACACCTCTCTTGCTACACCTAGCAACATTGCCTTTGATCCGCCTGCTGAGGCGCTTTGCAAGAGACCAATCCCGCCGAAGACCAGTGGCGTCCAGAGGACCACGCGCACTAGACGCCTAGATGAGGCTGGCCCTTCTCAGCCTTCTGCTCCTGAGCTACCGCCATTTCAGCCATTCTCCGGCCAGGTGCCTCCATTTGAGCTTGATGTGAGCGCTTATACCGCTACGGATCTACATGCGGAGCCGACTACGGAGTTTGAGCGTTGGGTCTGCGACACGACCAAGAAGAACAACACCTTGCTGACGAAGATAGCTACTTGGCTCTGCTGCGTCGCACCACCACCACCATCACCTCCATGCGAGCCTACACCGGTCCACGAGTCTGACCCTGAGGACGCTACCTTTGCTGGCGTTTCTGCTGTTTGCGCTGATGATGACGAGGAGTACTCTTCTGATCCGTCTGGCCGGTCCCTTACATGGCGTTCTTCATCTAGCCATGAACACTCCCCCGTCTAATTAGACCCCTCTCCACTGGTTCTATCCTCTGTACTATATATTTTTAGTTTCTTTTTGAACTTATGTATTTTTGTATTTGGATTTGTATCTCTAACGGTAGGATCGGCCGGTCCCTTACCGGGACATTATGAAGTAAGTTTGGGGGGGAATGTGACTATTATGCTAACGTTTTTCATTTTATTTGAGTCGTTTTATTGAGTCAAAATAGTTGGAACTTGAATTTTCTTTTGTGAATTGTGTGTTCGTACTAACATCTTCTGCTATCCGTCATGACTATCTATTTGAAGAGCCGAAGATTGGAACGCCATAGCCGAACAACTCACCAGAAGTCCCTATCTCTTGGAAATCCGATTGACTTGGCGTTGACTCCACCTATGACAAGACGTTAATTTGAACTTAATCTTCTTGACTTGGGGCTTGGTATACATCGAACGCGACCTCTGACTCAATGCTTCCCGAGACACGCATAACAAAGAAAAGAAGTATGGATTCCCCTCTCTTCTCCTGAAAAAGAAAAAGAGGGATGTGGTGAACAAAGAAGTGGACTGAGGGATGCATTGTTACCCCCTTGCATACTTCGGATTCATGAAAACCAACCCCGGGCTAGAAAGAAAGAGAAAAGAGATCGTTAAAAAAAATAGAATGATACCCTAAAGAAGGGAGAAATCGATCTCAAAAGAGTAAAAGGGAAGAGAAGGAAAGGAACCATAAGAAGAATGTCTTGGGAGCTAGAGGAAGGTGAGCGTCTACGCGATCTTTGATCGATACTCCCTCGTTGAGACCGCATGCTTGTAAAGAATGAATGCACGGAGTCAACAATGGAGATTTTGGAGCTTCTTTGAGATCTCGGGACATCAGTACGGAGAGTTGCTAAGCCAATGGTCATTACATGTTGTAAACTCAATCTTTGAATGATGGATTCACGGAAGAAGTATGGAGATTCTCGAGAAGTTGTAAGTTCCTGTTTTCAAAACCTTTCTCTTTAAGATCTGTCTTTTTGATTGTTCTTGCTTGAAGACAAGCAAAGATTCAAGTCTGGGGGAATTGATGAGTCTTATTTTTATCGTTTTTAGTCTATGTTTTCGGATTGTATTTTAAGTCAACTAGCCTATATTAGATAGATATTAGGACTATTTGCTTTACTTAGTAATTTACAGGTCGAAAGAGAGAATATTGGAAAAGAAAGAAATTTGGACCGATTAAGCATGGAAATGGGCCAAGCATGAAGAAGTTGGCCAATCGTGAAGAAATGAAGACGGATCGACCGATCCTACCCAAGGATCGATCGATCCTTGAAGATTTGCGGCACCGATCAACCAGGCCCATGGACCGCTCGATCCAATCAAGAGTTTTAGGCCCAAGACGAAGAAAGTCGGTGGGATCGACCGATCCAACCCGAGGATCGATCGATCCCCGCTTGCCGACTCTCCAAGGATTTCCATTTTTCTTCTTTCCACCAGGTTTTAATCTCGCGCTACGCGCGGGGTATTCTTTAAAAAAATTTAGTAAAATTTTGGTGTGATCAATAATATTTACTAATATTTTTTGAAAAAAAAAATAAAGAAAAGAAATTGTTGGTTTAATGGTTTTGCCACGAAAAAAAATCAATTAAATGGAAACCTATTTTTCATATTGATAAATCGAATTTTGATATTACAAAGCCAAATAAATTTGTTATCCTAAATTCATATTCAACTTATGAAAAAGATTTACCATATTTAATTAATGGTTTGCAATATTTAATATTTTTTCTTAGAACCTAAATATATTTATTTAGCTAACATAATAAAAAAATACAAATAATCAATTTCATAATTCATCTAAGCATATCTCAATTTATAAGCTATAAGTTATAACAAATTATACTATATTAATTATAAGTTCACGTAAATATCATTCATGTAAAATATCACTTTGCACCATTGGAACAATCAACAGCCGAGATCTATAAATATTAAAAAGTTCTGGTATATACTATACTCTATATATCAAATTAAAAAAGAAAAGAAAAAAAACTTACTTTTATTTATACATAGCTTTCGTGTACCGTAAAAAACCTCTGATCCTTATACATCATATTTACAAATCTTGTGCCACAGCTGTTTGTAAATACTGTATGATGTATAAGGATCCAGAGTTTCAAGGAAAAAATACTTCAACATAAAGAATTAGAGGATTGTCATAATACTTCTGTCCAACATCGTTTCAATGGCTTAGTGCGTACCTGGTGTCCAGTTCGAGATCATGTCATAATGGTGATGATAAGCAAATGCGTTCTCGTCCTCCTCGTCATTCTCAGTACAACCCCTTGTCATTACAGTTTGCAATTTGCCGTGTACTGGATCGACTTTACTTACTTTGCCATCTAAGCATATCTCAATTTGTCGTGCTAAACGTAATCAACCTATAAGTATTGTTTATGCAATTTTTGTTTAAGAAGATTTGAAATTGAAAGTAAAATTAATGAAGAGGCATATAAAAAGCTCTAACTAAAAAATAAAAAATTAAGAGAACTCACGATTGCTGAGGCTTCTTCTGATGAGGATTTAGCTAGACGGTCGAGAAAGGCTCGTACAGAAACAAACTCTACACAAAAGAATTAAAAAATCATGATCCCATGATTAGCAAATATGATTCGTTAGAACAAAAAAAAAACAAAAAAAAAACTAAACCCTATTGAAATAAACAAACTTATAAACACACCAAAAATATCGATTTATTTTGTTTGACTCATTTCTAGTCGTTCATACAATCTCAAATTTTCAAATTATATCCATCGACACGTAGATTCAGTCTCATACTCTCATTCACAGTAGGAACATCAATGGTTTTGGATCAAAGATCACATAATCTTTAAACCTAAACATAAATCAAAATAAGCAAATCAATAAAAAAATATTTGTATTGATTAATAGTAAAATACAACCTCACAGAAAATTTTAAAAAACGCATAATAAGAAATTAAAAGTACCGAAACAATATTAAAAAAACCATAATATCAACACTATCTAATTGATTTCTAATATACAAAAATCATAACGCATAATATCAACCGCGATATCTAATGTTCTCGCGGATGCTATATATATAGGGAGAACCTCCATAATAATTTTAGAAATTTAACATTATTTCTAGAAACAATTTTTTCCTTTTTGTGATTTAAAATATTTTCCTTTTTTTTTTGGAGAAACAATTTTTTTCCTTTTTCCGATTTAAAATATTTTCCTTTTTTTTGTAGAGACAATTTTTTCCTTTTTTGTAGAAACAATTTTTGTAGAAACAATTTTTTCCTTTTTCTGATTTAAAATATTTTCCTTTTTTTTGTAGAGACAATTTTTTCCTTTTTACGAAACGGTGACATACTATTTTTTCCTTTTTCCGATTTAAAATGTTTTCCTTTTTTTGTAGAAATAATTTTTTCCTTTTTTCGATTTAAAATTTAAAATATTTTCCTTTTTTTTGTAGAGACAATTTTTTTCTTTTTTACGAAACGGTGACATGGCATTTTTTCTTTTTTTTGTAGAAACAATTTTTTCCTTTTTTCTGATTTGAAATATTTTCCGATTTAAAATTTAAAATATTTTTCTTTTTTTTTGTAGAGACAATTTTTTCCTTTTTATGAAACGGTGCATTTGCATTTTTCATTTTTTTTGTAGAAACATTTTTTTCCTTTTTACGAAACGGTGACATGGCGCTATGCGATTGGTCATATAAAATCTTATGTGGACGACATTTAAAGAAACGATGACATGGCGCTATGCGATTGGTCGTCTAAAATCCTATGTGGACGGCCTTAGAAGCATATAGCCTCAACTTTTATATAGTATAGATTTTCTCTTCTGTTTTCCATTTGCGACCCTCTCCTTCTACTATATAAAGCGGGGCTCGACCTTGTATTACAACACACAATTCATTCTACAGCTTTTTGAGTTTATAAGAGATTCACATCTCAATACACTATTAGTTTTATTTTATAAAGGTGTCTCTTTTTAGTTTCATCTTTATTCTAGTTTTTATGTTTGAGTAGTTTCCTTATTAGGCTAGGGTTACTCTGAAGGGATGTGACCGATTATTAGGTTGTTAGTTTGAGAATTTATTTTATAGTTCTTTTTCTATGTTGTTCTTAATGCTAGGGTTTGAGTAGCTAACTTGTTATAGATCATAGGTGATTAATCGTGGCATCAGAAGTACTGTTTAGTTGTTGGAACTAGTATAGTCGAGCAAGGTGATCTATGGCCAACGATGGTTGTAGTCGTGGCACTTTGTGAACATATCAATCTTGTTATTAATGCTAGTCTTACTTTGTTAGGATCACGCGAGAGCCGTTTTCTAATTTAGTATTGCTAAGTTAGGTATTTACGCGATAGCGACTTGCCTTTATTATCGTGAATTGAGTTCAAGAACATTTCTTAATATTTTCAATTTAATTGATTTAATTCTTGTCACATCCCGGATGGTTTCCCTATGCCTAATTTTTGTTTATTATTATTTGCTTATTTTATTTTCTCGTTAGGTTGTTAGAAAAACAAAAGTTTTATTTTGACTTAGCTTAATTTAATCTATAAATTTTAAAGTGTATATCTGGTCTCTGTGGATTCGACCCTAAAGTACTACTATGATTACCGTTTTGATCCGGTATAGTGTATGATAGGTTTTATTATTTGAGCAAAGATCAAAGCCGAGGTGAAAGACATCCCGATCTCGTTCTCCGGAAACGACACGAGAGGGATCAGATATCCGCAATTGGAGACTTCGATGTGGGAAGAATCCTTGTCGACACGAGAAGTTCGGTAAACATAATCTTTCAGAAGATTCTGACCGAAATGGGGATAGGCGATGATCGAGTCAAGCCCACTTGTCGCTCCCTCACCGGTTTTAACTCGCAGTCTGAGAAATTCGTCGGGACAATCAAGCTACTCACCGAGGTCGGAGGCATCGCAAAGATCACCGAGTTCATAGTGGTTGACGCCCCGCCTATCTACAGCGCCATACTGGGCACACTTTGGCTCAATGCTATGAAAGCAGTCTCGTCCACCTATCACCTATGCCTGAAATTCCCGGCGCTGGATGGCACTATATTCACCCTCTATGGAAACCAAAAGGACTCGCGCACCTCCTACGCAATCGAGAAGAAACAGCGCCTAGACGGGGAGAAAGAAGAATACGCCACCGGCTTTCCCGGGACCAAGAAGAGTCAGACCCTTTGCAAAGCCACGTTCGTGGTGGAGAAAACGACGCAAGTCTGCATCGACGAGACAGATGTCGTGAGATGTGTAGCCATAGGAAAGGACCTCGACGACGACATAAAAGACGAGCTGGTCAACTTTCGACAAAAACATTCCACGACTTTCGCCTGGTCCATCGCCGACATGGCAGGGATTAGCCCAGACATCACAAGTCACGAATTGAACGTTGATCCAGATTATCCTTCTTCTAGCGAAAGTGTTGGAGGTCGTAGCAATACCCTCCGTGGAGAACACGTAACTTCCATCACAAAAAAGAATCGGAATCAGAAAATAAGATACTACAAAAGGAAATCACAAGGGAAGAAAGAGAGGAAAACACACGTCTGAACGAACTCCCGAGCCTAGCGAGCTTCAGCATCACAAGAAAACCATGAATCCATGAAATTCTTCACCGCATCAGGAGAAAAATCACCATCGGATTCGTATTTTACAGCTCCACGGGCCACCCTAGCAGCGGAGGCCCCAAGGAAGTAATCCACGCAGTAGTCTCTCAAACGCCATGGCATAGGGGCAACGCGAGTGAGCTCAAATCGAATCCAGTCCCACGGATGCGACTCAAGTCGCCTGAGAACGGTCTCGTATTCAATACGTTGGACCTCCACACTCCTTAAACGCTCACGGATCTCAGCATGTTTTCTCTTAAGCGCGAGAAGGAATGCTTCAATGTCAGCTTTACTCAGGGTTTGCAAGAATTTCCAGGGAACCCGAATGAAGTCAAAGAGCTCGCCACCACGGAGAGCCTCATCGCGGCGGCACAGCATGGGAAATGGCCGCCCGGACAAGTCCAAGGCACACACGAGAGCAGGACAACGACATCGCATACAAAGAAGAAAAGAAGAAGATGAAATGCTAATTCGATGAGCAAGAACCCTATTGTGACCTCCTATTTATACTCGGACATCGCAATCATCTCGTATCCGGAGAAGATATTCGCTTTCAACAAAAAGGAAATGAGATCATTCTAGAAGATACGATCTTTTCGCAAATCATAACATCCTCAAGGATAGCGAAATTAGTTCAACCAATCATCGCAAGATCTTACCAAAAACCAAAATTAATTAAGTCCCGATCTTAATTCAAAACACAAAGCGCAATATCTTAACAGCCAAGTTCGCAACAAAAGGAAAGCTAAATATTACACATTTATGGGGCCTTCTCAGAAGCAGAGTCTTTGAGAACACCCATTTCACCGATCAAATCAATGTTGGTGCCATGCTGATCAATTCCTTCCGGGATAACCAAAGGATCCGGAATCATAGTCAGATCGGGCGTCTTCAGCTCGCTGACACCGAATGCCTCGGCAGCCCTCTTCGCCGCAATCCGCCTCTTCTCTATCTCCTCGAGAATTCTGTCGCCCACCTTGGCATGTCCCTTCCCGACTAGGAGGTTGATCATTTCCAAAATACCTTCAGCCTGGTTGTGGGTCGAGAGAACCGGCTCTGCCTGTTTCTGCTCCTTCAAGCATTTTTTCACTTTGTCGAGACGCCGTTGCCCCTTCGTAGGGACCTGGGAGACATGGTCAGCTCGAGATTTCTTCAACCTAGCGCACTCCGCCTCCATCAACTCGCTGATCTGATTGCATTCCGCTACGGCCAGCTCTTTGGCGGCGATAGCCTCCTTTAGCTCACGATCCTTCGCAGCCAAGGCCTGAGCAGTTTCCTCAGCGGACTTATCCAAAGAAAAGCATCGGTCCTTCAACGCATCTTTTTGGCCTGTCAGTTTGGCGAAACACGCCTTCAGATCTTTCAGAGCTCTGGCCATCCCCTCGAATTCCTCAATAGAACTGCTGGAAGACTTCTCAGCATAAGCAATCGCCTCCTCGTACTCGCAGACCATAGAGTTCGCGAATCCCATCATCTACAATCAACATCGGTAAATCAGAACGAGTAAACTGGCAGCCTCAACTATTGAGCAAAAGAGACATTACCCGGAAGATAGATTGAGCAAACTCTTGATACTGATCAGAGCACCTTAACTTGGTGAAGTCTGAGATCGGCGCCGGTGTCATTCTCACCTGCCTCGCCAGATCAGCACATGACCTACTATCGTCAACCAGAGGCCCATCTCCCTTGTAATTGAAGTGCACGTTGTTAGCAGACCGGGGCGCGCTTGGCTTGGATTTCTTAACAGAGGGCCTCAGATCTGAACACGTTGGAGCACTCATTTTCTTGCCTGACAAAGAATCGGCAATGGTGGGAGTCTCGACAACAACCTTTTCATTCTTTTTCTTCACCCTGAGTTCTGCAGAAGGATTAACCTCAGCTCCAGCACGACCCGATTCGTGAACATCCCCCAACTCGGGGGGAATGCCAGGGAGAACGACCTCATCGTTCAGCTCTCGTGGAGGATCAGCAGTAGCAGGGGGCATATCCACCACATCTTGAAGAGTGGAGGCGAAGTCTACAGCGAAACTGGCCACCTTCACCATTTTTGCAACAGCAGCAGCAACCCTCTCACTGGTGACGTCCGTCCAATCTCGCTCTGGGATGGATTTGATGCGCTCAAAAGCTTCGCCGAAGTCTTTTGAGAGCTCTTTGGTGTGAGAATGTTTTCCTGCCAAAAAAAAAACAAAGCATCAAAACCCAATTTGCATCAAGAAGAAAAATCCAAGTCCTAGTCAAAATTCTACCAGGCGAATGACACCACTTTCTCAGTCTCCCGACGCGTGGAGACTCAAAAGATTTCTCGTCGACTCGGACATAAAAGTACTTGGTCTCCCAAGCCTCGTACTTGCTATCTTTCCCGCCAAGGAGAACGTTATAGCGAGAATTCATGGTTATTACAAAGTACCCGGCGTAACGCCCTGTTTTCTTGATATCGGTAAGCATCTCAAAAAATAGAGGACCCACACGAAATCCGGCTTCAGCACCCAGAACGGCGATTGCAACCACATTACAAATAGCTGCCGGAGACAACTAAGAAATAGCCAGCTTGCGACGAGTACAATACTCAAGCAGAAGAGATGGAATAGGAAACCAAAGGTGACATTTCTCAAAATACGCCTCGTAAAGGCAGACATAACCCCGAGGAGGAGTCCACGGCCGCTGGTTGTTTTCAGGGATGACGAATCGAACCCCTGAAAAACCACGAGATTTAAGCAGGCGCTTAACATTCTCAGCATTCGACACTGATACAGGACCGACGACATCTCCGTCTGAATCGCCTTCTGCCTCGAAGTCAAATTCGAGTCGCCTAGACGAGACTGGAGTATCACAAACATCCATGGCCGCAGAGCTGTCGCCCTCATCAACCGGAGCAATCTCCACCGTTCCAATCTCTCAAAGAACAGCAGACTCAGATCTTTCTCCTTCAAAATTCGACCGGGAAACCCTAGTTTCAGAAGGTTTCGGAGGATTCACCGACTTCGGCGACCCGCGACTCTTCTTCTGGCGATTCATAAGGTGTTGAGCCGCCGGCAACCTTGCCAACGGAACATAGTCTTCAGACGACGTCGAGGAACTCATTGATTCGAAGTCTCAGTCGGTAGCTAAAGACAAATTTTAAAAATCGACACGAACGCAAGAAAGAAATGAAGAAGGATGATGAAGATTACCTTAATCGAAGGATCAAGCACACTAAGGAAAGAGAGAGCTTCGCGAATTATCGACGGCCCGTTTGGAAGTTGAAACTCTTTTGAGCCCGGTTGTCTTGTCAACCGCCCATCCAATTTTACACATGCCTGTCCGCGTCAGCAAAACTGGCTTGCGATAGAAGCCGAAGGAAGATCTCAAGTTTCAGAAAATTCCCGCTTAAATCCAAGTCAAAATTCAAATTCAAATTTGCTGAACTCAACCGCACCCTTCCTTCACCGAACTGGGGGGGCTAATTGTTGGAGAGTGATTTAGCACCACTCGGTTAACCTGGGTTGAACCGGGATTTACCTCAATTGAACCAACAATTTCATCTCACAAAAATCACAACTGACCTCGTCAGTTCGGCCGGATGCGAGCTCGTCGTCTTTGAGCTCGGGACGGATCCGAATCAAAGATAAGGCAGGATATTTCGGATATTCGAAGATCATTCGAGAAGATTTCCACTAACAACTCATGGAAAACAGCATTTGATGCTATAGAGAAGACTTAGGAAAGAAGATATGCAAATCTAGGGCATCACGACTAGCAAGCTAGCTATAAAAAAAGGGTCTCACCTCCTTCACAAGGGAATGGCAATTTTTACTTTCAAGAACCCTAATTCGATCATTAGTACAGCTTCTTTGTTCTTCAAGTTATCTTGTTAACAGAGAGTTTGATCTCAAATCAATAAAGAAACTAGTTTTCTATTGTGTTCATTGCTATTCGATTTCGGTTCTCGATATCTAGCACTCACAGACATATAAAGCATAATACATGTACGTATTTTCCCACGAATAATGGGTTATTTATATCAATTTTGTCACTTTTCCACGGGTTCCATTATATTTATTATTTAAATAATCTGTTTGAGTTAATTAGACAAATTTTGTTTTATGATATTCCGCCAATTTGACTATATATAGATAAGTGTGTTATCATTTGAACCAACTACTTGCAATTTTAGTTAAACAAATAGTACACTCGCTACAAGCCTACAAGGCTACAACCATCCCTTGTATATTAAAAAAGAAACATTTTTGCCAAATGTCAAATGTCAGCATTATAGAGCTCAATGCACAACTTAGCAATCTACCCTTACAAATAAATTTATTTCCAACTTTGTCATTGCATTAGTTTTATAAAAAAAAAAAAAAAAAAAAAAAAAACTAAAAATGTAAGGACAACAATAATTCAAATGTTTTTGAAAAAATTTATAAAACTAAAAATGTAAGGGCAACCAAAAAAAAATTGAAACAAAATTATTTTCTAAATTTAAGTTATACACACCCATTTTAGGTATTATAGATATAATTAATACAATTATGACATTTTCATGAAAACTACAATATGAAATAACAAAATGTAATTTCCGTAATGAAATATATTTTTACCGGTATAAAAAGAAAATATAATACAGATATAAAAGAAAATAATGAACTATTATAATTAAATTCCAATATTGCAAAAGAATTTGACTATATATCACAATAGAATTAAGAAGACAAATTATATGATATAATTTAGAGATACAAATAATCCGGTACGAAGCGCGGGTCTATACCTAGTAAACATATTACCGTGCATATAGTAACTCTAGTCCACACAAGTGTGTGTATTTAGTTTTTGTGTTTTCTTTTCTTTTAATTTTGTAATTTTACGTTTGCAGTTGTATTTATTGGTGGCTCAAATAAAGCCCACGAGAGATTCAGCCTCTCCTACCTAATTAATTTAGGAGACGGGAAACTTGGTGAGCAAGTCCAATTCCTCTATTAATAACAATAATATATATTATATATGTAACATCTAAAGGTGAACATAACAACGATTTTTTAATTAGGGTTTTGTTTTTCCTAAAATCTCTAGCTTTTCACTAAGATCGATTCGTTCATTTTTTTTTTATCATGTCTCTGCTTCTCAACCAGCCTTGGAAATTGTGCCTAGGCAAACCTTGGTTGATGAGATCCTCTCTTTGTCTCACTAATGGTTTCTCATCTTCCTCACTGCGAACCGCTCCTTGTTCCATCAACGGTTGTGGACTGAACATTAGGAATATTACTAAAGGTTGCCGCACTTATTTCGCAAAGAAGGTGAAGATTGAGGAGGACGACGACGACATCATCTTGGCTGAAGATGAAATTTGGTGGCTAGCTTCCACTGGCTGGACTGCCTGGACAGCTTATTACAAGGGCAACGGAGGAATCGTGACACTCGTGAATAATTATTATTCAACCGAGTCAGAACGGAGAATTATAAGGTTGCCTCCTTTTGTAGCTTTGCCTAATTGCCAAACTCAAATTGTCACCAACGTGGTCATGTCCTCATCTTGTCCTGATGAAGAGGACTGTGTCGTGGCTGTCAAGTTTCTTGGACCTCAAATCAGTTTCATCAGACCTGCTCAAATCAACTCTGGTTGGACCAACGTCAAAATCGAAAACGCTTGCTTACACTTCTCCGAAGTCACCTTTTCCAAGAAACATGGCGTGTTTCGTATTCCCGGATCTGGAGGCCACGTCATTGGATCATGGGACGTCCACACACACAAGCAAAAGCTTCAGACGTTGCGGCTCCGGAACTTTCCCAACCTGACCAAGACCCAACGCGAGCTTCTTGATTCTTGCTGCACGCGAACAATCTTGGTGGATTCGGAATCCACAGATGATACTTTCTTGGTTAAGTGGTACAGGAAGACCTCCGGAAAGATCCTGAGAACAGAATCTGTAATGGTGTTCAGGATAGACGATGATCAACTAAACGCTCTTTACACTCAAGACATTGGAGGTCTCTGCATTTATCTCTCAGAATCTGAGCATTGTTGTGATTTTCCTGGTTTTGCGCCTGCCCCTTACAGCGTCAGAATCTGTGATGCCCACGAGTTCTTTGCTATCGAGCTGGCTGGTTCCCCCATTCTCATGGGCCATTCTTTAGTCAAATTTCGCTGTTAAAAATATGGACTAGTAGTTTGAAATTAATTCCGAGTCTGTCTTCTCCTTTAAATCTAGAATATGTTTAAACTATATCGAATTAACGGCAATATCATTCATTTCAATCGAGATGCTTTTATGTCGAATGTGCAAGTATTTGTGTGGTTACCTTTATGCAGTGGCTATATTAGCATACATATATGGTTATATTCACTGCGAACTAACTAATTGTTTGAACAACATAAGGAGAAAGAGTTTGCAGCTTACCAGAGGTCACCAAAGCCATCATGGGAAGGCTTGGCCATCAATGGCTTGGTGGGGAAGATCTCAACAAGACAAGGCTTGAACTTTTTTATGTAATCTTGTGTGTTCTTAATACAGTACATCGTAATCTTCTCAACCATACTAAGTGAAAAAAAAAAGTATGTATATTGTGTTTTTTCGTTTTTTTTTTTTTTTTTTTTTTTTTTCAAGTTGAGGAACTTCATTGTAGAGACTCGATCATCATTCGTTCTTCAAAGCCATATAAGGTCATTTGTTTCTCTAAATTTCTTTATCACGGTCTATACTTGAAGAATTCTATGATTCTTTGAGAGGTATGTCTAACTTTTCTCTTACTTTCTTTGTATTTTTTTTCTTACCGGCTTTGGATTTGTACTTGTAGAGCTATCATAACTAGTTCCTCAAAGGTTCTTTTCACAAACATACCATCTTTTATTTACATAGTTGGGTCTATATATACTCATAGAATTTTCCAAACTCCCTCAGATGTACTCCCACTCTAAAATCACAGAATGTTCTTACTATCTTGAGTGACAATGATGTAACATTTTTGTTGCTTTAACAACCGGCATGTACTTCTCAGACTATCACACGACATTACCACCTCATGAAAGTATAAACATGTTACAATATATATGGTGATGGGAAGAATGATGATTAATTTTGCGAATGTAAATGATGATATTAGTATGAAAACAATTATGTGATTTGATGGTGGTGATAAGCATGATGATTATAAAAGTGTTGATGATGATGGTAATGATGGTTATGATGACATGATGATTGTGATATTCGTAAAATGATGTTGATAACTATAATTTATTATAATTATTTTACATAGTTATTCAAATAGGAGTATTAACAAACTAAAATGTTAAAAAGTAAATCATAATAAAATTTATGTTATAGAAATGTCTTTTTTACCAACAAATTATAAAAGATTTTTTTCCAAACATTTAGAACCACTATTTTTAATTGTTATAGAAATATCTAATTTATATTAGACATAAAAATTCAATAAAAAAATAATAAATCCTTCTTTGGTGTAATGTATAACTGTCAAAAAGTAATTAATTTGGAATTGTTCTCTATAGATTTCTTCCAAAATCAGACACTAATGTATTTTTTCAAAAAGCAAAAAAGAAAAACCTAAAACTGAAAAATTCTATTATTGGCCAGTCCATGTTAAATATCACACACCAATACACATGCTAGTTTTATTATCTCTTTCTATTTATTCCGCCAAAAGACCTTTACGGTTACTACAAGCCATTCAACAATGTCTTCTTCTTCCGTCAAAACCTCTCTCTCCTTTCTTTTCTTGGCTCTGCTAATCTCACCGGCTGTTTCACAAACCTGTAAGTCACAGACATTTTCCGGCGATAAAACTTACCCTCACTGCCTTGATCTCCCTCAACTCAAAGCCTTCATTCACTATTCCTACGACGCGGCCAACACTACTCTCGCCGTAGTCTTTTCCGCTCCGCCGGCAAAGCCTGGCGGATGGATCGCTTGGGCGATAAATCCAAAAGCTACAGGTATGGTAGGAGCCCAAACCCTTGTCGCTTACAAGGATCCAAGTAACGGTGTTGCCGTGGTGAAGACGCTAAACATTGTCTCTTACAGTACGTTGACTCCGTCGAAACTTGCGTTTGATGTTTGGGATACGAAAGCTGAGGAAGCGGCGAGGGACGGAGGAACGTTAAGAATCTTTGCAAGGATTAAGGTTCCGGCTGATTTAGCGGCGAATGGAAAAGTTAATCAGGTTTGGCAAGTTGGTCCTGAATTAGGTCCTGGTGGAATGATTGGGAGGCACGCTTTCGACCCCGCGAATCTTGGTTCTAAGGGCAATCTTGATTTAAACGGTGACAATAGCGGCGGCGTAATCTCCGGTGGCGGTAAAGGAGATTCCAAGATCAAGAACAGAAATGTAAGTTTCTATATGACCTTCAAATTTTACAATAACTAGTTCTTTTTAAACCGATAAATTACGATTAGAAATTGAGTAATTGAAGCTAAAGTTGGAGATATTTTGTGTAGATTCATGGGATATTAAACGCAGTGAGCTGGGGAGTTTTGTTTCCAATAGGAGCAATAATAGCTAGGTACATGAGAGTATTTGAATCCGCAGATCCGGCATGGTTTTATCTCCACGTGTCTTGTCAATTCTCTGCTTATGTCATCGGTGTTGCCGGTTGGGCCACCGGACTCAAACTCGGCGGTGAGTCCGAGGGTATTACCTACACCAGCCACCGTAACATTGGCATTTCACTCTTCACCCTTGCCACTATTCAGGTAATAATAACAAGAAGAACTCTGTTTTAGGCTCTGTTTTTAACCTTTGAAGTTCATGTTCAAGATTCAAGACTTTGACTATGTTTCTTATGTACCATGTTAAGTTCTAACATCTTGAACTTGAGAATCCTTTGTATAGATGTTTGCGATGTTGTTGCGGCCAAAGAAAGATCACAAGTACAGATTCTATTGGAATATCTATCACCATGGAGTTGGCTATTCGATCCTCATCCTTGGGATCATTAATGTCTTCAAAGGTCTCAGCATCTTGAAGCCACAAGACACGTACAAGACGGCTTACATTGCAGTGATCGCTTGCCTTGGAGGCATTGCTTTGCTCTTGGAAGCCATCACTTGGGTCATTGTACTCAAGAGAAAATCAAAGAACTCAATGAAACCTCTTAGGACATGAGTCAATAAAGATCTGGTCAACTTTAAGAAGGTTCATTTGCAGTTGTTATTATTAATTTATTATGAAGTCTTGTATTGTTAATGTATAGAACAATCACATATTCACATGTATTATTGTTCTCTTGTTTTGTAGCTTTTTGGTTTTGTTTCTTGTGTTTTCTTGGGTTATGAATTCTTGTAGAGGATCAATTTTTTTGAAATAGTTCTTATTCTACTTTGAGAATATATGGCTTTTTAAAAGTTTCCAACTAGCTTTTTGAACTTATTCCCATGTGATTAGAAAAGACAATCAAATATGTCCACATGATCGTGGCCAATTAATAAGATAAAACGTCTATGTAGTAGTGTTAGACGACAAATTATGGTGCCAAGACATAATCATACCTAGGTGTCTTTCTCAAAGTGATTTTCATTAAGATCTATTTGTCCTCACATTAGTCGTCAGACTCATTACCCAATAAACTTTTATTTTTATTAGAAGGAAATTATTGTCAAACTTTTGTTGAAATCTCATTTGAAAACTTTTTCAACGTTGTTTCTTTCTATGGTTTGTTTGAAATTCATTTGAAAACTTTTTTAAAATTTAAACTTTGTTTCTTTCTTGGGTAAAGGTGGTCATACATAAATCCATCATTAGGCATTGTCCCGCAATATGATAGTAATAACTAATAAGAAGAAAAAAAAATCAAAAGAAATTTAAGATTACTGCTTAAATATTGATACAAATTATTTTTGCGTGTTCTTGTTCAAAGCTTCTCTATGTATCAAAATAAATTATGAGAAAAAATCACACGTTCCACAACTGTTCCATTTTTCGTAATTATCATTCACATTGCAAGTGATAACCTTTAACCTTATCATTCGTAATTATTATTCACGTTGCAAGTAATTATCATTCGTAATATTCTCTCTTTTCTTTAATCACTAAAGGGATATATAACCTTAAAAAGGTGGGGGTGTGGACTGTCGAGCTTTGATTTCCATGTGTCATTTGCATGGCTACCTTATTTTACTTCTCTTAATCTTGGCTTTTGTTCAAAGACCTCTCCTTTTCAATTTGTCATAATTAAGGGAACTTTGTTCCGCAAACTTAGGCCCATTTTGTGTGTCTCTTCTTTATAATTAAGTCTTATAGTATTATTTAAGTCATCAATGACGAATTGAAGATTTTGATTTGTATAGTTCTTTGTACGTTACGGTATATACAAAAACAGTTTAAGTGGTGGATTTCAAATACTTTTTTCGTTTGTTGCTTCAAATTATAGATTTACCACGTGCGTTACATTTACCGCAGTTAATGTCTATATATAATCTTATATAGTTGTATATTTGACATGTTTGCATGAAAACAAATAAATCGAGCATAGCTTAACAAAAGTGATGAAAGAAATGTATTATTTTCATTCTCATCATACTGGTATAAGAAACGTTTGGATTTCATTTCCGTATTAACATTGCTAATTCATAACTGACGATAAAATTAGATAAGAATCTCACCTTATTGTAAAAAAAATATGAGCGATTAATACTTCATGATAAAAGTTAAGATTAGCTGCTGCAGTCAAATGATTTCATTTCACGTGAAAAAGAATAGGAGGTATATAAAATTCTCACTAATTCCTTTTTGTCGAACATATGATGTTAGGAGATCGACTGAAATTGAGATCCAGAAATCGATCAAGATCTATAAAATAACTAATTGAAATCATAAAATTTTGAAGATCCTATCATAGAATATAATAATATAATATATTTAAAAGTTACCATTATCACTGAATATTCTCTATATATTATTTTATAAAATTAAATTTTATTTCTAGAAAATGTTATTTATATTTATGTTTATCTTACTTTATGAAACTTCATTTAAGTTGACCAAAAAAAAAAAAAACTTCATTTAAGTTATATATATATCCCTATATCAACAGATATATTTTGTAATTTTATTCATGAGAATCTATTACAATTTCTTCTATAAAACTTATTGTATTTCTACGCTTATGATCAATTTATATGTAGGCATTTAGTATTTGCAAAAAGTACATGTAAGAACATCAGAGAAATACCATGTAAATGTGTTCTAGCATTATATAGCAATAGTGTTCTCGAATTTGAGAGTTGCATGGGTCATACCGGATTGAGAAAATTTGGGCTTGTTGATTGTATATTAATTGGCTCAAGTCGCAGAAAACAGAGAGAGCGAGGGAGTAAGAGTAACTATCACAAGAATACTTAAGCTAGTGCTTAAGCTAAATAATTAGAGGATGACAAAAAAATAGTGCTTAAGCTAAAAACAAACAAATTGTTTTAAAATAAATCTTGGGTCGTTATTACATTAAAAACTGGTGAGAATGTGTTTGGGCTAAATTTTAGTGGGCCTTGTTAGTGATTTTCGATCAACTTTTCCTATCTATACTTTTCACTCGTACACAGAGGATCCTTCGTGTTCGTGCCTAAACGCTTATTCTTTGCATTTTTCACTCGTTCGCTCGTTCGCTCGTCCACTCCATACTATCTGTTTTTCCTTTTCACTAACTAATGCTATTGTAAACATTTGTCATTCTGCGCTTTACATAAAATTAATAAAATCTACATGAAGAAATTTTCTTGTACATCTCGAATTACTACATCAAGCATTCTTCAAAAGATATGATCTATATGATATCATGCATCTGTGTTTTGCCACTCTATCTTGATCATCTGACCTCCCTTGGAATACTATAAACAAAAAATTGTTGATGTCAAAAAAACAAAAAGTTGCTGAAGATCTGAAAAAATTGCTAGTAACCTAGTTAATTTCCGACATGTCATTTCAAATTAGTATCTCAAATAGTAAAACATATCAAAATCATTATCTTTTTCATTCTCTTACTCAAAGAATCAGATTCTTTTATGAAAAAAAACTAATCTTTTCTTAAATATAATTTTTAAAATAGTTATATGTCTCCCACATTATCTGTTCCTAATAAGAAATGTTATAACTTTTCTACAATGCAATTGGAAAAATTATAGAGAGACAAGCATAAAGTGAGCAAAAGCATATGAATAAAACCGTCCGGATAATTAAACTATAATAAACAAGATTCTGTTTCTATATGTCCCATTCCCGACAAATAGGAAAAGCCACGTCAACACAGTGGTAAAGTAACTGCCACGTGTCTATTTCTTATCATCTCGATAAGTCAGCATTGTCTCGTTTCGACAGGAAACATCCGGTAACCGGTCATCTTCTCCACCTCTCACTCTCCCTTAAAACCCTCTGATATATATAGAAGCGAATCTAGTTAATTGGTTACATATGTAACTATCAATTTTTCTTCTTCTATAAATCTGATTTCTGGTCTTAGTCCTCTTTTCATAAGATAGTTAAGGGTTTTGTGTAAATTCATTGAAAATGAAAAAGGGAGAAGAAGGAGGAGAAAACAAGGAAGTGGTTTCTCTAGAATCTCTGCGTAAAAAAATGGATGATTTTGCAAAAGCTAGAGATTGGGAGAAGTATCACAGTCCAAGGAATCTCCTTCTTGCAATGGTATCTCGATTTAATCTCTTTATGTCTTATGAATCATTGAAATGGGTCTTGTTTTTATTTGATCTTGTCTGATAAACAAAAAAGTTGTTTTTTTTTTTCTCTATGAAATCTATTTGGTTTAAACATGGACTTGATTTTAACTTGTAAGTGGAAAGACTCATAGATCTGAACACAAATCAATTTTCAATTATCACAACAAAAACAAAAACATGTGATTGTCTCTTTTCTTGAGTAAAGTGTTCAACTCTGATTTGGCCACATGTACCTTTCTATGCCCTACAATCTAGTCAACATAGTCAGAATTAAAGCTCAAAACTTTTGTCCTACTTCTTGTGTGTTTTGTCTGGTTTATAAATGATTTAATAAGTGAATTGTAAGAGAGTTTACGGAGTATGGAAAAAATGTTGCAGGTGGGAGAAGTGGGAGAGCTATCAGAGATATTCCAATGGAAAGGAGAAGTGGCGAGAGGATGTCCTGATTGGAAAGAAGAAGAGAAAGTTCATCTTGGAGAAGAGTTATCAGATGTGTTGTTGTATTTGGTGAGGCTTTCGGATGCTTGTGGTGTCGATTTAGGCAAAGCCGCTCTGCGCAAGATCGAGCTCAATGCTATTAAGTACCCAGTACCTAAACAGACTGATGATCATTGTGTTGGTGATGGTGAACATTCAAGTAGCAATGCTAAGTTGAATGAAGAAAATTAATCTCTCTTACTAATGGTTTTATGAGTGTGTTTTATTGTCAATGTGTTCTTGTTAATTAAGTGAGAGCAAGAGCCAAGAACATATAATGGTTAAATGACTATAATATTATTTCGATTTGAATCAATTTTAAGATGGCACAGAAAGGCAACAAAAGATCACTTTTTTATATCATGAATTAGCAGAGACTACATACAAAGATGATTGATGAAGACAATTTTGTCTGTACTACCTATACCATCCCCTCTAAACCTTATCTTTACTTCCCAAATGCTGTTTTGTACATCAATTCAATACCGGAAAGTATTTGCAATTAATGTCTCAAGGTGTGGTTCCCTTGCTTTACAGGTTTGTTGCTTCTGCAGATATTGCTCATGATTCAGCGGTGTAGCCACTGCTTTGCGATGTTAGTAGAGATAGAACGTCCCTGATTCGAAATCCATTGCCCCAGAAAGAGGCAAGGCATAGACCCATTATGGCCATTACAACTACAGAGCAAGCTGCTGGCACGGCTTGGCTGCTACCAAGGAACTGGGTTGCAAGAAGCCCGGCTAATGTGGAGCTCTGCATTCCTGTGCAAAGGGAGATAGTCCGGCTTACTTCTTCCTCTTGCCTGGTTAAAAGATCCAACAACATAACCCAATAAATTTTCAAAGTTCCATGGATTTAGGAAAATGTTGAAGAAATACAAAAAGAAGATAGGTGATGGAGTTACCGTAAGCCTGGGATCTTAGAGAACCAATATCCCAAGATAAATGCTACTGCATGGAATGTAACAATTGGAATAATCAATCCAAGACCTTCAGCTGACAGAATCTGACTGCGATTTATCGAAAGTGGGCTTCCAATGCACAATGAAGTGCATACCATAGCAACAAACGGCATCACAGGTTGAAGAAGAGTGACCACAGGCTTTGCATAAGTATTTAACACAAGGCCAAGAGTGACTGGAACAAGCACCACCTACAGATAGTAAAACACGTCGGACCTCAATAGAGAACAATGATTAGTTTTTCAAGATTCTATTGCTAAACCTTGTTACCTGTAGTATCGACTTGGACATGGCAACCGCATCAACGGGAACTACCGATCCAATTAGAAGACCGCTTAGCAAAGGGGTAAAGACAACAGATGCAATAGTAGTACAACTAGTGAGAAGAATGCTCATGGCCACATCTGCTTTGCTCAAAGAACTCGCGTAACTAGACAACTGAGCCCCTGCCACACAACACGTGAGAACAAAACCAGCGTAGAAGGCCCTCGGCATCCCAAAGACATTAGCAACTAAAACCCCAAGAAGCGGTTTCAGAACATACTGAGCAACAAATCCAACAGACAGCGGCACCGGTCTGCAAACAAAAGAACGTCCTCAAGAAAATCTGCTTAAAATAAAACTGAACATGAAGCTGGTAAGAAAATGGTCTAAGTACCTTTTGACTGCAAGAGCAAAATCATTAACTGAAAGCTGAATTCCAATAGATAACATAATCCCTCCAAGGGCAGGAGCATAGAGTTCTTTAGATACCCTGAAAACGTTTCCATCTGACATTCATCTTAAAATCCCATTCAAATCTAAGGTTCTCTAAACAGCAAGTGAATTGAAAACAGAGTAAACTAGTAAAAAGCCACAGACTTTCTCTTTGATTCTACTCAAAACATATGTTCATAGACGCAAGGAAATGATCTTAATTCTGAGCTAAGACAACCAATTTTTTAAATTCATACATACAAGAGCTGTGATTCTTCACAAAGACATACAAGAAGCTGTGATTTTTCAAGGCTTATGCTACAGAGACAGAGTTTAAGTGCAAACCAGGTGAAACTAGGTGGATAAGAGAGAGCAGCAACGGCAGTGAGAGCAACAATAAATGGAAGCAAAGCAGACCAAAACTGAGAAGAATCAGCTTTCTCTGTAACATCAGTTCCACCACAAAACGATAACAGAGACATATTCCCATCTCTCCAATGTAAACCAACTCTACCCATAAACGGCGTCGTTGAACACGCCACAACTGGTACCAATCCGCCGCTGTTTCTCCGCCGTAGTCTAAAATCTAGAAATTTACTAAGCGATGGTGAATGGGGAGAAGAGAAAGATGAATAAGAAGACCGAAATTGACATTTGAAGCGATTAAAATCTGAAAGTGATTGTCTTTGTATAGCTGGTGGTGGAAAAGACAAAGAAGTAATTGAAGTCATTCTCTTTGTATCTGAAAATTTTGTAAAGATTTGATTTTTATGATACTAGGTGACGGAGAAGGGTGAAAAGCCACCGTGAAATGGCCACGTGGACCGGCGAGGAATTGGAAAATTTGAGAATTGAGAGGGTGAGGTTTGGAGTTAAAGAAGAAGAAGGAGGAAGTGATAATATAGAAAATTAAAAAAAATATGAAAAGGGAAAAGATTTGTTAAGGTTTAGGACTTTAGGCATGATGGACAGTTGGACACGTGAGCACAAAAACTTCAACGGCTGAGATTGATTGGCGTGATCGTCGGTGAATCTTTGGAGTATTGTTGGTTTTGTGTGTATTTGGATGAATTTTGGGTGAAAGATTGTTGTTTTGTTTGGTGAAAGACTCGAAAATTTATGTATAAGTTTGGATGTTAAATTTGATTTCATTAAGAAATGTGATTTGTTCTGGAGATTTTGATACATGTAACATTTTTAGGTGAAATCATAATTTTTTTTAATGCTAAATTAGCATAATCATGGTTTTATTTTTATACTAGATTAGGACTATACGCGGGTTTAAAATAAAGAATTTAAAATCTATGTAAGAAAAAAATTAGGACCCGCGTACACTGGTTTATAATTAAAATTTTATAACCCGTATAAAAAACAAAATTAGATATTCTATAAAATATTTATAAATTACTTAATTTAATTTTTCTCTTTTTTTTATTAATTATTTTAATATATTTTTAATTATATAGATTTTTTATTATTAATCATGTTTCAAAATTTTATATCTTCATCCCGTGAAATCAATATTTACGCATCAACCTCCTAAACGTTGACAAAAGAATTTGTAACTTATAAAAATGTGTAGAAGCATACGAAAATATCACATTTAGATCAAAACTTCTATTATAAGACAATAGTCATATCAAACGTCTCTAAATCCTCGCATCAACAAAAAATTAGTACATTAACCCTAAATAATCACATCAAAAGTAAAACATATTATACATTAGAAAGAAATTTACCTATTCATCCAATAAAATAAATTATAGGGTATCCATCTACTAATCATTAACAAAATAGTTCGACACCAATTATTGAAGCATATAAATCAACACAAAAAAAAAGGTTTTGATCAGAACTTACCTTATCATACGATGATAGCTTCAAGACCAATCAGTTGAAACATAATTGAAATCTTCATGCATCGATACATATAGTTTGTTCCACATCCTCCAAATTTACAACCATAATAAAATCATTATTATAATTTCTATAAAATTATAGTAACAGTTATAAAACGCAATAAAACCATATGAGCTGCTATGAAAACCTATCAAGGTATATAGGAAACTAAGAGGCGGTGAAAATTTTAAGTTTTTTTTTTCACTAATTTGACGATATATTTAAACAATACATATATTTACCCGTAATTATTGACAGAGTTTTTTTAAAAAATTCACTTTTCATGAAGTAGGGGTGAAAATTTTAGTTTTTTTTTCATTAATTCGACGATATATTTTTTAAAAAAAATATACATATATTTACCCGTAATTATCGACAACATTTTTTTTAAAAAATCAATTTTGATGAAGTAGGGAAAATTCATCCCTATGAGTTTTCTTAACATTATCTTCTTATATTTTTAAAATTATTTTATTTATAATTTTCTTAACATTATCTTTTTATTTTTAAATTTATTTAAATTTTAATATTTTCTCATAATTATCTTTTTACATATTTGAAATTATTAAAAACAAATATTTTTTTGACACACGTCAAAATCTATAACCGATAGATATGACACGTGTCACGATCTAACGAGTTAGTAACTTCGAAAACCCAACTTTATATAATAAGATTATGGAAACAAATTTTTGTGTTAAAATTGTATAATTTCTATTTTGCGTATTATTTGAACAATTTTTATAAATTTTCTTAGTTATTTTCTCTAAAAACTTTATTTTGTTCGTCTATATTAAGGGTGAGCATAGAGCAAACATAAAAAACAATCAAAGCCACTAGCACTTTTTCCTTCGGGGATAACAATGATGATGCCGGAACTTCCAGAGGATTTGTTAGAGGAGATACTCTGCCGCGTTCCAGCTACATCTTTGAAACGGTTACGAACTACTTGCAAACGATGGAACCGTTTATTCAACTACAGGAGATTCACAAGAAAGCAGCACTTCCATAGAGCCCCAAGTCAATCTCAGATTCTCATGTTGAACAACTTTGCGTTTGATTCGATGAGCATCAATCCCCACAGAGTTTCACCTGTAGAGATCACAGGTAAACTTAACCTAACCGAGCCTCATTCTAGTTTTGGTCCATTCAGGATCTCTCAACTCTCTCAGAGTGATGGCTTAGTCTTGTGCGTTTTGGTCAACAATGCGGATGCAAATAGGCTCATGGTAGTGAACCCGTGTACTGGTCAAACCAAGTGGATCCAACACAGAAAATCTGACATAGGCTTCACCTACACCTATGCTCTTGGATCCTACCAAGACAGCAAATCCGGGAATAATAGCTACAAAATATTGAGCCAAAGGATGTATGGTGACCCAGAATTCGGAATTTATGAGATTAACTCTAATTCATGGAGGATTCTTGATGTCACTATGGACTGCAACATTTGGTACAGTTGGGACGTGTCTTTGAAGGGAAAGACTTACTGGTTTGCTCAAGATGGAAAAAAGAACCAGCCCGACCTACGCTTAATCAGTTTTGATTATACAACAGAAAGATTTGAACGTCTACGTCTACCGTATCAGGATCGTGGTTACCAAAAACAGTCTCTATCTGTTGTTAGAGAAGAGAAACTTTCCGTGTTATTACAACGTGAATTTACATCGAAGACAGAAATATGGGTGACAAATAAGATTGGTGAGACCAAAGTGTTGTCGTGGATCAAGGTCTTAGCAGTGGATTTGAAGTCTGAGCTTAGCTTTTTTGGAAAATTCTTGGTCGATGAAGAGAAGAAAGTCCTTATGTATACTCAATACAGAGATTACAGAGGCCCACACATGTTATACATCGTTGGAGAGGACAACAGAGTCAGGGAAGTGGTTTCTAGTGACAAAAGAACACCATTTTTGTTTTATTATGTTCCAAGTTTGATTCGAATCCAGTAAGGTAACGATTAAGCTACAACCAACACGCAAACGTGTTTTTTGTTTATCGATTATTAATTAACTTGTGTATTCCACTGTTATCCTGGTTATGTCCTTTGAATAATACTCTTAATAAACTGATATTTCACTACAATCTTGTATTTGCCCTATATTCCTTGCTTTGAAATTAACACAGCTTTTAAGTTTTTGATTAAATTATGTTTCCTTACATAAAAGGAGAGTTATGTTTCAGTATGATCAGTTTCAGTTTCAAGGTTTTTTTAGCTTCTGACGACATTTGACAAAGTCAAGAACTTTGGATATTTCTTCTAGCGTCGTGGAATGAAGCCTCTATCTCAGGAATAAAATTTGAGTTTTTTTTCTTTCTGTAACTGAGGAGTTAGAAGGCTGAAGGCCAATAGTTTTTCTTGGATTAGGGATAAAGTAATCTCCTTCATGTTGGCTGGAGAACGGCCCAGCACGTGAAGAGTTTGGCCCGGTCAAAGATAACACTATACTTGTCCCACATCGAACAAAACCAAAACCAAAACTAGACGTTGAAGGATTTACATATATAAATAAAACATTTGGTGCTTCTCTTATAATCTCACGGAGCCGTGTGGTGAGCACAAAGTGAACTATTCTTTCGCCTTTTACTAAAGAATACCGTGTGCTCTCCACTCTAAACAGCATACACCTGTTTTTGGAGGAGTAACTTTCTTATGAAGTTTGCTCCATTAATCTTCTAGTTCAATCTTTTTACTAAGTTTGCTTAATTGTTATGTAATACATTTTTTGAACTATCCCAGAATTTGACAACATTAGAGTCTGTGTTTGTGATTAACAAATCTTCTAGAGTTGTTACTCGTTTGCTATACCAAAATCATAATTTTTAATGCCTCTCCTTTTGTGTGATTTCGAAATGATAAGAATAAAAACTTGACCTTACTTTGGACAGGTACGTTTACACAGAAATTTTAAAATTGAAGCAAGCATACACCTCATAACCACATATGTATCAATTGCTATCACAGAATTAAAGCCTTCCACCATGTTAAGAAAGAAGATATATACTTTGTGACTGTTGTTAAACACACCATCAATTGTACCATATTGTGAGATGAGGCAAAGATGATAAAACTAGAATCTTCTTCATCGTTTTTTTCTTTTTTAGAAGCGAAGCAGCTGGAAGAAACATTCTACCCACTTCATCAAAGTCTGGTGACTTATGATCATTCTCCTCACCTTCAAATAATAAAAATGCACATTTGCTGGTCTGAAAGAGTAACAAGATGCATTTTCACCTTCCAAACCCAGAAATATAACATGTTGTATCAAGTTTTTAAAATTCTTGTATAAGTGATATTGAAATGGTATTTAAATTATAAATTTTTAGATAAATATGAAACCATAACAAAATTATTTACATAATTTCGAAACTTAAACTTTTAAAAAGTAGAAAACTAAAATAAAAAATATGATATATTATATGCCGAAAAATTAAAATCTATATAAAAAATCTCTATGTGGTAGTAAAATATACAATGCAACTTTATTTTAAAATATAATGTAGAAAAAGATAAAATTGTCTTACTATACTATTGTAGAATTATTTATATATGAAAAGATAACGATGTATATGAATTTCATATTTTATAATCATTTTATTTTAATCTAACAATGCAAATGTAAAATCTCTAAATATATTGTCACTATCTCTCTTTTAGTAGTAAACATGTTTTCCCCTTTTTTTTTTATGATTTTCATGTTTCTTTTCAAGTATAATTTTTTTTTTTTGTCAACAGCTTATATTATTAGAATGGTCCCGAAAGGCTAAAATGAGGGATATTGTATAATTTTCTTTTTAATTCTATATTTTTATAGTGATTTTTCATATTTTACCTAATATGTTCTTATTCGAAATTTCTTTCTTATTATTGACTTATCAGCCAAATTTCTATAGATTCCCTAGATTTGTTTCCATATACAATACCACAATTCTTATAATAATGAAAACTTTGGTTGTAACTGTACATCTAAGTTCTTCATCAAAATGGGTTGGTTAGTGGAAGCTATTATTGCTTCGATATTGTTGTCTTTGTGTTTTGCAATAACAGAGTCAGCTCCAGAATCTGCTCTCATTACCAAACTTCCTGGTTTCAACGGCAAGTTTCCATCTAAACACTATGCCGGGTAAATTTAATCTATGTTCTTACTACATTTTTTACAAAATTCTCATCTATCATGAAGTTTGATTATAGATTTTCTTCAAAATAGTTTTTTAATCTCTCATTTCTTATGAAATTTGGTGTGTGATGTAAGATATGTGGCAATAGATAAAGAGCGTAGTAAGAATCTATGGTATTACTTTGTGGAATCAGAGAGAAATTAAATGCTTCAACAGATCCAGTTGTGCTTTGGCTTAATGGTGGTCCTGGTTGCTCTAGCATGGATGGATTTGTCTACGAGCATGGTAAGCTTTATATTGCTTGTCTTGTGTCAAAAGAAAGATACATAACTAGATATTTATTTTAGAAGAAAATTTATAAACTAGTCCATTTGGTTTTTATTAATCAAAAATTAAAAACTAAAATCTGAAAACTCAAAAACTAAAATCTTAAACCCTACAAAAATCATCAACCATTCAAGGTTCTAGTCTGGTTTTAATCCTATTGTTCAATACTATTACAGGTCCATTCAATTTCGAACCAAAAAAGACAAACAGTACTCCTCTTCTGCATCTCAATCCTTATAGTTGGTCCAAGGTGGAAAATAAATACAACATTGGCTTACTTTTGGACATTTTCCACAAAAATTAATTTTTAAAGAATAAGGTCTTTTTCAGGTGTCCAACATCATATACCTTGACTCTCCAGTTGGTGTGGGATTGTCTTACTCAAAGGACAAGTCTGATTATACAACTAATGATACAAAAACCGCGTCTGATACTCACACATTCCTTCTTGAGGTGAAATAAGAGTGTAACAAATTTTCAAAAAGCTTTCATTTTGTTGTGTGTGATACAAGATACTACTATATATTCAACAGTGGTTTAAGATGTTTCCAGAGTTTCAGTCAAATCCGTTCTATATCTCGGGAGAATCATATGCTGGTATCTATGTTCCAACTCTTGCTTCCGAAGTTGTCAAAGGTCAGAATTATCTTCTTTTTTTTTTTTTAAAAAAAAAACATCACCATTAGGAAATAATGTTATCTCCAATTTCCCTCATCATTTTCATATTATGTTGTAGGAAATAAAAATGCAATGAGAATAAACAAAAATGACAAAACAAGTAAGAATGTTGCCAAGCCGGTTATCAACTTCAAGGTACGACTAATGGTTAATTAAGGATATGTTTAGATTCAAATTTCGTTATAGCTAGTTTTGGTGTTTAAGAAACACCATTAGGTATATTAAGGATGCTAATATAATTACCTAATTGCCTCTTTATATATGTGAGGGAAAGATCAGAAACCTTATTCCTATATTTGAATCTTAATTAAACTCCAACTATATGTTGTATAGGGATATTTGATAGGTAATGGAGTTACTGATGAGGTGTTTGATGGTAATGCTCTTGTTCCCTTCGTACATGGGATGGGACTCATCTCTGATGAACTCTACGAGGTGTGATCTTGTTTTTCGTAATTCTCGCTTTATTCCTCAATATTTTTTCTTCTTCTAATGTGTAACAAAAAAATGGCAGCAAACTAAATTAGTATGCAAAGGAACGTACTATAAAGGTCAACCAGATGAAAGTAATGAATGCACTGACAAGCTTAAAAAAGTGTCAGATACTGTGAGCTTATTGAACTTGTATAACATCCTAGAACCTTGCTACCATGGGACATCACTATCCGCCTCTGATATCGGATCTCTGCCTAAGAGTCTCCTTACACTAGGCAAAACAGAAAAGCCATTAGCAGTGAGAAAGAGAATGTTTGGTCGTGCGTGGCCTCTAGGTGCTGTTGTGCGTCCAGGCATTGTACCTAGTTGGTCTCAACTCCTCGCTAACTCTCGTATTGCTTGCATTGTAAGTAGTAAACCTCATCATGCATCTTTAATTTCTCTTATAATTTCTGCTAAGTATTATCGTGATTGCCACTAATTATCAAAATTATCACTTGTTTAACACTCTGAAATTACATACTCCATATCTACATTTCGAAACATTGTATTAGGATTAGATAGTTGTTGAACCAAAAAAATGCATATATATAGTTCAAAAAAATTGTAAGAACAAGGGTATTTTGATCATTAATTAGACACAAATATTTGATTTTGACCAAATTAAATTTGTAGAATCAATTGTGATACAATTTGATCTCATACTTATTTCTCCACTATTGTAATGGATGCAGGACGATACAGTTGCGACCAACTGGCTGAACGATCCAGCTATAAGGAAAGCGGTTCATGCTAAAGAGGTCTCTATCCAATTCATCTTATATTTCTCTATCTGTTTTTGTAATATGTTGATGATGGACAAAGTTTTGACATCTTAGACATTTTTCGAAACGTTGTTAGGAAAGCGAGATTGGACATTGGCAGTTGTGCTCAAGCAAACTCGAATATACACACGACGCCGGTAGCATGATGGAACGCCATAGAAACCTCACTCTTAGTGGCTTTCGTGCTCTCATTTTCAGGTGTGCATAGATATACATTAAAGGGTAAACATAAGTAAAACCAATGAAAATATAAAATATGAATTAAAGTTTAAATTTTTGCAGTGGAGATCATGATATGTGTGTACCATATACTGGCTCTGAAGCATGGACTAGGTCAATGGGATACAAAGTGGTTGATGAATGGAGACCATGGATGTCAAATAAACAAGTCGCCGGGTAACTTTTTTATTTATTTTATAACTATCTTTCTATCTATTTTTTTGCTCAACTTAACATTTCCACAATTTGGTATCTCAGGTATACACAAGGGTATGCCAATAATCTCACATTTCTAACCATCAAGGTACAAATCACTCAATTTCTTCATATTCTACAAATAAAAACGATGTGTCTTTTGATGTATGAATGTTTGTTTACAGGGTGCAGGACATACCGTTCCGGAATACAAACCGCGTGAAGCTTTGGACTTCTATAGCCGTTTTCTAGCAGGAGAAAAGATATAGAGTTCTCAAGTTTCATGTTCATTAACAAAAAATGTCTATTACAATAAAAATCCAAGTTTTCTCTTAATAAAACTTCAAATTTTTGTAATGCAATTTATAAAAATGTGAAGGATTCTAGTTCATATGGCTAGAAAATATTTTTCCAAAGAAAACTTTTGTGATGTTCTGCTAATGCTACTATGGATTCGATAACACCAAATTTTTCCAAAGTGTCTTAATATTGTAACCTTGTTTTTATTTCTTTTTTGCCAAGATTACTCTAATTCTAGGTAATACTTTCAATTTTCAATTCATATTTACAAACTTAGCAAAAAAAAAAAAAAAAAGTATATCAAGTAAAAGAAAGGTCGTTACTTTATAAGTTTTGTTGTATAAATTGAATTGTTTCCTTCTCGCCATTCTTGTGCTGCTCAAAAATGCAAAGACGCTTCCTTTCTTCAATCTCCGCCTCCGCCGGCAATAGTAAAGCCCTAAATCAAGGAAGATGGAGTATAAAGCAAGTGAAAAAATCAAACTTTCATGTAACCCTCGACGAGATTCGTACTTCCATCGATTCATCAGACTTCATTGCTCTCTCACTACAAAACACTGGCTCATACGCAGCCGCGTGGCACCGTGTTTCCGCCATTGATACGAAGCAAACAAGCTACTTGAAAGCTAAATACGCCGCCGAACGTTACCAGATTTTTCAATTCGCTCTCTGCCCTTTCTCTCTTCAAGGCTCAAAACTCACTGTTCATCCGTATTGACTCTTAAACCTCTCTCTCTCTTTTCTCAAGTTTCTTCCTTTTTTCCTAATTGATTGATTAGGGTTTATGGGTTTTTGTAGATATAACTTTCATTTGTTTCCTCGAGATGAATTGAAATTGGGAATGCCTTCTTATAGCTTCTCTTGTCAAGCTTCACGTTTAACAGCTATGGCTAGAGAAGGATTTGATTTCAACACTTGCATCTATGAAGGTTTATAATTGCTGCTGCTTCATCTCCTTGTAACCTCTCATTCGTTTCTTTAAGGAGTTTGAGTCTCTTAATTGGATCATTTTACAGGAATCTCATACTTATCTAGAGCACAAGAGTCTGCATCGAAGTTTCTCTCTGGGAATCCAATATTAGCTGAACCCATCACTGTATCTTCTCCTCCAGCTACTGTAGCTGATACTGTCTTTGTTGGAAGGATTAGGTCACGTGTCAAGAATTGGAGACAGTCTTGTATAGACTCGAGTTCAAAGACAAAAGATGGTGTAATACCGAGTGTTAGACAATTTCATGTAAATCTCTTTTGCCTTCAGTTTTCTGGTTTTTTTATATAATGTGTCTGTTTGTTTAATTTCAGATGATTTAGTGAGCTCTCTGAGAAGACTGGTATTGGGTAGTGAACAGTATGGTTCAAGGCTGTGTTTGACTATTGATGTTTGTAGTGAGCGTCAAGTGCAACTCATTTTAGAGGTAGATAAGCTTAGTTGATACTGTGGACGATAAATGCAGTCTATACATCGATGGTTAGTTACTAAATTTCTTCGTGTGCTTCTGAATTTGTCACCACAGATGTTGACTGAGTTCTCTGATGATGTTGTCCCTCTACTCGTCGCTTCAAAAAGCAGAGGAACACAAGCTGTTCGTACTGTCTTTATGAGTTCGAAGGAGGACAAGGATCTTTTTAAGGTAGAGAGATTAACTGGATATACCTTACCTGGAGATGACTGATAATGATGGTGAAGGTTTCTTTAAAATAATGTATCTGAATTTATGTTCTTGGACAGAGAGAGCTTCAAGATCTTGAAAACGAAGAAAACAGGCGAGTTCGTGGCTTCCGGGAAGTGGTTGATTTGATTTCTTCTTCACAGAAGCCTGTCGTTTCCCAGAATTATCTTAGCGGTAATCTCAATTTTCTCCTCCTTACTTTGCACACAAAATAGATTTTCCCCTCTTGCTCCATGGATGATAATCATATGCTTAACTTGTTGTAGATTTTACTTCCATTCATGCCAAATTCCTGGGTCCTCTACCTTCAAATGTGGATGACTTCAGCAGTTCACTGAGCTCAGCTTTTCCCAATGTTGTGGATCTCAGTCAGTTCATGAAAGAAATTAGTCCCTTAAGTAATATAAGTAATCTACCTGCAGCTATGTCCTCCTTGAATCGGTTCTTCGCACCTGTGGATGTGGAAGTGGCTAATCAAGGTCAGAATTCTCTCTCAAAGATGTTGATCACTGCTTTGTGCGCTCCTGAAAATATCTAAAACATGTGAGTTTGGCAATTTGTGTGAATGGATATTGACTTTTAGTGCTTCTCTTATTAGGCTGTCTGGTAAAATTAGACGAGGGCAATCCGAGTCATGGACAGAATGCTGTGATGATCTCTCAGCTCTTTGCAAAACTGTGTACCATACAGAAATCAGATCGATCGACAGTCAAATCAAACGAAGATTGCCAAGGTTTGGCTTCTGATGAACATGCAAATTCCGGCACCTCTTGCTCTAAAAACGCAGGCGATGAAAATGTTAAAGTCTGGTCAAAGAACAGCCGAAGAGTAAGCTCTGAGAACTTGGTGTTCATATGGGGGTTAGTGAAAAAGATGACAGCTGCAAAGCTAAAGAATGTTCTACAAAACTCACACCCCGTTTTCGCGCAAGAGTTTGATGTTAAATATTTAGACAGGAGCTGCGCAATTGTGGTATTTTGGGAGTCAGGCCATTCAGAGACTTTCGTCAGCGCGGTTAACAATGAAGAGCAACTTGATGGTTCCTTAAGAGAGATGGTTGCAGAAGGGCTAAGAGTGGCAAGCTACGAGACTTACAAGAGAGCATGTAGATTAGGCTTCTGGGAGGCTGACTTGGCAGATTCTTTAGACAAAGCATTGGAATCTTCAGATATAGATGCTGATTCGGACACCAAACCATCAGAGATTGATTGGTCAAATGAATTAGCTATCAATTTTGATGAGCTATGAATAGTTTTGATCATCACAAAACCAATGTATACCCATTACCCAAATTGAGAACGTTAATGCATTTTTATTCTTCCATGAGTTATTTGTCTAAAATCTGAAGTTACTATTCTTTTTTTGCATCCCTTTGTTTCTTGATTCCAAATTTTCCAATCTTCAAAATGGGATTTTGTTGTGTGAACCTTGAAGTCTCATCAACAAAAAATTGAACCAAACCGTGACAAATAAATAAAATTGAACCAAACCGAAATATTGGTTTGGCCGAGGCTAAACCCGGTTTATGAACCTGTCATTGTTAGTAAAACACACCGGCTAGGCGACAGAAGCAGTTAACACCGTCGGTGAGAAGAGATGGGGTTTCTGACGGCGGCGACTAGGGTTTCGACATCGGCCTCACTGCTTCTACGCCGTAAATCTCGACAGCTAGGGTTCTTATCCTCCTCCTCGCCGCTCTTTTCCAGTTTTAATTCCATGAATCCCCCTATCAGGTACTAACTAATTTTCCATCAAAAGCATTCGAGCTCGAGCTTTTGATTTCGTGTGAAACCAGACTTCGATTCAGTTTAGATTTGTCTTGCTGAAAAAGAGAATTAAAAACAGTTTCCGTTCATCGTGAAAATGGATTCAAACTGAGTTTTGTGTATCACAATTTGTTCATAAGAGCTTTTCATTTGTGAATATGGTTTCTTGTTATTGTTTATTTGATTGCTCATAGGAGACTAAGATTAGATGCACAGAGATTAACTTATAATGTAGTAGCTATTGTAATATTTTGTGCAAGGTTTTGCAAAAGGAGTCTCTTAATGGGCCAATGTGGAACGTTGGCTTCTTAAGATCATCTTGGTTTCATTCGACTCCAGCTCGTGAGACAGGTGATTGCGTGAGCAAATCTGAGAATAGTTTGAGTCAAGATGGAGTAGCTTCTACTAAACTGAAGAGGAAAAAGTTGAAAGGTAAGCGGGCGGTTGTGCGATGGCTTAAGTTTTTCCGGTGGAAGAAAAAGAAAGAGTTTGAAAGAATGACTGCTGAAGAAAAGATACTTAATAAACTAAGAAAGGTTAGCTAGTAAATGAAAATGCATCTTGTTACTGATTTGGATCAACAAATGTGTATTGTTATCTCTCATATTCGTGTTTATATCTGTTATTACTGCAGGCTCGAAAGAAAGAGGAACGCCTTATGGAGACGATGAAGAAACTGGAACCTTCAGAGTCAGCGGAAACGACACATGACCCTGAGATATTGACACCTGAGGAGCATTTTTATTATCTGAAAATGGGGTTGAAGTGTAAGAATTACGTTCCAGTGGGGAGACGCGGAATATACCAAGGAGTGATTCTGAACATGCATCTTCACTGGAAGAAGCATCAGACGCTACAGGTTGTGATCAAAACGTTTACACCGGATGAAGTGAAGGAGATTGCTGTCGAGTTAGCGAGATTGACTGGAGGGATTGTGCTTGACGTTCATGAAGGGAACACGATAATTATGTATAGAGGGAAGAATTATGTCCAACCTCCAACTGAGATCATGTCACCGAGGATTACTCTCCCGAGGAAAAAGGCTTTGGACAAATCCAAATGCCGGGATGCGCTTCGTGCAGTTAGAAAGTACATTCCGAGGCTTGAACAAGAGCTCCAGTTGCTTCAAGCGCAAGCTGAGACGAAACGAGAATACCCAAATGTCAAGGTTGATGATACTCAAGAGAGTTTAGATCAAAGGTCAGAAGAGTTGAAGAAGATTATAGAAAGAAGTGAAGAATCTTTGGAGGACGAGCAAGAAGGAGGAGACTCGGAATCAGAATTGGCAACAGATTCAGATCTTTCAGATATTTTTGAGACTGATTCGGAATTAGAAGACGAGAAGGCAGAGCGACCACTTTTTCTTGAAGAGTTTGAGAAATTCCCAGCGATAAACAACAAAAGAGAAAATGAAGACTTTGGGGATCCGGGGAAAGCTCAATCAGAAAGTGAAGAGAATGATGATAAATCCCCAAACTTTGATGAAGTAGATAAGATGTTTCTTCGGGCTGCTTCGCTTTTAAAGAAGAAAAGACGATTCTAGTTTCATCATCTTTGCTCATCTCACAATGTGGTACAAGTGATGGTGTGTTTAGCAACAGTCACAAGTATATCTTCTTTCTTAACATGCTCAAAGTTTTAACATTGTGATAGCAATTGATAATTTGTGGTTAGGAGAAGTATGCTTTGCTTCAATTTTAAAATTTTGGCGTGTGAACGTACTAAAGCTCCAAAGTAAGTTTTTATTCTTCTAATTTCGAAATCACACAAAAGGAGATGCGTTAAAACTTATGATTTTGGTATAGCAAACGAGCGGTTGAACCAAATTCAACCACTCTAGAAGATTTGTTGATCACAACCTAATGGTGTCAAATTCTGGGATAATTCAACAATTGTATTACACAACCAATTTAGCACACTTAGTGAAAAGATTGAACTAGGAGATTAAGGGAGCAAACTTCAGCTGAAGTTACTCCTCCAAAAATAGGTGTATGCCGTTTGGCGTGGAGAGGACACGGTATTCTTTAGTAAAAGGCGAAAGAATAGTTCGCTTTGTGCTCACCACACGGCTCCATAAACTTATAGGAAACACACCAAATGTTATTTTATATGTGAATCTTTCGACGTCTAGTTTCGGTTTTGTTCGATGTGGGACAAGTCTAGTTTTATCTTTGACTGGGCCAAACGCTTCACGTGCTGGGCCGTTCTCCAGCCAACATGAAGGAGATTACTTTATCCCTCATCCAAAAAAACCTATGGGCCTTCAGCCTTTTAACTCCTCTATTACAGGGAAAAAAAAAAAAAAACTCAAATTTTATTGAGGAATTCCTCAAAACACCACCATTTTAGTTTTCTTTCCAAAAATACCACTAATATCAAATTATTGTTCATAGGTATGAAATTTTAAATCTTTGGTTTGGGTTGATTATTTTGCAATTTAGGGTTTATTATTTATGGGGTAGGGTTGGGGTAGGGTTTAGTGTTTAGAATTTAGAATTTAAAGTTTAAAAATTAAAAAATTTATTTTATTTTGGTGGTATTTTTGTCCTAAAAACAAAAATGGTGGTATTTTAGAGAATTGCCCAATTTTATTTCGTTAGATAGAGGCTCATTCCACAACGCTAGAAGAAATATCCAAAGTTCTTGACTTTAACAACTGTCGTCAGAAGCTAAAAAACTTAAAAACTGAAACCGAAACTGATACTGAAACATAACTCTTCTTTTATATAAGGAAAGGACATAATAACCAAGATGACAGTAAAATGAACGAATTAGGAAAAACCAAAAAAACAAAAAACAAGTTTGCTTGTTGGTTGTAGCTTAATCATCATCACATTGCTGGATTTGAGTCAAACTTGGAACACAATAAAACAAAAATGGTTCTTTTTCGTTTCCAAAAGCCTCTGCCCTGACTATGTTGTCCTCTCCAACGATGTATAACATGTGTGGGCCTCTGTAATCTCTGTATTGAGTATACATAAGGACTTTCTTCTCTTCATCGACCAAGAATTTTCCAAAAAAGCTAAGCTCAGGCTTCAAATCCACTGCTAAGACCTTGATCCACGACAACACTTTGGTTTCACCAATCTTATTTGTCACCCATATCTCTGTCTTCAATGTAAATCTAAATTCACGTTGGAATAACACGGAAAGTTTCTCTTCTCTAACAACAGATAGAAACACGTCTCGATGGCCATGATCATGATATGGTAGACTTAGACGTTCAAATTGTCTCTGTTGTATAATCAAAACTGATTAAGAATAGGCCGAGCTGTTTCTCTTTTTCATCTCTAGCAAACCAGTAAGTCTTTCCCTTCAAAGACACGTTCCGATTGTACCAAACGATATGATGCAGTCCATAGTGACATCAAGAATCATCCATGAATTAGAGTTAATCTCATAGATTTCGACTTCTGGGTAACTGTGGCACAATATTTTGTAGCTATTATTGCCGGATTTGCTGTCTTGGTAGGATCCTAGAGCATAGGTGTAGGTGAAGCCTATGTCAGATTTTCTGTGTTGGATCCACTTGGTTTGACCAGTACACGGGTTCACTACCATGATCATAATACTTGCCTTCGTGTTGACCAAAACGCATAAGACTAAGCCATCACTCTGAGAGAGTTGAGTGATCCTGAATTGACCAAAACTAGAATGAGGCTCGGTTAGGTTAAGTTTACCTGTGATATCTACAGGTGAAAGTGAAACTCTATGAAAATTGATGCTCAAATTGATGCTCATCGAATCAAACGCAAAGTTGTTCAACATGAGAATCTGAGATTGCTTTGGGGATTTATGGAAGTGCTGCTTTCTTGTGAATCTCCTATCGTTGAATAAAAGGTTCCATCGTTTGCAAGTAGTTCGTAACCGTTTCAAAGATGTAGCAGGAACGCGGCAGAGTATCTCCTCTAACAAATCCTCTGGAAGTTCTGGCATCATCATTGTGATCCACCAAAGGAAGAAAGTGACGGTGGCTAAATCCAGCTTTGATTGCTGTTTAGGGTTTTTATGTTTGCTCTCACTCTTATTAATAAAGTTTAGAGAATATGACTAAAACACCCCCTCAATTTTTAGCATCATGGTATTCTTCAGAAAGCAAGGAACCGAACCAAATGTTATTTTATATGTGAATCCTTCGATGTCTAGTTTTGGTTTTGTTCGATGGGGGACAAATTTAGTTGTCTTTAACTGATCAGCCAAACGGCCCAAACCTACCTCAAGTAGTATTATAAATACATGAATTCCATAAATATTCACTTTCTGATTATCTCTTCTTTTTTTTTCCCCCTTTAATTAGCAATTCGTTTCAAAACTACTGGTTCTTTTTAGTTTAAACTTTCTTTTAGGATAATCAAGTTTTCACGTTTTTAAAAGTGATTTTGATATATACCATGAAATTGTTGAAAAAAAAAATTACGAATCTATTAATAGATTCAAATTTGTTTTTTTTGAGTAAGAAGAAGACGCATAATCAAAACTAGCAAGAGCTTCAGATCTTTCAAATGTTTTTGAGATGTTTCTACAAACTGCTTCGGTTGTGAAGAAAAAAAGACGATGATAAGGAAGATTCAGTAGAGATTCTAATTTCATAACTTGCTCATTTCAAAATTAGTGTGTTTAACAAAGTCACAATTATGTCTTTTATCTCCACATGCTTAAACTTATTGTATTAGCGATAACGTGGTTAATGAATATGCTTTGATTCAGTAAGGCCAGTTTATTTATTCTTATAATTTCGTAAGCACACGGAAAGAGATGCGTTAAAAAATTAAACCCAACGATTGGACCAATTTTAACCACTCTAGAGAATTAGCCAACGGGCACTCGTACTAGTATTGGTATAAGAGACAAAGCTCCAGTTGCTTCAATCCCAAGCTGAGACAAAGCGAGTATATCCAAATGTACGTCAAGGTTGATGATACTCAAGAGAGTTTAGATAAAAGGTCAGAAGAGTTGAAGAAGATTATAGAAAGAAGTGAAGAAAAGATTGAACTAGGAGTTTAATGGAGCAAACTTCATAAGAAAGTTACTCCTCCAAAAATAGGTGTATGCCGTTTGGCGTGGAGAGGACACGGTATTCTTTAGTAAAAGGCGAAAGAATAGTTCGCTTTGTGCTCACCACACGGCTCCATGAGTTATTAAGTGATGCACCAAATGTTTATTTATATGTGAATCTTTCGACGTCTAGTTTTGGTTTTGTTCGATGTGGGACAAATTTAGTGTTATCTTTGACCGGGCCAAACTCTTCACGTGCTGGGCCGTTCTCCAGCCTACATGAAGGAGATTACTTTACCTGTTTTGATCCTTAATCAAAGAAAACTATGGGCCTTCAGCCTTATAACTCCTCAGTTGAAGAAAAAATACTCAAATTTTCTTCTATGGTGAAGTAAAGATAGAGGCTTCATTCCACAACAGTAGAAGAAATATCAAAAGTTCTTGAATTTTTCAAAATGTCGTCAGAAGCTAAAACCTTGAAACTGAAACATAACTCTTCTTTTATGTAAGAAAAGATAATTCGATCATCAAACTTAATCACAAAGCAAGGAATACAGGGCAAATACCAGTTTTTAGCGAAATATCAGTTTATTAAGTATTATTCAATCAAAGGACATAACCAAGATAACAGTGAAATAAACAAGTTAAAAGAGAACCAAAAAACAAAAAAAAAAGGTGTGCTTGTTGGCCTTAATCATCACCTTGCTGGATTTGAGTCAAACTTGGAACATTATAAAACAAAAATGGTCTAAATTCGTCTTCAAAAGCCTCTTCCCTGACTCTGTTGTCCTCTCCAACGATGTATAACATGTGTCGGTCTTTGTGTTTTGTGTGTTGAGTACACATGAGGACTTTCTTCTCCTCATCAACCAAGAAGTTTACGCCAAATTGAATCCCAGGCTTCAAATCCACTGCTAAGACCTTGATCCACGACAACACTTTGGTTTCACCAATCTTCTTTGTCACCCATATCTCTGTCTTCGATGTATAATTACGTTGTAATAACACGGAAAGTTTCTCTTCTCTAACAACAGATAGAGACATGTTTTGGTAATCATGATACTGATGCGGTAGACGAAGACGCTCAAATCTTTCTGTTGTATAATCAAAACTGACTAAGAATAGTTTTTCATCTCTAGCAAACCAGTAAGTCTTTCCCTTCAAAGACACGTGCCGATTGTACCAAACGAAGCAGTCCCTAGTGACATCAAGAATCCTCCATGAATTAGAGTTAATCTCATAAATTTCGGATTCTGGGACACCACAAATCTTGTGGCTCAATATTTTGTAGCTATTATTGCCGGATTTGCTGTCTTGGTAGGATCCAAGAGCATAGGTGTAAGCGAAGCCCATGTTGTAACTCTTTCTTTCTTGGATCCACTTGGTTTGACCAGTACACGGGTTCACTACCATGAGCATAATACTTGTCTCCGTGGTGTTGACAAAAACGCATAAGACTAAGCCATCACTCTGAGAGAGTTGAGTGATCCTGAATTGACTAAAACTAGAATGAGGCTCGGTTAGGTTAAGTTTACCTGTGATCTCTACAGGTGAAACTCTGTGGGGAATGATGCTCATCGAATCAAACGCAAAGTTGTTCAACATGAGAATCTGAGATTGCCTTGAGGATTTATGGAAGTGTTGCTTTCTTGTGAATCTCCTATCCTTGAATAAACGGTTCCATCGTTTGCAAGTAGTTCGTAACCGTTTCAAAGATGTAGCCGGAACTCGGCAAAGTATCTCCTCTAACAAATCCTCTGGAAGTTCTGGAATCATCATTGTTATCACCGAAGGAAGAAAATGTCGCTGGCTAAATCCTCTGGCTTTGATTGCTCTTTAGGGTTTTTATGTTTTATGTTAATTGCTCTATGCTCATAGGCATGACCACGGTTACGGTTATCACGGTTACGGTTTATTAACCACCGGTTACGGTTATAAATTTTGTTTAACCATAACCTTAACCATTTAATAAACGGTTAAACGGTTACGGTTTAATACGGTTCCGGTTAAAACGGTTACGGTTATATACGGTTACATTTTTTTGGATGATATGATATTATTGAGAAAAAAATTATGTTAAAATAATTTTAAATATTTTAAATTAAAAATGATTTGATTAACAAAAATAAGTGATGGAGTGGGTTAGAGAATAGATTTAGTGGGCACTTTGAAATTTGATCCACTTAAAACACGATTTAGAAAAATAATTAAGTATTTAAAAAACTAAAATGACAAAGAAATTAAATAATGTTTATCGCACTAATTAGAATAAATAATAATGGATATTTGCATCCACTAATTCACAATCCACTTTGACTTTGTCACCGTGAATCTATTCTATTCAAATATTTTATTTAATACTAGTTAAAATAATACTATCATTTTTCGATTAGCAAAAAAAATCAATTATTAATTTAGTATCAGTTAAAATAATATCACTTTTTAATTTTTATTTAGATTTTCTTAAATATCTATATAAAATTTCAATTTATTTTAATTAAATAATATTTTTAAACGGTTACGGTTATAATTTTACGGTTTTAACCGTACGGTTAACCGACGGTTTTTATACAGTTACGGTTAATTGACGGTTACGGTTAATAATTTTTGTAACCATAACTAATATTTTTTTACGGTTAACGGTTACGGTTACGGTTTTTAACCATTTTATACGGTTACGGTCTGGTTACGGTTTACATCCGGTCCGGTTACGGTCCGAAATACGGTTACGGTTTAGTTTTGGTCATGTCTATATGCTCACTCTTAATATAGACGAACAAATAAAGTTTAGAGAATATGACTAAAATACCTCAATTTTTAAAAACCTTTCAAATAATACCTAAAGTTATTGTGAAATCCTTTTTTCCCCAAGAAAATCTAAAAATTATAAAGATGAATGGTATTTGACCAAAAAAAAAATGAACAGTATAACACGTTTTCAAAACATGATTTTGCTATTTTTTACTATTTATAATATACAAATTTTGATGTATTTTGAAAATTTATTTTGTTTTATACTACTATGAACATTTTTTTTTTTTTTTTTGGTTTTAATGTGAAGATTTCATTCCATAAAGTTAATTAGTACAACCTAAACTACTACAAAAGCTTACCCATTATCATTGGAACAAAAGACAGAAAAAATATATAAATATATATATATATATAAATATATATATATATATATATATATATTATAAGGGAAAGGAGAGACGACTAAAATAAAGTTGAAGAAGGGAAGGAGTAACCAGACTCAGCGACGGAAAAGACAGAAGCCGATTCCGCATAGTGCGATCGATGGCGAGGTGAATAGCTGTTGTGGTTGATGCGACGTCATTGAAGATCCTTGAGTTCCTCTCTTTCCATAGGTGATAGACTACAGACTGAAGAAGGAGCTTGAGAATGGTGACTAAACTTGTTTGCTGCGGCAGATTTTGATGAAGAATCCATGAAAAAGCTGCTGTGAGATTTGATGGAGGATTGGGGAAAAACCTTGCAGCCAAATAACCCCATATTCCAGCAGAGAAGGTGCACTCGAAGAAAAGATGAAGATGACTCTCTATCCCGGTGGAGCATAGTACACAAGAGGCGGGGATATTCATGCCCCAACTCCTTAGTCTATCCCGCGTGGGGAGACGAGAGAGTATAGCCAGCCAGGTAATGAACGAGAACCTCGGCACATGCTCTTTAAACCAAACCACATCAGCCCAAGGGACAATTGGTGAATGGATTCTTATTTGCTCCCATGTCTCCTTAGAAGAGAAGGATGGGCAGAAGTTACCTGCAGCATTACGCCATAGGAAAGAGTCACGGCCATTGCTTGTTTCCGGTGGTGGAAGATCTGTGAGTGCCATCAGTAAGGCCAGAGCGTTTTCAGATCGGGCAGCCGGTAATTCCCAATCTCCATTCCGCGTGGCTTCAACAATTCTTGCATCTTTCCTAATCCGTAATTGTCTTGGCCCAGCCTCCCCAAGAAAGGTTATAAGCTGACCAAAGTCTGTCCATGAGTCATACCAGAATGAAGCTGTGAGCCCATCTCCCATCACACATTTGAGAAACTCAACGAGAGTTGGTTTGAGCTGCAGCATACTGTTAATCGTCTTTGAGAAACGGTTAGCCTCCTGTGTTATCCAATAGCTTTTTCAAATGAATAGGTTCAGATCTTTTGGATATTTTTGAACAAGAAGAAGACGCGGAATCAAAACTAGCAATATATTCAAATCTTTCAAATACTTTTTAGACTGATTGGGAATCACTAGATGAAAAGGCAGGGCATCCGCTTTTGATAGCTTAATCATCAGATGTAGAGAATGATGATAAATCCCCAAAGTTTGATGAAGCGGATAAAGATGTTTCTATAAGCTGCTTCGCTTTTAAAGAAGAAAAGACGATGAAGAAATTTACTTTTGAAGAAGAAAAGACGATGAAGAAGATTCAGTAGAGATTCTAATCTCATAACTTGCTCATCTCACAATTAGTGTGTTTGACAAAGTCACATATATGTTTTCTGTCTTCACATGCTTAAGCTTACTGTGTAAGCCATAATGAGGTTGATGAGTATGCTTTAATTTGGTAAGGCCAATTTATTTATTCTTATAATTTCGGAAGCACACGAAAGGAGATGAGTTAAAGAAACCAAGGATTGTACCCCACTATAGAATTAGCCAACAAGCACTCGTACTAGTTTTGGTATAGAATATCATTGTGTATTTCTCGGATATAAAACTGTATTACAAACGAGTCCTATGATTGAACTAGTTAAATACAATCATATGAATAAGTAAGGTTGATCTAGGAGATTAAGGGAGCAAACTTCAGCTGAAGTTACTCCTCCAAAAATAGGTGTATGCCGTTTAGAGTGGAGAGCACACGGTATTCTTTAGTAAAAGGCGAAAGAATAGTTCGCTTTGTGCTCACCACACGGCTCCATGAACTTATAGGAAACACACCAAATGTTATTTTATATATGTCAATCCTTTGATGTCTAGTTTTGGTTTTGTTCGATGTGGGACAAATTTGGTTTTGACTTTGACTGGGCCAAACTCTTCACGTGCTGGGCAGTTCTCCAGACAACATGAAGGTGATTACTTTATCCCTAATCCAAGAAAAACTATGGGCCTTCAGCCTTCTAAGGCCTCGGTTACAGAGAAAAAAACAAACAAACAAAAAAAAACTCAAATTTATTTGTGAGATAGAGGCTTATTCCACAACGCTAGCAGAAATATCCAAAGTTCTTGACTTTAACAAATGTTAAAACTGAAACCGAAACTGATACTGAAACATAACTCTTCTTTTATGTAAGGAAAGGACATAACCAAGATGACAATGAAATAAACAAGTTACGAAAAACCAAAAAACAAAAAACAAGTTTGCTTGTTGGTCGTAGCTTAATCATCACCTTGCTGGATTTGAATCAAACTTGGAACATAATAAAACAAAAAAAATGGTTCTTTTTCGTTTCCAAAAGCCAGTGTCCTGACTTTGCTGTCCTCTCCAACGATGTATAACATGTGTTGGCCTCTGTGCTCTCTGTATTGAGTATACATAAGGACTTTCTTCTCCTCATCGACCAAGAATTTTGAACGAAAGTCAAGGTCAGACTTCAAATCCACTGCTAAGACCTTGATCCACGACAACACTTTGGTCTCACCAATCTTATTTGTCACCCATATCTCTGTCTTCGATGTAAATTCACGTTGTAATAACACGGAGAGTTTATCTTCTTTAACAACAGATAGAGTCCTGTTATGGTAATCATGATACTGATACGGTAGACTTAGACGTTCAAATTTTTCTGTTGTATAATCAAAACTGATTAAGAATAGGCCGAGCTGTTTCTCTTTTTCATCTTGAGCAAACCAATAAGTTTTTCCCTTCAAAGACACGTTCAGATTGTACCAAATGTAGCAGTCCATAGTAACATCAAGAATCCTCCATGAATTAGAGTTAATCTCATAAATTTCGAATTCCGGTTGACCAGAAATCCTTTGGCTCAATATTTTGTAGCTATGATCGCCGGATTTGCTGTCTTGGTAGGATCCAAGAGCATAGGTGTAGGTGAAGCCTATCTTGTCAGATTTTCTGTGTTGGATCCACTTGGTTTGACCAGTACACGGGTTCACTACCATGAGCCTATTTGCATTCATGTGCTTGTAAAAAACGCACAAGACTAAGCCGTCACTCTGAGAGAGTTGACAGATCGTGAATTTACGAAATTTAGGATAAGACTTGAGTAGGTTAAGTTTACCTGTGATGATCTCTACAGGTGAAACTCTGTGGAAATTGATGCTCATCGAATCAACCGCAAAGTTGTTCAACATGAATATCTGAGATTGCCTTGGGGATCTATGAAAGTGTTGCTTTCTTGTGAATCTCCTATCGTTGAATAAAAGGTTCCATCGTTTGCAAGTAGTTCGTAACCGTTGCAAAGATGTAGCCGGAACTCGGCAGAGTATCTCCTCTAACAAATCCTCTCGAAGTTCCGGCATCATCGTTGTGATCTCCGAAGGGAAAGAGTGCTGGTGGTGGCTTTTTGATTGTCGTTTAGGGTTTTATGTTTTGCTCTATGCTCAACACACCAAATGTCTTTTTATATGTGACTGCTTTGATGTCTAGTTTCGGGTTCGTTTGCTGTGGGATAAATTTGGTTTTGACTTTAACTGGGCTACCTCAAGTGTACTGGGCCGTTCTCGTGACCAATGTTTGTGTTTAATACATAGATATTCATTTTCATTTTCTGATAATTTTTGTTTTTCATTTTTATCATTAAATTCATCTGTTTTTTTTTTTTTGTGATTAAAATATATAAATAATGCTGAAAAAATTTGGAAATGACACGTAAAAAAAATCAACATTATTAATTGAAATAATTAGCTAATTTTCTCTAATACATATGGTAGTTATTTTTCTTAAAATTTTATTATTTCAAGTAAAGTCATATTGACATTCTAGTAAAAAAAAAAAAAAAAAAAAAAAAAAAAAAAAAAAAAATTGGTTTGATTGATGTTCAAGTAAAAATAAAAGAAAAAAACGGAAACCCTGTTCCTGAGTTAGAGGCTTTTGTTTCCGCAACCCTAAGAACAAAATTATCCAAAGTTCTCGACTTTCTCAAATGTCATTAGCAGGAAGAGGAAGAAGATAGGAGGACACCACTCTCCTTCGATCTCGTTTCCCAAGGAAGTAGAAAGATGGGATCTCATGTTCTTAGACCTCCCATAGCTTTACGCAGCTCTCTCCTCAACCTCTTATCCAAATCTCACAATCCTCTTCTGCCTGGTAATTTCTACAAACACTTGGAGGGCATTGTCAGTTTTTGAGTTTCTCTATACTACGAAAACTTGATTATTGAAACTCGTGAGCGATCGAATTGATCGTGGGAAGAAACCCACAATTTGTTTTGCCTAATTGTCAGATGTTAGTGGAAAGAGACAATTCACTGATGAATCTGACTCAGTTTGAAATGTTGAAAGTTTGGACTTTTTTTGTTCTTCCTTAGCTTGATTAATGATAATGTGTTGTGATCCTTGCTCTTTGTTATTTGTTTAGGGAGATGGGTTAAAGCCAGTGAATGCAGTACCATGAGATGCTTTGCTTCTGCTACTCGTGGAAAAAAGTTAGGGTCTTTCTTTAACATTAAAATCAAAAAGATTTAATCTTTCTCTGCTTCATTTTAATGGAACTCTTCTTGTTCTATAACAGCAAAAAACAGAGACTGGATGAGGCATGTGTCGAAAGGTTTAACGAATACAGTCGTACACTAATACAATCATGGATTATACAAGGTGATTCATTGTAATTGTATCAGTATAGGACACAGAGAGGTTTATGTTATTCGTATTAAAAAGAAACATGAATTTCTTGGTGTAGCTTAATCTTAAGTGTGTATGATATGTTATGTAGGCAAAGTTCTTGTGGATGGGAGAAGAGTTAATAAAGCTGGAATGCCTGTATCTAATACTGCAGCTATAAAGATCACAGCCGAGATTCCAAAATTTGTATGTAGGTGATTATTCCTCCCAAGTTACTTGATCTTTTGACACTTTCTAGGTGCGTTAAGACTCTGTTGTTGTCGACTGTCCGCTCGTGTTTTTTTCACTTGCAGAGGTGGACTCAAGCTGGAAGCTGCGCTTGAGAAGCTAGATGTCGATGTGTCTGAGAAAGTAGTACTGGATGCAGGACTTTCTACAGGAGGGTTTACGGATTGTTTGCTTCGTTATGGTGCAGCTCATGTTTATGGCGTAGATGTTGGTTACGGTCAGGTTAGTGCTAAGTATTGTTCCTACAGGTTTTTTTTTTTTTTCCTGTAATCTAGCAACTTCTTCTAATTAGTCAGTTAATTATTTGATGTATTGTTATAGGTAGCGGATAAGATTCGCAATGATAAGAGAGTGACTGTTATAGAAAGGACAAATCTGAGATACCTCCCTGGACTCCCACAAAAAGTCGATGTAGTGACCCTAGACCTCTCGTTCATTTCCATTCTTAAGGTAAGTTTGCATCTGTTCAGTTTGTTTCCAGGAAATATGATTGTTATGTTAAATAATCCGCAAATGTTATAACTTATGAACAGGTGATGCCAGCTGTTATGAATGTGATGAAAGAAGATGCAACTTTAGTTACTCTTGTTAAACCCCAATTTGAAGCTCGAAGACAACAGGTAATCAATTTATTGACTTGAAGATGCTTGATTTTGGATACACTGAACTCTGAGAAGTGAGAAGTGCATAACTGATATGTTTATATCATCGCATAATATAATATATGAGTCATCACTGAGATCTCACTATTGTTTCTTTAACATCTTGGTTCCTGTCAAGGTCGGGAAGGGTGGCATAGTGAGAGATCCCGAAGTACATCAGGAGGTATGTATGCTTCTCCCTGTCCTCTTCGTTGAAAATTGAATCTTCTCGAGTTTATTCACATTCACTGAAGCTCTTTGTTTATTACTCTTCTGGGTTCCTTCTGTTTCTAACTTGGGATAGCGATAAGCCTTGATCTTATATAGCTAGTCAAATGTATGATAAACTCAATCTTTGATATCTTGTTTATTGTTTGAAGGTTCTTGAGAAAATAATAAATGGTGTCGAGCGATATGGATTTACCAAGAAAGGATTTATAGAATCTCCCCTAAAGGGCGCCGACGGAAACATAGAGTTCTTGGTTTGCTTCAACAGAGGGACAGTAAAACCCGAAGGCGAAGAATACTAGGCTTATATTCATTGCTGGGAAGTTAGAACCTTATAATAAATGCTATGGTGCCTTCTTTCACACATTTCATTGACAAACCTCATTCTAACTCTTCTTTTATCAATGGGTTTAACGTTAAGTAAACTTTTCTTTTGTTTTTGGTGATATCATAAATCTCAAAGATAAATTACCAAAGGAATCGCAGGTGAAGTTTTTCAAACAATCTCACGAAGAGCATTACACATAAACTTTTTCCTTCTATTGTTGAAACTTGTCACACAATGCAATATAAAAGGTACAAAACCACAAAAAACTTTTTAATAATAACAAGTCTCATTTTATTGGAATGGCCTGAGAAATCAGTCTGTAGTCCAGGTTAGCTTCTGCGAAGCAAAGTGGTCTTGAGATGTTTTCCACCTAAAGAAGCTTTCCCATATTTCAATGGTCTGGTAGTATCATGACTTCCCACTGCAAAAACTGAGGTAAAAGCTAACTGAGAGAGAAAGTAAAAGAGAAACCAATGAGGTAAAGAACCGAGAAAGAGAATCTGCATACCATTAGGCTATGTTCTTGAATCAGTTCTCAGTTCCAACAATGGACGCTTCATTGTTGTTTGAAGATTTTACGTTTTTCGCAGTATACATATGCACAGGTGGAGGCAAAAGCTCTTCTTGAATAGCCTAAAACATTGGTAACAAGGCAAGCAAGACAGAGACCAAAACTTAAGAATATATAACAGAGCCGAGTCGAAGAACAATGTAGTCTAGTCTATCTAGCAAAACCAAAGATCATACTGATTCCAAAGAGAGAGATGTAACATACCAACCAACCATTCTTCCCTCTCGCACCGCCTCTGATGTAATAAGCCTCTTTGAACCCATTGTTGATCAACAATTCAGCCACCTTCGACGAGTTACCATCAAAACTGCCTTCCACATCAAATGTAAAACATATGAGACAACTCTATCTGCAACACACACACACACACACACACACATCATCTGATAATTTGTCAAAGTTTGAAGCTTTTGTTTATACTTACTTGTCAAGAACACAAACAACTGTATTTTCAGGGTCAGAGAAGCTTCCTTTAACTTTCTTCAAGAACCCATCTTCATCATTCTCACTAAACGGAACCTGAACTGAACTCTTACCAAGAAACTTAAGATTCGGTGAAGCCAAAGAAGCCAAAGTCTTGTCATCTCTAATATCCAAAAGCTGAGAATCAGACTGATTCTTGAGCTTACGAAACGCGTTCATGGCGGATATTGGTTTATACTTCCTCAAGTAAAAAATCGTCGCGGGATAAACCACAAGATAGAGGAAAGTACATCCCGCTACGAAAAATGGATACTTGTTGAAGAAATTATCAATTGTGACCAAGATTGATTCAAGATCGATTTTTCCGGTGGGTGAATCTGAGATTGAGTCGAATGATGATGATTCAGATGCGAGAACAGGGGATGTGAGGATGAGTTGGGAAATGGTGGTAACAGAGAGATGGGTTTTGGTTAGAAGATGCAATGATGGTGATAAGTTGTGGAGTTTTTGATTGAGTTTTGGAGATTGAGAAGGTGAAGAAGAAGCTTTGGTTAGGTTTCGCAGAGGAGAAGATGCGAGGATTGTCGGAAGAGACGTCATTAGTAATATGACGACGAGAGACAATGAGTGGAAGCGCCAAGAAGATAAGAAAAAATAAATAAAAGAGAGGAAAATATATATATTTTTTTCTTTCCCATTTATTTTCTAAATGGTGGTGACTGGTGATACATTATTTGATTGAATAATATAAATTTATGGATTTTTGGATGAATTTTTAAAGTTTTTTCTTATCGGATGTTTTCTTTTTTTTTTTATATGTGCAATTGTGAAGTGTTGCTCTGTATTTTATGCGGATTTGAAAGAAAAAAAATTGAGATTATAATTTTATTATGGATAATAGCAGGTATGAAAGTCGAATAAAAATATTTTGTATAAATTATATATTATGGATTTTTTTACAAAGTTTTGATTTTTCAACAGAGAGTAAATAATTGAATTATCGTAGTGAGCAAGCAAATATACAATGAGAATCTTTGGAATAACATCCAGTCCTTGCTTCTGTATCCTAAGGAGCATCTCACTTTCCAAAGCACGTACTTGATCAAGAATGTAGACAACCTGCAAATCTCAACAGCAGAGTATAAGTCGAATCAACAGAGGAGCACCAAGTTCTAAGATAAGGAAGTTTCCAACTACATCTACCTGTCCACCAGTATCAGGCAGACCCAAGACATTGGCTTGGCCAAAGTAACCATGCGGAGACAAAATCACAACATTGAACACCATAGGAATCCTTCCAAGAAACGTCTCCAAGACAGAAGGATCAGGTGCCTGGAGTAGGTCCAGAAGGAGATGCACCATTTCTGAAACCCCATCCCCTTTCAAATCCCAGCCCTTGTAGTCTTCACCAAAGTACATTGTCCAAAAAAGTAAAAAGGCAACATAGTTTGTTAGCTAACAAATACGAAAAACGGATATACAGCAGAATGGCGAAATATCTTACTCAAATTCGAATTCAGAGTATGGTGTAGCCAGAGGAAGTTTAGAAAGGAACTCCTCTGCCCTTGCCAAAGCTCCCTCAAGTGTGGGGATATTCTGTATTCGATCATTCAGCATCATTGCCTGCAACATACATAGACAGTAAATAGTCAGTATTCTACACTTATTACACATAAACTACGTTCAATTGTATAAAATACTAACCCGCCCGTCATGTTTGTGAGTGCGGAGAAATTCAAGCAAAGGCTCCATGCTTTCTTTGTTCCGAAACATAATTGATGAGAGGTGACGATTGAGGAACTGAACCCCATTCCCAATGGACGATGACCGAGTTGGACGAGGAAATGTTGCGTTGAAGGGTTCAAAATCAAGCTCAAGAAGATAATTTCCATTGGCACTGATGAAAAAGGTTCAGACTTTAAGCATCCAAGCAGAGAAGTATACACAGAAAAAAAAAAAAAACTTTGCACAAAAGGATTTACTTACTGCCCATTAACAAGCTCTTCCTTAAACCGAAGGTATTCAGAAACTGTTAAATGATCTACACTCAGCTCATACACATTCACACGGACATATTCCCTAACACCAGGTCTGGGACGAATAGCCATAGCAACAAATGGAGGCAAAACTATGGCTTCCTGAGTGCAAAAACTCCACATCAATAAAACCTAAACCGAAAGATATATGAACACAACAACATAGTAATGAGATTGACCTCTGCAGACTGCAGAACTTTCATGAATGGAGTTTTGTTAAGATCTTCATTTGTTCCATCAACTTTTACAGTCTTAAGAAACTCATCAATCAGCTGGTGAGATTGCAATATCCCCTTCCCTTGAGCTACATATCTAAAGATAACCACCAAAAAACCATTACTCTAGAGACCAATAGATCACAACACACATGCAAGGACATCAAAGTAAGACTCAGAGAGAGAGAGAGACCTGGAGAAAAGAGAGAGGAGCTCATTGCGTTGAGCTGAGACAGCGTCATGAACCCATTCACGCATAGTCTCAAACCTACCAGTCGGCATGATTTCGTCTCAGAGGCAATAACACAAACACTTACAAGGCAAACTCAGAAGACCCAAAAGGAGAAGAATTTGTAGAAGAAACCACTCCAGTATATGTATAAGGGGGCGAACAAAGAAAGACTCCATTTTTAGGAACATTGTGATTTGGTGAGAAGTGGCAAAGAAAGATTGACACTTGGCAACAGAGATCACAAAAACCATGGGCGAGTTTCTTCATCGTTACCATTAGTAACGCTTTAATTCGACTTAGAGCGTATCGCCCGTTGTAGTGGGTCTCCATTACGTGAAAGCCACGCTCCAATCGGAGATCGCTTGCTCTGAATTTCAAGCTATACGACGAGCTATGGTTCGTTAACACATATATGAAGAAGATACGCCAAAATCGATTCTTTTTTCTGGTATTTTTTTGTTATTACTGTAAATGTCTTCTTTGGTATTTTTTGTTTGAAATTTGAAAATTTGTAATATTTTTTTCTAAAGGGTTTTAAATATTTAAATGACACTTGAGTCCATGACTAATAATTAAAATATTTAATATAAATAAAAATATAATTTTTGAAATTACTTGCTGTAGTACAAGTTGAATTATTGGATTGTTAAAAAAAAAAGTTTTCATTTTCACGGTAAAATAAGACTAAAAAAAAAGATTGTTTTCCTTTTCTTTTTTTTTGTGTTGATTTTTATTTGAATAATTAAAAACAAAAGAGAATATTTTAAAAAAAAAATTTCATAAACATATACTAAGTTTATAATAATAACAAAAATATATACATATATATAATCAATTTGATGGAGACAATTTCAAGTGGAGTTTAACGGCGTCAAATCTTCTGAGTGGAGTAATCCACATTTTATTATATTTTCTATCACTTATGACTCTTATACAAAAGAGCATATGTTTAATGTTATCAACTTTTCATTTGTAAACACACTTTCATTTTCTTATTTTCTTCATTTCTCTCTTGTTCATCATTTTTCTAAATATTTTCTTTTGTCTATTGTACTCTAAACATTGTTCAATCTCTAAATAAGTAAGTTTTTCGAAATCATACTTTTTAAATATGTTTTAGTTATATTTATTTTTTTTAATTTATGTTTATGTGGCAGATGTAACCGTCCATATTACTTTATTTATTTTAAATACTTTTTAATTTATGTATTTAAATTTATGTTTAAATAGTTGGTTTAATCGCCTAAGTTTTAATTTTATGTTTATAACTAGATGAAGTCCTCGCACCTTGCGCGGGGTTATATCATTTTTATATTATTCACATAATTCAGAAAAATCATTAAGATTATCTATTTAACACGTAAAATTAAACAGAATAATATTAAAAATTTATATACTAATATTAAAAAAAGATCTTAGACCATAATGATCATGTTCATGTTAGTTTTCTTAACCAAATTTATAATGTAATTTTATTTGGCCATCTCACATACACTATTTTACTAGATTAGGACCCGCGTATACGCGGGTTTAAAAATAAAAATTTAATAACCCGTGTGAAAATAAAAGTAAAAGCTAAAAAACAAAATTTGAAGCTCCATAAAAAAATTATGAATTAACTAATTTAAATATTCAATATATTACTTATTTAAACCTTTCTGATACACATGTTAATTAATACATTTTTTTTTTCAAATTTAATAGATTTTATTGTTTACATACTATAATTAAATTTAATTACGTATTATAATACATATACAATATTTAATCAGTTTAATTTTTTTAACCCTCTCTACAATTTATAATCCATAAAAATATAAATAAATATGAGAAATTGAGATTTATAGAACTAAAAAAATGAAAAAAATTTGATGAGCTATTATACGTTAAAAAATTCTTCATCCGATCAAATTAATCCTATTTCAAAAATATACATATTTATCCAGTAAAATCAAATATACATAATTCGTATCTAATCAAAACATGTAGAACCATACAAAAAATGTTACATTTAAATTAAAACTTACATGTTCACACGATAGTCATATCAAGCGTCTTTAGATCATCACATCCAAAAACTATTAGTACACTAAACAAAATTCATCAAACTAAAAACAAAAATATTATACGTTAAAAAATAAGTTCACATGTTCTTTTGATGAAATTAATCATATGATATATACCTACTGAACATTAACAATATAATTTGACACCAATACTTGAAACATATATACCAATACCAAAAAAATTAAGTTTTGATTAAAACTTATGTTATCATATGATAACATATTTAAACGAATTAGTTAAAATATCACCCAAATCTTCATGCATCGATCAATATGAATGGCTCTACACACCCAAAACTTATAATCATAATAAATACAAATATTTATCAATAGAACAAAGTTGAATCAACAATGGTGTTTTTAATAAAATTATTTTGTTTGGTAAGAAAAATATGAGTTCATGGTGAGTATTTACAATTCGTTTTTCTTTTAGGAATAGTATTATTTTTTTAATTATGTAATCTTTTTTTAGAATTAGTAATCTAACTATATGAAAAATATACGTTTAATTTTCTTATGATTATCTTTTTATATTAAAAAAAATATATTTAAACTTATAATTTTCTTCTAATCATCTATTTATATTTTAAAAATTATGAAAATTATAGTTTTATTATAATTTTCTACTTGTTTCTTTGGGAGATTTGCAAAAATACCCTTTCAGTCATGCCCTTATGCAAAAATGCCCTTTCACTTTGTCACTTTGTAAAAATACCCCTCAATTTGTAGCAAAAGGACCAAATTGCCCTTAATGATCAAAACTCTATCTTCAAGACTCAAAACCCAATCTTCTTCAAAAATTTCCCGCAAAAAAATTCAAAAATTTTCCCGCCAAAAATTTCAAATATTTCCCATCAAAATTTTCCCGCCAAAAATTTCGGAAATTTTCCCGCCAAAAATTTCGAAAATTTTCCCGCCAAAAATTCCGAAAATTTTCCCGCCAAAAAAATCATGTAAAAACCATGTAAAACCATGTAAAAACCATATAAAAACCAAGTAAAAAAAACCATATAAAAACCATATAAAAACCATATAAAAAAGCATGTAAAAACCATGTAAAAACCATGTAAAAAACCTTATAAATACTTTGTAAAACGCCTATAGAACATTTTTGCAATAAAATGGTTTTACAAGGTATTTATAAAAACCATATAAAAGACCATAGAATAGCCTTGCAAAAACTTTATAAAAATCTTAAGGAGTTACAAAGTTTTTGTATTAAACCATATAAAAACCATATAAAAACCATATAAAAACCATGTAAAAACCATGTAAAAACCATATAAAAACCATATAAAAACCATATAAAAACTATGTAAAAACCATATAAAAGCCATGTAAAAACCATGTAAAAAACCATATAAAAACCATGTAAAAACCATATAAAAACCAGGTAAAAACCATGTAAAAAAAAACCATATAAAAACCATGTAAAAGGTATTTGTTTTTCCCGCCAAAATTTTTTTCCGAAAAAAATTTTCCCGCCAAAAAACGTTTTTTCGAAAAAAAAATTTTCCGCCAAAATTTTTCCGCAACTTTTTTGGCGGGAAAAGTAATCCCGTAAACCACAAAAAGTTTCCCACCAAAAAAAATTTTCGACAAAAAGTTTCCGCAAAAAAAAAATTTCCCGCCAAAATTTTTCCGTAATTTTTTGGCGGGAAAAATAATTTCATAATTTATTCCGCCAAAAATTATTGTAATTATTTATTTTTTTGAATATAAATATTTTTTAAATAAGGTTTAAGTTTATAACATAAGGGCAAAATGGTCTTTTTAGTACAAATTATAGAGGGTAGATCTGAGAGGAGCATTTTTGCAAAGTGACATAGAAGGAGGGGCATTTGTCTCAATTTCTCTTAAAGGGACTTTTCTGAAAATTATCTTTTTATTTTTTAAAAAATATTTAAGTTAGAATTTTCTGAAGATTATCTTTTTACACTTTTAAATTTATTTACGTTTTAATTTTTTCTCATAATTATCTTCTTCTATTTTTAAAACTTTAAAAAACAAAATATTTTTTGACATGTGTCAAAATCTCAAATCGATAATATGACATGTGTCACGATCTCGTGAGTTAGTAATTTCGAAAACCCAACTTTATATAATAAGATAGTATACGTATATAAAAAAAAAAACAATGAAAAAAAAAAAGTTGACAACGAGAAAAAAAACGTTATTCACAGCTCCGAAATATCATGTACTAATACCCTTTTGTTTTAATCAATGAAGACAATAAGAGATTGCCGAGAAAAAAAAAAAAAAAAGACGTTATTCACACTGTGTGGTTTAATCTCTCAAAACATTTCTTTCTTTCTCAGCCCTAAAAAAGCTTCACGCCGGTTTGTTTCACCGCCGTTGCTTCTTCTTCTTTCTGGGTTCTCTCTCAAACTCTCAGATCTCTGTTCGATTCATTCCTCCAAAGGTAAGCTTCTTCAACTGATTTATGCTTTCGCATTTCCTTTCCATTAACCTAATTCTTTCCCCCAATTCATAAACCCTAGCTGTTCCCATTTAGGGATCTAATCGTTGCTCATTTCGAATTCTCTATGTGTATATCTCTTTAAATCTGAATCTGTATTTGTATTTTTCGTTTTCTCCCTTGAGATTCAGTGAAATGGCTTTCTGCAATAAGCTAAGCCGTCTTGTGAGGCAGAGTGAGAAGAAAGCTTCAATGATTGGATCTCTTAAGTCTTTCTCTACTGATGCTACTCACCATAGATTCCACCAAGAGACGCACAATTTTCTTGAGCCAGAAAGTTATATTGGTAGCTGGGAAGTTCCTAATGATCCTAAAGATGCAGAGAGAAAGCTTGCACAGCTTAGGAGAGATTATGCTAAGAAAGTTAAAGTTTTTCGTAAAGAGTATATTCATGAAATTGAGATGCTTCGTGTTGAGAAGCAACGTAAGGATGAGGCTAGATTGTTGGCTGAACGAGCTGCTAATGAGGAGAGGAGAAAGTTGAAGGCTGAGGCAGCTAAGGTTAGAGCTGAGGAACGTAAGATTGCAGATGAAGAATTTAGGCAAACCTTGGTGAGTCAGTTTCTCTGTTCTCAGTTCTTTTATTCTTGTGTAGTTAGTTTAGTGTGAGATGGTTCTGGAGTAAATGGGGAAAAGGGTTTGTCTGGATAAGGTTTATTTGAAATGTGGAGAGTCAAAGTGTTGTTTTTCTCTTGAAAGATTGGGAATTTTTGCTAGTTATGCTTCAGGGTTTAGTGTTATGTAAAAGGGTGTTTGTGATTTGAAGAGAGAACTTTAGATTAGAGATGATGGAGATGTATGACTAAGAGATTTTGGATAATTGTTGCTTAGCATCAAGTGGAGGTTTTTGATGAATCCTGTAGTCATCATGGTCTCTCTGCAGTAGTTGTTGTTGTTCTGGTTACATCTTTGTGATTTTGCCTGTCAATCAAACATAAGATAGATTTTGATGCTTTCAGTGGGAATCCTTTTGACGGCAGTGAAACTTATTAGTTAGAAGCTTCATTTGTGTGAAGGTAGATGAAACACTGTACACACACACACTTACCTAAGTAGTATTCACTGATTCGTAAATTGATTTCACGCGCTTGTGTGCAAACAAATTGAGAAGTGTACTTCTCCCTGGTTTCTGATTCTAGTTTGAGTTCCTCATGTCTCTTGGTTACAACCTCAGAGCAGTAACGGTCGTAGTGCTTTTCTTTTTGAAGTTGTGAAAACCGATTTAAGAAACGTTGATTATAGACTGGTTTTTGTGTTTAATAAATTGTAGATGAAAGAAAGAGCAGAGAAGCTGGAGATCTGGAAGATGATGGGTAAAAAAAGGGAAGAGAAGATTAAAGAGAGAGAGAAGCTACTACGTGAGCAGAGTTCATTGTGGATCGAGCAAAAGGAACTCGAGAGGAAGATTACAGAAGCTTTGGTTGACACCGTTGTTCTCTAATCCAAAGCTTCTCGTCTGAATCTTTGTTTAAGAAAGAATCACTTTAGTTCTTTTGTTGAAGACTCTTCATAGAGAAGAAAGCGAAGGCTGTTTTTGGCCTTTTGCATTTAAGCACACATAATGAGTATTGGGATCAAGTTTAAGATTCGGTCTTGTGGTCAATCTCTTGTTTGTGGTTTTGGTGACGTAATATCAATAATAAGAACATTTCTTTTGATTGTTATCAGTAGAAATTAATTTTGTTATCGATTCATAATTTGTCTATTGCTTTGAATCTTCCTAATTGTTTGTGTTGTCTTCTTTCAATATTCTCTGTAATTCTCGTGACTTGAGTAATGAGTACTATGATATGATCCAAATGATTCTAATATGTCTCTGTAACTTCAAAGTCTCTCGAGTGGAAAACAAACCGTAATTGGAAAAACAGAAAAGAGACCAAACCTAAACAGAAAATAGCAGGTATGAAAGTCGAATAAAAATATTTTGGTATAAATTATATATTATGAATTTTTTACAAAGTTTTGATTTTTCAACAGAGAGATTCAGAAAGGTGTTTTTTTCCGGATAATCATCATTCTTGTTATGTTTTCAGCTGATCAGTGACAAGAAAAGAGCAACAACTTTGTTTGCTAGCTACTCGGAGATTGGAGGTAAACGATAAAAGATGTATGGATAGCAACTAAGATTGAGAGTAACAGAGCCGCGTCATGGATCAGAGCATCAGTTGATTTAGCCAATATCCACTAGCCGTTGTGCTTTCTTATTGCGATGAAATTTCTTGGTCGACTGGGAGAACAAAGTTTTAGTGTGTCGTGGTAAAAATGGGGTCTTGTTGAATAATGCCTATTTTGTTCTCAAACCAAACTGAAGAAGTCAAGAAAGAACTAGTAGTTACTTGTCAAATAGAAAGGATTGATTCAGTTACTTTTGGTTACTTGAAAAACTAAGCTACAACCTAGGATTAAGCATGTTTGGTAGTTACAGCTAGAAACAGTGTTCACTGTTTGTGTGTCAGAAGTTGTTGTTTTCGTTTGTGTTTTAGCTATAAGTTGTACGCCTGTGGAAGAGAAATGGATGGAAGTTTTTCAGCAAAAGCAAACTCATGTTTCATTCTCTGAGAATCCAAAAACTCTCTGTTCTTACACCAAAACAAATCAGATAAATTGCAGGTTTTAAAACAGGTCTCCAACACTTTCTTAAACATTTTGGGAGAAAATAAATCCATACAAGTGGATCATCACAATGCAGAATCTGAATGTTCACTTCTCGTCAATTATGTTCCAACTTTGGTTAAAATCCAACAAGGTTCTTTGAAGGTAAGAAAGTACCAGAGCTAGTGATTTATTATGGTCACACTAATTTATGCATTCTATACAACTCTTGAGATTTTAAAATTTATGTATTGCTTATTTATTGCACAGTGAGTGAGACATTTAAGTTTACTTAGACTAGAAGACGAAAGCAGATTATGGTTGTCTTGTCCCATGGACTCTAAAAAGAGTGAAGATGATAGTTTAGTTGAATCACTTAATAACGAAAAACATTGCTTACAAGAGTTATGTAATTTTAGCTCAAAATCGAACAATGTAACTATTGTAACTAGTTTGAGACATAAAAACAGAGTCATTATTATAGTCAGCAACGAAGCTTAAGTGAATCCAAGATGTTTGCAATGTTGCTTCCGTGAGACCTTTGCAAGAGATGGAGAAAAGGCATCAGCTTCTGCACCAAACCCCAAAACAGATCAACCCTAGACATCTCACGCGTGACTCTCAGTGCCTTGTTCACCACAAAGTTCCCAAACTCACTCCTCGCCAGCCTCATCAACCTGTCTCCATCGCAAAACTCCAAAAGCTCCACAACCACCACTACCATTGACTCCTCGGCCTCTAGAAGCTTCTCGACGATATAGCTTCCATACTTCTTAAACGACAGCTCAACACAATGTCCACGGAGACTAACCGCGATGTTGTGCGTGCAACGCAAGTCATTGAGTTTAAGTACGTGTTGGACAACAAAGTTACCTGAAGCATCGTTGCTTAGGTAGAGAGCGTGAAAAGCCACCAAGTCTAGTATCTGATCTCTGTAGTACGGCTCGTCCGAGTCGGTTATGATTTCGTTGAGTACGATGCAGCCATGTTGGTGGCACGCTAGGTCAAGCGCGTGGTGGAGAATGTATTCGTACATTGCCTCTTTCTTCTCTTTGTCGAAAACTACCATGGCTCGTATCGCTACGTAGGATGCGTATTTGTCGGTGGTGATGTGGAGGAAGCTGCGTAAGATAGCGGCGAAGAAGAGAGAGTCCACGTCATCTGATTTACCGAGGAGCTTCTGCACGCGTCTCGAGCCGTACTTGTTTGTGGCAATCGCCATGAAGTAACCTGAGTTTGACGTCAGCAACGACGCCATCACCTGAAGATTTATTTTGTCTAACTTTGAGATTATCTCTTTAAAGTTAGCCACACCTTTGCAGTTAGTCATTAGGTTAAACAGAGCCTCGTGCAAAGGCGTGGAGGAGGAGGGGCCTGAGGTGAATCCTGGAGAAGGAATGGAACCGGAGATTCCTTTTGGGTATTTCGTGATTGAAGATGGGAGATGTGGTAAAGCATTGAACATGGTTGACATTGAAAAGGAATTAGCGGCGGTTTCCATTGATGTAGTTTTGATGCAGAGAAATTAACTCTATTGAAAAGGGTTTAAAATTTGTATGAGTTTGGAGAAGTATCAGAGATTTTTGAATGAACTGAGTGTTTGATCTCTGTAGTGATGCGTACTATTTATAGAAGTTAGGGTCTTTGTTTTCCAATTTCCATTGCAAGTCTGATTATTTGCTTCGTCGAGAGAAAAGGAAACTTGTTTGGAGTTTCCATTTTTTTTCTTGTATTTTCCTGTTAATAAGTTATGTGAAAAAAATGGAAACAGATAGATTTTTGTACAATGCACAACGTTCGCAAACGGTCAATCATAATAATCAAAATTAATTGAGAAAAAGGAAAAGTGTAAAAGAAGAGAATTTTATGGTTCCACAAAAAGACAATAAAGAAAAAAAAGAAATCTTTTGCGTTTGGTCAACAAATTTCTGCTACTTACAAATGTTTTTTTTCTGTATTCATATTTGGTTTGTGTAGTCTATAAATCTTGCACCCTGGCCAAAAATGGACCAAAAGAAAAGGTTTTGAGAAAAGAAAGCTGCAAAGTATGATAAAGAGAAGAATCAGAGAATGTGTAATGATCTCTGCCTCTGCACTCTTCAATCACATTATTCTTCCTAGTAGTGATCCATGGAGGTTAAATCTGCATTGTATAGAACCATCAGATGAACAAATTTAATTTATTCTTGAATTATTAATTTAAGATGAACAAATTTTAAACGTAAACCTATATATTATTTTACACAAATGTAGAAAATAAAAAAGCACTTCTTTGTCTCTGTTATTTTGTCCCTCTATATATATATATTTAAATCTATTATGACAAAACAAACCCATTACTGGATACTTTTTACAACAACAAGCTGAGATCCCACCTTAAGAAACTAATGAGATGAGTTGTGTTCGTCGTCTGATGACGAAGAGGAAGAAGAAGATGATTCAGAAGAAGATTGTCTTCGTCCTACGAGTCCAGGAAGAGGTTGTGGCAGCATTGGATTCACTGGTACTGGAAACTTATGAGCAGAACTAACCATTGTTCTTTCATTTATCATCCCTACTTCTTTGCAGACTCTGTCTACTACTCCAAGGAAGTCTCTAACCACCAAGAATATTCTAAACGGGTGTGCTTCTTCTTTAGCCGAGTTTCCGTGGAAATACTCTGTGATTTCTTTTACTAGAGATAACGCTACACTCTCTTGAGCTTGTACTCTTATGATCTCTTCTTCCGCTCTTTTCAGAAACGTGTTCATGGATTCCGAAAATCTCTGACTGTTGCTTTCTTCTGTGATCGTTGTTTGGATTTGGATAGCATCGTTAATCTTGACAATGCCTTGAGAAAGCTTGGAGACGTAGCTGCTTAGTACTTCTGAGTCCATTGCAGCAGCTTTCTTGACGTTAGTTAGCTCTGAACATAGACTTGATACAACTTGGAGGCCGAGTTTCCTGCATTTAATGTCATCTGTTTGGGTATTGTTACCTGAGAGACGTGTGCCTTCTGCTCGGATTATCTCTTGTACAACGAAATGCAAGAGAGTTGTTTTCCCGTCAGCCCCTTTGACATCGACAAGCTTGAGGAGCGTATCAAGCTTGAATGCATGTGCATCCCCTCGGTTTGTCCCAACGTTCATCCGGTTTCCTGTCTTTAGAACCGCTTCCAGAAGCTTTAAGAACATCCTGCTGTTCCTCAGTTCCTCGCAAGCAGCCTACCCAAAGACATTGGGAATGAAATCATGATCCAATACAAACACTATGGTAAAACTTCTGAGATAGACACAAGTAAAAAGAGAGAAAACAGCGCTGCTATTTTACCTCAAGAGTCTCAAAAGATTTCTTTAGGTATTCAACCTCAGACTCAAAGTTGGCTACATAGAGCATTGCGTCAACTCTTTTAAAGGCAAAAGGGATGTCCAGCATTGCCTTAAGGAATTTCTCAGCATGTCCAAGCTTAACGGGCGAATCATCCTTATAAGCTTTCAATTTGCGCTCTTCTTCTTTTGTCGGTGCCATCTTCAGCAAGCTCTCAAGAAGTTCAGTCCCAAGTGTATCAGCATTGCCTGAAAAAGCATAACAAAGAACATGAATATAAATAACACCAAGGATCTCCCAACCATGAATGAAGTGAAGCTTTCAGAATTCAGAGTATCATTGGAAAACTCTCAACCTAGCGGTCTACCAATGATTCAAGACTTCAAATTCTTAGTCAAAATGATTCTTACTAGCTAAACAAACGCAGAAGAACACTCATATTCTGGAAATCAAAGGAGAAGAAAATGAGAAACTATGTATGTGACAACATAGTTTACCTTCAAGAAGAGCCTCACAAACTTCTTCTATAGTGACATTAAGTGCGCGAAGCAAGATCGCAATATTCTGAGCCTTCTTAGGGTCCAAAACTCTATTCTCTTGGTTCGGGCTAGGGAGAACACATCTTGGCGTTGTCTGACTCTGATTTGGTTTATTGTCTAATGACTTTGCCACGAACAACGTCTCAATCATCTCCTCATCTAATCTGCAACCACATTAATAATCTCAATAACCACATCCTCACTAAGCATATAGTATCATATAGTAATAGAGTATAGCATTAACTCACTTAAAAGAACTTGATCGAAGATGATCCCAGACCATCTCACGATCCGAACTTGCTCTAACTTTATCCCAATGTAACGCCTTTAGCTTCGGTTTCGGAGTTTCCTCCGCTGGCTCACTGGCACAAACCGTCTCTGGAGTCTCCATTGGAGAAGTCACTGGCAGGTTTTCGGATGGGATCACAAAAGGATGTGAAGGCGGTGTAAGAGAAGGCGGTTTCGAGATTGGCTCTGCCTTAGGAGTCATCTGATTCCGTCGTCCCCACAACGGCATTGGTGGAGGAGGTGGCGGAGGTGGCGGCACACGCGAAGCTCCCATTGCAGCCGACGTCGCCGGAGGCTGCAAAATCTGAGCTGAGATGTTCGAAATCCGTGGTGATACATCTAAGCTATGGCTAAAATCTCTATCCGGAGATGATGCTAGAGACTGCGAATTCCGGGAAGACAACTTGGGGGATGTAACCGGTGACTTGTGAGAAGCTTTCTCCGGTGAAGAACAAACAGATGAAGAAGAAGACGACGGTGAACGAGAACGTAATGCATCTAATTGCTTAAGATAACCTTGTCCTCCGGGAGAATTTGAAGGAGAAGATAGTAATTGAGATTGCAAACCTTGCCGGAGATTACTCATAAACGCCGGTAAAACCTCCGGAGATTTCTGGAAACATCTATACGGTGATGTAGAAGCAGAAGAATGAGAAGGAGATCTCAAATAAGCTTCAGGTGTATCATTTGGTCGTCGTTCTGGCGAAGTTGAAGCAGATGATATCAAACTTCGTGGAGAATTCTCGAGATTCTCTTTTTTGTTATTATCAATTGATCTCTCCGGTGAAGTTGTGAGTGATGTAACCGTAGGAGATCTCGAGATTTGATTCAATCCTCCTTCATCGGAGTTTTTCACCGGACAAAATCCCGGCGATAATGAAGCTAACGATAGCGACGGAGACCTCACGAATCGATAATCTGTTAACTCCGAGATCTTCGCCGGAGAAGTCTTCGACGGTTCTGGTACGGAGATAACCGTAGCCTTTGGTTCAGATCTCTTAGGACTCATTGAAGGAGAGATACTAATAAATGTTGATCTTCCTGGTGAACCTGAGCTTGAAGATGAGCAAGAGATAGTATCATTATTAACAGATCTAGGGATTTGACCCGGAACCGCCGCGAATCCGACCCGGTTTAACGTCTCGCGCCCGCTTTGAGAGCCTCGTGGAGAGTAAAACTCTTCTTCTTCATCTTCTCCAATAGAACCAACATCTGGATTTAACCGGAAACTTCGTTTCATCAATGGAGGAAGTGGTTGAAGATCTGGAGATTCAAGTTTTCTTGAGCTTGATCCATTATTACTTCGATTACTAAGAGATTGTTCTTCAATTCCTCTTTGATTCACCATTGTTCCTAAGTAAAGAAACTCAGAGCTGTTATTGTTGGAGCTCGTCGTCCTCTGTTTACTTCTAGCTTCCGCATTACGCCGTACAGGAGGAGGTACCGTCGCCGGAGGAGGTGGATAAACTCGACGACTACTGTCGGTGGTGTAGGTTTTGCTATCATCGGAGAAGTTAAGATCTTGGTTACTTCTACTTCTTCTTCGCCAGTAGAGTAAAGCGATAAGTACACCGACTAAAGCGGCGGAGGAAACGGCGGAGATAGCGACGATGAGGAGTTTTTTGGAGTTAGGTGGAGATTTAGTAGCGTGAGGGACGATTAGAGATGAGATATTCGCCGGAAAAGAAGCGAAGGAAGCTGGAGATGGTGGTGGAGGAGATGAAGGGTATAAAGGGAAGAAAGGTGAAGCATTTGGGTCTGATGGTGGTGGAGTAGTGGAAGAGAATGGTAGCTTAGGAAGCGGCGGAGATAAAGGTGGTGATGGTGGTGGTGAATCTACGGGGAAGAACGGTTCGTGGAGTACACGACGGTCGGCGAGGATAAGATCTAAAGATGAGAAGAAGAACAAGAACAAGAAGAAGAGCATTGTGTTTTCTTCTTCTTTCTTACTTCTTCTTCAAGATCTGAGAAAGTTGAAGAGAAAAGATGAGAAAACTTTTTAAGAGAGTGATGAATCCAGCTAAGATTCTGCTGGTAATGGTTTGATCGATCTTCTTCAGTCTCTCTGTTTTTTTGTTTGGTTTGGTCTGTTTTAATTATTTTTTGACCTTAAGTTAGTGATGGTGAGAGAGTGTTGTAGAGAGAAGAAAGCCAAAAGAGCTGATGGAGAGAGAGTGGTTCTTTTACGTAGTAAAGCCCAGTTCTGACCTTAACTAATGAGAATCTGACACGTGGAATAAGACGTGGACTTTGTAATAGTCCGCGTAAGTGTGTACACACTGCACACTAGTATGCATTGCAATTTGCACCGTACGCACATTTGTTGAATATTAAAAATGCGAGTGGATTTGTTTTTTCTTTTTTTTAATAGTTTCTTTTTTAGTAAAGGCTTTTTGAAAAGAGTATTACGGCGGTTTGACGACGACTGTAATAAAGAAGTATGGAAAAGAAACTATTAAAAAAAATAATAATGTTTGAGAAAGAAGTGGGTGTGTTGTGCGAATTATTTTATTTTATTTTACCGACACTGTCTCAGGATTTGTATATTACAAACTAGTTAACTACAAAGCGTAAAATTGGATTGCAGGTCAACATTTTACCATCGGAATCCTAAGTTCTTGCACAATTACGTAAAATTTTATATAATTCATATTAGTTTATTCGTATTGTTTCGATTAACTAGCGAATGGTTATCGATACGAGGTACTAATTTAAGTTAGCATCGTTCAATCGTTGCAAATAGTTAACAGTAAACGTTACGTACATGATCACTTCATCCGATAACCATTTTTCTAGATGTGGTCCTTAGATCTTATTTTTGTGACTAAAGCCAGTAATGCTTTCTGCGTCTAATGCAAATGTGTCGAGTCTCCCAATCCTCTTTCTGTTTTGGGGCAACAAACATTAGACCACAACATATTGGTTTTGTTTGTGTTTGTTGGATTTCGCAATCATATACATGGCACTACATATGTTTTAATAGTTTTAAAACATTTTTTGGCAAAAGAAAGACAAAGCGATGATATTGAAAATGACAGAAATAATGAATTTACCAGGACTACAAAATTGAAAATTTAAAGGAAACAATTTCTGATTCTTATAAAATTTGTGGGCCTGTGAATTTTAAGAAAATCTATAAAGTAAGTTAATAATAATAGTTCATAATAGTAGAAATAAAATGAGGTGCTAGATAACTATAATTGGACTACGAAAAAGAGTAAAATAATTGGTCACGTGGAAAAGGTACTGAAAATGTAGTACGAGGGTATCAGTAAAACCACCGACACACTGGAATTGAAGTTTATACTTTTATGCAAAATACCTAATTATAAGTACACTCTCTTCGTTTTCTTTTTAAAACTTTAAACTTAGTATCTATCAATAACATTATTTCAATAAAATTAGTTGGACGAAAAAGGAAAATGTTTAACGGCTATTTTTGTGGAAAAGGACTAAAAAGACTCAAGAATCATATATTTCATTAAGGACTCTACATATGACTGTATTGTTATTTGAATAAAATGATATTAGTGTTACGTACGAGGTTAGTGATGAATGTATGATAACAAATTTTTCGAAACAGAATTTAAAGTATGATAGAGACATATGATATAGTGTTATGGTTGCAGTGAAAGTATGATATCGAACTTACATTTAAGTGGCATTTGATCTTACTTGGTCATAAGACTCACAATTGCATTGAGGCAGCCATATTTTTAACTTCTATTCGAATTCTTAATTTTAACCTGAGTGTTAGAGGATCCATGCATTTGTTTTATCTGATACGCTTTATTTAGATATGTTATTTTTTCTATAAAGATTTCTATATTCTTTATTTTTGGAAATTGTATAGTTTTTCTAGTTTACCTAGCTCTTCTCTCTCTATAAATAGAGTTGTATTCACATAACTATTCAATAAGAAATGAATAATTTTTCTTTATTTGGTATCAAAATTCAAAACATAACCGTTCCTAAAAATTCCAAAAAATTTTTTTGGCGTTTTTTCCTTTTTACGATGTCAATCAAGTCGTCTACCTCAGGAGTTGCTACCTCTAAAATTATGAACACGACAACTCCTCTCAGTCCGTGGTTCTCATTAACATGGCTAATTTTACCAAACTGTCCTCCACAAACCATTTGACATGGAGTCTCCAAGTCAAATCTCTCCTTCGTGGTTATGATCTCCTTCAATTCATTGATGAATCACACAACCCACCTTTAGCAACTAACACTGTTGTTCTGAGAGCATCTCTAATGTAGTTAGATATTCACTAAAAATATCTCATCAATATTATAATAATAATTTTAATATAATTTTATTGTTTAATTAAATTTTAAGTGACAAATAAAATTAAACCAATTATATTATAACAAGTGACATATGAAGTTGTAAAAATGATCTTAAATGAAAACCATCTTCACTGTCTCACCTACTTTTTGATTATTTATTATTATTTTAATGTTAAGAAACTCATTAAAAAATAACACAATATTTTAGTCTAGGAATAAAAGAAAATTTTGAATTAATTTATCTCATGTGTTAATACGAATGATCACCTAATTTCTATAAAATCTTTAAGTTGACTTCTCTTTATATTTTTATATCAATTTTCACAGTACTTGCGTATTATCTTATTCTAGTCACAAAAAATTATATCTATATTAAACGATGATTATTAATCGGATCCGAACGATATAGAACTACAGTAGTATTGTTTTTCCAAACGTTAAAAGGTCGGTATTAATTTGGCTTCCCTTTTTCCTTTTATAATTGCAAAATGCAATGATGCCAAATTGTTATAATGATAAACAATAATTTTATCTATGTCACATCGATCATATATGTGAACTTCATTTTTCTTTTTATTTTAGTTGTGTTTTTTCTCAATACTAAAGGTGAGATTGGTAAAAGATTTTAAAGTAAAAGTGGAATTAGGAGTCAGGACCCTAGGAGAAAAAATAAAACGAGAGGAAAATACGTTATTATTTTTGATCATTTGTTATATCACTAAATATTTAAATCATACCCTGCAACAAATGTTAATCTTATCACCTACTCCCTCTGTTCCTAATAAATTGATGTTCTAGCTTTTAATTTTATTCCTTAAAGATTGATTTTCTAGAATTAAAAACTAAAATATTTTTTTTTTCTTTATGTTTTTTGCCACATGTCATAGTAACTATTGTCTAAATTTTCTCTTTCTACTCATGAAATAATTTTAAACTAATTAAAACATAAAACTTTCTCATGTCTTAATATGTGTGAAAAAGGTAAAACATCAATTTTTTAGGAACAGAGGAAGTATATTGAAGTATAGAAGCATCTACACAGTGTTCTCAACAGTCAAGACTCTGAATTAATACCAGTATTACAGTATTTATTAGAAGGAAACAACAAAATAAACAACCGGAAGGTTTCGAAATCATATGCAATAAACATAATGATTGACCTTTTTCTCATTAATATAGTAGTATTGGTTATCAAACATTAATGACCAACAAGTTTGACGCTTCACGGAGATCTCATAAGTGCCATCATTAGGTTTGGATTAAATATTACGAATATATTAGCATGTGGCCACCTGTAATTACAACATTTGATGCATTCTACAATGCATGAGAAACTAGCTTTTATTTATGATAATAATTCGATTAGTTGCAATATTTATATGCAACGTAGTGTGTATACAACTATTAATAGACATATGAGTATGTGCAATTGTTGTATTATTGAACAATAATTATTATATAGGCTGATTTTTTTCCTATTTTTTTTTTGTAAGTAGCACTACATCCAAAGAACAAGCATCGAAGCTCGAGATTCCACTGAACTTCTGACGTATTTGATTAAAATACATAGATAGGATTATGATATTTTAAGAATTATTACTGTGACCAAAAAAAAAAAAAAAAAAAAAAAGAATTATTACTAGTTATTTGTTTTAATGAGGAGTCCATCAGGATATTGGAATTGGTAAGGAATTAGAGGAATCTACTAAAACAGAAGAGATTTACTAAGAGTGGTGTTGATGATATAATTTGAAGAGAGAGAGATTCGGAGATGCAGCAATCCGGCAAAAAACATGAAAGAAAAAGATCGGTGGCTATGTAATCTCAAAATAAATTAGATGATCCAACAAAACAAGGCAAGCAGAAAATAAGTCAAATAAAGATGCAAGGAAGAAGATACGACAGAAAGAAAATAGAGAAATAATAATAAGATAAGATGAAAAAGGAAATAGAGATTTAATGGAGATTCTCTGTTTGTCATAGGACAAAAAGAAGAAATCGAAGGGGTAATATGGGCCGAAAATTCTAAAAGACCAATAACAAAATGGATACTATTTGGTTAAAGACTATTCTCTTAATTCTTTTATGGTCTTAGATTATATAGTATCAATTATTCTACTTTCAAAAAAAAATTATATATTAATTGGTTAAACAAATTTTTTATATTTTCAATTATCCATTTCTAACTATTACATAAATTCTTATTAAAAAAATTGCTAAAAGTCAAATTTATACTATTTTCTAAAAAATCACCCAAATTCTACACTTTGAATGTACAACAAAATGTTGATTAAAATGGTTCAAAACTTTTTTAAAATTGTGCTATTTTTAAAAGCTTAATTGATAAACTGATACTTTTAAGAACCGCTATTATTTACTTCTTGATGTTCATTAAGCAATCAAATATATATATTTTCTAAAATAAAAAAATTCTAAAGCAAATATTGACATAATTCAAAAAACCAATTTGAGCTGATTTTAAGTATAGGAATTTATCTTAATTGTGTAACTAAAAAAAAATTCAAATGATTTCAATCTCTTTCTAGCGGCCACTCGACAATTTTTGTTTTAAAAAAATACTATTTATACTTAAAATTAATGCTACTAAAAATCCATTAATTTTTGTTTTTTTCTTATAAAACATATCAGTTTTTTCTTATAAAACATATCAGTTTCTTGAAAATACATAATAAAATCATGTATTTTATTAGATTTTCAAAATTTTAATTAATTTTGAATTGTATTGAAATAATTTATATAAAATGTAATATACGTGTACTATATATGTACAACAACAAAATTATAATTTTTTAACATGTAAATGAATTAAAATTTTATTTTGCTTTCATGACTTACATGAAAAAAATCACATTTACAATTCATATATAATTTCATAAACTATACTCAATACATGTAACAAATAATCATATATAATTCTACTCCAACCATAACTTTTTAAAATTATAAATATTTCATTCAGGCATCGCATAGACAACTATCTAATTCACGCTATGTTAACCTCTCCTGGTTATTGGTAATTTTCTTTTGCTTTTAAAAGAAGGAAAAGATTCTTAAGCTTTAAAGAACAAATTTATGGAGACCATTCACTAGCCATTAACTAACAGGAACTAAGGTTTGCTCTCTCGTTCTCTCTCTTTATCCAAAACTGAGATAGACCAGTCCTATGACCTATATATTTTTTTTGTTTTTGGGTAAAAGAAACTATGATTTAAGCTAATGGAAAAAAATCAAAAGAGAAAATTTATTACCGTAACGAATCCTTTAGGTTCAGCATCTGGGATATGAAGTGATGAGCTTCAAAAAAATTTCTTGAAGTTTCTGAAATGCAGTTTCATTGCGACGCGCTTATCCGAATATGGATCTTTACCCATTAGTACCTATGGCCTATCTTGTTCTGCAAATTATTTACATGTTTAGCGGGTTGAGCTCGTAAACTCTTATTAGATATGATCGTAAAAACACAAAACACAAGTCAAACACATCACGCTTAAACATAATTCAAACACACCTCTAAAACAAAAATTCAAACACAAAACATAAAACAAATCAAACACGCTAAAAAGTAATTCAAACACAGGAAAATAATACACAAAAATACATCTAAAACGCAAACTCAAACACACAATACTCATTTCATAACATCAATGTTCTCACACGAAAATGGTCATTGCACAATCATTAAATATTCAATGTCAAGAGACGAGTACAAAAAGAAAACCCACAATATCTTATAGCATCCATGATAAATTTATATATTTGTGTTTAGTAATTCGATAATTATGAAATTGCCCCACAACTTTTGGGTAATTATGAAATTGCCCACAACTTTTGGTAATTACATAATTTCGCCACAACTATGGTTAAATTACAAATTTTCCCCATAACTTTTGGCAATTACGTAATTTCCCCACAACTTTCGGCAAATTGCCAATTGCGCTGTTTTTGAAAATCACCCTAGATGTCTCGTGAAATCAGGAGCAAATGAAATCAGTAGTTCCAGACTTCCAGGTTCTGGCAGGGGAAAGAGTAAAGCTTGTGCTGTGAGCAGGAGGTGCTTCGTCATGAGTATTTGTTGTTTGGGCTGATATTTGATTTGGCCCACTTGTCTATTCCCTAAAGCTGTGTCGTTTTGTATTGTTGCTCTTCTTTCTTCATTAGCGACACAGCTCCTTACTCTCTCTTCTGACAGAGTAATTTTGTATTGTGAGGTACCTTTAGGACAGTTCATATGATTGGCTGGATGAAGAACTGGAGAACTTCAGAGACGATGACTACTTAGTCTTTGACTGTCCAGGTGACTCTTATATCGCGTAAAGAACCCATATGTTTGTCTGCATATCTGATTCATGAGGTTTATTTTTTTATGTGTAATCACATACATAATTACGTTCTAATTATAGGCCAGATAGAGCTTTTTACACATGTACCTGTTCTCAAGAACTTTGCTGAGCATTTGAAGCAGAAGAACTTCGACGTTTGTGCTGTGTATTTGCTTAATTCACAGGTTTATAGAATTTTTTTTTTCTTTCCCTGCTTTTGATTATGGACACATTAGCAAACCATTCAGTGTTTTGACGAAAGAGAATATATTGGATCAGTTTGTAACAGATGTAACGAAGTTTATCAGCGGATGTATGGCTTCTCTTTCTGCGATGATCCAACTTGAACTGCCCCATGTTAACATGCTCTCGAAGATGGATCTCTTGAAAGACAAAAAGCAACATTGAGGAGTAAATCTTGCTTCCTCTATTCTTCCAATAGTTTTATTTTTTGAAATTTCTAATTTGATATCCGTGTGTGATATCCGGAGCCTCGCACATTGCTGTCAGAGTTAAACCAAAGGATGGCTCCTCAATTTGCAAAATTGAACAAAGCCTTAATTGAGATGGTATGGAAGTTTTTATATTGTAAAATTGAATCGTAATGGTAAATGTTGGATCATGAAATCTTGAATTTGTATGTGTTAGGTGGAAGAGTACAGCATGGTGAGTTTCACGCCACTTCATTTGAGAAAAGACAAGAGGTAACTTAACTCAAATCAAGTCCTTTCTAGTTTCTTACATGTTTTTTTAATGCCAAATCGAAAACAGAGCTGAAACGTTTTGTGTGGCAGCATACACTATGTGCTGTCTGAAATCGACAACTGCATTCAGTTTGGAGAAGACTCTGACTTAAAGATCAAAGAACTTGACGAAGATCTGGAACAATTAGAGCTCTAGAATAGTCTGCCATGAAGTTTACTTGTGCGAGAAGGAAAGAGTAGTTAAAGAGTAGTTAGTACTGATTTACAAGTTTGTCCCTAAGATTTTGCTCTCTGTTTACGCAAAAAATGAAAGCTAATATTTTTGGTGGAGCGGAATTACTATGAAGACAATCGCTAATTCGAAGTTTTGAGATGGCAACAAAGCTTCCTCTATTCATAGTTGAGACCTCTTTCTCCTAAGATCTTGAAAAATGTAGGCGGACCTAGAGTCAAATTAGAAACACATATACGGATACAAATACTAAAACTACATATCCAGCAGATCCAGAACCAGATACCCAAAACAATCCTGATCCAAACTAAATTTCTGAGATAATACTTAAACGAAAATGTATCCTCAAAATCAAAATCCTCGAACACAATTAAAATGTGAACACAAAAGCTGAGTGTTTTAGTCTGAAAGAAAAATTGAGGCATTAAGCTCAATAGATTATCAAAAACTACAAGAGGCATGAGATAAAGAAGGCTGGACTGATTTACTCTTCATCGTCCTCATCATCATCATCACCACCTGCTCCATTCAATGCCTTAACTCTCTCGATCAACTTGTTCTTCCTCTCCTCATAAGTCAGTTTCTTCAAGTTGTACCTGTTTTGTTTAATGTAAAACCAAATGAGACACCAATACACAAACCAGACAATATTAATGATTACTGGTAAATTGCTTTTAGTTTTTACCTCTTGTGTGCCTTGGGAGCAGGTTTCTCGGTTTTCTTTGGGTTGGGGTCTGCACGAATAGCTGCATGAACCTTCTTGTAAGTCTCCTCGATGCTATCAGCTTCAATACCTTTCTTAAGGTAACCACTGAAGTGAGTCTGTAACTTCTCTGGCTCATCTTCCGCCAACAGCTTCATGTAGTTTGCGACATGGCCACCATAGATGTAGTTCCTGTGGATTTCAGCATCAAGTTGTTTGTTCTCTTTGTTGAATCCCGCAAACCTCTTGTCACTGTGAGGGATATCAAGACCTCCATCCAAAGCACCCTATAGTATATCATACAGCAAACCAACAGGAGATTAAAGAATTGCCGAAGATTAGAATTGCCAGTATCATTATTTGCTCAAGAAGAAAAACAGATAAGAACACTGCCAACATATTAAATCAGAGAACAATTCAATAATACCTTGAGAGCACCGAACACACGGTTTCCTGTGGTGGTCCTGATAAGTCCGACATCAAGAAGAGCACGGAAAGGTCTCCTTGAATCAGTTGGCTCCACGGAAAAGTCCTCTCCAGTGGCCTGATTCATTACGTTATTAGAGTTTTCTAATCAGAGACAAAAACTCTAACTTTTTATTTCCAAAATGAAACCAAGCCTACAGCATACCTCTACGTTGCCCTCATACTCGTCATCCATTTCCAACATCTTCAGCACACGGCGAGCCAAAAGAAGGCCAGTACAGTAAGCTGGTTCAACAAAAAAGTAACACTCATTAGGAAACCATAAACACAGAATTTAATATATAAAGCTGAAAAAAACAAAAACCTAGGACTATACCTGCAGCATAGTTGGTAAGACCAACAGTGAGTCCATACTGAGGCAACTCATGCGCATAAGCAGAAGCTTTAACAATGTCACCAGCTATGCTAGCAGAGACAATCTGTGCCACAATGTCTTTGTTGGTAAACCGGACAACAAAACGGTACTTAGGTGTATTGTACTTGTTCTTGTCTTGGTTGATAAGACGGATTCTTGCCCTGTAATCAGTCTTGCCATCTACACAAAACGAAATAACATTCAATAACAAGATGAACAAAGAGAGACAAACAAACAATATCATCAGGAAACTGAAATCTCAAGAATCTATTACCTCTTCTTCTCCTGAACTTCACTTGGTATCTCTTAAAGTAAGCATTCGACTTGGAGGACTTCACAAACACCTATCAACAACAAATCATCCTATTTTATTACTCTAAGATACAAAGATATAACTGTTCTTTCGAGCGTAACAAAGATCTAAAGTGAAAACTTCATTGAAGCGCATCAATGAGCTCTAAAACAGAACAATAAACAAAGTCTCGAACTTTTCCAATTTCAATTCTCAAAACCAAAAACCCATTAACCAAAACATCTATGAAGCTGAAAACAATCACAGGATCGTTCATTCTCGTTACCATAGCTATCAATGATTGTGACGAACGAGAATAAGAAATGCAGGAGATTTCTATATGAAATGAATATCAAAATCCGATTTTTCTCAAGAGAAAATTAAGAAGAAAACGATGGCGAAATGAGAAGAGAGGTAGAGAGATGAAAGCTACGAGAGGCTGAAAATTACCATTGTTTGATTCCTCTAGCTACGGGAGGCTTTGCTGTGAGATGAGAGTGACGAGAAGACAAGAGGCGGAATACCTAATTGCGTGATCTTATAAGACAAAACCCTAGAAAACTCCTCTTGGGCTGAAAATGATTTAATGGGCTTGAGTTGTTATATTAATAATGGGTCCATGGGCTTTATATTTTAAACTTTTCTACTTACACCCAATTTTAGCCTAATCTGTCATGAGGTAAAGGGTGTAAAATGATCTACGAATTGAATTTTCAGTTACTTCTTTTTAATAAGACAACTAAATACGTACATTAGCATTAACACAAATCACATGCTAAGAATCTTGTCACAGTTAAGACCCATAAAGTATTTGAAACGTCAGGTCGCATCTCTGTGAACGTTTTGGATTATATAGGTCTTGTTTCACTCTTTTAACTATTTTAATTACCAAGTGTGGTTGCATTTGCTTCTATATAAACCAACGTAAGATGGATTGTGGTTAAGACTTCTTATTTGGTGAAGGATTAAAATGTGTTTTGGCCAAATGAGTAAATCTCTCTATTTGGGAAGATAACAATCAATACAGTAACTCAGCTATTCCAAAAGAATTTATGGAGCAACCGAGGAAATCTTTTTCGACAGTTTGCTATTCCCGGGAGAATTTCACAGCTTCAATCACAGCAGAGAAGTCGAGATCTCCTAGTCCCAAGCTTCTCGCCTTCTTAAAAGCCTGTTGAAATCAGAAACATATCTCTTAAGATCCGTGCTAGGAAGACAATCCAGAGGAGTGTTCTTGTCTCTGAGTAACTGACCTCATTTGCAGCCGCAGCTACAGGCATGGAAACAGCATTTTCATCGCCAAGAGCAAGAGCTAGCCTCATGTCTTTCTGCTGATGTTTCAGTGGAAATGCTGGAGGGTAACTGTTCTTATTCATAGAAGGTCCTTTGCCCTTGAACATCGGGTTGGTCATTGCGCCCAGATCCTGCTCATAGCAAAACCGATTCAACCAACACCATTATTTCAGAGCTTGTAAAGTTTGATCATCTTACCAGGATATCCAGAAGAGTGTCAGAGCTAAGTCCACTCTTGTCAGCCAATACAAGCCCCTCCGAGAATGCGTTCATCATGCTGTCTCAGATGAAAAACAATTGTGTCATAACTCATAAGCCATGTCCAGTTCGTACTACTGATGGTAGTAATCGTAAAAGAGACGGGCATTTACCTTCCCATTATCATGTTCACTATTAGCTTCATTTTAGCTCCGTTTCCAACTTGTCCCAGGAAAAACGACTTCTTCCCCAAAACGTCAAAAGCTGGGATTGATTCCTCAAAGAGCGCCTTGCAAAAAAAGGATTAAACACAAACTAACTATAACAGCATATCGAGAGTATCTGAATGCAGAGATAGTTAAAATCCCTACTGATTACAACTATCTTGAGCTCGCGCGATCAATTTGAAAGTATAGTTTGAGTTGTACCTTGTCACCAGCAGCAAGGATAATAAGTTGACCATCTTCTGCTGGCTTTTTGCTACCTGAAACTGGACCTTCTACGAACCGACCACCCTTCCCGGTTATCGCCTGCCACAATATACAACACCGCTAAATCAAACTAATCAATGTTTCCAACTAATCATCATCTAATGTACAAAGGTTCAACCTCATTGATCTTTAAAGAAGTCTCTGCATCAACTGTGGACATATCTATATACCCTTTTCCTTCACAGATCTGCTCCAAAACACCGCCTTTATCGAAAACAACCTAATCAAACAACCGAAACTGTAACTATTTTTCGATAGAGTTCATATCATGATCAATGCTAAAACACACAAAAAGAAGCAAAAAGGATCCAAATACCGAAAGAGCAGCAGAAGGATCAGAGAGCATAGCAATAGTGTATTTGCATTTCTTGATTACTTCAGCTGGAGTCTCACATACTGAAGCTCCATGCTCCACTAGTTCATCACACTGTTTCATCATCATCATCATCATCATCATCATCAAATTTTCTCAAAAATTGCATAAATCAATCAAAGTCTCCAACTTTTATCAGATCCGAACAGCCAAAACTAAATCAGACTTAAACCCTTTTCAATTTCAGTAATGAGAATACCCAAAAAATACAATCAAAGACAGAAAATTTGGTTTACCTTAGAGAGTGTTCTGTTCCATACAGTCACTTTGAATCCATGTTTCAATAGATTCATTGACATGGCCTTTCCCATGATTCCCAAACCCAGAAACCCTACCTCCATTTTCTCTCTCTCTCTCTGTCTCTCTGCGATTACAGTGCTCAGTTGGTCTGAGAATGTGATAAAGCCGGAGCCTTTTCTAATCAGAGAACCATTATCATCAAACACATTCTTTAAAAGAAAATATTTACAATTTACTCCCTAAGGTTTGATTCTTTTTGCATATCTAACTAACAGCTGAAAAACGAACAGGATTTTGCCACGTATATGAACTTGGCTAAACTCCAATGTCGTAGGAATCTTTATTTTTCTAACCAGTCAGTGTTCAGTTATCTACTACACTCGGGCACGTGCGAAGTTCTCAATCAAATTTATTTGCGGAATTTCACCCCTAAACTTAAGAATATTGTCAATTGAGTCTCATATTTTATGAACTTCGATTTAGTCCATCTTGCTATAATCTTTCTTGCAAAAAAATCCACTAATTATTTTTCGATTTTCAGATTACACCAACTAATATTTTTTTCTATTATAATACACCAATTTTTGAATGGTACACATTTAACACTATCGAGTTAATGGAACGTTAACGTCATTAGTCATTACCTCTTTATATTTTAATAAACATATTTTATTTAATGAATAAAATACTAAATTTCTAAAAAATAAAAAGAAAATTAAAAAAAATTCAAAATTCCACAGTAAAATTTAAAATTTAAGAATAATAATTAAAAACATAAAATGATAAATTCTATTTTTAATGTAAAAATTGAGGAATATAAGATAAAATTAATGAATTGAATGTTGTTTGACAAAAAAAAATAAAAATGAATTGAATGTTATATATCTTGATGACAATTTCTTTTGTAAAAAATAAAAAAGTTTCTAAAAGGTTAAGATATGTTTTAAAAACTTCTGGAATAGAAACTATTGTTGGAAGTATTTATGCAAGTTTTTTTTTTTTTTTTTGTTAAAATGTTATATCTCTTTTTGGTGTGTGTGGTTGGCAACTCTTAGGCTCAGCCTTTTTCACATTCGTCTCTTCTCTTATTTTCTCTTCTCTCTCCTTTTGCTTTTGCTCCACAAAAAAAAAAAAGTTTTAGTGTTTAGTTGGAGGCAGAAGATGGAGAGAAACTAAGATTTGTGAATAACGAATCTTGTTATTGGTGGTGAAGAATCTCAGTTACAGTTTTTGTTTCTCCCTTAACATGGCATCAATAGCTAGAGGATCATTTGGAGTACCCAGCACGCGTATCTCCATAACCACCCCAACTCTGTCTTCCTCTTCTTTGTTTCCACCACTAACATTGGTCTGTAATGTCTTCCATTTCCATGGAGTACTTTGTATCTCATTTTGTATTGACACAGTATGATTCAGATTTTGTCTTGTCTCTTTTGCAGCAATCAGGTAATAAAAAGGACAACCAATTGCGGTGTGCCGTGCAAGAATCTTCCACAACTTCTGCTGGTAAATTTCGATGCGTAAAACAAAATGTTTGGTTCAAAAACACAAGAGAGTAAACTTTCTTGTTCTCTTCCTAGTTACTACTGAAAAGAAAGACAAAGAAGAAGAAGAGACAAAAGTAGCGGTTCCGGCAAAGAAACCTAAACCCGCAGCTGGAAAAGCGGCTGCAGTGGCGAAACCGCTGAGACAGATGATGGAAGAAGATGTGATTCCTCCGTTAAAAGCCATTCTTGAAGCTCAAAATGATATCTCTGATATAGATTTATCTTTTCAAGAAGATAATAAGGTTTCTTAATTCTAACTTCAAAGACAATTATCATCAACATTGGTTCATCTCTAACTAACTTGTGTTTGTTACTGAGATAGCTGGAAGGTTTTTTCTTGAAGAAAGATATTCCATATTCCTTTTGGGCCTTCTTCCCCACTGGAAACCTCACAGGTAATTGTTTAAGGCCCTGTTCGTTTCTTCACCCGGATGTAGCATTAGAATCCGAATATTGTTCCTTTCTTAAACCAATTTATTGCATTCGGATGTTGTTCGTTTCCAAAGTCATCTTTTTAATTTGACAAAACGAACAACATCTTGGTGTTGCTTAAGAATGAAGAAATGAACAACCCCTTTATTATTTGTTAAAGATACTTTTTAACTGAAATTTTTTTTATCCAACATTATGTCTTTTGGTTTGTTGCTTAAAACAGGAGCAAAAGGATTTTCAATTTCCTCACACGGGTCAGGTCCCAGCACCGTGGAGCCGTTTCTGGTCGACGAGAGGAAACCAACCGCAAACCACGTTGTGTTTTGGGTCGAGAAGCGCCTCGCCGCACAAGGGATTATTCCGGTTTGGAACCAATGAAGTTTTTACTTTTTATTCACTTGTAACTATTACATTTGTATACCAAAAATTGAAGAAAAATTTAAATCTCTCTCTTTCAAAACAGGATTAAGAATCACCCTTTGTTTATGCTAATCCATTTTCAGTTGAGACTATTCTCTTCCTCGCCTTCTCAGCCTGCAAATCAGAGATTATGAGCAATTATTGAAAAAAAAAAAAAACAGAACGTAGAAGGGTAAAGCTGAAATGGCTAATCTTCTATTTAAAATCTTTACCTGTTCCTTCCAATTCAAGGAAGCTGTGACAATAGCCAGTATAGTGGCTTGCACAGTGGATCCAACCACAACACCACACCACAGTCCTTTTCCGTTCAGCTTACGACTGAAAGCTAAGTAAATTCCAACAGGAGCTCCTACGAGATAATAAGAAAAAATATTGTTCCAAGCTCCAATGTGTTGCCACCCACTTCCCCTAGCAACCCCATTAAGAACTGCGGTAAATCCGTCGAGAACAAAGGAGAGACACAACAAAGGAGATATATCAGCCACATAGTCCACAACTTCTTTGCTGTTGCTGAATGCGTAGCCTACGATATTCCTGCAGGTGAAGAGAAGTATGCTAAAGAAAGCTGACTCTCCTAGCCAGAGACAAAGCCCTGCTAATACTGAAACCCTAGCAACTTGAGGATTCCCAGCTCCCAAATTGTTTGATACGCGTGTGCTGCAGGAAACCAATCACTAATGTTTAGGAAAAGGACTGTATTCAGAGGAACTTGAAGATGTTTTAAATTAAAGATTGAGATTATACCTCACAGCTGCCGCCACTCCGGCTGCAATAACGTAGTGCAAAGTTTCTGTTGTAAGACTGACATAAGACTGATTGTTACTTTTTAGTAAAGAGGACACAAAGGATAAAAAGAAGTCTTTCTAGTCACTTACCATATTGAAAGAACAGAGGTTTCGAGTTTCGGGTTAGGGAGAAGACCTGAGCAGAGTATGAGTAGCTCAAACAGCCACCATTCTAGGCTATAAAAGGAAGACCGAGAAAATGCAAGCGAGATTAGAAGAAGCATTAGTGTATGCTTGACGGACAAACAACTTAAAATGACTTACCAAATCATTGCAGCTGATGGGACTCCGTATTGGAAGAACTGCTTGACACAAGACACAAAATTTTCGGATACAAATCCCCGAGTCTTCTCGCAGGGGTTGGAGAATCTCACATAACATGAGAGCATCATAGCGTAAAACCAGAAAGACACACTAGTAGCCATGGCAGGTCCATTACTTCCCAGACCAAACATGAAAACAAAAGTCCAACAAACCAAAACGTGGAACAAAAGGGTGGTCACGGCAGTGTAGAGCAGAGGAATAACCAACCCTTGTGTCAGTAGAAACCGGGTCAGTGGTATGACAATCGCTTGGGCGAACAAAGCCGGTATGAGCCAAAAGGCGTAGGAGCCAGCGATTCTGGAGATTTCAGGGTCTTGTCCTAGAGAGATCAATATCTTTTCGATGTAAATCCAGAGAATTGATATGAGGACACAAATAGGGATGTTAGAGGCAATTGCCGAGTAGGTGTAGGTTCCGATTTTTTCGTATTGTTTGGCTCCATAAGCTTGACCACAAAGAGTTTCAAGTGCACCAACTAATCCATACTGCACAAAATAAGTTGAAGTGTTTTCAATGCTTGAGAGAGTCGATTGGACTCTTGAATTGAAGAGGCGAGAGTCAAAATATAATTACCATAATGCTGAAACCGGTGACGTTTGTGAAGGAGTTTGCAAGAGCGACGCCGGAGAGCTGGAGCTCGCCGTTGTGGCCGGCGACCATGACTGAGATGACAGGCAATAAGTACTGAGCAAAGGTCACGGTGGCCATAGGAGCGGCCAAGCGGCTCAGTTTCTTCAGCTCGACGTTGAGCTGACCACTTTGCCATGTGGCTTTACAGGGGACTAGCTCGTCTCGCGGAAGAAATGGCTCCTCCATTGTCGTCTTTCTAATGTTGAAGGCCTTTGATTTCAGATAATATAATATTCTATCTTTATATCTTTATATCTTTATAGACCGACTCAATCTCTTTAGACAGAAGGACACAAATGTTGATGTCAGTGATGACTTTCTTGTTTGGATGTCGTGAGAATAGAATATGCAATTTAGTTTACACGACTTTTAGTTCGACCACTAAAAGCATTTTTAATTCCCACGAGGATCCTGATTTGAACTTTCATAATAAACCAAAAGAGTATATGATTAAAGTTTTAGACATCAAATTTTTTCGACGTTGTATAGTTTTCTTATTAATGTGTCTAAAAAGCAAACCTTTACTCTTTAGTGGTAAACATTAAAGTTCTTAATAAATTAAAAAATTAACCAAAATTACATATACTATAACAGAAGAGTTTTTTCTACATCTAACATTAAAATTATAGTTAATCACTCAATTAATTAACACACTTTTGATATTATCATATTTCATTAAAAGATAACAATAATTTTAACTTAAATGTAAAAATTTGAATAACTTTCTCTTGGTAAAGGATTGTGTGATATAGTTGAAGATGTTACTGTGTTTTTTTCCCCCGCGAGATTCTCAGCTGATTTTTTTACCACATGGCACCTAAAAATTTGTTACATTTTCAAAGAAAAAATTATCCACGAGGACCTCGACAATATTATGTTACATATCTATTGACAAAAAAAAAATATTATGTTACATATGATAATAACCCTTTATCCAAAAAAAAAGAAAAAAAAGAAATACATGATAACTATGTCAAAAAAGAAAAGAAATATATGATAACACACTTGGGGATAACGTTCCGAGTAATTCACTTGACACTAGACAACAAAGGCAACTGCAATTACAAACGTGCTGACGAAGTAAATATAAGTGTAACATTGCAAATTCGTTTTGACTTGTTTGAAGATATAGACACTAGTGGCCAGCAAATCCAGTACTATATGTTATAATATTAGCTAGAATATACATATTAAAGTTATTATGTTTTGTACCATCATCAGAGAGTTTAATTTTTCAATCTTGTATTAGTTATCTTTGTTGATTTCAAAGTTTACGAATTCTTAAAGTATAAACTTTAAGTTTTATAATATAATATTAATAATTTAAAGTTTGTTACAAAAAATGTAGTGACGAATAAATAACAATTGGCGATCATGTTGGCAAAACTGTCTGTATTCATGTTTTGCCGAAAAGGTTACGGCGTTTGAGATTGGTACAACTTTTGGTGGACCAGAGTCCTCAATCTTAAGACGTTCCAGAGATCAATTCAATAAAGTTAAGCGACCAAATCAGTAGACTATGAATATAGACTTTGGTTACCAAAATACGTTAATTTCAAAAGGTAAAGTATATTTGAAATATTTAAATATGCAAAAGGCCAACTAAATGGGTTAAATATCTTATCTACGTACAACTTGGGTGAATCATGCCACCATGTATACCTTACGTTAGGCAAATCATTTACTGCCTTAAACTTTTTATAATTTGAATATCATTTGAGGTTTAAAGTGACAGTGAAAACCTGTCTCAAATGAAACCCGAAGTTCCTTAAAACATTTGTGATTTGTAGCAAAGATTCGAACTTCAAAAGCTAAACGGTGTAGCATTATGAGCCTCGAAAATCTCTAGATATGGTTCACGAAGAAAATACATTGTTGGGGAATTATTCATTAGTTTTTCCAAAGGCATTTTCGTCATTTTATCAGTTAAAATATTCATTAGCTTAGTTTTGTCAAGTATTGACTATTATGTTAATTATAGACCGATTAACAATTTTTTTTTTGTTTTATTTTCATATTTATTTCTTATTTTATTTCATTTTTTTTTATTTAGACTATCTCGAATAACCTATCATTTATTTTATTTTCATATTGCGGGTAACAAATCGTATACCAAAAATTGAAGAAAACATATAAAATCCCTATATTTCAAAATGAATGAGGAAACACATGACCGTCTTTAAATGTGCAGTTAGAGCATTCCAACTTTGCCTACACATATGGCCTACCAATATACATATACATTGGGGCTAGTATTTTTTATTACTATCTTTTAACAGTACACAAATTTTTTGCATAAATCATACAAACAGTTTGAGACGACTACGAGAAACACACCCTTTGTTTAAGCCAATCCCTTTTCAGTTGAGACTATTCTCTTCCTAGCCTTCTCAGCCTGCATCATAGATTCCAGTTACTTCAGAGCATTAAAGAAAGAAAATTAAAAAATGTACAAGTGTAACAAGCTGAAATGGCTGATCTTCAGTTTCTTACCTGTTCCTTCCAATTTATGGAAGCTGTGACGATAGCCAGTATAATGGCTTGCACTGCGGATCCAACCACAACACCACACCAAAGTCCTTTTCCGTGCAACTCACGACTGAAAGCTAAGTAAACTCCAACCGGAGCTCCTACGAGATAATAAGCTACCACGTTGTTCAAAGCTCCAATGTGTTGCCAGCCACATCCCCTAGCAACCCCATTAAGAATTGCGGTAAATCCGTCGAGAACAAAGGAGAGACAGAGCAAAGGAGATAGGTCAGCCACATAGTCCACAACTTCTTTGCTGTTGCTGAATGCGTAGCCTAGGATGTTCTTGCAGGTGAATAGAAGTATGCTAAAGAAAGCTGACTCTACTAGCCAGAGACAAAGCCCTGCCAATACTGAAATCCTAGCAAATTGAGGAATCCCAGCTCCCAATTTGTTTGACACGCGTGTACTGCAAGAAACCACAAGACTAATTTGAGGACGGAAATGTTGTACTTGTTTTGGTTTGAGAATTGAGATCATATACCTCACAGCCGCCGCAACTCCAGCTGGAATCACATAGTGCAAAGATGCTGTTGTAAGACTTGCATTAGAAAAATAGGATTCATTAGTTTTTGGTAAAGAGAGTAATAAAGATAAGAAGTCCTTATATATGATACTTACCAAATTGAAAGAACAGAGGTCTCGAGTTTCGGGTTCGGGAGAAGACCTGAACAGAGTATGAGTAGCTCAAATAGCCACCATTCTAGGCTATTAAAGGAAGACCAAGGAAATGCAAGTGAGATAAGAAGAAGCATTGGTGTATGTAACTTGACCAACAAGAAACTTTAAAAATACCAAATCATTGCAGCTGAGGGGACTCCATATTGGAAGAACTGCTTGACACAAGACACGAAATCACAGGATAAAAATACACGAGTCTTATCGCAAGAGCTGGAGAACCTCACATAACATGAGAGAATCACAACGTAAAACCAAAATGACACACTAATAGCCATGGCAGCTCCGTTGCTTCCCAGGCTAAACACGGAAACAAAAGCCCAGCAAACAGGGATGTGGAACAAAAGAGTGGTCAGGGTAGAGTAGAGCAGCGGGAAAACCAACCCTTGTGCTAGCAGAAACCGGGTCAGTGGTACGAAAAACGCATGGGCGAACAAAGCCGGTATGAGCCAGAAGGCGTAGGAGCCAGCGACTCTGGAGATGTCAGGGTCCTGACTGAGAGATATTAAGAGCTTTTCGATGTAAATCCAGAGTATTGATATGAGGGCACAAATAGGGATATTAGAGGCAATTGCAGAGTAGGTGTAGGTTCCGATTTTTTCGTATTGTTTGGCTCCATAAGCTTGGCCACAAAGAGTTTCTAATGCACCCACTAACCCAAACTACACACAAAAAAATTGAAGCAATTTCAAGATAGAAAGTTGATTGGTTCAAGAATTGGAAGAGGAGAGAGTCGTAGCATAATTACCATAATGCTGAAACCGGAGACGTTTGTGAAGGAGGTTGCAAGAGCGACGCCGGAGAGCTGGAGCACGCCGTTGTGGCCGGCGACCATGACTGAGATGACAGGCAATAAGTACTGAGCAATGGTCACGGTAGCCATAGGAGCGGCCAAACGGCTCACTTTCTTCAGCTCGAAGAGCTGACCACTTTGCCATGTGGCTTCATAGGGGACCAGCTGCTCGTCTCGGGGAAGAAATGGCTCTTCCATTGTAGTCTTCTTAGTGTTGAAAGATTTGCCTTTAATTTCTGATGATATTCTATCTTTTATAGACAGACGAAAAAACCAAAGTCAATGTCAACGAATACTTTTCTTTTTGGAAAATTGTGGGAATAGAATATTGAATTTACACGACTCTTAGAGCATCACTCTTTTTTTTGGTGGGGACTCTTAGAGCATAAACATCGGGATATATTTGAGTATACATCTTATGACATACTCCCTCTGTTTCCTTTTATTTGTTGTTTAAGGTTTTTGCACAATAATTTAGGCAACTAACTTTTCTTAAAAAAAATTAATTAAAAAATCAATTAAAAATAATTCAACCAATCACAAAAAAAAAGTATAAAATACAATTGGTTACACATATTCCAATAAAGTAAAAGTTAACCAAAACAACAAATATTATGAAACAAAAAATATTCTCCAAAACAACAAATAAAATGAAACGGAGGGAGTATTTAATATTATAATTTATGGTAAGATCAATAATGAAACAATGAAACAATGAAACAGTGAAGAGAGAGGGACCACGTCACAGCATATACTGCACAAGAAGCTTCTTCGTCAAGAAGCTTTTTAAAGATATATCAGCACTGTAGCAATATTTTCAGAATTTTATATTCCCCTAATATACTTGAGTATATAGCGATGTACATGGCCTTAGAGCATCACTCTTATTTTGGAGTTCTGAAAAATAAAATATTAATATTTTTTTTAATTAAATGAAATTTTGGTTAAAAAAAAAAAACAAACCACTTCTATAAGCACACTTGTCTTAAGAGATTCTAATAAATGAAGTTATAAAAAAACAGTCTCTCACTTTTCTATCCTATTTTTATTTTATTTTAATATTTTAATAGTTAGAAAATCATTAAGAGCTTTTCATTGGAGGTAGTCTTAGTTCGACAAGTATAAACATCATAAATTTTCCGCGAAGATCCTGAAAATATATACTCACTATTTTCCAATATATAAGCTGTTTTAAGCTTTTTCTTTTGTATCATTTTATTAGTTTTTTATGCATAATTTATATGAATTTATTAAAAATTTTCAAATTTTTATGCATCTTTTATATTAATTTAATAATTTATAACTATTTAAATTATGCATTATTTTTTCAATTGATAAATTTTTATAAATAAAAAATATTTATTATTTCTTAATCTTTGTGTTTTTACCCAAAACATCCTATAATTTATAACAGAGTATTATTAAGTCTACATGTTTTTTTTTTAGGTCTACATGTTAAATATCCCTACACTATTATTTGAGCAATATTACAACATTTTGAATGTGTTAGATTTCGTTTCACTAGAGAAGTCATTAGAAGCATTATTATTTCATTATTATACATTTATACCCGATTTAGGATCCAATTAATTAAAAAAAGATTTTGATTAGTGCTGAAAATCTGTTTTTGAATTCCAAGATCTTCTCCATAATTATTTGTTTGGTAATCTACATATTCTTTTGTGTTTTATATTTATATTTTCGTATATATATAAACTGAATTTCCTAACTTTGCTCTATAATAATAAATCGTTTACTATAAAAAAATCCAAAGTAGTCATTACCAAAAAATAAATAAATTTCAAAGTAGCTTTTTGAATTTTTAACAAGTTTCTTAATTTTGCACACTATTAATTACAATAATTACTAAGAAATTCGAATTAGGTACTTGACAATTCTATATATTCGAATATCTTTTCAAAGTACACAAAATATATTTCCTAAAATGTAGTCCAAATTTTATATTTCAAAAAGTATTTGATTTTTTTTTATCGGTTTAAATATTAAAAATTTTGAAAACAAATATTAATTTAATTTTAAATATAATAAGATGGTTTCTATATGTTTTTGTTGCAAGATTTAATTATATGAAATTTGATTAAATACTTCTTAAATTCAACTTAATTATAATTTCCTTATTTACAAAGATTACAAAATAAATTAAAGAAAACAGTTACTCATTAAATCTATATTTGTTAAAACCTTAACATAACAAAAAAGATTACAATTTTACCTAAAACATCTCCATTTAGTCATTAAACAATATTCCTAATATTGCAAATAATATTTGCAAGATTTTTTAGTTTACTTAAACTGATTTGTATTTTATTAAAAAATGTTAGAAGTTAAATATAATTTATAATAAAATAAATTATATCATAAATATTAATTTAAATAATAGAGGTTAAAAAGAAATATTAATTTAAATTGAATAATAAGAAATTATCTCAATCTATACTGGCGATATTTTTTTTTAAATACCAAAAGGTCCAAAACTACATAATTGATTGTTAATCAAAAACTGAAATATTAAAAAGCTATTTCATCTATAGTTTATTATATTAAAAAATATATAATAGTAGTAGACTAAAATATTTTAAAATTTAATTAGAATTGAAATAAAACAAAGTTTGGAATAATTATTTTTGAAAAAACGGGTTATTATCATATATTTAAAAGATATATTACTAAATAAAATTAATATTATAGATAAAATATATTTTTAAACTGTTAAATAATGTTTAAAAGCTAATTTTAAGAATATTCTTTTAATATATCCGGAGATTCCTAATTTTCTAATCTACCAACTCTTCTTAGCCTATAAATAGGTAACATATAATCCGACTAAATCATTCACATATCACATAAATAAATTGATGTAGCACCCATGTTTCCAAAATGAGAAGCTGAAGTGAAGAGAGAAATCAAGGTCAATGAGTAAGCAGCCCGTTCCTCTATAGATGAATCATTTTATTTTTTGCCAAAGTTACTCTAATCTTAGATAATACTTTTGTAATATCTAACTTTCATTTTCAATGATATTTACAAATTTAGTAAAACAAAAATATTACGTCGTTATATTCTTATGTGGCCACTCGAAAAGATATTTATCTGTCCAACGCATGATAGATTACTCTCCTGGCCCCTGGGTGATCTCTGTTGGGCCGTTTGCGGACCTCTTTGATTAAACATTTTTGATTGTTAAATTTAGTTTTTTTTTTTTTTTTAACAATCAGTTAAATTGAGTTTTCAACTCACTATTTTGGGTAAAATCAATTTTGGAATGAATAAAAATGTACTTGAAGATATAAATTTGTAAATTTAAGTATTTTTGAAAATATAATAAAGAAATTTTTGAAAATATAAAGAAAATTAGGATAATTTCTACTTAGTTTGTAAAAATTAAATATCCAAACAAAAAAAACATAAATTACGAGTATCCTATCCAAATCTCTTACCCTTTCAACTAAAATATACATTACCAAACAAATAATTATTTAAAAGGAACAATTCTTATTATGAGACTGAAAATTTCTGATAGATATGAGATGAGGTGAGTTTTCCAAAATAAACAGGGCTACATTCTCTCAATTTTCTTTTATGTAATAAACTTTATTGATAACAAAAACAAATTCGATCACTCCTTTTAGTTAAACCGGATTGAAACGGAATCAAATAAAAAACTAATATAAATTGGGATTATGCACAATACCAAATAAATATGTGTACAATATAATTCCATACAAACGTATGTATATAAATATTATATCAATAAATTTATATACAAACATAACCCGCACTAAAATCATATTATTGATTATACTAATTATTTTAATAAACTAATATACATATATTTTGCCAAAAATAAAGCATACATATCCCCGCGGTGTACCGCGGGTGCCTATCTAGTTACTTAATATTATTCGACATAAAAGTTTTCCGCAATGACTTTGTATAGTTTCTCTTTAACAAGTGTCAGAACAAAAAATTGTTTTTCTTTCTTAAGGATGAACATTAAAAGTTCTTTTACTGTTTTACAAATGATAAAATCTTCTATCAACTTCACAAGTGACGTATGACACAGTTTTAATTTTATTTTACAGTAATGGACTAATGGTTAACTATGCGCATGCATATCCCTTTTTCTGAATACTCTTTATTTCTTTGTCAATAGAGTCTGGCTATTAAATTTCATTACTTATAAAAATCTGATCACATCCGAAATTTACAGGAACTCACCCGGCAATAGCCTAACAACGTTAACGGGGCAAAGACAATTCGGTTAATTATTCAAGTTTTAAAAGTGATAGCATCAGTTTAAAATACAAATGGTGGACGTCGTGGTCCAATATCATCATTTTGAAATACATTACTACAAACATGATAATAATAAGGAAATGCATGAAAAAGAAATACATGATAATACACTTGGGGATCACGTTCCGATTACCAATGACTAAACAACAAAGGCAACTCGAAAAATTACTTGGGAATCAAGTTCAAATCATTATAGATTGTGAAAAAAAAAAGAGAAAAACAATTATCAAAGAAAAAAATTGTTTTAACAAAAGCATCTTTTAAAATATAGCAACTAGACCGTCACAAAAATGGGGTAAGGTATCAAATTCGTTTGGACTTATTTTAAAACATTGGGTCTTTTGTTCAATATTCTATTCCCACATAAGAGCACACTAATGTTATGCCATTTCTAATGAGTATAGTATATAATATACAATACTCGACTCGGGGAAGAGCACTGATGTTATGTCATTTCTAATGAGTATACCCTCGTTTCTAAAAAGATAGTGATGCATAAGACAATTTAAAAAGATTAAGTGGATTAATTTAATTTTTTATAATCAGAGTGCATTTACTTTGTTGTACTCTTTTCTGGAGAAACTCCACATTTAGACATGCTTGATGTACAACAACTTAAGGAAATTTGATTTAACATTAACTGATTTTCAATGTCAAATGTGTGTGATGACAAAATTAAACACGAAAATCTCTTGTGGGTGATATGGAAACCACAAATCTTTCGAGTTTCGTATGGCAGTGAAATGGTTGTTAGTATTCAGAAGAAAGTGGGGTTCACTTGCTGTGAATGTTTTTTTTTTTTTTTTTTTTTGAGAAAAACTTGCTGTGAATGTGCATGAGGATCCATTGACAATGAGTCAATGAGAATCTTAAGATGATACAAAACTGTTTCTATTTTTTCGAATTGTCTGGCTCAAACTGCACAAAGAGCTTAAGCATTTTCAACACTTGAGAGTCAATTTGAAAGAGGAGAGTGTAGTCATAGCATGATCATTACCATAATACTGAAACTGGAGACATTTGTGAAGAAGGTGGCAAGAGTGACGCCGAAGAGCTGGAGCTCACCGTTGTGGCTAGCGACCATGACTGAGAAAGTGAGAAGACATGCAATTGGTACTGAGCAAATGTCACGGTGGCCATAAGAGCGGCCAATCAGCTCACTTTCTTCAACTCGATAGTTAACTGATATGTTTGCCATATGGCTTTAGGGACTAACTACTCGTCTATTGATAATACATATGACTATTATATTGTAAAGCAGTCCAAAGGCATTTTCATCATTTTTTTTGTTAAAATGTTCATTTATTAGATTTGTCAAATATATAAAGACTATTATGTTAATTATAAATAGATTCGAGATTTTTTTTTTTTCCACACATGTTGTCTCTTGTCTTATGTCATCTTCTTTTTCCCTATCAGTTTTTAGTATGTGGCAGAAGACTAGAAAAAACTGAGAGTTGCAAGTACCAAATCTTGTATACCAAATTCAAGAAAACACAAAATGAATTAGGAAACACATGACCGTCTTTTAAAATGTGTAGTTAGAGCATTCGAACATGGCCTTACGCATATGCATATATATAATAGCCTACTACATATACATTGACGCGAGTAATTTTTAATTATAACCATCATTTAACAGTACACAAACAAAACTTTTGCATTACAAAACAGTTTGAAACGGCTATGAGAAACATTCTTCGTTTAAGCCGATCCGTTTTCAGTTGAGATTATTCTCTTCCTAGCCTTCACAGCCTGCAAATCATAAATTCCAATTACTTCAGAGCATTAAAGAAAAAAGAATATACAAGTTTAACAAGCTGATATGGCTAATCTTCTATTCTAAGTTTTTTACCTGTTCCTTCCAATTTATGGAAGCTGTGACGATAGCCAGTATAATGGCTTGCACTGCGGATCCAACCACAACACCACACCAAAGTCCTTTTCCGTGCAGCTCACGATTGAAAGCTAAGTAAACTCCAACCGGAGCTCCTACGAGATAATAAGCTACCACGTTGTTTAAAGCTCCAATGTGTTGCCAGCCACATCCTCTAGCAACCCCATTAAGAACTGCGGTAAATCCGTCGATAACAAAGGAGAGACAGAGCAAAGGAGATAGGTCAGCCACATAGTCCACAACTTCTTTGCTGTTGCTGAATGTGTAGCCTACGATGTTCCTACAGGTGAAGAGAAGTGTGCTAAAGAAAGCTGACTCTACTAGCCATAGACAAAGCCCTGCCAATATTGAAACCCTAGCAACTTGAGGAATCCCAGCTCCCAGTTTGTTTGACACGCGTGTACTGGAAGAAACCAAATGACAAATGTTGAGAAAAAAATTGTTAAAACATGTTTTGGTTTGAGAATTGAGATCTATGTATACCTTACAGCCGCCGCGACTCCATGTGGAATCACATAGTGCAAAGTTGATGTTGTAAGACTTGCATTAAAGAAATAAGATTCATTAGTTTTTAGTAAAGAGAATAATAAAGATAAAGAGAAGTCCTTTTATATGATACTTACCAAATTGAAAGAACAGAGGTCTCGAGTTTCGGGTTGGGGAGAAGACCTGAACAGAGTATGAGTAGCTCAAATAGCCACCATTCTAGGCTATTAAAGGAAGACCGAGAAAATGCAAGCGAGATAAGTAAAAGCATTGGTGTATGTAACTTGACCAACAAGAAACATAAAAATGACTTACCAAAGCATTGCCGCTGATGGGACTCCGTAATGGAAGAACTGCTTGACAGAAGACACGAAATCACTGGATACAAACACGCGTGTCTTGTCGCAGGAGCTGGAGAACCTCATATAACATGAGAGAATCACAACGTAAAACCACAAAGACACACTAATAGCCATAGCAGCTCCGTTGCTTCCCAGACTAAACGCGGAAACAAAAGCCCAGCAAACAGGGATGTGAAGCAAAAGAGTGGTCAGGGTAGAGTAGAGCAGTGGAAGAACCAACCCTTGTGCTAGCAGAAACCGGGTCAGCGGTATGAAAATGGCATGGGCGAACAAAGCCGGTATGAGCCAGAAGGCGTAGGAGCCAGCGACTCTGGAGATGTCAGGGTCCTGACCAAAAGATATTAAGAGCTTTTCGATGTAAATCCAGAGTATTGATATGAGGACACAAATAGGGATATTAGAGGCAATTGCAGAGTATGTATAGGTTCCGATTTTTTCGTATTGTTTGGCTCCATAAGCTTGGCCACAAAGAGTTTCAAGTGCACCAACTAATCCATACTGCACAAAATAGTTGAAGTGTTTTCAATACTTGAGAGAGTCGATTGGACTCTTGAATTGAAGAGGTGAGAATCATAATATAATTACCATAATGCTGAAACCAGAGACGTTTGTGAAGGAGGTTGCAAGAGCGACGCCCGAGAGCTGGAGCTCCCCGTTGTGGCCGGCGACCATAACAGAGATGACAGGCAATAAGTACAGAGAAATGGTCACGGTGGCCATAGGAGCGGCCAAACGGCTCACTTTCTTCAGCTCGACGTTCAGCTGACCACTTTGCCATGTGGCTTTACAGGGGACCAGCTGCTCGTCTCGCGGAAGAAGTGGCTCTTCCATTGTAGTCTTCTTAATTAGTGTTGAAATTCTTGCCTTTAACTTCTAATGATATTCTCTCTTTTATAGACAGACGAAGAAACCAATGGTCAATGTCAATGAAGACTTTTCTTTTTGGAAAATTGTGGGAATAGAATATTGAATTTAAACGAGTCTTAGGCTCTTAGCTCGACAAGTAGAAGCATTCTAAATTTTCCGCGAAGATCCTGAAAAAGTATATTATTAACTATTAAGTCTACATGTTAAGTATTACTAAATTTTAGACATCAAAGCTTTCCGCATTGACTTTGTAATTTGTATAGTTTCTCTTTAATAAATATCAGAAAAAAATGGTTTTTTTTTTTTTTTCTGTTTTAAGGTGAACATTAAAAGTTATTTTCAAATGACAAAATCTTCTATCAACTTCACAAGTAATGGTTAACTATGTGCATATCCCTTTTTTGAATACTATTTTTTTTTTTTTTTAACATCGAATACTATTTATTTCTTCCTCAATAGTCTAGTCTGGCTATTAAATTTCATTACTTATAAAAATCGGATCACATCCGAAATTTACCGGAACTCACCCGGCAATGGCCTAACAAGAGGGTAAAAACATTTCGGTTAATTATTTAATTCTAAAAAGTGATAGCATCAGTTTTAAAATACATATGGTGGACGTCGTGGTCAACATCGTCCGATATCATCATTTTGAAATACATTACTACAAACATTATAATAATAAGAAAATGCATGAATAAGAAATACATGATAATACACTTGGGGATCAAGTTCCGATTACCAATGACTAAAATTACTTGGGAATCAAGTTCCAATCATCAGATATTTTTAAAAAAAAAAGAAAAAAAAAAGACAATAACAATTATCAAAGAAAAAAAAATTATCAAAGAAGAAAACTGTTTTAAAAATATAGCAACTAGACAGTCACAAACGTGCAGCCGAAGTGGATAAGGTATCAAATTGGTTTTGACTTGTTTGAAAACATTGGGTACTAAAGCCTACTACTAGCTACTGGTCGGCAAATCCAATAGACTGCATAAAAGTAGATATACCATACTGACTAAAATAGACATAACATTAGTGATCTATGTGGTATTTATAATCTTATATTTGTATATTTACATCACAAGACTCTTTCTAGATCTTCAATTGACTACAATGAACATCTTATAAATATTGATTGTCATCAGATTGTTAATCGATTTCTTCAAAATTTTGTACAATCAATGCATCATTTTCTTAGGCGGACAAAATTTTTCTAAGTTTTCTTTATCTTCTAAAAAGTTTAGGTATTTATCTTTTTCTTATTGACAATACGTAGACGTGACCTAGCAATTTCATACTTAAAAATTTAATTATTGTCGACAACAATTAGCTGAAATTGATAATATTGGGCTTTTTGAACTCTTTTGATCAAAATTATATTGATATTGTAAGATTAACATAAATTAAGTTTTTTTTTTTATTATAAATTTAAGAATATCAAACAAATTTCTAAAACATCTTATAAAAAAAATGGAATATTAACTTTAAAACTAATGAATGGCAGTTTTATTTCTGTTTACAATAGATCGATATAGTGATAAACCAGAATTTCGCATAACGAATAAAAAAAGCCAAGGACGAAAGTATCAATAATTAGCACTAAATACCTAGGTGTAAATACAAGTAGCATGACCTTGAAATAGGTTGCCAACCTTCAAGAGGACGAATGGGTCGGGAGGGAATCTCAAAATGAATTAAGGAACACATGACCATCTTTTAAAATGTCCTACGCATATGCATATAATATGGCCTACAATTATACATATACATTGGCACGATTAATTTTTATAACCATCATTTAACAGTACACAAACAAAACTTTTACATTACAAACAGTTTGAAACGGCTATGAGATACACCCTTCGATTAAGCCAAGCCATTTTCAGTTGAGATGATTCTCTTCCCAGCCTTCTCAGCCTGCAAATCATAGATTCCAATTACTTCAGAGCATTAAAGAAAAAAGAAAGTGTAACAAGCTGAAATGGCTAATCTTCTATTCTAAGTTTTTTACCTGTTCCTTCCAATTTATGGAAACTGTGACGATAGCTAGTATAATGGCTTGCACTGCGGATCCAACCACAACACCACACCAAAGTCCTTTTCCGTGCAGCTCACAACTGAAAGCTAAGTAAATTCCCACCGGAGCTCCTACGAGATAATAAGCTACCACGTTGTTCAAAGCTCCAATGTGTTGCCAGCCACATCCCTTAGCAACCCCATTAAGAACTGCTGTAAATCCGTCGATAACGAAGGAAAGACAGAGCAAAGGAGATAGGTCAGCCACATAGTCCACAACTTCTTTGCTGTTGCTGAATGCGTAGCCTACGATGTTCCTGCAGGTGAAGAGAAGTGTGCTAAAAAAAGCTGACTCTAGAAGCCAGAGACAAAGCCCTGCCAATATTGAAACCCTAGCAACTTGAGGAATCCCAGCTCCCAATTTGTTTGACACGCGTGTGCTGCAAGAAACCAAATGATTGAGAAAGGAATTGTTAAAACATGTTTTGGTTTGAGAATTGAGGTTATGTATACCTTACAGCCGCCGCGACTCCATATGGAATCACATAGTGAAAAGTTGATGTTGTAACACTTCCAGTTAAAAAAAAAAATTCATTAGTTTTTAGTAAAGAGAATAATAAAGATAAAAAGAAGTCCTTTTATATGATACTTACCAAATTGAAAGAACAGAGGTCTCGAGTTTCGGGTTTGGGAGAAGACCTGAAGAGAGTATGAGTAGCTCGAATAGCCACCATTCTAGGCTATTAAAGGAAGAAGGCGAAAATGCAAGCGAGATAAGAAGAAGCATTGGTGTATGTAACTTGACTAACAAGAAACGTAAAAATGACTTACCAAAGCATTGCCGCTGATGGGACTCCGTAATGGAAGAACTGCTTGACACAAGACACGAAATCATTGGATACAAACACGCAAGTCTTAACACAGGAGCTGGAGAACCTCACATAACATGAGAGAATCACAACGTAAAACCAAAAAGACACACTAATAGCCATAGCAGCTCCGTTGCTTCCCAGACTAAACGCGGAAACAAAAGCCCAACAAACAGGGATGTGGAACAAAAGAGTGGTCAGGGTAGAGTAAAGCAGTGGAAGAACCAACCCTTGTGCTAGGAGAAACCGAGTCAGCGGTATGGCAATCGCATGGGCGAACAAAGCTGGTATGAGCCAGAAGGCGTAGTAGCCAGCGACTCTGGAGATGTCAGGGTCCTGACCGAGATAGACTAAGAGCTTTTCGATGTAAATCCAGAGAAGTGAAATGAGGACACAAATAGGGATGTTAGAGGCAATTGCAGAGTAGGTGTAGGTTCCGATTTTTTCGTATTGCTTGGCTCCATAAGCTTGACCACAAAGAGTTTCAAGTGCACCAACTAGTCCATACTGCACAAAATAATTGAAGTGTTTTCAATAACTGAGAGAGTAGATTGAACTCTTGAATTGAAGAGGTGAGAATTATAATATAATTACTATAATGCTGAAACCGGAAACGTTTGTGAAGGAGGTTGCAAGAGCGACGCCAGAGAGCTGGAGGTCGCCGATGTGACCGGCGACCATGACTGAGATGACAGGTAATAAGTACAGAGCAATGGACACGGTGGCCATAGGAGCGGCCAAACGACTCACTTTCTTCACCTCGACGTTTAGCTGACCACTTTGCCATGTGGCTTTACAGGGGACCAGCGGCTCTACTCGGGGAAGAAATGGCTCTTCCATTGTAGTCTCTTAATTAGTGTTGAAATTTCTTGCCTTTAACTTCTGATGATATTCTATTTCTATCTTTTATAGACAGACGAAAAAACCAATGTCAATGTCAATTGTCAACGAATACTTTCTTTTTGGAAAATTGTGGGAATAGTTTACTGAATTTACACGACTCTTAGCTCGACAAGTAGAAGCATTCTAAATTTTCCAAGTCTACATGTTAAGTATGACTAAATTCCGCAATGACTTTGTATAGTTTCTCTTTAATAAGTGTCAGAACATTAAAAGTTCTTTACAAATGACAAAATCTTCGATCAACTTCACAAGTAACGTATGACAGTTTTTTTTTTAGTTTACAGTAATGGTTAAACCAATAAAAGTTTTATCCAGTCTGTCAAATTGTAAAGATATACTAGACAATTTCTGCACACCTTAGAACATCTCTAACCACAAAACCAAATTTATCGTTGAAATTACATATAAAATCGATCTAGTTCCAATATCATATTTATAATTAGTGCATTCATCACTAAAGTTGGCCTGGTATTATAGTGTCTTACTTTATTTTTATCTGATCCAACTACACCACTAAATTAATTTTACACTAAAAAGAATACTTTCTATTATTATATATATTATTAAATTTAAAATTTTTGTATTTCTATTTTAATCAATTTAATATTTGTTTAGATATTTTATGCAAAAATTATTAATTATAGTTAAAAGTTCATAGTTCATATTATTAAAAATGAAAACATATTGATGATATATTTGATTTTTAGTTGATAATAACAATTTAATATTATTACTTAAAATAATAATTTTTTTTGGTATTTTATGAAAAGTCACCAAATATGGCGTGACACTGTTCATAACACACAAAATAAAATTAACGTTGGTTATCAAGTTCCACTAAAATACTTTTTATAGCAAATATGGTGTTTTAGCGTTTGATTGGAGTTGGTCTTACATAAATAATAATAATTGATTAGATAATTTTATTAGAATAATATTACTATTATATTAGTAGATATTAAAATTGAACTCTATTTATAAATTTATTTAACAACGTTATTCAACTGAGATTCGAACCCAAGTTCAATACAAACAACAACAACAACAACAACAACGTTATTCAAAACAAATTTTTGGGTTCCTGGAAAAGTTCAAATAGTGTTCGGTGGAGTATGTCGAATTAGTGGAGGGAGTCCTACAACGATCAGAAACCAGAGTAACTATTGGAAGAGTTATTCTAGTCAGTAGTCATGACATTAGTATGTCACTACTATCGCTACTACATGGATATATTCTTTTTCTGAATACTAGTATTTATTTATTTCTCAATATAGTCTGGCTATTAAATTTCCTTACTTATAACATGGCCTACAAATATACATATACATTGGGGATAGTAATTTTTATAACCATCTTTTAACAGTACACAAACAAACAGTTTAAGACGGCTATGAGAAACACCCATCGTTTAAGCCAGTCCATCTTCATTTGAGACTATTCTCTTCCTAGCCTTCTCAGACTGCAAATCATAGATTCCAGTTACTTAAGAGCATTTTAAAGAAAGAAAATAAACCAATGTACAAGTGTAACAAGCTGAAATGGCTGATCTTCTATTCTAAGTTTTTTACCTGTTCCTTCCAATTTATGGAAGCTATGACGATAGCCAGTATAATGGCTTGCACAGTGGATCCGACCACAACACCAGACCAAAGTCCTTTTCCGTTCAACTCACGATTGAATGCTAAGTAAACTCCAACCGGACCTCCTACTAGATAATAAGCTACCACGTTGTTCAAAGCTCCAATGTGTTGCCAGCCACATCCCCTAGCAACCCCATTAAGAACTGCGGTAAAACCGTCGAGAACAAAGGAGAGACAGAGCAAAGGAGATAGGTCAGCCACATAGTCAACAACTTCTTTGCTGTTGCTAAATGCGTAGCCTACGATGTTCCTGCAAGTGAAGAGAAGTATGCTAAAGAAAGCTGACTCTACTATCCAGAGACAAAGCCCTGCCAATACTGAAACCCAAGCAACTTGAGGAATCCCAGCTCCCAAATTGTTTGACACGCGTGTACTGGAAGAAACCAAATAACTAAATGTTGAGAAAGGAATTTTTAAAACATGTTTTTGTTTGAGAATTGAGATTACGTATACCTTACAGCCGCCGCAACTCCAGATGGAATCACGTTATGCAAATTTGCTGTTGTAACACTTGCATTAAGAAATAAGATTCATTAGTTTTTAGTAAAGAGAATAATAAAGATAAAAAGAAGTCCTTTTATGTGATACTTACCAAATTGAAAGAACAGAGGTCTCGAGTTTCGGGTTCGGGAGAAGACCTGAACAGAGTATGAGTAGCTCAAATAGCCACCATTCTAGGCTATTAAAGGAAGACCGCGAAAATGCAAGCGAGATTAGAAGAAGCATTGGTGTATGTAACTTGACCAACAAGAACCGTAAAAATGACTTACCAAAACATTGCTGCTGATGGGACTCCGTAATGGAAGAACTGCTTAACACAAGACACGAAATCACTAGATACAAATACTCGAGTATTGACGCAGGAGCTGGAGAACCTCACATAACATGAGAGGATCACAACGTAAAACCAAAAAGACACACTACTAGCCATGGCAGCTCCGTTGCTTCCCAGACTAAACGTGGAAACAAAAGCCCAGCAAACAGGGATGTGGAACAAAAGAGTTGTCACGGTAGAGTAGAGCAGCGGAAGAACCAACCCTTGTGCTAGCAGAAACCGAGTCAGTGGTATGACAATCGCATGGGCGAACAAAGCCGGTATGAGCCACAAAGCATAGGAGCCAGCGACTCTGGAGATGTCGGGGTCCTGACCGAGAGATATTAAGAGCTTTTCGATGTAAATCCAAAAAATTGATATGAGGACACAAATAGGGATGTTAGAGGCAATTGCAGAGTATGTAAAGGTTCCGATTTTTTCGTATTGTTTGGCTCCATAAGCTTGGCCACAAAGAGTTTCTAGTGCACCCACTGACCCAAGCTGCACAAAGAATTAAAGTGTTATCAAGATTTAAGAGTCAACATAATCTTGAACTCAAGAGGAGAGAGTAGTCATAACATAATTACCAAAATGCTGAAACCAAAGACGTTAGTGAAGGAGCATGCAAGAGCGACGCCGGAGAGCTGGAGCTCGCCGATGTGACCGGTGATCATGACTGAGATGACAAGAAATAGGTACTGAGCAATAATCACGGAGGCCATAGGAGCGCCCAAGCGGTTCACTTTCTTCAGCTCGTCGAAGAGCTGACCACTTTGCCATGTGGCTTCATAGGGGACCAGCTGCTCGTCTCGGGGAAGAAATGGCTCTTCCATTGTAGTCTTCTTAGTGTTGAAAGATTTGCCTTTAATTTCTGATGATATTCTATCTTTTATAGACAGACGATGACGAAACCAATGTCAATGTCAACGAATACTTTCTTTTTTGAAAAATTGTGGGAATAAAAATATTGAATTTACACCACTCTTAGCTCTACAAGTAGAAGCATTCTAATTTTTCCCCGAAGATCCTGAAAAAGTATATTATTAAGTCTACATGTTAAGTACTTCCGCAATGACTTTGTATAGTTTCTCTTTAATAAGTGCCAGAAAAAATGGTTTTTGTTTTTGTTTGAAGGTGAACATTAAAAGTTCTTTACAAATGACAAAATCTTCTATCAACTTCACAACTCACAAGTAACGTATGACCGTTTTATTTTTAGTCTATAATGGTTAGTTAGCTATGCGCATATCCCTTTTTCTGAATACTATTTATTTATTGCTCAATATATAGAGTCTGGCTTTTATATTTCATTACTTAAAAAAATCAGATCACATCCGATATATTTACCGGAGGAACTGAGGAACTCATCCGGCAATAGCCTAAATATTATTTGGTGTTTAAATGTATTTAATATATATACATACATATATATATATATTATTTATTTTGTTGAAAATAGATATTTAATATAATTAACATTTTATATGAAATTTATAATTTTTGTAAAGTTAATTCATATATATATATATATATATATGTGTGTGTGTGTGTGTGTAATTAGTGTTTGAATTCCTAATAAAAAAATTATATATTAAATTAAAAATGTTTGATAATAAATATAGTAGAAATAAATAAAGAAATTTAGAAAAATGTGGGCCTTATTACCAAAAATATATAAAGGATGGTGGACGTGGTGGTCAACATGCATCGTCTAATATATCATTTTTAAATAAACTACTACAAACATGATAATAATATGAAAAAGAAATACTTGCATGATAATACACTTGGGATCACCTTCAGATTATCAATGGCTAAACAACAAACGCAACTTGAAAGATGACTTGGGAATCTAAGTTAGCATTAATTGATTTTTTAGTTCCAAATGAGTGTGATGACAAATCACAAAAATCTCTTGTGGGTGATATCGAAAAAACCAATCCACAAATCTTTCGAGTTTCGTATGGTCCAGAGTAAGATTTTACTACTTATTCAGCTATGAGGTTCTTTTATAGGAAAAAACAATAATTCTAAGTGTTGGAAACTCTAGTAAGTGGTGGAACAATTTAATTAAAGTTTTAAATCTGGTGGATTGACCCGCCTACGTTACAAAAACTACATACGATTCCGTAACAAATCCAAGAGAATCGATCATACAGGCCTTTATTAGTGGATTTATTAGGATAATGGATGACATTCCACATGGTCATTAAAGTCAAACATAATTACAAGTCATGTATTAGAGACCACATGTCATAACAAGTTACAACATAATTATATGTATGTGATTTGAAGATGTTAATTCAGGTACAAATGAAATTGCCCACTGGATTTTGTCACGATATAAAAATGCTCTCACATTTGCAAGATGGCGATCGATTCTAAATTTTGAGACAAATATTTTTCATAGATTTAGGGTATCCAAATTATCAAAACTTCCTTATTTTCTTAATCTCTTCCTAGTTGCTACTGAGAAGAAAGACATACAGTAGATGAAAAAGAGTCAGTTATAGCATTCGAACATGGCCTATATATATGCATATAATATGGCCTACAAATATACATATACATCAGGGATAGTAATTTTTATAACCATCTTTTAACAGTACACAAACAACACTTTTGCATAAGGCATACAAACAGTTTGAGACGGCTATGAGAAACACCCTTCGTTTAAGCCAATCCATTTTCATTTGAGATGATTCTCTTCCTAGCCTTCTCAGCCTGCAAATCATAGATTCCAATTATTAATTCAGAACATTAAAGAAAGAAATAAAGGAATGTACAAGTGTAACAAGCTGAAATATGGCTAATCTTCTAAGTTTTTTACCTGTTCCTTCCAATTTATGGAAGCTGTGACAATAGCCAGTATAGTGGCTTGCACAGTGGATCCAACCACAACACCACACCAAAGTCCTTTTCCGTGCAGCTCACAACTGAAGGCTAAGTAAATTCCAACCGGACCTCCTACGAGATAATAAGCTACCACGTTGTTCAAAGCTCCAATGTGTTGCCAGCCACATCCCCTAGCAACCCCATTAAGAACTGCGGTAAATCCGTCGAGAACAAAGGAGAGACAGAGCAAAGGAGATAGGTCAGCCACATATTCCACAACTTCTTTGTTGTTGCTGAATGCGTAGCCTACGATGTTCCTGCAGGTAAAGAGAAGTGTGCTAAAGAAAGCTGACTCTACTAGCCAGAGACAAAGCCCTGCCAATACTGAAACCAATGCAACTTGAGGAATCCCAGCTCCCAAGTTGTTTGACACGCGTGTACTGCAAGAAACCAAATAGCTAATGTTGAGAAAGGAATTGTTAAAACATGTTTTGGTTTGAGATTTGAGATTATGTCTACCTTACAGCCGCCGCAAATCCAGTTGGAATCACGTTATGCAAATTTGCTGTTGTAAGACTTGCATTAAGAAATAGGATTCATTAGTTTTTAGTAAAAGAAGTCCTTTTATGTGATACTTACCAAATTGAAAGAACAGAGGTCTCGAGTTTCGGGTTCGGGAGAAGACCTGAACAGAGTATGAGTAGCTCAAATAGCCACCATTCTAGGCTATTAAAGGAAGACCGCGAAAATGCAAGCGAGATAAGTAGACGCATTGGTGTATGTAACTTGACCAACAAGAAACGTAAAAATGACTTACCAAAACATTGCTGCTGATGGGACTCCGTAATGGAAGAACTGCTTAACACAAGACACGAAATCACTAGATACAAATACTCGAGTATTGACGCAGGAGCTGGAGAACCTCACATAACATGAGAGGATCACAACGTAAAAGCAGAAAGACACACTACTAGCCATAGCAGCACCGTTGCTTCCCAGACTAAACGCTGAAACAAAAGCCCAGCAAGCAGGGATGTGGAGCAAAAGAGTGGTCAGGATAGAGTAGAGCAGCGGAAGAACCAACCCTTGCGCTAGCAGAAACCGGTTCAGTGGTATGACAATCGCCTGGGCGAACAAAGCCGGTATGAGCCACAAAGCGTAGGAGCCAGCGACTCTGGAGATGTCAGGGTCCTGACCGAGAGAAATTAAGAGCTTTTCGATGTAAATCCAGAGAATTGATATGAGGACACAAATAGGGATGTTAGAGGCAATTGCAGAGTATGTATAGGTTCCGATTTTTCCATATTGTTTGGCTCCATAAGCTTGGCCACAAAGAGTTTCTAGTGCACCCACTGACCCAAGCTGCACAAAGAATTGAAGTGTTATCAAGATTTAGGAGTCAACATAATCTTGAACTCACGAGGAGAGAGTAGTCATAACATAATTACCAAAATGCTGAAACCAGAGACGTTAGTGAATGAGCATGCAAGAGCGACGCCGGAGAGCTGGAGCTCGCCGATGTGACCGGCGACCATGACTGAGATGACAAGAAATAGGTACAGAGCAATGGTCACAGCGGCCATAGGAGTGGCCAAGCGGTTCACTTTCTTCAGCTCGTCGAAGAACTGACCACTTTGCCATGTGGCTTTACAGGGGACTAGCTGTTCGTCTCGCGGAAGAAATGGCTCTTCCATTGTAGTCTTCTTAGTGTTGAAAGCCTTTCCTTTAACTTCTCTCTTTTATTGACAGACGACGACTAAACCAATGTCAATGTCAATGTCAACGAAGACTTTTATTTTTGGAAAATTGTGGGAATAGAATATTGAATTTAAACGAGTCTTAGCTAGACAAGTAGAAGATCCTGAAAACGTATATTATTAAGTCTACATGTTAAAGTATTATTAAGTCATTGAGTATTACTAAATTTTAGACATGAATCCGCAGTGACTTTGTATAGTTTCTCTTTAATAAGTGTCAGAAAAAAAAGGTGGTGACCAAAAAAAAAAAAAAAAAAAAAAAGTGTCAGAAAAAAAAGGTATTTTTTATTTTATTTTAAGGTGAGCATTAAAAGTTCTTTACAAATGACAAAATCTTCAATCAACTTCACAAGTAACGTATGACAGTAACTATTTATTTCTTCCTCAATAGATTCTGGCTATTCACTTGTGATAGTAGTACTGCATCACCTGGTATTTTTCTTTTTAATCTCTCTTTGGTTATGGTGGAGAGTGGAGACTTCCATCTTTGTAACGTTTAAACTCTGTTGCCTTTTGCCTCGATTGAATCTAATATTTCTAGCATTAAAAGAAGAAAAAAAGAGTCTAGCTATTCAATTTCAATACCTATAAAAGATCTCACCCGGCAACAGGGCCGGTCCAACAGTTTTAAAGACCCTAAGCAAACTGTAACATCATTTTAATGTATGATAGAATTTTGTTTATAGATAACTAATATCATATTTGAAATAAATAATCACATATTAATTTTTTTTTTTGGTAGGAATAATCACATATTAATATGATATTCACTTGTTATATAAAATTTAAAACTGAATTATTTAATTAAAAGAAAATTATATAACAAATTGTATGTATTATGTTTTCTAAATATAAAATAAAATATTAATTAAAAAATAATAAGTTTTGGTTATTAAAATTGAGGAATGATAAGTTGATAGAGAAAATTGATATATTTATTAGTAAAAAAGATGATCATTTGATAATAAAAAGTTGGTTTAATACTTGAAACTTAGATAATGAACAAAAATAAATTGAAAAGTTTTTGAAATTGGAATGAAAGGCACGTGGTAGAGAAGCACAAAAGCTAAAAAAATCAGTAAAAAGTAAATGGAAAACTAAAAATAAAAATATTAAAATGTTTAACCTGAACTGATTACGACTAAACATTACCTAATTAAATAGACCTTGTATATAGAGGCCCTAAGCCACCGCTTGGGTCGCTTCCCCTCCGGGCCGGCTCTGTCCGGCAATAGCCTAACAACGGGGCAAAGACAATTGGGTTAATTATTTATTTTTAAAAAGTGATAGCATCCTCAATTTAAAATAAAAATGGTGGATATTGGGCTAAGTAGATATTCGTGTCGATATCTACTTAGCCCAATAGTGGACGTCGTGGTCAACATCGTCCAATATCATCATTTTTAAAATACATTACTACGAACATGATAGTAATTATAAGGAAATGCATGACAAAGAAAAATTTAAATATTCATAAATTCTGGAACATATTATTTTTTTTATAAAAAATTAGTAACACATCAAATATAACATTGATAAAATATTGCATGCACCGTTGTTTTGACAGTGTATGCTGTAAAAGAAATGAGCAATGAGACTTGCAAATAGTTTGAGATAGCTCTTAGAAACACCTTTTCTTTAAGCCAATCCATATTCATTTGAGATTATTCTCTTCCTAGCCTTCTCAGCCTGCAAATCATAGAGTCCAATTACTTCAGATCATTAAAAAAATAAAATAAAATAAAGTACAAGTGTAACAAGCTTTAAAAAACAAATTAAAAAAAAAAATGGTGTAACAAGCTGAAATGGCTAGCTAATCTTCTATTCTAAGCTCTAACCTGTTCCTTCCAGTTCATGGAAGTTGTGACGAAAGCCAGTATAGTGGCTTGCACAGCTGATCCAATCATAACACCACACCACAGTCCTTTTCCGTTCCACTCACGACTGAAAGCTAAGTAAACTCCAACCGGAGCTCCTACGAGATAATAGGCCACAACGTTAATCAAAGCTCCAATGTGTTGCCACCCACATCCCCTAGCAACCCCATTTAGAACTGCGGTAAATCCGTCGAGGATGAAGGAGAGACACAGAAAAGGACATATGTCAGCCACATAGTCAATAACTTCTTCGCTGTTGCTGAATGCGTAGCCTACAATGTTCCGGCAGCTAAAGAGAAGTGTGCTAAAGCAAACTGACTCTACTAACCAAAGGCAAAGCCCTGCCAATACTGAAACCTTCGCAACTTCAGGTTTTCCGGCTCCCAATTTGTTTGACACACGTGTACTGGAAGAAACCAAATGATTAATGTTGAGAAAGGAATTGTTAAAACATGTTTTGGTTTTGAGAATTGAGATTATGTATTACCTCACAGCCGCCGCGACTCCAGATGGAATCACATAGTGCAAAGTTCCTGTTGTAAGACTGACATGAAAGAAATAGGATTAATACTTTTGGTAAAGAGTAGACATAGGGTAAAAAGAAGTCATATTGATACTTACCAAATCGAAAGAACAGAGGTCTCGAGTTTCGGGTTTGGGAGAAGACCTGAGCAGAGTATGAGTAGCTCAAACAGCCACCATTCTAGGCTATCAAAGAAGACAAAAAAAAATGCAAGACAGATAAGAGGAAGCATTGGTGTATGTAACCTGAGCAACAAGAAACTTGAAAATGATTTACTTACCAAATCAATCCTGCTGATGGGACTCCGTACTGGAAGTATTGCTTGACACAAGACACAAAATCTTCCGATACAAATCCACGAGTCTTCTCGCAAGAGCTGGAAAATCTTACATAACATGAGAGTATCACAGTGTAAAACCGTACCAGAAAGACACACTAATAGACATGGCAGCTCCATTGCTTCTCAGATCAAGCGCGAAAACCAAAGTCCAGCAAACCATAATGTGGAACAAAAGGGTGGTCAGGGCAGAGAAGAGCAGGGGAATAACCAACCCTTGTGCCAGCAGAAACCGAGTCAGTGGTAAGACAATGTTGTGGGCGAACAAAGCCGGTATGAGCCAGAAGGCGTAGGAGCCAGCGACTCTAGAGATGTCAGGGTCTTGTCCGAGAGAGATCAATATCTTTTCGATGTAAATCCAGAGAATTGATATCAAGAAACAAATCGGTATGTTTGAAGCGATTGCAGAGTATGTGTAGGTTCCGATTTTTTGGTATTGTTTGGCTCCATAAGCTTGGCCACAAAGAGTTTCCAAAGCACCCACTAACCCAAACTACACCAAACAAAAGAAGCAATTTCAAGATTAGAAAGTTGATTGGGTTCTTGAATTGAAGAGGAGAGAGTCATAGCATAATTACCATAATGCTCAAGCCGGAGACGTTTGTGAAAGACGTGGCAAGAGCGATGCCGGAGAGCTGGAGCTCGCCAATGTGGCCGGCGACCATGACTGAGATGACAGGCAATAAGTACTGAGCAATGGTCACGGTGGCCATAGGAGCGGCCAAGCGACTCACTTTCTTCAGCTCCACAATGACCTGACCACTTTGCCATGTGGATTTACAGGAGCCTAACTGCTCGTCTCTCGGAAGTAATGGCTCTTCCATTGTCGTCTTCTTGGTCTTGAAGGCCTTGACTTTTGATTTTAGATCATATTCTATGGTTTTTTATACGATGGTAGATGATTTGTCATTAATGTAAATGAAGACTTTTCGTTTTGGAAACTTACACGACTCTTACATGACCACGTCGTCGACAAGTTGAGGCATTTTTTTTTTTTTGGGTCAAACCTCAAAACCAGTATATATAGGCATTCTAAAATTATCATTTTCCACATTTTGGAACTGTGGCAATAGTAGAATATTGAACTTCCCCCAAAAAATATATTTTGTAAAACACTTCAAATTCGTGGCCCGTTCATTAAGTTTATGATGATTTGTCATTCTCTATGATATTAAGGTGTTCAATGGTATACTTTCAATTATTCACATTTTTTGCCACCACATGAGCATGGGCATTCATAAATGGATTTGAGATGACATTGTCATCTGTCCCTGCTTATTTAAAAGGAGACCCACATGACTTGATTGTTTGCAATTACTGATTACAAACAAAATTAGTCATTATTTGAAAATGGTCTTATAACTTCAACATAGATATTTTATCTCTAGAAATGTAAAACGGATACAAGATAGTACTAGTTAAGTTTAAAAATGTGCGACTGTTTTTTCTTTTTGGCTACGAATAATAGTCTGATAAATTCCTACATTTTCACTCCAATGTTCTCTAGCGATTATCCCATAATTAAAGAAACCAAAATCTCAGTCACTCTATGACTTATCTCAAAAATAGAAATAAAGAACTCTTCAAGCTAAGCCATTGCCAAACGAAGAAGTCCTTATAACTATTCTCTTCCTTGCTTTGGCAGCCTGTAATTTCAAGATGGTAGCAAGCAACTTGAGTAGAGAAAACAAAGAGTCATCAAGTGTCTTCAAAAAAAAGTAAAGAGATAGCAACTGACCTGCTCATTCCAACTCATGCAAGCAGTGACCATAGCTAGTATGATTCCTTGCGCCGTAGACCCAACAACTACACCAATCCATAGACCTTTACCGTTCATGTGACACCAAAATCCTAAGAAAAGTCCAACCGGAGCTCCTAAGAGATAGAAAGCCACCAAATTTGCCCATGCTCCAATATGTTGCCACCCACTTCCTCTAGCAACCCCTTTTTTTTCAAAAAAAAGGCCAAAGCATATAAAACTAGTTAAATAAAGTTGCGCGCGAGATCGATTCTATTATTTTTTTTCTTAGTTGATGTGTTTTATCTTATTACCACCAAGCACTGCAGAAAATCCATCGACTAAGAATGAGAGACAAAGCAAAGGAGATAGCTCTGTGACATAGTCCACTACTTCTTTGCTGTTGCTAAAGGCGTAACCGAAGATATTCCTGCAAGTGAAGAGAAGTGTACTACAAATGGTCGCTTCTAGGAACCAAAGGAAAATACCGACAAACACTGCCAGTCTAGCAACCTCTGGATTCCCCGCTCCCAATTCGTTTGAAATTCTTGTGCTGCCAAAGTAAACTGTGTGACAAATCTGCAAATCCCTAACCAAAACTTTGAGTCGGTTTTATTCGGAATCATACCTTCCAGCAGCTCCAATACCCATTGGAATGACATAGTGGAGAGATCCTGCTGTAAGACTGACATGAACATACCAAGCAAACCACAAAAATTGCATAAATGAATTAGATAATGAAATGAAGAGTAAACTTTGGTTTATCTAAGTTTGACAAACTGAATTTAATTTACTTAACTTAACATTTACTCATTAGGCCTACATATTTAAGACAATACTAAGGAGACAAAGATCCAGAGAGAAACATAGATTACCAAATCGAAAGAACAGAGGTCTCGAGTTTCGGATTAGGGAGGAGTCCTGAGGACAATATAAGGAACTCAAACAACGACCATTCAACGCTGCATATAGAAAGAAAAAAACCAAATAAAGCGAGAGGAAGGAAGAGATCAATCCACCAGTGATGAAGAAGATGAAATGTATGTTCTTTACCAAGTCATTGCTGCTGATGGTATCCCATACTGGAAAAACTGTTTGACGCTTGACACAAAATCATCAGATACAAAGCCACGAGTCTTCTCACAAGAGGTGGAGAATCTCACATATAAAGCAAGAATCAAGACGTTAAACCAGTAAGACAAACTTATAGCTAAAGCGGCTCCATTGCTTTCAAGACCAAACGTGTAGACCAGAGTCAAGCAAACAGGTATATGGAACAAAAGGGTGATTACGGCACAGTAGAGAAGTGGAAGAACCAAACCCTGAGTCTGAAGAAACCGAGTCAAAGGTTGTTGAAATCCTTGAGCAAACAATGCCGGTATGAGACAAACCGCGTAGGAACCAGCTACCTTGGAGATTTCAGGATCTTGTCCGACTGAAATCAATAGTTTGTCCATGTAAAACCAAATAATCGATATGAGTAGACAAATGGGTACGTTCGAAGCTATTGCAGAGTAAGTGTAAGTTCCGATTTTAACGTATTGTTTTGCTCCATAAGCTTGGCCACATAGTGTTTCAAGTGCACCCACTAAACCATACTGCAAAAAAAGTTTCAAGACTTTGAGATTTCATTGGATCTTGAAATTGGTTTAAACAGAGGATAAACTCATTACCATGAGACTAAAGCCGGAGACGTTTGCGAAAGACGTGGCAAGAGCGACGCCAGAGAGCTGGAGTTCGCCACAGTGGCCGGCGACCATGACTGAGATGACAGGCAATAGAAATTGAGCAACGGTCACGGTGGCCATTGGCGCCGCCATGCGGCCGAAGCTCTTTAGCTCCGCCGTGAAATTCATCCGCCATGTTGGCGACGGTTTAAGACTTCCGGTGACTAAATGATCATCTCCCAATAAAAGTGGATCTTCCATTATCTTCCTGTGAATTCTTTAATTCTTGTCGTTCGACCGTTTCTTCACCTTGGAACTTGTGAAATGATATAATGCACTTTAGAAAACAGAGACATCTTTATAGTAATAATAAAATTGAACAGAGACAGACAAAATTAATTAATTTGTGTAATATTTTTTTTTTTTAAAAGTCAACTTTATCAGGGGAGGTGTCTTGGATGTGGAAGTTTAGTTAATTTAGTGGGAATTAGGTAAGTGAATTTAAAAAATGTTTTGGTGATTTACTAGCTTTTCTATAAAAAAATAAAAAATAACATTCTACTATTGGTGATTTGGTTTTAATTTTAGAGGATTTTGGAGTGTTAATTGTGAATTTGTGATAAGTAACTTATAGACTTATATAGTACTTGTTCTCCGTTTCTAAATCCATTTTCGACATACTAATTTATTCAATAGTTTCTATTTGATTTAGCCCTGGGCAAAAAAACCGGACCCGAGGACCCGAACCCGAACCGACCCAAAAAACCCGGTTCGGGTTGGATTCGGTTCTAAGCTTTTTACCCTATCAGTTCTTATATATGTATACCCGCGGGTTCGGGTTCGGGTCGGGTAAAACCCGTTCGGTTTCGGGTAAACCCGAAAACCCGACACATATATGACTACACTACACTATACACTGCGTTTTAGGGGATTAGGCCTTTAGGGTATTTCGATTTTTGGGGGTTTTGGCTAGCGGCTGTCGATTGAGTTTCCTTAGATTGAATGCTTGAGTCTCGGAACTCGGATTATGTTGTTGCCTTATTCTAAATTCATAATCCTTAGTCCATTATTTCGAATTCAAACTGGAAACCCTAGAAACCATTGTTGCTCCAGTGTCTTCTCCACCATCTGCGTTGTCGAGAAACAAATCGGAGGTGGTGATTCTCGACCTCTGTCTATTCTTGTTTTCGGTTCTGGTATTGATTCTTGTTAATGTTAAGTCTTTTAAATCTTAATCGAGTTTAATTTGTGGCTTTTTGATTTTTGATTTTGATTTCTCGATGGTATCTCGGGTAAAATTCAGGTTTTCGGGTAAGATTCATGATTTCGGGTAGAAAATAGGTGTATTCGGATAGCAGTAAACCGAACCGAAATGTAACCGATTTGTTTCGGGTTTTATCAGGGTTTTAGATTTAGGACCCGAACCGACCCGAACCCGACAAGAACCCGAACCGGAACCGAACCGATTTTTTTATTTACCCGATAGGGTCTTATACTCATAAACCCGATTACCCGAACCCGATCGGATTTTACCCAAACCCGATCGGGTTACCCGAATGCCCAGGGCTAATTTGATTCATGAAACTTTTTTTTAAAGTTATTATCCTACGTTTTAACAAATTTTCATCTAAGTTTAGTTCATTGTGGCTCAGATATCATTCATAATATGCAGAAGATAACATACTTACATATGATTTTAGACAGTTTTATAAAAATAATTATAATACATATATAATATTTCCACATAATAATATAACCGCAAGTGAAGTAATCACATTGTCAAATATGCTAGTGTGAAGTCAACTTAAGATGTCCGATGTGATTTTCTTGGTTTGAATGCATAATATAGTTTTAAAACTAAACTAGAGACGTTAAATTATAAGATAAAAGTGTTAGGTAATATTGAATAATTTTAAAGAAACACGAGATGCAAATAAAGATATATTACTAAAATATATTCTAACCTTTTTGTTTGAATTTACGAGATTAAAAGTACGTTAAAAATCAAGTTTGATATATTCATAAAATAATTTATCATCTAACATCATTTTGATAAAGACACCTCGTTATCTACATTTAACAATATTTTTGATGAGTATGATTAACCTAAGATCATATATAGTCTTCATAGACTAGGTGATTAATATAATCAAATATCATGCATTAAAAACTCATGATATTTGATAAATATTCTCGATTTTTTTTTTTAATATAATATCTTTCCAAGAATTTTGTTTGATCCTGTTACTATACTACAATTTAATAATTAATTTCAAATTTTATCAATTTATTTTTTTGGTTTATTGGAAAATTATTTATGCTAATAACTGTTGTATTTCGATCAATAAATTTACGTCCAAGTAGTTTAAATATATTTTTATAACATTTTTCCAAGATTTTTATTTGATCTTAACATTTGGATAATTGTTTAATTTTAGTGGCAAGCTATAATTTATGAAAGTTAATTTTATCTGGTTAGATCTTATTTGGTCAACCGTACTTTTCGTCACTAAACTCTTTTCCAATGTTTTGACGCCCGGACCGGCCCGGCCGGTCCGCCCGGTTAACCCGCGACCCAGGCACTCTTCCGGGTTGGGTTTAGTGCTAAAACTCGAGAGTCATAAAACCGGTAACACCCGTAAAAACCCGCCATTTACCCGGAACCCGGTGGACCGGTTGACCGGTTAAACCGACGGGTGAGGGTTTTCAAATTCCAACTTCCAAGTTTGCAACTTTTATAAAACCTTTTCAACTCCTCGTCTCTTTGTAACTTGTAAGCGGCCACAACTCGTCTCTTTGTCTCCTCCAAATCGCCAACTTCAACTCTTGTCTCTTGCGTATCAATTATCAAAACAGTAGGTCTTTTCTATCTCTCTCTTTTTGTTTTCAAAATCATTATTATCTCTGTTTGTGATTGTCATGATCGTACCATTCACATTGTTTGTTTGAGAGAGAGAGGTCGAGAGAGAAACTACAGCTAGATGAATATTCAACCAATAATTTAGACTTCATATTTTTGTTAAACATAGTACGTATAATTATTTTTATTTTAATAATTACATCTATATATAATATATCTATAAAGTATAAATACATTAAAATAAAAAAATCGGTTGACCCGCGGTCGAACCCGGTTGACCCGATGACCCGGCGACCCAGCAGGTAATCCGGTTCACTGTCCAGATCGGGTATCAAAACATTGCTCTTTTCTGACCAAATGTTTAAATGGTTCACATTTGTGTTTAAATTTAGTTAAGATCAGAAATAGATTATTTTTAATAATTAAAGATACAGTCTTCCACACAAACTAACTATAAATATTGCACAAACATGGCCTTATTACTCAAAACGTTTCAAGGAAAAAAAAAAGGGAAAAAAGTTTATTTTGCATCCAAGAAAAATGAATCATCTCATAACTTTTATGTTAGTTATTGCTATGCATTTTTCGTTGAATAAAGCTTGCAAACCAAATGTCGCAGAAATTATTAACGATCTCCCTCCCGGCAAACTTCTCCGACATCATTGTAAGGGTAGTATTAACGACCAAGATAAAGGAGTCAAATACTTAAAACCCGGTGAAAAATTCCCTATTGTATTTTCGGATGTCTCCAGTAGAAATGAAAGGACAGTGTGGACTTGTCATTTGAGCCTCAGGCTTCCGCCTACAAATGAGTATCGTTATTTTGATCTTCAAGTATACAGAGCCGCTAATACTGAACGATGTGGGCAATACCGCTCATGGATTGCTAGACCTGATGGAATTTGGACTAGACAAGACCCTAATAAACCGTACGGGCATGTTCTTACCTGGAAAAAGTAGATGTGAGCTTTTCTATTTCCTATAATTAACTAATGTATGTATAAGTTTATGTATTTTATTTGCTTCGCATCTTATAAATTAAGTATAACAGTTAAAAACATCAATCTAGTTTGATGTTAGAATTAATATATAGCAAAGTATTGTAATAAAACATGTGTCCATTGATATCTATGTATATTGTATCAATGTTTTAAATAAGAACACATTTTATACCAATTTTTGTTTCTAAGATACCAATGTTCTAAATGTATACTATGGTATTCTAGTTTAAATTCTTTGTCTGTTGCGAATTCTTTAACACTTTATCTTATCTTTCATTAAGTTTCGTGACAAAAAGAAAGTGATACAATCATAATAATGTTGCAATACAAACAAGTTTAGGAGATGAGAGACGAAATAAAAGTAATTGTGTTGTGTTATTAATCTTCTTTTTCATTTTAGTTTCCCTATTCTTTTGACTGTTTTACTTTTATCTTTGGTGGAACCAAAACATCCTTCACATGCACTATCACATTTATATTTGATTAAAAAATGGGAAATTTATAAAAATAGGCATTATTGGGGAGGCATATTCGGATTTGGGCACTTGATACAGTGAACTTCCACTGTTTGCTGCAGACATTTTCAATATTCCACTTTTGTCCTTCTCTCCATCGGCTCCATCGGCTCTGATGCAGAAGACATTTTCAAATTTAACCGAGATATGCGATCTACAAGATTCTAGTTCAACAATATTTTTTTTTTATTTTACATTTTAATTGGTACTTTGGTACACGTAATTGATTTGGTGTACATTATATTTTTTTGAGTTTTACCTTGGGTGTTTCTACGATTTAGTATGTAAACAAAATAATATATAAATGATTGTAAATCAAATAGTATTGTTTCCACCAAAAGAATAAGATGTAAGTTTTACATCATAATTTGCTCCAAAAAAAAAACAAGATGTGCATCATACATATCATACATGTTCATTATTGTAAAGTATATAATTAGCTATGGTAACAGATATAAAAATATCGAATTGCATTCTGTTACAAAAAAAAATAATAGGAAAATACAAAACACAACTTTATCGATCTAATTAGTGGACATAATTGGCCCCCAAAAAAACATGGATACAATTCATAATTGTTTGTAAAATTCTTAAAAACAATGACTTAACCATCTTAATACTATAACAAAAGAACGCTAAACCCTCGCTAACGACTCGTGAACTTAAACCGTCAAATGTACATTGGGTCATTCAAACAAAACATCAAAAATGGAAAAACTAAACCCTATTGTAACTCCAAACACAGAAACGCAATGTCTTAACAATAATATAAAAGAAACAAATATTAAACCCTAGAAGAAGACTAGTGAACCCACACTTTCTTGTAAAGTACATCATCCATACATATATCTAAACCCTAAGTTGTAAATAAGGAACCCAAATAGAATGCCTTAACTACTTACGAGATCTAGTTAACTAAGAAACACACAACATTCTTAAGGAAAATATTAAATATATATGAATTTATGGAACCAAGACATCTATGTTTACCGAAACAACTACTCACTTTTGGAAGTGAGAAGCTCTCCATTCTTCATGACCTATCCACGTCCATCTTCTCGTATTATCGGAACTTCTCTTTGGAAATTAGCTAAAAAAAAGGAGATTATAAGAGAAAGAACCCACACTTTCTTGTAAAGTACATCATCCATACATAATATCTAAACCCTAAAGTTGTAAATAAGGAACCCAAATGGAATGCATTAACTACTTACTGGATTTGGCGATTTTCTCTTTACTCTCTCACATTTTCTTTACAACTAAGGCCTTTTGACAATGTTCTCGTACATACTTTCTTTCTGCTGAAGTAATCTATCTTGAGAGTCATGTTTTTTACCTCTTAGACGTGCTCCATCTCTTGAGACGACAAGTTCTTCCTAATTATCCCTTGTCTGCAAAGAACAAAACAGCTCATGTGTTCATTATCACAATGAAGCATATGTCCATGATCACTACAAACTCTTGTGAACTACAATGCTATGAAATCTTCGAAAATATACAATGAAACAACAAATGTAAATGGCTAAGGAACCAAATATTGTAGTTAATTAAGCTATATTTTTTGTTAACCCTTAATTGGTTATGGATCGAGTTTGGCACACTCGTCTAATACATCAAACAACGTATATGTCAGCTTAGTACACTCGAGACTCTTATAATGAAACAAGGAAGTACGATGTACCAACCGATTTAAAGAGCTCTAGGATTGTTACATTAAAACTCACACTAGCTAGAGTCGAACAAACCTCATCTCTCTGAGTTTTGATATGTCCAAAACTTCAGTGGATTATGTATCAAACTCATCAATCTCGTCTTCTACAACTTCCATCTTCAAAATAGAACCATATACCTTAAAAGAAAGCAAACGAACATAAATTGAAAAACACAAAGCATAAAGACGACTATAATCACACATCTCAAATCCAAGAAAAACGTGTAAGGCTAAGAACTAATCACAATCTTCTGTTAGCTAGCAATTGAAGCAAAACCCAGAAAATTTCAAGTGTCCAATACTTGAGAATATATAAAAGAAGATGAATACACAATATCGATGAGAAATCGACGGTATAAATTTAGTAATGTCTAAATTTTATCAAAGAAAAAGAGGAACCTTGATAGTTGTGCGGAAGTAGAAAGGATTTGATCCAGAACGAATGTGGAGAAAATTGAAACATGCAAGTCTCTGAGACGAGATCTGGAGAAGCCCCCTGCAACATCACTTGAAATCCCTAGAACTTTGATGTCAGATCCTCCGCGTCTTCACCACCGGAGGACCATCGAAAATTTCTGTCGGTTTATAGAGAAAGAAAGGATTAGAGAGGTTCATGACTCGGATCAAAGGGTGACAGAGGATTGTGTAATCACAGGTCTGAAAATGGAAGAGAGATGAGACAGAAGCTTATCCTGTTAACAGTAAACCGACGTCTGCAAGCTGAATTTGGAAGCGAAGCCGATGAGAACCTGATGACGTAATGGGGTTGGAGGTTAAATCGGTCATTCTTCGTAATGAGAGTGCCTGTTATTGTAAGAAAAGGTTCTGATGCCTAAAAGCGAATAAGTTTCTCAGATCAGTGCTCTTTTTTTAATTAACTCAAAAATTAAATATATGATGTATATTAGGATAGTTTTATTTATAAGACTGCTTAGATTTGGAGATTATCTTAGGATATCAGAGACTCCCAAAATTCTAAGACATTTTATTCAAGGAGAAGCAGGGGATGCATTGGTCGTGACCTCGAATACATTACATAGAGCATCACTGGAAGCAACACAAGGTCAAAACCATGATGTATATAAGATGGTAAAGGGTCTCTTAGATAACGGTTCCGCTAGGAATCAGAGCATCCTTGATCACTGTAACGATGCCGCTCTTGATGAAGTATCCATCTGTCTCCCTTGCTGCTTCTTGCACGTTGTCCGTGTTAATGATCTGAATTAACGCATACAACCAAAGGATGTTAACAGAGTGAGTCCTCTAGTCGCTTTGGAACAGAGGAAACAGAGTGCAATAATATGTACTAAAATGTAAATGACCTTGACATTATCGCCAATACGAGCATTCTTGTCAATGATAGCTCTTTTGATGTGGGAGTCTCGGCCAATGCCAATTGGAATGCTTCCCTTTGCAGCCAGGAGTGTCCTATCAGCGTCAGTCTGAAGTGCAGGATCATAAAGCACGTAATGGCCATTTTTAGAATTATTATACAGATCAAATCAAATGAAATGAAGTGAATTGATCTGAAACTGTAGCATACCTCGTAGTAATCTGCACCCATCAACAAGGTGTCTTCTATGATTGCACCCTCCGATATTAAAGACCGAAGACCAATCACAGAATGGTGGATTTTGCAGTTCTTGAGTTAACGCAGAGAGGAGAAAACCAGAAATACAGCAGTTAGTCCAGGCATCGGTTTCAAAATCTGGAAGAGTAATCTAATTTAGAAAGGGGTTTTACCTTGATAACGCAACCTTCACCAATCACACTATCCGTAACATCAGCATCAAGCATCTTTGATGGAGGTAAGTACCGAGGCTGTGTGTAGATTGGTGCTGAACGGTCATAAAAGCTGCAAAAGATTATGAAGATTGGTTGTCTTCCTACCTCTCAAAACCACAATTTATATCATGCTAGATAAATGTGTACCTGAAATCAGGGACGGGTTTCTTGGTGATTCCAAGATTGGCATTGTAAAATGCCTCAATGGTACCGATATCTTCCCAATACCCATCATATAGATAAGCTTGCACCTGAATAAGATTTAGTTAGATATGAGAGTGGAAAAACCGCTGTAAATTAAAGCACTAAGGACAATCAACCAAAAACACGAGTAAAGAGTGATCACATACTCTCAGTCCAAGAGCGGTGGCACCGGGAATAACTTCACTACCGAAATCATTAGCTCCAGGAAACTGCTCCCGGAGCAAGTCTAACATCACATTTTTGCTGACAACATATATTCCCATACTAGCAATGAAAGGCATTTCTTTTGCTCTTTCATCATCAAGGCCTAAGATTGTAGTATCAACCTAACAATAACAAGACCCATCACTTAACAATGTTCAAATAAGCAAAACTCACCAATTTCCCAAACCTAAAAAACTTTACCTTCATAGCTTTCAATTGCTCCCCTTGTGGTTTCTCAGCAAACTCAGTAATCCTTCCTTCATCATCAATCTTCATTAATCCAAAAGCAGTAGCACGTTTCTCATCCATAGGAAGAGCAGCAACAGTAATATCAGCATCAGTTTCACGATGCGCTTGTATAAACTTCTCGTAATCCATACGATACAAATGATCCCCTGCAAGTACCAAAAACTCCAACACATTGTGCTCTTCAAACAACCACAAATACTGCCTCACTGCATCAGCAGTCCCCTGCAAAAACACACACAATCAACACCTCTCAAACTCTAATCTCAACCAATCCAAAACCTATTACACTCTCATCTCATTACCTGAAACCAATTTGGATTCTCAGGACTTTGTTGAGCAGCAAGAACCTCAACAAAACCTTCATTCTTATAACCACCCATGTTACTCGCATAAGCACGAGAAAGATGACGATTCAAAGAAGCAGAATTGAACTGTGTAAGCACATAGATCTTCGATATATTACTGTTCAAGCAATTGCTCACAGGAATATCAATCAATCGATAATTCGCGCCTAATGGAACAGCTGGTTTAGCTCTCTTCTTCGTCAATGGATACAATCTAGTTCCAGCACCACCTCCCAAAATTATCCCCAATACACTCTGCAATTTCAAAAACATCGATTCTAAAACCCTAATTCCGAAAATTTCGGATCTCTCAATTGAAAATCGAATAAAAACACTTACTCTGCTAGCGTCAGGATCAAGGCAAGTTTGTGAGTTTTGTGAATCTGAAACAGCTTTAGGAGATACAATCGATGGTGTTCTCTTACTTGAACCATTAGTTCGACGACGGCGATCGGAGATTGTTTTCTCCGGCGTGGAAATTTTCTCTCCTGTAAGAGAAGATGAAGAGAACGAGAGACACTTTCTAAGAGATGATCTACGGGAGAGATTTGAAGAAGAGGAAGAAGTAGAAGAAGAAGGGATTTTTAACGCTCCAATTGCTGCCATTGTCGCCATTGTTGTTGTTCGAGGAAGAGCTTCACTCTCTTCTTCTTCTTCTTCTTGTTATCGAGGAAGATCTTTTTTATTTTGGTATAAATCTTATTGTTAATAGATTTACTTTTATACCCCTAAGTTTGGTTGGTAATTACAGGGAAGGATGACGTGGTCTGAGATAGAAAGAGGGCTATTTGAGTAAATTTGTTTTAATTGTTTTTGTTATGTTTTGGCGGTGAAAATATCTCGAGAGAGCAATAAATATTAAAAAATTTGGTGATTGGTGGATGTGAACGGATGTAAAATGAACGGTCTATTTACTGCTGTTTTTTTTTCTTCTGTCTAGAATCACGCACGAGGATTTTGAACCGTACGATGTTTTCTTTTTAATTTTCTTTAAGATATATTGCAGATTAAGTTCTATGATTTTAAATGTTTTCGTTTTTAGCCCTTGAACTAAATACGAATGCAGTTTAGTACCTTTTTGGGAAAACGGCCAATTCATGTCCAAACTATGGATTTTTGTTACAATACGTCCATGTATGGGTATATATATCCAAACTATAATTTATAACTATAAAATAGTTTCATACTCTAACTAACATCTATTGATTGTCACTTTGGTAGTCAACTTTATCGATTACTAGATTTAGGACCCGCATATACGCGGGTTTAAAATAAAAAAAATTATAACCCGTGTAAGAAAAAAAACTAATGCCCATGTACGTGGGTTTATAACTAAAATTTTTATAACCCGTATAAAAAAAAAATTAGATATTCTGTAAAATATTTATAAATAACTTAATTAAATTTTTCTCTTTGTTTGTTAATTATTTTAATATATTTTAATTATATAGTTTTTTTATAATCAATCATGTTTTAAAATTTTATATCTTCATCGAGTGAAATCAATATTTACTCATCAACCTCCTGAACATTACAACGTTAACAAAAGAATTTGTAACGCATAAAAACGTGTAGAAGCATACGAAATTATCACATTTATATCAAAACATTTATTATAACACAATAGTCATAGCAAACGTCTCTAAATCCTCGCATCCACAAAAATATTAGTACACTAATCCTAAATAATCACATCAAAACTAAAACATATTATACATTATAAATAATTTTACTTATTCATCCAATGAAAAAAATCATAGAGTATCCACCTACTAAATGTTAACAAAATAGTTCGACACCAATTATTAAAACATATAAATCAATACCAAAATAATTAGGTTTTGATCAAAACTTACCTTATCATACGATAATAGCTTCTTGAACAATCAGTTGAAACATCACCGAAATCTTCATGCATCGATACATATATATGGTTTGTTCCACATCTTCCAAATTTACAACCATAATAAAACGCAATAAATCTATATGATCTCATACGAAAACCTATCAAGGTATATATATAAGAAACTGAGAGGCGGTGAAAATTTAGTTTTTTTTTTCATTAATTCGACGATATATTTTAAAAATATATCTATATTTACCCGTAATTATCGAATGAGTTTTTAAAAAAAATTCAATTTATCTTTTTACATATTTAAAATTGTTAAAAACAAATATTTTTTGACACGTGTCAAAGTCTATAACCATTAGATATGACACGTGTCGCGATCCCGTGAGTTACTAACTTCGAAAATCCAACTTTATATAATAAGATATTTTTCATAAATCTCCCTATGATTTTTGGTTATTTTCTTTTACAATAACGGAATGAGAAGAAATAAACATCTGGTTGATGTGCCATTTTATTTTATGATGAGAGGACAACATTACACAGCTGAAGAATGATAAACCACCATTACGCGCGCCATTCTTTTTGTAAGCCTTAATTAAATTCAAACATAGGCAACCAAATTTCGTAGAACAAATATCATCATTGGCACTAAAAATCTAGGTAGTCCCTTTTTTATAGATATAGAAACTTGGATTTAAACCAAAGTCAGAGCTTCACCACAATGGGACTTCTCACACGATGCTTCTTGTCTGACCAAACCAAGTCTCCAAACACATAGCCCTTAGCCACATTCCCCTTACCTTTCACAAGGATCACTTTAAAAGTCTTTTGCTCTCCAACTTTGGTAAAATTCAAGCTCGTTGGCTTAACCGCGACATAAACACCTTGGGGGTTATTCACTCTGACAGTATAGGTGGAAGGTCGTCCAACGTTTTTAACGGTCCTTGAGACGGTGACTTTTCTTGATGACAGGTTTGGAACTGTGATGGAAGGATAGTTAAGGTTGACAAGACTTGTTTTAGGGCTTGAACAGGTAAAGTTTTTGCCCGAGAAGACCGAGATTTGTGTTGCATTGTATCCTAATGAGCATAAGAAGTTGAGGTAATCCTTGATGCCTAAATCGTATACCAGACCGGGATTCACAGCTAGATTTGGTTGGACATGTCCTGCCCCGAAACTGAAAGGTGTTGCCTTCATGTTGGTAGAATTTTGGATAGGTCCAGGAATGTCATCCATTGTTGTTGCTGAAAATATGAAAATACTACAAGATTAAGAAAAAAACATTCCATTTCCAACCCAAAATCAAAAACACAAAACATGGACATGGAAGAAATAAGATTTGGTTATAAGTCCATGTTGTTATATGCCGCTACTAGTAGGATTTAATGTTTTTTTAAGCTAGAAAGTTTTAGACTACAACAAAATACATTCTTACCGGTAGTCATGATGGCAGAGCGGATAGCCGCGGGGCTCCAAGAAGGATAACGGGTTTTGAGAAGGCCGGCAATACCAGAGACATGAGGACAAGACATGGAAGTTCCTGAAACAGCATTGAACAGAAGACGCCGAGGATCAAACTGTTCGTTTGTTGGAGATACTGCTCCAGTGTAGGCAGCAATCACACTCACACCAGGAGCAGTTATGTCAGGCTTTAGAATCGCAGGAGCCACCGAGCTTGGACCCTTAGACGAGAAGGAAGCCATTATAGGAGCTGGTTTTAGTCCCACAACTGTCCTCGAAGGAGTAATGTGCGCAATCGGCTTCCTACATCAACAAATAAAGCTTTCTTTAAAAACTTAAAACAAGTTGAGTTTTAGGTAAAGTGTGACTCAAGAATTCTACTTGGTTTGGCTGATATATTTTGACACGGCAATACTGTCCTTAGAAGTGAGCTGTGTGGCTGGAAGGACATGCGGATCAGCGGTTAAATCATTCCCAGTGACATTAGTGTTCTCAAGAACCATCCCTACGCCACCAGCTAAAGCCACGGCCCGACCCTTTTCCACCCTCCCGTTCTGTCCTCTGAGACACAGTAATATCTTCCCCTTTGCCTTACTTGGGTCAAGCGATCCAAGTTTGCACAATTGTCTACACGAAAGAGATACAAAGTTAACAATCTTCATAAACCATAAAAATTGAGTAATGAGACTAGCCAAACTCACGCATCCAACGCTGAAGCGTTCTTAGCTTTTGCTCCTAAAGATGCCATTATTGGATAGAACTTAGCATGTGGCAACGATGTAGATGCCAAGCTTTGTCCCTATGAATGCCAAAGATTCAAGCTCAATCCAAAGAATACATTTTCAAGATTTGAAAAAATTGGATATGATCCATTTTTTTGGACATAATATATCTAACCTTATAATGTTTTCCGTTACCAAGAACAAGATTGCTAGCAAACTCACGATCCATGGTACTAGCTCCGACGGTGATCTGCCACGGCGCTACATTCGAAACAGTACCATCCGCCGGTCCAGAGTTTCCGGCGGAACAAACAACGACGATCCGCTTCTTAGCGGCGTGAAACGAACCAATAGCGACGCTATCGTTAAAAAATGAGGTAGGTTCGCCGCCTAACGAGACGGAGATGACGTCAGCTCCGTCGTGTATGGCGGCGTCGAAAGCGGCGAGGACGTCAGCGTCGTAGCACTCATTGCCTTTGACTGGCGGCCAACAGACTTTGTACGCAGCGACTCTTGCGCGTGGAGAGCCACCTTTAGCTGTGCCGTTGCCTTGGCCGAAGACGCTAGCTCCGGGGACGAAAGCTCCTGCGGCGGTGGAGAGAGTGTGGGAGCCATGGCCATCGAGATCACGTGGAGACTCGAAGCTTGAGTTGAGAGGTCCTACGGCGGCTGCGTAGCCCTTGTGGAAGTACCTTGCTCCGATCAGTTTCCTTCATGTTATTAGCTAGACATGTTAGTGTAAATAAATATTTACAGCTTCGTTACAAGTGTTTTACTTTAAAACGTTTTTACAAGTTTTCACTATTTTAACATTTACACCAAAAAAAATTAAAAATTGTTTTCACTGTTTTTTCACCATAGCAACTGATAAGTGTTTTTTACAGTATTTTACAGGGTTTTATAAAACAAAATAAAGTAAATTAAAATTATATTAGAGCTAGGGTATCAATTTAGTTTTTGTCCTGTAATTAAAGGGAATCATATATGAATATTTTTTTGCTTCCTTTTGGGATTCCAGTTTTATCTTTGCCAAGAACAGATAAAAAGGTTTAAAAGGTAGAAAAGAAAGTTGAGAATACTATTTAATATTACAAATGGTATTTAGAAAAATAGTAATTTTAGTGTTTTTTGAGTAATTTTTTTAAAAACGAAATAATGTATAGTACAATTTAATTTTCTTAAAACTATAGTCATCTAGTCCAACAACCCTAAAATATAATACATCCCTGATCCCACCAAGGGATGATCAAAGTTCCAAACAATGAGTTCTATTTTTGTTTTTACCAAAAACAAACCCACGGATGTTGAAATAGGGAACTCAAACTCCAAATAATGAGTTGTTACAACACGTGTCTCCTTTCTGTTGATGAAAAATTGTGAATTTGATTTATATGAATCAAATACACTTAATTCCACCACTAGGTGTGTGAGTGTGTGTCAACTCCTTAGAAAATGAGAACATATAATTCCAGAATTTGTTTGTATCTTATGATAATTACTTAACATGAAAATGATTGAACACCAATTTTGAAAGAATAAAAATGTAAAAGAGAGAAAGGAACCTATTGCAATGGAAAGTGGCATCTTTTTGGTTTTGACATATTCCCTTCCATCTTGAAGGAATTGGTCCCAAGCCTTCATCTCTAAAGCTCTTTGATTCTGGCCACACACCTTTAATACACACACATGATTATATTTAAAACTATTAGTTTTTTTAATTATAATCAACGACTTATTCTTATTAATACAGAGATAGTAAGTGGGATTAAGTTACTAAAATTAGAAATAAAAATGCATTATGGTGTCTCATACTCACACAACCAATCATTTTTATAGTGAGCAACTTCTATTGCTCTTTTGAATCAGTATTAAGTTATTTAAAGAAGGATATCAAAGGTTCTAGTTCTCATGCATATCCCAACTTTATCATTCTAAAGTCCCAAGCATTTATATTCTTTAAAAACTTTTAAGTACAGATTCTATAAGAAAATAAGAAGTTTCTCGAACTTAATTAAAATTTCAATTGTTAACCCAATAGAAAGTGTTATTTTTTTACTAAACACTTCACATCATATCTAGCTGAAAACGAAAAATCTCTAATCAGATCACCATGTTACAAAGTTAGTTAGGTTCATCATCTACAAGAATGGCTAAGAGCCTAAGATCTACAGTTTCCATGTCGGCTAAGCATTGTAACAATTCTTTCCTTCGAGGAAGTTTTGGAAACTTTAGGCCTGTAGTCTTTTTTGGCCAGGACCAGTCTGTGATAAATACATCCCTTATAAACAAGGTTCAAGCTAGAGTACATAACGCAATCTTTATTAGAGGATACTAAGACCACTAGAGTATACCCACTTGGTACATTATTTTTTTTAAACTAAAGTTATTAGTCATATCATAACTACTATATTTAGATTACACTATTGAATACGCATCGCTACTATGAAATTGCCTGCAGTAAATGCATTAACTTTATGTTAAAAAAAACAAGTGCGTAGTGCCAAACCACGTTACTTGTACGATGAATTCTTCACCAACTTTTCTATTCCAAAAACAAAAATCTCTAATTTAATATGGTAGATTTTTTATTTGACATATCTGATTTTATTATCTCGATAAACATTTAATTAATTCGTTTTCTTAACTTCTTCTAAATGAAAACTATTTATTACAAAATTTGGTAAATATAATATAACTTACATTTAATGTTTATGATTCAAATCAAACTATATACGATGCAGTCAACATATAGAATATTAAAGATAAGAAATGCCATAAGACTAGCTAGTTGAGAGAAGAGAATATGCATATTAATGAATATACATATGCGCACATGCGTGCGATATATATGGCTGATTTGATTCTTGCTGACATCTAGAGATCCTAACTACTAGCTAATCAAATTCACAAACTGAATATATATATTTCTTGTAATGCAAGTTTGTGAAATATATAGTTTTAAAAGTAGGTGCGTATCTTCCCAAAAACCCATCTCAAGGCTCCCGAAGTTGCAAAGGTTGACTAAGAAATAGAGAAATATAAAAACAAATAGGGGTAAAAACGGGAAAAGAGGAGCGAACAAACCCGTATCGAGATTTGCGATGATGGTATCTTCTCCGAATCTAGCTTTTCTCCAAATGGAAGATGAAGGAACGTAAGAGTTATGTTCCAAACCCAAGAAGTCCCATGATCGAGTCGTGTGAAGCTTCAAGGCTTTGTTTGGGAATACAGAGACGACTTCAGGGTGTTCTTGAGGAATATCAAGAAAAGAGAAACAGAGTCAATCAACTCCTAAAGAACAAACAGAGAGAAGACAAACATGTTAATGTAATGTAATACTTACTGGAGATTGCATCTGCTATGTCGTGGTCGAGATGAGCTGCGAAGCCGTTGATGTGCTTTGTGTATGAGTAGAAAATGGCGTCTGTGGCTCTCTCACGGCTGGTTCAGCAGAATCGTGACTAAAGTTAGTGAAAATGGTAACAAATTATATAATCTTCATGTTTAAGCTAAAGACCTTCCAGTGAAGGAACCAAGAAAGTCATAATGGGTTTCTTTGACGCGATCTATGGCGTCTTTTGTTATCTCTCCGACATGGGAGTGAGCTCCAAAGTACACCACATATGAAGACGGCTGAAATCACACAAAACAATGATTAAAAAGAGAATTTGAAATGATAGAGTTGTTATGAGGTTAATGGCTAATGAATGTACATTTTTAGAAGCAAGGATGGGTTTCGAGCTCAGGTGGAGAAGAAGGAGAAGAAGAGAGGGAAGAAACGATATGAAATTTGTAAGCTTCATTCTTCTTCTTCTTCTTCTTCTGATACACTCAGTCTGTGTATCTTTGTTCTACTTTTTGTTTTGGTTGCCGTGTGCGTTGTTTCTTTATAATGGGATTGGAGAAAAGAGTCGTTTATTAAAAATAAAAATAAAACTATTTTGCAATTAGGCAATTACATTTCAAGACAGAGGATAACCAATATCAATTTTATATGCAAAGTATTAAAATAATGAACCTTGTTATGTTATTAAAATCTTTTTGAGACGAGTGATATTAAGAAATCATTTTCTACGAAATACCGAAATAATTAAGGCTTATGTGCACTCTTGTAATTTTTTCCCCCGAGTTTATAATGTTCTCTTAATTATTGATTTGCAGCATTAATTTGTTACTGAAAAAGGGGAAGCTTAGGATGATAAGGTGGTTCTGGAATAAAAATGATAAGATGCTCAAGTGGTCACATTGCGTCATAATAATGGAGTTTCCATTGATGCTATATTTGGCAGCAAAACTGATAATTTATTACTTGTTGGTTGGTCCTAATCTAATCATTGTCTTCTCTATACTTAAAGAGGAAAAACTATACCTAAAAATAAATTTTCTCAGAAAAATTGTATTGAATAGCATTATGAAAAGGGAAATAGCACAAGGATAGATGCATTAAAATAAAGGGTAATTAACAGCATCAAATGACAAGGAAATATTGGAAAATTTAGATGAGTAAAAAGATAAATTTGTATTAGCAAAACAAATCAGACACTCTGGCTAGATATTTGTGTCTCGTGCCATACGCGATTTTTTCAAAAAAATACTAATTAAATTAGAAAAATGTGTTTTTAGAGTTGATTTTTTAGTCCTTTAATATATGACGACAAAAAAATAGAGTTGAATTTTTTTGCTATAAATCTAATATTCCACGTTGACCAAAAAAAAAAAAAATCTAATATATTCCACCGAATTACATGATGTTTGAATATTTTCACATTAGTTTGTCTGATTGTTCCCTCTTTTATTTTGGTACTTATTTTCAAAGCTATGTATAATTTGTTTGGGTTTGATAGAAAAATTTGTTTACTGAATTAGATTTTGTTTGGTATTATTTTTTTTCAATTATAATATTAATTTAATTAGATTATACTTAATTAGGTATACATTGATTTTCATATATTATTAAAAGATATATAACTAAAAAAATATTATACAAAAAAAATAAAAATAATATACATGTTTAGGTTAAATATCGTATTTTACCTTACACGAATTTCGTAACACCACATGTAATTTAGAATATGTGAATCTTTTCGAACTATCGCTTTGACACTTTCGACGGACTTAGGATGTTTGGGTTTGACTTTTTGTTAATCCAAGCAATCCACATGAGTAAGACCACTTGTTGCTAGGCCTATACTCTCAGTATACCACACACAACATGTGGTCAAACGGTCAACGGTTCATAAAGCCACTTTTTTTTTTGTTCATAAAGCCACTTGATGCTTAAGTCCATAAGTATAACACGCATAAGATGATGATCGGTTTATGTCAAACTGTGGGTTTGAGGGTGATGATAATTGGTTGATATCGAACGATGAGTTTAAGGATCGTGGTGACCTAGATAAAGGAGAGATGTTGATGCTCAAGACATGGATTGTCGAGGTGGTGGAATGTTTTCAAATTATATGTTTGAGGGTCACAGTGACCATATATATGATGAGTTCAATGCTGGAAGGTTGGACATGGCATGAACGATTGGTCTACTGAGTAAATCGTTACTCATGCCTCCTTTGTTATGCACGTAAAGAGTAATGTGTTAATCCAAGTGATACTATATAACCATCGACATGCCAATTTGGACTAGAATTTCAGTTTACGTGCTTTTTGAAATGGTATTGTATTGGTACCATTCAAGCATTTGTTAATCTATCTGTCGAAATTTATTAAATATATCAATTTTAATTTCAGTTCTGTTTGCTTTTTATATCGGAATAATTTTTTAAAAAAGAGTGGTTTTATTTCCGGATCATGGTGTTTCACATACAGTATACACTCAACTAGTAGCTTCCCCTTGTCGAAATCTCTCATATACGAGCTCTCACATAGAAAGTCCCTTAACAAGCTGAGGATCTATTCACTATTTTTTGTGACTAGTCGTCACACCCATGAGCAAATTCTGCCATTAGGATCAAACAAAATAAACCTCATTTTACAGTGCAAGTATTACACAAAAATGATTTGGAGGCCATTCAAATTAAACCCATGAGCGAAGGTTGATATTTTGCCTCAATTTTTTCTTAAGACACCCCAAAATAGGGACAAGAGAAGGAAATGTAGCCCATCACATAGCGAGGACTAGTGAGTAATAGGACGCATTATGCACATCTTTTTTGTTTTTTTCCTCAACATTATATATGCACATCGTATGAGGCGATATATACATAAGCCATTATTGCTGAGACTAGTCAAACATAATTGTTCTGATGCCATGTACTAGGAAATGATAGCTGCGTCGAACTTACAAACATGTGATTCCAGTGATATACAACAAATGGATGATCTAAAAACCCTATAAATTGGTGATTCGATATATGCTAACCCGGAAAGGTAAACATAATAATAAGCATTTCACATTTCATAATAAGGGGGACAGATCTAGTTTAATTTAAGTGATCGAATCGAATCTCATCAAAGAGAGAAAAATACTCCATTCACTAAAAACTATTATATTTGCCGCATCTTCACTCATCTGATAGTCTTCTTCTTATGCTAAAATTTAATTCATTTTAACTTGGAACGTTATTAAAAAAGAGTACATTGGTGAAGATCGTTCCTTTCGTAGTACATGTTTATCGATTCTCTAGTCAAACCCAACTCTTGACTTTCAAACACTAACTTTAGGTCATAATATATTTAAGTTATTGTGTTTTTTTAAATATAGTAAATTTAAGTTCAAGGACCACCAATTTTAATCATAGCTTAGTGCTAAAGGTTGAAAGCTTTTGACTTTCCCAATCATGGGTTCGTTCACATACTTACTTTCTTTTTCGGGCTTTTCTTTCATGTTCTATTGGGTCTTTTTAACAAGAAAAGTTCATACAAAAACATCATTTTTTTTTTTTGAGCACCAAACATCATATTTATTAAAACTTGTTATTTCAGTGTTTCCCTTTAGTTTTTGCATTTATTTACATGTAATTACCTCATTAATCTTTTAAAATTTGTCTAAACTTTTTTCACTTGTCTATACAGTTTTTTTTGGTTGATTTTAAGATATTAAAAGTAGACGTTAAGAATTAAAATTGTTTAAATAAATAAATTACATAAAATAGAACTGAATTTTTTTGGTTATATTAACTTACACTAAATTATCATATTGTATTAGAGAACAAAATTTATAAGAAAACTGTAAAGTAAATAATCAACCAATTAAAATTTTTTAATTTCAAACAATGGTTACAAATTTAATTAATCATGCTTTAGGCCTCCAAATTTGTCGGACTGGCCCTGCCCCATTGGCCATTGGTCACTTCCTACGATGCCGAGTAGCAAGCATAGAATGTGTATAACCAAACTTTTGTACGGACACTATTGTTCATATTAACGTATGGCATGCTGTTTTGTCCAAAATGAAATGTAAGATAAAAAAAAATTACATTTGATTTAATTATATTTCTTTTATCCGACAATAGTACTCTATTTACTAAAATGACAACATCAACATGCAAATAATATAATGGTCAAAATGTAAAAAAATTTGAATATCTTCCTTACTAATATTTTGCCGTTTGATAATATTAGCAAATATTGGATAGAGTTATTTAATATGAATACCTAAAAATATGTATCACATATCACAGTTTGTTTTCATTAAAAACACTATCATATAATTACAAATATCATAGTAAAATTATGTTTTGTTTTGAAAGAAAACAATATTCCATTCATATTCTTTTAAAAAGGAGAAGAATCTATGATCCGGCCGGTAAGGTCGCATTGCACACGCGAACATGAAGATAACGTAATGGACCAATGATTATTATTATTATTATTCTTTTTCACCAGACCACTGATAAAATGACAAATTAGACAACATCCTTAAGTTTTATATGATTCCCAAATGGAATGGAGTAATGGACCCATATCTGCTTTTCTGTTTGTTTGGGAATGCATCTTTGCTACCAACACTTGCCTACGCGTGCGTGCGTGAAGGGTACTTTACTTGTTTTAGATGCTACCTAAAGGTAATTTTGAGAATTTGATATCCCAAACCAACGTTTTAACGTGGCACAACACCTTTCCATGTTTAGGTAAGTCGTTCAAACTTATCTTAATTGTTAACAAGTGTATAGTCGAGGAATATGGAGTATATCAAGCCTTGAATCTTCATGTCAAACCGACTTAAAATCCCTGCAACATTTTATCTAAATGTTGTGGGTGTGGAGGAATTACTTTTAATGGGTTGGGTTTTGGGATGTCACACACTAGTAATTTTTTTTTAAAATTACAGTATTAAATTATTAATGCCGCCTCAATAATATTTGTTGTTTCAATAAAGATTTAAGTATCGATAGAGAAATCTATCTAGTATCCTAATGTATTAATGTTTTCTTTTTGTTAAAATGTACGACCCAACGTTCTCCATGTGCACGAACTCAATAAATAAATGTACTTCTTGTAACAACCAAAGGACTATATCTATACTACGTCGATCGTCAAAGACAATAAAATAAAAATAACATTAAAATAAAGAACGTTGTGTGCTAACTAATTAACAACTCTTATAAGTTGTTGAGAATATGAACCAACTAAGAACTAACTACCAGAAGATAACCCGAACAAAAGAGAGAAAGAGAGAGAGAGTCACATATTGTGGTGTTGTATTTTAAGCCAAACAAAAAACAACTGGTATTGAAGAAAACCAATTGGATTTGTTATTATAAGTTTTTTACCAAAACAAAAAATAGAAATAGAAAAAACGGATATGGCAAAACAAAAACAATTTCTGTTTGTTAAGATGAAACATCCTTCAACGTCCTTACGCGTCATCATCATCCTTACATGGAGGTTTCTCCTCATCTCCAAATCATTCTTCCTTAATCTATTTTCTCCTCTCTATCTCTATCCAAAATCTCCAGAACATTCTCCAAAAACCTATCTTCTAAATTTGATATCTCTTGTTCGTTCAGTTCCTTTCTCCCATTCTTGGATCTTCTGAAGAAGCCACAAGGAGAGCTTCGTTCACGAGCCTTTGAGAGAGAACTCATGTACCATTGGTTGATATGTAAAACCGATTTACGATAGAGTTTGTTATCTATTGTATGTAAAAGTTGAGAAGCGATCATGTCATTTAGATCACATTCGACAGGGAGTAGTCAATTCGCAGAAAAGATAACAGAGGATCCTGTAACGTATAAGACAGCACAAAGCACCGTGACATGCATTTACCAAGCGCATATATCCGGATTTTGGAGGAACGTTACGGTATTATGGTCCAAGAATCTCATGAACCATTCGCTTATGGTTATGGTGACTAGCGTGGAAGGCGATATGAATTATTGTTGTAAGGTTGATCTCAAGCCTTGGCATTTCTGGAACAAGAAAGGCTACAAGTCGTTTGACGTGGAAGGTAACCCGGTAGAGGTGTATTGGGATTTCAGGTCAGCGAAATTCACGAGTAGCCCCGAGCCGAGCTCGGACTTCTACGTGGCTCTAGTCTCAGAGGAAGAGGTGGTTTTGCTTGTGGGTGATTATAAGAAGAAAGCTTTCAAGAGAACAAAGTCGAGGCCCGCTTTGGTCGAGGCTGCCTTGTTTTACAAGAAAGAAAACGTGTTTGGGAAGAAATGTTTTACAACGAGGGCTAAGTTTTACGACAGGAAAAAAGAGCATGAGATTATCGTGGAGAGCTCGACTTCAGGGCCTAAAGAGCCAGAAATGTGGATAAGCATAGACGGGATTGTGTTGATACAAGTCAAGAATCTGCAATGGAAATTTAGGGGAAATCAGACCGTGCTGGTAGATAAACAACCAGTTCAAGTGTTTTGGGATGTGTATGATTGGTTGTTCAGCACGCCGGGTACAGGGCATGGTTTGTTTATATTCAAACCAGGGACCGTCGAAGATAGCGACATGGAAGGAAGTGGTCACGGTGGTGGAGGTGGTGAGAGTGATACAAGTACAGGGAGCAGGTATTATTCGACCAAGAGTAGTAACCCTTGGCCGCCAGAGTTTTGCCTTTTTCTTCATGCTTGGAAACTTGAGTCGTAGTTTTTGGAAACAATTAAGAAGCTTTGTTTATTCACTTATTGTTGTTTCATGTGGCTGTAAATCTTATCTTTCTCTCCATCTTTTGTTGACATATGACAACATTACAGTCATGACTTCGAACGACAATGTTATGCGGTAGAAATATTTGTAATGCTCCGATTGCACCCTCACGTCACACTTTTTCTAACAAACACCTTTTATTTTCGTTTTTCTAACTTCATAATATCGAAAGTTATGGGGTAAATTAGTAAGTAAAGAAAGCGTTAAGGTAAATTCTTAAATATCGGAAGTTATGGGGAAAATCCGTAAAAAACGAAAGTTTTGGGGCATTTCCGTAGATAATGAAAGTTACGGGCAAATTCGTTTTTTTAGCAAAAATATTTGGGTATTTTCGTAAATAATAATACTTGTGGGGCAAATTCGTAAATACCGCAAGTTATAAGGCAAATTCATAAATACCGAAAGTTATTATTATAAAAGGAAAAAGTATTAGAAAATTAATGATCGACCGGTTAAGTTGATTAATCAAATGATTAGGCCAAAATGACGTTTGAGTTTTCAGTTTACCGAATTTTAAATCAATTTGACCAAAATCAGAATGTTATTATTCTCAGTACTGTTTAAAAAACAAGTGACGCAAAAAAAGAAAAAAACTTTGCATTTCCCGCACATTATTGCAATTTCAAACCCTAAAATTCGAAAATTTCCCCAAATCCTCTCGACCCAATGGCGTCGGAAAAGCCAGAAGATCCGATGAACAACACAGCCGGAATGGGAACAGACGAGGAGACTATAGCGCAGCGTCGGAAGCGGCTACGGCGAGTGAGCTTCGCCGACCGGGAAATTACTTCCGTCCACATTTTCAACCGAGACGAAGATTACGAGACGCCGCCTAACTCCTCCGCCGAGAAACCACAAAACGGTGAACAAGCTGATACATCAGAGTCTGAGGATAAAGTAATTAGGTTTTTCGGTGAATTTTCTGACCGTGAAGACACTGAAGGAGATGGTGATGGCGAATTCGAAGCTATATTGGATAAATCATTCTTGAGACCAAAATATTCTCCATCTTCAGGAGGTAGCACTGTTGGTTCTGCTACTACTGATGACGGTACGCTTCAATTTCTTCTCGCCTTCTGAATTTACTTTAATTTGAATTTTGCAATTGATGTAGAGAAATGGTTAAAGAGAAGAGAAATTTTTGTGCTTTGCACACTTGATTCAGTGTAGTGAATGAATTTTGAGCTGAATCGATTTATTTTTGTTAATCAGAGGACAATTTCTTCGGCCCTGTGTCTTCCCATTTTATCAATCCTGGAAGATTGTCTGATACTACCATCTCTGAAGACCACCATGATATTACAATGGACTCTACAGCATTTTCGATGCATTTCCGGAGTCTTGCAAGGTCAGAGTCTGGAGATGTAAGGACCCCTACGAGCAGCCACCTTCCGGTACAAGAAAAAACACCAACTCAGGTTACTTCCAGGTCTGATACAGGAAGTGCAATGGTGTTAACAATGCCTAAGAAGCTATTCCCGAGATCTCCTCTACCAGTTGAGAAAGGAAGTGGTGGTAGAGACTCAAATGATATGAGTATTGTGGGTGAAAATTCTCGGAAATATGATTACGGGTATATATCTCCTACACTAGCAGCGCTATTGGCAGATGAAAGCAAAGAATTACTTCCTGAAGACAATACTGTGGTAGCAAGATCACCCATCCATAATATTTCCTCGTCCCCTCAAAATGGATGCATTCCTGTTGGTCAAGTTTGTAAAGACTCACATGGTATAGATAGCAGTGATGCTTGTCAAGTCCTTTCACCTTCTGGTTCTGGCTGTCACCCTCAAATAGTGCTGCAGGAATTGGGAAGCCAACGTTATACAAAAGATGCTTCCCTTTCCTCGTCAACTATTAGAAGGCAAAGTGCGTTTTTAGTTGGTATATTGCCCCAGTCCTTATCTTGTGTTACTCCTTCCCCTAAACAGGGTGGAAGCTTTATGAGCAGGGAAACTCGGGCACTAGTTGAGAGCTTGTCAACCATTCAGAAAAGCAAATCCAGACTCGGATTGATGCCACCCTCCCCTGGTTCTGCTCTTTCTCAAAGAATACAGAAATCAAAGCTTCAATTATCCGGGTACCGTTCTATGACTACCCCAACAACTATTGGCAGGGAAGAGATAAGTGTCCACAGGGAAAAGCATGCAGATATGCCCATTACCAATTTGGAGGATTTGTTATCTAAACATGATAATAGAACACCAATTTCTGAAAAGAAAGACGTGCCAGATAAATGCAGTAGTGGTGCATTGAGCCCTGCTGTTGACACTATAGATGATAATAGAACAGCAATATCAGAAAAGAAAGGCATGCCAGATCAATGCAGTAGTGGTGCTGCTGTTGACAATAGCGATGATAATAGAACACCAGTTTCAGAAAAGAAAGGCGTGCCAGATAAATGCAGTAGCGGTGCATTGAGCCCTGCCGTGGACACTAGCGATGATAATAGAACACCAGTTTCAGAAAAGAAAGGCATGCCAGATCAATGCAGTAATGGTTCATTGAGCCCTGCTGTTGACACTAGTGATGATAGAACACCAGTTTCTGAAAGGAAAGGCATACCAGATCAACACCGTTGTGGTGCATTGAGCCCTGCTGTTGACATTAGCGATGTGTTTGCACGCAGAAGTCCGGAAGGAACTACTAATTTTGAGTTAAAAGGTTCACTCTTTAAACAACAGCGAAGAAATCAGACAGTTAGCACGCCTGAGAAGTTTGTGTCATCTCTAACAAATTCGTCAAATGCGAAGACTTCAGCATCGAAGAATTTAGTTACTCTTCAAGATCAAGAGCAGAAAGGCATGCCAGATCAATGCAGTAGTGGTGCATTGAGCCCTGCTGTTGACACTAGTGATGATAGAACACCAGTTTCTGAAACGAAAGGCATACCAGATCAACACCATTGTGGTGCATTGAGCCCAGCTATTGACATTACCGATGTGTTTGCACGCAGAAGTCCAGAAGGAACTTCTAATTCTGAGTTAAAAGGTTCACTCTTTAAACAACAGCGAAGAAATCAGACAGCCAGCACCCCTGAGAAGTTTGTGTCATCTCTAACAAATTCGCCAAATGCGAAGACGTCAGCATCGAAGAATTTAGTTACTCTTCAAGATCAAGAGCAGCACAGTAACGCCATCGACAAATCTGAGACTGGGGATGGAAATGTGACCAAGGAATGGGCTAGTAAATATTCTGTGAATACATTATCTGGTAAAGTGGATTCCCTGGTTGCAGAATCTAGCGTGTTACTTAGCGAGGTAGGCTTCTTGAATGGCTCTGTGCAACAAAAAGAGAAGGACGGTATGCTGAACAAAAATCAAAACAGGACTAACGTCAGTGCTGCCCAGTTCCTTCTGAAGGATAATAATCACTTTAAAGTCCATTATGAAACAGAGATCATCTCAGCTGAAGACTTTCCTGCTGTAGTTACAGAAAACCTTCCTGGTACATCTGGCTCTTCATATATGGACAGAAGCAAGAATGAGGCTTCACATGATAAGGTATAATTCTAGACTCATGTACATGTTTTGAAAGAACTCTCTGTCCATGGGATAAATGGAATACGTAATCCATTTTTGAAGGTGAATAGTCTTGTGGATCTCTGAGAAGGTTGAAAATTTCCAAATTGGCCTATTTACACCAACAGCTGAACACTAAGATGCCATTCAGATTGAATATTTTGACTCAGATTCCATCAAACACCTTGAGCAGTGCATTTCTGAAAGAAAGTATTCAGAATGCCGGAGAAGAATTATCATCTCTCAGAGCTATCCCAAAGGATGAAAGGATGTAATGATACAATTTAATGTTGACCCACATTTCTGAACTATATTTTGCAGGAGCCATCCAGATTGAAAAGGAAAGCAGAAGATGTTGATTGTGCCGTTAGAAATTGTAGTCCCAAAGTTGGGAGAAGTACACAGTATATTTTGAATTCAGTGATGGACCACCCTGATGGAAACTCCGATGCTAATGATTGCCGCAGAGTTCGTCGACAAGTGATGAACTGGGTAGAAGTAAGTACTGTTGATAACCTATTATGTGACTGGATATTAGTCCCACTTTTCTTCCTACAAACAAGTTACTGTTCCACTACCTTGCAGATTCCAGGAAAAGTATCAGAAGACATCAATCAAATGCTTACTACATTGGCTGACAAGCTGAATTCAAGACTGGTATATTATTTCTCTCTGTGGAAACCCAATCTGGTTACTGAGACTGTTTACTTTTAGCGTTTATAATTTTAGTAGTAATGTTCCAAAAGTGCAGATATGCAAGCTGGAAGATATATTAACACACATGAAGAAGGTTCATTTGTGTGAGATGCTTTGTCTTCAAATTCAGTCTCAGGTCAGCCTATAACAAAACTTCAACTATTACTCTTTCTACATGATGTACACTGATATCTTGTTCTAATTGTAGAAAGTATGTGACGATTTGGGTGGTGCCAAGACGAAGAGGTTCTCCCTATACTGCCTTAATATATTCTTTAAGATAAATTAGTGCCAAGTGTAGAACATTCATTGTGAGTATTATTGCAGACGGGCTGAGAATAGATCATTACTCTGCAAGTTAGCATATGAAAAAGCCAAACTTGAGTTGCTGCACCTCAAGAAAGAGATAATGATGGTAATTACTTTGTTCCTCTTTTTCAAACTTTCTATTGATCCTGCTTGTTTGATCAAATTTCACTTATATGGCATGCAGAAAAATTTTCAAGCAGTGAGCACCGGTATACAAACGTCTGAAATATTGAGGTTGAATTGTGACAAGCTTCTACGTCAACATGGTTTCCATTCTACTCGCTTGTCAAATCCTGAGGAAGCTCATGAGGTAACTAGACCACTTTGAAATACCCATTACAGGAATATGTTGGTGGGTCTGGTCTTTCAGTTTTCTAGAAGTAAGACGCTGTAACTCTTTCACAGGCTCAGAATGATTTTTGGTAGACACAGAACTTTCTTCAGAATTTTGACTTTTTCACGCTACTGGCAGAAAAAAATTTATTTTACAGCTCAGATGTAATGTAGTGCCCCAAGGGTCTCATGATATTATTGTAGATAAGAGATGTATGCTATCTTTCTCTTATTTGGACTTACAGTTGTGCTATTTTCATGTCTTTTAAGTAATTGCGTCCTTGTTTTTTCTAGGTTACTACTACGAAAGGAGCAGAGATAACACAGGAGATCAAAGTATTGGACTCAAAAATCAAGAACTTGATTCAATGTTTTCCTACGCACAACACAATGACAGGACAACCGGCAGATGCAGACACTATTGTGATTGCCGAAGATAATTTAAAAAAGAGAATGAGTTGCAGATCTATACGTCAGGATATTCTGGTATCTACTCTCGTATTTCTACAGACATGGGCATCTAAGACAAAGTGTTCTTTTTTTTTTTACTTGAAATTACCAATTCTGCTGTCTGCAGGTCTGGAAAGTTGAGAGTTTGGGCGAAAGGAATAATTGTCAGAGCATTGTCCTAAACTATAGTGGCCTGATCAACCAAAGGTTGGTCCTATTGGTTTTGTCTTTCCATAACTTTCTTGAGGAATATGTTTCCTAACAATTTGCTACATATGCATGAGCACTATTGGACTTTATTGAAAAATTTCTTGGATATACAGGCTCACATTAAAGCCTGGCCATCCTTCATGTGTACTAGTTTCAAACAGTTTGAGTGATTCATTCATTAAGGTAAGGGTAACCAAGCTGTTTTCCATTCTTCCATTAATACATCATCTTCCTTTTGTTTCTAATCAACACACTCTTCTTCAGAATTTCCCAGACTTGAATGTTTCAATTGCGTTTAACTCCTTGTTTAACGCTGAAGACTCCCAGAAGTATGTTGGTGGTTCCAATATATTGTTAGAGATAACACAGGTGCGTTTCTGTCCCAATTATCTCCTTTTGGTGCTATTGTTCTCTTAAGATTTTCAATAGCATCTTTAAGTATTTTTCTATCTTGATGAATATTTTGTAGAAGTCATGTTCCCTTTCTCCATAATGTTTGTAACTTCGTTTAGAAAAATCACTCTCTGGTTTTTATACTTTTGTGCTAGACCTCTGAAATTTGTCCCACTTTGCTCTGAGAATGCAGAAAACTGGTTTGCTCCTACACAATTTGCTAGATGTGGCTGAAGAATTTCAGTTAGCTAGAATGAATGTACCAAATTTGGTCCAAGGAAGGTTTGATTCTCCATCAGGTGATCGATTTCCTCCTCTCACTTCCCTGTTGGTGATTTTAGTTTGACGATAGTGGCCAGTAAAGGCACAATGTAGCAATCCTTTAATGACTAGTACGGTCTGAGATAAGAACACTAGTGTCTTTTTGATTGCAGCGGAGCAGCTTCATTTGCAGATTACCTTTATTGATTGCAAAAATTTGAGAAAACTAATCGTGATTCTCAATGTGGTATCTTTGATCCAGTAAGTATATTAAGCACCTCAGTAACTATCAAGTTTCTTATAAGACATTTCGATAATGAAACTGTGTGTTCTCTCTATTGTAACAGTGGGAAGTATCCTGGTGACATAGTTCCTTATGAGTTACGAGAAATTTCAGGCACAAAAAGTGATGATGTCGTGTCGAAACAACTGAAGAACGAGATAGACTCTGCAATGGATGATGTTGAATTGGGATATCCTCGGATTCTGAGACTCTGTCGTTGCATTTCCAAAATACTGCAATCACAAAGGAGATGATGTCTCATTTCATAACACTTCACATTGTGCGAGTTTTGTTTTTGTAAATATGGCACAAGAGGCTACTACTACTAGTAACTTTTGCCATTGATAATCTTTTTTAACCAAAAGATTTTCTGTCACAGTTTAGTTTTGGGTTTTGTATATGTGCTTCCTCGTCTTAAGTCTTAGGGTAAGATCATATAAACTTCGATTGTGTTTGTTTGTTTGTTTGCATTGTTAATTTATCAAAAGTAATGGCTTTTTATAAATCGACAAATCATCAGATAAACGACAACAGTAACCCCAAAATCTAGTTAGTAAACTGAGCGACACTTGTGAGAAAATGTTAACAGGTGAAAATGGTGTAGGTCACTCTTATCCTATCTTTTTTTTATATCTTATATACATTGAATCTATTCTTGATTTTTGCTTACTTTATTTGCTACCTTATTGATATTACGTAGTAATGTTCTTATCTTATCTTTCCCAATTTGTTAGACAAGTCATTAAATAAGTTATATTTTTGGTCAAATATCATATCAGTTACACACACAACACCTCAAATCTCAGACTATACTCTGAATTCGATCATATCAGTTACAAAACCTAAATTCTCTACGAAGCCATACCACATTCTTCCACTCTTTGAATGACACCATATTCGTTATCCGATCAACTCTTTTTTTACGCCGCGAAATCGGGAACCTCGGCGAATTTACGCCCTGAAACCCGGATCCTCCACCGCATGCGGGTTTGAAATAACTCTTTATTGTGCTTTAGTGTCTTTTTGGTCTTAAGAGACTCTCATTCAATCTAACTGCTTGAATAGCTTAATTGTTCATACTAGTTAGTAAACCAGAGCTCTTAATCCACACACACTCATATAGATTCATGAAAACTATGTTCAAACAAGAGATCCATTACACATGGGTATATATATATAACTCACAGGATATGTACATCAGATTATCCCATCCCCGGTCTAAATCTGTTGGAGAATCAACCGCGACGCAGCCTAGTTCATAGTAAAAGTAGCTGTACACAACAAGCACACTCAAACAAAAAACCCTATACAGTGAAAAGCAGTCACCAAACATTAGAAGAAAGCTGGTGGTCTTCAGGCACAACAACAAGAGGAGTCCTACACAGTGGGCAAGTGATGTTCCAATAGTCTATCCATTTCTCCAAGCATGTCTTGTGAAACAAGTGGCCACACTTTAGCTTGTTGATCTCTGAATCCTCTTCGAATTTCGATAGGCATACCGAACACTCGTTGTCCGCCTGTTTCTTGCACCTGCACAGGCTCTCAAACCTCAGTGTAGGAGTCCGGTTCCTGAATTCCTCAAGGAAACTCTCTGGATGGCAGACCCGGAAATCAAAAGGCTCTGAAGTTGGATTCTCTGAAGATGCAGTCACTGAAGAAGGCGAGGACGAAGATGGCGAGAGACGGATTCCTACTATGCCAAGGACTGATCGGACAATGCCTTTAACGATGGAGATCGATAATGCTGTGTTAACTAATATCACACATAACATTCCTTCTGATGGACCAGGAAGGCTTGATAGACCCATCTTTAGATTCTTGGATTGCTACAACAGGTTTGCTCTGGATTCTTCAAACAAGATGTAACTCTCAATCAAATCTTTGTCGGTGGAAGGTAAATGATCTGTAAAAACACAATTATAGGCAATTAGCACACAATATATGAACACTTTAAACACACTCCAACCAAAGCAATCTGAGCAAGCAAGACACTTGGAGATCTCATATTATGATCAAGAAATAGAAATACTCTCTGAAGCTAAAGCAAATCAAAACCAAAGCAGAAAGCTTTATCAAATTGATTGACAGGCTAGTTCTTGACTCCAATCCACAAACCTAGAAACACTAATCGGTATCAAAAGGGTTCAATAATCTTGTTCAAGTCGTTCCAAAGACGTTTCTAATTCTTACTGCCAAGAAATCAAAAGCTCAAGCCAGTGATTCGTACCACATACAAAAATTTGATCCTAAATCAAGAAACATGAATCAAAACCACTGAAAGATACAAACTTTATGAAATAAATAAGAACAATTTGAAATCTTTTCCACTCTAAAACATAAATCCAAAACAATAAACCTGTTTCTGGGGACAAAAATCAAGGTTAAAAATTTGGGGAAAATCAAAAATCTAGGGACAAGAGATATAAAACTACGAACCTCTGTAGTCAAATATGAGAAGCGATCAATCACCAAAATTTAGACGAAAGATGAAAGTTTTTAATCTGTATTATGTTGTGAAAGTAGTGTGATGGAATCTGAAAAAGTGTTGGTTGTTTTGATAAAAGAGGAGGTTCCAATTGTTGTTAATATATAGCAAAGCAATATCAAAAGCTTCCAATATCTTTAACCAGAGAAGCTTAACTATGGTTAGTCTATTTCAGACTTTTCAGGTTCTTGTCTTAACCATGGTTACTTTATATCATCAACTGTACTTGCTTCCAATATTTTATTTCATTTTGTTTAATGTATAATCATACACTGCCAAAGAAAATAATAATCCATGTTTCTTAAAGAAAAGATATTATTAAGTAGGGTGTTTTCATTGTTAAATGTAATGCTTAGCACTAACTCTTTTTTTTTTGAAAAAAAAAAGCACTAACTCGTTTTTTTTTTTTAAACTGCATACTTAAATACTTAAACTGAGAATTTAATACGGATAAATATTGTTTACGAGTATTAATTTTATCTATGACTAATATTTAATATCGTGTTTTCGTCCAAAAAAATTAATTTCGTATTTTGCGTTTTATTTATATTTTGATATTATTATCACTGTTTTGAGAAAAAAATATACTATTATTTTTTTAAATGAAAACAAACATATTTTTGACGGCTAAAGAAACTATAGGATCTTAAATGTTTTTCTCTAGTAAAATGTATAGCACATAATAATATCAGTCATTTTTTCTATGTTATTTATATATTATAATTTGAATTCTTATCTAGTTGTTGGGAGCAAATTTTCACTTCCTATAGAGTTATAGGCAATACGAAGACAACAATGCAAAGATCGTGGTGGATAGTTAAGAATATTATCCTAGCAACAATAATCTCTCATTTGGCTTTGGATGAAGTATGAGTTATCCTAGCAACAATGTTCGGCGAATTAAATGACATAGCCTTCATAAAGCTTGAACCATATAATACTCAAGCATCTACCAACTCAAGTGCTTTTAAATTTAAATTAATCACGCCACCACCTGACATGTCGTCTACTGCATCACACCACCAACGTAAAACTTAAAGAAGGACGACTTTCACCACTTTGACATGCAACAACAAGATAGAGAAAACCTAAATTTGAGTAGGTTGAACGGATCAATCCGACCCAGCCAGTACCAGCCTATACAAACTTCTAAAGGGTCGGAGACAAGAGGAAGACGAACAAAGAGAAAGAGGAGACAATAGAGAATTCCATAATGAAAAAAAAAAAAAAAAAACATCTTTCATTATTAGTAACTAGAGGAGAGGACTCGCGCGATGCGCGAGTATAACTATATTTATATTTTTGTTCTAAGTTATATATGAAATAAATTATTATATTTTTAAATATTTGTTGGTAATTTTTTATGTGTTATATTGACTTAAGCTGAAAATATCTCATGTTTTTAAATTTTGTAGTCTATTTTTTATTGGTTGAATTTGTTTCAAGTCATTATTAAATTATGTGTTAATACATTGAATTATGAAATTTAATAATATTATAAAATCTTCTATATATGTTAAAAATAAGCATTATAGACTATCCTTTTTTAACCTTTTAATTTTATATTTGATTATTCTATACTCATTGCAAAATATATTTATTTCTAAATATTATCTATTTTAATTGTATTAATTTTAATTACCAAACAAACTTAAATATTTCTAAACATGCCAAAATTAATTTTGTGTACTAAAAGAGAAGCATTGTAGACTGTTTTTTACAATTAATTAGTATTTTACAAATAAATACATATCTCTTAATTAGTATTTATTTTTACAGATTTATTGTTATTGTTATTGACATTTCTTGGTGACATTCAAAATTTTAGGCTTTAGCCAAATTTAAGTTTCATAACAATATGCACTCAGTAAAAATTTTATTGACCAGATAGGTTGAACCTAGAATAAAATCAATTCATCTATTTAATCAACCAAAGAAGAATTGATTAATGAGACTAATGAGATTAAAGAATTGATTAAATCTTTCATCATAAAAATAACACTATATACAAAGAAGATAAGAAGGAGAAAATTAAAGTATTTGAATTATATCAAAATCGAGTTGGTTTTCTTACCACTTTACTCATCATCTTCATCGTCTTCAATGTTACCAAACTTAGAATCATTTCGAGACTCACTTTCTAAAGTAGTCTCCACATTTTTTATTGGTTGAATTTTGTTTCAACTCATTATTAAATTATGTGTTAATACATTGAATTATGAAATTTAATAATATTATAAAATCTTCTATATATGTTAAAAATAAGCATTATAGACTATCCTTTTTTAACCTTTTAATTTTATATTTGATTATTCTATACTCATTGCAAAATATATTTATTTCTAAATATTATCTATTTTAATTGTATTAATTTTAATTACCAAACAAACTTAAATATTTCTAAACATGCCAAAATTAATTTTGTGTACTAAAAGAGAAGCATTGTAGACTGTTTTTTACAATTAATTAGTATTTTACAAATAAATACATATCTCTTAATTAGTATTTATTTTTACAGATTTATTGTTATTGTTATTGACATTTCTTGGTGACATTCAAAATTTTAGGCTTTAGCCAAATTTAAATTTCATAACAATATGCACTCAGTAAAAATTTTAGTGACCAGATAGGTTGAACCTAGAATAAAATCAATTCATCTATTTAATCAACCAAAGAAGAATTGATTAATGAGACTAATGAGATTAAAGAATTGATTAAATCTTTCATCATAAAAATAACACTATATACAAAGAAGATAAGAAGGAGAAAATTAAAGTATTTGAATTATATCAAAATCGAGTTGGTTTTCTTACCACTTTACTCATCATCTTCATCGTCTTCAATGTTACCAAACTTAGAATCATTTCGAGACTCACTTTCTAAAGTAGTCTCCACATTTTTTATTGGTTGAATTTTGTTTCAACTCATTATTAAATTATGTGTTAATACATTGAATTATGAAATTTAATAATATTATAAAATCTTCTATATATGTTAAAAATAAGCATTATAGACTATCCTTTTTTTAACCTTTTAATTTTATATTTGATTATTCTATACTCATTGCAAAATATATTTATTTCTAAATATTATCTATTTCAGTTGTATTAATTTTAATTACCAAACAAACTTAAATATTTCTAAACATGCCAAAATTAATTTTGTGTATTAAAATAGAAGCATTGTAGACTGTTTTTGTTGACATATCGTCGACACATATCTCTTAATTAGTATTTATTTTTACAGATTTATTGTTATTGTTATTGACATTTCTTGGTGACATTCATAATTTTAGGCTTTAGCCAAATTTAAGTTTCATAACAATATGCACTCAGTAAAAATTTTATTGACCAAATAGGTTGAACCTAGAATAAAAATCAATTCATCTATTTAATCAACCAAAGAAGAATTGATTAATGAGACTAATGAGATTAAAGAATTGATTAAATCTTTCATCATAAAAATAACACTATATACAAAGAAGATAAGAAGGAGAAAATTAAAGTATTTGAATTATATCAAAATCGAGTTGGTTTTCTTACCACTTTATTCATCATCTTCATCGTTTTCAATGTTACCAAACTTAGAATCATTTCGAGACTCACTTTCTAAAGTAGTCTCCACATTTTTTATTGGTTGAATTTTGTTTCAACTCATTATTAAATTATGTGTTAATACATTGAATTATGAAATTTAATAATATTATAAAATCTTCTATATATGTTAAAAATAAGCATTATAGACTATCCTTTTTTTAACCTTTTAATTTTATATTTGATTATTCTATACTCATTGCAAAATATATTTATTTCTAAATATTATCTATTTCAGTTGTATTAATTTTAATTACCAAACAAACTTAAATATTTCTAAACATGCCAAAATTAATTTTGTGTATTAAAAGAGAAGCATTGTAGACTGTTTTTGTTGACATATCGTCGACACATATCTCTTAATTAGTATTTATTTTTACAGATTTATTGTTATTGTTATTGACATTTCTTGGTGACATTCATAATTTTAGGCTTTAGCCAAATTTAAGTTTCATAACAATATGCACTCAGTAAAAATTTTATTGACCAAATAGGTTGAACCTAGAATAAAAATCAATTCATCTATTTAATCAACCAAAGAAGAATTGATTAATGAGACTAATGAGATTAAAGAATTGATTAAATCTTTCATCATAAAAATAACACTATATACAAAGAAGATAAGAAGGAGAAAATTAAAGTATTTGAATTATATCAAAATCGAGTTGGTTTTCTTACCACTTTATTCATCATCTTCATCGTTTTCAATGTTACCAAACTTAGAATCATTTCGGGACTCACTTTCGAAAGTAGTCTCCATATGTTATTTTTCTCTTTCTTATTCGCTCTTTGAACCCTCGATTTCACAGCAACATTTCTAAATTTCTCATACGATGAGTTTTCATTTACAGTTTCTTTGCTATTGTCATCTACTCTTCTTGTTAAATGGAGACTATTCCATCTTCCTCATCATTTTTTTATCGGAGACGACACACCAACAGCCACAACCTCGTTTGAAGTAATTGAGCATATCAATTCATATGTAGTATTTATTACTATTTTATTGTAAATCAGTTACAAAAATAGCATTAAATTAGATTAATGTAAGAATTCAATATGATTTTTTGATATTTAATGTGATAACTTATAGTGGAGAAAAGCACATTAATGGAAAAATAAAGTAAAATTAATTAGTGAAAATTTTTAAAATATTATTTAAGATGATAAATTAATTTTAAATATATAAATGTTATTGTCGTTGTTTAAAATATCAAAATATACTATCATATTAGAATATATGTATTATCTTGAAATTATTTTAGCATAAATATTGTGATCTTATATATTACTATAAGTGATGCCCAAAAAACAAATAAAATGTAGAGAAATATGTCTTTCATATAATGATATAATTAAGTCTAATAAAAAAAAGAAAATGATGTATTTGGATTTAAAAGAAATAATAAATTAGATAAAAATGTATTTAAGTTTGAATAGAAAAAGACATAACAAATTTGAGAGAGGACACATGTCGTCCTGTAATCGAATTTGAGAGAGGACACATGTCGTCCTGTAATCGAATTTGAGAAGGACACATGTCAGCTTCTCAGAGAGTTTCAAAAGACAACCTTCTCTTATTATATAAGATTGATATGCATGTACATTTTCCCTAATAATGTTGTACGCCTGGAAATAATTTGAAAAAAGAGACAGAAAAACTGAATGGATGACTAAACAACACCTAAGATACTTATTAATTAAACACGACAACAAGATGAAAAATGATATAACATTACAAACGTACACCAAAATCAACTAAAAACACAACACACCTAACTACACACATGCAAATTTCTGAAACCATTAAAGCCACTTTCACTATAATTAATATATTATCTAATTTATACCGACAATAGATTTTTTTACCCAAATGTGCACGTTTAAAATGTTCGCGCGGTTTTAACTTTTGAACTCAGGTCTACTTATGTTTTAGTAATGGGTTATGCATTCGAAACGTTTAGAATTTCATTTTAAAATTTTTATGAGTTAGGTGGTCACTGCTTTTTGTTAGTTTGTTTATATAATTGGAGGATAGTAGGTATCGTGGAGAGCTATTGCTAGCTTCTATAAATACGATACATGAGACAATCACACAAGATACGAACCCGAATTTTAATAGTATTATTAATACTTGATTTTAAAAAATTTGTCATACAAAAAACCGACATAAGGGCTATGGAATTGATTCGAGAAAAATACTGTAATGAAATTGATTTGTCGTTTTCCCAATCTGAAAAAAACATGTCACGACACATTAGTTACGTTGTATTGAGTAAAGATCACGTTGGCCATGTGTCCTCTCTCGGGCCCTCATAGGACCTGCGGCCTTCATGTTCCACACTTTGTTTTCTTTAATTACTTCTGTCTTCTTCCTCCTTCTGAATTATTTTGATGTGTACATCAAATTGTGATTTGGCATTTTCTCCATCTATATTATGTATTGTGAGGATACTCCAACGCTCCACATGGTCCGATATTATCGAAAAATACAAACTTTTTTAACCATTAAGCTAAACGCTCTCAAATAATATTCCGAAAGAGAGCTAATGAACATGTTTGAAACTATAATGTAACTAGGTTTAGGTGGCACTAAAGTTTAGAGGGAAACAACCAATAAACAATTTATATATTCAACATTAAGTTGTAAACTAAATTTACTATTACCAAACTGTGAAACCGTTATTTTAAATACTCCATCTGTTCTATTATATAGGTTGTTTTAAGAGTTTTTTTTTGTTCCATTTTATTTGTTGTTTTGCAAGTTTCTATGCAAAATTTATTCTTATTTATTATGTTATGACCATTTATTGTTTGCAGTATCTTTTGTGATTGGTTAAAATAATTTTAATAAATTAATAAATAATTCTTTTATATAAAAAATTATGTACATTTATGATTTCTTAATATGCGCACTTTTAACTAAAACAACTTATATTTTGGAACAGAGGGAGTAGTATAGAATAGGTAAGCTCTTAAAACTGTACGTAATAATCAGGTTGGAAAAATTGCAATGGATATAACGTATAAAACTTACACACGAAATGATAATTAAATTTTTAGTAGTTTATATTCTTATCCAATAAAATTATCTATTAAAGATCTGACTAGTATAAATAATACTCCAGTTTTACAGTATATACTGTATAACTTATAGCAAGTTGTATCACCAAATGGAATAGGTAGTGAGCGGATAAAACAGTAAGACTGGACTATTATTTATTTGAAAATAAGAGATGTAAAATTCTTCTTTTTTTTTGTGGTAAGGAGAGATGTAAAATTCTTTAATAAAACCAATATTACTTATCCCATTTATATTATTTGAATAGTGAGATTAATAAAAATATTGCTGACCCTTAAGATTTTGGAAACCCTTATAATTGTTGCAAAAATTTGATTATGCTCAGATTGGTTTTTTTTTTTTGTAAGAGAAACACTCCTTTTTGAAAAAAGTTACCTTTGCAAGTTTCTTTCTTGAAACTAAAAAGGGCTCCTTCATAATTCGTTGAGTTGGGTAATTGGAGCATATACTCGTTGAGTTGGGTAATTGGACTTAGATGTTTCGCAAGACATAGAATGGCACCAGATTCATATATACAAGCTAATCGTTGAAAATCCAATTACTAGCTAGAAAGATTATCAATCATCTCTGGACTAATCAATCATTTTATGGGCTGTGGAGACTCAATTCCAGCCCATACGATGGAGGCATCAGGCATATCGCGTGCTGGTTAGTGTGTAGTTCAAGAAATTAGAAACCTAATGGATTGCGAGTATTGGACTACCGTATGGAAATTTGGTGGGTTGATGTAGATCCGTTTATGGGAATAACAACACTCTTTAATGGACTTGTGCTTTGTTCGTTTCAAAAGAATATGAATGGATTCGTTTATACATGCATGGAACTTGCATTCCTCAAAACATGAAGAATTATAGATAAGGTATATGTTGAAAATTTTAGTATATAATCTAACAATCTTGAATTTATTTTTACCCCTTATATTCTTTCTATAATTAACGTCGTTCTTAGTTTCAAACTTACTTATCATTAGTAAAAATAAGTAAAAATTTATGAAAGTGAAAAGATTTCTATCAGAAATTACCAATCCGGAACAGACAAAACTGTTTAAGATTGTTCCTCCAATAATACACGTCAAGCACCATTTAAAAACTGAAGCCAATCAGAATCATAGGCACATAGTCGTAATTTTCTCATATTTTGGAAGAAGTTTTAGAGAGAGATTAGTTTGGGATATTCTCCCGTGGAAAGCCTTCTGTATTTCTTGACTCTTTCTTACTTGTTCTTACAATTAGAGAGACCAGATCATTTGAAAATGTGGATAGTATAATAAAATGTTAATGCATTGAGGTATTGGTTTTACCAAAACCATGGTATTCAAAACAAACTATTAATTCTTTCACAATTAAATAACTTGACCTTCATTGATCTCCATTTGTCGGCTTGTCATTGAAATTAATAGACACAATTAAAATTAGATTATATAACATATATATTTATATATGTTTTTAGTATTTTTTTTTAACATTTCTTTTTTTGTCCATTCAATCTTTATTCCATTTTTTTCTTGCATTATTCCTTTTTTATTATTTCATTTTAGTTTTTTTGCGCATTGTAATTTTGTGTGAAAGACAATACATATATCATTAAATTTTTATTTTAATTTGATTTGTATTTGTTTTTTTAATTACAGAATGTGTGACACTTTTCCAGCTATAGAAAATTCTCAAATTGATATTTATCTATATATGACTTACATAAATTATGCATATCCTAATAGTAGTTAATATAAACTTTTAAACAAATATATTTACAGGATGTCAAAAAAAACAAAAAAACAAATATATTTACAGAAAGATTAACACATTTCAATTTGTCCATATTTTGTGTAAGTTTCCTACATCTGAAAATCCAAACTTTCTTTTTTCTTTCTTTCTTTCTTGATTAAGCAATTAAATGTTAGACTTATGCAAGCTGTCTTGTTCACCACTCTCCAAACTCTCTATAAACCCCAAATAAGCACATACTCTCTGTCACTTCTTTACCAAAGCTCTTCATCATCATCTTCCTTGTTGCTTAAACTATGGCTTCTCTCTTTAACCAAGTCCCTTCTGTATCCACAGTTTTCGCCCTCTACACATCTTTATCAGCAATCTCTATGATTCTCCGTAGAATCGTCAACGAGATTGTGCCTAAGCCTATCAGAGATTACATCTCTGTCAAAGTTGTAGACTTGTTCACCTCTTATTGTCAGTCAAGTTTCACGTTTGTGATCGAGCAAAAATGGGAGTTTTGCGATAATCAGACTTTCCGTGCAGCCGAAGTTTACTTAAAGACGCGTCTTGCCGGACTTTCCACCGGAGAACTCCTCGTGGGTTCGAGTGATCTCAAGAATCCAGAGGCTGAGCTAAATTTTGGAATCCCTGTCAACACAAAGATCGTTGATGAGTTTGAAGGGATTCATCTTGAGTGGACTCTACTCAGTGTTGAGGATAAGAAGAGTTATCCCTTCGAGAAACGGTACAATCTCTGTTTCTTTCTCTTCTCGTTGTCTGTAATCTTAATCTTGTTTTGTTACTTAACAGTGTTGGTTTGTGGATGTTTCATGTTTCAGGTACTTTAAGCTTACTTGTAAGAAGGAGTTTCGTGAGAAGATAATGACTGATTACTTCCCACACTTTGCGAAATCAGCAGAGAAGATATTGAGACATCGTGAAAAGCTCTTCATCTACTCTTATAGCCGAGAAGGCGGAATATGGCAATCAGCCATTTTTGAGCACCACACGACCTTCGAGACCTTAGCTATTGAGCCGCAACTCAAGACTACCATAATCGACGATCTTGATGCTTTTTCTAAAGGAAAAGACTTCTTCAAGAGCGTGGGACGCGCTTGGAAACGTGGATATCTTCTTTATGGTCCACCGGGTACCGGAAAATCCTCTATGGTGGCTGCAATAGCTAATCACATGAACTACAATATCTATGATCTCCAGATTCAGAGCGTTAGAGACGATGGTGAGTTGCGGAAGATTCTTACCGCCACCAAGAACAGGTCAATTCTTCTTATTGAAGACATTGATTGTGGAGCTGATGCGTCTCGTAGACGCAAGACTAAAAAGGAAGAAAATCTTGAGATCCAAAGCCACAAAAAGAAGCCTGACATTGGGGTAAGTTGACAAAAATTCCTCTGTTTTTGTTAACCTCTCTGTTTTTGAACCTTATGAATATTCTTCCTTGTGGGTACAGATATCTTTGTCTGGTCTATTGAACTTTGTAGATGGGCTTTGGTCGAGCTGCGGAGAAGAAAGAATCATTATTTTCACAACCAATCACAAGGAGAAGCTCGACCCTGCATTGCTTAGACCGGGAAGAATGGATGTTCACATTCTCATGGACTATTGCACTCCTTTTGTGTTGAGGAAGCTTGTGGCTATGTACCTCAAAATTGATGACCATGTCCTGTTTGATCCCATTGAGAAGCTTGTCCTTGAGGTAAGTGCAACTCCAGCTGAAGTTGCGCAGCAGCTCATGGCGAGTAAGAACGCTGATATTGCGCTCAAAGGCCTCCTCGAGTTCATGGAAAACAAGAAGATGAAAAAGGAAGAAGATACCAAAGTTGAGGAAGAGGGAGACATTAAGGATGCTGCGACTAAAGAAACTTAAACATAAGTAGATAGATCTCTGCTTGCTATTGAGAAGTAACTTTGTATTTCAATTCCTTTTAGGCAATAAAAATCATTTCTTGAGACCAGATTAGACAAATAGCTGAAACTTCATGTTAATTAAGTTGTGTATGAAGAATTAGGGTGGCACTGAGAGTCTCAATGTCTCATAATTATATCTATTATATATTTTTCGTTTAAATAACCCAATAGTTTTGCTAGAAACCAGAACATGGAAGGAGAAGCCAACAACTAAAGATGGTATATCACATAAACTACGAACGGTTTTATTGACACTAAAACCCTATGACTTTGATTCTTTCTCAAGAAACCTCGAATGAACGGCAATGCAAGTAGCTAGCCAAGTAGTATTTTTATTATATTTTATAACCTATCATTTTCTAAACTTTAGTGTTAGCCATTACAATATTTAAGACATATACATATGTTATTATATAACAAATTGTATAAATAATTCTATTATATCAAAATGTATAAATAATATACAACAAAACTTCACAAATTACTAATACCTAGTGCGCGGATAGTCATCTAATATTGTATTTAATATTTATATGCTTTTTTTATGTATATATCCAAAACAACGAATCTAAATTTGAAGCTAACCAAAACCCATAAATAAACCTAAAATTATTTGAAAATTAAAGTTATATTCGAAAAAGTTCGTGTATTTTTTTTCCAAAAATAAAAAAGTTTGGGGTGTTTTTGGGATTTTTCCCTATTTGATTAGTTGAAACTAAAACCATACCAAACTATATGTATACTAATAATCTAAATTCACAAATTAAATGGGTATCTATATCTAAGAAATTAAACTATTTAATCCCATGCATGACGTCGAAAACACCTAATAAGATGTGAAATAAAAACTCCCTAACAAATTAGAAATAGAAATTTGCTGCAAATAACAACATAATATATGTAAATAAAATTTGCAGTGATACAATTCCTGTCTCTATATCTGACACCTTAAAATAAAATCCAATTTAAACCTAAAAGAAGGAAGAAATTTTAATTAAATTTAATTAATTGAAAGACAGTAAATATTAAATTTTATGAGTTAATTATATCATTTAATTAAATTTTAATTTGATTTTCATATTTTTAATTAACAGTATGTGACACTTTTCAATGAGAGAAAACTCTTTATATCTATGATTTCATGATTTGCATTTATTCTGTATACCTTAACAGAAAGTTCTAGTCAAATACAGTATATTCACAGATACATTAACACATTTCAATGTGTCCATATTTTGTGTTAGTTTCCTATACACTTTCCCAGAAAATCAACACTTTCTTCTTTTCTTTCTTGATTAATAAATGGTAATTTGCAAACTTTCTTGTTCACCAAGCTCCAAACGATCTTTTATAAACCCTTAAAAAAGCACATACTGTACGCTCTCACTTCTTTACCAAAGCTCTTCTTCATCATCGTCCTTCTTCGCTTAAACTATGGCTTCTCTCTTTAACCAAGTCCCTTCTGTATCCACAGTTTTCGCTCTCTACACATCCTTTTCTGCAATGACGATGATTCTCCGTAGAATCCTCAACGAGATTGTGCCTAAGCCAATCCGAGATTACATCACTGTGAAGTTTTTAGACTTGTTTTCTTCTTACTTTCAGTCGAGTTTCACGTTTGTGATCGAGCCCACATGGGAGTATGGCATTAATAATACGTTCCGTGCCGCCAGACTTTACTTAAAGACGCGTCTCGCTGGACTCTCCACAAAAGAACTCCTCGTGGGTTCGAGTGATCTCAAGAATCCAGCAGCTGAATTAGACCTCGGTATACCTATCAACACAAAGATCGTCGATGAGTTTGAAGGGATTCATCTTGAGTGGATTCTAAACTGTGTTGAGCTTAAGAGTTATCCCTACGAGAAACGGTACTTTGCTTTTCTCTTCTCCTTGAGTGTAATCTTCAATCTTTTTGTTGTTCTTACAGTGTTTCATGTTTTTAGATACTTTCATCTGACTTGTAAGAAGGAGTTTCGTGAGAAGATAATGAAAGATTACTTCCCACACTTTGCGAAATCAGCAGCCAAGATAATGAAACATCGCGAAAATCTATACATCTACACTTACAACCAAAAAGATTCATCATGGGAATCAGCCATTTTTGAGCACCACACGACCTTCGAGACCTTAGCCATTGAGCCGCAACTCAAGAATACCATAATCGACGATCTTGACGCTTTTTCTAAAGGAAAAGACTTCTTCAAGAGCGTGGGACGCGCTTGGAAACGTGGATATCTTCTATACGGTCCACCGGGTACCGGAAAATCCTCTATGGTGGCTGCAATACCTAATTACATGAACTACAATATCTATGATCTCCAGGTTCAGAGCGTTAAAGATGATGCTGAGTTGCGGAAGATTCTAACCTACACTTCCAACAAGTCAATTCTTCTCATTGAAGACATTGATTGTGGAGCTGATTCGTCTCGTAAACGCCAGACCAAAAAGGAAGAAGATGTTGATCTCAAAAAGAAAAAGAAGAAGCCTGACGTTGACGTTGGGGTAATAAGTTGACAAAACTCCTCTGTTTTTGTTAACTTCTCTGTTTTTGAACCTTACGAATCTTCTTCCTTGTGGACAGATAACTTTGTCTGGGCTATTGAACTTTGTAGATGGGCTTTGGTCAAGCTGCGGAGAAGAAAGAATCATAATTTTTACAACCAATCACAAGGAGAAGCTTGACCCGGCATTGCTTAGACCGGGAAGAATGGATGTTCACATTCTCATGGACTATTGCACACCTTTTGTGTTGAAGAAGCTTGTGGCTATGTACCTCAAAATTGATGACCATGTCCTGTTTGATCCCATTGAGAAGCTTGTCCTTGAGGTAAGTGCAACTCCAGCTGAAGTTGCGCAGCAGCTCATGGCGAGTAAGAATGCTGATATTGCGCTCAAAGGCCTCCTCGAGTTCCTGGAAAACAAGAAGATGAAGAAGGATGAAGATACCAAAGTGGAGGACGAGGGAGAGATTGAAGATGCTGCGACTAAAGAATAAAGATGCTCAAACATAAGTAGATCTATGGTGCTATTAACCATCTTTAAGACTATATAGAAGTAACTTTGTATTTCAGTTATTCAGACCAGATGTGACAAAATTTAGCTGAAACTACATGTTGGTTGTTGCATGAAGAATTAGGGGGACAATGAGAACCATTGGAAGTTAACATTTTAAACTGTCTTCAGAAGTTTCTCTGTTACTGCTTTCTCAAACTTTTATCCTAATAGTATCTTTCAAGATTTTAGGTTAATTGCCTTCTGATCTACTCATACTGACTTAGTTGGGCCAGAAGTAGACCATGATATACATCTGATTATGAGTTATTGTTGGGCTTTGGCCTTTGAAGAACTACACACGTGTGATACAATTATCTATCACACGTGCCACTACAAGGCGCCAAAGCCAAAGAAAGAGACACCATATCCTTCCGTTATCGTCATCTTCTTCTTCTCCCCGGACTTCAATTTCTGAGCTTTCCCCAGAAAGCCAAACTCTTTGCACATCTCTTCGCTTCGAATCTCTCTCCACCACCTCAAAAACTGGCGCTTCTACTAATTCCGCTCGTTTCGTTCTCCTTCACCGTGTATTGGTGAAACCCATAGCAATTCAATACCATGGACGTCGCTGAAGTTCCATGGCGTCGTCTTCCTCAATTCGCCGTTTCTTCACGCTCCTCATGGCTCTTTACTTCTGGGTTTCCTGTTTCTTCGTAAGTTCTTTCATTGAGACATTTTATCATACACTTTGTCTGTGCGTTGCTTTAATTAAAAATTGAAGCTTTCGGTTTATGAATTTTAATATATCAAATTGGTGAATAGAAAAATGCTAACTTTATACTAACTTGGAATCTTTGTTATTCAACAGATTTATGTTCTCTCATGTTGAGCGTGGAAAGTTGTTTAGGCTCACTTTGTGCTTTGGTGTCTCTCGTGTACGTGCAAGGTCTGCTATTGTAAGTGCACAACAAGGTAATTTGGGAGAACAAAAATTTTCTTATGCAACATGGTTTAACTTTGAGTCATGCCTCAAGTTTTTGAAATTACTGAGATTTGTTGTTTTCTGTATCCTCAGAACAGCCAGCTAGTCTTCGTAAAGGATTATGCGAGGTTGTTTGGATCGTGGAAGCTGATTTGGCACCTAATGAACATCTCTACGTTACTGGAGATCCTTCTGCTTTAGGTAGTTGGGAGCCTCACTGTGCAATCTCAATGTATCCTACTGGAAATGATAATGAATGGGAAGCTAAAGTCAAGGTAATCCTTGTATTTGTTTTCACTTAAGCCGTAGTGAACATAAATAGAGATGTGTCTTGATTTACATAAAACATTTGAATGTTCAATTGTAGCATCAAAAGGAACCAAACTTCTTTTCTTGAAAGCGAGTTCATATGTCTTGTTTGCTTATAACTTAATATGCTTGGCAGATTGCTTCTGGTGTAAATTTCAGGTATAATTATTTTTTAAAAGCTGGATATGAATCTTCTTCTCATGTCATCTGGAGACCAGGGCCACAATTTTCGTTATCAGTTCCTTCTTCTGTCCACCGAGAGAGAAAAGTAATTATAAGGGATTCTTGGATGAGTGTTTCCTCAAAATCACATGAATCCTACGTATGGGGGTCTTGGATCGATGATGCTTACCTTTTTCCAAATTATGTTACTCCAGCTCAAAGCGAAGGTAACATCTCTGTGGTTCCTCCTCTTTCAGTCTCTTTTCATCCTTTGCAAAATCTTTTAAAACTCAAATGCTTCCAGTGGTTTGGCAGATGAATGCACTTCCGCCGATAGTGCTATAGAAGTCCCGAGACTACTTCTGAATGATAAGCAAGTAGGAGAAGAATCTTTCTTCTGTGATGACCTTGCAGCCTTTTCGTCAGAGAACTCAAACTGTAGTGCGTTATTTTCTGACAACTATCAGCCTATTGAGGAACCATGGTTTCTTCAAGAATCTATTACTTTGCCACATGCAAGGAATATGCAGACTGATAGTGAACAAGATGTTGAAAGCTGTGATGAAATTGAAAACAACTTAGATACTGATGAGCAACATCACCAGCTGACTGAGACTCTCTTGCCTGATGATGGATTTTTCCAACCAGAATCCATTTCTACTACAATACTGATCAATTCTTCTATATGTACGGTGCAAAGGATTGCTGTATTGGAAGGTGAAAAGCTGGTTGAGTTATTGTTGGAACCAGTTAAGACCAATGTGCAGTGTGATAGTGTTTACCTGGGCGTAGTCACTAAGTTTGTGCCCCATATGGGTGGTGCATTTGTGAATATCGGAAGTTCTAGACATTCTTTCATGGACATTAAGTCAAACAGGGAACCATTCATATTCCCTCCGTTCTGTGATGGATCAAAGAAGCAAGCAGCTGATGGTTCTCCGATCCTCTCTAATAATGACATTCCAGCTCCCCATGAAATCGAACATGCTTCCTATGACTTTGAAGCCAGTAGTTTATTAGACGTTGATTCAAATGACCCTGGGGAATCTTTTCATGATGATGACGATGAGCATGAAAATGATGAATATCATGTCTCAGATGCTCCAGCTGGACTAGTTAATGGAACTATAGTGAACCATGGCGCTATGGAAGTTGGATCTGAGAATGGCTCTATTCTTCTGGAGAGAGAACACTCTGCAGATTCTCTCGTTTCTAATGCACCAGTTGCAAAAACTTCTAAGGCGATGTCGTCTAAGGATAATAAGTGGATTCAAGTTCGTAAAGGCACCAAGATAATTGTGCAAGTTGTTAAAGAGGGACTCGGTTCGAAAGGTCCAACTCTTACTGCTTACCCGAAACTGAGAAGTAGATTCTGGGTATGACATGTGTTTTATCCTGTAACTCTTTTCCTTTCCTTTCTTATTATTTTATTGTCTGAAATAATGTTTGTCCTTATAGGTATTAATGACTCGTTGCAAACGAATTGGAGTCTCGAAAAAAATTTCGGGAGTTGAGAGAACCCGGTTAAAAGTTATCGCAAAAACATTGCAGCCTCAGGGTTTTGGCCTGACTGTAAGGACTGTAGCTGCTGGCCATTCTCTAGAAGAATTGCAGAAAGACTTAGAAGGTCTGCTTTTAACCTGGAAGAACATTACAGATGAAGCAAAATCTGCAGCCCTTGCTGCAGATGAAGGTGTGGAAGGAGCAATTCCAGCGCTTCTACATAGAGCAATGGGTCAAACACTCTCAGTTGTGCAGGACTATTTCAATGACAAGGTAGTTAGGCCATTTTCCATATTTTTCTCTTCCAGTGGCCCCTTTAGGTTCTGTGTTGACATGTCAAGTGACTGTAATAACTTGGTCTTTTCCAGGTTGAGAAGATGGTGGTTGACTCTCCCAGGACGTACCATGAGGTACATTGCCCCCATTTTGCTCAATTGCATTTTCTATAATAAGAAATGAATAGTGTATTGAAGGAGACATTCAAATGCTTAAGTAAAAGCTCCAGTTACATGTGTCATCTCTTTTCTTTTTCTACCAACTCTTGCACTTGCAGATGATTAAACGTTTTTCCGTAATCTAGAACGACCAACCCAATAGAGTAGATACTGTATCCAAATTATTTCACTAACTAGTATTAGTTTACAGGTCACACACTACCTGCAGGATATGGCACCTGATCTTTGTGATCGAGTGGAATTGCATGATAAGGGTATCCCTCTTTTTGATTTATACGACATCGAGGAGGAGATCGAAGGAATTCTCAGTAAAAGGTAAGAAGTGGCTAACACTGCACTGTTGGGAGTTATGACCCAGCTTTTCCTTCCCAGATATCTTCAAGTAAATGATCTTTTGCCTCTTGCAGAGTTCCACTTTCCAATGGAGGTTCTTTAGTGATTGAACAAACTGAGGCGTTGGTCTCTATTGATGTGAACGGAGGACATGGAATGTTTGGTCAGGGTAATTCACAGGAGAAAGCTATTTTAGAAGTTAACCTCACTGCTGCCAGACAAGTATGTGATACATTTTGGCTGCTAGATTACATATTCATTTGCGGCAGAAATTCTGCCGTTGAAAAAGTGCCTTAGTAATTATTTTATAGAGCGTCATGAGGTCAGATATGAGCATATATATGGGTTTATGAATTATTTGATGATTAGTGAATGCCTTAGGGAAATTTGTACATGGAGAAAGAGTAACTGTGAGGCCTGCTTGTCTTGGGTAGTTTTCTTGAAGTCTACTAAAGTCTTGCAGTATTAAGCAGCTATTAAGTAGTAATACTCATGTGGTCATGATTTAGATTGCAAGGGAAATTCGGCTGAGAGACATTGGCGGTATCATTGTGGTAGATTTCATCGACATGGCAGATGAATGTGAGTTAGAATGTCATTGTTATTCATGCAATCACAATTTCAAAAATTATGAAAATCCCTTTCTTGAATGATGGATGTATTTTTTTGTTGTGTGTCAGCAAATAAGAGACTCGTTTATGAAGAGGTTAAGAAAGCAGTTGAGAGAGATAGGTCACTAGTAAAAGTCTCAGAGCTGTCTAGACACGGACTCATGGAAATAACAAGAAAAAGGGTATAGTCCCAACTTGTGGATGTCCTTTCTATATACTGTTACAGGTGGGGCCGTTCCCCCAAAAGAACTGAGCCCTTAATTTATACTGATTGCAGTGAATCTTTTTATTCACAGGTTCGGCCGAGTGTAACATTCATGATCAGTGAACCATGTTCTTGCTGTCACGCAACTGGTAGAGTGGAGGCATTGGAGACTTCCTTTTCGAAAATTGAACAAGAGATTTGTCGGCAGCTTGTGAGTAAACACAATCTCGATTCTCTTTGCCCTTTTCTGTTACTTCTCTTTCCGACCACATGAAGAAAAACAACTAGAAGAAATGATCGTAGTTGTTGCCTACTAATATTCTTCTCCATTTTTGTACAAACTTTTAGACCACCCTTCAATGATGTTTTCTTCCATGTCATGACTATCTAAATGTTTTCAGGCAAAGATGGATAAAAGAGGAGACCTGGAAAACCCCAAGTCTTGGCCAAGATTCATATTGCGGGTGGACAGTCATATGTCCAGCTTCTTGACTACGGGCAAGAGGACACGGCTTGCAATCCTCAGTAGTTCCCTGAAAGTATGGATTCTCTTAAAGGTACCTTCAAATCCTTCAGCACACTCTTCCTCCTTTGATGTGATTTTCGTTAGCCAAAGTTTGTGCTGATGAGTGTCTTATTATTAGTTTTTCTGAGACAACTGAGGACAAATATCTTTTGTAGGTTGCTAGACATTTCACCAGAGGAACCTTTGAGGTTAAACCGTTCATGGATGAGAAGACGGTAAACGAAAGACCGCATCAAGTTGCCATTTCACTGCTCAAGAAAGCTGACGCCATAGCAGACTCCTCAGGGAAGAAGAAGCTCACACTTATCCCGATCAAGAAGGATAAGACCAGCGGAAAACAAAGACGATAAAACATTTTTCTAAATTCGCATCACTTTTGCTAGTTGTCTCAAATGATACCATTCTTCATTGTACCGAATCAATTTTGTGTATCATATCATATTCCCTCAGATTTTGCATTACAAAGAAATAGAACTAAACAAGAAGGGCCAAAAGGGCAAATATTAGTCGGTCACAACGAAACAACAGTAATGGAAAATACAAAGCTATTCTACAAGACAAAACTGGAAACAAGTGGAACAAGATGGTTCATACAACAAACAAATAAGGAATCTGAGAGAGATCAGGAAGATGCAGCGTTGCAGGTCCCAACTCCATCTTTGCAGTCGTTTGTAAGGTCGTTGAATGTTTCAATCTGCTTCTTCCCTCTCAAGAATACTTCTGTGTCAACAGATGCTCTCATGTAACCATCAAACTCAACCGGGTTGCCTCCATTAAGCTTTGTAGTCTCTGAGTACCACTCGCTGCTCTCGTCCCACAAATCTTTGTAGTCGTAAAGAAAATGAGTATCATACTTGTCTTTCAAAGGGTTGAAGTAGGATAATTCTTCTTCATTTGTTGCGATGTAGAGATTCCTTCCTTCTACTACTTTGTCCTGCAAGGTCGACAAAAGAGCACTCGGGGAAGTATCTGTTTCAAGATTAGGCCAAAGCTCCTTGTTTCTTGCTTTCTCTCCTCTCTCAATGTGTACTGCATCGTAATCCCAGTTTAACCTCGATGCAATCGCAGACACGATTTCCATCAACCTTTTTGATTTCCATAACAGATGCCACGGCCTTTTAACAACAGATTCTGCATCTCCCTCACAAACTCTGTACCAATAATTGTCTGGTTCTACTGACCCAAATTTCCTCATTATCAACGTATCTTTCACATCAGCAAGCTTCATCGGCGTGACCCTAAAATCCTCCACGAGATGAAGGTTCAATCTATTTCTCTTCTTATGCAATTTCTTCCACTCTGCCCAAAACTGAACTTCATCCAACACAGAAGCAGCTTCTTTCAAATGCTCGAAATCAAAGTAAAACCGGAAATCCTTCCCCTCCTCATTCTGGCCAGACGATGTGTAGACAGAAGACAAACACAGAGTCAAATCCATCACCAAAGTCCTGTTCAAATACTGAGCTTCCCCAAGTGCACACAAGAAACTCCAAAGAAAATGGTTCATACTCTTACACCTATCTCCTCCACCAACATAAACCAAATACTTCCCTTCTTTAAAAGCCATATCAGATTCAACCATAGGAAGAGAATCATTCACCGCTTCACCAACCACAGGCAAAGAGAAATCATCTTTCTTCCCACCCGTTTTCTCAAACCCAGCTTTCTGATTCTTCTTTCTCTTCCTCGCATTCAAACCCGAATGATACTCACCAATCATCACCACACTCAAACTACAATTCTCAGACTTTCCAATCACAAACCTCCTATAATCCTTATAAAAAGCAGCACTCTTCCCATCTCTAGGCCTATACCTCCACGCCATATCACAAGAATTCACACCTTCACCACTCACAGCCTTACCAAATTTATAAAAGTGAATGTCTTTAAACTTCTCAATCGTAGCTTTCATCATAAGATGAAACACTTCTGAATCTTTACAATCAATTGGAGCATTCACATCACATTCCAACTGATTAGCTTCCTCTGAAGTAGTCTCATTGCTAGTGGCTTCAACATCAGTTATGTTGATGAAAGCTGCAAATGCGGTTTGATTAGCCACCATGAAATCTTCACCGGTTCTAACAACAGAGTCATCGGATCTCAGTGTAGCGTTTGATGTGGAAGTGAGGAAAGTTGTGATTTTGTCAGATGGGTGGAACAGAGGATCTTCTGGTTCGTAAGTTGCGGCGATAATGGTGAAGATTAGTACTCCGAAGACGAAGAGTGAGAAGCCTATGTTACCGATTAAGTTGAGTGCGTTTTGACCTAAATTCTCAGGTCGGAAACCTCCACGAATCGCAGATCTGCCAAACATTTCTTCTTTCGATCCAGATTTTGGGAATGAAGAATGTGAAGAAGAGAGATTGAAGGCGGAATCGAGCCACCTGAGTGAAGTAGTCGATGAAGGTCGAGTAAAGTGGGATGGTGAAGATCCACCGACAATGGCAGAATTGTAATTTTGATGTGATATTTTTGGTTGTAATTTGAATGGCAGAATTGTAATTTAAAAGCGTTTTTAGTGTGTTCCCTATGGAACCAATCTTCTCTTGGAAAAATATTTATTCTTATTGCATTAGGATAATTCATTTTTTTACAAAAAAAAAGAGAGGATAATACTGTATTTCATGTAATTTTGATGTGTATTTTTTTAGTGTAACTAAGAATTGCTTAGAGCATACACAATGTGAGTATCTCACCAAATCTCTCAACAATATTAAGAAAGAGAAAAAAATACATTCGTTCTCATTTGAGAATCAATGAAAATCTCTTTAAAAACTTCTTTCACACATATCAAATTTGAATGGTTTTGATTTTTTATTTTATAATTTTAAATTTAAAATAATAATAATATTATCTTAAAAATATTAAAATAATATGTTTAACAGACTCATGCTATATATGCGACAATCTACAATGGTTACAAATTTACAACACCCATTTTTTTTCCTTTTAACATTTTCTATTTCTTCCATATCATTTTCTGTCTCTTCCACATCATTATTTAACATCTACATAATTTTTACTTTTTATGATAGTTTTGTTTAATAAAATTACAACACTATCCCACCATTTTAATATGCTACAAGACATATCTAAGTGATTTAGTAGGATCTTGCCACACATATATTTGTTTTATATCTATATCGTAAATAGTCTCTCCGATATCACAAAATCTCTGTATCATAGCAGAAGTTATTAATCATTTCATGTATGTGTGTTCTTTCTCATCTTAGGTGTTTATATGTCCGACGTCAGGTGATGATGATGTGCCATCTTGAAGGATCTTGCCAACATACATTTTTATATCGTAAATAGTCTTTTTTACTTTGTCACATCTTTATTTATGTTAGGAAGTGAGATCTCAATGTATCATATTTATAACATAAATAGTGTTTTTAATTTATTTTTTCACAAGTTACATTTAGGGGTGTATTGGATTAGGGGTTTTAAAAGAGTTTAGTTTTTTTATTAAAATATCCTGTTATTAAATAAGTAATTTCTAAATCTTTAACCAAATCCTATGTTATTGATCGGTTATTTCCTATGTTGTATGCATTAGGAGACTCAGATAAAATTATATACAAACAATTATTTGTTTTATATATTATAAAAATGAGATTCATTTAGAGTGTTATTTTTTAAAATTTTATTTGTACTCTTTTTCTCCTTATTGGATTACTAATTATGAATTTAATTTTTGATTAATGTGTGGTTGATTAAAAAAAAAAACTGGTTCTACGGAAAAAAATCCTTAAACTGATATAAATCTCATGTTTAATAAAACAAATTCTTCCTCAAATAGATATAAATCTCATGTTAACAAAAAAAAAAAAAGAAATCGATCAGTTTTTATTTTAGTGACATCAGAACAATAAGTCAATAACACAATCCCAATCACAAGATAGTCACTTAAGTAAAGCACGATCTTATCTCATGCGTTCATCAGAGGATCAATACATTTTGCAGATCCTTGAGGTGAAGTATTCCACTTGCGAATTAAAACATTTTATTATGTGCAGATAAACATTTTATTTTACTTATGAAAATTTCAGATGAAATAAATTAAGAATTAAAAGAATATAGAAGCTGTACAATGTATTTGTAGTCTTACTCAACATCTAAACAACAGAACATGTGAACCCAAAGTTCGTTCCACAAGTGTGAGAAGTATACAAGAAAATGATGAGAGAATGATATGTTTGCAAATGAAGAAACATGAAAAAAAAGCAGATGAAGAAACTCAGAGACGAGTTGTGTTTGGTTTACAGCCTAAGGTATCCTCTTCTTTCTTGGACAATGTTTGGTCTCTTCTGGAACGATCTTCTGTTAAGAGACCAACTTCTTTTCATATCTCTCATTCTCCACCAAGAAGCTATCCGACTATATAACGCTGGAAAACCGAAGCAGGACAACACTAGAACCAGCATTATAAGACAGATGTACATCACGTTTCTGAATCCGTCTCCTAGCTCCGGTTTGTCTTGTCCCGTCCAAGGTACTCCTCCAACGTTCATCCCAAAAACTGGTACAAAAAAACAGGTTAGCTATTGATACGAATAGAAACAGAGTATTGGCTTTTTGGTGCTTTTCTTTACCTCCGGTTATAATCGATAGAGGAAGGAATATGATGGACAGAAAGGAGAGGTAGTAGAGCTTTCGGTTGATTTGCTCGGCTTGCCAGCTATCCAAACCGGCTTGGATTGCAGTCACACGGTTCGCAATGAAGCCTACATTCTCTTTTAAACGTCTTAACCGCCCAATCAACTCTTCCAAGGAGTTGATGTCTTCTGCCAGAAACCAAGGCTTCGTGGAACATTTTTCTTTCACTCTTGGAAATACTTGTTCTCCATGTGCAATCACCTGAGATTCATGAAAACGTTTAACTCAAGAGTAGATACAAAAGAAAAGCTAGAATCTTTAAATCATGTTCTTAGAAGAACAAAAAGTTGCTGCAAAGACATGAAATCACGCAAAACAATGTTCTGAAGAAAGCACAAGGCTTGGTGATATATAACTCTACCTGCAAAAGACGCTGCAAGTTGAGATGCAATTTCGGGAACCTTCTATCATCCAACATCTGTTTCTTCATAGCAAATCCACCTATCGTCAAAAACCAATTAGTGAAACCAACAAACAACTATACAAAACCCCCGACTTGTTTTTTGCAATTGTGCATCGAGTTGAAAAGAAATAATCAAATGGTGCACAAAACAAATGGCAAACGCAGGTTTTTAATTTGACTCATTTAAGGTTTTAGTAACAAAAATAGCTGTTAAAGAAGAGAGTGCTAGCTAACCTCTATCCATTTCGAGTTCCACAGCATCCAATTCGATCTCAAGTTTAGTAACAACATCTTGAAGCTGATCAACATGTGTGTCGATAATATGCACAACAAGATTCGAAACAGAGGTTGGAACAGGGTTATCAGCTTCCTCAGAATGGTTCATAGTCAGCAAGAATTCAAGAACATGCTCTTCTATAACAATCCCGCTTCTTTCCTTCCTCTCACCACGATAATACGAAGGAGAATCCACACTAGGAACTTCCGAGAGAAGCGATTGACCCATAGGCGAGAATCCTAACCTAGGAACTCGTCCTAAAGACACAGTAATCACAGAATTCTCAGTAATCCTAGCAGCAATCTTAAATGTAAAGCTACTTGAAGCAGGACCAGGTGAATTAACTCTAAATACAAGTGCTCCATCAACATGTCCACAAAAGGGTCCATTACTAACAAGAGAAAGAATGTCTTGTAGCTTCAATGGTGGACATAAAGCATCTATAAGATGCTGAGCAGATTGAGAGAGCTTCTGATTTCCTTTTGGTAATTCGACATGATACCAACAAAACTCTTTCCCTGTTCCTTCAGAAAGATCCCATTCTTTGTTATAGTATTTACCATCACCATCAAATATATATGCTCTTTGTCTCACCATTCCTGAGAATTGATGAGACCTAAACCTATTATTAGTGTCTCTACGAGGAACACTGCTTGTTAAAGACTCAAGATCTGTCTCATCTACTTCATCTCCAATTCGATCTTGCTGCTGCATCATTGTCAAATCTTAAATTTTTTTTTTTTCTCACAATTTGGAATCAACCCTCAAAGAAAAATAGAAACTTTATCATCAAACTCGCGAATTCACTTCCTGAAACGAATTGGGCAAATTCAAAATCTCATGATCAACAAACAACAACATTGTAAAATCCGGTACAGACAAAATCAGATCGGAGGCTAGACTTACATGCAGGTTAGGTGAGATCTAATTGAAGCTAAGACCACCGGAGATTATCAAAAGAAGAAGCTGAGAATTTGCTTCTCATGGAGGAGAAGCGACGTGTGAGGAAGGATGAAACAGTGAAATTTGGTTTGTTAAGAGAAAAAAAAAAGTCGAATTTGGGCGTTGACAAGAGAGACAAGTCGAATCTGTCAGACCAAATTTAATGGCACAGATTGGATCATATATCTTTTATGAGTTACTCAATTTTCAATTCAGATTACAAAAATAAGTACTCTTTAATTAAAGTTTCACCTTATCCATTTAATAATTATTGTTAGCAAAAAAAAATTTAAAAGGTTTTCCTTTTTTCATTGTAAACAAGACAATAGTTACAAGTAAATTTGTTCTTTCATTTAGATTTAATATTTTTTATGTTAAATAAATTTAAGAACTACTAATTAAGACTAAATTTATTAGTTATAATATATCAGAAAAAATTAAATACTAATTTTTCCAAAATTTTGTGTCAGATGAATTAGTTATAAGAAAATTTGTTAAATTTAAACTTTTGTTGTCAAATAAATTGAAGAACTACTAATTAAGACTAATTTTATTAGTTATAATATTATATCAGAAAAAAATTAATATTTTTTTCTAAAATTTTGTGTCAAATGAATTAGATAAATACTAATTATGACTGATAACTAAAAAAAGCTATGTTTTTTAACTTAACAAACTTTAATTAATAATAACTCATAAGTCTAACCAATTTATAGTTGCATCATAAACAACAAAAAGAAGATGCTTATCTAAAACTGACAAAATTTGGCCGCATGTATCGTCATCTTTGTCCAACTACTCCATTGTCATCTTTTAAAGACAAAAATGGGACTTTCGAAGCAGACGTCTGCATAACCAAGATTGTCCACACAAAACTAAGCTCAGGTGAATCAGGTTTCTTGAGTAAGACCATATGTGAGAGTATGAGTTGGTTTCCAAACCATTTGACAATACCAAACTCATCTCTCATGATCCAATCAATTCCACATACCTCATCTTCACTCTTCCAAAAGGCATTTTGGGTGTATTCTTCAGAGAAATAAAATACATTTCTAGCATTTCAGATTCTCTAAAAAAAAGCCAAAGAAAAAGTTGTAGTCTTAATTAGCTTCATCTCATCACTCTCCAGTCTCCACTTCCTGAGAATAAGCATTTGGCAAAATTGGTGAAAATAAATTCAGAATGGTAAGGATAATTCACCATTGTAAAAGGGGAGACTGTCCATATTACTTTTGCATAGAGACATTGAAACAAATTATGTTTCTTCAAAGTCTACAACACTACACATCTCATGATCTCAACTATTTTTATTGTAAGTCCAAGAGTAACCATCTGGTCATCTATGTTTTTTTGTTCATATTAAAATATAGTTTTTCAGTATTTTGAAAATATATAACAAAAAGTAACAAAATCGTAAATAATTGGATGATAAAATTTGGTGTAATTGAAAATATCTCTAAGAACTGATTTCAATGTTGATTATTATTAATTTGTTACTAGACAACAATTGATATTGTTAATATACAATTATAATGCATTCTAAAAGTAATCTACATAAAAAAATTTCAATTTCTTTATATTATAATAAAAATCTAATATTTAAAATATGGATTAGTTGTATATATTGTTCTATTTAATTACCAGCATAAATGTGAATCCTAATCCGGTTTTAATAAAATATATAAATAGTATTTTTTAAAAATTGACAAAAACAAACAATAATATTTTTAAAAACTAATATCATAAAAAATTGTATTTTTGAAATTGTCTCAATTAAAATATTTTTAGAACATTTTCTCACTTCCGCAACTAAAGATCGATTCTGTCATAACAAATTTACTGATCTTATTTATGAACATTGGCGATTTAGGATCTTTGATTAAAGAAAGAAGAAGTCTTTGGCGATCAAGACAGTCTCTTTTGTCTACCCAATCCCTCTTGATCTGGTACGTTTTACATCTGCAATCTCCTCATCTTTTAACCCTTTTCCTCTCTTCCCTTAGAGATTTAATCATCGAACCAAAATATTCTTAATGGGTTTCATTGATCCTGCTTGGAGAATGATCTTTCTGGGTTTAAAGTCAAAGTTTTTTCAGGCACCTATCTCGATTTCCCTTTATTCCTTGTTGCAAAAATGTCGAATCTTTCGTATGTCTTATCTTGAGTAAAAGCTGCACACAAAATGTTCGTTAAAATGCCACAACGAAACTTATTAACATTCCAGATCGGTGTTACCTAATGTGGATTATTCCTTGAAAATTTGTGGGTCTTTGGTTTGGATATCTCACTCAGTTCTCGTAGCATAGTTCATTAGCTTCTGAATTGCTTTAGTACAGTAAGTAAGTCGCAATTTGGGTCTTGTAAAATGGCTTCTGGTACAATGAAAGTTGATTTCAGCTTGATGTTTTTGGAATTTTGCTTATGGGTTACATCGTTTCATCGATTCTAATTTGGCTAAAACTTTGTTTTGTTTAATCTTTGGCATAGAAAGAAGATCCCTGTTTCTGGTTATAATGTTTCGGCAGAGTCAGTTATTTGCATTGGTTAAGAGAAGGTTTCATTCACCGTCTAGTAATGTACCATCGGATACCTTAAGAAGAAAGATAATTGATTTGCATAAGAGTAAGAAGCGGAAGAATCCAATAAAGAACCAGTTTTTAGTTGAGGTTCCAGAATCAAGATCGTATTTAGACACAGCGACGATGCCTATGTTCCTCGCTGTGGTCGGTATCGCATTGTTTGCAAAGGTCTTAATGATGGTTAGTCTTCCTCTATCATCTCTCTGTGAGTGTATCTCTCTTGTCAGTGACTTAGAAGCCGTTAAGTAATTGTGGTCTCGTAATTGAGCTGTTACGCTGCTTTATACTTTCTTTGTGCAATTGTGTAATTCGATTAGGATGAATCCGAGGAATTTGCTGATTCTCATTATTGGTTTGTTGTTAGATTGATGATTCGAAATCACAAGAAATGATTGAACGCAAGATAAAGAATGCACCACCAGGGCAAGGCACAGTGCGGATGATCGAGCGTGAGGAGTGGGATGAGTTTAGAGAAGTAAGGCCAAGAACACCTTTTGAGTCCAAGCTTGCTCGCCCAAATGCACAAATAAGAACTGGAGAACCTGTGCGCAAGGTAAAGCCTCGATTCAATCATAAGACCTTACTGTACTTTGCTAAATCATATCGTCATTGGATGATCAGACTTTGCTTGTTTCCTTTTTCATCAGGATGACCTGAAAAACTGGACGATAGACGTGCTAACAAATGCGCTTGCACGAACTGAAGAAAGTGTACGTCGCGGTTCCAGCTAAATTTTCATGAACTCTCCTCAATTCAATGGGAAGATCCTAGTTTATACATATTTATAAAGGCCAAGTATAAAGATGAACTCAACAAGTTGTATGCCTAAAGATACAACTGCTTTCGTTTTTTCCATCAGTAATGGAGTTATAGAAGAGAGTAAATTATTGTGGCTATGGATCTAAAGATATTTAAGGAGCTTAAGTAGTTTGTTCTGATAGAATTGTATAAGATCAAACCAATGACTAATGTCGATTATTCAAAAAACCAACAGTATTTTTGGCTTCGAGAGGTGAAGCGTCTCTGTTATATTAATCATATGAAATTCTCTATATAGTACAAAAGAAATACTCCATAATCCATATGATCCAGAATTACATTTCCATCTTGTAGAATATGTTTGTAGCACTGGTGGTTTATCATGTTCATTAACCTCATCATCAGCATTCATGCATCAGAAATTTGATGGTCTCTGAGAAACCTTTCTCGGGCTTTTGGACAATCCGTGACAATCATCTGTTTATCGAGTGAAAGCGAGCGCTGATATTGCTATTGGTTTGGGTCAGATGATGCAGAATCTTTGGGAGCTGTCGTCTCTGAGACTGCTGGTCGTAGGAGAAGATACAAAGAAGGTCCCAAGAATGGCACCACCGATACCGGTAAAAGCCAACTTCCTTTATCAAACCTGATAAAGAAGCATTGCGTTCAGGGAACTGGAAAGGGTATGAGTAAACGCCGTAAAATAGGTTTATATACAACTCACCATTTGCGGGTGGTCATGTCATTGTAAACCCAAAACGGAGCAAATGCAGACAGTAAACAGAAATCAAGACTCGTAACATGAATCTGCATTGTAGAAGGTCAAGTCTTGTTATGTCAAATAATGAGCAACAAGATGGTTTCATTTCCCCCGAAAAAGTGAGCATATCGGGCTTACGAATTTGCTCTCTCGAAAGTACTGATAGAATTCTGTCCAGTCACCAGCATTACCAACTACTGAATAAAGAATTATACCAAGTCCTGCAACAAGAGTTACCTGATGCATAAACTGTGTTAACTCCAGCAATGAATAGCCAAAAGGCGAGACACAAATCAAGATTACGAAAGAGTAAAAGAGAGAGATCATTTACCCCAGCAGTTATTTTTGATTCCAGAACATTCAAAGGCCATTGTCTCAGTTCAGTCTCTGAAACAGGAGGAGAAGGAGGATTCCACAAGGCAAAATAAGGTAACAAAGCGTAAACACCACCGAAAAACGAAAGCACAACGAAAGGCCAAGCCGGTGTTTTACTGTCAAACAAAGAGATCTATTAGTGTATATACAGTTAGCTACACTTGAACAAACTCTAATAATGGTATCAAGAGAATCAGAATCTCCCAATTTTCTTTCAAATTTGTTCAGAAGAAGCCATGAAAATGATATTACCTTCGACCAGTGGGAAGCAAGAGCATGCCATATACCAAAGGCCATAAACCCATTATGTACCATAAACCAACAAGGATCTGATTCATTCTAAAACCATCATCACCTTTCAAATTCAGAAGCTTTTTCAGAAAATACAAGTCTTGTGTCTGCAAACAAACACAATTCAACCTAAGTTTATGATTGCAAAAATCGCACATTTACGAAATTGGACTTGAAGATGCGTACCGGTGTTTGATCAGGAGCGAGATTGAAGCAATAGTACAAAAGCGCACCCCAAAGCGCAAAAAGCAAAATTGAGCTTGACCAATCTCTTCCTTCATCTTGAATTTGAGATTTGTCTGGTTCTGGGTTGTTTAAAGAGCCTTTGCAGACATGGAAGAAAGTGTTTTTCCTCTCGTGTTTCGGGAAAGAGAGGGTTCTATTGGATTTTAGAAAAGGTGAAGAAGCTCTTGATTGTAGAAGAAGGAGGAGGTTTGGGGATGCTCTTAAGGTTTTGGCTGGTCTCGAGGGTTTAAGAAGAGGAGGAAGACGAGAGAAGTTGCAGGAGATGAGGTTAATGCTTTCCAACATTTTTCTTTTCTTCTTCCAATTTCGTAAATGTTCGTTCTTGTTATACTCCGTATATTATAGTCACGATAATGTTCGTAAATAAAGTTATTTTTACGATTTTCTCAAGTAATTTTTAGCTACAATGATAAACCACCAATATCTGATCTCCCAATATGGCATTGTCCCAATCTTCAAATTTTATATCTCAACATTTGGCATTTGTGTTTTGCTTCATCTTATTGTTTCCTATATGCTAATATGATTTTGAAACTTTCACATCATTTCATTCCAAGCAACTCCAGTTCTTAACAGTCGTATCTCATATCTCACGATCATACAAAACATGGAAGTCTAAAATGGAGATATACTGTTCGATAAATGAATAATGATATTGTATCAATCCCATAGTAGATGAATCATCTATTGCTTCGGTTGGTTACAACTTACAAATAAAACAACAAAGATATTGTTTGACACATCAATTAAGTAATTAACCAACTCGGTTTGACCATTGTATGTGTGTGTCTGATGAATCACTAAACAAAGCTAATAAGACTTAGACCAGTTTAACTATGTTTTCACCAACCAACGCCGTCAACCATCGCCGTCTTCCGTTGGTGTTCTTATTAACCCACGTGTTAATCACATCAACTACCAAAAAATATTCATAATCAAAAAATTCTTGATCTGCTTCTATAAAAAAAAAACTTTACTTTGACCATAAATTCTCAAAAGCATTTAAATCTTTTTTCTTCTTTCTCCTTCAAATTCCAAACTTTTTTTTTTTTCCGACAATGGAGGGACTTGTGCCGGTACAGAGACTTCCGGTTAAAGTGGCTTCACCTTCTCTGTTTCGGTGTAGTAACGTTTCTGTCTCAATCAGACGTTCAGTTTCAGGTTTCGCCATGGACAGGAGACTAAACATTAGGGCTCCGTCAAATTTCTCGATCCGAGCTCAACAGGTTTGGCCAAAGTTTTTCTCATTTTTTGATTCTTCTTTCTTTGATTCTATGAACAACCCTTAAACAAAGTTCGAGTCTTTCGTTTGATTTGTCGCATTTGATGTTGTCTTAACCCTATCTGGAACAAATTTGGGATTTTCTAATTTTAATATCATCAATCTGTTGCTGAAAGTGTTTGCCTTTGTTTTTGTTGTAGTCGGATTTGAAGGAAAGCTTAGCTGTGTCTTCTTCATCAGTAGAGGATAGAGAGAATGTTCTTAGAATCAAAGAATGGGAAGTAGAGATGTATCAGGATGAATTAGCTATTAGTCAAGGTATTAGGATAAGGAGAAAACCACCGAGTAAGGCTCCTTTGGGATACTCTGGACCATTTGAGTTGAGATTGCATAACAATGATGCTGATTCTCCTCGTAACATCTTGGAGGAGATTACATGGTACAAAGACGAAGAAGTCTCGCGGGTAAAAGACTTTTTCTTCTTTGAATGTGTTTTTCGTTTTAAAGCTTTGTGAGTTCTTAATGGTGATTGTGTATTTTTGCTTTTTAGATGAAGGAGCTGAACCCACTTGACGTGTTGAAGAAAGCTGTAGAGGATGCTCCTCCTACCAGGGATTTTGTTGGGGCGCTTAGGATGGCTCATCAAAGAACTGGGTTCCCTGGCTTGATCGCTGAGGTTAAGAAGGCTTCTCCAAGTAGAGGAATCTTAAAAGAGAATTTTGATCCGGTATATGATGCTATTTTTTACTTTTGTTTCCGTAATGGCATAGATCTTGTCCTCGAATTGAGTTATTGAATTTAGATAAAGCGAGTAAAGGTTAATTCTTTTCAATGGATAACAGATTGGAATGTTGAGAATTGTAGTCTTTGGCCTTAGGAAGTAGATCAACATTTTTCTTTTTCCTGTGAACGGTCCCCAATATGATTTGCTATTGTGCTTTTATCTAGACCTGTAAGGTCTTCATGATTCCTCCGGCTGTGTTGCTAATGCTTATCGTTTTACAGGTCGAGATTGCTCAAGCTTATGAAAAAGGTGGAGCAGCATGCCTTAGCGTTTTGACAGACAAGAAGTATTTCCAGGTTCACTTGTGTATTCAGTTGCAGATATCTTATTCACATATGCAACAAGTTTTTAACTTTTGTAGTTCTTCTCTTGATTTGGTTCCACAGGGAGGCTTTGAAAACTTAGAAGCGATAAGGAGCGCTGGTGTGAAGGTATTTTCTTAGCAAAGACTTGTGGTTTTGGTGCTTTATAATCAAAACAGTTTGTGTAAGGCGTGTGTTTCAATTATTGCAGTGTCCATTATTATGCAAAGAGTTTGTTGTAGATCCATGGCAGATCTACTATGCTCGGACTAAAGGCGCGGATGCAGTATTACTTATTGCTGCTGTATTGACTGATTTGGAAATAACCTACTTGCTCAAGATCTGCAAGAAGCTTGGTTTGGCTGCCCTTGTTGAGGTCTTTTTCCCTGCTTTCATTATTGTTAACCTGGTGACAAAATTATGCGTGTTGAAAGTTAGTATTCTTTTTGCTTCGCTCTTAATATGGCTGGCTTTCAATTAGGTACACGATGAGAGGGAGATGGGTCGTGTGCTTGGAATAGAAGGGATTGAGCTCGTTGGTATCAATAACCGAAGTCTTGGTAATGCAGCTTTTGTACATATTGCTTGTTCTGATATATATTTGTCTTAGAACGTTCACGGGGATGTGAATCTTGTTGTGGACTGTTTAGTTCAGTCGAGAAGTCTCACAAATTAAAGTTTTGGTGTTTCAGAAACATTTAAAGTGGACATCAGTAATACAAAGAAGCTTCTTGAAGGAGAACATGGTAGACAAATCCGCGAGAAAGACATGATTGTAAGTACTTCCACTTTCCATTCTTTAATTGGTGTCTGTCAATTGCTGGAACATCAACCTGACTCCTGTTGTGTATGTTAAGGTTGTTGGCGAATCCGGTTTGTTTACACCTGATGACATTGCCTATGTACAAGCGGCCGGAGTTAAAGCGGTAAGCTTTCACAACCATCTATCAAAACGTTTGATGGAAACTTTCTAAGCATTAATCAGATGAATGATTCGCTTGAATGCTGATTTGTGAACTTATTTTAATTTTACAGGTTTTGGTTGGCGAGTCCATTGTGAAGCAGAGCGACCCTGAGAAAGGAATAGCTGGACTTTTTGGCAAGAACATTTCTCATACTTAGAAAACCATATCACCTAATCTCACATCTCCAAATATGTTTCATAGTTCATTTGTTTGTATCTTGTTCTGTGAGGATTGAGGAAAGACTAGAAAGGCTTGTTGATTCTATTGTTTCAAACATTTTCAATAACCATCGAATAAATTGAATCGAAATCGATTTTAAGGAAGCATCCATGGAACCCAAATCAACTGAGAGATATCAATATTAAGTTGTCATAACTCATAAGTGAAGAACACAACAACCCATCACACCAATACAAACAAAAGACATTGTTGTAATCTAAATACATACATCCTTGCAACCAACAAGAGTCACTAAACACACCACTCAGAAACATTCTCCGACCAGAATCCAAAAGTGACTGTCATGGCTTCTCAGACAAGCTCCAGTCTTCTTGATGCAGTATGATTTTAGATATAGATAAACGACCTTCCAAGGCAAAGAACTCGTTCCACTTATTCTGCGCGAGATTGTATACAGCAAAACCATTTTTTCTGCAAAATTATGCACGACACAGCATCAATAGTACATCCCTATAATGATTGATTATTAAGAGATGAAGAAGAGATGATGCGGCTTACGGTGGGTTTCTCAAGAACTTCTCCATTTTTATTATATCCAGGTTCATCTTTCCCTGGTGAGTCAGATTTTCCACCTCCTTTTTTCTCGTTTCTAGCTTTGTTGAAGATAACAGTGAATCCCTCAGCTGATGAAGGGTCATTCACATCCCATTCGCCAAACTTTGGCAATGGGCGTCCCTTGTCCTACACACAATCCAAACGTCCAAACATTTTAAGTCCAAAACAACAAGTTCTAAAAGCCAAACACTCGCACCGAAAAACCATTCTAAAAAGTTTTCATCGATTCTTTCCAAGCCAAAATACTCTACTGTAAAATAAACAGTATAGAAGCCTCTATGCGAAACACAGCAACTCGTAAGAAAAAGTTTCAGTAAATTAAGCCATATGCAAACTATTGAAATCAAGAAGATGATATGCACAAAACAACAACTACATTCTTCTCATTTTGCCTTATGCACTGTTCTAGATTTGGTTGCATACGTTTCAGTGTTACGCCGTAACATCTTGCAAAGATACTACTAAGAATTTCTCTTTGTCTATTCACTAATCTAGAGTCAGCCTATTATGAGAGCAGAGGGTAATAAGACAGATTGAAAAAAAAAAACCAAAATCTTGAAACTAAAAGAATAGAAACTGTAGAAGACAAAGCTTTGATTTTTGCAACAGTAACTGCAAATCCATACAAAACATTAAACTTTTGTAAGATCAAGACAAGGAAGCTCCATTTTCCGACAAGCAGACCTAATTATTACGGAATCGACGAAAAAATCCAAAAGAATAAACAAAAGCAAATCCAGGCGAATAATCAGAAGAAAAAGTATCAAACTTTAACCAATTCCACCCAAAGAAAACAATAAATCAGATGAACATCAAAATCATAAGATGTGAGGCCAAAAGAGAAGAAACAAGAAATCTCAGGAATCATAGATTAACAAATATGGAAGTAAAGAGAAAGGGAGAGAGAGAGATCGTACTGCCATGGATTAAGGAAAGAGCTGAGCTGAGATGCGTTGTGGTGGTCGTCTCCTTCCTCTGGTTTCACCTTTTCAGCTTTTGTTTTATCTTTTTTGATGAAATTTTTGGGGATGAGGCGAAAAAGAAGGAGCCATGGAATCTTGGGCCTTTCTAGGCCCATTATGTCTTTTTTTTTTTTTGCTATTTGATTTGAACGTTTCAGGAGCGAAGTGAGCCCATTCTATTTTGTTTTATATGACAAGGTTTTCTTTTAATTAATCACAATTTTTGTAAACTAAAAAGCATTAACGGATATAAAATATCGAAACATATCCACGTACACTAATAAAAAATATAGTAATAAATTAATATTCAAAAAGATTATGAAAAAAGTCAAAAACACACATTTAAATCTTCACCAGTGTTGCCGAGATTTGGTCGATTTGAAAATTTGAAACTATTGATGAACTTGTGCCAACAAGTTCATGAAAGGTCTAAGTAAATGTTTTTTTTTGTTCAACAGTTTTTTTCCTTCTTTGTTTTGTAGTTTGGGAAAGAGAGTGGTACCAATGTCTTCAATTTCGTCCTCTTTGGTTCCAAAGTTAGTGTTTTTTTTTTTTGGTCTGAGAGAGCGACTGTTCCGTTGACGGAGAAAGATGGCCTAACCACCGAATCAATACACAGTTAAGAAAGAAAAAGAAAACCCTTTCTTAGCGATTCCTTGGTTCCACGAAAGTGTCAAGGCAAAAGGAACATTTTTTATATCAAATATGCACTTGCTTCTTGACTTTTTCTGAGACCAATGACTTCGTCATTACCAAATCATTACCTGGCAATTCTTGAAACCAATCAAAGTCGTCTTCTTGAATCTTTATAAAACGTACAGTGTCCTTCTCCATTCTTTCCCACATATAACTTAAAGGTCTTTCTTTTCTCTTACTTTTGGGGTCTGTTTTTGATTAATTGGTTTGGTTGACATGGGTTTGACAAAAACATTACTTTTCTTTGTGCTTTGTTTTCACAGATATATCTTTTTACTTGGATATTGCAGTATGGCCGGTGAAGCTCAGCAAATCTCTTTACTTGATGGAGAAGAAGACAGATTTGGAGGTTTTGTGGTGAGTTCGATTAAACTGGAATCCATGACTGTTGAGGAATTTGATGCAAAGCTTGATGATTCACTTAAGGCATGGAAGGATCAGGTATCAATCAAGATTCAATCTTTCTCCAATGTTACCGTTAATATAGTTGTCTTCGAATCATTGCTACTACTGCACATTGACATGATATTATTGGCTTTTGTTTTGTTCCATTGACATGTTCTATTTGCTAATGACTTTGACTTTTGGGAGATGGATTTGTAGGGGTTGAAGGGGATTTGGATAAAGCTGCCTCGTGAGCTTTCTAGTCTTGTTGACACTGCAATTAAGGTAAGAAGGATGTTATATTATGGGAGTTTTGTTTTTGGATTGATTCTTGTTCAGATTTTGTGATCAAATTCTGTTTGGTGATTTGTTAGAAAGGGTTTACATACCACCATGCCGAGGATGAATACGTGATGCTTACATCTTGGCTTCCCGAGACACCTAACACTCTTCCTGCCAATGCTTCTCATCGTATTGGGATCGGTGCTTTTGTCCTAAACAAGAATGGAGAGGTAAAAACTAACAAGATATATGTATATATTTCTCTAAGCTCATCACTTTGAATGTAAATGGACTGAAAGAGAGTCAAATTGCCAAAAAGAGAGCGAATATAAAACATTTTTGTCTTTAGATATAAGAGTTTCGGATCAATAGTAATTGGACAAATATTCTAATTTAGTGTATTAGTTTGCATTTTCTCTCTACAGGTTGTGTATTTATTTCCGACTCTAGCTTTGGTCTCTGTTACAACAAGAGCTGAAACTTACGTTTGATTGAACCTTAATGAATCAATTTTCCTTTTCTAGATGCTTGTGGTTCAGGAGAATAGTGGATATTGGAAAGGTAAAAATGTGTGGAAGGTTCCTACCGGTACTCTTAAAGAGGTGAGTTTATGAAATCTTGGCACATTGTTGTATATGTGTGAGTAATCTTATCTTTAAAGCCATAAACTAATATTTACAATCACAAGAAGAGTTAAAGCTTAGTATTACTTATAGCCCCTACTCTAATAATTGTAAGAATCAGTGAACCAAATTTAGTATAAGTTACGAGCCAACAGTTGACCAGATAATCAAAGAACCAATGTGTTAATACTTGTCCAAGCCAACTTTACCTGAATCTGGTGTACTAATATGTAAGTAAACTCTGTGTATATTATCGATTATTTGAGCATGTCAGCTTGATATAGAGATAGTCACACATTGATTTTGAGCCTTTGATTTGCATATGTTTCCTGCATTGCATATATGGGTTAATTGAACATTTCAAATCCACAGGGTGAGAGTATCTGGGCTGGAGCAGTTAGGGAAGTGAAAGAAGAAACTGATGTACGTATCCGGCTTCAAACCCCGACAAACATTTATAGCGTTTGGGTTTCATATTGATACTGTAATCTAAATTCTCTGTTTTCTTTTGGTCTTTTGCTTCAGATTGAGGCAGAATTTGTAGAAGTCCTGGGTTTCATGTAACAAAAGATCTCTTCATCCCTTCTTTATACTTTACCCACTCATCGGTTTCATCATGATATCGTATTATTGGTGTCTCGCAGGGAAAGCCATCAAGCAGTCTGGCAAAGAAAAACAGATATATTCTTCGTCTGTGCAATGGAAGCAAGCACTTTTGAAATCACTAAAGAAGACTCTGAGATCTTTGATGCTAAGGTAAACCTTGTTATATATAACTTGTGATGAACCTGAATTAAGCATATGGTTTTAGTTACCGCAGATGTTTTAACGGCTCAGCTCTCTTGTTGTGGGTTTCTCAGTGGATGCCAGTTGAGGAATACGTAAACCAACCCTTTCACAACAAGGAGGGGAATGAGACGTTTAAGTTAATAGCTAACATAATCTTAAAGAGGTCACAGCCGCAGGAGGAGTACAAGGGCTTCATTCTCACTACGAATACCTCGAAAAAGAGCCTTTATTCCAGCACCGATCACGCCAGTCTCCTCAACGAAACGACTGACCAAGCCTCCAGCTCTCTCTGACAAGACTCAGAATGTGTTTTTGTTTCTTTGTTTTCACGTCTTTTGTTCAATTAAAAACCACCAGTCTAACAGTCTTGTGTGTCCAAAGACTGGAGACTTGCCATATGTAATTATATAACAAGTGTGAGTAATGTGTTTTGGTACATTCTTAATATTTTCTTATTTATGGAAAAAACACATTTTGGTAGAAAACCAAACCAATTGAAAACTAAACCAGATTAGATCAAAAATGTTTCCGGTTCAGATTTGACTGTTCCGTTGACGGAGCAAAATGGCCCAATTCTATCTCAAACCCCTAATTATATAATTAGAAACCAATGGCACAAACACAAAGCTGTGGCTTCCTTTTTGGTTGTTTTCGTATTTCCAAGTAATTCAACAAAGTTTGAAACTTTAAGTCTCTGCAACTTCAATTACGTGGCAATTCTTCAAAGTCTACTCTTTGAGTCGTCGTCGTCTTGGCTGCTGATACTCTCAGCTTCTGGTTACCACAAATAAGTCAATTTTCTTCAAGGTATGTCTCCTCTTACTCACACTTGATATTTTTGGGAACTTGAGCTTTCGTGGAACATTGATTGGACTCTTAACTTATGCAGCATGGACGGTGAAGCTCTTCAAGGGATTGCTGATAACTATGGAGGTGTTAAGGTGAACTTGACGGAACCATTGACTATTGAGGAATTTGTCCCAAAGCTGAGGACTTCACTTGTGGAATGGAAGAATCAGGTATCAGTACCACTTCACTTTGGATCCTTTAGAAATGTTTCTTTTTCTATCCAAAGGAGACTCTTTTAAGGTACCAATGAGTTTGAGATATGGATTTGCAGGGGAAGAAGGGAATATGGTTAAAGCTGGCTGATGGGCTTGACAATCTTATTGCACCTGCAAAAGCGGTAATTAAAAAATATTATGGATTGATTCTTGTTCAGCTTTGGTGATTTCATTCTGTTTGGTAATTAAGATGTTATGGATTGATTCTTGTTCAGCTTTGGTGATTTCATTCTGTTTGGTAATATTTTTCAGCAAGGGTTTGTATGCCACCATGCTGAGAAGGAATACACTATGCTTACGTCTTGGATCTCTGAGTTACCTAGCACTATTCCAGACAATGCGTCTCATCGTATTGGAGTCGGTGCTTTTGTCCTAAACAAGAAGACCAGAGAGGTAAACAACTTATTATTAGCATCTTCTTTTCTTGGTCCATCTCTTTGAATCCCATCCCAGTGGCTCTATAAAGAGTCAAATCACTACAAAAATGTTAACATTTCTGGTGGAATGTAGCCAGTGATTGGGCTAGCGAGGCCATTAAGTTCTTCTGTTTGTCTTTTCTTTCCATGATGTTTGTTTATTCCCAACTAGTATTTTGACCTCTGGCATGATTAGAACAGAACTGAACGAGATATTTCCATGTGAAGGTGCTTGTGGTCCAGGAGATTGATGGTCATTTCAAAGGTACAGGAGTGTGGAAACTGCCTACCGGTGTTGTTAAAGAGGTGAACTTATGGGATTTTGGAACCTTGTTTTAATGTAATCTGATCTTAATTCCCCAAAGGAATATTCCAAAACAATCTCGGTTTTTTTTTTTTGCTTATGGTTTTGCACTTCCCTCGGATATCATACCTAAGCCAACTGAAATTTCACAGGGTGAGAATATTTGGGAAGGAGCAGTTAGGGAAGCGGAAGAAGAAACTGGTGTACGTATCTTTTATAGTATTTGGGTTTTATATTGATGTTCTGTAATCTAATTCGTGTTTTCTTATAATCTTTTGCTTTAGATTAAGACAAATTTTGTAGAAGTCCTGGCTTCCAGGTAACAAGATATCTTCATGCCATCTTTATTAGGTACCCATGGAGTTCCTGTTCTGTTTTATCTTGACTGCATTTTATTGTCCTCTCGCAGGGAAAGCCACCAAGCATTCTTGGAAAGAAAAACGGATATATTTTTCCTCTGTGAGTTAGAACCAACCACTTTTGAAATCAAGAAACAAGACTCCGAGATCTTGGCTGCTAAGGTAAAAAACCTCTTATATATCTTGTGATGAACCTAAACAAAGGATGGTTTTAGTTACTGGAGATATTTTAACTGCTTATACCTCTTGTTGTGGCTTTCTCAGTGGATGTCGATTGAGGAATACGTAAACCAACCTTGGAACCAAAAGAAAGAGTTGTTCAGGTTCATGGCTAACATCTGCTTGAAGAGGTCGCAGGAGACGGAATACGTTGGTTTCTCCAAAGTCCTTACTACGACTTCATCTGGTAAGGAGAGCTATCTTTACTGTAACACCGATCACGCCAACCTACTCAATGCAACGCATGGCCTAGCCTCCACCTCTCGTTGAAAAACCCCTCTTTAGAACGTGTTTTTGTTTCTTTGTTTCATGTCTATTGTTTGATAAAAGCTCTTGTGTGTACAAAGACTGGAGACTTGTTTATGTATTTCACCCACCATTTCCTCACTACAACTTCATATATAACATATTTCTTTGGCTACCAAAAAGAGTTATCTTTTCTTTTTTCTTTCAACAAACGCTCTTCATTTTTCTCAGAAATTCATCGGACTCTTCCACGAAAGTGTAAGGCAAAGGAATCATACCTTTTTTCTTAGCACATCCATTCTTTATCCTTTGTTTTGTTCTTTACTTGTATTTCCAAGTTATTACCTGGATATTCTTGAAACCAGTCAAAATTTTGTCCTCTTGGGTTCGACCTCCAGCTTCTTGTTTAAAAAATCTGGAGCCTGTTTTGCTTACTTCTCTCTTCTTACTTGCATTTGATTTTGGGGTCTGTTTTTCCTTTTTAGAATCTCAAGTGGATTGGGATGCCAAAGCCCTCAAGATCTTAACATGGGTTGTTGACTTTCTTGGTCGAGTTGTCACAGATAGGTCCATTTACTTGGACACTGCATCATGGACAGTGGAACTCAGCATAGCCTAACTTAATGGGAAGGAAGATACATACAATAGCGTTGCGGACTTGTGGTGAACTTGAGTGAACCCATAGATGCTGAGACATTTGCCAAAACGTTGATCAGGTATAAACAGACCACTTCAGATTCATGCCTTCCAATGTTCTTTAATGTGGTTGTCTATGAATTTCAAGTTTGATCCCTAATGAGAGTCTTTATGTTCATGTCAAAGGTTTTGTTTTTTTTTTTGTTTTTCTTAATTATACTAATCTATTTCTATGATATTAATCACTTTACTATGTAATTACCTATAATTTAGTTAAACTTCGATCAGTAGATTAGGAAATCTACAAGCATTAACAAGTCCAATTACAGTAAAACCTCTATAAATTAATAACGTTGGGACCGTGAAATTTTATTAATTTATAGAGGTATTAATTTATCCATAATTTAATAATTTATTAATTTATAGAGAGTTTTGCCTTATTTCATAATTTTTTTTAAAAAAAAATACTTTAAAAATTAAGTTTTTTGTTATAATCAATACTTTTTTGGAACCAATTACAAGTAAGAAAATAATTATCATGTTTACCAAATAATATCAAAAGTTTTCGATGCAGTGAAAAATACTATAAAGATATTTTAACAAATACTAATGTAAATTCAAGAAAAAACTAACAACAGAAAAGTAATACTTGACTAAATATATTTATATATAACATATCTATAAATATATTTTGATATATTTATAAAATTATTAATTTATAGTATTAATGGGACCATATATTTACATAGAATTTTTCAAAACATTATTATCTTATTATTTTATCGAATTGTGTCAAAATTTACACTAGTCCCAACTCAGGACCGGACAAATTTATTAGTTTATAGAAGTTATTAATTTATCGAGTATTAATTTATAGAGGTTTTACTGTGTATAGTCCAATAATCACTAATTCACTATATATCAACTTTCAATGGACAAGAAAAAAATCTTAATTCAAATTTGTTTAGATGTTTCATCAAACACCTTTGGAGTACAAAATATCGAAGTTATAGAACGATTAACTAAAGTCAAAACTAGCTTTCAGTACATTCTAATCGTGGAAAGTATATGAAGCTATGAATCAACCTAATATACTAAACCCATAATCCTCAAAATGTTTCCTCACTCATTATGAAGAATTAATGGAGTAGTGATTTATAAGTAAGATGGCTAAAAAAAATGTAAGATGGTGATATCGTAAAATCAACTTGATAATTATGATAAAGGTATACTTCAATAACTTCAAAAACCAAATTAAAGTAACAACATAACACAAAACAGAGAGCACAATGAAATGCAAAAAATTCTAAATTAATTTACACTCCGAGTTATTCATATAATTTATAATACGAAATCCCCACATGGGACAAAAAAAGGTATAGAAGGCATTGAAGTTACATGTAAATACATCAAGCTTTGATCTCAAACCTTGAATACTTAATGGATCCAATGGAGATGTCGATTTCGATAAGATTATCTTCTTCAATGAAATCATTGAACTCAGTGAATAGATCAAAGAGCTTGAAATCTTGGACCTTATTGTGGAGACAGAGATTGTTCTTGTTATTAGTATAGTGGTGACCAATGTAGTGACCACACGGTAAAGACAGCTCTATAAGGCTCTCATCGTCCGGGATTGCATCATCTTCATCCTCTTCATTGGTTATTTTAATGCTGTCCTCCAATTTTCCAGTGATATCTTTGGTGGCAACATAGTCACAATCTTGTTCTTGACCTTGTTTTGATGCTTGGATTGAACAATCTTGTTCTTGACCTTGTTTTGATGATTGGATTGAAGGAGGAGGAAGTGAGATTGGGAAGAAGAAAGAGGAGAAGAACAAAGCAGCAGAAGTGAGAAGGAGATGTAAGAAGCGAAGGCCAAGGATGTGAAGAAGTGGAGGGGCGAGGAGAGAAAGCCATGAAACAGGTCTCTTCAACAAAATTGAAGCCAAACTCATCAAGCAGTACTCTTCTTCTATTTTCTTCTCAAGATTCATTTCAAATTCTCAAATAATATTAAGATAGATGAAACCCTAGAAAAAAAAAAAGAAGAAAAAAAAAAGCTAAGTGGGTTGATGTAAGAACTTATAAGTACTAGGGTTTGGATTCGTAATTGGAAAGGGCTTTGTAACTTAATTTAGGAATATCATCAAAATAGAAAGGCTATTAATAGTATTACCGCCCTAGGTAAATGCAAGATTGATTATAATTACTGGAAATAGAAAACCAGAAACCAGTCCATTGTTTGTTTGTTTTGCTTCGAGATTTGAGGAGCAACAGCTCCAACCTGCACAGATATCACTACTCCCGATTCTCCAAAATTTCGGAGTTACCGACTAATTATATATTTCGAATAGTTTTACTCTAATGTAGTACTATGCATACTTGTTAAATTAAAAAAAAAAAATACATGCATATAATTTATAATTGATCAAATAGAGGTTTTAGATGGTTTAACTTTTGTCACTTAACACTGTGAAATGTGTGATCTTTGTTGTATGTACATGCTAATTATCTATGTAGACATATAAATTATCCAAAAGACATCTATATCAGTCATATTAAATATAATATATAATCTTAAATTTTTAAGCTATTATTTCGTACATCAAATATTCTTATATCCATTCACGCAAATGTCATATATACATTTAATAAAATAGCACGTTAGTTAAATTCCATTTTAAAAAATTTATATTGCAATAATTAAGTTATAACATAATTGTTGTTTGCCTAACTTTATAATATTCCTCGTTCCTATCTCCTTAATTAACCCATATATTTATTTACCAAAACAAGTAGATGTGTGTATATATCCAACAAATAAAGAACCAGAATAAATTTGATGAGCATCTAAAAACGATTCTCTTGGAGACTTCAACGGCCAAAACCCTTGAGCTTTGAACTTATGTACACTGTCCAAGGCATTGAGAGTTGGTAAGCCATGTGCCACCATCTGGGCCTCTGGCGTCATCTCACTTACGTTGAAATTACTATTTTAGAAACTTAGACCATCCGCAGTGGTAAAATAGGTTTGTGTGGGTGTAAGTATTTTCTTAGTATTATAATTTAAAGAAAAAGATTAAAGAGAGAGAGAAAGTAGGAGAGAGAGACAGCAACGCTTGCAAGCGATTGCTAGTTTGCAATCGATTTTTTAGGCTGACACCACTTTTTCTTTTTTTGGATTTGTTTATTACATAAAACTTGCGCTTGCGCTGTTGCATATGCTCAGTACTAAAACCGAAGATAATAATAATGCGTCAACAATCTTTATTAATATTTGTTTGTTTTCCAATATTTTATTAATATTAGCGTGGTCAAATAATCCACTGATTCGTGTTGATTTGGCATTCATTTTGATTTGATTGAAAGTTTGGAATGCGGTAAATCAAAATTAGGGTATTAACTCCTAATGTTGGCCGAACAAATTCCAACATCGATGATTTTCTTTCACGAGAACAAATTCAACCTTCTGGTGGATCATAATAAAATATTTTATTGAACAGTTTTACGTTAGAGGAAGTGGACGTCAAAACTCACTCGAAAAACAAATTGTAGGAATAAAAGCAAATTTGGCCGTCAATGAGTACAGTATATGATTTTTGGAATAGTTTCGTGGGGTTCTGTCTTAGTAATAATAATTGAATTTAAAAATAAATAATTAAATAGAAAAGATGGTTAGATCATATCTACCATAATATATTTGATATAATGTAGTAATAGACATATAAACAAATCTACGAACAATCAATTCCTTGTTAATTAGTGTTTAGACTTTGAAGTTCATAGAAGTTTGATAAGAAAATACCAAAAATGAAGTTCATGAATTTTTGGGAGTCATGTACGAAAATTATGATGTGGAATGGTAAGACTAAAAAACATCATCTCTTTTAGTAGTAGTATGGACTTATGAAATCGAATATGCATGCACGGGCATTAAAATAAAACTTCCGATCAACTTACTTTAAGTAGTCCAGATCTAAAATAAAGACTATTGAGTGCAAATAAACATACAGCAAAAGAAATCATTTAAAAAATAAAGATAATTAACGCATAATTAAAAATAGAAAAAATATGATAAAACTAAAATCCTACAAAAAAGAAGGTGCCACTTGTCGGCCAGATGTAAACATATAGCTAGGCTGCCTATTGTTTGCAATATAGGCTACAAAAAACCTTGAAAATATGAATCAATATTTTTGATTAACTATACTTATCCAACTAATATTTTGATTAATCAAAGCTTAGTTAGTGGTCTCGAAAGGAATGTTGTTTAGTTACCAGTATGACCATCTCAAACTGACGAGGGGACCTTATTAGTATAGTCATGAATCTCTAATTGTTTTAAGACTCTTCAAAATTTATATATTGTTTATCTTATATCATACATTAACAATATTTAAATTCGAAGTTGTTGCTCTCAAGTGATAAACACTCCATGAATCCATCTGGATAAAACTATCAATTGTACCAACTTTAACTTATCAAATCCAAAAAAGCATCAATATAATTTAAGAAGTCCATGCAAATCAGTAGTTCATTGTTTCACTTTGTAAAATGATCGATAAACTCCATCAATTGCTTTGTTACAAAAAAAAAAAAAAAATCCATAAATTGCTAATTGAGAACTGTAATAAAACAATTGACATTGCATGATGTAGACTGGTTAGATTGGTGTCCCTTTTTCTTTTGGTCTTCGTAAATCGACCAAGTATCCTCCCATTATAAGCATTTTTGCATCATGCCTATAACAAATGAACTTTAATCATAACTAAATTTTATTCATCATCTCTAAACTTCTAAAGTTTCCGTTTAGTGGATTCTACTAGTAATATGACATTTAAAATGTCTTGATAATTCTTTTTTAAATTCATTGATAAATTCTCGATTAATCTCCAAATAAGAAACATCAGTTAAGTGATGATGGACATGTCTTTCTTACACACTTGTCTTTACAAAAGAACATTCCTTGTAAGGAGCTTGACTTGGCAAGTCTTCGTATTTTTGATTATTTAAGAGAAGACAAATAGAGCTGTAGGTACACAAATACAGTCTGTCCATATAAATCCCGTGAAAAAAGAGTTTGAAAATAACTGTTAATCAAAAAAGTATTTTTAATAATCAATATACATGATATGGAATTTTTGAATGTGAACGGAAAAAAAAAAATCAAAGACACGTTTTCATTTTGGTTAGTCTCTCTCTCTACATTTTTCAAAGATTCTTGTGTTCCAATATATGGTCCAGTCTATATAACTCTTCTGACTATATAGGATTTTCATGTTTTCTGGACCATTGCCACAAAAATATTTTGTTTACTGACCTCAGGTGACCTGAAATGTCTTCGGTGTGGAGTAATTATGGCTTTGATTCAGAATTTCAGATTACATGCATGTGGGATGATTAATTAGACATTCATGAAAATCAATTCGATTGATTTGTTGTACAAAGGAGTAGAGACAGGTTTTGTTCAGATTTTTCAAGCATTCAAAGCACTTGATTTTTAGGAAAACAACTTATCCCTAGTTCCATTGGTCTATTGAGCGAACTGTGTTTTCTCAACTTGTCAAGCAACATATTTACATGCAATATCTCACCAAATTTAGCAAATATTACGTACCTTGAGCCATTAAACCTATTACGAAATAACATGTCAGTTATAAGTCCTCAAGATCTCGGGAATTTCTCGTTTGTATCCAACATCAACTTCTCTCACAGTATACTAGAAGGATTGGTGTCACAAAGCACGCAGTTTAAAAGTCAAAATTGTTCTTCATTCGTGGGTAATTCCGGATTCTATGTCCTCGAGAAAATTTATGGAGAAATTCATAAACCCATTCCTACGTCACATTTACCCGTGAAATCTTTGACATAACAAGGGAGCAAGTGCTAAATTGGATAGCAGCCGCAATAGGATATGGAACTAATACTCCCTCCGTTTCACAAAGATCCTTGTTTTAGGATTTTCACACAGATTAAGAAATAATTAATAGGTAATCATCAATGATATTAATTTTTTTACAGATTACACTTTCCCATAAATTTTAACCAATAAAAATTAAGAAAATTCATATATGTATAATAAATACTTCTTGAACTTTGCAATTTTTTAACATTAATTAACAAAAAGTGTGTTGAAAACTTAAAACTTGTATCTTTGTGAAACAATTTTTTTTTCTAAAACTAGAATCTTTGTGGGACGGAGGGAGTATGTGTTTTGTGGATTAGTGATCAGACATATTTTCACTTCACACAAACACATGTGGCTTAGGGAAAATTATTGTTGAAGAAAGCCCAAAACCACCAATCCCATCTCTCACATGCAGTTTGTCTAAGAATTACTCAAGTTTCTAGCTAGTCCATAAACTAGTTCGATCGTCAAGTACGTTTTGTCTTTCTAATTTTGTTTCTTTTGCTTTGTAATATGGTTCATGTGATTGTCTACGTCTCTCGGTAGTTATCAACCCTTGAAAAGAAAATCTCTAGAAAAGAAAATCTTTCAAGATTTCTGAAAAAATCTTGACGAGTGACGACTTTGCCAAAATTTCATGGAAATTCTTGTCGGCCACAAAGTTAGTATTCATCAAAGGAGATATACTAAGAAAGAAGACAACCTTGACGAGTGGCTTTACTCTGTCTTAACCTCATGACCAATTAATTATAAACCCATTTCTCACGGCATTACTTGCACACCTTTGTTAGATAAATTGACATGCAGACGTACAATATCTTCTTAAATCCTATGATTCCTATCGCTCCATTTTAGCTCTATGCATGCCTACTTCTTAGCTCCAAAAGTTGATTTTGATTCGTCTTCTTCTAAATTTCTTACAGGCTACAACCATCTTTTTTATTTTAGTTTATCTTTGGAAACCGTAATTTATACATTAACTCCATTTACATTTATCTATATGCAGTAAAGTTTTTATAAAATATAATTTCTTAATCATTATGTTTCTTTTACATTTAAATTGTTAGTTTATCAGTCCAATTGTGCAATATTAATATATATCCAAAACCTTCATTTAACCATATATACACTCTTTTCATAGCCCATCAATTAATGATGGCCCAATCTATTCTTTTTCTTAAAACATTTTCTCCTTTTATGTATCAAACCCAACAAAAAATAACGCGACATTGATCATGATGCATCTATAGAGTAATGACTTTTCATATCTATCAAGTCAATGGTCTTTTGTTACAAAACAAAAAAATCAAGTCAACGGTCTTTTAGTTTTGGCGTATTTGATGACATTTTCAAAATAATAGAACAAAAGAAGCATCCGACAGATAAAGAAACCCAACTCAAGAATTACGTCGAAGGTAGTAGCTTGAATTGTAAACCGTGTCAAATCCTAAGAAAGTTCTATAAATTTAATCAGGATAATATTTCCTTTAAAAAGTATAATTTTAAGACATTGATGATTGATCCTAAATCTTATGATTATATTAAGTAGAATTAAACTATGCATCTAAAATCTAGAAAGCTATACGATCAAATTCCACATATAATTGACAGTAAAATTAGATTCAATACTGAATAAAATGTAGAGAAATTCTATGAAATGACATTAATTGGAAGATTTTTATGTATTAGTAATCGAAAAGTATATATCTCTTATATTATCAACAACTATTTGTTATTTCCTTAAGCTAAGTAATGATTAACTTCTATAATTCATCAGAAATAATCAAACAAAAAGACAAGTAAATTTAAATTTTGTTTGAATGGGTCAAAGACAAGATATACTGTTTTCACCAAAAGCCAAAATAATTAAAATGGTGAAATCAAGCACAACCCGTCCACTTATCTATAAAAAGACATGGGTTCCCCATACTGGTTTCTCATTCATCATTCTTCTTCTCAATTCAAAGGCGAGAGAGATAGAGACCAAGAGAGATAGACAAAGAGAGACAGAGAAAGAGAGAGAGGGGATGGAATCTCAGAAACAAGAAAGGAGTGTGAAGGAGATGAAAAGAGTGACAAAGATCATAGCATTGGCATCCATTTTCTCTTTTATACTATCTTACTCTTCCTTAGTATCTTCTCTTCAACAAAGACTCCGTTTGCTTTCCATGTATAGCAACCTTGTGGACAAGAAGTACATGTTCTTGTTATGCAATGGGATTGTGGGCTTTATCGTGGGGAGTTTCCGGGGCAATTCTGAAACCCTTTTGCACGGTAAAGCCATTAACATTGTTGAACAAACGAAAGAAGTAGCGATCAAAGAAGTGAAAGAAACAGAAGTCAAGAAAGTCGTGGCACTACTTGAAGAAAAGAGTGCTAATTCTAAAGAAGAAGAAGAGGAGGAAGAAGAAGAAACAGTTGTTTTATCAAGAGAAGATGAAGAAGAAGTTACATTAGTACAAGACCTCGCTAACATTAGAGTTGAGGATCATGGTGATGAGGATGAGATAAATGATAGTTTATTAAGTTCGGAAGATTTGAACAAGAAATGTGAGGAATTCATCAGAAAGATGAAGGCACAGATTCGAAACGGCGAGAGAAGTATAAAGGTTTCATAGTTCAGGAAGTTGATTACGTTGATGACTTTTTTAGAGTTTAGTTAAACTATCTTGACTCTTGAGTATTCATATTCGGCAAGAGAAGTATAATAGTTTTTCTCTCTTTTGGACGAATAGATTTTGTATTTTGATGCCTAATTTATGTATGTTGTCAATTTGTTTCTCTCCCTTTTCTCAATTCCCAAATTTCAATCATATGTCCTCAATATGAATCCATACAACATAATTCTCCTATGTCAAGCTAGATTATCTTTGAAAAGGAAATGAAGAATGTTAGAAAGAAGAATCAGAGTACTAAAAAAGAAGAAAGAAATCAACAATGTTCTTGCTGTGAATGATTCATGGTGAATGAAAGCGCTTCTCTTACTCTATTTTAGAATGTCTGAGAAACTGAATTCAGTCATTCACTTTCAGCTCAGTCACTGGCCTAACCCTTTAGACTAAGCTTCTGTACCGGCTTCACTTAAGAGCTCTGAAGCAATAGCGTGACACAACTTTTTGAATGGAATATGAAGAAAACAACAACACCAAGGGAACCAGTAATAGAGATATTGGAGAACAAAATACATAATACTTGTAAGTATCTTGCAACAACAGTAATGTTTTATCACCAGATTCTTCTGTAAACTCAGAAGTCATGCGTCTCAAATTGAAAATACAAGCCGGAAAAAACACAAACAAAGCCTTAGATCCTATCGATATCCTCGTCCTCAAACTCAACATAGTCATCCCCTGCATTATCATCATCTTCATCAAGATCACCAACAATTCCTTCGTTGAGACGGGTATTCTCTGGAAGCTCACCATAAGCCTTGAGAAGCCTAGCCTCATCAGACATGTACTTAAGGATAACATCAGCTTTGTCATCTTGGTAATCCCTCAAACCAACAAGTACAATGTCACCTGCTGCAATCCAAACCTTCTTATGCATCTTACCACGGATATGGCAAAGACGTTTGGTGCCATCGATACACATAGCTTCACATCTTCCATTACCAAGCATACGAAGGACTTGCGCGTATTCCTGTCCATCTTCCTTGAATATAAGCTCTCTCTTCTCGTCATCAGCTTCGTTCTTTCCTCTCTTCCTGTTCTTTCCTCCCTTTCCCTTGTTCTTCGGCATGGTATCTGCAAACAAAACATATGTTCAGTTCAAGGTTCTGTCTTTAAACATTTTCAAAGCAAAACTCTTCTCTCTTAACTACACAAGACTCTTAAAACACAAGAACCTGAAACAAAAGACTGCTATGCTATTAGATTAAATCAATACATATTCTCAACAAACTAATAATCGAAACCTTTACAACTAATAATCTAATTAAAGATACATATCTAGGGTTTGAAACAAAAACGTAACTTTGAATTCGAATTGAGCAATAATTCACAATAAAAATCAAAAATTTTCAAGAACCAAACCATAGAAAACAATTTCTGATAAAAAATTTCAGATACAGATCTTAGCAGCACACTGAATTACTAAAAAACCCTAAATCTAGAGCTCAAGAATCGAGAATCAGGAGTAAGAGACGAATTAAATTAAAATAAAAACGCGATGCTCACCACTAAGGAACGATTCAAATCTGAAATTAAGCTAGAGAACGATTCTAAGAGATAGATTCACAAATCTCTTGAATTTGAGATCAAAGTTTTTGTAGCTTGCGGCTGCGAAAATGTTCTCGATTTCTCCAGAAATCTGTTTATAATATACTACACGTTTTTTAATAGCCCTTAGTTTTAGGTTTTATTACGAAACCATACCACTCAATTCTAATTCTGTCGGTTAACTACTTAAACCGTACCATTCATTCATTCTGACATCTGTTTTCCGGTTTATCTTAAATTCTCCGGTTTAAGTTGGATCGGACCGGTTCAATTAGGATCATTCTCAATAACACTATCATCGTTCATGTCTTCACACTCGCGCGGCTAAGTGAAAAGAGAAACCTCAAAAACCTCTGTAAAACCCAAAAATGCAGCTTTCTTCGTTTCCAATTTCACCTTCAAAAATCTCTCCAATCTTCCCTTTCACTAAGAACCATGGCCCTCCAGTGATTATTCACCACCTCGCCGCGCAGATACAGAGCCACCGTAGCAATTTCGTGAGTCCGGTCAAAGTCTCTGGCTATTTCTCATCGATTAGCCGAGCAATTGAGGAAGAAGAAGAGTATCGGAAAGCACGCGCCGCCGTGAACCGTAAAGGCGTCGAATTGGAGAGTTATGCGATCGAGGGGGTTTCAGTTGGTGGACATGAGACTTGTGTCATCGTCCCTGAGCTTAAATGTGTGTTTGATATTGGAAGATGTCCTTCTCGTGCTATTCAGCAGAAGTTTCTTTTCATCACTCATGCTCATCTTGATCATATCGTGAGCTCTCTTGATTCACTTCCTGTTCAAAATTGAGACTTTGTTCAATGATTTGAATGGATAAGGATTAGAGTTTGTTTAGAGTTTCGAATTTTTTATTGTAGTATGTGTTTTTGGATGAATATTACTATATTAGTGTTGAATTGAGGATACATTTTGTTGAAATTGAGTCATTGTTCAATGATTTGAATGGATAAGGATTAGTTTTTCTTGAACCCTCTCTTTAGATTTCGTTTTGATGTTTTGTGATTTCTGATTGGATTATGAGTTTTTGGATGAATCTTGTTGAATTGAATATGATTTTTTTTTGTTTCCTTTAGGGAGGGCTACCGATGTATGTAGCTAGCCGTGGTTTATACAATCTTGAGCCACCGAAAATATTCGTGCCACCATCTATTAAAGAAGATGTTGAGAAACTTCTTGAGATTCACAGGACTATGGGTCAAGTTGAGTTGAATGTAGAGCTGATTCCACTTGATGTAGGTATGAAAATAGTGAAAGCCTTGACTAGTTTTTATCTATCTATAGTTTAGAAAACCAAATCTTGAGCTCTATGTTGGTGGCAGGTGAGACATATGAGTTGCGGAATGACATTGTTGTTAGACCATTTGCAACTAACCACGTTATACCGAGCCAGGTACTACATGTCATGAATTTGGCATGAAAGTGTCTGTTTTGTACTGATCTGAAGTTCGGGATTATGGCTTTCTCTTAGGGTTATGTCATCTACTCGGTCAGGAAGAAGTTGCAGAAGCAGTATGCTCACCTTAAAGGCAAACAGATAGAAAAGATTAAAAAGTCTGGCGTCGAGGTTTGTTTCGTAATAGCCATATTGCCAAGAGATATGAAAAGGGAAATTCTTTGATATCGAGGTTTGATAAATCACATAACATTGAACTTATTTACAGATTACAAACACGATATTATCCCCGGAGATAGCCTTCACTGGAGATACAACTGCTGAGTATATGCTTGACCCACGTAACGCTGATGCGTTGAGGGCAAAAGTTCTTATAACCGAGGTCCTTATTTGAATTGTATTGGCGGTACTGTATATCATGTTAAAACTTCATTGGATTATATTATTGCTTCTGAGCTCAATCGATCTGGCAGGCAACATTTTTGGATGAAAGTTTTAGCACTGAGCATGCGCAAGCACTCGGTCACACTCATATATCTCAGGTATGATCCTAGTTAATGTTCAAGCACTTGTGGAACTACACTGTAAAAGGAAATTTCCACGAATAAATTGCAGATTATTGAGAATGCAAAGTGGATCCGGAGCAAAACTGTATTATTGACGCATTTCTCAGCACGTTACCATGTAGAGGTGAAAAGTCTCAATTTGACTTCATGATCTTAGGAATAGTTTTTAGTCCCTTGTGATGTATTTCGTCTTATACTTCTGGTTGCAATGGCAGGAAATTCGCGAAGCTGTGCTTAAGTTGCAATCAAAAGTATCCGCAAAAGTTATTCCTCTTACAGAAGGTTTCAGGTCAAGATATTCTTAGAAGAGCTCAAAGGATATTGCAAGCAAAAGTAGGAATTTGAAGCATCTTTGTCTGTAATTTCATAGGGATCTCGCTAGTGTAAGTTAACATGAAGTGAAATGAAAAAACTTTATTTTGCCAAAGGAAACAGTTCTTCTATGGTACAATAACAGGTAGGTACAAAACTTTTGCCATGCTGTTTGCACAACTTTAGATAGAGGCAAAGAGCAAAGATGCATTTGTTCCTCCAAAGCCAAAAGAATTCGACATAGCTGTCCTAACAAGCATCTTTTTCGAAGTGGTTAACGGCATGAAAGTCTGGTTGAAGATGGGATCTGGATTCTTCACATTTAGCGTCAGAGGAGCAACCCCCTACAAAGTTTTTTGCAGGTTCTTGTTAGGTTACAAACCTTGATCACCAAACAAGAACACAGGAAAAAGAATTGAGAATGCTTACATGATGTATAGCAAGGATGCTAAAAATAGCTTCCACAGCTCCAGCTGCTCCAAGAAGATGACCAGTAGCACCCTTCACTCAAAATAAGTAGACTTTATTCATAGACGAGATTTTAGAGTACGGTCTGAGACAAAATTTAGTACGTCCCCTCTCTTTATTATTGGCAGATACTTAGTAAATACTTAGTACTATAAGTCAAACTCATTGGTAGCATCATCTGAATAAGAACGACGAGGCATTTTTACCTTGGTGGAGGAGAATGCCAAGGTGCCTGAAGTAGCATGTTCAGAGAATACGGTCTTGATAGCCTTTGCTTCCACAGCATCGCCTAGAAATTGGATTTTGGAAACCAAGTTATCAGTTCAAGTTTGTAATACCACTAGAGAACAGAACCTACACGAAGAACTCTGAACTTTGTTTACCTATTGGGGTGGATGTTGCATGTGCGTTTATGTAATCGACTTGGTTTGGACACAGACCAGACTGCAACTCATGTACATTCAACCAAATCATTAGAATTCAAACTGCTAAAACCAAAATTATATATACTCATCAGCGGAAACCATTCTAGGAGTACCATAACAACGAATCTGCAGTTAACCATGGCTGCTGATTGATATTTGATAATATGGGGCTTACCTGTCTTAAGGCACGTGTCATGGCCAAAACAGCTCCCTTTCCATCTTCAGGAGGTTGAGTAATATGGTGTGCATCGCCTATATATCAAGAAAATTTGTTCTTAGGGAATTCAAAAATGTGTTTTACTATTATCTATGAATGAAAAATTCGTTTTGCTATTTATCTATCCACTTAACCTGACATCCCATATCCACAAAGCTCAGCATAAATTTTTGCTCCGCGTTGTTTTGCATGCTCATATTCCTTTTGTTAACCAAAATGCAGGAAAATTTTTAAGATAAGACTAAAAAACAGCTGAAGGGATGAATTATCGAGATTCCAGAGTTAAGGTAACGGGCATATTTTCTTCCCTAAAATCTTACCTCCAATACTATAACCCCTGAACCTTCCCCTATCCTGTAACCAAATAAAAAGGGATGGAATCAACATCACCAAAACAGGTTCTTTCACATAAACAACCAGGAATGTGACTCACACAAAACCATCCCGGTCACAATCAAAAGGCCGTGAAGCTTCTTGTGGAGATAAATTGAACTTAGTTGACAAAGCCCTTGATCTGGACAGAGAAAAAAATCAAAACCTGTTTCTACGCATGAGAAATTATTGATATATACCATATGCCTTTTGTCTCCCAAAAGAAGAGACTTTTATACAAAAGCACACAAAGCATGTGAGACTGAGCATTAGTTACCTAGAGAATCCAGCAACAGACAAAGCGTCAATGCTGGATTCAGTTCCACCTGCCACCATAACATCTGCATCTCCAAATTGAATCATCCTAGTGGCATCGCCTATAGAATGTGCACCAGTTGCACAAGCTGTCACAGCAGCATGGTTTGGCCCCTATATTCAAAAGCATGGCAATGCTATGCAAACGGTTTATTATTTAAGAATATCAAAGGACTATACACGTTGTGGAGTCGAAAGTATGTTTAAATCCCTTAATTTGTCACTTTCAGAGCTTTTGTACAAATAAGTACACAAAGGAAGAGTTGCTGAATTAAAACTCCTATTACAAAACTCTAAGCCAACCACCATTGAATAACCTAAGATGTTCATACTATTTTGCATAAAAGAAAATTGAAAAATTCAACACACCTGGAATCCATACTTCATGCTCACATGACCAGATGCCATGTTAACCAATATCTTTGGAATGAAAAATGGACTAAGCCGCCGCAGCCTCTGCATCATCATAATCATTAAGTCTTACAAGTGACTGAGACACACAATAACATATTCTTGAGAATATGATGCAAAGACAAGAGAAATGTCTAACCTTTTCACAAATCAGCTGCGCTGCCTCCACAATATCACTTATACTTCCGATTCCACCACCAATAGAAACTCCCTGGTATTCCGAAATTTCCAAAATTAGAGAAAACAAACTAGAAAAAACAGAATTCCTCATCATTTGATGTACACAGATGATGAATATACTCAACTGTTCTTTCTTTTTCTTCCTCTTCAGTTGGTAACCACTCTGCATCTCTCAAGGCTTCATCAGCAGCACATAAAGCATATCCGATAAACTTCGCAACTGCCTCCATGATTCAAAAAGAATGATAATAAAACCTTTAACTCTATGAAGCTTCCAAAAGACCGAAAATGGGTAGCAATAATCCAAAAAAACAGCAATGAGCAATGCTTCTAACAAAATTCACAACAACATAATCTAAAACTATTTAATATGACATGATATTTATAACCTTCAAAGCCAGTTAATTCGAGAAGCATAAAGAAGAAAGAGATTGAGAGCATCTAAGATACCTTAGAGTTTAGCCAAAGGCCTTCATCAAATTCACCTGGGTTTGATCCATAAGGCACAAAAGCAGCAACTTTAGAGGAAAGCTGATCAAAAGTATATAACTTTGTCTCTTCATCAAAAGACTTCATCTTGAGATCATCAATAGTCAATCCTCTAATCCCACATTCTCCACCAATTAAACGCCTCCATGTTGTTTCAACGCCTCGACCAAGCGGAGTCACCATGCCTAGACCTACAGGTACAATGTCAAAATCAGAGAAATTACAGAGATAAGCATATGTAAAGATAAGAGTGAGAAGAAGACCAGTGACAACAACACGGCGAGGTGAGGGATAAGAAGAAGAAGAAGAAGTAGAGAAGAAGCGTGTCAAACGGAGGTGACTTGAGCTCAAGTGTCTACGGAGTAAAAAGGCCGCCATTTCACAGCGACCGTGACGGAGACGACGACGGTGACGGCTGGAGACGACGACGGTGACGGCTGGATACGACGGCGAAAGAGATGAGCTTTGAGAATCAATCTGAGGAATTTTAAGTTTTTTTTTTTCTCTCTCTAAAAAGACGGTTCGATTCGATTGTTTAGTTAACCGATGGTTTAGAAAATCAATCGATGAACCATAAATTGATTTGTTAATTCGTGCAAATAAATTATAAACCAGACTGATTATTCATCAAACCGTGAACGCACTGTAGGGAGAGCTCTTCGAGACAAACAAAGCACATAAAGAATAATTTAAAAACGAACAAAATAAAAGAAAAATATTTATTTTTTTAATTTTCTCTAATATTTTTTTTTAAATAATCGTTTTATTACTTAAATTTTTATATTATATACAACGCGTGATTGACAAAAAAAAAAATACAACGCGTGAGTTAAAACTTGTCTTCATTAAAATAAATGAGCCACAAAATTAGCATAAAACAAAATATCTATCAAATTAACAAAAATTCCATCCGTAAAAAGACTAAACTTAAAAAGAAAGAAAAAGTCGTTGAACAAATAAAGAAAAAGAAAATTTCTTCTTTGTAAATAAAGAAAAGTGAGGTAAAATCTGCAATAAATGTAAAAGTTAACAATTTTGACTCAGTTAGATCTCACCGTATCTTACAAAACTGAAACACAAGTGTTAACAAGATTTACACAAATCTAAATCCACGTGGCACTTGTCTATCCGAACTCTATTAAGCCATCGAAGAATAAAATCAAAACTCGTAATTATTTTTTATAATCCTCAATTCTTTCACCAAAATCTCTCAAAGTCCTTCTCTTCCCGATTCTTCCGTTCTCTCCAATCTTTCTTTCATAACCCAAACCCTAGTTTTCTCCGTCTCTGATCTGGGTTTTGATCAGAAATCGGATCTAGTTTCAAGAATTTGATTATGAGGAAGAGGGAGAGAGAGAACCCTTGTTCGATTTGTGGGCATTACCATAAGTACGAAGAAGGAGAAGTTTGTGGAATCTGTGGTCACTGTATGCCTGTTTCTTCCGATACGGTGACTCAACAAGTCCACGTCAGTGCTTTTCCGTCGGAGATCCTCCCTGAGTTTCTTTACCTCGGTAGTTACGATAACGCTTCTCGCTCTGAACTTCTCAAGACTCAAGGAATCTCTCGTGTTCTTAATGTGAGTTTCTTTTGTTTTCATCATTAATTGTGTTTTCTTGAATTCGTTTTGATTTGATTTGAATTCTTGAATTCGTTTGTTTAAACATTGATCCATTAGAAAAAGATAAGATTTTTCAATAATCCTTGAATTGGTTCTTGTTGTTACCAAAGAGTATGAATAGGTTCTTAATTGTAGATGAATCTTTAATAATCTTCTTTATCATATACTTAGTGTATTACTAGTTGAGGTTTTTTTAAAAAGTGATGATTATCAAACATGATCACAAATATTGTTTTCTTTCACTTATGGTTTCTGTTTAAATTCCTGTTATGGTAATTGAGAGGAATGTGTTATTTGGTATTGACTCTGTTTTTGTTCCTTTTTTTTTTCTCTGTTCAGACGGTTCCAATGTGTCAGAATCTCTACAGGAATTCATTCACTTATCATGGTCTTGATAATGAAAAGGTCTTACAGTTTGATGATGCTATCAAGTTTCTAGGTTTGTTAAAATCTCAAATCTCATATTATAGGAATTGATCCTTTTGTTCTTAATTCATTCTCTTGACGTTCTGCTTGATTTACTTGTGTAGACCAATGTGAGAAGGACAAGGCACGTGTTCTTGTGCATTGCATGTCTGGTAAAAGTAGGTGAGTACATTTATCATACTTCATACTATTATCTAAATTTGCGGTTGCTCCTAACATTTCCATGAATTAGACTGATCAGGACTTTTCTACTTGTTTTTTCTTTATAATCTTTTTAAGTACAATTTAGTATTAATGCCTCCTGTGTTTTGATTACATGACAGATCACCAGCGGTTGTTATAGCGTATTTGATGAAACGTAAAGGGTGGAGACTCACTGAGAGTCATCAGTGGGTTAAACAACGGAGACCCACCACTGACATAAGTCCAGGCAAGTGTACTCACAATTAGGATTAGAAACTATTCTTGAAACTGTTACTCATTACTTTTCCTCTGTCTATACAGAGTTCTACCAACAACTGCAGGACTTTGAGCAGTCGATATTCGGACCTGGGATGATGTCGGCAATGAATATCAACGATGCTCCAACATTTGGGTTTGGTTTCCCTAAGATTGATAATCAATCACAAGCCCCTGTGTTCAACAATGCTCCTACTTCTTCTATATTTTCATCTCCTGCTTCAAGTATCCCTCCTCAAGAGTTCACTTTTGGAGCAGTGCCAACAAAACCAACAACCGGTGGTGATATTACCATGGATGGCTCTTAGAACCAAATCACCATATTCACCAACAAACATACTGTTCTGAGACTGTTTCTTTTTCTTTTTCCTTTTTTGTAAATGGATATTGGTGCATTGCTTGAGAGAGTTTGGGGTTTGAGAGATTACATGAGATGAATCTTTGTTGTTTTGGTGTTTTTGCATCTCTCTCTCTATGGTCAAGGAAAGCATCTTTGTCTGGTTTAATCCTAATCCTTTGTATTTATCTCGACAGCGAAATATCATTACACCAATTATAACAAGTCACACCAGGCTGGGTTTTGTCCGTAAGCTGAGACGCTTTATACTTCTTCTTATCCTCGTATTTGCATTCTAAAGCCTTTGAGAGTATTTCTAACCTTATATTATAGCAATAATAACAAAGCTGGTATAACTATGTCAATGTAATGTAGTCTTAAACCAATAAAGTTAAAAGAATAGGTTCACTGGAGATTTCAACGCTTGGCATAACCAAGAATAATTGAAGCTGCTAAATTACTTGGTGTATATTTATGAGATACCAAATCACTAGAATTGCTCATTCCACTTTTTGATGGATGCAAGAGCCGCATCAACCTTTCAGCAGCAACAACTTGTCTTTCTCTCATCTCTTCATCCAAGAGCAGTCTCCTACAATATCACACAATATCTCACTTCATCATTATGCTCATTTCTCAATAGCTAGATGACATAATATACGATTAAGGTGGGCGAAAAGAAATACTCTAGTATTGAGGCGAGATTCGAAGGGTTGCAAGCTTGAAACAAAGCTTCAGGAATGATTGGAGAGTCTAGGAGAATGTTTGGGAGAGAGATATAAGGTATCTTGGCTTTGTAACGGATTATTAGCTCTGTTAGAAAATGTGCTCGGTAAGCGACAACGGAAGGTAGACGACCAAGCTGCAATTCAACAGCAACTGTTCCTGAAGTGCATAACGCAGCCTGACTCACCTGTTATTATGGAACACCGCATAATGAGAGGAGCAAGACAGAAGAGACACCGCAAGAGACAGAGAGGGAAAGAGGTTTTGGAGACTTACGCCAAAGGCATCATATTTAAGCTGAGTGGAACCACTTGGGACTAGTATTGCTGGAACTGGCCACTCATGGAGCGATTCTTTAAAGTAATGATCCACCTGACTATTGGATGCGACGTGAATGAGATTTACTAGTTTCGGAAACGGGTCTTTGAGTAGCTTCATTGCTTTTGAAAATATAGGTAGCATTCTTTCAACTTCTTGTAATCTGCTCCCAGGTAGCACCGAAATGACCGTGGAGTCTTCTCTCATGAAAAGTTTTGCAATGTAGCAAGAGAACAATGAGAAATTAACAAAAGGTAAATATCCAATCTGTAGAAAAGGTTAATCACTTAGATAAACTTCACATTACCAGAAGGTATTGAGTGTTTGCTAAAACTCAATCCTTCAAGCTTCAGTTCCTGAGGCTTGCACGTCCTCACCTACAACAGCAAAAAGAACCATTGCAATAAGGAATCTGAGAGAGTATCATAGAAACTGAGGTAATCAAAGAAGAAGAAGATAATACATACAAGGTTGAACTCAGAAGCATCCTCAAGAACAGGATGTCCAACAAATGTTGCTTCTACTCCATGTTCCCTACAAACACTCTCTTCGTTCGGAAGAATGCAGAAAAGATGATCAACGAATTTAGACAGACCACCAAGTCTTGATTCTCCTCCTTTCCAAGCCCAAAACGACGGTGCCACATAGTGAAAATGCACCGGACAATTTTCCAAGCGCTGCTGATTATATCTAGCTGCAAAGCCAAAAAGCATTCCTCCATTGTCCTACACGATATATTGAGAATTTATTCAGGAATTATTGGCTCCGAAAAGCCATTTCTAAGGTTCCCATTTCTTTAGTTTTCAATTTCTACTACTTAAACAAAAAAAAAAATCAAGGGCATGATCCTAGAGTTTAGTGTCAGATTAAAGCACAAACAAGTTCCTACAGGAGAAGACACACATAAAACTTAATACCATAGTTTCTAAATACCGCGACAGAGGTTTGAATTAAGTATGTCTTAGAGGCTAAGGGACATTGTTTAGCAAGCATTATATTCACTAAAGCTCAATGATTCTCTCTTACAAGTAAAATGAAACAAGTTTTGTGTTGTTTACCTCTTAACTCCTTAAGTAAACGGAAAGAGAATCCCTTTGAATCAACAGTCACAACAACGTGTGGCTTGAACTTAGCTGCAGCATCAATGGTCTCTTTCAACTTCACCTGAAATCTCAAAACTAGAGTAGTCAATTAAGGATCTACAGTAGCTTTATATCAAACCATTGAGTTCAAAATACTCACACGAAATTTATACAAATGTGGCAAAAGCTCCCACATGCCCATTACAGCTAAATCCTCCATTGGAAACAACGAATTCAACCCTTGCTTGCACATCAAGGATCTAACTTACCGTATAAACATCACATTAGTTACAAAATGTTCCAAATTTATGAAATTTTCAAATGAGATATCAAAATGAATTCTTGGGCAAACCCAAGTGCTTACCCTCCAACTCCATTGAAACGAAGGGGTAAAGGAGAGAGCTTTTTTAGAGATGACATAAGACGAGAACCGATGTTATCGCCGGAAACTTCGCCGGAGACGATGAAAACTCTTAGCTCACCATCGATTGCAGCTCTATCGAGGACTGATTTAGTAGCTTGAAATGAGGAGTATCGTTTGGTGAATGTTGAGAGAGGGAAACAGAGTTTGCTCCTTGAAATTCGTAACGAAAACATTTTCGTCGGAGAAGAAAGAACAGAGAGAAACCAAAATCTTGACGTTGTTGTTGAAGAGAGAGCTCCGATGAAGCAGGTTTCTCTCGACTGTAATGGGCTTATTAAGCCCACTTTTTATTTATGTGCATGTCATTGAGGCCCATAGATGAAACTGATATTGAAGAAGAAACTTATGATCCTCATATTCTTAAGCCCACTTCATGTGCATGTCATCAAGGCCCATCGATGATACTGACAGACAGCGATTGTTTATTTTTTCTTTTCGTTTTTTTAGGACAGCGATAGGAGTGTGTACATGAAGAATTTATGTTTAGATGTTTTAATGTCCGTTGTTTTTGGTTTTTAAAATCTATAAATTAATTTATTTTTCGTTTTATGTTTTTCATTCCGATATAAATCATCAAAACTATATAGTTTCGCTTTTCTTTTTTTCCCTAAAATCTAAAAAAAGCTACAAATATGAAAACTAAATCCAAGTTCTTGGCATTTAACGACGTTAAATATGGTAAAACGAAGAAATTGTTAATCATATCAAAAGTCAAAAGCACAAATTTCATTTATTTTATCCAATTTTTATCCAAATATTTTGATGGAAATAAGGCCAAAATCTAGTCTTTAGAGGAAGAATCCTAATTTCAGAAACTTTATATATTTGAGACCATTTCGTTTAAACCCCAAAACATCATATCTGAACTACTTTCAACGATTGAACCAACTTGATTTGATGGGATAAGGTATGTAGAGACCCTAATCCATTAAAAATATAACATTTATAGGCTCGACAGATCATTCCTTTTATAAACTGAAACCTAACTGAAGATTTAATATATAAATATTTCCTAATATATAAATATTTCTAATTTGGTCATATAACTACAAAATTTAAAGAGTGCGTATACGTAGCAAAGCCAATCCAACGGTAAAAGATAGCCCGTATTGATGGAGCGGCAAACGACCAAACAACAAATCGTGCTGAAAATAATAATGTCTCACCAGAATTTTTCAGCATTAATTGAAACACACAACAAACCTCTCTTTATTCAATGAAACCACATTTCAAACACTCATGTTTTCTTTATAAAGAGAGGCTATTCATTTACAGCTCATGGAATCACACTATCACAATCACACCCACAAGACACAAAATATGAGACACCTCAAAAGTCTCTTCACAATTCTCTTCCTCATGATAACTATGTCCCCGGCCGTAACATTTGCCGGTAAAATACCGGCGGTTATCGTGTTTGGCGACTCATCCGTTGATGCTGGGAACAACAATTATATTCCAACGATTGCGAGAAGCAACTTTGAGCCATATGGACGGGACTTTGTTGGTGGGAAGCCTACCGGGAGATTTTCTAACGGAAAGATTGCGACGGATTTTATGTCCGAAGCTTTAGGGCTTAAACCAATAATTCCGGCTTATTTGGATCCTTCTTACAACATTTCAGCTTTTGCAACAGGTGTCACCTTTGCATCCGCTGCCACTGGCTACGACAACGCCACTTCCGATGTTCTGGTAGGTTCTTTTCTTTCCCTTGTATTTATTATTTATTACACACACTATATTTGGTATGTTTCATCAATAAACACGTCTTCATAGACATTTACATTGTGACCAAAAAGCTAGAAAAGAAAAAAGACATTTATGATTAAGATAAATATTAATCATTTTTGTATTTTATTCTTACAAAGTTTTACCTTATATTTTCTATAGAAAATTAAAATTTAATACATACGGATATAAGTTGTTTCTTTTTTCTATATATATATTTTTTTTAAATATATATTCGTTTGAAAATTAGATTTGATAAATAGTTTTCAAACAACAATAGCGTTAACATGTTACAAAAAAAACGTTATTTTGGATATTTTCGTATATTGTAGTAATTATATTCCATTGATGGTGATTGCAGTCTGTATTACCTCTATGGAAACAACTCGAATACTACAAAGAATATCAAACAAAACTTAAAGCATACCAAGGAAAAGACCGAGCCACAGAGACCATAAGCAACTCTCTCTACCTCATAAGCATAGGGACGAACGATTTCCTCGAGAATTACTTTGCCTTTCCAGGCCGTTCTTCGCAGTACTCAGTCCCTCTTTACCAAGATTTTCTAGCCGGAATTGCTAAAGACTTTGTGAAGAAGTTGCACGGACTTGGCGCAAGGAAGATCTCACTAGGTGGATTGCCTCCAATGGGATGCATGCCTTTAGAGAGAGCCACCAACCTTGGTACTGGAGGTGAGTGTGTTGGACGCTACAACGACATAGCGGTCCAGTTCAATGGCAAGCTTGAGAAAATGGTTGAGAAGCTGGGCAAAGAACTTCCTGGTTCCAACATCGTTTTCTCAAATCCCTATGAACCATTTATGAAAATCATCAAGAATCCTTCCTCTTTTGGTATGCTACTTAACAACACTGTCATAAATAACTTCATTATATATCTTCTTTATTTGTAAAAATATAATTAATATATGTATTGTTTGAATGGTTAAAAAAATGAAGGGTTCGAGGTGGTTGGAGCGGCATGCTGTGCGACGGGTATGTTCGAGATGGGATATGGTTGCCAAAGGGACAACCCATTCACGTGTACCAACGCAGACAAGTATGTGTTTTGGGACTCATTTCATCCAACACAGAAGACTAATCGCATCATGGCCAATGCTCTCATGAACAGCACGTTCCCTCACTTCCTCTAAATGATTTATATGTTTGTATGTGGAAACTGGATATCAGAGTGATATTATTTTAGGGTGTTTATATATATATATATAGGGATCACTTCCCATATTTTTGATCCAATAAACTATGTACTACTATGTATGTATTTCATTAGACTTTGCTTTTGTGTTAGTTAGCGAAACCTATATATGTTTCTTTTCTAGATTATGGTGTGCCTATGTAGCTTATTTTATTCTGTTTAGTCATTCTCAAATATATCTATCAATCTATGTCCCCATGCCACCATGAAAGCTATCTATGGTATATTGTTATTACATCTAATTTATTACTAGGTATTTTGTCCAAAGCTAGTTATAAAAAATTTCGGTTGGTTTTTGTAGTTGTAGATGGGCCACAATTTTTTGGTAAAGTTGATATGCAATAAGAAAAAATCATTGCAAGTTGCAAATGTCATTACAACGAATTTATTATAGATAATAACATTTCATATTCCATACCAAACTCATAATACATTAACTAAAAATCCCATATATATAAAAAAATTATAATCAAATGATTTTTTTCCGCTAATTAATATATAAATCTTTACACTAATTATGTTTATGTAGAATTGATGTAACCAACTATGAAGCAAAAATTGTTCAAATAACAGTTTACTCAATTAATTGAGTCAAAACCAAACTGTATGTGCTGAAACGAAATGTTTTGAATTAAGTTTTCTCAAATCATACCTCTTTTTAATAAGAAAACAATACTACACATAAACTGGGTTTATTTAGCCAAAATCAGTGGAATATTTAAAAAAAAAAAAAAAAAAAAAAAAAAAAAAAAAAACATGAGAGCCATTATTTTTTAATTGGGTCTTTCACAACCATTTTCTTTTTAATACCAACTTTCCTATACTAAATATCATGTCTTTTAATTTAAAATAACATCAAAATCATGATGCAATTGATTGGTAATATGAAATGATTAATCAATATAACTAATTAAAGCATTGCATAACTCGATAAATTTGATAAACTCTTATACTATAATTTTAAATATTAAACGCATCTTAAATAAAAGACAAACGTTTGTCCAAAAAATAAAATAAAAGACAAACATGAAAACGTAATGATAGGAGACAAAACCACACACGACATACAGCGGACCACCTCATCCATTTGATCGATCGGTCTGTTTATAACATGATAACAGCCACTTCAAGTCTTCAACAACCCACGGCTTGCACCACTACTTCTTTAAAAATGGTTTCCAATTTTTACTTGTTTTCGACCAAATATTATAGTTTTTTTTTTCTTTGGTGTCAAAAACCAAATATTATAGTTTTTTTTTTCCAATTTGAGCGTAAAATTATTTTGAAATGTACTCTTCCGATGTTTTTTGAATTTTCACTTGTTTGCTACATCTTGCAGAAGATTTACACTGTAGAAACCAGAGCCGCTCGGTAATTTTTCTTTAGACAGTTGTTATTAAATTTTATAAAATTTCAATGGACAATAAAAAAAGTTCACACTTGCTTTTGTTCTGACACATATACTCACTATTTCTATATCGTCAACTAAACACATTTTTATGCATCGTATGATCGTATATAGAACACAGTAACACACCCGTTTGCTCAAAAAAAAAGAACATCCCTCAAAAGTCAAAATACCACAACTGTAATTTTATTTACCAAATATATCTCATATATATTTTAGGGAAAATTAGAAATAAAGGATTTTTAAAGAGTTTTATAAAAATTAAGAAACCTTAAAAGAACATCTCTTCCCAAGTTTCGTAGATTTTTAGTTTTTTTTTTTTCAAAATATTTGTGATGTTTCACAAAATATGTTAATTTTCAAATACCCTAGTTTTTTTTTGTTGTCTTAAGATTTATATTCTTTTCTAAATTTACATACTATATATTACTTAAAATGAGTGAAAGAAAACAATATTTGATACTTGCGTTTGCGTATGGAATAAAGAAAACATGGAATATAAAAAAAATAAAAACATTAGTCTTATTTATGAATAAAAAAAATAAAAACATTAGTACATTTGTTTAAGCAGGGACATGAAATTACAAGAAAAATAATGTATTTGCGTGCAAAATTAAGTAAACAAATAAAGAAAGCATTTAATAGGTAAGGAAAAAAAAGAGAGAGAGTGAAGTCAACAATGAAGAGCCCCCTCGGGCGCAATGCATGCCGTCCTGTTTTGATAATTGCCGGCAATTGCCCCTCTCGACCATTCCTTCTCTTCTTGTCTCCTCCCAATAATTCATCAGCCCAAAATATCTAATTAATAATTCTTTTTTTATTTTTCATTTGTATTGTAGAATACCTCTACAATATTGCAATTGGAGGATTTAGATTTATATAACTACTCGTTGTATTTTATTTTTGTCAAGAACTTATTGTATGCTCCTACTTGTATTAAACAAAATATCAACCAAAAGTCTCTTAGCTTTGTTTTCCTAATTTATGATAGACTTTTACCTAGTTTTCAGTTTACATGTAGTAACTCCATAGTAGTTAATTAAACCAAACGATAGATATTTTGCTTTTCATACACATTATGAATCACACAAAATGATGGCTAAAAAAATGCGATCTACACACCATTTGAGTATGTTTTTTTCCGTTTATAGACTTCAAGTATCTTTTTAAAAAGAATTGAAAATTTTTAGTAGATGGTATATGGTATTTATTATTGATATATGTAGCGTGAATGCTGGAAACAAGGAAAACTACGTAGCTGCGACGACATTATAAAGTTTCTAGTTTTAAATGAACTAGGCTGACAAATGTTATAATTTTCCAATTGATTTGACATTGAACCAACCAACTACGTAAGAAACAACGACTACATATTAGATACAAATACATAATCTTCTTATTCACATTACAAAAATAAATGTATATATTTTTATTTATATATATATATATAAATGTTTTAGATTACAAAAAAATAAAATATATATATATATAAAGTTATAAAAAACACAGAAAGTGGGAAAGCAGCTTGTTAATTCTTAATAAACGGATTTGTTTGCAATATAATCTGAACAACAATAATAAAAATTCGATGAAATTACGACTTTTTTTCCATTGAGAAAATTACATTTGAAGATAGAAACAAATAAATAAAAAATGCCTGGCTTTCCCATGTACGCCGACGACTCATGATAACTTTATTTTTCCGGCGAAACACCAAAGTAGCCTCTAAAGCATCTCCTCAAATATATGCGATTGTGTACGTACATGTAAGTGCTCTTTCATGTCTTCTCTTCGTCTTCATCATCTTCTTGATCGAATTGTTTTCTGCGTCTTCTTTGAGAGAAATTAAAGAGAGAGAAAGAGAGGAGAGGAACTTTAAAACTCTTGTCCCCGTTTGGAGTTTGTTTTATATGTATATACAATATGCACACGCATGTTCACTAAATAGAATTAGGTGTATTTTATATGTTAATAATGTTTCTTATGTTGATATATATTTAATTAAAACATTGACAGAAAACAAGAAGTTTGACTTACGTGTTCGAGCATCAGTGTGAACTTCTAGACAAAACTTGCGTTCTTGCAAATTTTAGTTTTTCTTTAATTAGGTGTCAATTTTGGTAAAAAAATTGATGGTGAGTTTTGTCCAAAAAAAAAAAAAAAAAAATTGATGGTGATCAGTTACTAAATTGACTCAAAATTTTATATCAATTACTAATATATATGTACATATCTAAGTTCTAACCCAATAAAAACAAGTAAAGAGAGTATTGGATGGTGCTGATTGGAAAGAGCATATGCATCTTATAACGGTTGTTAGAAAACAAGATAGATACACACAAAAAAAAAAAAAAAAAAAAAAAAAAAGATAGGTACACACGTATTTACGTTTTTAATCAAGGGGTATTGACTAAGATGTTCACGAGTGACGACCAAATGAAACGAATTTTATTATTAGAGGCAGAATAAAATTATAATTAGAACTCAATGTTTCAAATATTGAAGATCTAAAAGAGTTTATTAGAAAAAAGCAATACTACAAATGTTTTACTTTTCTTTCTTTTGTTCCTAATAATTCTTTGCTCTATTGTTCATTGGCTTTTAATTAACGAAGACATAGTTACCTAACAAGGAAGAAAAGAGTTATAGCTCCTCCACTTCCCATTCGTTCTTTAAATTCGTTTTATTAATTGTCGTTTTTTCTTATATTTTAAATTAAGAGACCTCCAAGCAATCTATAGTTACAGAACGTAACAGAAATGTTAATACAGTTATATTCAACCACATATTGTCCTATGCCTGTAAAGTTGGCTTAAGTTGGTAAAGGAAACTTATGAGATCCTCACTGGCTTGGCTACACGAAAATTCACAAATCAAAGAATAGTTCATAGTTAATTAATGGGTCCTCTATGTTACATAAAGCTCTTCATCTCCTTCTCTACATTGTCGACGTGTACATATTATTGTGACAGTGTTTTAGCTTTGTGTTTCATCTTTGAAGAGAACCAAAAACACATTTGTTCTCCAAGGTATAAAATCAATCTAAGGGCTTGTTCTTAACCAAAAATTTCCCTCTCTCTATTTTTTTGTGAAAGTCACTTCAGAAATGATCATGGATTATTCTTTCTTGTGTGTTTCTTTGGTTTGATTGGTAACTTCTAGGACACCCAATTTCAGAAAGAAGAAAAACTATGGCAATAGTTAGAGCTCATGTTTCTTTAGGTGTTACTCTGTTTCTTCTTTTAGCACCATGAAAATGTATAGATAGAAGCAAATGTTAATCCGGTCCGACCTATCAATGTGATAGTGTCTACGTCCGGAGCCGGTTCAGTCCAATCAATATATTGATCAGAAACGTAGAGTTACAACTCAAATGTTAAACTGCAACTTAAGCTATACCTCTCTCAAGGTTCAACAACTCACACTCGGAGAAGAAAACAAGAATAGAGTATTATACTTACCTAAAGGCTCAGGCCGATCAGAGGCTTTGCTTTACTCTTCATTTTTTCCCAAAACGCAGCGTTTTGCAAAGAGCAAAACCAGCTCCAATCCTGACGTAACAAACATATTTCATTCTCGGTTTAGAAGCCAAACGAACCTCCAAGCTGAAATTGTATCATCAAGCTACATCAACATTCTCCACCTTAATTCATGTTTCATGTCTTGATGTTATTTGATGCAAATAAATAAAGTGTGTGATTGTATCATGCTTCTTTTATATTTGATGTTATTTGGGGACTGATTATGTTAATGTTAAAATTAATTGGTTTATGTTACAAGGCTAGGTTCTTTTCAATAATGTATTTCCATTTCTGATTCTCTATATATGCAAGAAATATAATGTTGTGTGTGTGAATCATACAACTTTATAATATGTTTCTTCTCATTACACAAAACTGAAATTTTTATTCAGTTCCTCAGATAGTAATGATCAAGAAGGCCTATAGCACAAATAAGAACAAGAAGCACAATTAATTTGTGTCTACATGAGTTTCAGTTGCTATGAGTTAACAGATTCCACCTGCAAAGTCAAATCCTTTACTCCTGCATCTTCTAACAAACGTGAGACTTGTAACTTAGTATCCATCTTGTCTGAATCCGCTGATACAAGGAGATGGAGAGTAGCCACAACGTCTGAGTTGGTGAAACTCCATACATGCAGCCTCTGGATACTGCAAACACCTTTAGTCTTAAGTATGTTTCTCATAGCTTCTCTCAGGTCGTGCCTGTGAGCCCGAGGGACTCTTTGCAGTAGAATCTCAGCAGAGTTTCGGAGCAATGGAATGACTGAAGCGATAATGAGGATGGAGATGAAGATTGAGCTGGCTGGATCAGCGACTAACCAGCCCTTGTATTTGATCAAGAGTGTCGATATCACAACTCCAACACTCCCCATTGTGTCTGCTAAAACATGAAGAAAGATTCCTTCCATGTTATGGTCAATGTGACGATGCTCCTTCTTTTCGCTTTTTTCAGGTTTGAGATCAGAATGATGCTCATGGTCGTGATCATGGTTGTGGTTGCACCCCTCATGTTTATGGCTATGGGAATGATGATGATGGTCATGCTCATGATGTTCCACATGTTTATGGCTATCGGAATGCTGATGATGATGGTCGTGCTCATGATGCTCCTCATGCTCATGGCTATGGGATTGGTGTGAATGAGAATGTGAGCAACCAGATCCACCATGAGCATGATGATGTTCCTCATGAAAAAAGATTAACCCGACAACATTCACGAGAAGCCCTCCAACCGAAACAACCAAAAGACTATTAGTAGAAATCTCCTGAGGATCCAAGATTCTCTCAATCGACTCAAGCACAATCAAAGCTCCAACAAGAACAAGGAACACCGCGTTAACATAACCAGAAAGCACTTCAAATCTACCTCGGCCATAGTTGTACTGATGGTTTGCAGGAAGACGGGAAATATAAGACGCATATAGCCCAATTGCCAAAGCAGCACAATCAAACAACATATGACAAGCATCTGAGATCAATCCAAGACTATTACTCATAAACCCAGCCACAAACTCAACAACCATATACGCTGTATTGATCAAAAGAAACAACGCAATCTTCCTCGATTTCTTCTCGCTCAAAATGTGACGTATAGGCTTCATAAACATAGTGGAAAACGACTCAGGCGATTCCATCCCAATCTCTTGATAACCTGAATCCACAGAGTCCAACTCTCTAACAGCAACATAAAGCAACAAACCACATAACAACAATCCCCAAAGAGATAGCTCAGGAAAATAGAAGAGCTCCAATACAATAGTGCATAGAAACGTAACAAGAAACTCCCTCTCCGAGTCCTTCTTCTTCGAGCTCGAAAACTTATCATCATTATAATTCTCACTCAACAATACTCCAAAGACAACAGTGTTAGCTAAAGGCCAACCTAAAGTCCCAATAGAGACACCATCTTCACCAATTCCAGAGAACAAGAAACTCCAAATAGCAAGTGGGAACAACAACACAGTGGTTAGAAACAAAGACAGTAACCGAACTCGTTTCTGATCTAACTGTTTGATCTCAACCCAATTCATAGAAACTTTCTCATAACAACCCAAGAACCCAGATAGAAATGGAAGCAACAAAGGCCAAATTCTCAAGCAATTCTCTTTAGGGTAAATCCAAAAACCCCAACTTTCAACAGATGATGAAAATGGGAAACAATCAACACGATCCCAACTGATTGATAACAACAACAACCCAGCAAACAAAACACAAAACCCACGAACCTTAGATGATCCAATTCCATTATTATCACGAGACAAGACTCTAGCTGAGACTGTACCGGAGAGTTCAGCTAAGATCATAGCAGCAGCACCACAATACCGAAGAGCTTGGAAACGAAGAAGGAAGACTAAAGCAAGAAGGAAAGATTTAGCGAGTAAGAGTTTCAATTGCGATGAAGAAAGAGATGAAATTGAGAAAAAGGAACGATTTTGATGACGGAGAAGAAAAGGGTCTTTCTTTGAAGGTGAGATGAAAGAGAAAGAAAGAGAGAAGAGAAAAGAGAGAAGAGAGACGAGGAAAGAGAAAGGGAAAAGAGAGAAAGAAGGTGAAGAACGAAGGAAAGGTAAGAGAGAGTAAAGAGATCTAAGAGAGAAGAGGATGAGGAAGAGAAATGAAAGTGATGATTTTGTGTTGATGTTTCCATTGATTGATCTGAATGAGGAAGAAGAAGAGAGACGGGTTTTGGAAGGGGTTGGAGTTGGAGTGTAAGGGAAAGATGGATAAGTTCTTCCGATTGTTGGTTGTGGTACTGAAAGACGATTAGGTCGATGTTGTTGATGATGATGGTGATGATGATGATCCGCCATTGTTGATGAGGAAGCTTTTGAGTCTTCCCGATGAGTCGCCGGAGGAAATTTTCCTCTGCTTTTTGTGATTTTGTGGGTTTAGTTTACCCGAGAGTTTAATTCAGGAAATCCAAAATCTGTTTGGTTTAACCGAATTAAACCGGTAACAAGTAGGAATAATAAATAAAAAATCATAAATCAAAATTCGATTTTGGATTGGGATTACTAAAACTGGGCCAAAATTTGATTTTTTATTTTATTTTGGGCCGTATTTCGGAACTTGATGGAATTTTCTCCCACAATCTAAGTTGATTAACAGATGTAATTGCAAAGAATTAAAAATATCTCAATGTTTTATTTTACTCTTACTAGAATACTGTAATTATGAAACAACGGAATAATTTTACTACGAGAATTTTACTCTTACCTCACGTGTGAACGTCACGTGTGAAGTGATCTTGGTCTAGTGGCAAGTCCACAGAAGACAGACACCATCACACCAGGGAGTGTTATTGGTTTGTGATTTAAATAGTGTTTTGATGATTTTAATAAAATCATAGAAAGTGAATAAGTGAATGATTTAGAAGAATTATTAGAGAGTTTTCTATAGTCTTGTTGATTAGTTTTTCTATAATCTTGTAGAGTCTTTCAAACAACTGCAGTATTTTAACATACTTTCCATGACTTTATTTTGTAAAGAAAAGTGTTTAAAATCATAAACCAATAACACAATAATTGAATTCATTAACAATCATAGATTGTCATAGATTGTTTTGTTTTAATTGAATAACACAAAACTTTTAATGACTTTATAAAACTCTTAATCCAATAACACAATATTCATTAAGATTTTAAATGACTTTTTACAAATCACAAACTAATAACACCAAACTTTAAGAGAGTTTAACAAAATCTTGATTGAATAACAACAGATTCTACACAACAATTAAAGTCATTAAAACTCTATTTAAATCACAAACCAATAACACCCCCTTATTCTATGATTTTATTAAAATCATCAAAACTCTATTTAAATCATAAACCAATAACACCCCCTAAGTTGATTAACAGATGTAATTGCAAAGAATTAAAAATATCTCAATGTTTTCTTTTACTCTTACTAGAATAATTATGAAACAACGGAATAATTTTACTACGAGAATTTTGCTCTTACGTCACATGAATAATGAAGGGTAATAATGTTTAGTAAATCTATTATTAATAAAATATTATCTTAATTATTCGATTAGATGAGAAGAGATAAAACAAATTAACATGAGGAAGAAGTGGATCGGGAAAACATACATACTCACACCCTTTCTTGCACGCATCGCCAGGACCTTCATCTTTCAAATTCTGCGGTAAAGCTTCATGATGCAGTACAATCTGATGAGTTTCTCCAGCTAATAAACGTTTTGTTTCTACATTTTGTGCTGATATGATAAATATCACTACAAAACCAAACAATTTTTTTTTGTTATAAACATAAAATTTGCATGCAAAGAGTTTGTTTATTTGTTTTGTTCATATATATGATAAAATATAAAATTTATCAAATGTAACAGTTAGGAAGACAGTGAAAGTAAACTTCATTGATATTTTCTCTATTGTTTTATTGGTTGAGAATACGATAACAAAAGATATTGAAGAATGAAGATGATGGTACACGAAGTTTATGTAGATATTGTGGCACCAATTTATAGAAAAGAAAAGGTGTTTTAATCTTTTTTTCAATCTATTTTATTAGATTTTCTCAAGATTGTATGCATAATTTATTAAATTTTCTCAAATTTTTATGCATATTTATATTAATTTAGTAGTTTATGAATATTTAAATTATGTATTATTTTTTCCTATTGGTTCAATTATTATAATTAAGAAAATATTTCTTATTTTTTAATTTTTGTGATTTTAGCCAAAATATCATACTCCCTCTGTATTTGATAAGTTGTCGTTTTAACTGTATTTGGACAAATTAAGAAAATGAGTATAATTACTACGTTAACCTCATGAAAAACAACTATTTAATTGAGACTGGATAATTGTGATTATTTAATTGAGGGTAATTTAGGAAATCTTATGCAAAAAGGTGTATTATTACATTAAAATGACAACTAATTAACACAAAAAAAAGTCTAGAACGACAAGTTATCAAATACGGAGGGAATATAATTTAGAACATGAAGTATTTGTTAAGATAATTTTGACAATATTAGAAATAGCTAAACAAATCCACCAAAATATATACAAATCCAATTAATATTTTTTTCTCAAAATGTTTAGGTAAAAAAAAAAACCACTAAGAATTGCCAAAATATTTTTTTCTTATAATACTCTGGTCGAATATTACTTTAGTCTAAAATATCTTGGTAAAAAATCCACTACGAATTGCTAGACTACATTTTTCTTAAACTGTTTTTTAGTCTCATTAAATAACTTTTTTTCTTAAATTGATAAAAAATTATTTGTTTTCTCAAAATATATTAGTCAAAACAATCAACCAAGAATTAGTAAAATAATTTCTTTTATCAAAATATCTTGCTCCCAATTAAAAAAAAAAAATCGTTTTGTTAACTCTTGAGAGTTACGATTTAGGAACCTAGCAAAATTCCAGCTTACGCTTCTGGTTTTGCACATTTTCGAATACAAAACCAAAGATTAGTAAACCGACATTATATAAGTTTCACTAATTTGCAGTTCTACAAAAATATCTGAAGTTCATCATACATACGAGGGCAAAAAAGCTTGCAAAAATACATATAGATTTGCCTCTGGTCAGATTATCAATCACCACCGACGACTTGACGTTTCCACGAGTCTTCTCCACAATCAGTTCATCAACTCCCCATTCCTCGAAACTGATTTAGAATCATAAGCAAGTCACAAGATAAGAACAGACCAAAGTGAGTAAAGAGAAAATATAACCTTAACATTCTGAATTTTTTTGATATGACTAATGAATGCAGTCTCTTTTGTTGAGTCCCGCTGTTTCGAGGATATTCACGGTGGGGTTTTGTGTTTGTGACTGGTTCTTGGTTGATGACACCTCAGCTTGCAAGGAGCGGCGTGATGGAGAAATACACCAATATGAAGCTTTGTTTGTCGTTGATTTTGCTAAGCAGAAGTTATTTAATTTGTTGGGGATATTAACAAAGTGTTATTATTTATTTATTTATTTTTTTGTATGAATGTAAAATTTATTCAAACAAAAAAAAAAGTCTTGTTTACAATATATGCAGCCTTGTTAACAAAGTGTTATTTAGGCTCAAGTTAACTCTGCTTAGCCTTCCATCAGTGTTCACAATCGAGAAGAGGGCCATTTTTTACTTCTACAATTTTCAAAGTGTTATTTCCAATCTATATCATCGATTACTGGTGATTTGTACCTCATCATTAACGAATGTTAGTCTACCGTTACGATTGTCAGTGACACATGTGTCGAGTGTCAAGCAAAACAAAGCTAACTCACATGACACTTGTGTTGAATGTCAAGCAAATCAAAGTGTAAAACCATATATTTGAACCTTCGACCTATTCCTATTTTAACGTACTCAATACCATCGAACAACATATATTTTTATAAAATTTTACAATGTTTACAATGTTTATACTTATATACACATTCAAAGCATTATTCAAAGCATATTCACTTGTAGTTATTTGTAGTATCGGTTGTTTCTCTTAAAAATAAGACTAAGTTACAAAAATCATTACATTAATTTTAGAGAATCGCCCATATATTTTTTGTGAGATGATGTATAAAAGTTATTTCTAACAAATATTATTTATTTTCAAAGTCTCACTGAAACCAAAAATATTTTTAAATTCAACAAAACCCAATAATTTTAAAATATCTTATATTTATAAATATACTGTTTCTAGATTTTTTTTTTTTCGACAAAACAAATTTTATATTGAATTAATGATATCAGAGTACAATTGTTGGTCCAACCACAGAGGTGGGGACGAAGAAGAAGAATAGAAATCTGTATTTTGACAACCAAATTTGGCCAAATAGTGAGCAACATTGTTACAAGATCGCCTATTAAATAAAAAACGGATCGAAGAGAACTTTGCAGCCCAATAATGAATGTCCAAAACCAAACTTGCTATTGTCGTGTCCGTAGAGAAGCCATTCACCACTTTAATAAGTATCTCACAATCTCCTTCAAACAGAACAGTGGTAAATCCCCGAATCCACACCTGTTGTAAAGCCACAAGTAAAGCTTTTGCTTCAGCTTCTAGAGGTGTAGTAGTGACATATAAATTAGAAGCACCCCAACATTTTGGTGAACCTTGGTCATCTCGTAGCACCCACCCACCCGTGACCTGATTTGTAATGGAATTAAACCCAGCATCAAAATTACATTTTAAAAAAGGAGAACAGGGACGTGACCAAACAGGAAACAGAGACCTGGAGGGTAGTTGTGGCCGGGAAGAAGTACTTATGGCCAACCACTCTTGCGCCTTAGCTTTAAGGATTATCTTCGTTAATAAAAATATTATATTTGATTCTAGATATTTATGAGAGTTTTCTCTGGTCAACTCTCAAAGATAGTGGTTAAAAATAAACGAAAAATGTGTAGTAACTTTATTATTAATAAAAATATTATATTGATTATTCGATTAGATGAGAGCTAGGAGATAAAAAATTTAGCATGTACAACGACACAAAAACGATCCAAGTGCTGGATCGAAAAGACATTCATAACACCCTTTCTTGCACTCATCGCGAGGACCTCGTGCTGTCGCAATCGGCGCTAAAGCTTCATCGTGCAGCACAATCTGATGAGTTTCTTCAGGTAATAAACGTTTTGTTTCAACATTTTGTGCTGATATGATACATATCACTACAAAACCAAACACATTTTTTGTTAGAAACATAAAGTTTGCATGTAAAGAATTTATCAATTTAATTTGTTCATATATATGATAAAATATGAAATTTACCAAATGTAACAGTTAAGAAGACAACGAAAGCAAACTTCATCGATATTTTTTCTATTATTTTATTGGTTGAGAATGTGATAAAAAAAAAGATGTTGAAGATGATGATATTTGAAGTTTATTTAGCTATTGTGATTTGTGACACCATATTTATAGCTAAACAAATCCACCAAGATATATACAAATCATGTTTTGATTAAAAAATCTACTAAGAATTGCCAAAATATTTTGGTCAAAAAGTCCACTAAGAATTACCAAAATAATATTTTCTTAAAATATTTTGGTGAAATATTACTTTAATCTAAAATATCTTGGTCAAATTCCACTAAGAATTTCGGAGCTTCCAACCACATGTGCTGTCAACTGCCACGGACAACTCCAGTCTTTGCAGACCATTTCCAGTCTGCTGGGTGATGATCGAAGTTGCTTATAACAATAGCAATGTTTGATTGCATGGAAACTCAATGTCAATTGCAAGGTTTTCCTGTTTATGAAGCAACTTCCAACGTACAACTTCTCACCTGTGTGGCTAATTTCGACTTCTGTCGCATCAGCTCTGACATTGGCTAAATCATCGAACATTGGAGGAGCATCATTATCTAGTATATTTACCTCAGCACTTAACATTGCAGGGAAAGAATTGTAGACAGCATAAGATTCTTCCAATGTGACTACACCGTACGTAGAGTCGTCCAAAATATCTTCTGTAGCTCCTCCTGAAATATTTTCCACGACATTCACGTAATCACTATCATCCCCTTCAGCATCCCCCTCAGAATCCCCTTCAGCATCCCCTTCAGCATCCTCTTCTGTATCGGTGTACGGCGAGTCGTTCACATCTTTGTCTTTTTCTGGTACACAGTTATCGGTGTACGTACATATGGTAGATGGTTGTATATCCGAAATTTTATTTACAGCAGAGGTGTTTAACCCACCACGTACACGGAAATCCGTGGACGTACATGTTTGTAAAAGTTGACTGAATTCCCCTCTTGGAAGAAGAGTCGGTTGCACGTCACCATGATCACGGTCATGGCCTATCCCATATTCACTGACTATGAAATCAGTCCACTTATTGTAATCATAATCCTCGTCGTCTCCGTCACTACCGTCTACCGTCAGTTCCATGCAACTCGAATCGTTTGATCTATCGGTGTAATCATTGTCAACGATTTCATCGTCCTCGACATCCTCAGCATCCTCCTGTTCATCGACATCATCCCCTTCTTCCTCAACCGAGTTTTCTTCCTCATCCACCATTTCTTGGTCATCTTCGTCCACGTTCTCCCTAGCTACTTCAACCGATGCATGAGTAACGATTGGAGAAAATGACACAAACATGTTGACGCTAGGATCACCACTACGGATACAAAAAAATGTGTCAAAGCTCACTTGATTGTCAATGACTACTGGAGGGCGTTTACGTTCAATCATCATAGACATCTTTCCAAGCATCCAATAACTAATGTTTGGAATAAACTCCGTAGCCTTTAAGCTGAACACCTCACATAACGTACACGTAAGTTCTGTGTACGTCATAGTTTCTTTAATACGTACACACCTACCAAACTTTCCTTTCTCAGCAACAAATTCCCATTCTTCTTTCTCTTTGCACAACCACTCTCCAACATAAATACATGTATCTCCATTACATACCTGCATCATAAATTCAGATATCTTCATACATCAAGCTGTTCTGGAGATGACGAAAGCGGTGGGAAGGGAAGGGCTCGTTGCGGCTTAAGCGGTGGGAACATAACAGCTTGGAGAGCTCTCTCTGGAGGAACGCCCAACGAGGTCAAGCGGCGGATTTGGCTGGTGAAGGTATGAGCTTTGATAGCAACACGGGATTATAGCATCTTGAGTTTATACATATTCATAAAACGGCGGCGTTGCTTGAAGCCGCAGCTGTTACAGGAGCTATAATGGGAGGTGGTTCTGATGAAGATATAGAGAGGCTTCAGAGTTATGCGAGATGTATTGGGTTAATGTTTCAGGTTGTGGACGATGTGCATGATGTGACGAAGTCGTCAGAAGAGTTGGGGAAAACTGCAGGTAAAGATTTGATCGCCGGAAAGCTGACGTATCCAAGACTGATGAGAGTGGAGAAGTCGAGAGAATATGCTGAGAAGTTGAACAGAGAAGCGCGGGAACATCTTCAAGGGTTTGCTTTAGACAAGAATTGGAGAGAGATCAAGAAGAAGGCGATGAAAGTGTAAACAAGAGCTTCCCGAGTATCCATACTTGGCTATTGGTTTGATTTTTTTAAAATTTGGAATGCTGATACCATATTTATAGTGGAAGAGTTTAGGGTTTAATCTTGAATGAATTTTACGTAAACACACAACCCTAACCAACTTAGCAGTCGTTGTATGTTGTAATATATTAATGAGACCCAATATTAATTCATCGATAACAGCGTCGAGTCACGTTGTGGGATCCCTTTGGAAAGTTGACTGCTTACGTAGCCTTGTACGATATCGTTTATTCTATACTCCCTCTGTTTCAAAATGTAGGATGTTTTAGAAATTTCACACATATTAAGATATTATTTAAAATTACATTTCTAACCTTATTTAATATTTATTACTTCTTTTTATTAACAAAAAAAAAAAATTCTGCTTACTAAAACACGAAGGCAAAAGGACATTACAACTTTATATTTATTGTGCATATTTTCCCATGATTGAGGATCCCTATTTTCCACATAATTTAGTCTCGTCAACGATTACAATAATTGACAATAAAATTGTTTTATGTGTAAACAGAGGGAGGGAATATTCACGTATATAATGTGAATTTTTAAAAACAAATTTAGCTTTGGAGCCAAATTTTTAAGTATCTATTCAAATTTTGGTTAGAATCGTTTACATGAAACTGTTGAACATCTTCTGCCATGTCTATTTCTTCCTTCATCTCTTTGTTGAAAAGTTATTTAATTTTAAAGAAGAAAACGCAGAAGAATTTGGAAAGGTACTTAAGAAAGAAATTATTTTTTGTTGAAGTATAAAAGCATAAAAAGAAGAAGATGAAAAATGCATGTAAAAAAAGATACGTATGATCATATATATGGTCGATAATAGTAATAATGTTCACGTAAAACAAAGCAGTCAAATCACTACAACAGAAACGCTAAGTTACGTCATTTTTTTAACGACAATCTGTGAACCGACGTTAATTACAAAATAAGGAAGCGAATTAACGTCGGTTAGTAAACTGACTCAAGTTAAAGTCATTTTTTTACGGCAAAGTTATATCAATTTATTGTTTTTAATATCTTAAGATTTATACGACGCCGTTTTACAAAACTGTAAAATCCTCACTCATCTGTTTTCTTCGATTCAATTATTCATCACTCTGAAAATCGAAATCGAAATTCGAAAGAGAAAATCAATTCTCATTTCTTCTTCAGATAGATCTACTTGGTTCTCACATGGATCATCTCAGTCTCATTCTCGCTCGAAGAAACCCTAACTCTTGTGGACGTAAGTTTCTCATCTTCTCAGCTCGATCATCTCACTTTTGATTTCTTCGTTATTCTTCTTATCGATGATTTCTTCGTTATGTTATATATGTTCTTGATGGATCTTTTTTTTTCCTTACTTGATCATCGATTGAATTGGATATATATATATATTGACAATTTTCTTTGCTTTTGATATTTTGCGACAGGAAACAGATTCGCGGGTTTATAAATTCGTTTGGTTTGAGTTTCTTTTGGGCATTCTTTGGATGGTTCTATTCAGGTGGTGATGGATGCGGATTCTCTCAGTTCCCTACATTTGGATTATAAGCTTGGAAAAAATTGTGAGTTTTCTCTGTTTTTATACAAGCTTTCGATATTTTTCATCCGCTTAAGTTTAAGCACGTTTGATTGAAGAAACTTTCTCTCTTTTGGAAGATACAAATTCTTCTTTGACTTCAGTATGACATATGTTGGAGCTGGGATGATTTGTTCTCATTTGGTGAATCTATAGTTGCTATTCGGTGCGATCGTCTTGTGGGGAATAATGTGGCCTCTCATTGCCCGGCTTAAAGGCGATGGTTCCCTGCAACATTGCCAGAGAGTAGCATGAAGAGCTTAAATGGCCATAAGGTCTGATTTCATACTAGTTATCTATATACTGTAGTGTATATAGGAAGAATTGCAAATTGTTGATACTCTTTTTTTTTTTAAGACAGTTGTGTTTTATGTAAAACCTTATTATATTTAATTAATCATAATTCATTAAAGTTAATCGTCTGTTGTCTATGTCAGTGAGCTAAAACTAAAACTAGAACTAATATTAGATTTAAAATTTTTAATTAAAAAAATTATAGAAAAAAAGTTTGCATTTAGCGTCGGTTGATTAAGTGACTCATAATTTTATTGTTTGAGTCGGTTTTTAACCGACATTAAAAACCATTAAAACTGACGTAAAAGTTTAGACGCCAAATTTAACGTCGGTTGTTAAACTGATGTTAAAACAACTAGCGTCAGAGGTTAAGACGTCGGTTATTAAACTGATGTAATATTTTTTGAGTCGGTGTATGACCGACGTTAACCTTAGATATAACTGACGTTAACAAGCGTTAATGTTGTAGTGAATACTTCATGTTAACAATTCTTCATCTTCCAAAATTATTTTATTCTACTTATTAATGTTAATTAACTCATCACAAATAGAAATAAAATAAAAATAAATGAGGGTATAAAAAGAAAAATTGGTGTAAACATGCATTGAAAATAGAGAACATCTTATATTTTGAAACAAAAAAATTTTCTAAAACATCCTACATTTTGAAACAGAGGGAGTATATCTTTTTGTTAACTATCACGTGTTTATACGAAAAAAGAATGAATCAGAATTCTCATTTATTAACTCCCACTCTCTCCCACGGCTTTAGACCATCTCCAATGGTTTTCTCTATTTTTATCTCTAAAATAGTGGAACTCTATAATAGAGGTGAGTTTTACTCCAACCCACTCTATTTTCACCTCTAAAATAGAGATCTCTATTTTTTCCTCTATAAAATAGAGGAACTCTATTTTTTCCTCTATAAATAGAGGCAAATATAGAGATGGGTTGGAGATGCCCTTACTGAAATAAAGAAGCATTCTAAACAAATTAAATGTTTACATTTGCGTCTACTAACTACTTAGCATTTTTTTTTTACCAATACTACTTAGCATGTGAGTACATTTATGAAAACATTAATTTTTCTTGTTTCCTATCAAACATCACCTACAAATTTAGAATAATTGCACTTAAACGTGGCACTTAAAATTTAACAAAAAGATTTTACAAGATTTAGTCCATGTTAATTAATTGTTAGTATCGATAATAATTGCACTCAAACGTGGCATTAAGAAATAACAAACAAATTTCACCTATTTTTTGACGTTGGAAATATTATTTTTGATATTTTGATAAGTTGGTGTCTTGTAAAGATTATTAAGTTGGTACGATCATACGAAAAATATCTAATTTTTACGCATGTTACTCAAAATGACTGCAGGTTTTATAACTAAGATTTGTTCCATTTGTTAACAACGCAAAAAGGGATGAACGACCACAATACCTAATGGTCCTAATCACATTGGGTCAAGTCTTAAAAGTTAAAAGTATAATGCTGATAAACTACTAGTAGTTAATTAAGCCTTCCCCATAATATAAAAAAGAAAAGAAAAAAGCCTTCCCCATAATATATATACATATATATATGAAGTTTTCTTCTTAAAAACTAAAATCTTATATATTTTTATATAGTACTAGATTATGATCCGCGTATACGCGAGTTTAAAATTAAAATTTTATAACCCATGTAAGAAATAAATAAAAATTAGGATCCCCGTATACGGATTAATTTATAACTACAATTTTTAACACGTATAAAAAAAATTAGATATTTTGTAAAATATTTGTAAATTACTTAATTTATTTTTCTTATTTATTTATTAATTATTTTCATATATTTATAAATATATAGTTTTTTTATAATCAATCATGTTTCAAAATTTTATATTTTCATTCGGTGAAATCAATCTTTACGCATCAACCTCCTGAAAGTTGACAAACGAATTCGTACCTTATCAAAAGGTGTAGAACAATACTAAAATATGATATTTAGATCAAAACCTCTATTATCACATAATAGTCATATCAAACGTGTCTAAATTCTCGCATCCACAAATTAGTACACTAACCCTAAATAATCACATCAAAAGTTAAACATACTATACGTTAAAAAGAAATTCACCTCTTCATCCAGTGAAATAAATTACAGGGTATCCACCTACAAAACGTTAACAAAATAGTTCGACAACAATTATTGAAACATATAAACCAATACCAAAAGAATTAGAGATATTTATATCTACAATTTCCTCTTCTTTCTTATACTTATCAACTATGTTGTAATCTCTTATTTATCTTTCAAAACTGTATGGCTTACCAAGTCATAGCCTTGTACCTTTCTTTTTATGCATTTTAATTGAATACCAAAAAAAAAAAACATAAAATTTGCATGCAGAGATTTCTAATTTTATTCACATATGAAGTATAAATGTACCAAATGTAACAACTAAGAAGGCAACGAAAGCAGACTTCATTGATATCTTCTCCATTTTTTTTACTTGTTGAGAATTTGTTGTTGTTGTCAATCAACTTGTTGAGAATATTACTACAAAAATATTCTGAATATTGGTGTATGATGTGGTTTTATCTACTGTGAAACCGTTTTTATAGAAGGGAGAATTTTAGTAAGATATTTGCTATGATAACCTCAAAAATATTAGAAATAAGCAAAAAAAACCACAAAGTTAGATCAAATCTAAATCATTCCTTTTCTCAAAATATCTTGGTCAAAAGCTCCACTAAAATTTGCTAAAACATTTATTTTCTTTAAATAATTTGGTCAAATAATATGTTGAAATATCCTGGTAAGAAATTCCACCAAGATTTACTAATATACATTTTTTCTTACAGTATCTTGGTCCCAATAAATAATTTTCTTAAAATATCCTGGTCTAATAATAATTTTTTCTCAAAATATATCTTGGGCAAAACAAACCAGCAAAAACAATTTTTTTATTTGGAATTTTCTATAAGTCTACGTGGCAATCCAACATTTATGCTTAGTTTTTTTAGTTTTTATTTATTTAATTTTATTATCACATTTCTCAAACATATTTTCTTTAATTCTTATTGTCTTCAAACCACTTAAAACACACTTAAATTTTTTTTAATATCTAGAGTTACCAAATTTTAATATTTGAACTTCCCTTTTTATTACCAAATTAACTATTTCCTTTTTCCATATATTAAATGCTTAGATTATTTTTTAATATACATTAAATTATAATATAAATCATTAAATTTTATATGACCTAATAATTAACAAAGTCTGAACTATAAAAACATTAGTTTACTTTTAAAACATTCTATTTTTTTCTTTAAATTTTAAGAAATTAATTTTTTTCACAACAAAGATCAACATTTAATTCTAAATATATAATTCCAACCAAAGTAAAATGTCTTAGTAAATAAAATTAAAAAATTGAACATAACTTATCGATATACAAAAGATTTAAATAAATTAAATATCGTTTCTACATGACACTGTTCTTACCTAGTTATATGTAATGAATATGTTTACAGTACAAACGACGGAAGATCGAAAAGCAAGTTCACAAATTATGACTACCTAACCTCAAAATTCAAAATCTCGGAAGACAAAGGCCGATAACACTAGTTACAATTACAACAACCAAAAACACGCTAAAATGAGATTAAAATAAATACAACACACAAACTTCAATCGTAAAGTGTATAATACTATAATGTTAATCTTTCTTCTCGATTTCTGAAAACAACATTCTTGAACTTAGAAATCTGCTCCACGACTTCTATTTTCAATTATAAATTATTTTCCCTCTTGAGTGATATCAGTGTTGTCGGGAAAAAAAAATTAAAAAAGAAACGTTTGGTTCACTTCGGTCACCATTTCATGTAATGGTTCAATTCAAACCGAGTCAAGAACCTCCAAAATTCCAGCTTATGGCTTCTGGTTTTGCAAATATTGTTCGGACTTCGGAATATAAAACTTAAAGACTAAACCGGCATTGTACATAAGTTTCACTAATTTGCATTCTACTACAATATCAAATATTTATCATTCATATAAGAGCAAAGAGGTTGCAAAAATGCATATAATTCGTCTCTGGTCAGATTATTAATCACCACCGACTTGACGTAGTCTTCCATAGTCAGTTCATATGAGAGCAAAAAGCTTGCAAAATACATATAGATTTGCCTCTGGTCAGATTATCAATCACCACCGACTTGACGTTTCCACGAGTCTTCCACAATCAGTTCATCAACTCCCCATTCCTCGAAACTGATTCAGAATCATAAGCAAGTCACAAGAAAAGAACAGACCAAAGCGAGTAAAGAGAAGAATATAAGCTTAACATTTGATATGACTAATGAATGCAGTCTCACCTCCCATCAGGTAGATAGCGTCTAATAGTGAATGGTATCTTCCTTTGTCTAAGCTCTTTCATCGCAATCTTTAAGCCAAATCACAAATTAGCTCAAATGTTCATACGTATCTAAGTTTACTAACGAGTAGAACATGTCAAGAAGAAGGTAGCACCTCAAGTGGATCAGTCTCACCCTCCAGCTCGACCATGACAGGAGCATTCATGCTGCATCAGCCAGAAAAAACAACATAAATAACCAAACTTTTCCAGCCAACTTAACGGTAACATTGAATACAACAAAGATTGTTCTCAGTAGAGTTAAGTATCCTCATTGAGTTTTACAAAACAATAATGTAAATATATAAGATGGGGATATATATACTTAAAAGGGATCAGAACCAGACCTAATCTGCAAAGCACGAGTGCCAAGGATACGAGCACGTTCATACTTGGTCATAAACTTGGACGTTTTACGCGGACGTTGTACAGGTTCTGTTTCAACCTTATCTTCTGTTTCCATAGGCTCTCCATTAATATCATCGTTCTCCTTGACATCAGCATCTTCCTCTACTCCTTCCTAACTCACACAAACTCTAATCAGAAACAGAACATTGTAATAGGCAATACCAATGTCTCTTTCTACAAAGACGAAAATTTCGCTTACTTCTATCTCAGGCTCTACTGGCTCATCCTCATATCTGCAATTGAATCACCACATTACATTCAACAATTTGAACCACCAATGAAAAAAGATTCAAATAAAGTCCCAAAAAAATCTCTCTCTCAATCAATCGACCATTTTCTACCTATAATTCGTTTAGAATCAATACTATGATCCCAAAACAAACAAATTTTTGTCAATCGAAGCAACCTCATGGATAAATTTTCAATGTAGATAATAGTTAATCCAATTAGTCTCAATCGTTTACGATTGTTCGAGAAGAAGCTAGAATCCATTGAAATCGAGCACCAAATGATACAGACATTCGAAACAGAGAGGGAGAGAATACCCCAAGTCATCGACTTCGTTGTAATCTTCGTCAGCCATTAAAGTCGATTTGAGAAATCGCTCGATAAACCCTAACAATCGTTTTACAAAGTAGCGAACGACGGGAACGCGTGAAAATTTACGAATAATGATGAAACTTTTCTATTTCCGGTTTACTTATTCGGCTTGATGAACCGATTTTTTTGGACCGTTTTTATTTTAAGCCCAAATAAGCCCACATAAGAAAAAAAGAAACAGAGTCCCAAACGAAAATCAATATACAGTTTTACTAGTGAGCAATGCATTTATCTGCTTTAGCAATGCAGAACTAGCACGAACCCCTTTACCAGGACTTATTTGGACTTCTATGCATAAGTTATGATTTGGCTACAACACCTAATCTTGTCTTCTCTCGACCAGGACTTCTATGCATAACTTATGATTTGGCTCGATAATACCTTCAACTATACAATTAAGTTGAACTTCTTTGATTCCTTGTTGTCTTAGTATAAAACCAAAGTACAATGAGAGTTTACAAATCTTCCATAGTTTCACTAACACAAAATCTTAATCCTGTGAACTCAATTCAAGTAAGACACAATGATCTGTTACTCTTTTTCTGTGTCATTAAAGAAAATATCTGAACAATAATCATCTTGATAATCACAAGATTATATCATCTTGAACACTAACATTCAAAGTTTTATTCTGGAGAACAATGCTTCCTATGACTGCAACTTCATCTTCAACAGTTACAGCCTCACCTGCAGAAACAGATGAATCAGAAGAAGAGAAAAACGAATAATTTGTTGAGCAAAAAGCTTTAAGGAAAACAATGAAGTTACCAAGAATGGTAATCCCAAGCCTCTCGTTGTAATCTCCGCTAGCTTGAACTCTTGACCATCTACCTATAGAAGATTTCCATCCGATGATTGAGTTTATAACAACAGCATTGTCCTGAATTTAACCAGATCAAAACATTAGATACAAATCTTTTGGATTTGTAACTAGAGGAAGATTGAAAAACCGGTTTAAATTACCTTTATTTCAACATCGTCTAAGATTATGCAGTTAATAAGCCTTACACCAGGTCCAACACGAACATTTGCTGAGATCGACACATTTGGACCAATCTAGTTCCAAGTAATTTACAAGGGTCACGTGCAAATTACCGGAGATGGTTAACTAGGCTTCATGAGATTAAAACAAAAATTTACCTTTGCGGTTGGATGTAGTTTTACAGATGGGTGAATATAAACATCACCAATTATCATCGGTTTCCTATTAGTACCATCTCCTGAAGCCAAAAGATGAGGCGATGTTTGGCGGAATTGGGAAAGATATAAAGCCGAGCAGTTCAAAGATTTCCTGTTTGAAAACAATTTGTTAGCACGAGGAGTTTGATCCAAGATTGTTTCAAACAATTAGTAAGACCAAAATAAACAATCCAAATTTACCCCGGAGTCTTAATCTGTTCCCAGAAATCCTTATTCTCATATGTGTATAGTTGCTTCTTTCCAGCAAGAGGTGACAATATATCTTGATCTAATCTCACAAAATCCGCAGGAACAGACCTTGTAGCGGATTGGTAGTTGCTAGCTGCCAAATTTAAAGTGATTATACAATGAATCATTTCATTGATGAAGTGACCAAAAGAATAATGTAAATGATGAAGCAGAACTCTAATTGATAATATTGTAAGTCTCAGAGAGAGGCTTATAATGAATACTCACATGTATCTCTTATTTGGCTATATACTCCTTCAATGGCATTGAAGATATCTGAGGTAAACACATAGACACCACAGTTAATCAAGTCACTGACCTGCATTGAGTAGATAACAAGGTAATTTTATAAGCTAAACAAATTTCAGAGCCAGTGAATGAAATAAGAAAACACGACAGTTTAACAGATAATTACGAAAGTCTCAGGCTTCTCTGTATAATGCAGGAGTTCTTTAGTATCAGGATCAGCTATCAATTCTCCAAATTGGCTGGCTGCTTCTGCAGAAACCTGCAGCATAATAAACAAAATTCATGAATCCTTGATCTTTGTGATATCTGTAACATCTAAGAAACCAATCAGGACAACAAACCTTGATTACTAGCATAGTTCCGATCCCACCATATCTTCGATGTGCGTCTACCAAAGATTGTGAAGTTACATCAAAGTAAGAAAAGGAAAACGATGTGACTGTTCAAAGTGATAGAAAAAAATTTAAAAGCAAGATTACCGAGTATGCCTTGAAGAGGGAAAGAACAGCAAACATCACAATTCAAGAGGAAAACATGTGACTGTTCAATATGACAGAAAAAGATTAGCAGATGAATCAAGATTCAAGAAAACAAATGGCGAGTGAAGGAGGAACTAAGATTTGGAATTTCTGTAGAAATCAAACCGGTTTTTCTTCCATGATTCTATCACGAAAGTAATAAAGAGCACCAGCCGAACCATGGGGCTTATCTTCTTTCAAGTATCTACATAAGAAGAAGACGGATGAGAATGTTTTACATTGGACACCAAAAACGGATATCACAAGTTCTACAAACTTACCGGACTGGAATTTTCAGCTCGTTAGATATCGAAGAGACATACAAGGCGAATTCTCTTTCCTCGTAAAATCCAATCAGAAAAATCTGAGCCAGATTTGATATCTGTCCATTTCAAATAAAAAAAAAATCTCATATGAGCAATCAACATTACACAAAGTTGAGAATTTTCCCAAGTTTAACAACAAACTTTGGACCAAAGTGTTTTTCCTCAAATTCCAGTAACAAAGAAAGAGTCCTAAATTAAAACAAACTCAGGTTAAACAAGATATGAGCAATCAACATTGCAAAGTTGAGAACTTTCCCAAGTTTCTATCTTTCTTGAGTAATTTTACAAGAAAAATTCAACTGACAATACAACAAAAGGGGACGCATTCATGTATCAGAAATATGAACTGATTGAAACTCTGATGTCTGAGCTTACAATCTAGTCAAGAGGCAATCACAATCCAAGATTCTTACCGGACCATCTAAATGTTTGAGAAAGAAAAAAAAAAAACAAACCCTTTAACCCTCTACTTAGGAGGCAATCACAATCCAAGATTATTCTAACTCTATGAACCCTCTAACTCGACCGTCTAAATGTTTGAGAAAAAAAAAACAAAACCTTTTTACAAGCAGAGATAGGATGATGAATCATCGGTTGACCAGCCAAAGGAATCAGTGGTTTCGGTGTATTGAAAGATAATGGGCGAAATCGAGTTCCTGAATCGATCCACATTAACCAAAATCAAAATTTTCAGATTTTGAAAAATCGAAAAGAATGGAAATCAAAAGAGAATGTTGTTTACCTTTGGTCGGACCACCGACCATGATCACGGCGACGACTTTCTCCTCCGACATGTCGATGATTCAAAAACCTAGATTCGTAAAACAAACACGATGATCTGATTTTGTATTAAAAAGGTGGTATCTTTTTAGTCGGATATTCCCACGTTTTTGAACTTTAAAATAGAGAGAAACAGAGAAAATGAGAATGGAGGAGCCTCCAAACAAAACAAAACAAAAAAACAGTGAAGTGATCTTGGTCTAGTGGCAAGTCCACAGAATATATACATCATCACACCAGAGATCTAGTCCCGGACCCTACAATTTGTATTTTTGTTTCTCTGTTTCGTGTAGTCTCATAAAAAAGTTTTTGAGACATTTTCGTCAGTCCAACACCACAACTGTTAACTTATCTAATAGTCAACATATATTTCATTACTCCACCTTTTAGTTATTTCATCAATTGATCCGAGTAGAGATAAAAAAAACTAGACATATGAAGAAGTTGTTTTGGGAAAAAAGCAAAAGAAGAAGAGAGAGGAGACAACAAGATTGAAAAGCAAAGTGTTCATTTAAGCACACGTAGAGCCTGCGTGTAATGTGCGAGTGCCCAAAGAGTAAAGATGTTTCTATAAGTTGGAAAATGGAGCTTCAGATTCACGTTTAACACTCCATCCATTTCCTGAAAAGAAAAAACAGAAATCTCTTCTTAGTAATTATATTAACTAAAAAGAAAATATATTTCTTTAGTTGAAATCAATATTAATTACCTCTTGTGGGAAATCTCCGTTATCCAACTGTAAATTGATCAAGACTTTAGCAGCACGATGAACTGGTCGGGGGTCTCTCTCCATCTGACCACACAAAACTAGACCCATAAGTGCTTGTCCAGTATGCACAACATTGGTTATGTGTCTTCCATCAAGAGGAATATATTTCTTTTCAAAACAAGAGAGATAACTCTCCCCCCAACCGCCTTCTTCGTTTTGCGTTCCGAGAAGGAATTGAACCGCTCTACGGATAGCCACATTGTTTTCGTAAGTTTTGCCTGCAGCCACTAGACCTCTTATTGCAAACAAGGTACCATAGAGGAAGCATACTGCCCAGTTTCCATACCATGAACCATCTCGTGTTTGAAGACTCTCTATAAATTTCACTCCATTTTCTATAAACTTTTCCACCTCTTCTCTTCTGTGTTCTGGAAACTGTTTCATGAACCGAGCCATTCCTACTATCGTCGATCCCGTGCATTCTACAAACCTAAAGACAGTTTATAACTAAATAAGGCAATTACCTTGAACAAAAATAAAAGAGTCGAGTATTTATAAAAAATTAAATTACTCATTTTCCACGACTGCATCTTTCATGAATTCCACCGGACTAAACCACTGCATATGAATTGAATTTAAGAATTTGTTACAAATAATCAAATTAGTCAATCTTGAAACAAAAAAAAAAAAAAAAAAGAATTAGAAAACTATTATACCTCTAGCCAAGTTTTCCCAGGCGCTGGCTCCCACGCTGCCAAGCCTCCATTATTGCTCTGCTAATGTTTCACGAGAAACTATGTTAACAAATTTCTAACAAATTAATGAACATTATTAACTAAGTATATACATGATTAATAACCTGATAATAGAGAATCAAGTTGACAGCATCATATATCCTCTTTACATCCATTTTCTCACCAATGAACTCAAACGGCAAGGTTTCAAACATTAGGCAGCACTGGCCAAAACACGCATATAATGAAGTAGTCGTGGTTAATAATTAGCCTTAGTTTGTTTGCTAGTTGATTGGAACACACGATTATGATAAGTATGTGTACGCACCTCTAAACTCTCAGCAGTACAATCTGAAACAGGCAAGCCTTGATCTTTGTCAGGAAAATTCCATGCACCTTTTGTAATGTGTCTAAACATTTTGAGATGATCGCCCGGTGGGTTTTCTGTTAGCTGAGATTTCTTCAGAAAGTCGTATCCTTTGATCATGGTTGATTTAATCTCATCACTAACACCAGTAGCTAAAAGAGCTTTGAGCAAGAAAGCTGTATCCCACAATTGACTACCACAAACCTGCACAAGTAAACATCACCTGAATGTTACTGTGCTATCTCTAGAATCATCATCATACATAAGTTTTATAACTAAGAAGAGAAATACTAGATAACCAACAAAAGCTTAGTTTGTAAATGATATACCAAAATAATGAGATTCTGATAGAAAAGTTTAATAAATAGAAAATTCTGGACATAAAAAATCCCTACTAAAGAAAATTTTGAATGATATGAAACATAAATGGACAAATTTATTTACAAATGATTTCACAGATCATAATTACATGAAAATAATTTAGTATGTGGAAGATTAACAATATCAATTATGTAAGATATTCCAAAGATATATATACGAGAAACTATAATCTAACGTATCATTTAAAATACAATTTTTATAACCATTTTTACAAGAACAGTTTTTGTGTGTGTGTTTTTGGTCCTTGCAAACCGCATATTACAAATTTTGAGTGAAAATTTCTACTAATCTTATATTTCATAACATTTATTCAGTGATTCTTTGAACATGCATATATGAAAGACTAATATGTAAAGTATGTAACCAGTGTCCTATTCTTCTATTTGATGACATAATATTTTATTAATTTTATAACGTTTTTTCTTAAGATTGATTTTATAATTGTCTATAGGGCCAAGCCGGAAAAAAAAAAAAAAAATTTGTCTATAGGGCCATAGGCCAATAATTTAAGAACTCTAATAGTTTGTCATTTTTAAATTTTAAATATTCATAAAATACAGAGCTGAATATGTAAACTATTATCTCCATTTTAGATACCCACATGGCCACATATAATTAATTAATGGCGATGTTAGGCAGGGTAGTAGTAATATGAGGAGGTGAGGAGGACAGAGGGAATGAACGTAACCCTCCCATTTTAGGAATGCTATGGTGCATTAGAAGAAATTAAAAGAACTGATTAGCTCATTTATGTCACAAGTTATATTATAATATATTTCTATTAATTTATATATTGTCTTAAAATGTAATTGTTTATTCGACAAGAAAAGGATAACATGCGAGATAAACTCGTCATTGTGTACATGTTTCTTCTATAATTTGTGTTCTCAAATATGTTATAGACTATAGAGTGCAATTACTCTTTCTCTTTTATAGGTCATCTGGGGCTAGTTTTTTTGAACTAATACATAACCCGAAAATAACTAACCTGGAATTTCAGACCATCCTCGCCTATCCATACAAAATCATGGACTCGAGCAAGGTGTTTTTTAAAATAATCACTCTCTGGATCTTCTACCCAACATGCAAGCATACAGAACACCTATGACATATAAAGAACATGAAATGCGTTATATATAATTAGATTATATATTTTATTTTTAAAAAAGTTTAAATAAATCTAAGAGATGGATGAAAACGAAAAATGCTTTAGAGTGCAACCTTTGACACACATCCACTGGTAAGGTATCGGGTAGATTCATCATGGTAATGAATGAGCTTCATTGTGGTTTGAAGAGCTCTTTGCCTTATGAGCTTGTTGAAAGGCCAACGGTTTAGGATGTTCTCCGAGAACATATGAACACTTTTCCAAAACAAATCTTGCAGATATGATTGTTGATTGTATGCATCTTCCTGCGTTGATTTATATAAATATTGTGATTTCCATTGATTGTAATCTAGAAGAAGTGCCGAGAATTAACTTGGAGATAATTTACCTTGAAAAGTAAGAGAAAGAGATGAATTCTGTATTTGGTCCTAAGCTAGACATTTTTACTTCCCAAATCATTTTCGATTTTCTTAATGACGACTCATAAACTAATTACCTTCGCACATAGGTTTCGAGCTTGGTTCCAAACGATTTCGGAATACGGTTGAAGATAAAGTTCTTTACGGAGTTGTAGAATGAGAGGTGTTGGAGTAGCCACAAATTTTTTACCATACAAGTATGACAATGCCATGAAACTCTCCCGAAAATAAATCCACACGGTACCTGCACTAGTTATATATATTAAGAACTATCTAATTAATCAAACAAAATTGCAAAAAAAATCTCATCAGAAAAAAATAAAAAATAAAAAATAACCTCCACTAATAGGAGAACAGGAAGGGATCATCCAGAACTCGGGCGGTATAGGTTTGCAGCCAGACCAATCATACACTCCAAGAACCTATTAAATATTAATCAAGGAAATTAAATTTTCAACGATGATGACAAAGGTAGATTTTAACCCAAAAAAATGATGACAAGGTAGATTATCTTTTGGTGATTTCATTCTATATATAACTATATAAGTATTACTCGAAGATATACCGAAAGCCAAGCTTTTCCAAACAGTGGAGTATAGGTAGCACCACCGTGGCCGAGGATCCATTTACGAGCTCTTGCACAAGCATTCCCTTGATCATCATTAACCGGTTCCACTCCTAGAATTCGTAGGCAGATGTAGTTGATGACCGTGCTAAGCATACAACTTTGGCTTTCTATGTGTAATCCCCACCCACCATCTTTGTTCTACAAAACCCATACTATCATTTCAGACATGTGTATTAATTCGCTTAGATGTGTTACGCCTACGTAACTGATGGCTCAGTACCTAAGCACCTAAGGTCAAACAGCCCTATGTATACGTTTTTAATATTTGGAAAGGGGAAATGGGAGAGAGATATATGATTGAATAAAAAAAAAAAAAAAAAGTACCTGATGGTTGTACATGTAACGCATGAACTCTTTGCAATGTTCCATAGTGAAGATTTTTTCCAGATGTCCAGTTATGTATAAGCATAGGAACTGTGGTTTGTTTTGTTTGAGTTCATTAAAAAATATAACATCAATTATCTTTAAAAACAGCTAAAAAAAAATGAAATATATATACTTTTCTCAAATTTAACAAGAAATGAAAAGTTGGGTAATAAAGTGTGGGAGGGAGGAGAGCAACTTACAAAGGGGGCATTGAAGAACATGGTACCAGAGTTCTCAGCAGGCCAGTGTCCATCATTAGCCTGCAATGCTGCGATATATAGTACTCCTCTTCTCATTGCCGCATTGGCGTCTTTATACGTTATTTTCTCTGCATCCTCTACTCTCACTCGCGGGATCTTCTGCTCAAACTTATTCTCCCTCAGAAACTTTTTTGAATCCAAATAAAAACCAAATTACATTAATGTTTCACAAACGTAATAGATACTATATTATGTGCATCACCTTACCTGCATGCGCCAAAGGAGATCAGGGCTTGTTTTGAAACGTGACCGGTTGAGCGAGAAATTCCGGCGAGCTTGATCGATTTCAGCGAGTTCCTCGGGAGAGGCTGCTTCGGTGTCAAACTCCCAAATCTGTCTCCCCACGTAGTTGTTGGTGGTGAACAAGTAAGGGTCATCTGTAGGGGCAGCTCCGATCCTAAGCCTCCACATTGTATATGTAATCAATATCCTCTTAGTAGCTTACCAATTGAGATTTGAGTGTAGTTAGTTCTTCACTGTGCTTACAAACGTGGATATATATATAGACACATTCGGAGTGGTTTTTTTGTCTAAACGAAGACAAAAGGCGTGATACGTGTCCAGTTTGCAATTGTTTAGAGCATTTCGATTAGGGAGACTGTTTTTAATATAGTTTAGTTACATAATAAAATTTAATTTATAAAATAAAAATTGGACCAATCTTATGAAAACAAGTATCATTTGAGAAACTTGAGAAGATATATTTTTAAATTGTTTATTGGATCAATATGGATGCACATTATTTATAATATATGTTTTTGAATTTGATGGTTTTATTTGGATGAATCATCATATATATACTCATTTTGAATGAGTTTACCATTACTATTTTTTAGTTCTAATATTGTTTTCATTATAAATATAGATGATATATATAAATGCATATAATAATTAATAAAACTGAATATATTTAAAATGTTGATCTTTGTAAAAATATCTTAATTAGAATTTTTTTTAATTCAAAAATAGAATATTTAAAAGGTATTTAAACCCTAAAATCATATAAAATATTAAAACTGATAATTTAGATAAAGTTTAGTATATTAATTTTTTTTTCAAAATTATTAATGTTATATTGATATAAGATGACAGTTGGGGCTTTAATGAGTGTGTAATCATCTAGGCTTACACCGCTAGGGCTACTATTATTATTCGCAACCAAGATGTTGAGTTTTTGAGTGGGGTGATTGTAACTAATACCCTTAGTCCCTTACTCTAGAAAAAATAGTGATACAAGAGAAAAGTTTGTAAGAATTTATTTTGTTACCTATATAGCCAACATGCTATGGTAAATAAAATTAAAAAAAATCTTTCGAGCCCAAACGATGAACAAGGATGGGACCCACAAGCCAGGAGTAGACAAAGGAGCCCAAAAACACGAGACGTTATAAGTTGTATATATATGACCTAGAGCCAAATGAGTGTAAAATAATTTGGGCTAACATCGCATGTTTTTTCGGTATTGGTTTGTAACAAGAAAAGTGTACTCTATGAGTGGGTGTGATTGTAATATCAAGATTTCTATAATAATGATGATGCATGAGGTGATCACAAAAGTATTAATTTGGCTATTTATATCATCAAAGTGAAATCATCGATCTAATTCATTTTGAGAGAATTTAATAGTTAAACATGCATAATATTCGGAGTAATTTTTACGATGGATGTCCTACTAGGAAGTAATTTCAAGAACATGAAGTAAAGACAAAAAAAAACAAAATTTTAGAATACGTATTCTGCTTAATCCGGATGGTCGTCGTCAACATGTAAGTGAGACAGATCGGTCTATGACTTAGACCGATCAATCCACCAGTGTCTGTGAGAAATTATTGTTCGGCAAAATGTTAAAGCGATCGGTCTGACCGACTATGTGGAGAATAGGTCGTCCATCAAATGGTTAGACTAATCAGTCCTACGAGAGAAAAATCGATCTAACCGAAACTGGTTTTATTTTTTGTAAATGTTCTTGGCTTATAGAAACTGTATTTAAAGAATAGATTCGGAAAGAAGAAGTCTCCAGGTTTGTTTTCCAAGCGATTTACAAGTCCAACGAAGAAGATAAACACTAAATTGGGAAGGCAAGCGAAGATGAACACCAAGAGACCCAAGAGGAAGAAGTGATCAGGACAAAGACAATTTTAAATATTCTAATTTCCAATTTCTCCAAAAAAAAATATTTTAGTTTGTTTTAGTTATTTGCCCACGTTTTCCATGTGCTGTGTCACATGCGCACTAATTAGTAACTTATAAACACGTTAATTATTAAAAGATGTCTATATGAGATTCTCATTTATGGAGACTGTGATATTATTCGAATTTAGACTATTATTTAGAAGTTTGGTAAACTACGTTTTTTTATTTAAGTAAATCTAATAGTTTTGTTGACAAAAAAAATAAATCTAATAGTTTTAGTATTATTCTTGACATGTACGTTACCCGCACTACTGTCATAATTAGATGTGTTACATGTGTACATTTTGTATTTATTGTATCCTCCCCTCCCAACTAGCCCCTACTTTTGTATAATTGTATTTATTATATTCTCCCTCTTCCCTTCTCTCATTTTTGTTTGATAATATATATTTTATTAAACATTATTAATATATTATGGTTTTGAATGGATGTTTTAGGAAAGTTAACTAAATTGTTATCAGATTAGGCTATTCTATTTTTAGGGAGAAAAACAATTTATTGCAAACCAAATTTATATATAAATAGTAAACAAAAAATGTTTATTCCGTAAATAGAATTGTCCGTCCAAACTATCACAATTATTAATTCGAACCCTAAAAAAAGATATAAATTTTATTTCATATATATAATAAATTATTCAATTTATAGAAAAAAATATAGATAAAGAGTTTTATATCGGTTATAAAAATCAGTTATATATTGTCCAGAAATATATTATCTTGTGATATATAGTTGAAAAAGTATGAAGAAAAAAAATTATATATATATATATATATATAAACATATACTATTTTTTTTTGACAACACAGTGACACACATAATATATTAAAAATAAAAATGTACTGAACTGTAAAAACACTATAATCTTTGTTTCTGACATAGTGGGATTTATTACATATATCTTTCGAAAAAGATTTATTATATATATAAATACATGCCATGTAAGGCTCTCGTTGGATATACAAATATTCTGTTGATGATTTTGCGAATCTCACCTACATTTATTTTGTTGACAAATGTTTTCATGCACAGCACAACACCAAGTCACCAATTATAGCTCAACTGTCACGTGACTCACGTTGATAATTGTTCATGGCGCTACGAGAAATTTAGTTAAAAATGATCATAAACTTTGGATATTTCTTGAATCTAGAGCTTCGGTAACCTATACTCCCTCTGTTCCTAAAAAATTGATGTTTTACCTTTTTCACACATATTAAGACATGATAAAGTTTTATGTTTTAATTAGTTTAAAATTGTTTTATGAGTAGAAAGAGAAAATTTAGACAATAGTTACCATGACATGTGTCAAAAAGCTTAAAGTAAAAAAGTTATTTTAGTTTTTAATTCTAGAAAATCAATTTTTAAGGAACAAAATTAAAAGCTAGAACATCAATTTATTAGGAACAGAGGGAGTATTAAAATAATCTTAAATTATATTTAGTAAGTTAGTAGAAATATCCCCGTTAAATTGAAATGGGTTGTTCAATCTTTGTGAGAAAGAAAGTTTAACTATCCTGTTGATAAACCATATGGTGGTGGGCGAGTAATCTTCATCTGATAGAAAAATTATCCTGTTGATTTAGATCAGAACGTGAATTTATTTCTATCATTGTTCTACTAATTACTCACATATCTATTGTTTAATTTCTTACGTTAAGGTTTTGAGTTTTTGCAATTTGCTTGTATCAGGTTTTATATTATCATCTCGAGTTTCTTAGTTTCTATAATATATTATGCACATCTGCAATGATCTAAAGAACTTGTTCATTCGTGAAATTAAAATATACAGTATCAGTTAATTTATAACAAAAAACAATGGATCCATGACTTAAGATCATTTATGGATCCCTGCCAATGCATGGCATCTTGAAGGTAACGCTGTCGTTGGATATAAAAATACTTTTTTGATGATTTTGCTAATCTCACCTACATGGCTAGTAATGGCTATCGATAGGTATATTATAAAAATATCACCATGTTTTTCATGCACTTGACACCAATTATAGTAGTAACAATCTAACACAAAACTAAGTATATATCTATCGATAATACTTAATTGTTATTAATAGACTAGGTTATATCTCCACCAAACCAGGGACCGGTTATGGGTGGACCAGGGAGCTCAAAGTCTCCAAAATCAATTGGTTAATTTATGAATGTGTTAAGTTGGAATTGTCAGGGTTTAGGTAATAAGGCAACTATCGGATATCTTAGAGATTTATGGGGAAAACATAGGCCTGATTTTTTATTTCTATCGGAAACAAAACAATTAAGACCTTTTATGGAACAGTTTCTAGGTCATTTTGATTACTCGAATTGTGTAACGGTTGATCCTATTGGTTGTAGCGGAGGCTTGGCCTTATTTTTTAATAATAATATGTTCCCGGTTACTATTTTATATCAATCTAATCGAATTATCGATATAGAAACGGTTTACAAAGGCAAAACGATTAACTTATCATTTGTGTATGGTGATCCGGTCCCGAAAAAACGAGACCAGGTATGGGAGCGAGTAACGAGAATGAGTTTATCTAGAAATAATCCGTGGTTCGCGGTAGGTGATTTTAATGAATTAACCGGAAATCACGAGAAACGAGGGAGAACATTAAGGCATGCTTCCACTTTTGTTTCTTTCAACTTAATGATACGGAATTGTGGATTTTTACACTTTTCGTATGTGGGAAATTGGTTATCTTGGAGAGGATGGAGAGGAGGAAAGAAGAAAAAACCAATTCGGTGTCGTTTAGATAGAGTTTTGGGTAATGAGGATTGGCACGAACTGTTTCCGGACACGATAGTGAAGTACTTACCTATGGTAGGATCGGATCATAAACCAATTCTTACGAATATAGCTGAGAAAACCCCTCGCGGGAGAAGAATGTTTATGTTTGACAAAAGATGGATTGGAAAAGAAGGTCTTTCGGAGGCAATAGTCAGAGGTTGGGAAGCGACTCCTGATGATGGTAATTCAGGTTTTGCGGATAAAATCATTTCATGTAGAAAGGAGATTTCTAAGTGGCGGGCTGCTCTGGTACCCCATGGTCGGGATAAAATAGAGAGAATTAAGGCCAAACTAGTAAGGGCTCAAGCGGACGATTCATGTCCACCAGAGGTAATAGCGGATTTAACATCACAATTACGTGAGGCGTATTGTGAGGAGGAAACATATTGGCATCAAAAGAGTAGAACTAAGTGGATGCATTGCGGTGATAAGAATACAAAATTCTTTCATGCTCAGACAAAACAACGTCGGGCACGAAACCGCATTGTTGGTCTGTTTGATAACAACAATAAATGGTCTATGGAAGAGAAGGACATTCAAAAAATAGCGGTATCATATTTCGATGAGTTGTTCACTACCTCAGAACCTCATGGTTTCGAGGAGGCTTTGGCGGAGGTAAGCACGGTGATAACAGAAGATGTAAATGTTTTTCTTACGGCTCCTGCTACGGAATTGGAAATCAAGGCAGCGCTTTTTATGATGCATCCAGATAAAGCCCCGGGCCCGGATGGTATGACAGCCTTATTTTATCAGAAGGCTTGGACCTCTATCAAAAAAGACCTGGTTACATTGGTTAACTCTTTTTTCGAGGAAGGTATTTTTGATCCCCGGTTAAATAGGACTAATATTTGTCTAATACCCAAGATTGAAAAACCAACTCGCATGACAGAGCTAAGACCCATCAGTTTATGTAACGTTGGTTACAAAGTAATCTCAAAGGTTCTTTGTCAGCGGCTTAAAACGGTGTTACCACAGATTATTTCTGAAACTCAATCTGCCTTTGTACAAGGGCGTTTGATTTCTGATAATATTTTAATTGCTCAAGAAATGTTTCATGGACTACGTACCAATCAATCGTGCAAGTCAAAATTTTTGGCGATCAAGACGGATATGAGTAAAGCGTATGATCGGGTGGAATGGATTTTTATTGATAAACTCTTGCGAAAAATGGGTTTTTGTGACAAATGGACATCTTGGATTATGAAATGTATAACAACGGTAGAATACAAGGTTTTACTGAATGGTCAACCAAGGGGGGTAATAATGCCAGAGCGAGGTCTAAGGCAGGGCGATCCTTTATCCCCATACCTTTTTATTTTATGTACGGAAGTATTAATAGCAAATATTCGGAAAGCAGAGCAGGATAAAATAATCACTGGAATTAAGGTGGCCAATAAGAGCCCACCAATTTCACATTTGTTATTTGCGGACGATAGTTTGTTTTTTTGTAAGGCAAACAAAGAACAATGTGGTGCTATCTTAGGTATTCTAAGACAGTATGAAGAGGTATCAGGCCAACAAATAAATTTCGCAAAATCCTCGATTCAATTCGGGCATAAGGTGGATGAGTCAATTAAATCAGAAATCAAATGAGCTTTAGGAATTTCTAAGATTGGAGGTATGGGATCTTATCTGGGTCTCCCAGAAAGTATGGGAGGTTCCAAAACTCAGATTTTTTCTTTTGTCAAAGACAGGCTTCAAAACAGGATAAATGGTTGGACGGCAAAATTTTTGTCAAAGGGGGGGAAAAGAAGTTATGATTAAATCGGTTGCGGCGGCACTCCCAACCTATGTCATGTCTTGTTTTCGGCTACCAAAATCAGTTACTTCTAAGCTTACAAGTGCGGTAGCGGATTTTTGGTGGAGTACGAGTGGGGATTCAAAAGGTATGCATTGGAAAGCATGGGACAAACTATGCTCAAGTAAACAACTGGGAGGTCTTGGATTTCGTAACGTTGATGATTTTAATACGGCGCTTTTAGCAAAACAACTTTGGCGGCTTATGGAGGCCCCAAACTCCCTTTTTGCTAAGGTTTTAAAAGGACGGTACTATAGGAATTCTAACCCTTTGGAAAACATAAAATCATACTCCCCATCCTATGGATGGAGAAGTATTGTTTCGGCGCGCTCTCTGGTTCAAAAAGGACTTATTAAAAGAGTCGGTTCAGGAGAATCCATTTCTGTATGGAAGGACCCCTGGATACCAGCTCAATTCCCGAGACCAGCCAAAAGTAATGGGTCCTTTATGGATCCCTCTTTACAAATTCATCACCTAATTGATCATCAGACAAGATCATGGGACCTCGATAAGCTGTCAGCTATCTTCGATACAACGGATGTGGCTTTGATTTCAACCTTACCTTTAGGACATAATTTGATTTCGGACTCTATTGGCTGGCATTTTACAAAGAATGGCCAATATTCGGTAAAATCAGGGTATCAAACGGCTCGTCTTCCAAATCTTTCCTCGGTTTCTTACTCGGTGTACGGTCCTGACTGTATTCCGCTACAGGCTCAAGTTTGGAAGATAAAGTGTCCTCCAAAGATTCAACACTTTATGTGGCAGTCTCTCACTGGTTGTATTTCGGTACTGGTTAATCTACATAACAGGGGAATTAATTGTGATGTTGTTTGTGCGAGGTGTGGAATTGGGGAAGAAACGATAAATCACGTTCTCTTTGAATGTCCACCTGCTCGACAGGTTTGGGCACTATCCCAGGTTCTGGCCGGCCCAAATTTCCCCTCGGCTTCTCTGTTTACAAATATGGATTATTTATTTTGGCGACAGGCAAAACAGGATGTTAGTGACTCATATCCCTGGATATTATGGTACATTTGGAAGGCTCGAAATGCAAAAATTTTCGAAAATATAGATGAGAAGCCTCTCGAGATTGTTAGATTGGCTAATTCGGAATCTCAGGCTTGGCAAACGGCACAGGTGGAGGAGGAGGATTCTCCAAATTCCCTTGTGCGTCCACCTGGATCCCTCTCACGGTCAAATCTCTTACAACCGGGTTTTTCGGGTTTTAGGTGCTATGTGGATGGCTCATGGAAGGAGACAGATAATTTTGCAGGTTACGGATGGTATTGTACTTCTTCTGATTCAAGATCAACAATGGGAGCGGCCAATCGGCGAAGAAGTTTGACACCCTTACATGCAGAATTGGAGGCTTTGATGTGGGCGATGCGATGTATGATTGGTGCTGGAAATCAACATGTCGCGTTTTTGACAGACTGCTCGGACCTGGTGAAGATGGTGTCTTCCCCAACAGAACGGCCGGCATTTGCAGTCTATCTAGAAGATATCGCCGCCGATAGGGAAGAATTTTCATCCTTCTCTTTATCTTTTGTTAAACGAAGCGAGAATGTCAAAGCGGATAAGTTGGCACGAAATGTTCGTGTCCTACCGCATAGTGTTACTTTTGTAAACCACATTCCGCCAAGTTGGCTTTCTTAAGCTAATTAATAGTTGACAAAAAAAAAAAGACTAGGTTATATCTCGTTTTTTTTAAAATGATGTTGTAAAATTTGATTATATATCGAGGTTATTCGGTTGTAAAAATAATTTAATATTCTTATAGAGTTTAAAACAAATTGTTACTTCTCATATTAAAAATATATTAATTTTATCTAATTTTTTTTTTCAACCAAACATTAATTAGAAAGATACTCCGCGGTTGGTTGTCCAACTAGGAGAAAAGTTGTTTACAAAAGAAGTATCGGAGAGAAGAGTTCTAGAAGAACGGGCTGAACAGTCCGCTTTTACGTTATTTGAGCGAAGAATTCGAGAAAGCGAGAAGGTTGAGAAACAATCTCGAAGCAATCCAAATTCGTCAAGAATTGAAGGGTGGAGAACGCTGGCCACTCCTCGGGGGACGTCACCATGGAGACCAATTCCACGCAATCGGTTACAAACACCTGGCAGTCAATTCTTCGTGACAGGATACATTTCATAGCCCAGATTAAAGCTTCCATCTCTGAGTGGAGTGGGGATGTACTCCTCCGTTGACACTTAGGCCCAAGCAATGTCAGGGGTGCTTCTCCCCGCGAACATATCCATCCCAAGCCACTCGTAGAATCCGTAGACTTCCACGATCCATCAAATTGACACCGTAATAGTCGCGAACATCTTTGATGGGGGGAGTGGGACCTCTGTTTCCTCAGCCGTGATCAATTGTGCTTCCTTCCACAACAAGTGTTCACTTTTAGCAAGATTTATAATATCAATTGATTCTTCTTGGATGCCTTGAAATTAAACACTTTGTTGTTCCTTGATTTCCAAATAAACTATAAAAGCCATGGGAAAAGAGTGTAATCACTGTGCTCGTCTACCAGTGGTGGTAGTCTCCAAAACAGATAATCTAAATTGGTAAAAACCGACCTTGTTGGAAAAATAGCCGCTATTACCGGAATTGATGACAAATCCCAAACATGTAAGGAATATGGGCACTCGAACAGTGCATGATTAATAAATTCATCTATCTCTCTACACCGCTTACATACGTCATCACAATGAACTCCACGTTGATTTAGGCGTGAAGTGACCGCTAGGGAGCCAGCTACGATTTGCCAAAGGAAGTGTTGTATCTTTGGGGAGCTTTATCTAAATTTTAAAATTGAAAATATATATTGTAATTAATTGTAATGATTTGTTTTGTGGTATGAATAGTAAGAAAAAAAGAATGAGATCCTATTTGGTTGTATTGTTTTTTTTTTTCAATCTTTTGTTTTTGTTTGGTTGTACTTGTATGATATTAGTTTAGGTTATTTAGGAAAAATTTTCTTTAACAGAACTTTTTTCTTTGTATGAGTTATTTTTGTAATAGAAAACATTTTAATACATAATACTTTTAAAGTCATTTAAAAATGTAATTCTCAAATATTACTAGGATATATCTAGAATATGGCCACACACTTAATAAGATTTGTTTTACATTAAAACATTAAAACCTTTTTATGTACGTCAATATATAGTATATTTTTTCACAGTAAAACCTCTATTGTTATATGTATAAATTTACAGTAAACCCTCTATAAATTACTGTCAATAAAAAATTGTGAGCACACCTAAGCACATTTAGTTCCTAACTACATACAGTATTTGAAAAAATTAGTTTATGTATAAAAATAATATAAATTTTAAAAAATAAAATAACGTGGACTGTTTCATTAAATTAAATGCTATTAAAATATTAAAAAAAAGTATGCAATTGTTTTGCAAATTAAATGAATATTTATCTTATTTTCTTTCCAGTTTTATCTTTATTTTTTGGAATTATATTCATATAATATTATAATATTTCGTTTCTGACATAGTGGGATTTTTTACTTATCGTTTTTCAAAAAAGATTTGTTACATAAATAAATATATACATGCCAGGTAAGGCTCTTTATGGATATACAATATTTTCTTGATGATTTTGCGAATCTCACCTACATATTAGGGACTAGGGAGGTGTGGATCCTGGATCCAACACTCAAATATTATTAAATAAAAGTGTAAAGAAATTAATTGAAAATAAGAATAAATTTGCAGAAAAAAGAGTATTGTATTGATGTCGTAACTATAGATTTTATCCCAAAAATATTGGAATAAATTATGAATAAAAATACATAGATTGAAGAAATAATATTTAGTAACTATTGGAAATAACATTGTGTATATAGAAATTTGTATTGTAAAATATAGAACATTTGTGTGTGTAAAATGTAGAAGATTGGAAGTCCCTTTTCTTGTAGTCTTCACCTCTCTTTTATAGTCTTTTTCCTCCTCACAAGGTGTCATTATTGGGCCATTAATTATGAAATTAACTCACACAATTAATCATGGTAATAAATTCGTAAACTTGAATGACAAGTTTATTCCTTTGACCATATCAATTAATTTATGAATTAAATCACACATTAATGTCAATATTTGACCACCTCCTTTGTGAAATCTTGACCTTGTTGGGCTTCGTAAATCGATGGGCCTCCGGTACACTAAAAATGATCCGAGGTACGGATCCGGTATCAACATAAGCCCCCCAGTTCTTCGAGTAAGTTAACTTGCTCGGAGAACGAATACTATAGCAACGTTGGAGATGACTTCGGACTAAGTAGCTGAGAGGTGATTCTGGAGAATAAGTGGTGAACGTATCTTCGCTTTCGTGACTGCGAAGTGAATTATGTTGATGTATGGTGAGTTGTCGATAGAGAACTCTAATGATGCTTCTTCCGAATTTGAGTTCGCGGACTTGTCGTAAATGCTTGTTGATGTGAGCTAAACTCGGGTTGAGTGACTTACGAGGCTGAGCGATCGATTTAAGAATTGTAAATGCGAGGTCGAGCTCGACTTTATAATAATATATGCGAGGCTGAGCTCGGCTTAGGAATTGTAGATGTGAGGCTATGCTCGAATTTGGAGTAATAGTTGCGAGGCTAAGCTCGGCTTTTGAGTTTGTTGAAGGTGTTATTTATGAAAATTGATTTTAGACATATCAAGTGCAGGACGTCTTCCGGCTTACCTTTGATACTCATATTCAAAAAGTATTTTTTGTTTAAGAATATGTGAGGCGGACTCATCATATCGTATATTTATGAGGCTGAGCTCAATTTAAGAATTAAAGATACGAGACTAAGCTCGTCCTTTCGGATATTAACGAGGTGAGCTCAGATATGTCGTGAGCTTTAGAGAACACTATATGTGTTGCTTTTGAGTTTGACTCCTACTCTTGAGAGTTTTTTTTTTTTTTTAGGTAATGGCTATTGTTCGAGAGAAATTTTTGAGCCTTAGGTGGTTTGATGCCACTGTCTTATGAGTTTTTCGTATGATACATAGAGTATGTTACGAGTTTTGTTTTTTGTATTGTGAGGATGAGACCTCTATATGGATATGTCCCACATGTTTATTGTATTTGCAAAGTCCAGTTTTTTTCAAGATTTGGCCTAGAGGCAAGAGAAATAGGTTGATCAGACCTCCCATTTTTAAAGGAAAAACTTTTCACAGTTTGACCTCGGTTTCTCTAATGCGAGGATAGGGCTCGGCTTAAGATGTTCGAATTTTTTGCATGATTGCGAGATAGTCAAGTCAGACCATTCGCATCGAAGCATATCTTTGTCCAGGAGGACTAATTGCATGTATTTTGACATGAACTCGTCAGTTCGGTCATGGAGTTTTGGTGTGAATTTCTTCCAAGAGAAACTAATGCGAGGTCAGAGCTCGGCTTAGAAATTTTGAAACTTTGATTATCTTCATTCTGTAGATGTCATGAATCGTATCCGAAGTGGGTTGAGTTTACTTTTGACGTGAGATGAAAACCTTGGTTTTGGGCGTGAAATAAGATCTTGATCGGCACCAGATGATCCGAGCAGGTTCGTCGGGGTTGTTTTTCTCTTTGAAAATTGTTTCTCGATTTAAGATGATGTAGTGTAGATAGCGTGTTGTGAGATCGACTTCAACTTAAGCGATCCGAGATGAATACTGAATTTTCCAGCAACTAAATTATTTTGCCGTGAAAGCGAAGTAAACTCCGGTTCGGCGAGCTTGTTTCTATCGGACTGAAATATTATACTTTAAGAGATGATAGTTGTAAATTTCTCTGCGAGATGAAATATTACTTGGCGGAGAGCGAACTTGAGATCTTGATTCCATCAGTCTTTGCATCTAGATAAATAGTAAACTTTAACAATAAAGTGGTAGTCCATCGAAGTTATTTACTCAATTTTGGCCCGCAATCCATAAGCAATTATGAATTTGTGTCAATCACATGTTCTCATAAATTGTGACGGTAGTCCTTGTCTTTACGTCAATCTCGAAAGTGTTGCATCCGTTTTTGTTTACACTAGAAGCTATCCTCGCTTGATTCGAAAGTGTCATCCCAATGACTATCAATTTAGTGTGAAAACACTTTGTGACGCTATATCTAATTTTCTCGAAGAAACTCCAGAAGTACATTTGGCGAGAGTTAATTTCACACTCGTTTAGAAACTTGAAACATTGCTATGAATGTCCGATATAATCGCATTCTTTTAGTGATGATCATCGTATTCTGAGAATACATTCATGAAGGCTAACAGCTCGTGACCTCGCGAATTTAGCCAATGCTGAGAAGTTTGTCGATTTTGTTATGCCCGTTCTGTGCTAATTTTTCTCCTTACGATATTGTTGGAGGAAGTCTTTAATGATAAAACTTGTCAGATCTCACAAGTTGCAGAAGTTGAAGTTCTCTGTATCCCTTCCAGAAAAATGGTTTGTTAAACTTGTTGTTGTGCGGGTTTAATTCTGAAGTACTTTTAACCTTTGCTGTCTTTTGAACCAGACTTCTGGTTCTGAGTAGGAGCGTTCGACAAATTAGCTGTCAACGAAATGATCATAATTGGATGGTGTTCGCCTGGTTTCTTTGACAACATGTTCAATTTCAGAAGCCGAACTGAACATGCGGTGGAATTAGTCCACCTCTCTTTTACTTCGTGTTGGAACTCTTGATAATTTTCATTGGCTTCTTTATTGATGCCCGCGTTTGCGAAGTTGCGTGGATTACTCCCTACAACATTGTCCTATCCGAAGTTTTCAAAGTTGTCCGGATTGAGCTGATTATTAGCAGTATTAGTATTATCTTTTGTGTAAGATTCATTTCGAAAGCTCGGAATCATTTCCCGCATGAATGTTGATTAACTGACGATTAACGCTAGTTGTTCTCTGAAAAGTTGTCATTCCTAGCGTGTTCTCAAGTTGGAGACATTCTCTTCTATGCTCTGAAATCTTTGATTAATGTGTTCGTCGTCTTTGTCAAAACCTTGATTGTTTCCAAAATGGCATTTTGACCGATTACGTCAACGTTATCCTAGACGAAGTCTAAACTAGCTGGTGAAGTCTTAGTGTCCTCATAAGGTCAGCACGATGATTACAAAACATCAAGGTGGAGAGGCTATAGGCATATAGCATCTCTTCTTTTTTTTTTTTTTTTTTTTTTTTTTTTTTTTTTTGCGGGGAGTGATTCGTAGGGGTGCTTGGGCTGGACGAGGTTGTAGTCGGTACCAAAAATGTTCTGAAGGTTGCACAGGTAGTAGTGCCTGGAACCGGCGAGGGTAGGCTCAGGGTAGTCACCGGACTTATAAGGAGTGTAAGTGTATGGGGACCACAGCAAGAGGTTTTCTTGTTGCATCGCAGGGATAGAGTCGAGGGCTTTATCATTATTAGCACCATAGACGGTACGAAAATTGAGGAAGGATTGAATGTACCTAAGTACATGAACGGATGAGATAGCTATAAAACCGGGCAAGACCAGTCTGACACCTTGTTCATGAATTTCGAAGTTCACATGAGGGAGGATCGCGCGAGTACGATCATGAAGGAGCGAAGAGACGGGAAGGCAAGGGGTGGAATTAGCAGGGACTCGATTGAAAGGATGAAGGATTGGATCCTTGTTCCTAGGGTGGTAGTAGGAACCAGGACAAACATACTTATGCGGAATTGCAGAATCAGAAAACCTGCAGTTTTGCATGCCGGAAGACTTGGAAACGTTAGACATTTCGATTGTCGAGCCATTGAGTTTGAAAGATTCAATGATGTTTCCAGCAACAAGAGGAAGGTGAGCTGAGATGGTCAGGTCACCCTTGGTATCGAGAACGAGGACGCTTTGAACAGTATCAATCTCATCGGAAAGCTGAACGAGATCATTATTGTCGTGACGAGGAAAACTATTGGGCATTTGAGGATAATGACAAAGACAGAGAGGTAAGTACCTTACAAGAGCACGATTAACGGGCAAATTGAGAGAAGCATCTGGTGCTTCGGGATTGACATAGGTCACGTCGCGGGTGCGATGAGTGGCAGGAATGGCTTCCAGCGGTCATTGAAGGAAAAAAATGTCTTGAGTACGAGTTTCTCCAGTGACGAGGGTGTGATTGATGACAATATTAAAGTAGAGAGACCTCGTTTTGCTTTTAATTCACGAAGATTCGCGAGAGAAGCAGCAAACAAGAGATTGTATGCATTAACGTGAGAGTAGGGAAAACATGTCCTTAAGGCAGAGAGCAGCGACGTTGAGACTCACGAAAGAGAACAGGGTTAACCACAGCACTGAAGACTTGATAGAGTTTCGAGTTTATTTAGTTAGCAGTAGTTGGTTGATTCAGAGAGGTAGCAACACCAATGAAATCAGGAATTGTACACACAAAATGAAGAGCGGTGATCGTGTAGAGAATACGAGAGTAGAGACCCTTGAGAGCATCAATCTTGGAAGAATTTCCAGGAAGAGTAGCGGTACAGTCATGAATAGCAGTAAACATGTTAAGTGGGTAGACACGGCCAAAGAATTGGTCATGATCGAAGCCAGCAATAGACGAAAAAAGAGACGTTCCTAGAACGGTCGGTTTCAAAGGCATGGAATTACGAGAGGATGGGAACCAGGAATTCTCGCATCAGAAGAGACATCTGATCGATGGTCAAATAAAAACCTAGAATAAAACAACTACCGGATCAAATACGGCAATCAGTTGTAGTATTTAAGGGTCGAATCCACAGAGACCAAAGTTGCACTATGAGATAATTAGACTAAATATAGCTAGGAGCAATTAAAAGATTTGTTTTAGGCAAACGGTGAATTCAAACAAGTATTCAATAATAAGACAAGTATTAGGTCTAGGGTATTCTTCCAGGATGTGAAACAACAAGTAAGTCAAAATTAGGAATATTAAAGAATAGTTCTAGAACTCAATTCACGACAATATAAGTAATCCGCCATGGCGAGCGCTCATACCTAACTTAGCAATACTAAAATAGATCCTAAACCGTTGGTTCGCCTATTAAAGTAAGACTAGCATTACAAACGGGATTGATATGTTCACAAGGTGCCACGACTTCAACTTCTGGTTGGCCATGGATCGCCTTGCTCATCTAAGTAGATCAGGACAATTAACGACACTTCTGATGCCACGATAATTAACCCTAGATCTAGAACTAGGTGATCAATCTAATCCTAGCATTAAGAACAACTATAGATGAAGAACTAATAAGATAAATTCCCTAACTAACAACCTAACAAATTAATCACATCCTTTCCGAAACCCTAAACCTAATAAGGAAACTACTCAGACATAGAAAAGGAAACAAAGAATTCAATAAATGAAAACATCTTTATTTCCTAAAATAAAACTTAAAAGGAGCTAGAGAGCTTTGAGGTCTCTTGCCCACAAACAAAGAAAAGTTTTAGAATGAATTCTGGTGTGTAAAATACAAGGGACGAGCCCCCTTTATATAGTAGAAGGGGAGAGCAACAAAAGGAAACAAAAGAAATGGAAAGTCTTGGAGAGGAGGCAAAAGAGGCGGTGGACCGGTCGATCTTGGGCCTGGAATGGTCGGTCCATGGGCCGGATCGATCGATCCCGTGTGTGGACCGGTCGATCCCTTCTCTGCCACGTCAGCTTCGTCGGTAGGTTGACATGTGTTCAGTAAATCGGCCATAACTCTTGATTGCACCGTTGGATTTCCTTCAAACCACTTGGCGATGAAAGCTAACTCCCTTAGATATCTTGTGTCAAAATCTTAGCAAGATCCAACGGTGGGAAGGTCTTCGTCTGAGGCCATACTTATGACGGGTCTGCTGGACTCTGCATCTTCATATGTGTATTCGCATCCAAATTGATCCAAAACTCTTCCTTTTCCAATATTTGCTCTTTAGACCTGTAATACACTAAGTAAAGCATATAGTCCTATATTCTATCTAATATAAGTTAGTTGACTCAAATAATAATCCTAAAACATAGATTAAAAACGATAAAAATAAGACTCATCAACATCAAATCAATGCTATAAGAGGATTCAGCCCAGAGGCGGGCGTGAGCAGACGGAGCAAAGCGAATATGAAGATCGTCCAAGAGAAAGATACTGTAAACAAAGGACATATGATAGCGACATAGCATTTTGAAGTTTTACGATGATCAGTGGCGTTCGCGTGATGGATAGACATCAGCATCGAGTACATTGCGATTGGAGTCATGTTTGGGAAAACATCGATTGTTTATACATTTTGATCACGATTGACCAAATGGTGGAAGTAACGAGCCTATTGCAGGCTTTTCGTTCCACATGTCTGTAAGTCATGAAATCTTTCGAATTAATTCATCTTGTTGATGAATCAAAACTTCAAGTGTGAAGCATTTCCGTTTCGATTAGGAGCGTATTCTCTCTTTTAATGTAACTCAATTGATGAACGTATATATCTATATATATATGTATGTATATATATATATATATCTATATTTTAGCGTGGCAAGTTGGCGTGCTGACGAGCTGCAAGCTCGATCTGTAAGCTCAGATAGGTTGACAAGTTACGAAGGAAGCTATCGAGCTGTGAGCTCGGATAAGATGACGAGCTGGAAGCTCGGATGAGACGACGAGCTGAGAGCTCGAATAGGACGACGAGCTGAGAGCTTGAATAGGACGACGAGCTGAGAGCTCGGATAAGACGACGAGCTGCGAGCTCGGATGAGACGACGAGCGGCGAGCTCGGATAAAACGATATGAGCGAAATCGAGACTTGAATTAAAAACTCATTCTTCCAAGAGTTAGAACTTGGAAAAAACTCCGTGAGATTTAATCATGTGAGCGAAATCATAATTTAAATTTCATTGAAGTAAATTTATTTTTCGGAGAGTTTGAACTCCAAAATATCTCCAAGTGATGGAATCTAACTCTTTGAAGCATTGTAGTAATATAGTTCGGACGAACTTGGCGATAGGGACGAGGTTGGTCTTTATAGAAAGATAAGTCTCGGGGCTTTCCGTTGATGTGCTGTGCATCGCGTGATTCCTTGCGGTTAGTCGGGAAACTAGTCCCAATGTTGCCTAGGCGTACAATGATGGATCTAGGTTCGTGCAGACTGCACCTATTGCAGAAAATCGGTGAGAACTTTCTACACAAAACTCGGATTGAGGCGAGGTCAAGCTTTCTGGAAAGCTGACATCCGGGGAGATCCGTGAGTAGTTGTTTCGTGAACTGGTTCATTGTAATTCGCCGGAAAATTGCCTCGCAAGTAGACTGACTTTTAATGACGAACTCGAGTTCGCGCAGATTGAATATGCTGCAAAAAATAGCGATAACTTATAGTAGACAGCTCCGATTGAAGCGAGGTCAGGCTCTCTGGAAAGCTGACATCCGGGGCAATCCATGGGTGTTTGTTTCATCAACTGGTTTGTTGTACCCCGCCGGAAAATTGCCTCGCAAGTACCAAGTTCGGATCTGCCTTCGAATCTTCTGGTGTTTTTTTTTAAAAAAGACTTTTTGTTCCTCGCACTGGTATCGTGAGTAAACATGATGATTCGCTGTTGTGGATGAACAAAGATATCACAAAGATAGGAAGTTCTTGAGTGAAGACTATGTCTCCCCTCCTTCTAGCGCCAAAATGTGGATCCTGGATCCAACACTCAAATATTATCAAATAAAAGTGTAAAGAAATTAGTTGAAAATAAGAATAAATTTGTAGAAAAAGAGTATTGTATTGATGTCGTAACTATAGATTTTATCCCAAAAATATTGGAATAAATTATGAATAAAAATACATAGATTGAAGAAATAATATTTAGTAACTATTGGAAATAACATTGTGTATATAGAAATTTGTATTGTAAAATATAGAACATTTGTGTGTGTAAAATGTAGAAGATTGGAAGTCCCTTTTCTTGTAGTCTTCACCTCTCTTTTATAGTCTTTTTTCTCCTCCCAAGGTGTCATTATTGGGCCATTAATTATGGAATTAACTCACACAATTAATCATGGTAATAAATTCGTAAACTTGAATGACAAGTTTATTCCTTTGACCATATCAATTAATTTATGAATTAAATCACACATTAATGTCAATATTTGACCACCTCCTTTGTGAAATCTTGACCTTGTTGGGCTTCGTAAATCGATGGGCCTCCGGTACACTAAAAATGATCCGAGGTACGGATCCGGTATCAACAGGAGGGGATGTTGCTCTTGTTTAAAATAAAAAGGAAATTTGTTTACCACGTTTTCATGCACAGTACCAATTATATAACTCAACTGCCATGTTGATAATTCTACTATCGAAAACTTAGATAAAAGAATAATTTTTTAATATTTGTATGAATCTAATCTTTTGATAGTTAATCTATCTAAATGAGTTGTTCCATCTTTTTCAGAAAGAACGTTTAGCTATCATATATAGTGTTTTTCTTGTATCTCTTATTTTGATCAGCTTTTTTTTTTGTTTGGTACTAGTACTACATACTATAGTAATTCACAACATGTCTATGTAATTTAGAATTCACCATAGTGCCTACCTCCATTCGTTCTCTCGCTCACAATAGCATAATCAATTATGCAAACTTGTTTTTCAAATTTTTCATACATGGAAATATGGAACCATAAGAAATTATGCACATAGAAGTCTTTAAACAAGTGAAAATGAACATTTACTTTGATGAACACAAATAAAACCCGAAATAAAAAGATGTAGTAAGTTTATTTCATTTGAATTTTGGATCTTGATTTGGATGAGCAGACATTGAGCTTCGAAGAGATAGACTCACGTTTGCACCACCTCTGTTACGTCATTTTTGTGAACCCATCTAAGGAAAGTTCACAAGTTGGTTGTCCGGTACACAGTCTCAGATACGGCATCCCGCTGTTTAGACAATTAAAATTAAATGAAGCAGAAAATAACAATGCCACATAAGGCAGGTAGTGCTGTCTCGAAAGAGGCATCACTAGGAGAGATGACAATGCTTGACTAACAATAAGCTGCGACCATAAATGGAAACATTGGAAAAAGAATTATTAGTCTAAATGCGTCGGTCTCTGTACCATGAAGATCACGAGCAAGAATGCTGCTACGAAACCGGCAATGTTAAACACCAAGAGTGTTGAGTATGTGGATGTTTTCATCACCACTGTACTGTCGATTGTACCTCCAGGAGGCTGTAGAGCTATTTGGTAAGTGGTGGTGATTACAAGAGTGCTTAGGATTAGAAGAGCATTTCGTGTTTCATCCGTAATTTGAGATTTATAACGTGATATGGCTATTTTAAAGTTCCGGATATAAGTTGGTCGCGATCTCAAGACTTCTAATATTGTAGTGTTTTTTTGGTAGAGAATTTGGTTGCTTTGCACCATATTGTAGGACAATCCTCTCTGCATCTGCATCCATTTGTTGGCCACGGCTTTGCAAGACATCAAGGACTGTCAAACCGTTATGGTTTTTGATATTCCAATCAAATTTTTTTGGTACTTAGTAACATCCTCAGTTCCTGCAGTACATCAAAATTGACCATACTAAGTAATTAGACTACACATATTCTCGGTTAGGATTTGAAAGACATGTCTAATCTTTATTCTCGTATGCTGCAACGTGTAAAGCTGTATTTCCTTGATGATCACGTTTGTTTAACACAACAGTCTCAGTTGATTCAGGTTTCCTATCTACACATCTGCGAAGCCACCCAATCAGAGCTTTTAATACTTCGATTCTTCCTTCCGCAACAGCAATATGCAAAGTTGTTTGACTATCCACATTTACATCTTTAATGCATTCGGGGCAAGCCATAAGAAGTTTTACAATGAGATCAAATGCTCTATTTCTCACTGCGAGATGTAGCAAAAACGATAGGATTCTATAAGAGAAAGAGGAAGAAAAAAAACATATAGGGAAAATGTTGTGATTGTTGATCTTATTAAGTGCATAATCTTAGATGATGTTGAAATAAAGGTAATTTAAACCTGTTTTTCGATGTTCCTTTGGTTAGAAATCCAAAAGAGTTGTTTTAAAGTTTTAAATCTTCTTCTTTTTTTTTGGTCACCAGAGTTGTTTTAAATCTTCTAATTATTGGTTTTTAGGTTTTGCAACTTTTTCATTAATTTTCTCGTCCACTTGTTCTACTACACATTACATTATATTTATACTAGTTTCAATCTTAACCTAATCACTTTACTACTTAACAAACGAAACCCATCCTTAAGTGGGCTTTAATTTAGTTCATGGCCCAATGACCTCTTTTAACTTAATTGGTAACTTAACCACAACATTCTTTCTTCGTTGACCTTTCTTCTCTTGTCACGAACATGACGTTGATCAGTTGTTATATCTGAGGTTGAGTGAGAAACAGAGTACACAATTCGCTGTATACATGTTTTCAGGTAAAGTTTTCTAGTACCTTAGTTGAGTCATCGTAATTTCGGTTTAAAGACTTTTGTGTTTTGTACTTCTACATTTCCAATGGTCTGATCATGCGATTTTGTGGTATTTTATAAACCAATGTTTCAATTATTAAAGAACGTTGTAGTAAAAAAAATATCGTCTCTAATGGCATTAAATCAAGTCAAGACTTAACTAATCACTTAGGTAAACATATAATCTTTTACGAAATAGGTTAGACAGACAAATTTGTTATGAAATGTTTATCTAGTAAAATATTCGCAATGTAATAACATATCTATTGAAGGTTCTCATGTAAATATTACCAAATATACATATTTAGGTGAGTGTCTCAAATAGTTGAGAAACCCCTCCAAAATTTCTCAATTTTTTTTCATTTTAAAAACTTTGGTGAAGATTTCTCAATTCTTTGAGATACCAATCCAGTTATATATATTAAGGTGTGTCCATATGAGAACCTCTAAAATAGAAGTGCTCTAATGTTTCTGTATCTTTAAATAAGTGGTAGATGACAGTAATTAAACTAGTAAAGTGTATGTAACATCGATCATCTAAATGGAACTGGGACTTACACTTATGTTGGTCAAATTTTCATCTAAACATCTAAAAAAAGATCCCGCGACAACATCCCTAATATTTTGCGAGTCAAATTTTGATTCTCTTTTTTCCGAACCTTGGGAGGAGATGATGAACATTAAATCGCTGATTATGATATTATCAATTAGTTACGAGTGTCGTCTTCTGATCTAAGTATATAAATTAATATAAACAAGGCTCCACCTGTCCATTTTTTTCACGTTCTTCCAAACAATAACGCTTTAATTAATGTAATAACAAAGCATGGCTGGTCATATATATATGAACTTGAGATTCTTGATTATATTTCATCTGCACCTTCACTTTTGATTAGCAATGGCAGCAATGAGCATTTTTGACTTTCAAAACTGCTTCTTAATTCTCCTAAGCCTCTTCTCACTCCTCTGTTACTCTCTCTTCTTCAAGAAACCAAAGGATGGCTTTAATCTGCCTCCAAGCCCTCCTTCTCTTCCAATCATTGGTCATATTCATCTTCTCCTCTCTTCTCTATCCCACAAGTCTCTTCAAAAACTCTCCTCCAAGTATGGACCTCTCCTGCATCTCCGCATCTTCAACGTCCCCGTCATCCTCGTCTCCTCCGCTTCAATGGCCTACGAGATCTTTAAGACGCAAGACGTGAACGTCTCCTCTCGCGCTGTTGCTGCGATCAATGAGTCCCTCGTGTTTGGATCTGCTGGCATCGTCAACGCTCCCTATGGAGATTACTATAAGTTCATGAAGAAACTCATTGTCACGAAGCTGCTTGGACCACAGACACAAGAGCAGTCACGAGTCGTCCGTGCTGATGAGCTAGAGCGGTTTTACACCAACCTAGTCGATAGAGCGACGAAGAAGGAGAGCGTTGAGATCCTTAGTGAAGCAATGAAGCATATGAACAACACCATATGCAAGATGGTCATGGGGAGGAGTTGTTCAGAGGAGAACTGTGAAGCAGAGAGAGTCAGAGGACTGATTACGGAATCCGTTGCCTTGACGAACAAGATTTTTCTAGCAAACATGTTGCATGCACCGCTTGGCAAGGTCGGGATCTCACTCTTTAGAAAGGAGATAATGGGAGTTTCAAACAGATTCGATGAGGTACTCGAAAGACTTCTTGTGGAACATGAAGAGAAGCCAGACGTGAATCAAAGTAGGGACATGATGGATGTGTTGTTGGAAGCTTATTGGGATGAAAACGCCAAGTACAAGATAAGTAGGATCCAAATCAAGTCGTTTCTTATGGTAAAGGTTCCTCTCACTAGCTAGGTTGATTCATGAACCATTTAATAAAAATTTCTTAACTAAGAAACGTTTTTCAGGAGCTTTTCCTCGCAGGCACTGACACCTCTGCAAAAACAGTACAGTGGACAATGGCGGAGATGATTAACAAACCTAATATACTTGAGAAGGTGAGAGAAGAAATTGATTCGGTTGTAGGGAAAAAAAGACTGATTCGTGAAACAGATCTACCAAACCTTCCTTACTTGCAAGCGGTCGTTAAAGAAGTGTTGAGATTGCACCCACCGGGCCCTCTCGTGGTTAGGACTTTCCAAGAAATGTGTGAGATCAAAGGGTTCCATGTACCTGAGAAGACAACACTCGTAGTTAATGCTTATGCTGTGATGAGAGATCCTGATTCTTGGGAAGACCCTAATGAGTTTAAGCCAGAGAGGTTTCTATCTTCTTCTAAAGGGAAAGAGGAAGAGAGAGAGCAAATATTTAAGTACCTTCCTTTTGGCGGTGGAAGGAGAGCATGTCCTGGATCAAATCTTGGTTATATCTTTGTAGGAACCACAATTGGAATGATGATTCAGTGCTTTGACTGGAGAGTCAAAGAAGATAAAGTCAACATGGAAGAGACTCTTGAAGGAATAAACTTAACCATGGCTCATCCCTTTAAGTGCTATCATATTGCTCGTACCTTAGACCCTTTAACTCCTAATCTGCAGGGTTGATGGCTTTGACATATCACTGAACTCGATCGAGGACCTATAAGGATCCACTAAGATTGTTAAAACTAATTAAAGAAGCTTTGGTTTTAGCTTCCCACTTTACTTGTTTAGCTTTGGGTCTTTTGTTTTTGTTTTAATTTTTTCAGTTGTTTGAAACCGAAAACGTTGTGTACTGCTTTTGTTTGCCACTTTGCCCCTCTCCTTCTCTCTCAAATCTTATTAGTGTTTCCTAAATCTTTCACAATGAAACTGACTCTTTGAACAAAAATCGTTAATCTCATATTCCGAGAGGTAGATAATCAAAATAGTTTAACTCACAATGTTTAAATTATAATCCAAAGTATAATCTAGAACTATATACATATGCCCCTCTTTTATATTTAACATTTAGATATTACAAACTTTAAACCCATCCTTTATTTAATCTGTGGGCAAAATATATAGATTTGTTTCTCGAATTTGCACCAGGCACGACTATGAACTATATACATATGCCCCTCTTTTATATTTAACATTTAGATATTACAAACTTTAAACCCATCGTTTATTTAATCTGTGGGCAAAATATATAGATTTGTTTCTCGAATTTGCACCAGGCACGACTATGAGCAAAATTTCATATTTTGATAGGTATTAATTCATTTAGTTTACTAAGTAATGTTTTGATAGGTATAATCTAAAAGTAAACTTATATTGTTGTATACCAAATATGTTTAATACTTAAAATTAATATTTGTTTTTGACAACAAGGATTTCATTATATTATGTTATGGGAAAATAATTTTCTAAAAAAAAAAACCAATAAACTTACATAGGAAAAATAAGATTTAGATTATTTGTTTTAGCTAAACAGATTGTCCGAACATTATTACAACGAGAAATGTGACTAAAACACTAAAAATAAAATATAGAATTTAAAAAAAAAAAAAAATTAAACGATAATTAATTTCGTCGTAAAAATAAACCACTCGAAATTGTAAAAGTCAAATTATTGAAAAATTACTAAACATTCTGATATACAATGCCACACAAAATGCTTAAATTTTGGTATAATTATGAAAATCCAAATTTGCGTTTGAAATATCAAAACATAAACTGAGTTCGCCCAATTCGATTTTCTGTTTGGTTCGGTTCGCGATAAATGAAACAATTGGTTCGCGATGACACAACCCGAACTCGTCAAGCTCTTGTCTGTTGTCTTCTTCAAACTCATTTTCATCTTCATCGTCGTTTCTTAATTCTTCCGTAACATAAGCGAGAATCCGCGTTAGCAAAGTAAATCGACTGCGACTGCAATTTTTTTTTTTTTTTTTTTTTTTTGTCAATTTCGAAAGTTACAAAATCGAAATTCAAACAAAAGAAAGAGAGAACATTTGGCATCGTAGATTGAATCTAACAAAACCCCATGAATCTTCAAGTTGTTTCTTGTAAGCTTCTGGTCCAATTTTGTTGCTTTCTAAATCCAATTGGCTTTTCAATTTCAGTCCTTTCTTCTTAATTTATTCTTCTGTCAAGTGAATTGAGACAGAAGAGTTACAAGACATTAGGGTTTTAGGAAGTTAAACCGAGAGTGAAAAGATGGAATCTTTAGGCTCTTCTGATTGCAATTTAGAGATTCTAGAAACTCTCTCTGACGATGCGATTCAGGAGATTACTGAAAGCTACGATGGGTTTTTCACTACTGTGGAGTCTCTCATTGCTGGGACCAGAGATTCCTCAGTTGAAGATGAGTTTGTTTCTCATGTGTCTTGTCTCTGCAAGTATGGACTTGATTCTCTTGTTCGGGATCACTTTCTCAGGTCACTCGAGGTAATGTACATTAAATTGCCTTTTCTTTTAGATTAAGATTCGAGTCTTGGAGCTTCCCGATTTCGTAACGGATTAGCTTGTATCACTTAGTAGCTACTCTGTTCTGAGGTAAACTGGTGTAGAGTAACAGTGGAGTAAGAATGTTTCTTCTCTTATGGATCTCTGTGGGGAACATTTGTTTTTGTTGCAGCAAGCTTTTGAGAAGGGAGGTGCGTCGAGTTTTTGGCGTCATTTTGATGCTTACAGCGAGAAGAAACATCTTGTAAGAAGATACGTGCTTGGTTGATGCTTTGTTTGCTAATTGAGTTCGTTTTTCGACTAAAAATGGATGCTTTTTGGGCAGAATTATGGAGAGGAGATTCAGATAGTGTTATGCAAGGCTTTGGAAGAAATATCTGTAGAAAAGCAGTATCATGAGAAGTGTCTGTCCATAGTGGTTCATGCTTTGCAGTCGTTTAAAGAACAGCCATCAGATGATAGACAAAACTCAGATATAGAAAGAGTTCGTCTTTTTTCGAGATTCCAATCAATGTTGTCTTCAACTCTTATGACTACTCTTCCACAGCATTTTCCTGGTATACCCATCTTTGATAGCTTGTTCTTTGTTGGTTTCCGATGTAGTTTGATTCAAACAATCGATGGGGGCAGTACTGTGTTCCTTCATAATTTATCAATTTTATCATCTGATTTGATTGCGTGGAAGCATGTTTTATCTCTTTCCGACTTGTTTTGACCAAGTTCAATCATTACTCTCATATTGCTCCTCTCTTTTATTATGGTCTTAGAAATACTCCACTGGTATTTTAAGGAAAGGCTGGAGGAGTTAAGTGCAATCATGGATGGAGATGGTATTGAAGAACAAGATGATGATTCAATGGATTTGGACGAGAAGCTGAGATATAAAAACGGAGAAATGGATGTTGATGAAGGCTATTCCAAAGGAAAACGTTTGGGACATGACAAGCTTGTTAAGAACATTGGGAAAGTGGTCCGTGACCTTAGAAGCATTGGATTTACATCTATGGCTGAAAATGCTTATGCTTCTGCCATTTTTTTGCTTCTTAAGGTATCTTTTATGCGTAAGATATTTCACCTGCCTCACTGAGAGTTATAACACAGTATCTGTAGTGAGTATACATATAACTTGTACCCTGTTTGGTAATGTTATACTGCAGGCGAAAGTCCATGATCTGGCTGGTGATGATTACAGGACTTCTGTTTTGGAATCAATCAAACAATGGATTCAGGTAGTTTTTGCTGGTGAGATTCTCACTGCATCATCAGATTAGTTTGGTATTTTGGAGATTCCTGACATCTTAATTTCTCTTTCCAGACAGTGCCTCTACAGTTCCTTAATGCACTTCTTTCATATCTTGGTGATTCCGTAAGTTATGGTACCACATCGTCTGACCTCACATCCCCTCTGGCTTGTTGCCCATCTCCAAGCTTTTCCAGAGTGGTGACTCCTTCCGAAGGAATTGTTAGGTGGAAATTACGGCTAGAATATTTTGCGTATGAGACACTGCAAGATTTAAGGATAGCCAAACTATTTGAGATAATTGTTGATTATCCTGAGAGGTTTGTTTCTCCTCACATGTCTCACTTGAGACCCATTTGCAACTTGCATCTCTGATGGAAATTTTGTTGATGCAACAGTTCTCCTGCCATTGAAGACTTAAAACAGTGTCTTGAATATACTGGACAGCATTCTAAGCTAGTCGAATCGTTTATTTCTTCTCTGAAATACCGTTTGCTCACTGCTGGTGCCTCAACCAATGATATATTGCATCAGTATGTGTCGACTATTAAAGCCCTTCGAGCAATAGACCCAGCTGGTGTATTTCTGGAAGCAGTGGGTGAACCAATCAGAGACTATTTACGGGGGCGGAAAGACACCATTAAATGTATTGTCACTATGCTTACAGATGGAAGTGGAGGGAATGCAAATGGTTCCGGGAACCCTGGGGATAGTCTTCTCGAAGAGTTAATGAGGGATGAAGAAAGTCAAGAGAATGTCGGTTTTGATGATGATTTTCACACTGATGATAAGCAAGCCTGGATCAATGCTTCCCGGTATCCTTCCTGTTGTATAATTTTTTGGCTATCATCTTGCATCGAATTGGATTTGTCTAACACCTTTTAATGTGCTTTGTCCTCAGTTGGGAACCGGACCCTGTCGAGGCTGATCCTTTAAAGGGTAGCCTCAGTCAGAGGAAGGTAGACATACTTGGAATGCTTGTTGATATAATTGGATCTAAAGAGCAACTAGTAAATGAATATCGTGTTATGCTCGCGGAAAAGCTTCTCAACAAGACTGATTATGACATCGACACTGAGATACGCACTGTCGAACTTCTCAAGGCACTCTCCATTCTATCCCTCTTAAGTTCGACTTTCCATACTGTTGGATTGTTTCTTTAGTGTTGAATCTAACTTTACCTTCTCTTATTATGCCAATAGATACATTTTGGAGAAGCTAGTATGCAAAGATGTGAGATCATGCTGAACGACTTAATTGATTCTAAGAGAGTGAACACTAACATTAAAAAAGCATCTCAAACAGGTTATATTTCTGAATTGTTCTCAATTTTACTCGTGCGGTTGTCTGATTCTTTTACTTAGTATTTGTATCCACTGCTTGTTGTTTAGGCGCTGAGTTAAGAGAGAGTGAGCTATCTGTTGACACTCTTACCTCGACGATACTTTCAACAAACTTCTGGCCACCAATTCAGGTATTTATATATTCTTCACATATGAGGCGTACAGATTCTTGTGATTGCTTCCATTCACTGAATTAGATGAGGAATTTCAGGATGAACCTCTAGAGTTACCTGGACCTATTGACAAGCTGCTATCAGATTATGCCAATCGATATCATGAAATCAAAACCCCTCGTAAACTACTGTGGAAGAAAAATCTTGGCACTGTCAAGGTACATCTAGCGTAAATACTGAAGTGAACGATTCATGTTTTTGGAGGATTTGGTAAATGAGATACTGACGTATGTATCTATCTCTTTGAAATGGCTTTAATTGATTCAGTTGGAGTTGCAATTTGAAGATAGAGCTATGCAGTTCACGGTCTCCCCAACGCATGCAGCCATTATCATGCAATTTCAAGAAAAGAAAAGGTAAAATAACAAGAATCAATCAATATGGATATTTCCTCTTCCAAATGTTTACTGAAAATATTGTAATCTTTCAGTTGGACCTCTAAAGACCTAGCTGCAGTCATTGGGATACCCATCGATGCATTACACCGAAGAGTAAACTTCTGGATAAGCAAGGTATATACTGTCATTGTAGTCTCCTGCTTTAAACCATTCATTTGGAGGAAAAGCTTATTTGCAAGTTTCCTTGCACTTAGGGAGTTCTGAGAGAATCTACAGGAGCAGACTCAAATTCCAATGTGTTAACGCTCGTTGAATCCATAACCGAGTCTGGAAAGAACGAAGGCGAGGAGCTTCTAACAGGTGATGAAGAGAGTGAAATATCGATTGCCTCTGTGGAAGATCAACTTCGCAAAGAAATGACAATATACGAGGTATGTAAATGCTTAGGAAACTTTCATTCTCAGGAAATATAAAATCTAAAACAATTATGAACCATGTTTCAGAAATTCATCATGGGAATGCTCACAAATTTTGGTAGCATGGCACTAGAACGAATCCATAACACTCTCAAGGTACAATCTATACATCAACCTTATTGATTTTACAACCTTGTTGTCTTGATCATGATCATTGCTCTGTTCTTCCTTTTTTGTAGATGTTTTGTGTGGCTGATCCTTCTTATGACAAGTCACTGCAACAGCTTCAGAGCTTTCTTTCTGGTTTGGTTTCCGAAGAGAAACTAGAGTTTAGAGATGGAATGTATTTGCTAAAGAAGTAAGAAGAACTCTTTTCATTTCTTGTGTTTGACTAGAACTAGTTTTGTCTTTTGTATCAAAAATCTTGTCGTTTATGAATGAAATCTCATATTGTTCTTAAAGAAATAGTGCTCCAAGTGAAAGTACCACAAAAGTAATAAACAATTACAATAATTTCGTATAACCACACAATAAGGTGGTGAGAGATTAGCCAATTAAGGTTATACAAACTTTTATTTCACATAACAAGCAAATGTGGTTATTCATTGTTTAATGCTCTTATACGCGTTGATGTGATTTCAAGGTGTAACTCATTGATGATAAATCGAACCAAACTGTAAATTGTTATAGGTTAATTGTGATTTTTTGCGGGTAATGTACATGTAGCTTATAGATTGACAAAATTCACAATAATATATATTATAACGAATTAATAATATTCTTGTACATAGGATTTGAAAGTATTATACGATAGGTATATTATATGATATTTATACTACAAATTCATTTTAACATATTATTGATGGATGGTAATAATGATTAATATTGTTACTCATAGGATTTGAAGTTTGCAACTGTCACCAACAACCTGCATAACAGAAGCAACCTAGGTTCATTCCTCTTCCTTTGTCTGAAAATAATTCACATCTTCCGTCATGATAAGCTTTAGATTGGCAAGCTTTCTGGCATTCTGTGGACTCTTTATTTTTCCAATCATTACAAGTTCCACGGGCGAAATCTTTTTGGAACTTGGCACACTCCATTTCAACCGTGTTTCCTCCATATATTCCTAATCAATTAGTGATCGATATGTAAGAAACATTTAAATCTTTCTATATAATGACAAAAATTCTCTTCTATAAAAGTCACTATAGTCATTTGTGATTTGATCAATTAGATCTAATATGTTAAAAATTTCTTGCCTCGGAAATTTGGTTCATTCATAGTATAATGATGATGATGATTAAAATGTTATGGGAACATGATATTCATCATGCACTCTATTTAAATATTAACAATAATAATCTTGTGCACCACTACTACCTTGATGTACAAATCTTTTTAGATTAATTAATACTCAAAATATTATAAATTTTCATGTATCATCCCCTACAAAATGATGAGTAGTGTAAAGATGATTTCACGCAACATCAACGTGACATATATGCCATTTTTCAGTTATTACACGAACAAAAAGAACATGTCAGCATTGACGTAGAGTGGTCATAAAAAAAACATGAAACACTTTAATCCTTCAATTTATTATGATGAATTGTGCGCTAATCATCCCATTATATTTTGTCGTCAATTTTTAAAACAAAATTATAAAACCTTGAGAAATAGAACATTTCTTCGTTTTATAAAATAATGTTTTGAAGTGTAAACAAACACATAAACTCCAAATGAATTTTTTTTTTCTCGGCAAAAGAAACTCCAAATGAAAAAGATAATTTTTTTCTTTTTCTTTTCTTTTTTCTTTTACATTGGCTAAGGAATTTTATTAAAGTTGCTTAAAGATATGATTTTTTTCAAAGAATAAATATTAGTCATAAAACCAAACAAAAATAATAATTAAGAGTTTATAGAGATTCATATATCATAATATATATTACCTGGTACAATCAACAAGAAAATCATCATACTAGTAATGAATACAAGGGTATTTACACTTGTACCCATTTTTTCTTTAGCTTATGTTTCTTTTTCTTTTGGTTTTGTTTCCTTTCTTTTTCATAGAATGCTTATGGCACAATCATCTAATAGTTGTATATAAAAAAAATTAATTTTCTAAAAATAGAAGAAAAAATAAAAGAAAAATGTCGGCCATAAGTGTTCCTACAAAAGAGTTATGGATAAAACATAGCAATTTGCTAGGCCACATATTTCTCTCCATTGTTTCGTAACTCTATCTTTACGGGGATGTATTCAATTTAGGGGGTGTATTGAAATGTATATTTAAAGTGATTTGAATTTTAATAAGATTTTAGATGATTTTAATGACTTTGGGTGATTTTAAAGAAGTTGTTATGATTTTGTATTAAAATCCTCTACAATTCCACCTAAAACTATGAGATTTGGAGATTTATATTTTTAACTAAGAAAGTCTTCTAAAATCCCCTAAAATCTCTGCAGACATTAAAATCCCAATATTTAAAACATTTTCAATAACAGTGGATTTGATATGATTTTAACAAATTCTTGTTTGAATAATAGAGAATTTTAAATGATTTTAAGTGACTTTACATAAATCCCATGTTCAATAACACCAGATTTGAGAAGATATTTTAAAATCTCGGTTTGAATAACATAAGATTTTAAGAAAATCTCAGAATCTCTTAATGATTTAGGTTTTTATGGATTTTTATATGATTTTGATGATTTTATGGAAGTTGATATAATTTATTGTAAAATCCATTCAAATCCCACATAAAAACATACAGATTTTGATTTCCTTATTTTTAACTAAGAAAATCTTCTTCTTTTTTTTTTTTTTTGGTCAACATTAAGAAAATCTTCTTAAATCCTTCAAAATTAAAAATCAAATCCACAAACAGTGGATTTTAGGATAGATTTTTAAATCATTATTTCAATAACACTATATTTCATAAAATCCATGATTGAATAATATAGGATTTGTAAAATTTACCCAAATCATACCATTCTGGTTCTGGAGATCAAACCGAATTAAAATCTTTAATTCTTGAAGAACTATGCATTGGAGATATATAGCCTTTTTCTTTAACGGAACATAGTAGAGAAGGTTATCATTATCCATTAATTAATATAACATTTTTTACAACGGTTTATGTAAAGAATGAAAGCTGTAAAAAATTATAAAATTATCGATAGATAATCGTATCATATCATATTCGTTTGTACTGTAATGTGATATTGGCTAAAGAATTTAAAACTGAAAATAGATGTAAAATTGTAAGTGATGCGAGTAATTCAAGGACACAATCCTGTTTTGGATTGTCTTCTCGATGATGCGAGTAATTTGAGAGATTGAGAGCCAGCTTCGGTGCAATTTGTACTTATGATTGTACTACATCACAAATAAACCGCATCTTTTGAATTGTGTATTTTTGTCATAAACTTTGTTTTACATACTATAGTTAGTTAGAATTATGAACATTAGTGAAATATGTTTAAAACAGACTCAACTACGCATCCTAGATAAGCCAATGATAATTTCTAGGGAAACTAAACGATATTAAATCCAGTCAAAATAGGCCTATAATTTTTTTTTTTTAACTTAAAGGTCTTAACAAAAATTTCTAAAAATATGCCCTTTATATTTGGATGTCCTAAGTCATGGTTGGATAGCTTATCCTATGGGCCGGGCCTGTCAAAACTCAAAATAGATTTTTTGACGTTGTCAACACCCTATACCCTAAATACTCACGAGTCGCGACTCTTAGGCCATCCTTATCGGAATAACTCTCAATTTAGATCTTACCATTATTTTAATGATAAATATTGCTTTACTAGATAGAATGAAATTTACTAAGAGAAAGAAGAAAAAGAAGAAAGAAGAAGAAGAAGAAAGAAGAAAGAAGAGGTCCAAAATTATGGGACCAATACTTTTCAGACACATAGCTCATAACTGCATAAGACACAAGTTTTAGATAAGATACAAGTCTGACCAATTTACTGAATTTTCATTTATTTTTAATGTATTTAATACTAAGACCCATCCTTAGTATGCCCCGATAAGGATGGCCTTAGTTTGACGTCGGTTTGGCCTTTTGCGAGACTACTTCACCTTCATTTACTCACTGATTCCAAGACACCTCATTTCCCCATATAACATTGATTTGCCATAATTTTCTTCCTCTCTATATATTAACAGTTAGGTTTTCTAGGTTTACAACATAGCGTTGGATGAATTAAGGCCGTAGCTGCGTAAAATGGGTTCATCGGCAACAGATTCTACAGTTGTAAAGAACTCGAGAGAGCATCCTCCTTCTTCATATTCTCTCAAGATCAACAAACTCTCCCAATTTCATCTTGACAAATATAATCATTACTCTGTTCTTTCTTTTTTGTAGATAAATTGTGTGGCTGATCCTTCTTATGACAAGTCACTGCAACAGCTTCAGAGCATTCTTTCTGGTTTGGTTTCCGAAGAGAAACTATAGTTTAGAGATGGAATGCTTTTGCTAAAGAAGTAGAAGAACTCTTTTCATTTCTTGTGTTTGACTAGAACTAGTTTTGGCTTTTGTATCAAGAATCCTTATCGTTTATTAATGAAATCTCATATTGTTCTTAAAGAAATAGTGCTCCAAGTGAAAGTACGTACCACAAAAGTAATGAATAATTACAGTAATTTTGTATAACGACACAATAAGGTGGTGAGAGATTAGCGAGTTAAGGTTATACAAACTTTTATTTCACATAAGAAGCATATGTGTTATTCATGGTTTAATACTCTTATACGCGTTGATATGATCTCAAGGTGTAACTCATTGATGATAAATCGAACCAAAGTAAATTGTTATAGGTTATATAATTGTGATTTTGCGGGTAATGTACATGTAGCTTATAGATTAACAAAATTCACAATAATATATATGATAATGAATATATTTCTTGTACATAGGATTTGAAAGTACTATAAGATATGATATTTATACTACAAAGTCATTTTGACATATTATTGATGGATGGTAATAATGATTAATATTGTTGCACATAGGATTTGAAGATTGCAACTGTCAGTTTCTCACCTTTAACTTACAACAGAAGCAATTTAGGTTTATTCCTCTTTTGCCTGGATAACTGTCACAACTGCCCTCAAAAAAAGAATTAGCTTTGCAAACTTTTTGGCATTCTTGGGAACCTTTATGTTTATAATCTTTACAAGCTCCACGGGCGAAATTTTCTTCGACCTTGGGACACTCAAACGCTTGTCCATATATTCCTGATCAATTAGTAAACAATATGTAAGAAACATTTAAATCTTTCTAATGAAAAAAATTCATATCTTTGTTTTATTTGAATCTTACTAGAGAAACAACAATCATTGATCTCTTCTATAATGATGATGATGATGATTAAAATGTAATGGGATCATGATATTCACTCTATTTACATATATAATTAACAATAATAATCTTGCACCGCTACTACTTTGATGTACAATACTTTTTGGATTAATACTCAAATCTTATAAATTTTCATGTATTGACGCAGTCGGAAAACCCTAGGTTAAGCAAGCGCTAAACCTAGATTGATATCAAGTCCGCTAGCGACGAACTTGATGATAAAACTCTGGAATCCACCAGAAAAGGTTCTGGAATCCACCAGAAAAAGAGAAAATTCTCTACTTTTATTAATTAGGATGATAAAACATGTCTTGTAAATAACCTAGGATCTCTATATATATAGAGAATAAATCTAAAACATAAAATAGAAAACCCTAAATAAAATAGAAAACGTAAAATAAGTAAGTATTAAAAGAAAAGGTAAATTCCCTAAATTTCTCCTACATCATGTATCATCCACACAAAATAATTAGTAGTATAAAGATGATTTCACGCAACATCAATGTGACATATATATCGTTTTTCAGTTATCACACAGGCAAAAAGAACATGTCAGCATTGACAGCATTGACATACAATGGTCAGAAAAAAACATGAAACATTTAATCCTTCAATTTATTATGATGAATTGTGCGCTAATCATCCAATTATATTTTGCTTTCAATTTTTAAAACAAAAAATTATAAATCCTTGAGAAATAGAATATTTCTTCGTTTTATAAAATAATGTTTTGAAGTGTAAACAAACACAAAAACTCCAAATGAAGTAGGGATTTTTTTTCTTTATCTTACTTACATTAGCTAATGTATTTTATAAAAGTTGCGTAAATATATGGTTTTTTTTAAAGAATAAACATTAGTCATAAAACCAAACAAAAGTAATAATCAAGAGTTCAAAGAGATTCATATATCATAATGTATATTACCTGGTACAATCAACAAGAAAATCATCATAGTAGTAATGAATACAAGCGTATTTACACTTTTACCCATTTTTTCTTTAACTTCTGTTTCTTTCTTTTTTTGGTTTTGTTTCTTTTTTTTTTCGTAGAATGCTTATGGCACAATCATCTAATAGTTGTATATATAAAAAAAATCTAAAAATAGAAGAAGCAAAAAATGAAAATTTAGGCCATAAGTGTTCCTACAAAAGAGTTGGAAATTACATAGACATTTGCTAGACCACATATTTCTCCCCATTGTTTCGTAACTCTATCTTTAGATAATCTTAATTCGTATTTCTTTAAATTTTTATAAATACTATATGAAAAAATATTAGGTGATATTAATAATGCAAAATCCATTTGACAGTTGTTGATTACTCATGGTGGATAAATATACAGATCTACACGTCTACTTGGGAAGAAAAGACAAAGACTATAAAGCATACCCGCTTCTGGTCAGGCCCGGCCCATGGGCTAAGCAACCCAAGCCATGGCTTAGGGGGCATGTTTTTAAGAATTATTTTTAGGCCTTTTATTGCCCCATAAATTTTTATACGCTTTTTGTAAATTTATTTTTGTTGGGCTTTTCTTTCATAATATTTAGTGAATTTTAAGCCTTTTAGATTAATAAAATATTAACTAATTGATTTTAGTTTTGGAAAAAAAAATTAAAACCCTACACAAAAACAAAATTTTCTAAATCGATAGACAGATCCCCTGCTAATTCATATTGCTCTTTTGTCGATCTTTGCTAAGGTATGTGACTTAACTAAATCTTTGCTTTGATTAATTAAGTATTCATCAAGTTTTAAATAATGATTAGCCATTCGTTCGTAGATTAAAGTCGATATTAATTTGGTAAAGCCGTAGAGGATTGAGGTTCTTTATTTACAAACTGAGTATGAAATTCAGATTTATTTTGTAAAGTTTTAGTATGACTTTTGTTTATATTACTATTATTTATGATTTTGCACAAAAAAAAAAAAAAATTTGGGCATAATTTTTTTATTGGCATAGGGCATTGAAATTTGTCGGACCGGCCCTGCTTCTGGTTCTGGAGATCAAACCGAATTAAACTCCTTAATTCTTGAAGAACCATGCATTGGAGAAAGCCTTTTTCTTTAACGGAACGTTATAGAGAAAGTTATCATATCCATGAATTAATATAGCATTTTTTTACAATGGTTATGTAAAGAATCAAAGCTGTAAAACATGATAAATAATCTTATCGATCATATCATATTCGTTTGTAATAAAATGTGATATGGACTAAAGAGTTTTTTTTTTTTTTTTTTTTTTGTCAACCAGACTAAAGAGTTTAAAACTAAAAACAGATGTAAAATTGTAAGTCATGAATGATCAATTTAAACAAAATAACCGGGAAAATTAACCACCAGATGACATTTCATTGATTTCCTCATTAAAATGCAAGTCGAAAAAATCACTATGGAACCATGGTTTCTCATTTTAAATATGTAAATCATCGACAGGCTCGTGAGTATCTTTACCATTTTCATCTTAAATTTGTAATAAACTATACCTTTTTTGTGTAAATTTGTAATCCATCATGCACGACTGAAAATACCTAATGAAATAAAACCGGTTTTCTTCCTCCTCTTCTTAGTTGAATTCGGATATGTTAGCTTCTTACTCTTCTTCTTTGAATTCGTTTTCAAAAATAAGAGGAACTAGCATCAATCTGAAATTAAGTTCCCATCTTCGGACTACCCTAAACATTATGACAAGTCACTGCAACAGCTTCAGAGCTTTCTTTCTGGTTTGGTTTCCGAAGAGAAACTAGAGTTTAGAGATGGAATGTATTTGCTAAAGAAGTAGAAGAACTCTTTTCATTTCTTGTGTTTGACTAGAACTAGTTTTGTCTTTTGTATCAAGAATCCTTATCGTTTCGTAAATGAAATCTCATATTGTTCTTAAAGAAATAGTGCTCCAAGTGAAAGTACCACAAAAGTAATGAATAATTATAGTAATTTTGTATAACGACACAATAAGGTGGTGAGAGATTAACCAGCTAAGGTTACACAAACTTTTATTTCACATAACAAGCATATGTGTTATTCATGGTTTAATGCTTTTATACGCGTTGATGTGATCTCAAGATGTAACTCATTGATGATAAATCGAACCAAACTCTAAATTGTTATAGGTTAATTGTGATTTTGCGGGTAATGTACATGTAGCTTATAGATTAACAAAATTCACAATAATATATATGATAACGAATATATTTCTTGTACATAGGATTTGAAAGTACTATAAGATATGATATTTATACTACAAAGTCATTTTGACATATTATTGATGGATGGTAATAATGATTAATATTGTTGCACATAGGATTTGAAGATTGCAACTGTCAGTTTCTCACCTTTAACTTACAACAGAAGCAATTTAGGTTTATTCCTCTTTTGCCTGGATAACTGTCACAACTGCCCTCAAAAAAAGAATTAGCTTTGCAAACTTTTCGGCATTCTTGGGAACCTTTATGTTTATAATCTTTACAAGCTCCACGGGCAAAATTTTCTTCGACCTTGGGACACTCAAACGCTTGTCCATATATTCCTGATCAATTAGTAAACAATATGTAAGAAACATTTAAATCTTTCTAATGAAAAAAATTCATATCTTTGTTTTATTTGAATCTTACTAGAGAAACAACAATCATTGATCTGTTCTATAATGATGATGATGATGATTAAAATGTAATGAGATCATGATATTCACTCTATGTACATATATAATTAACAATAATAATCTTGCACCACTACTAAACTGATGTACAATACTTTTTGGATTAACACTCAAATCTTATAAATTTTCAACTCCAAATGAAACAGATAAATTTTTTTTCTCTTTTTTTCTTACATTAGCTAATGAATTTTATTCAAGTTGCTTAAAGATATGATTCTTTTTAAGAATCAACATAAATCATAAAACAAAAAAAAAATAGTAATTAAGAGTTCAAAGAGATTCATGTATTAGTAGTTGATATTACCTGTTACAATCAACAATAAAATCACTATACGAGTAACGAAACCAACGACATTTACACTTGTACCCATTTTTTCTTTAACTTTTTTTTTTTCGTAGAATGCTTATGACACAATCATCTAATAGTGTATATAAAAAACTGAATTTTCTAAAAATAGAAGAAAAAAGAAAAGGAAATGAAGGCCATAAGTGTTTCTACAAAAGAGTTATGGATAAAAATAGAAATTTCCTACAAGGTGGCCGATCATTTAGCGAAAGAAAAATTTTCACACTCTCATTTTGTCAATTTCTATTTTGTTCCTTCCTTCCTTGTAGATGTACTCTTCGACGATTTCACCTATAATGTCTAATCTAATGCAAGTTGTTGTTAAAAAAAAACAAAAATTTTGCTAGACCACATATTTCTTCCCACTGTTTCGTAACTTTATTTTTAATTAATTTTAATATATATTTTAAATTTTTTATAAAATACTATATAATCCCGAAATATATTAATAATGCAAAATCCATTTGACAAATTTTGATTACTCATGGTGGATAAATATACAGAATTTACAGAACTTGTACTAATTCGAATGTAATATACGAAAAAATAACAGAGAGTCAAAAAAAAAAAAAATAACAGAGAGTGATGGCACAATTGGGTATGTTTTCAAGGATGATCCAAATCATTAAAAAGCTAGCCCACATGGAATCTGCAGCCATGACTTTCCAACCCGTATGCAAGTTTGATCCTAATGGGAAGGAAAGACGAAGACAATAAAGCTAATCCTTCTGGTTCTGGAGATCAAACATTCATATAGGAAACCGAATTAAACTCTTTAATTATGGAAGAGTTTAGACGGCCAATCACGATTAGCCACCTCACTAATTAACATTTTAAATAATTTTCTTTATTGAAATACTTACAAAATAAGAAGAAAATAATATAAAAATAAGATAAATGTAAATTTTCTAAAATATTACGTAGTAAAAAAATGTAAAAAAATATTATGGGAATAAAAGACATATAAATTTTCTCCACATAGGATTTTAGACGGTCAATCACGATTAACCACCTCACTAATTAACATTTTAAATAATTTTCTTTATTGAAATACTTACAAAATAAGAAGAAAATAATATAAAAATAAGATAAATGTAAATTTTCGAAAATATTACGTAGTAGAAAAATGTAAAAAAATATTATGGGAATAAAAGACATGTAAATTTTCTAAAATATTACGTAGAACACAAATGTAAGCTTCCTAAAATATCAAATTTCTATATTCAAATATTTACAAAATAAGAAGAAAATAATATGGAAATAAGAAAAATGTAAATTTTCTAAAATTTTACGTAGTAGAGAAATATGTAAGCTTTCTAAAATATTACGTGGTAGAAAAATTAAAAAAGTTAGTTGAAGAAAATAATATGGAAATAAGAGACATATAAACTTCTATACTATATAAAAGTTGAGGCTAAATGTTTCTAAGGCCGTCCACATAAGATTTTAGACGGCCAATCACGATTAGCCACCTCACTAATTAGCATTTTAAATAATTTTCTTTATTGAAATACTTACAAAATAAGAAGAAAATAATATAAAAATAAGATAAATATAAATTTTCTAAAATATTACGTAGTATAAAAATGTAAAAAAATATTATGGGAATAAAATACATGTAAATTTTCTAAAATATTACGTAGAACACAAATATAAGCTTCCTAAAATATCAAATTTCTATATTCAAATATTTACAAAATAAGAAGAAAATAATATGGAAATAAGAAAAATGTAAATTTTCTAAAATTTTACGTAGTAGAGAAATATGTAAGCTTTCTAAATTATTACGTGGTAGACAAATTAAAAAAGTTAGTTGAAGAAAATAATATGGAAATAAGAGAAATATAAACTTCCTAAAATAGTATGCAGTAGAGAAATGTAAAATTCCTAAAATATGAGGTAGTAAAAAAATAAGAAAAGTTAGTTTTAATTTTGCAAGAAAATTTAGTTTTGCAAAAATATATAAAAGTTGAGGCTAAATGCTTTTAAGGCCGTCCACATAGGATTTTAGACGACCAATCGCGATTAGCCACATCATTAATTAACATTTTAAAATTTTTATAGTAAAATATTTACAAAATAGAAGTATTCACATATAGAAATAAGAAAAATGTAAATTTGATAAATTTGCTAAAATTCAAATGTCAATATATGTTAAATCGCCTAAAATATTTTAGAACTAAAAAAAATGTAAATTTGCTAAAATTCAAATGTCAATATATGTTAAATCGCCCAAAATATTTTAGAACTAAAAATAATAAGAAATGAAAATAAGAGAAAAGTAAATTTGCTAAAATTTTAAAGTCAATATATATTAAATTTCTTAAATTTTAAAGAAAAATTACCAAATTTTCATAGGAGTAAAAAGGAAAATAAAAAAGTTTCTAAATTCTAAACTACTAACTATATGTATAAATAGCCATCTAAAATTGAGAATAGAACATTGATATTTGAATCTATGTCACTCTTCTTGTGAACTCTTCTCCTACAAAGATGATGATGACTTCAAGTCTCTCATTTGCCAATGGTTTCACTTCGATGCCTAGCACTGTTCTATGTGCCAAAGCTTCCATGTTATTACAAGTAATTAAGCTCATCAATGTGTAAGTTGAGATTCTCAATTTCCTTCCTTTCATCCGTCACTAAGGTTATTTTTGTTTGGGTAGAATGTTCCACCTTCGATTCTTCTGCACTTCTTGATGGAACATAGGGAAGAATGGGCACACAATAGCATCGTTGCGTATTCGGCTGCAGCCATCAAAGCAAGCGTGTAGCTTACCAATCCCTCGCCCAGGGAGCTTCGGTGGTCAAGTTTCGAGTAGATAAAAGAACCAAATAAAAAGAAATTCATAAGGTATTAATAATTCTGTTTTTGTTTTGGTGTGTTTATACATTTGTTTATTTCCATAGGGTTTAGTTTTTGTATTTTTCTTTTTGGTTCTAAGAAATCATATTTGCTAATCATGGGATATATATATATATATATATATATATATATATATTTTTTTTTGTCGATAGTCTGTTTCTCTACTATCCTTTCTCGACCGTCTAGCTAATTCGTCATCACAAGAAGTCTCAACAAACGTGAATTCTCTTTATTTTTTAATTGCTTGAATTTTTTATTTTGTGGTAAAATCATCAATTTCTTTTCTTCCCTTTTAAAATTTTTTTAGTAAATATTATTGATCACAAAAAATTTTCACTAAAAATTTTTAAAAGCACCCCGCGCGTAGCGCGGGATTAAAACCTAGTCTATATATATCATAAGAGAGTTTTCTCTCCTCTTAGAGTGTCCACATAGGTGACACCTCAGCGTACACGTCATCATATATTTTTAATAGGTATAAAATGTTACTAAAAAGATTTGAACCTCTTACCTTATCAATGTAATGAGTGCATTCCAAACCAAATTGCCATTTAGATCATTTTGATTGATTTCAACATTTAAACTATATATCTTACTTTATAAAAGTTCCACCACAATTTATTTACTAAAAGAAGAAACATTTTAAAAAAATTAATCAACATACTTTTATATTATCATCTTTTGATAAACTAAAATATTTGTTCACAAACAATAACGTGGTTTAATATAAATAAAAAGTAATATAATAAAACACACAAAAATACGTGATAAAAAAATAGGACAAAAATACAAATAAAAGTTAATGAATTAATCAAACACAGCACAAAAATATTTAAGATAAAAATATGAATAGAAATTAGATGCATATAGATAATTTTCAAACACATATAATTTATATATAAAAAATAGAAAACATAAAAAAAGTTATCACGCTAAAAAAACATTAACTTTTTCAATAGTTATAAAATATTTAGATTAAAAGAAAAAGTTTATATGATAGTAAACTATAGAATTTAGATTACACGAAATAAGAATATCTATTTTTCAAGAAAAAGTATGTATCAAAAATCAAGATAAAATATATATATAAAATTGTATAATATATTTAAGGAAAGAATTGTGATTTAAAAGTACAATTATATACAAGATTTCTTCAAACAATAAGGTTAGAGTGCAATATTCCATGGAAAATGCAATGTATGAGAATAAGAAGAATTCAAAGATAAAATTTAATATGTAGGAAAAAAACATTTTATAATAGACAAGAAAAATAAAAAATAAAAATGAAATAGATAAAGAGAAAATAATTTAACATAAGTTTACAATGAATCAACAATCCAATCAATTATTTTAACGAAAAAAACGTGAAAAGAGAAAATGTCGCGAGGTGGACGACTGCATCTTAGAATATGACGAAAAAAATAACACCGAAATAATTTTAAGAGAAATTGACTAAATTCAAAAAAGATGTATGAATATGATATGGTCGAAATTGTTTTCTATTTCCTTGAATTTTTTTAACTAATTGTTTACCACATGTTATCTAAGAATTCGTTATTTTCTTCAAGAGAAATATTGTTTTCAATAAAATCTATGTTATATATCATTTCATAAATAAGTTTATGTCTATATAGATTTATCTTTTAAAATTCACTATATTTATATTTACGGCTTATATTATTAATAGTTTCTAAGTACAATCCTGCGCATCGCGCGGGGTTACAAATCTAGTATGTATATATTGGAGATTAGGAGATAACCTTTTTCTTTATTGGAACGTTATAGAGAAAGTTATTGCATCCATTCATTAATATAATAATATTGTAGCATTTTTTTCAACGGTTATACAAAGAATGAAAGCTGTAAAACATGATAAAGTGATAAATTTAGAGATAAGAGAATCTTAGTTTTCACTTTTCATTGTGAGCCATATTGACTTTCTCCAGAATTTGATACAATAAAAACACACATCAATGCAAAATCTATATTTGTATAACCATTTTTAACAATCTACAAAAAATATGAGTTTATTTGAAGCAGATTCGACAATTGTAAAAAGCTTAAGAGAGTATCCTCCTTTTTCTTATTCCCTCAAGATCAACAAACTCTCTCAGTTTCATCTTGACAAATATGAATCCCGTCGTTTCTTGTCCGGTGGATACAACTGGTACGTAATCTTGTTGTAAACGGATTACATATTTCAATATACAATATAATATATGCTTTATTCAGGAGATTTGTTATCTACCCAAAAGAAAATGAAAAGGACAATGGGAGCGGATTTATTTCAATGTATGTGGAACTTGACAACACATGACTCTCTCGTCCACACCACAAGTGGAGGTGTTTGCTTGTCTCATGTATAACATCACAATAAGGTGAGAGATTAACATATGTGTTATTCATAGTTTAATGTTCTTATATGCGTTGATGTGATCTCAAGGTGTAACTCATTGATGATAAATCGAGCCAAATTGTAATTTGTTATAGGTTAATTGTGATTTTGCGGGTAATGTATCTTATAGATTAACCAAAAAAAAAAAAAAAATCATTCAATGAAATATTTACCTTCTTAGCCAAAAAAAAAAAAAAAGGATTAACAAAAATTCACAAGAATATATATATGATAACGAATAATATTCATGTACATAGGATTTGAAAGTATTATACGATAGGTATATTATGTGATAATTATACTACAAAGTCATTTTGACATACTATTGATGGATGGTAATAATGGTTAATATTGTTGCACATAAGATTTGAATTCTGCAACTGTCAGTCTCTCACCACAAACCCACAACAGAAGCAACCAAGGTTTATTCCTCTTTTGTCTTGAAAAAGTTCACATCTACCGTCAGAATAAGAATTAGCTTTGCAAACTTCTTCGCATTCTGTGTTACCTTTATGTTTATAATCTTTACAAGTTCCACGGGCAAAATTTTCTTGGACCTTGGGACACTCTGGTTCAAGCTCTTGTCCATATATTCCTAATCAATTAGTAATCAATATGTAAGAAACATTTAAATCTTTCTAATGAAAAAATTTCATATCTTCGTTTTATTTGAATCTTACTAGAAAAATAACAATTATTGTCTTCTATAATGATGATGATGATGATTAAAAATGTAATGGGATCATGATATTCATCATGCACTCTATTTACATATATACTTAGCAATAATAATCTTGCACCACTACTACTTTGATGTACAATAATTTTTGGATTAATACTCAAATCTTATAAAATTTTCATGTATCATCCACACAAAATGATTAGTAGTATAAAGATGATTTCACGCAACATCAACGTGACATATATATGCTATTTTCCAGTTATCACACGAGCAAAAAAAAAACATATCAGCATTAACATACAGTGGTCAGAAAAAACCATGAATCATTTTAATCCTTCAATTTATTATGATGAATTGTTCGCTAAACATCCCATTATATTTTGTTTTTAATTTTTAAAACAAAATTATAAAACCTTGAGAAATAGAATATTTCTTCGTTTTATAAAATAATGTTTTGAAGTGTGAACAAACACAAAAACTCCAAATGAAAAAGAGATTTTTTTTTCTTTTTCTTACATTAATTAGCTAATGAATTTTATTAAAGTTGCTTAAATATATAATTTTTTTAAGAATAAACATAAATCATAAAACCAAACAAAAATAGTAGTAATTAATTAAGAGTTCAAAGAGATTTATATATTATAGTGTATATTTACCTGTTACAATCAATAAGAAAATCATTATACGGGTAATGAAACCAATGACATTTACACTTGTACCCATCTCTTTTTTCTTTAACTTATGTTTTTTTTTTCTTTTCTTTTTTCGTAGAATGCTTATGGCACAAGCATCTAATAGTTTTATACAAAAAAATTGATTTTCTAAAAATAAAATAAAAAAAGTTAAGAAAATGTAGGCCATAAGTGTTCCTACGAAAGAGTTATGGATAAAAAATAGAAATTTGCTAGACCACATATTTCTCCCCATTGTTTAGTATCTTTATCTTTAGCTAATTTTAAGTCAAATTTGACCAATTTTGATGACTCATGGTGGATAAATATACAGAATTTACAGAATGTAATGAATGAAAGTTGTAAAACATGATAAAATGATAAATTTAGAGATAAGAGAATCTCAGTTTCCACTTTCCATTGTGAGCCATATTGACTTTCAATTAATGTAAGCACACATATACATATATATAAAATTATAAATATATCAACATGAAATCTTTTTACCGGAATTTGATACAGTAAATTAAAACACACATCAATGCAAAATCTATATTTGTATAACTATTTTTAACAATCTACAAAATTTTTTTTTTATATTTTCACTTATAGTCTTATTAACGATCATTGAAAATATATCGTATTACGAGGATGATGCTCATCACAAAAATCGTATTGCAGGTTCTTGTTCGTCCTGCGTTAACCAATTTAAAAAATGTTGTTAGTCACGAGAATCAATTTAATATAGTAATGAATGAGTAAGAGAAATCGATTTGTTTCTTACCATCAAATACGGAAAAAGCTAGGAATATTCTTGGACAACAATATTACGTACTCTTCATGCATGACTTCTTCGATAATTAATGATGTGTAGAATAAGACTATCAGCAATCAATGTATATATAAGCCCCTTCGTTAACCCGTAATGTGTATTACGTACATCTATATGCGTTTACTAGTTGGTTGTCCGCGTTACGCGCGGGAGTTTTATTATGTTGTTTATGAATAATTAATTCATATTTTATATTCTAGTTATTTTCTCCACTATAACATACCTTTATTTTTTTTTATCTTAGATTGTGTTTGTATAGATTACCCGTTGAGTTATAGTTTCGGTAGTTATTGAGAAATTAAGTGTGTATAGTATAAGTCAATGTGTGGGTGTAAACGGAAGTGCCGTGGAGAATTATAGAAAAAAATGTGTTATTAGGGCTCCCACCAAATATTGATCTAGATGTTATTAATATTGTGGACCTTTTTTGTATGTCAGCCCGAAAGTTGAGAATGATTTGTAGGTTTCGCGCGGATTGTTGTATTTTTTATTTGTTATATTATCTTTTTTTATGTATTGTCATAATTTAATTATTTGTATTATATTTTTTGTTTGAATTTGACGTAATCTATTTCTCGCTATGATCATTTTTATACTATTATATATACATTCCTGATTTCCCGTTTTATATCTTTTTCGTATTTTCATATGGGATAATTTTTAAATTTAAAATATTTGTATAATTTACTTTATATTTAGTTCATTTTATTTAAATATGTTTTTTATTTTAATTTAATTTTTATAAAATATTGTTAATTTTTAAAATTTTGTTTATTATTTTAACATATGTGATGTATTGGAAAAAGTTAGTTAAATTCATATTGGAAACCTTTAAAGAAATATTGTTTTTATTGTTACCTTTTTCATAAATGTATTTAAAATGAGAATTTATGTTTCGTCCCAATCTATCTCATTTATGTTCGAGAATTTTGTGAGACATAAATTAGATAGATTTATATTCTCAACATTTCAAGTTTTTTGTTCTATTTCCGTTAAATCCCATTATAATTTAGATTTACATTGTGTTAATCCAATCAAATTTTGTTTCATATTGATTTTTAATGGATATATATTCATTATAACATTTCAAGTTTTTTGTTCTATTTCCGTTAAATCTCATTATAATTTAGATTTACATTGTGTTAATCCAATCAAATTTTGTTTCATATTAATTTTTAATGGATATATATTCATTATAAAATATTCACTTTAAAAATATAATCTATTATTTATATATTAGTTAGTATAATCGAAAATTAGTAAAATTGTTATTTTTTGATCAATTATCTTTTTTAGTTTTACAATATAAAATATAAAAAAGACCTTTAATATTCTTTTTGTTTACATGTGTCTAAATCTTAAAATTAAATGATACAATAGTATAAATAAAATTTTAAAATTAAATAATAAAATGATTTAGATGCTAATTAGGATGATGAGTAGGATGATGAATAGGATGATGAGGTGGCTTAAGGAGAAGAGAGATAACTAAGATGTTCTCTATTTTCTATGTATAATTAATGACAAATTATTGAATTCAAGAAAGACAACTAAATACTATTGGTTTAGAGTTGTTGAAAATTGTAAATCACAAAAAATAATGCATTTTAAATATGGTTTCTTAATATATGTGAAAATTCTAAAACATCTTACATTGTGAAACAGAGAGAGTATATAGATTCCAAGCATTTTTATGATTTGTATTTTGCCTTTTCCTTTTTCTATTTTTTTTTTTAAATGGAAAGGGTTACCGGTTACGAGAAATAAAATTAATTAATTCTAGAAAAGTCGTTCAATTATATCTATGGTTGGAAGAAAATATAATTGAAATTCTATTAGCCTATTATATTAAATATGGGATGATAAAATCCAAAATCTATACTTAACGGATGTGTACATGATATGATACTCACGACTCTTCGTTTGACGTTGGTTTTTGACCTTTTGGAGACTACTTCACCTTCCCTTACTCACTCATTCCAAGACACCTCATTTCCCCATAACATTGATTACTACTCCCTCCGTTTCTTTTTATTTGTTGTTTTAACCAAATGCACAAGAATTAATGAATACACTTTTTTGACAAAAGTATCATTAAAAATATATTTAAAATCAACCAATTATTAAAAAATACAAAATATCATTGATCACACAGATTTCAATAAAGTTAAAATTAATTTAAAAGTGTCAAGACAACAAATATTTTGAAACAAAATAGTTCTTCCAAAACAACAAATAAAAAGAAACGGAGAGAGTATTTGATTTCCCATAATTTATCTTTCTCTCTATATATTAACAGTTTTCGGACTCTCTAGGGTTACAACATAGCTTTGGATGAATTAAGATCGTAGCTGTGTAGAATGGGTTCATCTGAAGTAGATCAACAAACTCTCTCAGTTTCATCTTGACAAATATGAATCCCGTCGTTTCTTGTCCGGCGGATACAACTGGTACGTGATATTGTTGTAAATGAATTGCATCTTTCTTCAATATACAATATAATGTCTGCTTTCTTCTCTACTTTATTCAGGAGATTGGTTATCTACCCAAAAGGAAACGAAAAGGACAATGGGAGCGGATTTATTTCAATGTATGTGGAACTTGACAACACGTGCCTCTCGTCCACACAACCAATGGAGGTGTTTGCTTGTCTCACGTTCCTCATCTATAACAAGAAAGAAAACAAATATTTTACCATTCAAGGTTTGAACGCACATTATATATAGCCTTCTTATATCTCTCTCGTTTTTACTCTTATGTATACATTAGTTAGTAATTTGTATGTGCATGATTATATTAATATAAACATCTAGATGTCGAAGAAAAGCGGTTCAATGCATTAAGAACGGTGTGGGGATTATCGCAAATCCTTTCACTTGAAATATTCAATGACCCTGCCAATGGATATATTTTTGAGGGAGAACAATGTGAATTTGGTGTTGATGTACGTGATGGTTGCTTCACCCTTTACCAAGTGGGAAGTCGTCTCTTTTGATGAGAAACTTGATTATCCCAAGTTCTCCTGGAGTGTTAAGGAATTCTCGGTGCTGAAAGATGAGTTATACATATCAAAGAGCTTTTCAATGGGAGGAAAAAAATGGTGAGTTTAGTAAATAATATCTATGTATGCACATGTTCATTAGTGGTAATTCTAACAAGTTACAATATGTTTTATAGGATCTACAGTTGTATCCAAAGGGAGACACTAGAGGAGAAAACAAGTGGTTATCCATTTATTTGCGTTTAGATGACAGTATAACGTAACCTTAACGGCGGAAGAGAAGATTCACGTGCGAGCACATTTGCGAATTCTAGACCCATCTGGATCCAATCACTTCACAGAACAAGTATGTCATAAAAGCTTTTGTGGTATATTATTTCACAATGTTTTTTTGTTAGCCCCGATTCATGGATCAACAATTATGAAAACACGTACTCGAGTTATTGTGAATGTCAAATGTCCTACTCCTTTGACGAGTGTTAGTGTTTAACTAAAGTGCTTTACACAAAATTCCTTTTTCCTGCAGTACGTAACAACTGGTATACGCAAACGAGCAAAAGTTGGGGGTTTTCTCAATTCATATCTTTAGCTAAATTTCGGGAGGCGTATCTGGACCAAGATGATACTTTGAAGGTAGAGATTGAATTTGAAGTTGTTTCTGTCACCAAACACTCCGCCTAAATGAAATCAAAGCTCTAGCTTTGTTAGGATATCTATTTTCTATCATGAATGCCAATTAGAGGACGACTCTACTTTATCCGTTTATGAATTATTATATGTATGATATAAAATCCAAATTCTATAACTTAACGGATATATGTGAACATGATACTCACGACTCTTCGTTTGACCTTATGGAGACTTCTTCACCTTCCCTCACTCTCTAATTCCAAGACACCTCATTTCCCGATAACATTGCATATTTCCCATAATTTTCTCTTCCTCTCTCTATATATTAGCAGTCTTCAGATTCTCTTGGGTTACGATATAGCGTTGGAAATAAGGCCATAATTGTGTAGAATGGGTTCATCCGATGCAAAATCTACAATTGTAAAGAACTGGCGAGAGCATCCTCCTTCTTCTTATTCCCTCAAGATCAACAAACTCTCTCAGTTTCATCTTGACAAATATGAATCCCATCGTTTCTTGTCCGGTGGATACAACTGGTACGTGATTTTGGTGTAAACGGATTACATCTTTTTATATACAATATAATATATGCTTTCTTCTCTACTTTATTCAGGAGATTGGTTATCTACCCAAAAGGAAACGAAAAGGAAAATGGGAGCGGATTTATTTCAATGTATGTGGAACTTGACAACACATGCCTCTCGTCCACACCACCAATGGAGGTGTTTGCTTGTCTCACGTTCCTCATCTATAACAAGAAAGAAAACAAATATTTTACTATGCAAGGTTTGAACACACATTATAGCCTTCTACTATCTCTCCCGTATTTACTCTTATGTATACATTAATTAGTAATCTGTATGTAATTATATTAATATAAACATCTAGATGTCGAAGAAAAGCGGTTCAATGCAATAAGAACGGTGAGGGGATTATCACAAATACTTTCACTTGAAACATTCAATGACCCTGCCAATGGATATATCTTTGAGGGAGAACAATGTGAATTTGGTGTTGATGTGATGGTTTCTTCACCCTTTACCAAGTGGGAAGTCGTCTCTTTAATTTTGATGAGAAACTTGATTGTCCCAAGTTCTCCTGGAGTGTTAAGGAATTCTCGGTGCTGAAAGAGGAGTTTTACGTATCAAAAAGCTTTTCAATGGGAGGAAAAAAATGGTGAGTTTATTAAACAATTTCCATATATGCACTTGTTTATTAGTGTTAATTTCTAACAAGTGCACAATAATGTTTTATAGGAATCTACAGTTGTATCCAAAGGGAGACTCTAGAGTAGATGGCAAGTGGTTATCCTTTTTTTTGCGTTTAGATGACAGTATAACCTTAATGGCGGATGAGAAGATTTACGCGCAAGCACAATTTCGAATTCTTAACCCATGTGGATCCAATCACTATACGAATACAAGTATGTCATAAAAACTTTTATTGTATATTATTTCACAATGTTCTTTTGTTAGCATCGATTCATGGAATAAATATTTTAGATGCTGATGGGGTTTTTGTAAAAACGTACTCGACTTATTATGAATATCAAATGTCCTACTCCTTTTACGAGTGTTAGTGTTTAACTAATTTACTTTACACATACATTCTTTTTTTTTTTTTTTTTCCTGCAGTAGGTAAGAACTTTTACACGCAAACGAGCAGAGGTTGGGGTTTTTCTCGATGCATATCTTTAGCTAAATTTCGGGAGACGTATGTGGACCGAGATGATACTTTGAACGTAGAGATTGAATTTGAAATTGTTTCTGTCACCAAACACTCGGCCTAAATCAAAGCTCTAGCTATGTTAGGAAATCTATCCATCCATGAATGCCTTGTAGGACATCTCTATTTTATCCGTTTATTAATTATATTTTTCGTTATTTGATTTTGTATACTACATCCATGTTTTTAAAAGATATTGTATTCCGGTTATTCGCTGTAAAACGGCGTCGTTTTGGCTTCCGTTATGTTTTTAAACGGTGTCATGTCATCGATACGCGGAAGGGTTATTTTGCGAGTGACTTTCGATTTCATGGTATTGACTTGCATAAGTTGAATATTGAGGGTTAAATTGCAAACAAGATTCACTTGGAGGGTTTTTTTGCACAAAACCCTTTTTTTTTATTATTGTTCTTGTTATAAAATTAGATTATATATTTTTTTTTAACACGAAAATCAATTATATTAAATCATAAGAGTGTGACATGATACATGAACATGAAACCAAAATTAGATTATATTATCTGTTTTTAAACATTAGCATAATCTTTTTTAGATTATTTAAAATGTTTGTGATAAATTAACATCATTTTTACAGAAAGTAGATATGTCAGTATATAATTAAAAACAAGGCAATTACTAAGAACCTTGACAAAAAAAAAGGCAATTAATAAGAAAAGACTTTTTTTTTGGTAGAAATTAATAAGAAAAGACATTGCAAAAGCAGTATAGATGATAGTCACAAAACATCAAATAAATTTAAAATTTTTGTATTAAAAATTAAAATTATCAAATAAATCAGAAAGTATCTTTAAATCATTTTATAAAATGGAATGGAGGAAGTATATTGTCTATTATTAATAATTATTTTATAAATATTATTTATTATTTATAATACTAATTAAAAAAATACCGTAAATAAAACAAACATACATTTAATAAATTTCAAGGTTCCAAAAAGTCTAGTAAAGATAACTAAATCATTTAGGAATTTGTGGATCCATTTTTGTGGTATTTTTGAAATTTTAAAACTTTATTTGTAATTTTGAAAAGCAAGTAAGAAGAAATGACTTGCAAGTAATTTTTCATCTCTACTTGAGCCAATATGATTCCGGGGAAGGTGGTATTGATAGCCATCCTCGTTGCATGCCACCAAAATTTGTAAGCATTCCCATGTTGAATTTCTGGAACATGGTTGAGAATCGTTTGGATTTTATATTCTGGAGGCTTATGATTCGTTGAATGAAAGTTTCCTTAAGCATTTACATACCTCGTAAAATGTCATTTTGCCTTTTCATTTATCATTTTTCGATTTTTTTTTTTTTTTAATAAACCTGTACTTATCTTATCTTGAATCCAAACTCCAAGCTTAAATGAAAAGGGTTACGAGAAAGAAATTTAATTTTGCTTGAACTACAAAATTCGTTCTAATAAAGTTGTTCCATTATATGCATGGTTAGAAAAATATAATTGAAAATCTATTACATTAGATATGGGATGATAAAATCCAAATTCTATAACTTAACGGATGTGAACAACTCACGACTCTTCGTTTGACCTTTTGGAGACCACTTCACATTCCCTCACTCACTAATTCCAAGACACCTCATTTCCCGAAAACATTGCATATTTCCCATAATTTCTCTTCCTCTCTATATATATGAACAGTCTTCAAACTCTTTAGAGTTACAACATAGCGTTGGAATTAAGGCCATAACTGTGTAGAATGGGTTCATCAGAAGCAGATTCTACAATTCTAAAGAGCTGGAGAGAGCATCCTCCTTCCTCTTATTCCCTCAAGATCAACAAACTCTCTCAGTTTCATCTTGACAAATATGAATCCCGTCGTTTCTTGTCGGGTGGATACAACTGGTACGTCATCTTGTTGTAAACGGGTTACATCTTTCAATATATGTTTATAATTATGTAAATATAATATATATGTTTTCTTCTCTACTTTATTCAGGAGACTGGTTATCTACCCAAAAGGAAACGAAAAGGACAATGGGAGCGGATTTATTTCAATGTATGTTGAACTTGACAACACATGCCTCTCGTCCACACCACCAATGGAGGTGTTTGCTTGTCTCACGTTCCTCATCTATAACAAGAAAGAAAACAAATATTTTATTATTCAAGGTTTGAGCACACATTATACCTTCTACTATCTCTCTCGCATTCTTATGTATACATTAATTAGTAATATGTTTATAATTATATGAATATAAACATCTAGATATCGAAGAAAAGCGGTTCAATGGGTTAAGAACGGTGTGGGGATTATCACAAATCCTTTCACTTGAAACATTCAATGACCCTGACAATGGATATATCTTCGAGGGAGAACAATGTGAATTTGGTGTTGATGTGATGGTTGCTTCACCCTTTACCAAGTGGGAAGTCGTCTCTTTTGATGAGAAATCTGATTGTCCCAAGTTCTCCTGGAGTGTTAAGGAATTCTCGGTGCTGAAAGAGGAGTTTTACGTATCAAAAAGCTTTTCAATGGGAGGAAAAAAATGGTGAGTTTATTAAACAATTTCCATATATGCACTTGTTTATTAGTGTTAATTTCTAACAAGTGCACAATAATGTTTTATAGGAATCTACAGTTGTATCCAAAGGGAGACTCTAGAGTAGATGGCAAGTGGTTATCCATTTTTTTGCGTTTAGATGACAGTATAACCTTAAAGGCGGATGAGAATATTTACCTGCGAGCACATTTGCGAATTTTAGACCCATCTGGATCCAATCACTTCGAAAACACAAGTATGTCATAGAAACTTTTATGGTATATTATTTCACAATGTTCTTTTGTTACCGCCCATTCATGGATGAAATGTCCTCCTTTGACGAGTGTTATTGTTTAACTAATGTGCTTTACACATACATGTCTTTTTCTTGTAGTTCACAACTGGTACACGCAAACGAACAAAGGTTGGGGTTTTTCTCGATTCATGTCTTTAGCTAATTCTCGAGATGCGTATTTGGACCAAGATGATACTTTGAACGTAGAGATTGAATTTGAAGTTGTTTCTGTCACCAAACACTCGGCCTAAATCAAAGCTCTAGCTATGTTAGGAAATCTATTGTCTACCATGAATGCCTTGTAGGGCATCTCTATTTTATCCGTTTATTAATTATCTTTTTCGTTGTTTGAGTTTGTATACTACATCCTTGTTTTCAAAAGATATTGTATTCCGGTTTGGTTCATTTTCTAATCAACAGTTTTTTTTAATTATTGTTCATGTATAGATTATATTTTACTGTTTGTCAACATTACCATACTCTTTTTTTAGATTATTTAAAATGTTTTTTGATTATCTAACATCATTTTTTACATAAAGAAAATATTTAATATATAATTAAAAAAATTCAATCAATAATAAAAGACATTACAAAGTCAGTATAGATAGTCACAAAACATCAAATAAATTTAAATTTTGCATCAAAAACTAAAAATGTATTTCAACAATGTATCATGCATTCTCTTAAAATTATAGTAACAAAACAGATATAAAATGGGTAAAATCTGCCACTGTGAATGATGGTTCTTGTGGAGGACAGATAATTATTTGTTTTTTTCTCCTTAATTTTTTTGTATAACTCTAAATTAAATTCAAAGTTTGAAGAAGTAATCAAAATTCCATAATCAAATAACCCAAACGAAATTACACGAGTGAACTTGAAGACAAAATTGCACAGAAAATTATAGAAAGAAGATAAGAGAGATCCAAAGAGATAAGAAAGACATTAAAGTTACTTAAAACCATCTCTCGGTGTGGATATGACTACAAATTGACTTTAAATATTCTTCCTTCTTTTTTTACTCAAGACATCTTCCGATCATTACACAAAAGTATGGAACTTCAAGTCCGTCTTCGTCTTCGTCTTCGTCCAATCTTCATCTTCTTCTTCCTCTTGACAATTCTACAACATTCTTCTTCTGCTCGGATTCTTACAGTCTCCAAGCCTGATAGACACGACTACGCTGCAAGTGCTCGTTGGCTTGTCTCTCAGAACATTTGGGGTGTTCTCAGGTCTCTTTAAGATTGCTTATCTTGCTTCTCAAGTTTCTGATTCTTAGAACTTTTGTTTTTAGGGTGAAGCAGAGTATTAGGGATTTTAGTTGATTTTGGGTCTCTCGCAATTATCTGTTATAAGCTTTTTTAGGACTTCTTTTAGCAGATTGTATCCAATCATTGATAAAGATTGAATCTTTTAAAATTGAAATTGATATAGGTTAGTTATATTTTACAGAAAGTTCGTAGCTTTTGTGATGATTGAATCATATCGTTGATTATTATATGGATGAACGTTGTTGGGTTCTTGAGATTTGCTATGGATTTGCTTTACTAAGCTTTGATACTTTTGAAATTGATATTGACTTTGGGATTTGACAAAAAATTCAAGCAATAAAAATCATTTGATCCAATCATTGATATTAGTATCGAGGAAACGCAGATTGTATCCAATCATTGACAAGGATTGAATCTTTAGAAATTGAAATTGGTATAAGGTTATATTTTACAGAAAGTTTGTAGCTTTTATGAAGATTGAATCATTACGTTGATGATAGTATCGAAGTTCTTGAGGTTTGCTATGGGTTTACTTTGAGCTTTGATCCTTTTAAAATTGAGATTGATTTGGGGGTTTGACACAGAATCACGTACTACAGTTACCAATTGTTGGGTTTCTGAGATTTGGTTATAGATTTTTACTTCGTCAAGATTGATTCTTTTGAGATTGAAAAAATTTAGGACTTCAGAGTTGACACAAGGAGAATCATTTGATCACTTATACACTATTAGTTACCAGAGATTTTATCAGTGAAAGAGTCTGTGTTGAGAGAATTATTGCAATCTTGTTATGATTATGATAATGTGAGTGTGACAATTGTGGATTACTAATTCTTTTTTCGGTGATTGTGTACTTCTTGCAGCACACTATCCGTTGATCACAAAGGCGCTCCCTTCGGGTAATCTTGTTTTACATGAATCAAATCACCATGTGTTTTTTTGGTCTTTATGATTTTACATTTCAAAACACATATGAGAGCTTCTTTCATGGACACATATGAGATTTTCGACCTTATCGAGATCTTGGTCTCTTCTTGCAGGAATGTTGTATCGTTTAGTGATGGTTTACCCGAGAAAGGCAGCGGTATACCTTACTTCTACTTAACAAGTCTTGATCCAACTGCAAGAAACGCACTAAAAGACCAGAGAGCTTCACTTGCAATTAGTGAATCTCCCATTGGAACTTGTAAAAGAGATCCAATGAACCCTACTTGCTCTAAACTAACCCTTACCGGAAAGGTACATGACTACAAAAAAACCCGAGTTATTCTTATCAACATGACAAAGAAAATGTCACTTTTTTTTAACAATATGCTTTGATCTTTATCATATAATGTATCAGTTGCTGCTATTGGATAACGGATCTGAGGAAGCAGAAGTAGCCAAAAAAGCTTTATTCACAAAGCATCCAGAGATGATGGGTACTTATATATATCTCTCATCTCTAAGATACAGATTCATAATAATTGTATCATTGTGTGATGGTTATATCGGTTTTTCTCTTGCAGATTGGCCAGAGGATCATGATTTCCGCTTCTTCAAACTCGAGATCATCGATATATTTCTGATCAATTGGTATGGTGGAGCTAAACCTATCACTGTAGATGAATACCTTCATGCTAAGTCGTAAGTACAATGCATGAACCCTTATAAAAACATCGGTAACCGAACTATGAAATTTTGAATCTTATGCTTTTTTGTATTTCATCTCATAGTTCGTTTTAACTGCTTTCAGGATCAAAGTCACTTCCTTTTTATAGTAACTCACCGGAATGAAGCAAGCGCTGAAGCAGGGAAAAACTTGTATATTGGCAACACAATAAAGTGTGTTTGTAACAGTTTCTGTAAATGAATGTTGTTTTATTGTTTCCAAAGACTTTCCTCTGGTTACAATAGATATCAAAATCTCTGTAAATTACTACATACCAAGTTCAAAATTTAAGTATCCAAATATTTTGCCTTGGAAATTTGATATAATTCATTATTTAAGATTGGCTAATAAGGTCTTGGGACACAAAACAGAACAAAACCAAACCAAACTAAAGCTCCAATTAGTAACATAAATAATTGTATAATAACATAAATTGTACTATTGCACAATGAAGATTTCTAGGAATAAAATTTTATACTGATTAGAAACATTTTTGGAGAATAGCGGAACAAGTTTTTATGTCATAAACAATTATATATACTCATTATTTTACATAATGAGTTTTTATATATACTTTTTTCGACGAAAAAGCTAAAATCATATTTTTTAGGTTTAATTAAAAATGACGCAAATTTTATTACCTAGTAAATTTTTTATATAATCATATTGAAAACACCATTCTGTCTATAAGTATAATAGTAAGTGTTATACTTATCAGAGCCTAAATTTCATGAGAAAGGTTTAGACGCCAAGTGTTAATCGATGCTGAATTCCGGTTAATTCCGGTTTGAGGATAAGCTTTTGTTCTTATCATTCATTGAGACGCTGTGAGTGGCGAGCATTGGTCTATGGTGTACGAGTGGCAAATATCTGGAAAACAAACACAAGAAAAATCTGAACTATTAACACAAATCCGATTTCAAGAAAACAAAAAGAGTGTCCACGAGAAACCATCTTCGATCTTCAAATTCCCCAAAAAAGAAAAAAACTTCCATGAATCTTCAAGCCGTTTCTTGTAGCTTTGGATTCGTTTCGAGTCCACTTGGAGTTACTCCCAGGAGAATTTCGTTTCGTCGTTTCGTAATCCGAGCCAAAAGTAAGTTTTCAATCATCCAGATTTGTTTTTTTCGTTAATCTTTGAAGTGGTTGAGATTGAAATTAGGATTCAATCTTCTTGTTTTTTTTTGTTTCAATTTGCAGCTGAACCTTCGGAGAAATCTGTAGAGATCATGAGGAAATTCTCCGAGCAATATGCTCGTCGTTCTGGGACTTACTTCTGTGTTGATAAAGGAGTTACATCAGTTGTGATTAAGGTATTAATTAACAGATTTCTCTTGATTTCAATCGTAGCTAATTGAAATTTCAGGTCGAATTGTGTTGAATTAATGGTTTCTTTCGTTTAAAGTTTGGGTAAATTGTGAACTATTTTGGAGAAAATTTGATTTTTTCAAGAAAAAAGATCGAGTTAATGTTTATGAACAATCTCGAGATCTATTGGTTAAGTATTGAAGTGGCTGAGTCTTTCTACTTGTAGATAATGAATCTTGAGATATAATGCCTTAAATGTGTGAACCGTTTGTTTTGAGCAGGGTTTGGCTGAGCATAAAGATTCGTATGGTGCACCGCTTTGCCCTTGCAGGTGATCTTTGCTTCTTCCGGGAAATCGTTGTTTTAAGAATATTTGAAATGTTTGTAATGAAACAGTGCTATGGATTTTAAAAGTCTGATCCTTTGTTGTTGATGCAGACACTATGATGATAAAGCTGCTGAGGTTGGACAGGGTTTTTGGAATTGTCCGTGTGTTCCAATGAGAGAGAGGTAAAGAACTATCTTCATGTGGCTGTATAGGCATTGTGTTTGTGTGTGTGTGTGTCTGCGTCTGTGTCTGTTATATAGATAGAACTAAGAATATAAGGTCCTTTGAGAAACACTGGTTATATGTTAAAAGCTATAGGTTGTATCCAACTTCAGTTGTTGTTATTAGCTGGATAGTATGTATTAGCACGCGGATGTTACTCTCTCTCTGTTACCGATGCTACTTATTGTATCAGAAAAGGATGTATTCGCAGATTGCTAGGAAAGTGGAAGTTGATTTACTCCATAGTTAGCTACAAAATAACTTAAGCTCTCGTAAACTCTTGGCCTGTGTGTCTCTTTTACCAGTACAATAAGTTAAAGATCTTTAGTGTTTTAATAGGACTTATTTCAGGTAGTAGAGTCGATAAATTTTGCATCTGTTTTCAATTCATGCTGATAGTATTTGTGTTTTACCCACTATACTAAGAGTTTTATCATTTGTTCATCAGGAAAGAGTGTCATTGTATGCTTTTCTTAACTCCCGACAATGATTTCGCTGGAAAAGATCAGGTAAATCTGATATCAATATACTTTTGTGTTCCCTAGTGACAAGCTTGGTGTTCTGTCTCCAGTTTTAAGCGTACTGTCCATGTTTCGAAGCAACTTATTAGTATTGGAATTTGTTTATGTACTTTGTCTCCAAGAATACAGGTTATCTAATCATTTGTCTCCGTTGTTTCTTGCAGACTATTACATCGGATGAAATCAAAGAAACCACAGCTAACATGTGAGAAGTGATGGTTCTTCTGTTCATCGCTTCTGTTCTTTTAGGTCAAAAGAGAGATATGTCTTGCCAACATGCACTCTGTACATCGATACCCCGAAACATCGTCTTCGTTCTTCTGTACAACTATTTCACTCTCAGTAAAAATATTACTTTAGTATGATCTTTTGTTTGCAAAACGAGTACAAGCAAATTTGAAATGATCTAACTTTACACGAAATCTTTTTGCTAAAAGTTTCTAAGTGATGGAGAAATCCTGTTTGTTATTGAAACTGACGATTTTGGTGTATATAATATAAGTTTCTTATTAAGATACATTCATGTATATGTATTAATCAGTATTAAAGGTAACATTAACCCCAACACCTAATCCAAAGAAATAATTAAACAATTTTGGGACTCTAACTACAACAGCCACCACCTAGCTGGGAGATGTTACCATATCTTCCAGCTTCATCTTGAGGACGTGAATATCCAACCTTGATGCCCGGTGACTGTAAAACATCGTGATCAAAAGAATTGTAAATCACATTTGTTAGCTTAGTGTGATCTGAACAAGAAAGCAAAAAAAAAAAAAAAATACAAAGAAAAATGACCTCGTTGGATAAATCAAAGACGCCATTCTGAGTTTTCTCGAGAATATTTGTTGTAGTCTTTATGAAAACCTGTTAGTATATATATGACATGCTAATTAAGCAAACAAAGATATAATTTGTCAAAAATAAAACTAAAATTTATGTGAGGAAGTAATAACCTCCTCAACGTTTTGAGCTGTTCTTGCAGAGGTTTCCAAAAACAGCAAGCCATGTTGTTTTGCAAACTCTTCTCCTTCCTCTTTGCTAATAGCTCTCTTGCGAACAAGATCGCATTTGTTTCCGATAAGAATAATACTCATGTTATGAGTTATATGTTTCCGAACATCCTCCAACCAACTCGCTACATGGTTAAACGTTTCTCTCCTACAAGTCATCAGTTTTGTAAGATTTCAGTTTCGTTTTATTGATGGTCATATCACAATTTTCATATAATAAGACCAACATTTTCCCAATAAAGAATATCATGACAAATTCTGAACCTGGTGATGTCGTAAATCAGTAACGCTCCGGCCGCTCCACGATAAAACGATCTAGTGATGGATCTAAAAGTCTCTTGTCCAGCCTAGAAACATTACAAACTTGTTTAAATCATAAACAACAACAAATCCAACTTTCAACCTAGAAGCTAGAAAAAAAAAAAAAACAAACAAACATAACAACAACTCAACTATGTATTAAGTTATTAACTAATCTATCAAAACGTAAAAGATGCTTTAGAACATCTCTTCTTTTTTTTTCTCTTACCCAAAAAAAAAGTTATAATAATGGAAAAAAGAAAAAGAATTAATCAATACTAGATTAGCATCAAAAACTTTACCTATAGTATCAAAAACAGAGACTATAAGTTATAGAGGAGATAAAGACGAGAGCCCTACGTACTGTATCCCAAATTTGAAGTTTTATGGACCGACCATCAACGGTGACCATTCGATCACCGAACTCAGCACCAATGGTTAGATCATGGACTGGTTGGAATCTTTTGTCAGTAAATTGTAGAAGCAGGCATGTTTTTCCCACACCTGAATCACGAAATTGGTTAAACCTAGAATATATATAAAACTTGGAGAAGAAGGTATAATCGACCTGTGTCTCCGATGATTATGTATTTGAACAGGTAATCGTACGACATGGCTGATAAATTGGAATAGGTAGATAATCGGTGGTAGGTCTTGGAAGTTTTTAATCCTCTCTATATATAAATTATGATTTTGTTTGTTTAGATAATAATTATTTCAAGAATATAATAATTATCCACACACGTACGTAGGGGATAGTATTGAACTTATTATTATGGACGCGTTTGATTTTTTTCCTTATTAGTTATTATTCATGAATTTTTAAATGTTTTTTTTTCAAATTCTATGTTTATTAATTTTTTTTGACAGTAAATATTGAATTTTAAATGTACTTAAAATCATTCATAATAATTTTAAATTTTTTGTTATTTAATCAATGATTTATAAAAAATCATATGTTTTTTTTTTTGTCAACAAAAATATATTGATTAGCTAAAAAGCCAATTTGGCGGAATGTTGTTTACATAGGTAACTTGGTGCGGCATGGTACGAACATTTCGTGCCAAATAATCCGCTTTTACATTCTCGCATCTGGGAATAAGAGATAAAGAGAAGGATGAGAATTATTCCCTGTCCGATGCAATGTCTTCTAAAAATACTGCGAATGCCGGCCAATCTGTTGGAGAAGACACCATCTTCACCAGGTCAGAGCAGTCAATCATAAACGCCACATGTAGATTGCCAGCTCCAATCATACATCTCATCGCCCACACCAAGGCCTCCATCTCCGCGTGCAGGGCAGATAGACTACGCCGTCGGTTGGTAGCTCCCATCGTTGTCTCCATGCTGTGGGATGTGCAAAACCATCCATAACCTGCAAAACTATCCGTCGCCTTCCATGATCCATCCACATAACATCGGTGACCACTATAGGAGACTGGCAGAGGGTTTAAAGGTGATGGAGAATGGTGTTGTTGCACCAGCATAGGCAGGATTGTGTTCTCCTCCTCCACCTGAGCCTGCTGCCAAGCCTGGGATTCCGTATCAGCCAATCGAACCACATCGAGAGGATTCTCATCTATATTTTCAAAAACTTTGGCATTTCTTGCCTTCCAGATATACCACATTACCCATGGAAAGGAGTCGCTTTGAGCATGTGGTGGTTGCCGCCAAAAAAGATAATCCATATTTGTAAACAGGGATTCCGAGGGGAACGACTGTGATCCCGATGGAACCTGGGATAATGCCCATGCCTGACGGGCAGGAGGACATTCGAATAGAACGTGATTAATTGTTTCTTCAGAATGGCCACATCGAGCACAATCCAAATCACAATTAATTCCTCGTCTGCTGAGATTAGCAGAGACCGATATACAACCAGTAAGAGCCTGCCACATGAAATGTTGGATTTTCGGGGGGCATTTAATCTTCCAGACATGTGCTTGAAGCGGAATATAGTTTGGCCCATGTACCAGAGACAATGCCCAACCTGGATACGGTAGGCGGGCCGTGTGGTATCCTGATTTGACCGTATATTTTCCGTTCTTTGTAAAGTGCCAACCAAGAGAGTCCGGGATGCTGCTATACCCCAGGGGAATCGCAGAGACCAACTCGACCTCTGATGGGTCGAGGATAGTCCTCAATTTGGCAAGATCCCATGATGATCAATCAAGTGAGAAATTTGTAGAGATGGGTCCATAATGGACCCGTTGCTTTTTGCTGGTCTCAGAAATTAAGAAGGTATCCAAGGATCATTCCAAACAGAAATGGTTTCTCCTGAACCTACTCGTTTAATTAGCCCTTTTTTCACCAGAGAGCGAGCAGAAACCATACTTCGCCATCCATAAGACGGTGAATATGATTTTATATCCTCCAAAGGATTGGAATTTCGATAATACCGACTTTTAAAAACCTTAGCAAATAAAAAATCAGGCACCTCCATCAATCTCCATAGCTGTTTTGCCAGGAGAGCCGTATTGAAATCATTAACATTACGAAATCCGAGTCCTCCCAATTGTTTACTGCTACATAATTTCTCCCACGCTTGCCAGTGCATGCCTTTTGAGTCGCCTCCCGTATGCCACCAGAAATCAGCCACCGCGCCAGTTAGCTTAGAGGTGACTGATTTCGGCAGACGGAAGCAAGACATGACATAGGTAGGAAGTGCTGCAGCTACCGATTTAATCATTACCTCTTTCCCTCCTTTGGATAAAAATTTTGCCGACCAACTATTAATTCTACTTTGAAGCCTGTCGCGCACAAAGGAGAACAGTTTTGTCTTGGAGCCACCCATGCTTTCCGGAAGACCTAAGTAAGAGCCCATTCCTCCCAGATTTGAGATACCCAGAACACCATGGATCTCCGTTCTTGTTGAATCATCGACTTTATGCCCAAACTGTACTGATGATTTCACAAAATTAATTTGCTGGCCTGAAACATCCTCATATTATTTAAGAATCCCCATAATAGTACCACACTGATCCATAGTTGCTTTGCAAAAGAACAAACTGTCATCCGCAAACAAAAGATGGGAAATTGGTGGGCACTTGTTTGCCACTTTAATTCCCGTGATCCTCTTCTCCCGTTCTGCTTTCCGAATGTTGGCAATTAGGACTTCAGTACAAAGAATGAAAAGGTAGGGTGACAATGGGTCACCCTGTCGTAACCCCCGTTCCGGTACTATTGATCCCCTTGGTTGACCATTTATTAACACTTGATACTGTACCGATGAGACACAACGCATAATCCAGGAAGTCCATTTCTCGCTAAAACCCATTTTCCGTAATAACTTTTCTATAAAAACCCATTCTACCCTGTCATACGCTTTACTCATATCCGTCTTTATAGCCAAAACCTTTGACTTACAAGACGGGTTAGTGCGTAAGCCATGAAACATCTCTTGAGCTATTAAAATGTTATCCGTTATCAATCGTCCTTGCACAAAGGCAGATTGAGTTTCTGAAATTACCGATGGCAAAACCTTTTTTAACCTCTGACAAATAATCTTCGAAATTACCTTATAGCCAACGTTACACAGGCTAATAGGTCTTAGCTCCGTCATACGTACTGGCTTCTCCACTTTCGGTATAAGGCAAATATTTGTCAAGTTTAACCGAGGGTCAAAATCTCCATTATCAAAAAAGGAATTAACCAGCGTTAATAAATCCTTTTTGATAACATCCCATGCCTTCTGGTAAAACAAAGCCGTCATTCCATCAGGCCCAGGGGCTTTATCTGGATGCATCATAAACAAAGCCGCTTTAATCTCCTGTTCCGTCACTGGGGCCGTAAGATAATCATTTACTTCCTCCGTGATCACCGTCTGGATTTCCGTCAGAGCCTCCTCAAACCCATGAGGTTCCGAAGTGGAAAACAGATTGTCAAAGTAAGATACCGCTATATGTTGAATATCCTTCTCTTCCATCGACCATTTGTTCTGGTTATCGTAAAGACCAGTTATTCGATTACGAGCCCTTCTTTGTTTGGTTTGTGCATGAAAGAACTTGGAGTTCTTATCACCACATCTCATCCATTGATTCCTACTTTTCGTATGCCAGTAACCTTCCTCATCGTGGTAAGCCGCACGTAACCGAGCGGTCAGATCCGCTATAACCTCCGCTGGGGTTGAGTCATTTGCCTGAGCCCTAGCTAAATCCGCTTTCAGTTTCTCTATTGCATCACGCCCATAAGGCATCTGCATAGCACGCCACTTCGAAATTTGTCGTCTGCATGAAATGATTTTGTCCATAAAACCAATAGTCCCTCTATCAGAATTCATATCCCATCCTTCTGCAATAGCGTCCGAGAGTCCCTCTTTCCCTATCCAGCGTTTATCAAACATAAAGGCCCTTCGCCCACGGGAAGTTCTTTTCGCGGTGGAAGTGACGAGCGGCTTGTGATCAGAAGCGATCATAGGGAGGTACTCCACCACGGTATCCGGAAATAATTCGTGCCAATCCTCGTTACCCATAGCCCTATCTAACCGACAACGGATGGTTTTCTTTTTTTTCCATCCCCGCCAAGATAAGAAATTCCCGACATATGGGAATCCTAGAAAGCCGCAGTTCTGTATCAATATATTAAAATTCACAAAAGATGAGGCGGGTCTTAAGGTGCCTCCTTTCTTTTCGTGATTTCCGGTTAGTTCATTAAAGTCTCCAATTATGAACCATGGTGTAGTCCTGTTGAGACTAATCCTCGTAAGTCGTTCCCAGACTTGATCCCTTTTTTTCGGAACAGGGTCTCCATACACAAAGGTTAAATTAATAGTTTTACATTTGTGGACCGTTTCAGTATCAATTATCCTATTTGATTGATATAGGATTCTAATCGGATTGGAATTAGTATTGTAAAATAATGCCAACCCACCACTATACCCAATTGGGTCAACCGTTGTCAAATGTGAATAACCAAAATGACCCACGAATTGTTCCAGAAATGGCCGTAATTGTTTTGTTTCAGATAGGAACAAAAAGTCTGGTCGGTGCTTCCCCCATAAATCACGGAGATACCCTATTGTTTCCTTATTACCGAGTCCTCGACAATTCCAACTTAAAATCTTCATAAAAAAACATTTGCTTGAGATGGTTGCTGTCCACCTAAACCCGCCTTCTCCAACCTTAGAGACGACAAATTAAATTTGATGTTTAAGTAAAACCGACCGTGATGAGATAAACGGTTTACGGTGTCCTTTATCCCACACCAACCATTCCTTGACATGAGACACCTTAGTGAAATCAAAATGAAAATGGGAATCCAGAAGATAGGAGCTTCCGCAGGTACGAGACAATCAACAATGTATGATGTGTCCCTTGGAATACTTCCTCTAATGCGCAAATTTTCCTTAGTCCCTAGTAAGGACCTTGACATCCTAGTAATAAGATCATGTACCCTTGGGTTCGTGTAAATCTTTCCCCAACCATCCGGAGAACATCCAGATTTTTCCAGACCCACAACCTTATTTATGTTGCAACACTCATGAGGCAAATGATTTCTAGTTCTCCCTAAAGTAACCAAACGCTTCAAAAAGGAGAAGGGGCTCAAGATCAGAACAGAAGCAGAACCCCCACGAGACTCTAGTAATGGGCTTTTGGCCCAAATAACGGAGTCGCCTAATTTCCCATTTTCCACCTGCTTAAAGACATATAACCAAATAAGATGCTCCCACAGAGAACCGAAAAAACCTTTATTAAAATTTAAAGCCACAATAGAATTACATCCAAAGAGATATAACTTGGCTACAAACGGGAAACCAAAATACAACTGGAATTGTATCCAATCCAGAAAGAAACATTGAAAGAGACAGAAGCATAAAATCTGTCCGCTCAATCCATTAATCCCATCACAAACAAAGTGGTTTCCCCCAAAAAGGTGAGATAAACCTTTGGATCTAACCAGATCCGACCTCAGACGAGCCAATAGAACCGAAAACCCAACAAGAATCCACCGGAAAAACGGTTCCCGGAGATGCCACACCATCCGCCGCTCAAACCCTAATCGCACTCGCCCTCGCCATCGCCTGTCGGACAAGTGAATAACGATTGTAATCCTGCAGTACTTATCCCAAAATGTCCTGAGAAACAAGAGCCAATCCCAAAGAAACCGCAGATTCATTCCGAATAATCCATTTAACCAATCACAACCAAAGGAAATTGCCCAAATTTGTTCCGTAATTATACCAACCAAGAAAGAGATCCTCTGTAACCATGAATCCTTCCATAAACCTCTGCTGGTCCGACTCTGCTGAAAAAACTGAGATCTGCGCAAGCCTCTGAGATCTCCTTCAGATCCAAATTGATTTCCTTCGAAGAAGTGAGAGATGCATCCGGATTTACTCAAATCCGATCTCAGAGAAGCCAATAAAACCGTAAAACCCTCATGAAACCACCGACAAGACAGTGTCCGGAGAAGCCATACCATCCGCCGCTCCAATCCTTGCCAATTTCGTCCAGCTTGATGAAGGAGTAAAAAATAAATCAAGCTTCGACTGAAATACCTAAGTGGAGCTTCGAATTGATTTGAAAAATCAGACCTTGCAAACCGTAGCTTCTCCTTTGTTTCCATAAACTGATCCGAATCAATCTCCCCCGATCTTGTACGCTCTTGTAAACGCATCATTTCCCAAGAAATCCAATATTCCTTCGCTGGTCGACTGAAATCAGGTCCGATCTGGGCTGGTCTAGCTGCCAAAACCATAACAAAAGAGACCCCATAGAGAAAATCCGCATTTAAGTTAATTCCAAAATCAGTCCCGATTTCAACCTTTAACCAAGCAGATTCTGACTTTCTTCTATCAAATAGATAGGAGATATTCCCCAAATGTTGCAGATCTGAGATCTGACTTTCAAAATAAACCATCAACCAAACGGATCCAAGATTTCTTTCATCACTAGGATGAGCGAAAACTCCAACATTGTGCAGATCTGAGATCTGACTTCCAAAAGAAACCAAAAACACCACGAGAAACCGACATGATTCCCGAACTGAATCACACATCAAACCCTAATCGCCATATCGCCGTCGCTCTCTCTCTCTCTCTATATCTGTTTAGTCTCTCTCTCTCTCTCTCAATGCATCCCCCTAATAACAGTGAGTATAAAAAATCATATGTTGTTATTCAAAATTTTAAAAATTATTTTTTAAAAAATATTTAATTTTATTTTGAGAAATTTTCGATACTTTTTAGTTAGAAAATAGATAAGAAAATCACCTTTGAAATCCGAGAGTTTGGTGACAAGAGATTCTAACTAAAAACAGGCTAGCCAGCATACAAGAATAAAGATCAGGTTTGTCTTATTTAGTAGCAGTCAAATCCTAACACTTAGTATGGTCAATTTTGATGTACTGTAGGAACTGAGGATATTGCTAAGTACCAAAAAAATTGATTGGAATATCAAAAACCATAACGGTTTGACAGTTCTTGATGTCTTGCAAAGCCGTGGCCAACAAATTGATGCGGATGCAGAGAGGCTTGTCCTACGATCAGTGGCGGAGGTAGCAAATACTTTGACAGGGGTCAATTTTATTCTAAAGATTACAAATCTATTTGAAACAATTTTTATGGGGGTCAATAAGCATATTTTTAACTATTTTTATGAGTTTTTCTTCTAAAACTACATGTCTACATGTATATAAACAATTTTTACAAATCCACAAGGGTCAATTGACCCCCTTGCTAACTATATGCCTCTGCCCCTGCCTACGATATGGTGCAAAGCAAGCAAATTCTCTACCAAAAACCACTACAATATTAGAAGCATTGGCATGTGTTTTGAAACAAATTCAATAATTATTGTACCTTTCTACGGCGGTTCTTGACAATATCTCACATATCTTGAATTTCTAAGCTCTAGATCAGATGATTATATTAATAAAACCATGCAACTTCTCTACAAGCTACATTCGAGTATTGTGGTTTTAGTTATTAGAGCATCATTATCCATCGTCCATAAGTTTTTGTCTTTAACATTTTATAATATTATTTTAGAGTAAGAATTGGTTGTAAGAGACTTTGGAAACAGAGTAGATTATTGGTAGATACTTATGAAGTCTCTTAGTTAATAAATTATTTAATTTAATAAGTAATAACATATAAAAGTTTTTATTAAAATAAAACATCTAAAATTAAAATTGAAAACATAAGAAAATTACAAAGTTGCAAAAAAAGAATTTACAATTAAGACATTAAAAACTATATAAGAAAACATTCAAGACATAAATCAAAAACATAAAACATACAAACATCAAAAATAAAAACAAACAAATATTTTATTTAATTTGTCCTAAAGTGTTTTTTTGCTTCAGCTGACCTAGAGGAAACTCAGGAAAACAAGAAACAATTGCAATGTTAGACTCCGTTAAGAAACATAAAAGTATCTCCATGAATCAAACAAACTGAGAACAAACTTAAACAAACTGATAATAATGATCAGTGCCGTGCCTAGGTTAACCGGGGCTTAAGGCGAGATTGAAATTTGGGGCCTTTCTACTAGAATTTTTTTTATTAATAAAAACAACATAAAAATTATTTTAAAATAATAGAAATTATAAGAAACAAAATAATCATCTAAAAAACTAAGACATAATTTTTCGTCATTTTGTTTTGATAAACTTTCTCACGAAATTTTCATAATCTAGGTTTCTAACTAGTTTTTTTATATGGGATATGATAGCTAAGTCATTCAATATTTCTTGTGAGTTGTGACATATATAGTTGATGGCAAACCAAAAATTGGAGTTTTCAATTTTTTTAACTAAACTAAAAATTTTTATTTATAAACTTACAAAATTTGAGATTTCTTAAAGATTTAGCCATTTAGGATTATACTTTTATTTTTGGTTTGAGATATTGTTTTCTTTATTGATTTGGATTCTCGTTTTCTATTTTTTTATCAATATAAATCTCCTTTTTATAAAATCTTATTATTAGAAAAAAATTATTTAAAAAAATTAAAGTTAAATTATCAATTTTTACAATATACATAAAATCTAAAACCATATTTGCTAAATTTAGGGGCCCTAAAAAATCTCTATATTTTGGGGGCCTAGGGCAAATGTCTTTTTTTTTACCCTCTACGCACGGCTCTGATAATGATGTTTCTCAGAGACTAAACTAGCCAAACCCATAAACAAAATCCAAAAACCTAAATCGAGAACTTGGAGACAAACCCAGATCTGAAATTCGAAATAATATCATAAACTTAGCAATTAAATCATAAGAAATTAGAAGTCTTGAGATCGCGACCAACTAATATCATGAACTTAGAAATAACCATGAGGCGTTATCAATCTCAGATTACGAATGAAACATTAAATGCTCTTCTGATCCTAAGCACTCTTTTAATCACTGCCACTTACCAAATCAAGATCCAAAATTCAAATAAAATAAACTTACTGCATGTTTTTTATTTGGGGTTTTATTTGTGTCATCAAAGTAAATGTTTATTTTCACTTGTTTAAAGACTTTTACCAGGATTTCTATGAATAATTGCTTATGATTCCATATTTCCATGTATGAGAATTTTGAAAAACAAGTTTGCATAGTTGATTATTGTGAAGCCTAGATCCTAGATCTACCGATTCTAATCTCGAATCGAACTCGCTCTCAGCTCACTCTTTGAATCACTCGTGTGTAACCTTGAAACGAAAGAGAAAGAGAAGAGAGCACACGCAAGACTTTAACCAGTTCGGCACCGATGTGGTGCCTACGTCTGGCCGGAGACGGTACTCCGGAATCCACTAAGATCACCTTGTTCTTGATCGGAGCTCGAGAGCTTTTTCCCAATCAGTTACAACAGCCTTAACAAGAATGAATCTAGTTACAAAGAATAGAGAAGACGAAGAGCTTAAGAAGCTTCTCGATCCGCTTCCTTCACACGTGAGTTGGACGTCTCACACGTGCGACGACTTGGTTGACTCTGGGTCAAACCCTCTGTGCGCTTCAGTGTCTTCTCCATACTTAGTGTTTTCTGCATAATGAACATATAGTCTTCAAATCTCCACCTTGTTCATAATGCACCGATCTTAGCTTGTGCTTGGATTCCATCTCCGGATCATGAGCAAACCCGCTCACCTTACTTCATATCTTTGTGAATAAACCCATTCACCTTCTGATCTTCTGAATAAACCCATTCAGCTTCATATCTTCTGAGTAAACCCACTCAGCTTCATATCTTTGGAGACAAAGCTCCACCTATTTCTCTGTAACTCTAAGAAGTTCCAAAGCTTCTTGAAACTTCCTTATGGGCAGCACTTTAGTGAAAATGTCAGCTGGATTGTAAGCTGTAGCAATCTTGACTACCTGTATGACACCATCACTTACCAAGTCTCGGACAAAATTGAACTTTGTAACCATGTGCTTGGTCCGCTCATGGAAGACCGCATTCTTTGCCAAAGCTATTGCACTCTGAGAATCACAGTATAACTGAACAGCACCTTGCTTGTAGCCCAATTCCTCCATAAAACCTTTCAACCACACTGCTTCCTTAGTGGCTTCTGTCATAGCTAAAAATTCAGCTTCTGTTGTTGACAAAGCTGAAACACCCTGAAGGTTTGACTTCCAACTAACAACATTACCACCTACTGTAAACACTATCCCTGAGGTTGACCTCCTCTTATCCAAATCTGCCCCATAATCCGAATCACAATATCCTCTAACAACAAACTCTCCCTTATTGCTAAAGCATAACTTTCTGTTTAAAGAACCTTTAATGTACCTGAGTATCCACTTGACTGCTTGCCAATGTTCTTTAAGCGGTTTGATCATGTATCTACACACCACTCCAACTGAGTATGCGAGATCTGGCCTGGTGCCAATCATTGAATACATCAAACTCCCTATAGCACTCTGGTAAGGTACACTCATCATCGATTCACTCTGAATCCTGACTTCTTCATCTGTTGCAGACCTCAACCTGAAATGAGCTCCTAATGGAGTGTCCACTGACCTGCACTGGTCCATATGAAATGTTCCTAAGACTTTTAGGAGATAGCCTTCTTGTGAAATGGTGAGTTTACCATTCTTTCTGTCTCTGGTAATCTCCATTCCTAGAATTTTCTTAGCATCTCCCAGGTCCTTCATTTCAAACTCTGAACTCAGTAGCTTCTTTAACTCACTTACATGCTTCTTGTTCTTTGAAGCAATAAGTATATCATCCACATAGAGTAGAAGATATACATACTCGTCACTCTGCAATCTTTTGTAGTAAACACACATGTCATGTTCACTTCTTTTGTATGCATGTGTCTTCATGAAATCATTAAACCTGTTGTTCCATTGCCTTGGAGACTGCTTCAATCTGTATAATGATTTCTTGAGTAAGCACACCTTATCAGGGTGTTTTGGATCCACATAACCCTTAGGTTGCTCCATGTAGATCACTTCATCAAGATAGCCATGTAGGAAGGCTGTCTTGACATCCATCTGTTGAAGTTCCATGTCGTAATGTACCACCATACTGAGAACACACCTGATGGATACATGCTTGACAACCGGAGAGAAAATCTCTTGATAATCGACTCCTTCTTTCTGCGAGTAGCCTTTAGCTACCAATCTGGCTTTAAATCTCGGACCCTCAACACCAACTATCCCAGACTTTCTCCTGAAGACCCATTTACATCCAATCGGCTTCTGAATCTTCACTCTATCAACCAGTATCCAAGTTTGATTCTTCCTGAGAGAATCCATTTCTTCCTCAGATGCCATAGTCCACTTGTCACTGTTTGGATCTGCCATAGCTTCCTCAAAACTTTTCGGTTCTGGATTCCCTCCATCTTCAGTAATCAAATAGGCATAACCTGCAATCTCTTCTAACTGATCTTCATTGATCACATAATCATCAAACCTTGCTGGTGGATTGATCTGCCTTCTCAGTCTGTCTCTTGCAAGCTGATAACCACTTAAGTCCTGTTCTTGTTCAGTATTTTCCTCAGTCTCATCCTCAGAACCTTGTTGTTCTTCTACGTTTTGATCTTCTAGGTTGACAGCTCCACCTTGCTCATTATTCCTGGTGACCCTGTTTTTACCTGCATCATCAAAACTAAACAACTTGTTAGTCAAAACATTAGGTTCTAGGGATGTACCTGACTGTTTCTGGTTATCAATGTCTTTGAACATGACATCTTCCCTGAATACTACATTACGACTGATGCAACATTTCTCTTCCTCTAGTAACCAAACTCTGAAGCCTTTGACTCCCTCTGGATACCCTGTGAAGATGCCTTTCTTTGCTCTTGGATTCAACTTGCCATCACTTGAGTGAACATAAGCAACACAACCAAATCTCTTCAATCCTGTTAAATCTGGCACTGCTGATGTCCACCTCTCCTCTGGAATCTTAAAGTTTATTGAAGAGCTTGGTGACATGTTAATCAGATAGACTGAAGTGGATGCTGCCTCAGCCCAAAACCTCTGACCCAAGCCACTCTCACTGAGCATGCTTCTGACCTTGTTCATGATTGTCCTGTTAAGCCTTTCTGCTACTCCATTTTGCTGTGGGGTATACGTGCATGTTCTGTGTCTAACAACACCTTCACTCTTGCAGAACTCATCAAATCTCTGATTACAATACTCCAAACCATTGTCAGTACGAAGCTTCTTCAATTTCCTTTCACTCTGAGTCTCTACCATGACTTTCCAGCTTTTGAATGTCTCAAATGCCTCATCCTTTGTCCTGAGAAAGTAAATCCAAACCTTTCGGGACCAATCATCTGTAAAGGAGATGAAATACTGACATCTCCCTAAGCTTAGGGGAACGTTTGGTGAACCCCATAGATCCGAATGAACATAATCTAGCTTCTGCTTAGTAACATGCTGAGCTGTCCCAAAACTGACCTTATGTGTCTTTCCTATGACACAATCTTCACAGAATTTCATCTCAGTAACCTTGCCACTCCCAAAGCAGCCTTTCTTAGCTAATATCTCCAATGATTTCTGGCCTGCATGCCCAAGCCTACTATGCCATAAGCGTGTCTGGTCTTCACTTTCTCTAGTCTCCTTTGTCACTGCCAATGTCTCTGATTCTTTTGCTACTGCTTGCAATATGTAGAGAGAATCCCTTCTGATACCTTTAGTGAATATAGTGCAGCCCTTTATTACCTTGAGAATACCATCACTCGCCTTGAACTCACATCCTTTTGCTTCTAGAGTTCCCATTGAGATCAGATTTCTCGAAATTCCAGGCAAATATCTAACATCATGGAGCACAAAAGTAGATCCGTCTGTGTTAACAAACCTTATGCTGCCAATACCTTTTACTTCTGAGTAAGAGTTGTTAGCCATTCTGACTTTGCCTGAGTCTAACTCCTTGAGCTCCATAAAGAATTCTCTGTTAGGAGTCATGTGAAAACTGCAACCAGTATCCATAATCCATTCTTTCTTATCAGCCTTTTCTGAACCCAAGTTGACCTCAGCTGCAATTAACCCAACCAAGTCTTGAGCATCATCTCTTGCTAATGCAAACTCTCCCTGTTCCTGCCCCTGTAGCTTATTCTTGTTCTTCTCCAACCACTTGTAACATTGTTTCTTGAAGTGACCTTCCTTACCACAAATCCAGCAAATCTTCTTGGCACCATCTCTTGACTTAGATCTTGCCTTCTCTTTGCCTTTTCCCTTATCTTGCTGGTTTGTTCTTTTCTCGGATCTTCCTCTGACATAATGAGCCTCTGATACTGACTTAGTACTCGTAGTATCTCTTAGCTCCATTTCCTTCGATCTTGCGGCACTAGCTACATCCTCGAACTTGATGCCTTCTCTACCATACCTCAGAGTCTCCTTTAACATCTCATAATTTGCAGGTAAAGAACTCAAAAGCAACACAGCCTGAACCTCATCTGGTACCTCAATGTTCAAATGACTCAGATCCGTAATTAACTTTTGAAACTCATCAATGTTCTCCTCCAATGACTTAGTCTCTAACATCTTGAATGTATATACCTTTAATTGAAGATATACACGATTCGGTAAAGTCTTTACCATATAGAGACTGTCGAGTAACGCCCAGGCTTGAGCTGCCGTGGTGCACTTGTCGATCTTTCTCAGCACTTTGTCACCACAGTTCAAGAAAATCGTGTCCATCGCCTTCTCGCTTTGATCGATTCTTGCTTGTTCATCTTCGATCTGCTTCTTCTTTGCCGCCGGATCTTTCTCTTCTTCTTCTGTCAGTGGTGGAAACGGAGCTTGTTCCACCAGCGCATCTTTCAGTCCCTTGATCCGGAGGAATGAGAATATCCTTGTCTTCTAGAGAGAGAAATCTCCGGTCCCGTCGAACACCGCGATGTCGAGCTTCTTCCCCATCGCCGATCTGACCGTTCTTCTTAGCCGTATGGCTCTGATACCAATTTGTGAAGCCTAGATCCTAGATCTACCGATTCTAATCTCGAATCGAACTCGCTCTCAGCTCACTCTTTGAATCACTCGTGTGTAACCTTGAAACGAAAGAGAAAGAGAAGAGAGCACACGCAAGACTTTAACCAGTTCGGCACCGATGTGGTGCCTACGTCTGGCCGGAGACGGTACTCCGGAATCCACTAAGATCACCTTGTTCTTGATCGGAGCTCGAGAGCTTTTTCCCAATCAGTTACAACAGCCTTAACAAGAATGAATCTAGTTACAAAGAATAGAGAAGACGAAGAGCCTAAGAAGCTTCTCGATCCGCTTCCTTCACACGTGAGTTGGACGTCTCACACGTGCGACGACTTGGTTGACTCTGGGTCAAACCCTCTGTGCGCTTCAGTGTCTTCTCCATACTTAGTGTTTTCTGCATAATGAACATATAGTCTTCAAATCTCCACCTTGTTCATAATGCACCGATCTTAGCTTGTGCTTGGATTCCATCTCCGGATCATGAGCAAACCCGCTCACCTTACTTCATATCTTTGTGAATAAACCCATTCACCTTCTGATCTTCTGAATAAACCCATTCAGCTTCATATCTTCTGAGTAAACCCACTCAGCTTCATATCTTTGGAGACAAAGCTCCACCTATTTCTCTGTAACTCTAAGAAGTTCCAAAGCTTCTTGAAACTTCCTTATGGGCAGCACTTTAGTGAAAATGTCAGCTGGATTGTAAGCTGTAGCAATCTTGACTACCTGTATAACACCATCACTTACCAAGTCTCGGACAAAATTGAACTTTGTAACCATGTGCTTGGTCCGCTCATGGAAGACCGCATTCTTTGCCAAAGCTATTGCACTCTGAGAATCACAGTATAACTGAACAGCACCTTGCTTGTAGCCCAATTCCTCCATAAAACCTTTCAACCACACTGCTTCCTTAGTGGCTTCTGTCATAGCTAAAAATTCAGCTTCTGTTGTTGACAAAGCTGAAACACCCTGAAGGTTTGACTTCCAACTAACAACATTACCACCTACTGTAAACACTATCCCTGAGGTTGACCTCCTCTTATCCAAATCTGCCCCATAATCCGAATCACAATATCCTCTAACAACAAACTCTCCCTTATTGCTAAAGCATAACTTTCTGTTTAAAGAACCTTTAATGTACCTGAGTATCCACTTGACTGCTTGCCAATGTTCTTTAAGCGGTTTGCTCATGTATCTACACACCACTCCAACTGAGTATGCGAGATCTGGCCTGGTGCCAATCATTGAATACATCAAACTCCCTACAACACTCTGGTAAGGTACACTCCTCATCGATTCACTCTGAATCCTGACTTCTTCATCTGTTGCAGACCTCAACCTGAAATGAGCTCCTAATGGAGTGTCCACTGACCTGCACTGGTCCATATGAAATGTTCCTAAGACTTTTAGGAGATAGCCTTCTTGTGAAATGGTGAGTTTACCATTCTTTCTGTCTCTGGTAATCTCCATTCCTAGAATTTTCTTAGCATCTCCCAGGTCCTTCATTTCAAACTCTGAACTCAGTAGCTTCTTTAACTCACTTACATGCTTCTTGTTCTTTGAAGCAATAAGTATATCATCCACATAGAGTAGAAGATATACATACTCGTCACTCTGCAATCTTTTGTAGTAAACACACATGTCATGTTCACTTCTTTTGTATGCATGTGTCTTCATGAAATCATTAAACCTGTTGTTCCATTGCCTTGGAGACTGCTTCAATCTGTATAATGATTTCTTGAGTAAGCACACCTTATCAGGGTGTTTTGGATCCACATAACCCTTAGGTTGCTCCATGTAGATCACTTCATCAAGATAGCCATGTAGGAAGGCTGTCTTGACATCCATCTGTTGAAGTTCCATGTCGTAATGTACCACCATACTGAGAACACACCTGATGGATACATGCTTGACAACCGGAGAGAAAATCTCTTGATAATCGACTCCTTCTTTCTGCGAGTAGCCTTTAGCTACCAATCTGGCTTTAAATCTCGGACCCTCAACACCAACTATCCCAGACTTTCTCCTGAAGACCCATTTACATCCAATCGGCTTCTGAATCTTCACTCTATCAACCAGTATCCAAGTTTGATTCTTCCTGAGAGAATCCATTTCTTCCTCAGATGCCATAGTCCACTTGTCACTGTTTGGATCTGCCATAGCTTCCTCAAAACTTTTCGGTTCTGGATTCCCTCCATCTTCAGTAATCAAATAGGCATAACCTGCAATCTCTTCTAACTGATCTTCATTGATCACATAATCATCAAACCTTGCTGGTGGATTGATCTGCCTTCTCAGTCTGTCTCTTGCAAGCTGATAACCACTTAAGTCCTGTTCTTGTTCAGTATTTTCCTCAGTCTCATCCTCAGAACCTTGTTGTTCTTCTGCGTTTTGATCTTCTAGGTTGACAGCTCCACCTTGCTCATTATTCCTGGTGACCCTGTCTTTACCTGCATCATCAAAACTAAACAACTTGTTAGTCAAAACATTAGGTTCTAGGGATGTACCTGACTGTTTCTGGTTATCAATGTCTTTGAACATGACATCTTCCCTGAATACTACATTCCGACTGATGCAGCATTTCTCTTCCTCTAGTAACCAAACTCTGAAGCCTTTGACTCCCTCTGGATACCCTGTGAAGATGCCTTTCTTTGCTCTTGGATTCAACTTGCCATCACTTGAGTGAACATAAGCAACACAACCAAATCTCTTCAATCCTGTTAAATCTGGCACTGCTGATGTCCACCTCTCCTCTGGAATCTCAAAGTTTATTGAAGAGCTTGGTGACCTGTTAATCAGATAGACTGAAGTGGATGCTGCCTCAGCCCAAAACCTCTGACCCAAGCCACTCTCACTGAGCATGCTTCTGACCTTGTTCATGATTGTCCTGTTAAGCCTTTCTGCTACTCCATTTTGCTGTGGGGTATACGTGCATGTTCTGTGTCTAACAACACCTTCACTCTTGCAGAACTCATCAAATCTCTGATTACAATACTCCAAACCATTGTCAGTACGAAGCTTCTTCAATTTCCTTTCACTCTGAGTCTCTACCATGACTTTCCAGCTTTTGAATGTCTCAAATGCCTCATCCTTTGTCCTGAGAAAGTAAATCCAAACCTTTCGGGACCAATCATCTGTAAAGGAGATGAAATACTGACATCTCCCTAAGCTTAGGGGAACGTTTGGTGAACCCCATAGATCCGAATGAACATAATCTAGCTTCTGCTTAGTAACATGCTGAGCTGTCCCAAAACTGACCTTATGTGTCTTTCCTATGACACAATCTTCACAGAATTTCATCTCAGTAACCTTGCCACTCCCAAAGCAGCCTTTCTTAGCTAATATCTCCAATGATTTCTGGCCTGCATGCCCAAGCCTACTATGCCATAAGCGTGTCTGGTCTTCACTTTCTCTAGTCTCCTTTGTCACTGCCAATGTCTCTGATTCTTTTGCTACTGCTTGCAATATGTAGAGAGAATCCCTTCTGATACCTTTAGTGAATACAGTGCAGCCCTTTATTACCTTGAGAATACCATCACTCGCCTTGAACTCACATCCTTTTGCTTCTAGAGTTCCCATTGAGATCAGATTTCTCGAAATTCCAGGCAAATATCTAACATCATGGAGCACAAAAGTAGATCCGTCTGTGTTAACAAACCTTATGCTGCCAATACCTTTTACTTCTGAGTAAGAGTTGTTAGCCATTCTGACTTTGCCTGAGTCTAACTCCTTGAACTCCATAAAGAATTCTCTGTTAGGAGTCATGTGAAAACTGCAACCAGTATCCATAATCCATTCATTCTTATCAGCCTTTTCTGAACCCAAGTTGACCTCAGCTGCAATTAACCCAACCAAGTCTTGAGCATCATCTCTTGCTAATGCAAACTCTCCCTGTTCCTGCCCCTGTAGCTTATTCTTGTTCTTCTCCAACCACTTGTAACATTGTTTCTTGAAGTGACCTTCCTTACCACAAATCCAGCAAATCTTCTTGGCACCATCTCTTGACTTAGATCTTGCCTTCTCTTTGCCTTTTCCCTTATCTTGCTGGTTTGTTCTTTTCTCGGATCTTCCTCTGACATAATGAGCCTCTGATACTGACTTAGTACTCGTAGTATCTCTTAGCTCCATTTCCTTCGATCTTGCGGCACTAGCTACATCCTCGAACTTGATGCCTTCTCTACCATACCTCAGAGTCTCCTTTAACATCTCATAATTTGCAGGTAAAGAACTCAAAAGCAACACAGCCTGAACCTCATCTGGTACCTCAATGTTCAAATGACTCAGATCCGTAATTAACTTTTGAAACTCATCAATGTTCTCCTCCAATGACTTAGTCTCTAACATCTTGAATGTATATACCTTTAATTGAAGATATACACGATTCGGTAAAGTCTTTACCATATAGAGACTGTCGAGTAACGCCCAGGCTTGAGCTGCCGTGGTGCACTTGTCGATCTTTCTCAGCACTTTGTCACCACAGTTCAAGAAAATCGTGTCCATCGCCTTCTCGCTTTGATCGATTCTTGCTTGTTCATCTTCGATCCGCTTCTTCTTTGCCGCCGGATCTTTCTCTTCTTCTTCTGTCAGTGGTGGAAACGGAGCTTGTTCCACCAGCGCATCTTTCAGTCCCTTGATCCGGAGGAATGAGAATATCCTTGTCTTCCAGAGAGAGAAATCTCCGGTCCCGTCGAACACCGCGATGTCGAGCTTCTTCCCCATCGCCGATCTGACCTTTCTTCTTAGCCGTATGGCTCTGATACCAATTTGTGAAGCCTAGATCCTAGATCTACCGATTCTAATCTCGAATCGAACTCGCTCTCAGCTCACTCTTTGAATCACTCGTGTGTAACCTTGAAACGAAAGAGAAAGAGAAGAGAGCACACGCAAGACTTTAACCAGTTCGGCACCGATGTGGTGCCTACGTATGGCCGGAGACGGTACTCCGGAATCCACTAAGATCACCTTGTTCTTGATCGGAGCTCGAGAGCTTTTTCCCAATCAGTTACAACAGCCTTAACAAGAATGAATCTAGTTACAAAGAATAGAGAAGACGAAGAGCTTAAGAAGCTTCTCGATCCGCTTCCTTCACACGTGAGTTGGACGTCTCACACGTGCGACGACTTGGTTGACTCTGGGTCAAACCCTCTGTGCGCTTCAGTGTCTTCTCCATACTTAGTGTTTTCTGCATAATGAACATATAGTCTTCAATTATGCTATTATCATCGAGAGAGCCAATGGAGTAGGCACTTTAGTGAAGCTGTGACAATCATATCCATCAAATTATATTAGCATAACTCTAATTCATCATAAAGTTTTAGGATTAAGAAAACTATTTATAAAATTTAATTAATTGATAAATCATTTTTAATTTGTAGTGATAAAACTGGACTCTTGTTAAAGTTTTCTAAAAGACAATCCTATACCGAATATGTAATATTTGAAATTGGTCTCTAGAAAGTTAAGATAACAAATGAAAAAATATTTTCTCTTTGCTCCTAATAGATTGACGTTTTGAGTTTTTTTCTTGTTCGTTAAATATTGATTTTATAAATTAATAAAATAAAATAATATTTCCTCTTGATTATTTTGTTAAGAATAATATAGGGGATCTTTTTAGCAATCATGGTGGCAATAAAATCGCTTATATCTTATTTTATAAAGTTGGATTTTCAAAGTTAGTAACTCACGGGGTCATGACACGTGTCAGTTCTAATGATTCAAGATTTTGACATTCGTCAAATAATTTTATAAGAAAATAAACAATATTAAATTATTAATTCGAAAAGAAAAATGATTACATAATTGAAAATTTTGTTTTAACCCAAAATATCAATTCATAAGAAATGGAGACAGTATAAAACAATTAAGCATATAAAACACTGAGTACAATTTTGGACGGACATATTAAACAAATTGTTATAGCCTTTTTCCGATGTCAAACATAGTATTATTTTTATAATAAAGTAATTTTATTTCAAATGCACAAACATATATTATTTTTATTTTTTAAATCCAATACTATATAGTATATAACACTGATTCAGTAATTTTATTTCAAATGCACAAACAAAAATTCTGACGGTTCAATTCAAATCCAATTTTTGAGTCAATCCAAACTCGGCTATATAGACAATTCTCGGTTGGACCTGTCGAACCGGACGGTCCGGTTTTCAAAACATTTCGTAAGAGCTAACGTGAAACTCTCTAACTCGACCAGAAGCTCTCTTCTTATCAGAAAAAATCGTTAAATCGTTAAGCTCAAATCCGCCATGGAAACAATGTCACCATTTCCCTTTAGGGTTTATGCTCCAAAATGTCTCCAATTGAGAATTCCTCATCTTGGACACTCGAATCAGACCTCGAAGATCTCGACCTTGACCTTCAAGATTTCAAACCATCAGTACCCTTAAAGAAAGTCCCAAACGGAGACATTTTCGAAGCTTCACGAGCCGGTGACGTCGAAAGACTTCGATACCTTCTTGAAACTGGAGTCAATGTCAACGCTCGTGACCGATGGGACTCTGTAGCTCTTTACTATGCTTGTCTCGCTGGTCATATTGATGCTGCTCGATTGCTTTTAGAGAATGGTGCGATTTGCTCTGAACATACTTTTGATGGTGATCGTTGTCATTACGCTTCTCTTAATCTAAGGATTAGGAAGCTTCTTAAGGCTTTTGAAGCTCGTCCTCCTCCTCTTGGTCCTTTGCAAGCTTCACTTAGAGAAACTTTTTTGGGATGTTGTCATAATCGAGCTTATCTGAAACAAGCTATTGATGCTAATCTTGATGTTTCTGGTATGTTTCAAGAACCTAACCAATTCTCAATTTTGAGGCTGTGGACTTAGTTTAGGGGTTTCTCTTTCTTTACCGTTTCACTCACAATCCAGTTTTTAAGAAAGTTGAGTTCTTTGAATTTAGTTTTTATGAAAGTTGAGTTCTTTGAATCCAATTTTGATGAAATTTGAGTTCTTTAAATCCATTTTTTAAGAAATTTGAGTTCTCTGAATCCAATTTTTAAGAAACTTGAGTTCTTTGAATCGTTTCAGTATGATGCATCGATGTTTACTGAGGTTATTTGGCTTTTACCAATCCACACCTTTTAGTAAAGTTAAGTTCTTGAATCGTTCTTGTGCTTGTTGCTTTGTATGTTGTTTAGAGACTGAATGTTTGTATTCTCAGTTTCAGTTGATACTCCGAGTGAGTTTGGTAGTTCCAATTACTTCCCACCGGATGTGATGTTCTTTGTGCAAGGTAGACCAATTGAAGCTCATAGGGTTATCTTAAGTGCTCGATCTCCGTTTTTCAAGCAAAAGTTTGAGACTGAATGGAAAAAACGGAGAGAAGTTCGGTTTTCGAAAGAGAAGCTTTCGTATCCTGCTCTATGCAGCCTCATCCACTTCTTTTACTCAGATAGGCTGGAGATATCTGTTGATGATATGGAAGACCTTGTTAGGATCTGTAAAGTTTGTAAATGTGAATCACTGCAGAAAATCATTGAGAAGGAATTGATTCACCAAAAGTATGCTGAGTATAAGACACATAGAGATCTTGATAACTCCATGAAAAGGTTCATCTTACAGGGCATATCTCTTCCAGAGGAAGACAGGCTTCCTGCTTCGTTGCATAGGATTCTTCGAGTTTCCCTTACGAAATCATTTGCTGGTGATGCAATAGATTCATCTGCTGGGGACATGAGAGTCGGTGGTTCTGTGGATAGCCTAGCTGATGTTTGTGTTAAAGTTGAGGAAAGAATTTTCTATTGCCATCAAGTCATTCTAGCTTCGAGATCAGAGTACTTCAGAGCACGATTATCCCGAGTGAACGATTTCCATGAGGGAAAAGATGGTTTGCCTGGTGATACTCTTCCGTTTCTCGAAGAACATGATTTGAGCGCGGAGGCTTTTGAGAAGATGATTGAGTATATGTAAGCATCCGTGATTGTAAAAAAACCTGAAAGTTTTTGTTGAAAAATGTATTGTTGGCACAGTAAGCTAACTCGATAAGCATTATCAGGTACACTGATGGCTTGAAGGAGATCAGTCCGAATCAGGTAAAAACTTGTTTGCAATTTGGAAAGTTTTTATGTATTATGCCATCTGATATATTGCTCATTTTGCAGGCTGAGGAGATCTTTGATGTTGCATCTCGCTACTTGTTGTTTCCTCTTAAACGTGCTGTAGCTGACGCCTTGTTGCCTCACTTAGAAACTGCCACACCTGCAGAACTCTGTCATTGGCTTGTTTTGTCAGATATGTATGATTTTCTTCTTTATCTAAACCCGTTTTCTAATTGATGGCTAATATTGGTGCATTCAATGGTCGAGCAGAGTATAGGTCTATGGTACAGAAGTTACTACATTAAACTTTGGTGTCTCTAAGTCTATAATTTCATGCATAAAGCTCGTTTGATGATTTTAATTCTAGTGGATTTGAGAATACAGTGCTAATAACGTGTCTGTTAGTAAAACATTGATGGATGATATATGAGCTGAGAGGTTTAGTTTTGAACTTGAATGACATAGGTATGGCGTGTTGAAGATAAGAGAGTACTGCCTAGACTTGGTTGCTTGTAACTTCGAGGCATTTGTAGAAACCCGGGAGTTCAGGGCAATGCTACTAACATTGCCTCCACCATCAGGAGACTCTTCACTTCGAACCACTGTTCCAAGTGCACCAGGTGCCATGATGACCACAGACCAAGGGAATCTCCTTGATGATCTGAGAGAAAAGTGGCTTGAAGCAGAGGCTTTAGAGCTTGACATGAGAGACGAGAGTGCTTTGATTTTCGATAAGCGCCTTGCAATGCTCGTGGAAATGGCAGAGCGAGAGAAATCCGAGTCAGAAGCTGAGGACTACAAAGACACCAGCGCGTGATTATTGGTTTTCCTTAAGACAGGTTTTGAGTCTCCTTTCTCGTAATTTTAATATAGAAGCTTTCAAATCTTTCTTATACACAAACGATCAAACATGTTGTAGATATTGATAATAAAATTTCATTCTAGTACATGCACCATTTGCTTCACCAGCAGAGTTTAGTCTCTAATTTGATTTTTCATTTATAAGAAACTTTCAAACTTGTTTTACATCTTCATCATCATTTTGGACATCTAAAGATCCATCGTCTATCGACAAATTGGAAATCTCCTCTGTCACAGAGCTCACATCAGTATCTTCAGAGATAGTAGACTCAGTGTCTGATTGTTGCTGAAGGCTCCAGTTCATGATACTAGCAGCCAGTATAAGCATCATTTTCTGGTTTACCTGTAATCATTGTTTACATACAAAACAGGTTAAGCTGAAATAGCGCGAAAAAACCAAAAAAAAACAAACTGTGCATTGTGAAGCTATATATATATAATCTACCTCTATAATATCTTCAGGCAACAAGAAAATCGAACATCCGAGCTTCCGTGCAACACTTATGATGTATGTTGCATTCAAATTCTTTTCCTCTTCTGCTAAAAATCCCCAATTACCACAAGCCAAACCTAACACAAATTTGAAACATCACAAATGTAACATAGTATTGATGTTACCTGTTTTTCCTTTGGTTACAAGACTCCAGTTTACAACTCTTGGCTCTACAGCACTCAAAAGCTCCAAAAAGAAGACTCCATTTGACAAGTTTTTGTCCTAAAAAAGTAACCATTAACATTGTTAGGCTTAATGAAGATGGGTTTAGGGTTAATCTAACATGGTTAGACTCTTTCTTTACCTTGAAGCTTACGGCTTGAGAGGTTCGACCCGTTTTCTTGACTTTCCTATTTGCCCAGTTTAGAATATCTGCCTCTGTGATATCTTTACCTTGCCAGTGAGATCTTAGGTTCGTTAGAATTTGGAGCATTGTGTATCTCATCAATTGCCACAAAAAAGCTGCATATAGACACAGATTGTCACTAAAGGTTAACAACTACAACACTAAACACATTTATTTCTGCAGGAGGGCTCACCGAGAAGGAGCTTCTTGTTTCCTTGCATAATGTCATGACCAGCTACATTGACAAGCGAGAAGTGCAATTCTTTCCCAATCTTGATAACTTGGTTGCAATTCTCAACCTTCTTGAATGGCATTTTGATGGGAGGTTTATTTGCGTGTTTCCAGTTGACTGAGCCTGGCGATACTTTGTCAAGAACTTCAAGAAGAACCCATCTGGCATATGTCATAATGAGGAGAGTGTAAGATTCTCAAGCCAGATTAAAACCAATGAAACAAAGATTACAATGCTCACCCATTTCTAACATCCTCGAAAACATTATCGACATAAGTCACAGCACCAAGACTGTTAATCCAGAGGCGAAAGCATCTTTCTTCTCGAGAAGTTTCTTCATCGTCTGTAACCATCTCAGCAACAGAGACAGGCACCTTTGAACTCTCATCAGAAAATCCATTCCTGCAACAGAGATTTTTAATGTTAGTTTAAGAAAAACCACTAATAAACTCACTCTTTTTACTAGCATTCCTCATAGTGACCTTTGGTGAAACAGTTGTGCCACAAATGCAAGATTAAGATTTGCAGAGCCTTCAACTATATCTTTAGGAGAAAGGAATCTTTTACAGTCTAGCTTCTCTGCTTGCTCGAGGACTTTCTTCGCTCTTTCTGAAGGGTCTTTGATGTCTAATGTCACATGTGTGCTATGTTCTGGGGCAAGAGCATTGAGCAGGTATGCGTATGCCTCTCCATCCTGCCAAACACAAAAAGAAAACTGACGAATCGCAAACACGAAAAGACGAACAAATGTGTAGCAGGGCCAAGTTAGTTACCTTGACATCAGAAGAGAAATTGGTGACTTGTTTCTCATAACCAGCTTTCTTTAGATGAAAATTCATCCATTTTAGCAAAAGCTTCTCAGGAGCTAGTCCCATAAGCTCCTCCACATCCTGCAAAACCATTCACAAAGAAGATTTAAGTTTAGCTTCAGCCTCAAAACTTGTAGAAAAGATTGAAAATCTATACTTTACCTGGTTTTCTTCCACTAACTCAACAAGTTGTGGAGTTTTCTTAAGATTGAGATCAGCCAACAGTTGTATCTAAAACAAAAACACAAAACATTAGTAACCATGTCTTCATCATTTTAAGTAAAGTAATGTAAAGTGCTTACCTTTATAATCTGAAAGATCAACCCAAGTACAAGATGAGGCTGCAAAGACAGAGAAGGAAGAAAGGATTAGAAAACCGATGATGAAACCGAAAAGAAGGAGCTTCCCTTTTTACTCAGAGTACTTACTCTCCCTTCTGCAATGTCCTGAGTTCCAATGTTGACTACGGTGCAGCCTATCGCCTTTGCAGAGTTGAGACAGAGTGAAAGGTTTTCAGTTCTTTCCCATGGATTCAGCTCTTTCTTCGTGTTTATCGCTCTTTCATCTATCGTCCCAGGCACAGCGATGTTTATAAGCTTACTGTGCAACCAAACGGAACAAGAAGTAGTTATACAATCACTCAAACATTCCATAGTAAATATATTTTTGTGGATTTCAAATTAATGTATACCACAAAAGAACACCATCTTTAACAAGATCAAACAAAGTATCTGTAGTAGGATTGATTGGAAGATAGCTCTTCAAGAGAGGATCTTCTCTCAAATAGTTATTGATATGTGACACATAGGAAGCTTTTTCGGATTCATTGATCGCGTGGTGGAACGTTGTAGTACTTGTCTTGAGAAACGATGAAGCGCCTTTTGATCCTCGGGATTGCACACTTAAAAAGGCCTGTCACAAATCATGTAACAGCCACAGTTTACTACGTTGTTATGGACCAATCTACTTATTGCCAATTTGTTTTGAATTGGAAACGGATGAAACTTAATAATTTTAAAGGCATGTAGAGATTATTATTAAACTCACCCGGAGAAAGGTTTCGAATTTAACTTCATCAGTACGATTAGGATAAGACTCATCCAATATGGTTTTGATGTCATTTTCATCAAATGTGCCATTGAAATCTTTCAACTTTGCTAGTACTGGTGGTAAATGTTTCACAGTGACACGACCAAATCGAGTTTTTGTCGAATCAAACTAACAAAAATAAGAATTCAAAAGGTCAATTTGTTGAAATATTACAAAGTGTGAAGTGATTTTTTTTTTTTTTTTTTTGAACACCAAAGTGATAAAATGATATAGAAGAGAGAAAGAGACCTTGGATTTAAGAGTGCGTAACTCCACTTGTGTGAATTGGCTCTGTAGCCATGGATCAGAGACAAGAACACCAACGTAACTAGACATCTCTTGAATATTATGATTCTTGTTCAAATCAAAACAGAGGCGGGAGACAGAAACAGAGGATGTTTTGGATTAGTATTTTTTTTTTTTTTTTTGGGTCAACAGCATATATTAATCAGCTTATAAAAGCCAATGTGGCGGAACATCGTTTATTTTGGATTAGTATTTTTGTTTTCTTAATTTAATTTATTTTTATCTCAAATGGTACTTTAATTGTGGACTTACACCTGACTTTTTTTAGAGAAAGAAATTATTACTTTTGTGATTCCAGAGGCATTTTATAGAAGATTAATTCTGTAAGATTGTACATATCTTAAGGATTTAATGATTTAATATATTTATCCAAATAATGCTTATTTCTATCAATTTCTATAGATTTTAGTAGAACTTTATAAATATTAAAAGGGATTTTCAAAAAATACCATTTTGTTATTTTATTTTTTTATTTTTTTTTTTTGCATAAATTATCACCAAAATCCAACATTGTTACAAACTTCATGGTAATAAAACATTCTAGGAAATAACTGAATAAGTGCTTTTGCTATTATACAACACCAGCATTGAAATGCTGTCTCCCTGGCTCGAATTTTATCTCCTTCCATATGATTCCGACCCAACTGAAACAAAACTTTAGCTTCAAAAACATTTCTCAATCTATACTTTCGGCAAAACTTCTTCTACAGCCTGAAGACTAAAAAACCTATGTTGAAACACTTGTTTTGAAACGTGAACTAATCTGATATCCAATGCGGTTTAAATTCATTTGCCGAGGATCTAATAATACCCCTCAGGGTTTTCTTTGCTTTGAATAAGAGGGACACCGTCTTCTCTCCATTTAATCCGCTCTTCGCAAATCGCAGCCACCACCTCGACATAGAGTTTGTGTTCCTGAGCCCAAAATGGAAAAGAAAGGCAAATAAAATCTTCTAAATTCTGAAATATAATGTCCAAAAGTGTTCTTAGTACCTCAGAAAGAACCCTTTTGGCCAATTCCTCTGGTGTATCATTAGCATTCACGCGAACTACACTTTGAGCAAGTACCCTCCCTGTGTCGTACTCCTCATCGACAAAGTGAATTGTTGGACCTGAATACCTATATGGAAGAAAAACCGTCAAATCTTTTCTTGCGCATAAGAAAAGAAAAAAACTACACATCCGGTATCATTGTATGAGTTTGAGACTTCACCTAGCTCCCGATGCTAGAACGGCTTTATGCACTCTGTCACCATAAAGACCTTTGCCTCCAAAAGCCGGAAGAAGAGCAGGATGGATATTTAGAATCCGTTTAGGAAAAGCTTGGATCAGCTCGACCGGTATAAGTTTCAAATATCCAGCTAGAAGAACAAAGTCTACACCATATTTCCTGTTCATTAAGCAAACTTCAACAAAGCAGTAACACCAAGGGAGAAGATGCAAATAAAGATGGAGAGAGAGAGAGACATGGCAACCTAAGAACATCCACGAGCTCTATCGAAGAGAGTCCCTCGGATACTAAAACAGGAATGCCGTTACTTCTTGCATACTCAGCACCCCCACAATCTGGAAGTAATGAACAAAAACAAGTATTGCTTACAGTGTTTCAAAACACACACAAATCTAAAACCCCGAGTTGATGCACATTACACATAAGAGACCTATATCAAACAGACTCGTCCAATTCTATTCTGATTCATTTGACTCTAAGAACCACCAACACACAGAATCTAGAGTTAAGGAAGAAGAAGAAAGGCAATACCTTTTTTGTTAGTGACCAACAAAACAACATCCCCATTAACTGAACCAACAACACTGCATCCTTGATGAATCTTCTTGAAATTCGAACCATTTCCTGACACAAACACAGCAAGCTTCTTCCTTCTTATTCCGTCGTCTCTAGAACTATCGACCTCCGCTAAAATTGGAGCAAACGAGGCAGCTTTTACAATCGGTTCAATCCTCGTTACAAATTGGTCTGCGAAAGTTCGGAAAGAGGAGGAGAGAATATTCCGGGAATGTATCAACAGAGGAGTAATCGAGGTCTCACGGGTCTGTCGCAACAATTTCACCGGGAATTTGAGTTCACTCGAGAACAAAACCCCTAATTCCATCGCCGGTGAGTCGGAGGAAGAATTCGGTGACGGAGACGCTGGCAAGGTGAAACGGACCCAACCATACAACAAAAGCCCAACATAAGCCCAAAACTAAAATTACAGAATATGCCAGTTGGCCCTAGAAGGGACACGTGTGACCAAGTCCGGTTCGGTGAGTCTCATTAACCGGCTATCTTTGATACCAATTTTGGAAGACAACAAGTATGGGGAGGTCTCAAACGTGGTTTCTTACAAGAAGCTAAATTCTCCTCTATATAATATTTTTTTTTTTTTTTTTTTGGATAACCCAGGTATCCCAAGCCCAATGGGCCCAGACTAGCCCACTGCGTGCGTCCCGAAGGCGGCAAGAGTAGTTCCTGGAGGCCGCATAGCCCGATTTTAAATTGTCTGCGGTGGCCACTTAAGGTGTTTGTTAGCCCGATTATAATATTACTTCTCGTTCTTAAGAAGCACTTGACGTAAAAAAAAAAAATAATAATAATAATAATAATTTTTGCGGGGGTTAGAATAAATTTTACATTTAATTCAAAAAAAAAAATGTGTATTGATGATTTGAAAATTAGAAGTACATTTTGAATTATAGATGGTGTTAATCAGGGTGTGTACTCCGTTAATGGATCGAAATCTGTAAAACGTGATGAGCCCTGCCAATGAAAAATGCATGACATCAACAAGTCTTAGTGAGCATGGTAAGACTTAAATGGTGTGGACGTGTGGTTAAAAGCTTGGGTGAAGAGGTTCATAGATGCAAAAAACAAACTCCCCAAGTCAAAAAGCATTAATAAATTAGTTGTAATGTGTTCTTGCATCAAACATATTATATATTGTAATGCATGTACCACTTTCGTTTGTAATGCATGTAACACTTTCTTTTATAATCCGTTGCAAATTATGTATCTAATTTATATTATTCTGGTAGTTAATTTTAGCTTCCACTAATTAAAGAAGAGAAACTACGTTGGAACCTCAATCTTTAACAAAAATCGACAGAGATAGGACATTACTAATCTACTTGTTTCCCCATCCGAAAAATCGATTTTGAGATTTTAATTGTTTTATAATCTTCAGATTATAATAGCGATCAAAACGGTAGTGATATTAATAACGATGTTTTGTCTATAATTAAGACTGGCCTACATGGTGGGGGATTACAGGCGGCTGTAAAAGGATACGATACTGTTCAATGATGCATGATTAGCTGTCTTGTCCCAGGTGGAAGTATGGGTTAATTAATGATTAAAAGTGATGTTTGAGGGTTGGATGATTGTATCCTACGTGGTCACCTTCAACAACTTCCACTGGAATATATAGTCTTAGCTTGTCCGGCCAAAAATAACATTATCTGTAACAACAAGCTCAAGCTGTTCATATATCCAGGGCGGTGAGATATAGACATGATAATATTTATGCATGTCTTCATGGCAATGCATGAATCTTATGCATGCCTGACAGAAGGAATTTTCATTTCTTTTTCTTTGTGGTTAATATACCAAAACAAAAGGCTTAACTTAATAAAGTAGGTTGCGAATATATTATATATTGATTTAGATAAAATATATTGGTATTGGTATTGGCATGACAAAATTATATACATGTTTGAGACGCTTTTTGTGTTAGCTTACCATCTGACATCGACATAATCGATAATCGACCATCTTTGAAATTTGGGTCAATGACATTATCAGTGTTCTAAGACTAAAAACTCAAAGTTAGTTGGATTTTGTAGGAAAATTGTCGACGAATTTTTCTTTTGTTAATTAATTTTCGATGAATTGCAGAAACTTATTATGGAGTATTTAACCCAACCATCATAATGTTCAAATTTAAACAAATTTTTGAAAACTAATGAAATATTTTTTTTTTGGTTGAAAAAACTAATGAAATAATAGTCAAAAAAAACTTGAGATTAAGACGGGCCATAATTTATTGACTAAAAAGCATTGTATAAAAAAATACACAATAGATATTACCAAAAAAAAAATATATATATACACAATAGAAAGCATATGAGAGACTTAAACTAGCAAGAAGATATTGGAACAAAAAAATATTAAATATCACAATTCATTTTATTTTTTCTATAAGGAGAATTCATATGTTTGTTAGAAGAGAAACAGTAAACGAAAATTTTTGACAATTACCATGTCATGCTTTTATGGTTTTTATGTTCGTGATTTCTAATATTCTTTTTATTCGTGTGTTTACTTTTGACTTTTATTTTTCTCAGTTTCACGTTTATCAATTAATATGGAAATTATTCTCATTGATTTGTTCGTGTGCTTAATTTTTGTACAGGGAACTTCAAATTGACATCGAAACTTTTTGGTTTAATGTCCATACGACATATTTTTGTCGGAGTTTCGTAAAGCCCTTTCCAAGTGGTTATAGAACTAGAGGTCTACGAGCAACTTTCTTTGAAAACACCGAAGCAACACTAGATCAAAACATATTTGATTAGTAAACTTATTTTTATAATGGAATAAAGAGGATATAGTTTCGATTTTGTTCCTCTTTATTCGTAAAATGAAATTGGAAATGGAAAACATTTTTCATTTGCATTTTAAACTATATGTTCTACCAATCGATCTCAAAGGTCACGTTTCCAATTACAAAAAGAGGGTTTTCGACTTTACGTTAGATGAATTTACTACAACTGTATACTTTTTGTGTCGGCTTATTATAACCGAGAATACAAACTTCATGATGGGTCAATTATATTATATTATTATCATTTTTCCGGGAAAATATGCAAACAACTATATATTAATTTGGAAATTGCTTGTCACTTTTGTCGGTGAGAACCAAAATTTCAGACGTAAAGAGATGTTCAATCTATATCAGTGACCGGAAGAGTTATGCCTAACCATTAAAAATCGATAAAAAAATATAAAAAAAAAATCATTTTTGACTTACGTAAAGCAAACCAAATTTTCATTTATTTTGGATGATTTTATTTACGTGATTTAATTGTTATAAGATTCCTGATTTTATAGTATATTTTTTAAGTACACATGTAATATATTGTAAATGAATGTTTCAAATGGATTTATTTTTGTCTTTATTGTTGTGGAAAACATATTTGTCTCCACACTGTTATATTTTTGGAAAATTTTAGTTATTTATTAAATATATATATATATATATATATATATGTCATATTATTCTTTCAGAACTCTATGTTTCTATTTAACGCATTATATATTGGCATATTCATCCAAAAAATAAATATATACTGTATAATTTTTTTAAAGGAAAATAGCATGTTGAGTTTTATACAATCTTTTGCACTATATTTTTGCTATTTTCTATAGCAACTATTGCAATTATTATCGATTTAAGAAACGTCTTCTATGTTGCTATTTACCTAATATACTTTCTGTTAGATACACACGGACATATATTAAGGTACCTGCATGGATTTGAAATATCACCAATAATCTATAAATAATGACAAAATAGTTGGTCGTTGCGAATTATTAATCTTCCCCAATTATGGTTTGTTATATTGTCTCAGAATAGTGATTACATAGTTCGATATGCATGGTAGCGACGTTCAGTTTGATGAAGAAAAAATGGTAAGTCATTATTTTATAGTTTGGTATCAGTGTTCAAGTAATGCAATATTATCGAAATATAATTAATATTAGACAATGAAAGACCAATGTTTGTCAAACAAATTGATTTCGAGTAGTGGTCTAGTACTTTTAGATGGATCGGTTCGGTTTTGGACAAATTTGATTTTGGATAGTCAAAATGTATGCTCTGGTTTTGATATCGATATCATGTCAAAATATATTATTTTTTTAACCAAAACTAATTAGATGCATGTGAGCAGGCTGTGTGAAATAAATTAGGATATGTATGATGTTAAAACAAAAAAGGATATGTAAATAAAGCTTGTACCATAAGGTTGGTGATGAGTCAAAAATTAGAGAAGAAGACAAATATGTGCAAGGGTCAAGGGTGATTAGGAAAGCTCACCATACTCCGATTTGCTTTCCAAGTTTCTTCCATATCTGTTTTAGTTTTACTTACAATTCACGAATTATGGGAAATTATGTGCTATAAATAATATTTTGTTTTATTTTATTTTGTTTGGCTGTTACAAAAAAGTAATATTTTGTTTGGTCATGCCTGATGTTCATAATTTATCTATGCGTTTTAAATTTTAATTTTGCACCTACCGAACAAATACATACTGACAAGTTTTATTCGTTTTACCAGTTTTAAAACGAATAATTATGTTAAAAAATTATTTATTTTCTAATGAACATAGCTGGGAAGTTTATCTCTTTATTCTCATAAATTCAACTAAACTAGAAATTTCCTTAAAGTATCTCCAAGCAATTGTTTATATTACAATACAAGTTAAAGAATAAGAATGTTCACTAACCCCAAATTTTATTTAGACAAATCAAAAGTTGAAGTCCAAGTGAGGAAAACACTGGCATGAATGATTTAACCACTAAGCTACAAATCATGTCAAGAAAAAAAACTATTAATTTAAATTCGTTGTAAATTATTGTAAAAGAAAAGTATTTATATATTAAAATAAATAATTAAGCAACAATAAATGATAAACAAAGAAAATACCAAAGCAACAATAAATGATTGAGGGAGACATAAAAACCTACTAATCATACATATAGCCATAGATAAAAGAGATGAAATTTAGAAGTTTGTTTAGGCTTAAACAAAAATGATCAAATAAAAACAAAGATTGTGAATGTTGTTGTATAATCACGACACAATACACACCAGGCGGTGCCGCAACAACAACACCTACAACGCATAGTTTACAGCAAAATACAACAGCCTGTCTTTAAAAGCTTTCCTCTTTATATATTTTACTATTAAAAAACTTTCTTTAAATACTCTCTCTTCTTCCTTCTCTGCTCTCTTCATCTTCTAAGAAACAAAGACTTCTTCACATTTTACCATTATTTGCTAAGGTCAGCTTTTCTCTCTCTCTCTCTCTCTTGTCCACTTTACCGTACAGTCTAATAACAATGCCATTGTACTACTACTTCCATAAATCTTCTTTACACTTGTTGTCTTAAGTTTCTGTTTTGTCTGATCCAGATCTAGTTTCTCCTCAATTTGCTTATATCAATGTCTTGGGTCACGTGAACTTAAGCTTCTACTGTCTTTATGTTTGTTGTTGTGTCTGTTTGTTAAGTCTCAAGTAATGTGGAAGAAAAAAGTTCAAGATCTGAATTAACTAACACTGCTTTAGTTTGTTAGCTATAATCTTTGATCCTGTTAAAGAACTCAATTCATTCGTTCTTGAAAACAGATCCGGATCTGAGATTTTGTTCAATTACTTGCTGTGTTTTCATGGATTCTTGATATAGATTCAATCTTTGTTCAATTCAAAACCTGATTTGGTTTCTTGAAATGCAGTGGGGGAGTCAAGAAACGATGGCAAAGATGCAATTTTCAATCTTTATCGCCGTCGTTGCGCTTCTTGTCTGCTCTGCATCTGCTAAAACCGCAAGCCCTCCAGCTCCAATGCTGCCGCCAACACCAGCTCCAGCACCAGCACCAGAAAATGTGAATCTCACAGAACTCCTAAGCGTAGCTGGTCCCTTCCACACATTCCTTGACTACCTTCTATCGACAGGAGTCATTGAGACCTTCCAAAACCAAGCTAACAATACAGAAGAAGGCGTTACGATCTTTGTCCCCAAGGATGATGCTTTCAAGGCTCAGAAGAATCCTCCTTTGTCCAATCTCACAAAGGATCAGCTCAAGCAGCTTCTTCTCTTCCACGCTCTGCCTCATTACTACTCGCTTTCGGAATTCAAGAACCTGAGCCAATCTGGTCCAGTGAGTACCTTTGCTGGTGGCCAATACTCCTTGAAATTCACTGATGTTTCAGGCACGGTTCGGATTGATTCTCTATGGACCAGGACTAAAGTCAGCAGCAGTGTTTTCTCCACTGACCCTGTGGCTGTTTACCAAGTGAACCGCGTGCTTTTACCCGAAGCAATCTTTGGTACTGATGTCCCTCCAATGCCTGCTCCAGCTCCTGCTCCTGTCGTCAGTGCTCCTTCGGATTCTCCTTCCGCTGCTGATTCTGAAGGAGCCAATTCTTCTTCACCAAAGTCGCATAAGAACTCTGGACAGAAGCTGCCTCTTGCTCCAGTCGCCATGGTTGTTTCCGGTTTGGTGGCATTGTTCTTGTGATCAAAATGGTTTTGCAGATTGAGTATTTTCTAAGTTACAAATGTGAAAGATTGTATTACATCATTCCAATTGTCTTTAATTTTTGAACCCCATTTTTTATTATACATTTTTATCATTATATTGTCGTCATTACCATTGTTGTGAATTGAGATTGTTCCTCCATTTTGCTTTTCTTTAGTTGATTTTGCTTCATTTGCAAGTTAAGATGATACCAAGAGGTTTATAAATTATAATTCAATTCAGTCTCTTCGATTTAATTTTCAAGATAAGCCACTTAATTATGATGTCATATATTGGGATAATTAATAAAAATATACTGGTTTACATTATGCGTTATATGCACAAGACTATTTTTTTTGTTTTTTTTTTTTTTTTTGATAAAATATGCACACAACTATTAAACTTAAATAAAGTGTTCAGATTGTGTTTAATGTTCTAATAGATTGAACCAAGTACTTTGAAATCCGGGATTGAAGAGAAATATTGGATATTCATGCACATCTCAATTTACATCGATCAAGATTCTCTTTAAGTTTTTTTTTTTTGTTAATTAACTTGTCTAAAGTCATTAGACAAGATTTGCATAAAGTTATTAGAGAAGAAAGACGGTTGACTAACTGCAAATCTGTATATTCTTTTACTACCCCCCATTACGTTAACACTAACCCGAGTACTTATATAGTAGACAAATAAAGTTGAAGTCCAAGTGAGGAAAACACTGGCATGGACATATAAACCACTAAGCTATAAATCAATGTCAAGAAAAAAAAGCAATTAATTTATATTCATTGTAAACTGTTATAAAAGAAATGTATTTATATATTAAAATTTTAATAAAGCAACAATAAATGATAAACAAAGAAAATACTAAAGCAACAATAAATGATTGAGGGAGACATAAAAACCCACTAATCATACATAGCCATAGGTAAAATAGATGAAATTTAAGAGTATTTAGGCTTAAACAAAATTGATCGAATAATAACAAGATTATGAATGTTATATAACAGCATAATCACGACACAATACACACCAGGCTGTGCCGCAACAACAACACCTACATGACCCCATAGTTTTGCAAAAATACAACAGCTAGTCTTTATAAAAGCCTTCCTCTTTATATCTTCATTAATTGATAATTTATAGGAGAAGTAATGATGATAATTAAATAAAACTGTATTAATCATTTGATTTTTTTATTTGTGTTATAATAAAATTTTGTTTATAATAATATAATAATTTTATTCGATATTTGTTTAAAATAAATTAAGTGGGTATAATTTATTAATTTAGAAAGTAAAAGATTATGTTAACAATTAAAACAAAATATTAAAATATTATATACTTGAAATATTTATTTTATAGTAAGAAATAGAACCAACTATTGGAATAAACATGTGCTTTATTTTCAAAACTTTATATTTAGAGAAAAAATATAATAAACAATTAGAGAGAATTTTATATTTAGAAAAAAAACAATAGAATAAACCATTGGAGATGATAGTTGAAGCTTAAAAAACTTTCTTTAAAGACTCTCTCTTCTTCCTCCTCCTCTGCTCTCTTCATCTTCTAAGAAACAAAGACTTCACATTTTACCATTATCTGCTAAGGTCAGCTTTTCTATCTATCTCTCTCTCTCTCCCGTCTACTTTTCCGTACAGTCTAATAACAATGTCATTGTACTGCTACTTCCATGAATCTTCTTTACACTTGTTGTCTTAAGTTTCTGTTTTGTCTGATCCAGATCTAGTTTCTCCTCAATTTGCTTATCAGTGTCTTGGGTCACGTGAACTTAAGCTTCTATTGTCTTGTTTGTTGTTGTGTCTGTTTGTTATTCTTTTTTCCAGCAAAGTCTTAAGTAATGTGGAAGAAAATAGTTCAAGATCTGAACACTTGTTTAGTTCGTTAGCTATAATCTTTGATCCTGTTAAAGAACTCAATTCGATTTGGGAGATCAATTCTTGAAAACAGATCCGGATCTGAGATATTGTTCAATTACTTGCTGTGTTTTCATGGGTTCTTGATAAAGATTCAATCCTTGTTCAATCTTGATTTCCTTTCTTGAAATGCAGTGGGAGAGTCAAGAAACGATGGCAAAGATGCAATTTTCAATCTTTATCGCCGTCGTCGCGCTTCTTCTCTTGGCTGCATCCGCTAAAACCGCAAGCCCTCCTGCTCCAATGCTGCCGCCTACACCAGCTCCAGCACCAGCACCAGACAATGTGAATCTCACAGCGCTCCTAAGCGTAGCTGGTCCGTTCCACACATTCCTTGACTACCTTCTCTCAACTGGAGTCATTGAGACATTCCAAAACCAAGCTAACAATACTGAGGAAGGGGTCACAATCTTTGTCCCAAAGGATGATGCTTTCAAGGCTCAGAAGAATCCTCCTTTGTCCAATCTCACAAAGGATCAGCTCAAGCAGCTTCTTCTCTTCCACGCTCTGCCTCATTACTACTCACTTTCCGAATTCAAGAACCTGAGCCAATCTGGTCCAGTTAGTACCTTTGCTGGTGGCCAATACTCCTTGAAATTCACTGATGTTTCAGGCACAGTTCGGATTGATTCTCTATGGACCAGGACTAAAGTCAGCAGCAGTGTTTTCTCCACTGACCCTGTTGCTGTTTACCAAGTGAACCGCGTGCTTCTACCCGAAGCAATCTTTGGTACTGATGTCCCTCCAATGCCTGCTCCAGCTCCTGCTCCTGTCGTCAGTACTGCTCCTTCAGATTCTCCTTCCGCTGCTGATTCTGAAGGAGCCAATGCTACTTCACCAAAGTCCTCGCATAAGAACTCTGGACAGAAGCTGCCTCTCGCTCCAATCGCCATGGTTGTTTCTGGTTTGGTGGCATTGTTCTTGTGATCAAATGGTATTTTCTAAGTTACAATGTGAAAGATTGTATTACATCATTCCAATAGTCTTTTGATTTTTGAACCCCATTTTTTATTATAAATTTTTATCATTATATTGTCGTCATTACCATTGTTGTGAATTGAGATTGTTCCTCCATTTTGCTTTTCTTTAGTTGATTTTACTTCATTTGCAAGTTAAGAAACAATAGGTTTATAATTCAGTCTCTTTGATTTAATTTTCAAGATAAGCCACTTAATTATGATGTCATATATTGGAATAATTAATGAAAATATATGGTTTACATCATGTGTTATATGCACAAGACTATTAAACCGGTTTAATATATAGATTATTATTCCCACTCTTATGAGTTCTCTCCATTTTGCTTTTCTTTAGTTAAGTTCTTCATATGCAAACCAATGTTATAATTTAGTCTCTATAATTTAATCTCCATAAATATATAAATTATATAATTTAGTCTCCATAATTTAATTTCCATTAATATATAAATTATAGAATTTAGTCTCTATAATTTAATCTCCAAAAAAATTCGCTAAATTATGACCTCACATGTTAGGATAATTAAAAAAATATCTATGGTCCATAAAGAAGATAACGTTTTGAATCTACATGAAACAGAGGAACACAATGGCCTCTCAATTTTTCACACCGTCACCAACCGCCACGAGTAGTGGTGGAGACGCCGTCTATGTAGCGGCGGTGCCACTTAAAGCCGTGGCCGGTCCGCCGCAGCTTATTATGTCGATGGCTTACTCACTTAATCTCTCGAATTTACAGCATTTCATGGTCTTAATCAAACCTTCTTCTCCAATACGTCAAGAGGTAATTTCTCTATCTTTATAAAGTCATTAAAATATCACAGTGAATTATGTTCTTGAACTAATCCGTTTTGTGGAATCTTTAGGTAATTGTGTTTGATTTTCAGCCACGTAATCCAGAAAGCATAGAAGCAGCAGTTTCAGTTTTATCAGGAAGTTTGATTCCAGGTTCTGATTCCCAGACAATGATATCGAATGTAATCTGTGATTCAGACAGTTTTTCGCCGGATTTCAACGAATCTTTTTGATCATGGAGGAGTTGTGTAGATAAACTTAAAAAGTGCAAAAAAAAGATGTCAAGATTCTGATGAAAGATTAAATAAAACTTTGTTTGGTTACAGGTGTAGTTTTACAAAGAAGGTTGAAGAATGTTCCAAGACAAAGATGTTGGATGGTTGGATCATCTAAAGGGAATGCTATGGAAATGGCAATTGAGTTTAATAACTCATGGGAGACTGATCTTAGAGTTGGCTTTCATGACTGTCGACATTATACCAACGGTACTATTATTACAAAGCTCAATCAAAAAAGACTTTGGTTTCTATTTGTTTCTAATTGCGTTTCATCTTTGGAACACAGAACTTGTCCAACATCTTACCGGAGAAATACAAATCTTGGAGAGACTCCCAAGAAGCTAACGTTAATATCCTTCTTCGTAATAGATAAAACAAATGTTCACTTATCTTCTAATTAAGATTTGTAATAATTAGTAGTTGAAATTGTAAATTTATTTTTGTATTGTTTTTCTATAGAGTAGTTAGTTTTTGTGAGTTTTGTCTATCTTTATAATATTTTTCTTGCGTTAATTAAATTTATTCTTTTAAGTAAGTAATAAAAAAATGTTGAGTGAAAATAAAAGAAGCAAATGAAAAAACACATACAGTAATTGGAATTTCCCCACTCCAAACTAGAAAAAAATACAAATTGATTACAAATCATAAAATAAATATAAGACTATTGAGTCAAAGAGACATTCTTTGTTTTATGTTGTTTGGTATATACTATCCAAGGAAATTTATAGTAGATGTTCGTTTAAAATTTTTATTTATAGAATATATATTTTTTTTTTAAATTTTACTAGATGAGATTGTTCTACTCCGTACAAAACCTATTAATATAGTATTTTTTTTTTTATCTTTTTATATATGTTGTAGTTGTAATCCAAATACCGATGGTTTAATCTGATCTTTTCGAACTCTTTTTTCTTAAGCTACTAATCAAAAAGTAGTTTTCTAATTAATATGTAGTTGAGAAACAAACTTTTTTTTTTTTTTTTTTTTTTTGGCAAAGGGTTTTCTTAATTTAAAATAGAAAGTTTACAAAGAAATTATACCGAGAAGGAAGCAAGCAATACACCGATAAGAAATATATAGGGGATGGACCAGCAATTGGTAACAAAGAAAAAGATGAGGATAAAAAAGCTCGAGCACTAAGGCTGCGCAGACCAACATTGGGAGAGAGGTTCACCAAGCTTTGAGCCGAGGATAGAAAGAGATAAACATTTATCCCTCATTGTGGAGATGAGAATACGAGCAACCGTATCAGGAGGTAGTGATGCAGGAGACGATTAGCTTAAAATGTCTGCTTAATATTTGAGAAGTCTGCTTAATATTTTAGAAGTCTGCTTACAAGTCTTTCTAGTTATTTTCCTTTTAAGTGTTTTTCTTTTTTTTCTAATTACGTTTCTAGTAATTTTCCTTTTTATGCATTAGGCTTTCTCTATAAATAGAGAGCTAGGTTGTATGTTTTAGAGACAACTTTTATTCTTATTATCAATCAAAGCTTTCGAGATTTCGAGCTTACCTTTTCTGGTGGATTCCAGAGTTTTTCTTCAAGTTTGACACCCGCGAACTTGAATCTTCAATTCTAAGACCAACGTTTGTTGTCTTAGTGCATCCGACTGCGTCAAGTGGTATCAGAGCAGGCTTTCTCCTTCTCTTTTCGAAACTTACACAGCTATGGGTGATCAACCGGTGACTAAGGCAGATTTTGAGGGTTTGAGAGCGGACTTCGCCGCCTTAACCACTCAGATGGCTAATCTGACGACGGCAATAAACAATCAGGTTGCGGCTTTTCCTAATCAGGTTCATAACGCCGGCGAAAGAGATGGAGAGAGAGGACCTCTTCAGAATCAGCAAGGCAGAAACAATCAAGGTTTTGTACAACCAATTCAGGTCCAGCAAGGTGGAAACAACCGATTGCCTGTTGGGAACAATCGACAGCAAGGCAGGCACAACCGTGTCATTGATAACAATTCAAGCTCGGAGGAGGATTCTGAAGAGGAAGTTGAAGAACAAAGGAATCAACGACACAATCATGACTATCGAGTCAAGGCTGATATTCCAGTATTCAACGGGACTATGGCGGTTGAGGAGTTCTTGGATTGGCAGATCGATGTTGATAGATTTTTCGAAGTCATGGAGGTTCCTGAGAATAAGCAAGTTAAGATGGTGGCAATCAAATTAAAGAAGACTGTTGCTGTTTGGTGGGATAAATTGGCTCTTCAAAGGCAAAGACAGAGGAAGGGTCCCGTTAGAACGTGGCGTCGAATGAAACAACTGATGATGGACCGTTTCTTGCCAGAAGACTACGAGCAGATTCTCTACAAGATGTACATTGATTGTGTACAAGGAAGCAGAACCGTGACGGAGTATACGGCCGAGTTCTTACGTTTCTCGGAACGTAATAACTTGAATGAAACAGAGAATCAGATAGTGGCTAGGTACATCAGTGGTTTAAAGAGCTCTCTTCAAGGAAGGATAGGGTTACAGACTGTATGGACATTGCAAGAAGCCTCAAGTCTAGCTTTGAAAGCAGAATTGGCAGAGAAGTCATCTCGAGGATTAACAAACTTCAGGAGACCCTCGGTTCAGAACAACTTCGAACCAGCCGGAGAGAAAGACAAAGGCGTGGTTAACAAAGATTCCAACGCTAGCAACAAAGGAGCAAGTAGTTCCGGTAGTGGTGTTCAAAAGGACAAAGCCCCAGCTTCAAAACAAGCCAATTCTTATGCTAGGCCAACCCTCGACAAGTGCTTCCGGTGTCAAGGAACTGGTCACAGGTCGAATGTTTGTCCCTCTAGAAAAACGGTTGCTTTATTAGAAGGCGAGGAAGACGATTTCGCTGAGGATGGCGAGTATGAGGGAGTCGAATTTGCTGAAGAGGATTCTGAAGAAAGGATTAATATTGTGCTTCAACGAATCTTGCTATCTCCTAAAGAGGAGGGTCAACGAAAGAATTTGTTTAGAACCCACTGTTCTATTCAAAACAAAGTGTGTAACGTAATCGTCGATAACGGGAGTTCTGAGAATTTAATTTCTCAAAAGCTGGTGGAACATCTGAAGTTACCTACGACTCAGCATGAAAAGCCTTATGGCCTTGGATGGGTGAAGAAGGGGTCACAAGTAAGAGTTAAAGAGACTTGCAAAATTCCTATATCTATAGGGAAGCATTACAAGGAGGAGATAGTTTGTGATGTTCTCGATATGGATGTGTGTCATATACTTCTTGGGAGGCCTTGGCAATATGATAACGACATCACTTACCGTGGGCGAGATAACGTGATACTATTTACATGGGGAACCCATAGGATTGCGATGGCTCCTGTGACGGATTTCAGTAGCGCTGCAAAGGAAAAGAAGTCAAACTTCCTAGTCTTAACACATGATGACAAAGAACTTGACAAAGCTGTTAAGGAATCAAGTTGTTTTTATCCGATTGTAGTCAAAGGGGTGTTGAGTGCCGAGACGGAAGAGATGACAACTCCACGTGAAGTTTTAGAAATTTTGGAAGACTTTAAAGAGTTGGTCGCGGAAGAACTGCCTGACAACCTGCCTCCTATGCGTGATATACAGCATCACATTGACTTGATTCCAGGTGTTAGTCTACCTAACCTTCCACACTACCGAATGAGCCCTAAAGAGAATGAAATTATAAGAGAACAGATTGAAGACTTGTTGAAGAAAGGGTTAATCCGCGAGAGTATGAGCCCTTGTGCTGTACCGGTTCTTCTCGTTCCAAAGAAGGGTAATCAATGGCGAATGTGTGTTGATTCCAGAGCCATCAACAAGATAACAATCAAATACAGGTTTCCTATCCCTCGGTTGGAAGATATGCTTGATGAATTGAATGGGTCAAAGGTGTTTTCGAAAATAGATCTTCGAAGTGGGTACCATCAGATTCGAATCAGGCCTGGAGATGAATGGAAGACTGCTTTTAAGAGTAAAGACGGATTGTACGAGTGGTTAGTCATGCCTTTCGGCTTGTCAAACGCACCTAGTACTTTCATGAGATTGATGAACCAGGTTCTCCGTCCTTTCATCGGGTCCTTTGTGGTAGTTTATTTCGATGATATTTTGATCTATAGTAAAAACAAGGACGACCATTTGGAGCATGTAAGGCAGGTGTTGCAAGTCCTCCAAGAAAACCAGTTGTTCGTGAATTTAAAGAAATGCACTTTCTGCACAAACAAGCTGCTGTTTTTGGGGTTTATCGTTGGAGAGGATGGGATTCAAGTAGATGAAGCTAAAGTACGTGCAATAAGAGACTGGCCCGTTCCCAAAACCGTAACCGAAGTACGCAGCTTCCATGGTTTAGCGACGTTCTACAGGAGGTTTGTAAGAAACTTCAGTACCATTACTGCACCTATTACTGAATGCTTGAAGAAAGGGAAGTTTCAATGGGGTCCAGAACAAGACGAGAGTTTTGAATTGATTAAGGAGAAGCTTTGTACTGCTCCCGTGTTAGCACTACCGGATTTTGATAAGGTATTCCAAGTGGAATGCGATGCTAGTGGTGTAGGAATTGGTGCTGTTTTATCACAGGAGAAAAGACCAATAGCTTTCTTTAGTGAAAAGCTAAGCGAAGCACGACAGAAGTGGAGTACTTATGACCAAGAGTTCTATGCGGTGGTTCGAGCTCTTCGGCAATGGGAACATTACTTGGTTCAGCGAGAGTTTATTCTGTTTACTGACCACCAAGCTCTGAAGTTTCTTCACAATCAAAAAGTGATAAATAAAATGCATGCTCGGTGGGTAAGCTTTCTGCAAAAATTTCCTTTCATTATTCAGCATAAGTCCGGAGCTCTTAACAAGGTAGCTGATGCTTTGAGTAGAAGAGCTTCTTTGCTAACTACCTTAGCACATGAGATTGTGGGTTTCGAATTTTTGAAAGAGTTATATGAAGGTGATGCTGAATTCAAGGAATTATGGGACAAGTGCAATGATACGCATCCTTCTGCAGACTTCCATATTCGAGATGGCTATCTTTTTAAAGGCGACAGACTGTGCATTCCTTGCTCGTCGTTACGGGAGAAGTTGATCCGAGAATTGCACAGTGGTGGTCTAAGTGGCCATTTGGGAAGAGACAAGACCATTGCTAGCTTAGAGGAGAGGTATTTTTGGCCGCATCTAAGGAGAGACGCTACTGCTATCGTTCGAAGGTGTTACATCTGTCAGGTTTCTAAAGGGCAATCTCAAAACACTGGACTTTATATGCCTTTACCTATTCCTGAAGATATCTGGCAAGACCTGTCTATAGATTTTGTGTTGGGGTTGCCGAGAACACAGCGGGGCATGGATTCCGTGTTTGTTGTTGTTGACAGGTTTTCCAAAATGACGCATTTCATTGCCTGTCGGAAGACTGCAGACGCATCTAACATTGCCAAGTTGTTCTTTCGTGAGGTTGTGCGACTTCATGGTGTCCCTAAATCAATTGTTTCGGACAGGGATACCAAATTTCTTAGTCACTTTTGGATTACATTATGGAGGATGTTTGGGACAAGTTTGAAACGAAGCTCTACGGCTCATCCACAAAGTGATGGACAAACAGAAGTAACAAACAGGACATTGGGGAATATGATCAGAAGTGTTTGTGGAGACAAACCGAAGCAGTGGGATTTGGCGTTACCACAGGTTGAGTTCGCCTACAATAGTGCCGTGCATTCAGCTACAGGGAAGTCACCATTTTCTTTGGTATACACTTCTGTTCTGAAGCATGTTGTTGACTTGGTTCCATTACCTAAAGCTCCCGGAGTTAGTGTTTCAGCTGAAGCCATGGCTAAAGACATTTTTGCGACTAAAGAAGCAGTACGAACTAGATTAGAGGGAACTGGGAAAAAGAACAAACAAGCAGCCGATAAGCGTCGAAGGCACAAAGTTTTCAACGAAGGGGATGAAGTGATGGTATTTCTCAGAAAAGAACGGTTTCCAGTGGGTACATATCGCAAGCTTCAGCCTCGAAAGTATGGACCATTCAAGATTTTGCAGAAGATCAGTGACAATGCTTATGTGGTGGATCTTCCGGACGACATGAACATCTCTCGAACGTTCAATGTGGCGGACATTCATGAGTATCATGCGGATGGTGTTCTTTATCCAAATGAGAACTCGAGGACGAGTTCTTTGGAGGTGGAGGAGACTGATGCAGGAGACGATTAGCTTACAAGTCTGCTTAATATTTTAGAAGTCTGCTTACAAGTCTGCTTAATATTTTAGAAGTCTGCTTACAAGTCTTTCTAGTTATTTTCCTTTTAAGTGTTTTCCTTTTTTTCCTAATTACGTTTCTAGTAATTTTCCTTTTTATGCATTAGGCTTTCTCTATAAATAGAGAGCTAGGTTGTATGTTTTAGAGACAACTTTTATTCTTATTATCAATCAAAGCTTTCGAGATTTCGAGCTTACCTTTTCTGGTGGATTCCAGAGTTTTTCTTCAAGTTTGACACCCGCGAACTTGAATCTTCAATTCTAAGACCAACGTTTGTTGTCTTAGTGCATCCGACTGCGTCAGGTAGAGTGATTCCCAAGTGGAGACGGCGGTTTCTCTCCTTCCAGATATCATGAATGACCCCTTGCCAAGCTTGAAGTAGGGCCATTTTAACAAACTTTCCCAAATTCGAGAGCCGTAGCCACTCCAATACTTCAGCCCATAAAACCGGCGGAGTAGCTATCCGTAGAAGACCCGTGATACGCTGCCACACTTCTTTAGAATAAGCACATTCGAAGAATAAATGATCCCTGGATTCAGGGCCAGCAGCGCAAAGAAGACATGTGATTTCAGTATCCACTTCCCAGGAGGAAATGCGATCCAAAGTTGGGTTCCTATTGAGCACAAATAGCCAAGTAGTTGTAGCATGGCGAGGAATGGCAGCTTTATGCCAAACCAAAGGAGCCCAAGACTGTAAAAGTCTCGGAATTCTCACGACATTCCAAACCGCTTTTGATACAAACGATTTAAAACGGGAGCCCTCAATTGACCAAATTGGATAGTCGTTCTCAGCTGAGATAGTCAATGAGGTAATAAAAACCAGTACCAAAACATGCTTTTCTGATCTCGCCGGCGGAAGGTTCCAACCGGACTGAGTTCTCAAGTCGCCCACAGTCGCAAAAAGAGGAATACCCATTAAAGAAGGGCCATCTGGACCGATAAATTGATACAAGGATCCAAACGGAGTCCATGGATCCCACCAAAAGAAAGTCGAGTCCCCATTTCTGACTTGGATACTTAGAAAAGACATAGCTTTTTGTCTCATTTTAAGAACCTTTCTAAATATCCAAGAATAAGAGTAATTCTTACCATTCAAAGCCCAGAAGGGAGCTGAAGATAAGAGAAACAAACTTTGTAACACCATTTCTATTAGACAACTAAAAAAAATGCTCTGTTTCTAATACATATGTGATTTAAAGTATTCCATATTAAATTAATATTCTTTTATTCTAATTTGAGGCAGACACATGCCATGGAATTTCTCAAAAAGTAATAATCTAACTAAAGTTGAAATAATTAAATTACGCTATATATTCATAAACATTTTTGAACATACTTATTACATAGTACTGAGAGTTTTAAAATAATTAAATTACACTATATATTCATAAACATTTTAGAAACATACTATAAGTATTAACAAAGTACTGACAGTTTTAAGAATTTTTTGTTTAATATGTTGAAATATTGTTCTATTAATCATAATCTTTATAAATAATATATGAAAGTGAATCCAAATCAGGATCAAGATATCATGGTTTTCTTTTACCAAAAAAAAAAAGATATCATGGTTTATAAATTAAATTTCGGATATTCCATTTTTCAGGGCCGATCAAATCTCAGATAGTTGGTAAGATTCAAACCCTAATCTAAAAAATTAGATAATAAATCATCACCACTTGAGCACGGGACCACTGGACGAGCACATTTTAGTTCTATCATCTATGTGTAATCACCTTTCAAAACCTAAAATTACATATCCCACTCAGATTTTGTTTCTTGTCAATTTTTTTTCTTTTAAGATAATACCCAAGTAAAATAAGACCCCACCATCTCTGTTAATCATGGGATCAGTTCCTAAAGCCTCAAGTTTCTGTCTCCACTATTTGCCTTTTTTCTTTCCTAAACCTTTTTGTGAAAATTAAAATATAAAAAAATCCATGATAAATACAAGCACTACGACTAGATAACAAATAAACAAAAAAGAATTTTTCCCAATTGGCCACTTGCACTTTTTACCCAATATATACCTCTAAGTAACCTCTCTTCTCCTTCGTCAAAACACATTTGCCTTCTCCAAATACCAAAACTAAAAAACTAAGTTTTAAAAGAGACAAGGCTAGAGATGCTGAAGATGTTGTCTATGTTAAGGAGAAACCTTCAAAATAGTCGAAAAAGCCCGCGCGTGGTGGATGAAAGCACGTTGCCTTCGACGACGGTTAACGGAGATAACGGTGGAGGAAACGGGAGTAACAGCGTGATGATGAAGTTTCCTTTATCGATCATGTCATGCTTTGCAGTTCCACGTGTGAGCAAGACAGATGGTGTGTGGGTGTCGGGTGATTATGGAAAGGTCTCGGAGGTTAACCATCTCATGGTTTGTGATGGCATGAGATACGCTCTCTTAATGTAATTATATCCTCGAGTTAATTAGCTAGTAATATATACACATTTCTTTTGTGTTGATGGCTTTTATTTTAGGGAATCTAGTGAGATATATACAAAGGCTTGTCCATGAGGTTTGTGTTAATTAAAGAAAGATATCTTAGCTAGGAATGTTTTGAACTTTTTTTTTACTCATCTAATTTTTGATCTTTTAACTGTTATGTTAGTTGTAAGAAAACTACCCACATGCATGTTTATATACATAACTTAGCTTGGAGATTCTTGAATTTGATAGTGATTGATGAGTTAGATCATTTATGACCACATAGTATTTATTAATTAGCGGAATCTCGTCCACCAAGTAAATGGTAGTGATTAATTCTGACAATGAAACGGGATACATATCATACAAAATAAACGTTAGGATATCCATTAACAATAAAAATGGTAAGGAAAAACTAGTATTATTACTTATGCTTGATTAGGATAAACTACTATACTTTGTTCTTAGAGCTTAATACGACATGAAATAATAAGATTGATGTGATATGACTGACCGACATTTATTAGTCTAGTATTTTGTTTCAACACCAAACTAATGTTGTGTCATAAACCATATATTAATTCAAAAGCGTGGATTATATTGTAGACGATAAAAGAATCTGATTAATTATTTAACCTAGAACTAACTTGGTCGAAATGGAGATACAAAATAATCAGTGAATTAAAAATAAATGATAAATGAATGGAGAATGGTCAAAAATAAGGTTGAGCTAACGCGGAGAGTACCAGGAAGATGACGACAATGTGGAAAATACTCATGTCCACGTTTAGTGCGACACAGCATGAACCGACGACCCCTTTTTTTAATAATCATTGCCAATTTAATTAAAAACAAAATAAAATTGTTGTTATATGTCGACTAAATTTTGGATTGGGATGTTCTCAGTGCGTTTTGCTCTGTACATTATCTCATCATTGCGATTGACGTTTGTTGATTTTCTCTTAAACTGATTGGTGAATTTAGAACAGTATAGATTGTGCTGGAAGCATTGGTGTCAAATTTTCTATTAACCAAGACGTTTTTATTTGCTAATTAAAGTTTCATAATTGATTATGAAAGATAAACCATTATATTCGTGTAGATTATGATTAGACATGCGTACTCAAAATAATAAGATATGTAATCTCACATATCGGTGTAGTGGCTAATATGTGAGATTATACCAAATCATAATAAGAAAATTAAACCGTCATAAATCTAATCACGTTATCTTTTAGTATTCAAGAATTTTGCTCAATGAAATGTTTCTTTTTGTCAAGGGATCAGCGAATGTATATAAGTATCTTAATCCACTTCTTTGTTTTTTATGGAATGTATATTGGTCGATATCTAATAAGCACGATGATATATCATTAGAGTCTTGCAATTTAGTACGGCCCATAAAGCCCAACAATATTTTAACCTAATTCATTCTCTGCAAACTGGAGAAGAAGTATACGAAAACTTGCAGAAGAGCTTTCTATTAGACAACTAAAAAAAAATGCTCTGTTTCTAATTAATATGTAGTTGAGAAACAAACTTTACAAGATTGTACTATCCGACTCTCTCACTCGTCTCCAAGAGCTTTCGATCTCTCGTGGCTTCACCGGAGCTTTACAAGGCCAGATCACTCTTGGGCCGCACAGAGAGTTGTCTCTATGTGTGCTTTTGGTTGGATTCTTATTCCTGCTGGTTCACCCTCGCCAAGAAACCTGATCAAACAACGGCTAAGAAGAAGTCAAGTGCCTATGTTTTGGCTAGATTCCCAATGCCTGATGATGCTCCGTGTGTGAATTTTTCGAGTGTTGTGGCGGTTGGTTTTGATATATACAACATTGGCGTATCGAGAGAAACGCCTACTTCTAGAGTTTCCATTCTGGATTGCCGGTCTCACACGTGGCGCGAGGCTCCAAGCTTGCCGGTAAAGCTAGTGTCATATTCTGCTAGTGTCCTTGATCAAAAGATATACGTAGCAGGATGCTATATATAAAGATGGAGATTCTTGGAAAAACTCGTTGGAGGTGTTGGACACAAAAACACAAACTCCCCTACAAATTGTATAGCCCCAAAATCAGTTGTATTGACGAAAAGCTCCACGTGGTAAATTTTGATGGTGAGGTGGTTGCTTTGAATTCCAAGGAAGGTAGATGGGACCTGGTTGAACAACCAAGGATGGCTATTATTCGGTTAATAGATACTTACTGCGAGATAGATAATGTTTTGTACTTTGTTTCTAATGATGGAGCTCTCAGATGTACGACACCAAGGAGAGAAGGTGGAGAGATTTGAAGGGTTTAGTAGGGCTACATAAGTTGCCTCATGGTTCTTGTGTTAGATTGGCGGGTTATGGTGGAAAGATGGCGGTTTTGTGGGAGACGATTTGGTGTGCGGAGATAGCGCTTGAAAGACGCAATAGTTATGAAATTTGGGGGAAAGTTGAGTGGTATGATGATGTGCTTGCAGTCACTTCTAATCCATTTCATGTCACTAGTTGTTTATTGCTAAGCTTTTTTTTTTTTTTTTTTTGTGTGACCAAAATGTCTTTGAAGCACGTTTTCTGTTGATTAATAGACTGACTTCTCTTTACATTTGTGAAAGCAACAACAAACACATTTTAAAGAATATTTGATCTAAGTTTGCAGCCGATCTAATGATGTTTTATGTAACAAATATCTTCAAAACCAAACACTCTAAGCCAATTGAGACCCGCAACAGCCCTCGGGGTCATGTAAGTTAATGCACTAAACATGAAACTCTTCTTTCTGATCCCATCTCCATTGTAGAGGTTTGGGTCAACGTACACAAACTAGCAAGTTTCATATATCCCTTCTGGATATTCTCAGCCACAAACAGGTAGATCTCGTGGCACATTAAGCAGCCGTGATCTCATGCACACGGCATCTTCTGAAAAGGTGTGGTCAAACAGCCGTCTTTTCTTGACTCTCTTCCATGAGTAGTTCCAGTTCTACACGTGCTGATGTGTCTTGAGTATTCGAAATGAAGCCATAACTAAGCGAGAAGTTCTAATATTACATGAACATACTGACACATAAGTTGTATTTGACAGCCTTGGACAAGGATAAAAGAAATACAATAGTTAGAGTACACATGAAATAGTAATACAGATCAATAGATTGTAAACTGGAAAACCTCAACACTCCAAACTCCAAAGATCAGCTTCGGTGACATGATCAGGACTTCAGGAGTATAGATAAAATCATAACCATTTTCTCCCACGAGTTTTCATTTATGTTTCTAGCAATTTCACCCTTTGATGCCAAAACACTAATCCAAATTCAGTTTTACCTTTTTCAATATATGTCAATTCCAGTACTTATATAAAAATGATAAGTTCTTATTAAAAATGTACTCCTCAATTAAGAATATAGAGATGTTGTCATTGGTGTCATGGTCCATGTAGTGTATACGCCAACTCCGTATTTGAGTGAGTAGCTTCTGAATGTTAAACAAAAAAATAAAATAAAATTATTGCCTCGCTAATTTCAGTTATTTATGTTTTGTACTTTTGTTTATAGTCTATAGTAAAATAAAATGTATCATTTACAAAAGGAAGAAAATGAAAACCAAAAACCCTAGTGTATCCTTAGGTCTCAGGCTTTTATAAACTGAAAACCCTTTTACTAAAGAACAACAAAAAAAAACCTAGATCTGTAAGTAGTGGAAGACATGGCCAAGCGGAACGGCTTGAGGAGAAAGAAGAAGAAGAATAAGAAGAAGAAGAAGAGACGAAACGTGTCTACAAATCACGATTGGTCCAAGCTTTGTCCCGATATTTTGCGCAAGATCTTCGAAACCTTAAGGAGCCCTATTGATTCTCACCGAGCAAAAACCGTTTGCTCAGATTGGTACTCCGTTTGGAAAACATGCGTGAACAAGCCTCCATGTCCATGGCGGATCATACACCAAGGTGATTCTCCCACCGTAAAAAAAGACACAAGAAATCTCACCGGACTCTCTCACAGAAGCCATTGTATGGCTAGCTACGGTAACTGTCTCCTAATGGTTGATCGTTATCTCAAATTCTATATATTGAACTTTTTGACCAAGGAAAAGATCAGTCTTCCATCAATGGAGTTACCAATACGTGGCATCGAGAAAGTAAGATTCAGATCTAAAGAAGAGAACTATTCCAATCATGGATACTTGGTCGGGCGTTATAGAAAGGATAGAGTGTCGTATGAGTATAACGACGTTGAATGGAAAAACTCGTTAGCTGTTTTGTGGATAAACGAGACAACAGGACATTATGTCGTTGCTTGGTCTTTCATACAACATTACTTGTTCTCACTTAAGAAAGGAGATGATTGCTGGTGTAATCTTAATCACAAAGGTAAAAGTTTGGTTTTGTTTGACATGGCATGTGAGAACGGTAAGCTTTATCTGTTCACAGCTGATCATCAAATCAAGATTTACAATTTCTCTGAAGTTTCTTCCAAGAAGTTCTTGTTTTCTCCGTTTGACTTCGTTGAGCAACCTTTGGAATTTTTGTATCCTCCGTTTGACTTCGTTGAGCAACCTTGGGAATTCGTTTGGAAGAAGAAAATAGCGATTCGGAAATCAGGAGAGGTTTTGATCATCTTGAGCTTAAAACAAGTGAAGTATGAAGAGACACTTATGTTTTACATCTTTAAGATGAATCTTGAGAGTGACAAGTGGGAAAGAGTTTATTCTATTGGAGATGAGATGTTGAGTTTTGGTCATGGGGTTACAGTAGCTCTTGCTCATAAAGATTTTGGTGATGGAATCAAGTGTGATTCAATCTATTTCGTTGATGATGACGTTTGGCCAGATCATCAAGATCATGAACATCGTACTTCAAATTGTGGTGTCTTCGATATTGCCACAAGTAAAGTCGAATGGCCTAAGAAAATCTATTGTTCCATTAATCAAACTCAATGGTTTGTTCCCGGAGTTGCTTATTAGGTTATGTATCTCATAGATTCTTGTTTAAATTTTAATGTTATTCAATCTATTGGTTTTTGAGTTCTGTTAATGTTAGTGTTATTCAATACTATTACGATGGTTTTGATGGTATGTCATTTGATTGTCTGTGACGGGTAAGACTCGGACTTGAGCAGGAGAGAGCCATATATAGCGGGAAAAACCTTTCTAATGAGCCCAAAACCGCTCTGTGGATCATTATAGGACGTTTCTTATCTGAGTTTGTGTCTACATAAGTAATGTCAAATCGCTGAGGAAGATTGAAGTCGACCTGCGTACCAACAATAAACCTATAAAGCTAGCCTGGGATTTGGGATTTATAGGAGTAGAGAAGCTTTGTTACCTGTATAGTTGAGCACTGCCATTTTCTTTCCAATGCATCTTCGATCTTAAGGTCGATCTTTGGGCCGTAAAAGGCGCCACCTCCTTCATCAACCTCATAGCTCCATCCCTAAGGGCACACGTCACCTTTTCCCATATATCATCACCTCCAACTGATTTTTCAGGTCTAGTTGATAAGTTAACCTCATATTACATGAACATACTGACACATAAGTTGTATTTGATATAGCCCTGGACAAGGATACAAGAACCACAATAGTTAGAGTACACATGAAATAGTAATACATTGTAAGCTGTAAAACCATCAACACTCCAATTAAAGATCAGCTTCGGTGACATGATCGGGAGTATAGATAAAATCATAACCATTTTCTTCCACGATTTTTCAATGTTTCTAACAATTTCACTCTTTGAATGCCAAAACACTAATCCAAATTCAGCTTTACCTTTGATGAGGGTATTAAATTTGCTCTTTTTTTTTCTTTTTTTTTCCTTCTATTAAATTGTTCTTTTTCAATTTCATTTCCAAGTAATTATTTGAAAATGATAAGTTATTATTAAAAATGTACTCCTCAATTAAGAATATAGAGATGTTGCCATTGGTGCCATGGTCCATGTATATACACCAACTCCGTATTTGAGTAATTGAGTTTGTAGCTTCTGAATGTTATACAAAAAAAAAAAATATGTACGAGCCGATGCTTTGTATATATATAGTAAATAAAATTATTGCCTCGCTAATTTCAGTTATTTATATTTTGTTATAGTATATAGTAAAAAAAACATATCATTTACAAAAGGAAAAAAATGAAAACAAAATACCCTAGTGTATCCTTAGGTCTCTCATGCTTTTATATATTGAAAACCCTTAACTAAAGAACAAAAAAACAAAACCCTAGCGTGGTCGGTAGTGGAAAACATGGACACGCGGAACAGCTTGAGGAGAAATAAGAAGAAGAGGAAGAAGAATAAGATGAAGAGACGACAAGTGTCTAGAAATCACGATTGGTCCAAGCTTTGTCCCGATGTTTTGCGCAAGATCTTCGAAACCTTAAGTAGCCCTATTGATTCTCACCGAGCAAAAACCGTTTGCTCAGATTGGTACTCCGTTTGGAAAACATGCGTGAACAAGCCATGGCGGATCATACACCAAGGTGATTTCCCCACCGTAAAAAAAAACACAAGAAAACTCACCGGACTCTCCCACACAAGCCATTGTATGGCTAGCTACGGTAACTGTCTCTTGATGGTTGATCGTTATCTCAAATTATATATATTAAACTTGTTGACCAAGGAAAAGATCAATCTTCCATCAATGGAGTTACCAATACTTGGAGGGAAAGTAAGCTTCAAACCTGAAGTAGAAGGAGTCTTAGGCTATTCCAATTTCGGATACTTGATCGGACCTTCTCGTAAGGATAGAGTGTCGTATGACTATAACGACGTTGAATGGAAAAACTCGTTAGCTGTTCTGTGGATAAACGAGACAACAGGAGATTATGTCGTTGCTTGGTCTTTCATTAACCATTACTTGTTCTCACTTCAGAAAGGAGATGATTCGTGGTGTAATCTTAATCACAGTGATGAAAGTTTGGTTTTATTTGACATGGCTTGTGAGAACGGTAAGCTTTATCTGTTCACAGCTGATGATCGTCACATCAAGATTTACAATTTCCCTGATATTTTATCCAAGAAGTTCTTGTATCCTCCGTTTGATTTCGTTGAGGAGCAACCTTGGGAATTTTTGTATCCTCCGTTTGACTTCGTTGAGCAACCTTGGGAATTCGTTTGGAAGAAGAAAATAGCGATTCGGAAATCAGGAGAGGTTCTGATCATCTTGAGCTTAAAACAAGTGAAATATGAAGAGACACTTATGTTTTACATCTTTAAGATGAATCTTGAGAGTGACAAGTGGGAAAGAGTTTATTCTATTGGAGATGAGATGTTGAGTTTTGGTCATGGGGTTACAGTAGCTCTTGCTCATAAAGATTTTGGTGATGGAATCAAGAGTGATTCAATCTATTTCGTTGACGGTGACGTTTGGCCAGATCATCAAGATCATGATCATCGTACTTCAAATTGTGGTGTCTTCGATATTGCAACAAGTAAAGTCGAATGGCCTAAGAAAATCTATTGTTCCATTAATCAAACTCAATGGTTTGTTCCAGGAGTTGCTTATTAGGGAGTGTTTATTCAATTATGTATTTCATAGATTCTTTTTAAATCTTAATGTTATTCAATCTATTGGTTTTTGAATTCTGTTAATTTAATGGAAAGTTCAATAAAAGAATGAGAAGAAGAGAGCAGTTACAGAGATGTGTGTGGTTCTTCTACTCTTACAAGTTACAATAAAGTTACAGAGCAGTTCTAGTTTCAACTGCAATGTTGATTTTGTTGATGAAGTCATCAACAGGAATGGTTCCAAGCTCTCCTCCAAACCGCGATCTAACGGTAACAGTTCCAGTCTCGACTTCCTTAGGTCCTACAACCGCCATTAACGGGATCTTCTGTGTCTCTGCGTTCCTTATGAGCTTTGGCAATCTCTCCCCATGGCATAACTCAGCCCTCACTCCACAAGCTCTCAGTTTCTTACTCACTTCCTTGCAGAACTCCAACTGCATATTCCTTATTAAGTCAGAACTTGGAATCTAATAAGAATTTAAGATGAAAAACTCGAGAGACAGCACAAGTTAAACCTGATTGTCTGTGACGGGTAAGACCCGGACTTGAACAGGAGAGAGCCATAGCGGGAAATCTCCTGCGTAGTGTTCTATGAGAACCCCGAAAAATCTTTCTAATGAGCCCAAAACCGCTCTGTGGATCATTATAGGACGTTTCTTATCCGAGTTTGTGTCTACATAAGTAATGTCAAATCGCTGAGGAAGATTGAAGTCCACCTGCGTGCCAACAATAAACATGTAAATAAAGAAGTAGCCCGGGATTTATAAGAGTAGAGAAAGCTTTCTTACCTGTATGGTTGAGCACTGCCATTTTCTTCCCAATGCATCTTCGATCTTAAGGTCGATCTTTGGGCCATAAAAGGCACCACCTCCTTCATCGACCTCATAGCTCCATCCCTTATCATCTAAAGCTTCCCTAAGGGCACACGTCGCCTTTTCCCATATATCATCACCTCCAACTGATTTTTCAGGTCTAGTTGATAAGTTAACCTCATACTTGTCAAACCCAAACCTCGACAATATCTCTTCTGTGAGATCTAGAACGCCCCTGATCTCATCTTTGATCTGATCCTCTAAACAAAATATGTGTGCATCGTCCTGGCAAAGCAAATGTTGGCTAAGTTAATCGTAGTACTTTATAAGATTAGGGTTAACTGTTAGATTAAAGACGTCTGAGGTAACCTGTGTGAACCCTCTGACACGGAAGAGGCCGTGTAAGCTACCAGACAACTCGTATCTGTAAACTGTACCAAGCTCTGCAACTCTTATGGGCAAATCTCGATATGATTGACGCTTTCTTTGGTAAAGCAAGATGTGGTAAGGGCAATTCATGGGTCGGAGTTGATAAAGCTCGTCCTCGATCTCCATTTGATCATACATATTCTCTCTGTAGAAGTCCAAGTGACCACTGATCTTCCACAGATCAGCTTTGGCGACATGAGGGGTATAAATCAAATCATAACCATGTTCGACGTGCATCTTCTTCCACGATTCTTCAATTATATTTCTAACAATTGCACCTTTTGGGTGCCAAAACACTAATCCTCCTCCAGCTTCATCCTGCAGTTGAAAGCTTATGCAACATTTTCCCAAAAGTAAAATATCATTTTGAAACTGAAAAGTGGCTATACCTGGATGGAAAACAAGTCGAGGTCTTGGCCAATCCGTCTATGATCCCGGCGTTTAGCTTCTTCTTTAAAATGAAGATATGCTTTTAGTTGCTCTTCGTTCTCCCAAGCTGTTCCGTATATCCTCTGAAGCATTTGCCTCTTTTCATCTCCTCTCCAGTATGCACCGGCAACAGATTCTAGTTCAACCGCTTTCTTGTTAATCTTCCCTGTGGTCTCGACATGAGGTCCCGCACAAAGATCCCACCATTCATTACCTAGATGGGCATTCGAACTGGCATAAGATGGAGACAAGCTATCACAATATGAACTAATTAGAGACAGATACATCAAAAAAGCAAGCAAGAAGCTACAGTGTGTGTACCGATATGATAAACAGTGATGGGTTCTTCCTTAATACCCTCCAAAATCTCCATCTTATAAGGCTCATTTATCGCCATGATCCTTTTCATCGCTTCTTCTCTAGAAACTTCTTCCCGTAAAAGTGGTAAATTCCGACTAATGATACGATCCTACCAGATAATATACCGAGAAACCATGAATACAAATAACAAAAACATGAACCCCTCAAAGACTTTCATCAGAAACTCACCATCTCTTTCTTGATCCTCTTGAGATCTTTATCTGTTAAAGGCTCCATATCGAAATCATAATAGAAACCATTATCAATCCAAGGACCTATCGTCACTTTTGCATCCGGAAAGAGTTTCTGAACAGCCATTGCCATTACATGCGCACACTGAATCCAAATTGAATCACACAATTCAGCTCAACAAGTAGAAAACTGATCCCCTAAGCATAAAGCCTCAACCTTTATCCCCAAATTCCAAACTTTTTTTTTATGAGACTGAATCAAAATTCAAACTTTTTTTTATGAGATTGAATCAAAATTCAAACTTAAGCAAAACCCAACTTCAATAACAGCAACAAAGTGAAGAAATTGAACAAATTCAATCATAGAACTGAAACAGAGTCCAAATTAGAGTATACCGTGTGACGAATTTTGAGCAGCTTATCGGATGAGTCATTACTGGGAAGTGGTACCGTCGATGGCTCTGTTTTCTTAGGTCCGGTACTGGAGATAGTTGGCTCGGTGGCGACGGCGAAGACGGTGGAGAAGCCATGTCGCTGCTTTGGCCAGAATCGGCGAGTGGGAAGGTAAACGAACCGTCTGAGAGAAGAAGTGAAGGGAGAGGGTTTGGAGAGGAAGGAAGAAGAGAAGAGAAGAGAATGAGAAGTGGCCATTCCTGCGAGAAGTCGCAGAGAATTTTTGAGATTATGGAAGATTTTTGTGGTGGCAAGTTTCTCTTATGAGTGGATTGAAGTGGAGGAGAACATAAAACCACGTTTGCGTTTTGCTTACAATGATTATAAATTGCGTTTTGCGTTTTCTTTACAATGATGATAAATTGCGTTTTCACAGTTCCACATTTGTAAAATTTTTGTTTAATTTGATTTACGCGCATGCCAAAATAAAACCACCTAATATTATAAGAGATTTGAAATTTTGTTAATTTTATTTCTTGTTATTCACACCAATGTTTTTTCTAATTTCATTTCATTTTATATTTATTAAATATCTTTAACAATCAAATTCAATGCCAGGGAAATTCTGAATTATTTGACTATATAGTATAATTCTTGACCATAATTTTTTTTTTAAATAGAAAGTTTTTATTTTATTTCTTAACAAGTAGTCATTTCGAAATTATGAGTTTGACTCTTTTGTATATATAGAGGTATGTAATATGTAATTCTTCTCTTTTCTAATATCTTCACACCCAAACAAAAATAAAACTTGGATTAATTATTCAAACGAAATGGTTCTCTCAAAGTTTCAACTTGCAACACTTCTTATAACATGTTCTCTCTTATTCACTTCCGAGTCGCAGAGTAAATATTTTTTCATCTCTCTCTTTTTTTTTAGTAGTTTATAAACGTTAACTTTCATTTAACAATTTTGTTGTACACGTATCTAATAAACATACGTGTAGTACAGTAAAACCTCTATAAATTAATAACGTTGGGACCGTGAAATTTTATTAATTTATAGAGGTTTTAATTTATCGATAAATTAATAATTATTAATTTATAGAGAGATTTGTCTTATTTCGTAATTTTTTTAAAAAAAAATTATTTAAAAAGTTAAGTTTTTTTGTTATAATCAATACTCTTCTCAAATCAATTACAAATAAGATAATAATTATCATGTTTAACCAATAACATCAAAAGTTTTCGATGCATTAAAAATATTATAAAGGAATTTTAACAAAAATTAATGCAAATTCAACAAAAAAAAAGACAACATATGAGTAATATTTTACTAAATATTTTTCATATATAACATATCTATAAATATATTTTGATATATTTATAAAATTATTAATTTATAATGTTAATGGGACCATACATTTACATAGGATTTTCTAAAAAATTATTATCTTATTATTTTATCGAATTATGTCAAAATTTACACTGGTCCCAACTCGGAACTGGAGAAATTTATTAATTTATAGATGTTATTAATTTATCGAGTATTAATTTATAGAGGTTCTACTGTATTAGGAATATATTAATACTAATGATCATCATTTTGTATATTTATTTTGGAAAACTTTGAAGCATTGAAGCCATGAAGTATCGTTGGTGGAGGATTGTGTAACTACAGAGGTCCGTGCAGCTTTAACGACGACTGTGAGAAACGATGTGGACCGCCTGAATTCCCAAAATACACTCGCGCGGTACATGTATGCCCGATCCTGATGGTCGACCTGGAGCTTCAAAACAGTGTTGTTGTAGTTTTGGTGTTAATTAATAATTCCTCCACTAATTCAAAATAATTTTACTTTTCGATATTATATTGTCACTTTATAAAAATTAATAAAGCAAGCGGAGTATTTTGTTTTACATATCATGCATGTCTATGTGTTAGATGGCAGTATTAGTGAAAATAATGTGAAATAGTCATGTTGTGAGAGAAGTGGAGAGAGAGAGGTTACTGGGCAGTTGTGCGATGCCTTGGGAATCAAGAGAGGTGGTATCGCCCTTGAGAAAAGCAGAGTACCAATGAGCAGAGAGTTTTGGAGATCTCTTGCGATGAGGATCGCTAAAATTCACATAGTACAGTCCATAGCTTGAATCGTATCCACCAAGTAACTCGAACAAATCCATAAATGACCATACGAAGTAGCCTCTCGTGTCCGATCCATTCCTATACGTAGTAATGTCCTTTTTAACGACACCGACAAAGAGAAGAGAGAAGATAAAGTAAGAAACACTTTACTTACTTAACGGCTTTGAGCACAGCACCAATGTAAACATGTAAGTACTCAATCCTTGGTGTGTCCTTCTGTTGCAGCTGCAAATCTCCCTTAATCGCATGACCTATTCGTTTTACATTGGCAAGAGAACTAAACAAACCAACAAGAGAGAGAGAGAGAGAGAGAGAGAGAGAGAGAGAGAGAGAGAGAGAGAGAGAGAGAGAGAGAGAGAGAGAGAGAGAGAGAGAGAGAGAGAGAGAGAGAGAGAGAGAGAGAGAGAGAGAGAGAGAGAGAGAGAGAGAGAGAGAGATCAGAGAAGAGAGAGGAGACCATTCTCAAGAATGTAGACAGGAGGATTGCCATAGCTCTGCTTTATATACTCCAGAACATCTTCCATAGCCCATGGAGTAGGAGCACACTTGTCCAAACAAAAATATAACAGGTAAGAAAAAACTATGAAATAAAGAATTTTAGGAGATTTTTCATCTGAATTTAGTAGCCTCAATCCAGACTCTTACCCCAGAAGATGAAACATTACAAAGGTCTGTCCTCCCATGAAGCAAAATGAAGAAGAGATGATCAGCAACATATATAATAGCGGGATAGAAAAGTAAAGCATCTGTTTGTTTTTCGAGTTAGGTTCCTACATGTCAAAGTTACGCCCGTGTCTGAGTAGAATTCAGGGTAGCCTAAATTGTGAGGTTTGATGTTTGTGACAGTAGCTGCAAGGTAGTGAATGATTCCTACAAAGTCAGACGAGCCTTTAACAAGCTCTGATTCTTCCTCTGAGAAATGTGGCAGTCTTGACCCAATGGCTCTTCTCATTACATATGGATAGTCTCCGAATACAAGAGGCCCAAGCATCCTGGATTAACAATTTTCTTTTCAGCATAAGACAATATTGGATATGTTGCCCAAATTGAAACATGTTTTGGAACCGTGACACACCAGCCCAAGAAGAAATCTCTGGCTCGTTGAGCTGCCATTTCATCATCCTTGGAGCTCGTAGAAGGAGAAAACCCTATTGCATACAAGCTAAAGCCGACGGAACCTCCCTGCATATCCTGCACATTATATGTAACATGTTGCTCCTTCATCATTATCAAGAGAGAGGTTGTGTTATGTAAAATAAACACAAATATAGCCTACCTTGTACTTTTGTCGATACAATCTTGAAGCAGAGGCGTGTGCAAGCAGCAAGTTATGGCCTACGATATATGGTTCAGTAGAGGAATTCCCTGACAAGCAGTAGTTTCTGGAACAACGACCAGGCGGTGCTATCCCATCGTTGTAACCTCCAATAGTGTATATATTACCCTCGTTGATCGTGGTCCAGAATTTGACGTGATTACCAAACTCTCTGAAGCAAACGTCTGCGTAAGCAGTAAAGTCTTTGCTGCAATGGGAGGGAGAGATGACAGCAATTTTTTCAATTCTCTCTTTGTTTCAGAAATTAGTATAAGAAGATTTTTTAGTTTTGCTTAGCTTACATGATTGTGCGGTTCAGCCATCCTCCATAGTCATCCTCAAGAGCCTGAGGATGATCGTAGTGGAAGAGTGTAACATGTGGTTCAATTCCTGTTAGTAAGTTTATACATTACGTCCAGCTAGTAGAAACTAAAACTAAACTCAACAGTACAAAGATTGATTTGGTAATAGTTAGTTAGTAAGTGGATATGAAAAAGAGGTCTCACCGTTGGTTACAAGTTCTTGGATGAAGCTCTTGTAGAACTGGAGACCCTTTGGGTTAACAGGACCTCTTCCATCTAATTAATGAGAATATAGCTCATCATATATATATAAAGAAGAAAAGAAAAAAAAAAAAAGAGAAGAAGGCTTACTTGGTATTAGCCTAGACCAAGAGATGGAGATTTTGAAGGCATCTAAGCCAGTTTCAACCATGAGCTGCACATCTTCCTGCACATTCAGAAGCAAACAAAAATAAAAATTATTTGATGTGATGATGACAACAAAGTAAATCTAGCTAGTTTAGCGACTTTTGGTTGAAGAAGAGAAAGAAAGAACCTTGTACTTGTGATACCCATCACATGCTATGCCTCCACTCTCTAAGTTACCTGCCAAGTCCCAAAAGAAAAAACATTTCTTTCGTTTGATGAGCTGCCAAAAAAAAACAGAGTAAGATGAAGAAGCTTTACGAGAGTCGACGAAAGTCTCCCAGACGCTCGGTGTTCTCCCGTCTTCATCAGCAGCACCTTCCCACTAATTCAGAGACCAAACAAATTTTGTTCTTCTTACAAATCAGAATCCAAGTAGAAAGGTAAGATGTTAAATGGAGTAACGAACCTGAAAAGCAGAAGTACCGGACCCGAAAGCGAAGCCGTCAGGGAAATCGCTCCTGCTGTAAACATGGCTGCATCTCCCAGGAAAAGGGAGCGCCAGAAAAATGGTAACCACAGACAAAACCCAATCCATTTTGGCTCTTTCTTTCTCTTGGCGCCTCAAACATGTGAATACTCTCCACGTCCTATCACTACTTTTACTTTACACCCGCGACACAAGTTTTGAGTGACCAAGAACTAAACAAGTGTCTCTATCAAATTTCTCAATAAGCCAATAATCTACTAAAAGCCACTTTTTTTTTTTTTTTTTTTGGTAATCTCTTTTGTTTTGTTTCTCTGATTTGTTCGGTTCTGTATAATAAAAACCGAAACAAGTTTTATTTTATTTCCGAAAATAAGGAAACTCCAGTAAGTACGGTGACATGTTTGTACATATATGCTACCATTGTTTAGGCTTGTGACGTTAGGAGAATAGTGAACAGAGGGGTTTCTCTTAAAAGATATGATATGATTTTCCTTTTTATATCTTTCCTCAGTTAGAGAGAAAATTACCAATAAACACTGAACAAAATGCTTTATGCAATAACTTCTCCTGATAGCAGCGAGTCTTGCGGGTTTTTCGATGAATGAGTGTGTGTAATGACTTCATCCAACAACTTCAAGAGCTCTGCTCGACGGAGATTTGTCACCATATACTCGAGCGTAACCTGTCGGGTTAAAGAAACTCAGTCTAGTTTAAGCCAAAAGTTACATCCTTGTTGGAGTGTATAAAGTAGTAACTACACTTTACCTCTTTGAAGATACTGCTGTGAGAAGACTCCTCGAAACCCTTTAACAAACAACAAATTGTGTTTAGCCATTTTTAATTTGTAAACTCAGCCATGAAGTACATACATTTGAGACAAGAGAGTGAGTTATAGTACCAGTTTGCGGAATAAGCTGAGGGAAGCTGTGTTTGAGTCCCCAATCTTGGCTGTAAACTTGTGAATCTCTAAGTTCTTGACACCATAAGCCATCATCATCAACACAGATTCTTTTCCTAGTCCTTTACCACGGCTACTCTACCAAAAGTTGTAACAAAAAAATAACAATCATGTGCACAGAAGTAACATTAGCTAAAGTGTTTTCTCGGTGTATAGGACACGGTTGGGAAGAAGAAAGTTACCTTCTGGGCTCAGCTATCATTATTTCAACCTCTGCAACCTTCGGATCATCCACATCGTTCATGTATATATTCACATCACCCGTCATGGCTGCACAAAATCGTCGGTTTATTTACAATGACTCAACGGGAAAACAATATCCACGAAAAATCCCAACAGAACATCCAAGCTCATCTATAAACCACTAACAAGGAGCAGTCTTCGTAGATATGTTCTCATTTTCCTGGCACTATACACATTTTGTTCAAATAACAACTCCACTATATTAACTTGAGTGTTGCATTAGTAGCGAGAACAAAGCCACTTCGTAACAACAACTATATAGAAGATTCCAAACTGATGCATGTTAAAGTAATCTCCTTTTTATATCAATTCCTCAAGTGAAGTAACACAGGAAACAAACCTTCTACGTGAGGCTCGCCATGAGCCAAGTCTCCTTTTATGAAATCCTTGTCCAACACAATGAAAGTCCGCTCTGAAAACCAACAACAGAGGCATTAGGAATCCTACATTTAACAAAGAAGACAGACCTAAACAAATATATAAAGTCATGAATCTTCTCTATTCATTGTTAATTTGGTTAAGACACGAAATCAATGAACCTCATAAGACACTATATAACTAAAATCTAAGAATTTGGAAGATTGGTGATGTCAATTTCACCAAACAAGACTAAAGATCAACAAACTTAAAACATAAACAATCAAGATTGAGATTCTATGGTAGTCTAAAAACCCTAAACCCTAATTAAGTAAAACGCTGGAAATTGATCAAATCAAGATTTGAGAGATGTATAAAGAAGGGTTTTAGAGTATTTATACTATTGGGATCTTGAGTCCAAGAAAGCTGCATCTCATACTCTTGCTCGAGACTCAACGGCTCAGATCCCGTAGCTTCAAGAAGCGCCGGGTCCTGCATCCAGTGATGGTACTTTGGAACATGTTCCGCCATGTACGGAACCAAAACCACTCTCTTCCCTTCCAAAGTCACCTTCGTCGCCATTGTTGTCACCATCTTCTTCTCCTCTTCTCCTCCTCTCTTTTAGAGAGAATCAAAAAATTAGAAAACGTTGTCGTTTCAAGTTATCCGAGCTGGCATCTTTTATCCACGTCATTATTATAAGAGAATCAATAATTATATCAGAAAATGATGTCCAGATATTACACAACCAACCAACTGTGTTTTGTTTTGTTGAGTGATCGATCACTTAGCTTCAAAGCAAAGACTTCCATGGAAAATCATAATTTCAACTCTAAAAAAATAAAATATATATAAAGGCGTCATTGATTTTCTGGTAGCAAATCATATCTTAATTTTCACGACATATATATAAAAGTTCGATTCCACCAACAGAAAAAAAACAGAGATGATCAAGTAATGACGTCGTTGATTCTAACATTTCTCTTGCTTCTTGTGGCAACAAAACTTCCGGAATCACTCGCCGGTCATTGCACCACCACGACGGCGACAAAAAGCTTCGAGAAATGCATCTCTTTGCCAACACAACAAGCCTCAATAGCGTGGACGTATCATCCACACAACGCTACACTCGACCTTTGTTTCTTCGGAACTTTCATCTCACCTTCCGGGTGGGTTGGGTGGGGTATAAACCCGGACTCTCCCGCGCAGATGACTGGCTCTCGTGTCCTCATCGCCTTTCCGGATCCGAATTCTGGTCAGCTCATTCTCCTTCCTTACGTTCTTGACTCTTCCGTAAAGCTTCAGAAAGCTCCTCTGCTTTCCCGTCCGCTAGACAATCTCCGTCTCTCTTCCTCATCTGCTTCTCTTTATGGAGGTAAAATGGCCACCATTCGTAATGGCGCTTCTGTTCAGATTTACGCCTCTGTGAAGCTCTCGTCGAACAATACCAAGATTCACCATGTTTGGAACAGAGGTCTTTACGTCCAAGGTTACTCCCCCACCATTCATCCCACTACTTCTACCGATCTCTCCTCCTTCTCCACTTTCGATGTCACTTCAGGTATCCTAATTCTTTTCTGAAAATTTAACATATGCAAATCTAGATCAAGTTTGATCTTATACTGTTTGTTTCTTTAGGATTTGCAACCGTTAATCGAAACAGTGGTTCCAGAGTTTTAAAAGTGACTCACGGAGTACTTAACGCGGTGGCGTGGGGTTTTCTCCTCCCGGCTGGAGCAGTAACGGCTCGATACCTCCGGCAAATGCAATCAATCGGACCTACATGGTTCTACATCCACGCAGCCATACAAGTAACTGGTTTCCTCCTTGGAACCATTGGCTTCTCCATTGGAATCGTGCTCGGCCGGAATTCGCCTGGAGTGACCTATGGGTTACATCGGAGCCTCGGGATCGCTACGTTCACTGCGGCAGCGCTACAAACGCTGGCTTTACTGTTCAGACCAAAGACGACCAACAAGTTCCGGAGGTACTGGAAGTCTTACCATCATTTTGTTGGGTACGCGTGCGTGGTGATGGGTGTGGTGAATGTGTTCCAAGGGTTTGAGGTTATGAAGGAAGGAAGGTCGTATGCGAAGCTCGGTTACTGTCTGTGTCTGTCGACGCTGATTGGGGTCTGTGTGGCCATGGAAGTTAACTCATGGGTTGTGTTTTGTCGCAAGGCTAAAGAGGAGAAGATGAAGAGAGATGGTTTGACCGGCGACGATAGATGCAGTGGGATTCATAGTTAGGTCTTGGGTCCTAACTATAACACAGAGAGAAAGAGACACAATACCATTAATATATCTTTGCTTTAGTACCCAAGAAAAAGATCTCATGTACAAGGTACATTATTGAAGTGTTTCCATCACTGTTCATAGAAAATCTAGATCTTGATTTTGTTATATTTCAGATATTAAAATATCAGATTTCAGTTTCAACATACTTCTATGCACAGTATAGGATTGGATTCAAAGTTGACTCACCTAAAGTTGTGGATCCATGGAGAGCTCAGACGAAGGACATATCAGATTGAAATTATCATATTTGGCTAACTCCCAAGTAACCATCATATCCATTATCTTTCATCATCTTCCTGACTCTGACTACGTCGTCCCACATTGCTTCTGTTGCATATAGGTTTGACATCAATACATATAGCCCTCCATTCCTGTAATCCAACATAAACATTTTCTTAGCTACATATTCCCCAACCTCCATCTCTCTGTGGACAATGCATGCGCTAAGTAGAGCACCCCATACTGCAGAATCCGGCTTCATATTCATCTCCCAAATTAAATACAATGCCTCAGTAAACAAACATGCTCTACCCAACAAACCAACCATAAGTGCATAATGCTGTAAACTTGGTAATATTCCAAACTCCTTGATCATTGCTCTGAAACATAATTTTCCTTCATCGACAAAGCCTCCATGGGTACATGCAGACAGAACCCCCAAAAAGGTGATCTTGTCAGGTTTCAACCCCTGCTCTCGCATTTCCATGTAACAAGAAAGAGCTCGCCTTTGTAACCCCGATAAGCTGTATCCTGATATCATTGAGTTCCATGTTGCTGTACACGGAGCTTTTATATTCTTGAACACACTTTCCGCTAGTACTTCGTTTCCACATTTAGCATACATATCTATCAAAGCAGTGCAAACAAATTTCTCATTTTCAAAATTGTTCTTAAGAGTATAACCATGAAGTTCCTTCCCCAAATGCAAGCAACAGAGCTGGGAGCAGCCAGCAAGCAAACTTGCTATCGTAATGGCATCCGGCAAAGGTCCGCGACTTAAATTCATCTGATGGAAGACCTCAAAAGCTGTGCTTGCCCTTCCAGACTGTACACACCCGGATATCACTGAGTTCCAGCTAATTAGAGGAGTCTCCTCCAGTTGCTCAAATAAAAACAAGACAGTCTCGACATCATCAAACTTAGAGTACATAGTTATCAGTCCATTCACAACCAATGTTTGTGTGCATAATCCGCTTTTGATCGAATAAGCATGTAACGACATTCCTATATCGATGTGGGAAGAGTTTGTACATCCATGGAGAATCCCAACCAAAGCTACAGCATCGACTTTCATACACAGCTGACGCATTTTAGAGAAATACACAACCGCAATGTCCATATCTCCTTTCTCGGCATAGTTTGAAACAATCGAAGTTAAGCCAACAATACTATCTTGTTTAGCAGACGCATAAAGACGCTCTGCTGAATCCAAATCCCCACACCTTGAATATGCACAAACCAAAGAAGTAATCACAGACTTATCATTCACAAATCCAGTTTTAACAACAAGACAGTGTAACGGCTTGTGACTAACATGAGCAGAAAGAAGATTGATCACAGTGACCGAACTAATTTCGACGCTCTCCTCAAACATACTCTTGAAAAAAGTGATGGCCTCATCCTGTAAACCACTCTGGCTATAAGCACCAATCACTGTATTCCAAGAAACTGTGCTTTTATCTTTCATTTCTCTAAACAAGACTTCTGCTGAATCCAACTCTGTGCACTTCGAATAAAACGAAATTAACGCATTTGTCACCTGAGAATCAAATTCAAGTCCAGACTTTACAGCAACACCATGAACAGACTTCCCTTGAGAAACAAAGCCACATTGTCCACAAAAAGGTAACAAATTTACAAGTGTAGTAGCAGAAGGTAAAAATCCTTGTTGAAGCATTACGATAAAGAGCTTCCACGCATTAGATTCATAACCATTTCGTGAATACCCACAAATCAATGCATTCCAAACAACAGTATCTCTCTCAGGCATTTCATCGAACAACATACGCGCGGTTGTTACACAACCCATCTTTAAATATAGATTAAGAAGAGATGTTTTCACGTAGACAAACCGATCAAGACCTGATTTTACGAGATGGGTTTGGATTTGTTCGACTTGTAATTTGAAAGAATCTAGAAGGGTGTGATGAGGTGATACAAAGGTTGTAAAGGATTGGAGAAAGATAGACATGGTGAGATGATTTGGTGTAAGAGAAGAACGAAGTAAGTTACGGAAGATAGTGATAGGAGAAGAAGAAGAAGAAGAAGAAGAGATATCACCATGAATACAAGATTTCAGTAAAGAATGGAAGTAAGAAAGATCTCTAGTGAGAGTTATTGGTTTGGTAATACGCATACTCTCCTCTCTAGTGTTTTTGTTGTTGTGTCGGAATCGTACCTTTTGTCTAAAAACTAAAAAGTAACGCTCGAAGATAGTTTAAGAATGGTTGTGGGCTTCTTTACAAAGTTAACCAATTCAGTTTATGGGCCGGTATGGGCCCATATTTACACACAATAATACATTGTGGTCACAGATATTTTTATTGAGAGAAAAAAAAAAAAAGGTAAAAGAGAGAGAAGCATTATCCCTTACGACGAAGAAGCCGTCGTTTTGAGGGTTTTTTGGCACCGTTCGTACAAATTCCTGAGATCTTCTTCAAACTCTTTTTCTGTCTCCTTTTTTATCTCACTCCGTCGTCGTTTTGATCTATTCAAAGTTGTTCATCTCTGTTCCGCGCTGTTTTCTTGGTTAGTTTCTCTCTTCTCCGGCGTCGTTTCATGTTTTAACGTCTATGTCTGATTCTTCTCTGTAAGCGAACAATGAAAATAATATAATCAAATCGTTCTCTGTTTATGGATTTCGTAGTGTTGAGCAAATCTCTAGCCTTCGACATTTGTTTGGTTTTGAATGAGGCTTGAAAGACTGGATTTTTTTTCTAGGGTTTCTTCGATTTAATGGATTGAATCAATAATTTTTCCATGAAATTTTGATGTAGGGGACATGTTTTTTCATTGAAATTTTAGTTTTTTTTGTGATTAAGTTTGAAGATTAGGAACATTGTTTGATTAAAGTTTGAAGATTTGTTTGGCTCTGTGCAGGTGAGTGTTGATTCTGATGGACGCTTTAACGAATCCAGGGCCACTTAAGGACATTGTGCTATATGATCAAGAGAAACATGTTTCCTCTGCTGTTTGGGATGGCCAGGTATAACTCTTATGGCTCTTCTCTATATACTTATAATCGATTTGTGGAAATTGTGACATAAATTGGATGATTTTGCTTAGTATTGTTGTTCATGTATTTACATAATGTTTCGTTTTACTAACAATAATGTGGAAACAAACTGTTAGGAGCGAGGTGCGTTGAGGTGTCATGAGCACACATCAAAGTTGGGTGAGTGGAAGCTTAAACCAAAGCAGATAGATTTGGTGGATAGAGCCGGTTTTGGGTTTTTGAGACGGATTCCTGCCATTAGTCTTGATAACCCTCTTATCTCTGCGTTGGTCGAGCGATGGAGGAGAGAGACCAACACTTTTCACTTTACTATTGGGGAAATGACTGTGACGCTTGAGGACATTGCCCTGTTACTGGGATTGGGGATTGATGGTAAACCTGTCATTGGAGTAACGTATACAACTTGTTCTGCGGTATGTGAAAGGTACTTGGGGGAAGCACCACAATCTAATTACGCAAGTGGTGGGATGGTTAAGCTTAGCTGGTTGAAAGATAAGTTCTCTGACTGCCCTGATGGTGCATCTTATGAAGATGTTCAGCGTTGTACACGGGCTTACCTCTTGTACTTAGTAGGGAGCACCATATTCTCTACAACCACTGGAAACAAGGTGCCTGTTATGTATCTTCCGCTGTTTGAGGATTTTGATGAGGCTGGATCATTTGCTTGGGGTGCAGCTGCTTTGGCTTTCTTGTATAGAGCACTTGGGAATGCTTCTGTTAAATCCCAAAGCACGATATGTGGTTGCTTGACGCTATTACAGGTACTTCAATTTTTCATTTTCTGTTCTTACACTGTTGATACAAGAGGGTATTATTACCGAGCCCATCCAGAATTTGTCTGCTAGTTTCAGTAGTTTGAATACTTATGGAATTTAATACATTGACTTAATCTTCTTTCCTTATCTTTTGTTTTCTGTAGTGTTGGAGTTACTATCACTTAAACATTGGCCGGCCAAAGCTCAATCGCGAGCCCATCCATGATCATTTCCCATTTGTGCTTAGGTGGAAGGGGAAGCAAAATGGTCCTACAGCAAACCGTGATGTGGTCTTTTACCGGAAAGCATTGGACGTCTTGAAGCCATGTGAGGTAAGCTTGTTTATCTTTCATATTGATTAGCTACTCTTCTTTGCGTATACTTCTATTGATCTAATGTTGCTGATACACCTTCCTTGGGAATTAGGTGGAGTGGCTTCCGTATGAAAATATGGATGGTAGATTCATACCAGATCCTATTAGAAACTCTCTGCAGTTGGGTAGATCGAAAACAATGCTGATATCTTTTGACAAGGCAGAGAGACATCTGCCTGATCGCTGTCTCAAACAATTTGGCTTGTTTCAAGGCATCCCAGAAGATGTGCAAAGGTGGGTAAGAAAGTCCCGGGGAGTTGATGGAGGGGTTGACCTTTCGGTTAAAATGGAATCAGAGTTAAGCGAATGGGAAATGCGGTGGGAAAACATTGTGCCTGATGATGTTCTAGGTGTTGATGAAGCAGACTACATGAGGTGGTATCTGGGAATTACTCGAAAAGTTGTGGGAAGGCCCATATCTCTCTCAAGCGAGTTCCAAAGAACGGTAATAGCTAAGAACAAGTTTCTTTACACTCGGTCATTTGACATTACGTTTCTAGCTTTGACCTTAATACCTTATCCTCCTTGTTATTGCAGATTTCAAATGTGAGGGATATATTGGAGTTGGCTGAGAATTTTCAAACACATGATTTGGACCTTGAAAGAGGCAACATGATTTCACGGATTATAAGCCTTGCACAAGATTGCCTGAGAGATCAAGTTGGAGTAACGGTTACAACAGAAAGCCAGCAACAGATCGAACTTGGGAAAAGAATGCGCGGTAAAGAAAGGGTGAGAAGGAAGGGGATGGGAAAGAGAAGGAAAGGTATTGATCCAATGGAAGAATATGGAGGTAGTGAAGATGAATCTCAGTTTGGACCTGTAGTTGAGGTTGGTCAGATGCATTTACCACTTAGCCATACCAATTCAATTTATGATGGGACACATATGTATGACGCTGTCACCAAAGTTGATGACATGGAGCTTTGCGACACCATCCCTCAATTGCCTGAGACTCATGACATCCATAGGATTGACGGGTCATTGCTAGACGACACAGAGAAGTCTGTTGAAGACATTAAGCTACATGAAGAGATTGGTTCAACCAATGTTATGAGTGGCGAGGTTTCAATTGACAGCGTCGCGGAACTACCTGAGAGCTATGATGTGAAGAAAGAAGATAAAGAATCAAAGGTTGAAGATGACGATGCAGCAAGGGGCATGTGTGATGTGAGCGGTGAGGAAAACGTAAACAGAGAGGAAGAAGATGGAACAGAGATGGGAGATAGTGTTGCAGAGTCGTCTTCTCTCGAAAGAAGAGGAGATAACACTGTGGTAGCTTGAGAACAGTTTTGGTTTTCATCTCATCTGTTTTAACCAATGTGAATCTCTGCTTCTTCTTTCTCTTGTGTTTATGGAACTGACAGTTTCAATGACTTAAACTATATACATCAGACAAATCAGGACTGAAGAAGAAAAGGCTACAGAAGAAGTTGAGTTTAGTTTTTCTGTTTTATGTTTTCCTTTTTCTTTTTAACTTTTAGTTTTAAAGTACTGTTTTTGTTTTTTGAGAATGATGTTAAATTATCTGTAGAAGAGGTTACAGAAGAAAGAAACTGACTTTGCTAGATACCGTAGATATTTTATAGTCTCTAATTAATCACTTTGATAATTGCTCTTATATGATCATTGAGTTTTTGATCACTTCAAAGTTCAAACTTCATGGATCTTTGTTTTACTTAAAGAACCATGGGCTTCCTAAAAGACAAATTGGATTTGTTGTGCGAGATTCCACACTAAGCCCGTTAAAGACTTTTGTTTTAATCGTAACTTAAAGATTTAAATTAACCAATTTTAAAAATTTTAAAATAAAATTTTATAGTTAAAGTGTTTACCAATCACTCTTTTATTTTCTTTTTGAATAAAGAAATATTCTATAATATTTTTAAAAGTGCATAATGTCAAAATACTCTTATGAAAAATTGTGTATTTTCATAAAAACTTTGGTGGGTTAGAAAATTATTTCACTGTGGAATAAAAACAAATTAGTTAATTTACCTAACAAATATGCTATTTCCTCTTCCCATTCCTCTCTCTCTCTTTCTACTCATCTAATTTCGTAAAGAGTGTAGTGTTAGTCATGACAATTTCCCATTTGTTCTTTTGTGAATTTTCGAATTTTAACAACAATAATACCAAAATTCGAAAGTGTTTGGAGATCAGTGGTGGTTCAACAAATTGACCTCGAAAATTCTCCTTTTTTATATAATCTTTTTCTTAAAACAAAAGTACTTACTCTTAAAACAAAAGTAGTCCTAAAAAAGAAGTCCACTTGTTATAAGAATCAATACTTTTGTTTTTGTTCCTCGGAGTAAAATAAGTGAGGACGATTGAAAAATTTATTTATATTTGCAAAATCAGATCCCTGAATTTTGAATAAACTCTAACTTTATAACCCAAAGGAACAACAATACTAATGAGACACACGAGATTATAATGCACTGGGTTCTGTGGGTCCCAATGCTTCTGCTTTTGTCGGCTTCCGTTTGTGGGTGGAGAATATATGTCATGAGAAACGTATCATCTAACCGTTAGATCAACAAAGTCCACATATGTTATAGTACGCCGCATCACACCGAATTAAAACCTCTCTTTCCCCACTTTCTTCTTCTTCTCTCTCATTTTTTTTTCTCCATAGTCATTTCTAAGTCCAACCATCTTAAATTTTTTTTTTTTTGATATGACCTTTTTGTTCTTCTTCTCGTTTCTCTCTCTCTCTATTAACCCAATTTGAGATTGTTCGATTTCGATCTACGAGATTCTTGATCTTTTACAAGAACTTTGAGAAGTTTCAGTTTCTTGGGATTCTCGTTCTGATGATCTTCTCGATGTCTGTGCTAGGTAAAATTCTTTATTTATTTATTTATTTTAAGTTGTGTAAATTTCTTAATTTAGGTTAGTATTATTAAATGTTAAATTTTTATGCGAATCTTTGATGCTGGGTCGTCTTTTAATTCCGTAGAAAATGGAACAAATTTGCCGATTTTTGATAATTTGGTTAATTTATTTTTAATTTTGGGGTTTTTTTTTCGTCTTTTTAATTTATTTATTTCAAGAATTTGAGAGAGAGAGAGAGAATTGAGTTCTTGTTTGTTTTGTCTATTGGAGATTAAACGTAGATCATTAGGGATTTAAAGCTCGAGAAATCGTTTCTTGTTTGGTTAGTTAAACACTCTTAAACTAGACTTTAAGGTTGACTCTTTAGACCACTTTGGTAATAATAGAAGTCTAAATTGAGCATAGGATAATCAAATTTTGAGGCTTTGTGAAGAATGTAATTGTCCTCTTTTGGATTTTGCTTGTAAGTTGGTTGTTCTGTAACATTTTGTTCCTATGGAGTTTAGTGTCAATTTACTGAAATAATTTGGTTTTTGTTTGTTTGATTGCTCCTCTAGGCTTTGGGAAGTGAATGAGTTTGGCGTTAAAGCTTGATTCTTTCCGGCTTTGAGCTTGTTTGAATTTCGTCTGCTGCTGGTTAGAAAACTTGTTGGTCTTTATTGATGGCTGAAGTGGGTAAAGTTCCAGCTAGTGACATGGAACTAGACCATTCAAGCGAGACTATATCAGATGCTGTTGTTGCCACTACTGATAAAACGGAGGCCACAACAGAGACCGTAACTAAAACTGAAACTGTTGTTGAGGGTTGTCAAACTGAAAGTTCGAAACAGGTTGTAGCACCTGTTGTTGAAGGTTGTCAAACTGAAAGTTCGAAATCTACAGACTGCAAGGAGCTACTAAAACCTGTTCCTCATACCACAGCTTCACAGTCAGAAGTGGATGTTGCTTCACCGACATCTGAGAAAGCACCGAAGATTACTGAAAGTAGCACTGTCATATCTTTGCAGTCTGGTTCGGAAGGGAATAGTCCTTTTATTCGCGAGAAAGTTATGGAAGACGGGTACAACTGGCGGAAATATGGACAGAAACTTGTTAAAGGAAATGAGTTTGTTAGGAGCTATTACAGGTGCACGCACCCAAACTGCAAAGCGAAAAAGCAATTGGAACGGTCTCCAGGTGGACAAATCGTGGATACGGTTTACTTTGGCGAGCATGATCATCCAAAGCCTCTTGCTGGTGCTGTTCCTATCAATCAGGATAAACGAAGTGATGTCTCCACAGCTGTGAGTAAAGGTGAATAAAGAAGAGAGATCATAATTTTCTAGTTTATAAGAAACTTTCCTTTGTGCTTATGATGTGGTAACATATCAGCTGTAAACTGTTTCTTATGGTAACATGTTTGTAGAGAAATCATCTGGCTCCAGCGTTCAGACACATCGGCCAACCGAACCACCTAAGATCCATGGAGGATTACATGTTTCAATTATTCCACCGGCCGATGATGTGAAAGCTGATATTTCACAATCAAGTAGGATAAAGGGCGACAACACTCACAAGGATTATAATAGTCCTTCCTCAAAGCGAAGGTATTGATGATTGATATTTCAGTTTATTTTCTCTTGGTTCTGGAGGAAGGTTTCACCATTGGTGTTCTCTGTTTTATTTCTTATGTCGATGTCACAAAATCAGGAAGAAAGGAGGGAGCATTGAGGTCAGTCCAATGGAGAGGTCAACCAATGAATCACGCAATGTTGTTCACACTCAGACTCTGTTTGATATTGTGAATGATGGGTACCGATGGCGTAAATATGGTCAGAAATCAGTTAAAGGCAGCCCATATCCGAGGTAGTGATTGCTTACATGTTAAAATATGATTTCAAACTTTCGAGTTCATACTTTTCTGTTCACATTCTTTCTCCATTTGATGTTTTAATATTTTAGGAGCTACTATAGATGTTCAAGCTCTGGATGCCCTGTCAAGAAACACGTAGAGAGGTCATCTCATGACACAAAGTTGCTTATAACGACTTACGAGGGAAAACATGACCACGATATGCCTCCAGGAAGGGTTGTTACTCACAATAACACGCTGGACTCGGAAGTTGATGATCAAGAACTGAGTGCTAAAGAAGGAGATGCCAAGAAGACTCCAGAGAGCTCAGCTTTTCAAACACCTGCAAAAGACCAGCACGTCGAACATCACTCAAGAAAGAAAACTAAGACTAATGGCTTTGAGAAAAGTCTTGAGCAAGGTCCAGTCTTGGATGCGAAGCCAGATGAGCAAATAAAAGATAGAGCAGATGTAAACAAAGACCACACAGCTAATCACGCCAAGTCGGAAACAAAGTCAGATGATAAAACCACTGCTTGTCATGAGAAGGCAGTGAAAACAGTGGAGAGTGAGGAACAGAAACCCAAGACAGAGCCTGCCCAGAGCTAAGCATTCGGTGTTGTACCGAGTGGTAATTTAAATGGCTGTTTAACATAGATTAGTACAGGCGATATGATTATAGACTGTACAGTTGTTGTTCAGGCGGGACCAGATTTAGATTAGGCTTAATGGAATAGTATGATTACTACCTTTATATAGCCACTTCCATTTGGTTCAAATAAGAGTTACAGGAAGAGATGGTAACACAACAAGAGTGTTTCTTTGTTGATGGAGCCTGTGTAATAGTTGTAGCATGGGGATGTATATGATTTGATTCAACCTTATTAATGGTATTGAGACAAAACCAACTATAACTTCCACTACTTTCTTTTGCATTACATTCTTTGATACAGTTATTCTTTTACTTCCACGCACAAGATGAGACCAAAACTCTGTCCATCCAACCAAGGTACAAAGCACCATCCCTTTCTTCAATCCCATACCCGTTGCTGTAATCTCTCAAGAGGGCTCTAATGGTGGCTGAAATGATTGAGCTCAAGGGGTATGGCTCAAAACCCGCCATGGAAAACCTTGACTTCCATTTCCCGAGAAGCTCGTGCCTTTCGATCCTCTCAGCTCCTTCACAAGCTATGATGTTGACGACATCCCTTGCCAAGCAGTGCTGCTCGATATTGATCCTTTCCTTGTGATTTCTCGGAAGCATCACATCAATAGATTCAAACATTGCTGTGTAATAACTTAATGTCTCAAGGAACCTAGGAAGGAAAGGGGAAGTGTTCGTGTTGCATTCTTGTTCCACAAGAGTGACCACTTTAGGTGATAGACTCTTCACCATCCTCAGCAACCGGTCCCTGTGGTTTTCCGTGCTTACACTCTCATCTGGCAAGTGGTGCAGCATGTAAGCAAAATTTACTCCAAGGGCTTCGCCTTCCCGGACATCAAGATTTTCCACATCAACTTCACAACTCGGCCTTGAAACCGCATTGAACTTGAATGGGACATCAAACTTCTTTGCGAGTTTCTCTAGTCTTTTCTTGACTGTAACCAAGACAGATCCATCACCAATTCCGGTAATTCGTATACTTGGAGACCCACCAGGCCTAGCTGCAAATGCCTGGATAAGTGCAATCCACTGGCTCCCTTGCCCAATTTGGAAGTCAATAATGTGGATTCTCTCTTCATCCTTCATTGCTAACGCGATCGCCCCATTTGCTGACATGTACCCAAACTTGAAATATGGACAAACCTCATGCAGAACGTTCACATAAGATAAGAATTCATAACTTTCTGGTTCTCTGGATTGGAGAGATTTGTATATCGAACTACCCGAAGCAGCAAGCCTTGCCACAAGCCCTTCCAACATGTAAGCTCCCAATCTCTGTATTGGCGCACCAGAAATCGAAACCATACCACGTAACTCGCCCATACACCACCGTGCCATTAGAAGGTTATTCTCAGAAACAGCTTTTGCACAAGCAGCCAGTACCCATTTCAAGTCTCCCCTTGATATTGCATCCACTATCAACAACAAATCATCAGCATCTTCAGGCCACATGGAGATTTCATGGCAGAAAGCATCATTGATACTCTCAGCTATCTCTGGCAGTGGCTGCAACATTAATGTTTCCACTTCTCGCAGATTGTGTCTCGAACCTCTTACACTGTCCATCACAAACAAGCAACTAAGAAACTTTATGCATCAAACATTATCTTCATAACACAGAATAAGTTACATAGAAGGCTGCACACCTACAAAATTCATAAACAAAGTCTTTAATCAGACTCAACTAGATATGAAAAAACCGATATCAAATCCAAAAAAAACGAAACTCTTACAAGGACTCTAGTATGAGTCTATGAATCTACATCAACTATGAAATACTTCATCAATAAACAAAGACATAAAGAGTTCCAATCCTAAACTAACTCTTCCATTATCCAATCATACGATCTCAATTTGGCAATCTTTCTTCAGAGTTTACTGTAAAACTTGAGAGAAAGATCAATCATTTACAACAAACCAACATCAAACTTATCAATATCTTTGTTTTGCAAAATTGTAAAAAAAATTTTCAAGTTTAGTGGATAAGAAAGAAGAAGAAGCAGAGCATAAAAATCCTCCAGAAAAGAGAATAAAGGTTAGATTTTTATGGGAAAAAAAAACCAACCTTGAGTAGGTTAAGAAGTGATCTTTCGATCAAAATCGACAAGAGATTTGGTATTGCAAGTGAGAGATCCAACTAAAGCTCGCAGTTGAAGCAAAAGGAAGAATCTTTTTTAGTTGCTGTAAAGACTAAAGAAAATGACACACCTCATACGGCACCGTTTCAAGCGCAAACCGAATAAGACCCGATCACCCGCTTGATAATTTGATTATGACCCATCTCTCTTAAAGTCTCTGGTCAAATGGGAAATTGTGTAAGAAGCAATCTAAGAGACCTCAGACAAAGACGATCTATGGATCCTCGGATATGGCACAAAGTCGCCGCTGTTTCAGGTTAGTTTTTCCGATAAAGTATTGATCTTTGATTTGATGTTTGTGTAATGAAGGTACTGATTTCGTCTAGAATTGTAGGTATGGCTGCTCTTGGTTTAGGAACTTACGGTGCTCATGTCTTTAAACCAGAAAACCCTTCTTACAAACAGGTTCAGATTCTGAAATTGATCAAAAATTTGATTGCTTTTTTTAACATTTTAGATATTTGGATTTTGCATTTGTTGTTGGAATTGTCTGAGAAAGTTAAGGTTTTTTTTTTCAGGTGTGGCAAACGGCTTCACTTTACCATTTGGTTCACACTGCTGCTCTTGTCTCTGCTCCTAACACCAAATATCCCAACATTGTAAGCTTCTCTTTGTTCTTAGTGGTTGTTGAAGAGCTCTCTTCTTTCCCCTGTTTCTCCATTTTATGTCCTTTGACAGTTGATGGAGCTGACATATTGTTTTCTTGCTCAGTTTGGTGGCTTGTTGACTGCTGGGATTGTAGCATTTTCCGGCACGTAAGTTGTTACTCTTTTTTGTTTCTCAGATTCTTCGATTTAAGCTCTTAAATGGATGTGTTGGTTGAGCTTTTGTGCTTAATGTTATTTTGGATGTCTTGTAATTGAGATTATAGTAGTGCATCATGGTTATCTGAGCTATTCAATACTGTTTAGAGTTTCCAGTATAGACTCTAGTCTCTGGCACTAGCAATACTACTTGCCACAATTCTCCGTGGCTAGGGAGATTTTATCGATTTCGACATGTTTCCAACTCTGAATCATTTGAAAAGCATTGCGTCACTTGCTAATAGCATAGGTCTTTGTATCTGAGCTAATGATTTGATTTCAAAATCCATTCTTCTTATGAAATAGTTAGCACCCTTGTATTATCCTTTGCTTTGTGAAACTATGGTCTTGAATTTTCATTTAAGTAATTAGATCTTTGTGAATAAACTATATTCCAGAGGCTTACTAGGTAACTTTAATTTTGTGTTCAATGGTCTATTTCCGAGTATGAATATATGAGAAGTTTCATCTTCATCAAAATGCTGCAGGTGTTATATGGTAGCGCTGCGTGAGGACAGAAAGTTTTCTACCTTGGCACCATTCGGAGGCTTTGCGTTCATTGCTGCATGGGCAACTTTACTTTTCTAAACAATCTTAAAACCATCGATATGGTCAAATTGTTGTCAAGCTTATCCTACATATATAAACTATATGTTTTCCCTAAGAGATTGCTTAATTCAATCCTATCTCAACAACTATAAAGCTTCTTCCTGTACTTCTTCACTTTGTTGCTAAAGGGATTATGTAAATGACCAGATTAATGTAATCTTATTACCATACAATCTATCAAAACTCTGCATTAGAAGACAAACTGTTTCATTAGCTGCAGAGGAGTGAAAAAGTGAAACTTCCAAGTTTCACAAAGATTGGATTCATTTGTTATTGTGTATAAGAAGTAACAATGCAATATATCACTCTATTCATCATCGTTCATATCTTCTCCCTTTCCTTTGAATCATTTGATATACTCAAACTGGCAAGAACCGTAACCTATCAAATCATGAGCTAATCAGACACGGACGGTTCAAGATCTCGATAGATCAAAGAGCTTAAATAACTGTATACAAAATGGTTTAGACAAAGTTGCTTACTAGGGTTGGTTTGAGTGAGCACTGCAGCGCTGTGGAAGTAACAATCACCGCCCTTGTGCTTAGCATGCTGGTAATAATCATTGAAGACAACAGAGGCATGGTCCTTGACAGTGTTGGGCAAGTAGCAAGGCTTGCCAGGTTGAATCTTACTGCAGTCTGCTCCTCCTTTTTGACAAGCCCAGTCTAAGGCTGCTTGTACCACATCATCTGGTATCTGTTTATCAGCTACACACCATTGTCCGAACTCTTTTTCTGCTATAAAATAGAAGATACATGCATATGTAAGTGTGAGATTGTGTGTGTATATGCGAGTAAATGGTACAATAATGTTGTACCTGAAAACGTTACTGATATGAAAAGCAGAGCAATTGTCATCCAGAAGAAGAAATTTTTCATCTTCACAAGAAGCAAGTTGGGTGGTTTGAGAGCTTAAAGATGGTGCTAAGTCAATTGGGTGGTTTGAGAGCTTAAAGATGGTGCTAAGTCAAGTAATTTATAGTGTTTATTATGTTGATGTGTAATTCTTATCAATTGCCAAAATGTTTAGCTGAATTTTTTTTTTGTTTTTTGGAAATTAACTTATGAACTCTTCTTAATAAGAATGAATCCCATGAGATCAAATATATAAGAATATTTTGACCTTTTTTTAATGACACTATAAACTTATTGTCATTGCCACGTCATAGGCTCATATATTTTACATTTCTCATCTTTGATATTTTAGCAATAAGTTTCTTAGTTGAGATTTATATATGTTTGATAAAAAAAATTATGGTAACTATCTGAAAAGTTTTAAATAGTTTTGTTAATTTAGAATAAAATGTTTTAAAACTATGTAAGTAAATTACCAAAAAAATATTTATATTGTAGATATTAGTTTATTATCAGTTTGATGCACGTACTTGTTACGTTCTCAACTTTACAACACAAGTTTTTCGATCTTTTATAAAAGGAGCATAAACTAAATTTTTCTTTAAAATTTTTTCATGTATTTTATCTTTTTATGTAGAATCCTACACCTCTAATTGACTTAAATAATTACGATCATTAAAATATCAATTATATTATATATATATAAAATAGAGTTACAATATCATTAAAAAAAATTAATTTATTGATAAACATTGTAGGATGGTTAATCTAATTCATCATAAAATAATTCATAAAAAGAAAATCAAACGATAAATTGTAGGATAAGTTCCAAAAAAAAAAAAAAAATCGTTAGATAAAATAGTGTGGATTACAAATTAAGCTCACGCCGTTATCAAATTGGGTTCAATCTTTGCTCGGCAGCGACAGAAAAACCATGCATAACCCAACACCAACATGATGATGATGACCAATGCACTGCCGCAGATTGCGATAACTTTGATGACTTCAGTGTCCATATTGATTTTTTTCACCCCCACACACCAAAAATTTATTCTTTCTGATTTATCTTCACGTTGCAAATTATATTTACATACATCTATGATCTATCGTCAACACAAAAAACTATATTTATGGAACTATCGGTGAAATTTGTAAGTTTTACATTTCATTAAAGGATATTAACTAACATTTTTTTTGGAACTTTTACATTTAGTCATTAAGGAACATTAACTAGGAAAAAAGGGAAATTTTACATTTAATAGTACTTTGTTGATCGTCATACCATCATGTATATGCATGTAGTGGTTTCAACCTACTACAATAGTTTTTTATTGAAAACATTCTTAAATTTTGATATGTCCTATTTATATTTATAAATCACCGAAATTGCTATTAGTTTAACACATTAAATTAAGTGATGAGTAAATTTTGTCAATTCTTCCCTTGTATTCAGCTAAATATACACTAAAAGCTTAATTTAATAATATTTTATATGGGGCAAATGACACCCTTAAATCTCTTCTTGGCTCCGCCCATGGCACCTACTATCCAGCAGCTAGAGTTAAGGTGATCGTAGAGAAAGCAGCAAAGAAGAGAAATACATGTAAACCATACGATGATAATCTGAAGCAAAACCATTTTAAACCAACAAAGTGAAAGCTAACAAAATTTTCGAAAGAATATTACTTCCGGATCAAAGCGAGGACCACGAGTCAAAGCCATTCTATCTAGTTTGTTCTATAAAAATTTAAGAATTCAATATTTTGCAAAAAATGAAGAAGCAAAATTAGCAAAAATCTCTAGTTGCAAGAAAAACAATTACTGAAAGAAAAAACACCAAAATTCAAATCAAATTTAACTTCCTCAACAACCTAACAAGTAGCCAAACTGTAAGAAACTAAACTTGTAACTCTGCTGGATCTTCTCTATGACCTCGAGGAACAGGTACCAAACTGGGAACAAAAGTATAGTGCGAAGGCCAAGGATCAACCACATAATCTATATGAGTTTTACTAATCAACTTATTTTCTGCCAAAACATAGATCCAAGGCCGACCAGTTTCATCGCAAGAGCACACCATGAGCCTTTTATCTTTGATGAAGTAACTTGGCTGAGAGTACCGAGTGTCTACTAAATCCGGCAAGTTAATTAGGACTTGACACGTCCATGAACTTTATCCATTCCACATCTCCACGATCCGAATTATTATTAATCTCGTACTTGCTCACCCAAACCTCAATCTTCTTTGTTGCATGGCATTGCTTTAACAATGAAAATCGATCTCCCTCAACAACCCTGAGGACAAGAGCATCCTTAGGATCGTCCGTCGTCCTTCCACATGGTAGATCACAAAATATGAAGAATTTTTCGCTAGAAGTATTGAACTTAAAGAGTTGGAACATAGGACCAGTTTTGTCATGAAAAGTAATCCAATATAAATTTCCATTCAACGATACACAACGTGTGCTGTGTACAATTCTAGCTCTATATCTTCCACTTCCTTGACCAGTACTACCAGATTCTAACCCGCGGTCTGTCCATGCATTGGAGTCAAAGTCATGGACTGTCCACAAGGTCTTGGTGGGATCTTCCTTCCGAGGACAAGCAACAACGATCTTGTAACTCCCCTTATTGTTGTATCCTATTCCTATGCCATTAGGAAACAAAGTTTGGTTTAAATCATGCTCGATCCATCTACTCTGTCTCAAGCATGGATTCCAAACCGCAACTCCTTTCTCCATGTCACATATCAATAACTTATCGCAATCAACCAAGTTTGTAGGTATATGGGAATCTAAACCGGGAATATCTAAGGTTAACTCACACACCTCTATCTTTGGATCGATGCTTACTGAATAAATCTTGGATTTGGTTGTTAAGATGAATCGAAACGTCGTCTTGTGGTTGTTGATGAACGGCTTGTCGTCAAAGAGAGCGTTCCATTGTTTCGATACGGCTCTAAAGCGAACAAGAGATTCTGGTGGTACACGACAAAGTATCTCTTCAACCAACTCCTGTGGAAGCTGGTCCTTATGCGCCATTAAAGTTATCCTAATTAGGGTTTCAAGCCGATTGTTCCTTCGTTAAGTTTGTATATAAATAAAAATAGAAAATCTCCAAAATATCTGAATTTTACAAAACACTTATTATTGTTACCTTTGATTTCCCCATGAGAATAATACCTAGATGTATTACTTAATTACATCTGTGTTTCTAATTTTACATTTTTAACTTTTAGTATTTTATAAAGAAATCCTTACTTTTTTAGTATTTAAATTGAAATAAAATGATAACATGAAAGATCATTTTGTGACCAATGTGTGACAAATTCTAAAAGATCACAATAAAATCGTCACAAATTTTGTTTAGTATCAAATTCGTCACAAGTATAATTCAATAATTGTTACCTTTGATTTCCCCAGGAGAATCATACCGAGAATCACAAATGGTATGAATCCTACAGTTTCTAATAATTGTGTTTTATTACACTAAGTGCATAGAAGCTCCAGTCACACTTTGCATAATCCAACGGATCCAAGTACTTGGCAGCATAGCGGCTTGAAGCGTATCCTCAAGAAAGTCCCACCGGATGCGATCGTAAGCTTTCTCCAAATCCAATTTCAGCAACATCCAACCCTTACGCCCTTTCTTACGATGCATAGAATGCACCGCTTCCTGAACCACAATTATGTTATCTGTACTTAACCTCCCTGGGATGAAACTAGATTGCGCTGGGCCAATCAACTTGGGCATTACCTTCTTCAGTCTTATAACCATGGCCTTTGTAATTGTTTTAAATAAGACATTACAAAGACTTATAGGTCGACGGCTTGTTGTTATGCACCACCAAGGACAATGGAGTCGTGGTTTGTAATCCGTATTTGGAGGAAACCAAGTGGATCATCAACCACGAAACTGATTACAAGAGAGACTCTAAGTTTTCCCTAGGATACAAAAACAACAAATCTTGTCGTGGCTACAAGATTTTGAGGTGGTGGGATTGTTACAAACCAAAGTACCAAGCTGATGCGTTTGAAATCTATGAGTTTAGCTCTGATTCGTGGAGGCTTCTTGATAACGTCCATCTCGACTGCTTCATAGAATCAAATACTGGCTTGTCTTTGAAGGGAAATACTTACTGGCTTGCTTCACAAGATAATGTTTTACTTTGTTTCGATTTTACAGTAGAGAGATTTAAACACTTGTGTCTTCCGCCAATTCAGAGTCTTGGTAAGACAGTTATATCGGTAGTTAGAGAAGAACAACTCTCAGTGTTACATCAGAAATTTCATACATCACACATGGAGATTTGGATGACCAGTAATATCGATACTGAAGCCTCCTTGTTGTGGAGGAAATATTTTACAGTGGATGTAAACATTCGCACTACTTGTTGTTATCTTCCAATGTGCACGAGTTTTTTGATCGACGAGGGGAAGAAAAAGGCAATGTGTTGTTCTATAAGTTCTTATGAGACCAGCAGGAACATGGTAAGCATTATTGGCGTAGACGATATGTATTACAATGAAATCTCTGATGAAGAATCTATAAATTGGCGGCGCTCAATTATCTTCAATTATGTTCCAAGTTTGGTGCAAATCTAGCAAGGGAGAGGCAAAACAAAAGAATGGAACTAGTGATAGCTCCTCTATGTTTCTTCGGTTTTTGTTTTTCTAGACTATGTCGTTTGATTAAATTAATGAACTGATCGATTATTTTAGTTTCTTTGTTAGATATTCCATCAACTTCAGATACAGATCTTGTTCTTGCAAGACTTGTGGTGATGGATCATGATCTTTGTCCAGACACATGCATAATCTTTCGACACATTGTTCATCATCCAAAATAATCATCATTATATAAACCGATTTATGTCGAATGATTTAAAGTTACATTTACTCTGGATATTCGTAAGAGTTGAAACGAGACAGAGATAAACACAACAAAAGGCTCAAGTTTTCGAAAAGCCATACGAGTTGCTAGTGGAAACAGAGATTGTGAAAGACTGAATTCTACCTACTACTCGCCTACCGCCATGAATGGGATTCCCCTGCCAACAACAATTAACACCATGATTTCAGATAAAGCCTATTGTCTCATTGTTGTAGTTATTAAGAGACTGAATAAGCCAAAAGTTTCCTACAAGAGCGATCCTTATAAGGATAACTTACCAGCCACCATGTCTTGAAAAGTAATCATTATCAAGTGAAATAGCAAGTGTAAGGACAACAGCTCTTTCTGACAAAGTCAATGGCCGTTTCACTTCTAACTCTTCTATCTGTCATGAGTTGCATAAGAAAAGTTCAATCAAATGTCTACTGTTAATGTAAACAACCAAAATTTAAAATACAAGAGTCTACGACACAGGAGTAAACCCACCATTGCCGCAGGGCCGGTTTTGGCTACAGCATCAGCTTTTCCAAATCGGATCACATACTGCCCAGCATCTGTGAATATCTGTATCACATATATATGGAGCCACTTAGACTTTTATATCTACAATGTGTCTTCTAGTCTACATAGATATTGCACTGAAAACATTTCAAAATTTTCAAGGCTTATTGGTTGATCTTTTAGTATGCAATATTTAATTAGAGAACACTAACCTCAAAGCCAAAACCCCTCCAATCACGATCTATTTGGGCTAACACTTCCCCATCAGCATCCTTCACTGTAAATGTCCAATTCCAAAACCCAGGATTTTCTACCACTGCAAACTGGTTGTTCCTGCAAACATCAAATGTCATAAATTTGGTTCATCCAAAGATGTTGATCAGTCTAATGAAGAGCAAAACATGTGTTGATTCTTTGAACATCAAAGTGCTCTGTAAGTCTGTATCATTCTTACTATTTATATGCGAAAAACATTCATGGTCGTTTACTCACGAATAACACAGAAAGGATATCCGATAGGTCAATCAAGCATTCAAAAAAGCCAATGAAAAAAAGCTTAGAAATATGAAAAGAAATTACTATTGACATTTACCCCAGGTATAAATCATAAATTCTCCTCCATAGATGCCATCGTCGGTGAACAACACCAATTTCCTACACCAGTACCAGACACGAGAATGAGCCCGATTTTAACAGTTAACATTGGATTACTGTTTTGTAAGGCTTGAAATCATACACAGGTGTACCTCTCCATCAATCTCAGCATATATTGAACTTGTGATCCACCAGAGAGGTCTACGAACCTAAATGATGTAGAAGAATTACTTCAGCTCAAACAAATCGAAGACTTTCCTGCCGCAATTTTTTACACAGCAGAATCCAAGAAAACCTCACCCGGAACAGCTCATTACCCAAAGCATCAGTTATGGAAGCAACAAATGGGCGCCGGGTACGAAGCAGCTGCAAATATTTTAAATATAATATGGGAATGGTTTTTATTATTTTGGTCGACACACATGAAAATTACTGCCAACAAGATATGTAAATTAACGTGGAACACTTTCTCTGAGCTAACAAAAGAATAGAAACAGGTCTAGTCTTAGTGCTTGGGATAACTGATAGAGGCGACGTCAGCTTTTAGTGAGTAATGTTACATTTTCCATTATGAAGACTCAAGCAAACTTATCATTCCTTGATTAAAGTTGCAATTTCAGAGGAGTTCGTCCAAACATAAAAATAGGTAACAAAAGACAATATAAGAAAAACGAAATAGCATATGCAATTGAGGAAAAATTGATAGCTAGCAACAGCATTTTCAATGAGGAATAAAGTCACATTATGCACCTCTCCATGAGAGAAGGATGTACAAACAACAAATCCAAATAAATCCTGCTAGAGAATCTAATGCGTGAGGAAAAAGTGAAGCCTCAGACAATCAAAGTTAGCCTAGACAATCAATTATTTAAAGAAAGTTCAAGCCTGCCCATTCATATGCTCATATAATGAAATAGAGTGCAGACATGCTAACCAAGGATACTCCCAATTAATTAGTAATAGCAATGAATTGTGTTGTAACATGTCAAAACTTAAAATACTGCTCAGTGGTGACAGCCAATTTAAAGTATTAACACATAATGATATTAGTTGAGGTATGGAGAAAGAAAATTCCAGATTGAGAATGTCACCTGCCGCGCAATTAAATTGCTTTGTTCCCGAATAGACCCCACAGGCTGTCAAGAAAGTGATAAAAGAGAGGTTTGAAATTCGGAAAATTTTGATAAGAACTCAAGGTTTAATGTAATAGTAGAGCCCTCCACACTCAAAACATCCATAAACGAAGGCCCAAAATCTATGCGTTGAGATTTCACTTACTGCCTGAGGATAGCAAACATCAACAACAATATAGCGATTTTCCTGCAGAAAGGAAGAGGAGATTACACGAGTGATAACAGCTACATGTGAAGAGAAAGGAGATGAAGGTAGGAATTAAAGGGACATTTGATATGCAAGAGTTGCAAACATGGGAAAGCCAATTCATCAGAAACAAGCAACGGTATTACATAGTCAAATGAGGAACATGAGAACTGGCAGAAAAAAATACCTGTTCAAAACCAAGAACCAGATTTGCCCATTCAATGTCCCTTGTAATCAGCAAATTAGATCGAGCAAGCAGAGTTGCAATTTTGAGCTAAAAAGAAAGTAAACAAGATTGTGATTTCCAACTCCTACATTTCAAGAAACTAACAAGAGTACAATGAGCTAAATTCCCAACCTACTAAATAAACCAAAAACTAGTAAATAACAAAATATATCTTCTGTGAAAGTTTTCCATACTTGGTTCCATCTATACAAGCTGAGAGAACAACATTTTCTTATCCAGTTATAGACCACACTAATGTCACAAAGCTAAAGTGGCACCCAACAAAAGATACTTGGCAATGCTTTTACACGCTCTTGCACTAATAAGCAAAAAAAGCAAGTTACAGGCCCAAATCAAACATATATGAAGATTATCTCAAGCCAAAATAAAAAAGAAAGCATTTTTATGGTTTAGTAGCCAAAGGAAAGATAATGAGTCACCTCGTCAGAAGTTTTAGGCTTGAGAAGACCAGACATAGACTGGCTAACCGGTGGTTGCTGCACCGTAGACTCAAAATGGTCATCAAATCCATTATTCTCAGAATAATTACTATGCTTATAATAAGCTTTACGATATCGCTTTTCCATAGCCTTTAGCTTTTTCTTATCTGAAACCCATAGCTGAGCCAAAAACTTCCGATCCAAGCTAGGAGAAGTATCACTACCATTGCAGAAACATCGAAATACGGAAACCGAGACTTGTTCTCGTTTAAGAAAACTTCCCTGAGAACTACTTAACAAACTATTTCTCCACAAAACTGCATTTCCAGATCGAGAATGCAAGTTCTTGATCCCACCGTCCTGTGTAAAACACCAACACCATCACTTAATCTAATTCAAATGACAACAAATTCAACATTAAGATCCAGAGGTTCAACAACAAGAAGCTGCATAAACTCAAATTACGATTCAGAAAAACAAAAACCCAACCCTAATCAAAGCTTCATCTTACAAAAACACATTCGAATCTTTGATCAATGGCATTACAATAGAAATCGATTGTTTCATCAAATTGGGATGAGAAATTTGAAATTTCGAGAGTGAGTGAGTAAGTACCGAGTCAGAGAAGGGAGAGGAACAGGAGACAGCTGCAGTAGCATCGCCGCGGAGATGGAAACTTGATCGGAGAAGAGAAGAGACAGAGCGTCTAGAGAGGCAAAGCATGACTCGGAACTTTCTAGAAACGTCGGGAAAACCGGCGGCTTAGACGGTCGCTATGTTCCTCCCCTGTGGGAGCCCAATTGCAATTTTGTAAGTCAATTTTATAATTACCGAAAATTTATGGGAAGTTTTGTAATACAAATATGTGGGTAATTTCATAATTAACGAAAGTTATGGGGCAACTTCGTATCATAAGTAACTAATGAAATTTATTAGTTATGTGTTAGTTTTGTAATTACACAAGTTCTGGAGCAATGGTGTAATTACCAAAGTTCTGCGGCTGTTTCATAATTAAGGGAAGATGTGGGGCAATTTTACAACCTTAGATTTTGATTATACGAACCATTGTATGTTTCTCTGCTTCGTATAGTTCTTAGATCATAATTATATATATACACATATTGAATATTAGTGCAATCATTTTTTTTTCTCTTGTAAGTGAAAAAACAGCCTCAATATTAAGACTAGATTGCTATAATCCCATTTCACATCTGTTCTCTTAATTTTATATTTGCTTTGTTCTTATAAAAAGAAATCTAGATCCAAATTATCCTAAATATAGTGTGCGGATCTTACATTCACAGGTATTTCCATATTTTTTTTCTCCACGATATTAAATTAGTATTAATTAACACTATACACAAAATAGTGATTAGTGATTAGTGATTTTTTTTTTTTTTTTTTTTTACATCAGTGATTAGTGATTAATCTTTTTGCATCACAAGAACTAATTAGTGATTAGTGTTATCGACTTATCCTTTCACATGACAAGAAAACCAAAACTGAATAAAACTCGTTTTCTGGTTTAATTCCCTATTTCCTTTCGTTGAACCAAACCTATAAAAGTATAATTACTTAGCCTTTAAATAGAGTATGAGAAGAAGAGCTAGAACAGAGAACATGAGGCCAGGTCTCTTGAATCGCCCAAACACAGAGGCTGGTCTCATCGTCTGCGCCAGACCATCTTTATGTCTCCCTCTCCGAAGTATACAGTTTCCTTCTCAAAGGCTTCTTAAAACACTTGGATTATTTCTTTATGCGATCCAAGCCATGCCCCATGAACAATGCTGCCGTTCCAGTCTCTTTGCCCTGAAAATCCAAACAATACAAGTTTCAGTTTCCACTAGAGTTTAAAGAGGCAAAGATGTCACAGGACAAAGGATGAGTGAGCACGTACTTTCAAAGGCAGACCAACACACAACCGAAGGGGCAGAGTTGGAGAATTTATTTTCAGACAGAAGTTGACCAGATTTGATACTCCAAATGCGAGTATAGCAGTCTTTTCCTCCTGAATCAAGAAAAAAAAAAAAAAAAAACAAACTCAAATCATCTTATTGAAATCAAACTAGTTACGCTTTTTCAAAGATCCAACATAGCGGTTCTGTTTTCTGAACCTGACATAAGAAATCTTTCAGACGGGTCGATGCCAAATTCGATGCGGGTATTAGAGTTTACGTGTTCTTCATATGTCTGTACAGCGACCCCTCTCTTGACCATGCGTTGATCCTATAGCTTCATCTAAGAAAAGAGAAACGTTTGCTCTTTAGATCTCTTAGCAAGAAGCTAGAGCTATAGTAAGAAGTACTCACTGTTCCATCCATGGAGCTTGCCATTAAATACTGATCATAAGTTTTCAGTGTCTTCAGGCTAGAGAAGGAATGAGTGAATTATCGAGACACGAAAACAAACAAGTAAAGATAATTTTGCCTATACGGTTTCAGTCTTTTACCAACCATATAAGAGAGGAAGGCATATAGATTAGATGATGAGATGGATTTATGTTTCCTTGGAGCTACCAAAAGTAACAGTTAGAGAAAAGTGTCACCCCAAGGTTGTGAGGAATGCTCAAGAAAGAGAGATGGAAAGCTGTGACCACAACAAAGTCGTTAATTATATGATCTTAGAAGTACCTCGAACCATTCTTTATTTGTACTAGTTTGCCCTGTTTTACTCGATGATGGCTGATGTCTTATCTGGTGTCTAGTGAGCCTTGGAAAAGCTCTCCCTGGTCTCTCACGTAGATCAAGAGACACAATGGATCCATTTCTGAGCCCGCAGTGAACAATGCTTCCCTGGGGAAAAAACAACGTAAGAACATGTGTGTGTACCTCAGTGAAAAAAACAAAGACACGGCCTAACTAGTCAGGAGAGAGGTTTCAGACAGCAAACTTGGCTCGAGAGACCATAAGAAGGAACATATAGCAACTAGAAGTTAAGAAACAGTATTGAACCGATTGATCAAATTGTAGCGCATAAACATCACATTCGCTTCGAAGAAAGTATGAAGCTGCTCCTGTTTCCATATCAACCAGTTTAGCTCCTATGTCGGTACATACATCAAAATCCTTGAAATAAGTAAAAAATGTATCTGTAATGAAACAAAATAAAGCATGGGTGGCCAAAAAATATAACACCAAAAAGCAAGAAAAGAGAAAGTACCAAGAGCTGCATGACTCCCACTTATATTGCAATCAGCTGTCCAAAAGACCCATTCAGGGGAAACATCACTTCCATGGAGGGTTTGCCTAGTGATTGTGTTCACTCCATCAGCCAGATTTAAGAAAATAACCGACCCAGGCGCAACTGAGCCCAACGTAGTGATTCTGTTTTCTCGTGTCAAGATTTTACAAATGGGAGAACAACAAGAGAGAAAACCAAAGAAAAAAAAGACACGGTGTTCCAAGGATACAATGCCCGGTTTACGTGGTGGAAGTTTTCAGATGCATCATATCTTCCAATCAGCTGAATAGAAGATATAATAGCACGAAAAGAGTGACTCCATACCTCGTCAAGAGTGCGTGCTACTCTTAGTAGGCTGCAGCAAGAACAAACTTAATTCCAAAGCATAATAAGTAAATCTTTCGATAAACAGAACAAAAACATGGATAAAAATTCATACATACCTCAAGCAGCCTCCTGTACTGCCTGCTACTAAGATGTTCTTTCTACTCAAGCCTTTGATTGTTTGTATATCTGTCTGCAAGTACTTCAGAGCAGCATCGCCGGTGTTTGCCGTGGAACTGTATTTCCATACCTAAGTGTCATTGATTATTACCATTACAAAAAAATGAAAAAACTTGGTTCATACATGTCTTGATGTAATTGTTTGACCAGAAAAAAGAAAATAGGTCTTACCCTAGGAGCAGAGGCTTGTGTCTTATAAATCTCTTCCTGGAAGTTTGACTTTTTCTTATCGACATTATTAAGTTCCGATTCACCGGAAAAGTAACGAGAGAGAAGGAGAGAAAGAGGAAACAAATCTTCGTATTCAGAGGATAAAAAAGTTTGTTACAAAGTATTAGTCAACACTAAACCACAATTAAGCTTATATATGCAGAGTAATAAACTTAACCAAATTAACCCGGAAATAACCGGATCAATCCGAGTGAACCACACTCTAATAGACATGAATAAGTTTGCCATTTAACTCTCGGGAACAGAGTAGCTTCAATGCTTTTATTTTGCTTCTCTTCTCATCATCGTAACTAGATTCCTGATATTATTATAGTAAAAGAATTTGACTGGTTTGCATAAACAAGGCAAAAAGAAGTCGAGACTCAGACCCTTCAATTACTTGCACAAACTTAAAGTAACAGACCTGGACAGGCTTTGTGTCGGGACTTCGTTTCGTGTTTGAAGACAAAGATGAACATTTCTTCTTCTCCTCGTCGTAATACAAACCAAAAAGTTCTGAAATCAAATTATAAGAAAATAGAAATAAACTCAAAATTCTAACACCAATCTTTCATTGAAAACACAACAAGTATCGGGAAGACGATTCAAGAGACGCTCTAGTCGATAACACTAATCAGACAGTTGCTCTTGATCTCCTCTCTGCCTCTCTTTCTAATGGAGCAAAAACACAGCTGGCTTCTCTCTCCAAACACCAAGCTGATTCGCCTTGATGTACTTCAGATTAGGTGGAAGCATCTCCTGTGACTGTGACGATGACCCTACCTTTTGATGTAGAGTAACAAGGATGCGCCCCAAATCCTCAATTGCAAACGAGGAGTAACCAGTGAGTGTGCTCAAATTGGCCAGTCTTTCAGCATCTGCAGACTGATGCACTGTGCACTGAGCCGTGTAAATTGCTGAGGCTGCTAGCATGGATGGAAGACACTCCACCATCTCGAACTCGCAAAGTTCGATGAAAAAGAGGCATATAGGCTCAATCTGAAACAACAACAATTGCAATTCATTAGCTGTTTTTTCCGAATAGAAAGATTCAAAGCTGAAGGTAATTGCAAACCTGGATCTCAGAGTTGGTAGCAAGGAGAAACAGCCTCATGAAAAGGTAAGGAGTTGGGAAACATAGTCTGAACTTCAACGTGCGGGCTATGAGAAGCTCTTGTGCGATCACTTCTCCTAAAGTATATGTTTCTTCGTTCACCATGACTGAATTTATATCAAAGTTTTCTCCTTGGTATTTGCTGGCCAGAGAGATCGCTGCAGCGCCAACATCTCTAAGGTTTCCCTCCATGGCTTGATGAACCGCAAAGAACCGATCAATGATTTGGACCGTAAGGTGAAGGCTTTCCTCCATCAGCCTAAGCCTCTCATGCAACTATTCAAAATTTTCAAATAGATTGATGTTTCAGTCACATGGAAACACAAACAGAATCATCAACCAAGTTAAAAGAGCTTATTTACCTTAATCACCCAATTAATCAAGCCTTGCCTGCGGGACTTGGTTATGTAGCCAACACTAACACAACTCACCTCCATTTCCTTCTTTGAGGCGAATATGTCAGCAAACTGGTCCAATAGAGTCGAGGAATCTAAAACATAGCACATAACAATACATAAATCTATCCAGCATAAGAAAGCTAACAGCAAACTGGTCCAATAGAGTCGAGGAATCTAAAACATAGCACATAACAATACATAAATCTATCCAGCATAAGAAAGCTAACAGCAAACTGGTCCAATAGAGTCGGGGAATCTAAAACACAGCACATAACAATACATAAATCTATCCAACATAAGAAAGCTAACAGCAAACTGGTCCAATAGAGACTTGATCGAGGAATCAGTGCAAAACCAGCACACAGAAAGCTAAACGCAATGCAGAAAAAGAGATTACCTCCGTAGACGACAGACAATTCATTGAGGGAAACTGTTCTATATGTCTGGATCATACTCCTTTCAATGTGCTGGGCCTCGCCACTCAAATTTATATGAAGAAGCAGAAAATTTAGAATTAATGTATCTTCTAAATGTAAGGAAAATCTAAGTTTCTAGATCTGACCACAGATCCGATACAATTTTCAAAAACCAGAGGTAAGTCCATGAACAGAGAGATTTTGACAAACATTAACTTGATCATCTCAGAAAATCTCTGGCGTATTCTAGTAAACAAGAAGTTTAGAAGGCCAGAAACTGTTCGATCTTCACCGATTCAAGTTAATTTGAACATAATTTGGATCAACGTACGAAATACACATCGGCAGATTCAACAATCGGAAGCAGGTAACGAGAAGACAAACCTCAAGTAGCGTGAAACGAGGCTGATGAATAGGTACTTCTCTCGATCACTGAAACAAGGGAAACAGATCAGGCTAAACGATGGAGAAGATTATCACTGAGAAAACAAATACGAAACGAGAACGTAACAACATCGCCAACCTCATCTCCTTAAGTCCATCGACGGCTGATTTGAGCTTTTGGAGCTTCTCCGTTGCGTCGGCCATGGCTGATTTCCGTTGAGATTACGATCGAGAGAAACGAATCGCAGAGAGGAGAGCGAGAGAGAGAGAGAGTGAGAGATGGAGCTGGAGAAGAAAAAATGTATGTTTGTTTCGCTTTGAGCAAATTGAAAACAAGAAATTTTGTCGTTTTCTCCGTGGGTTTTCCCTCCTTTTATTTCAGTCATGTTCGATTAAGTGTGTAAACCAAGTAAACCAATTCGATCTAGCCAAAGTGAAAAACCAATTCAAATTGATTTGGATTTTAAAAGTGTGATTGGTTTGCTTTCTATCGAACGAAACTGTTGTTTATTTATTATCGGAAAGAATTCAAAAACAAAAAATAATAATTACATTTTTTTTTACAGCAAAAAACCAATTAAGTGTGTAAACCAAGTAACCCAATTCGATCTAGCCAAAGTGAAAAACCAATGCAAATTGATTTGGATTTTAAAAGTGTGATTGGTTTGCTTTCTTATCAAACTAAACCGTTGTATATTTATTATCGGAAAGAATTCAAAAACAAAAAATAGTAATGACATTTTTTTTTACAGCAAAAAAACAAAAAATTACATCTTTAATTATGACAAATCAATGCAATGCAACCAAAGAAGAACGTGTGTACTTATCAATCGGTTCAATCCAACCCCCCTTAAATCAACAAATTAATATGGAATTATTTTAAATTTTAAGTTATTTTATTTAATGTTAACCTTTTATCTTTCTACAAAAAAAAAAATCACATAAAACAAAACGATTTGAGATTTTGATTTTTGATTTGAGATTTTGATTTTTTGGTGATAAAAATGATTACTTGTTTAGATAAAACAAAACTATATATTTTTGTTTGGCAATGCATTTGTGTATTAACAATTTTGCTTTTGTTTTTTCCTTTTTTTTTTTTTTAGGTAAAAAATTAAGGTAGTATATTTTACACTTTTTTGAATTTGTGCATTTTTAGATATATCGTTAGTTTGAGAAAGCAAATTCACAACGCAACAATTTAGGTCATTTGGGCGAAAGGAGCGATCTCATCAATTGGGTTCATAATCGAGCAGGAAACCAGTAATGGAGAAGTACCATCAATAGTTCGACTGGGAGATCTCACAGGAACCAGTAATGGAGAAGTACCGGATGCTCGAGCAGATTGGAGAAGGAACGTACGGAAAAGTGTACAAAGCTAGGGTGAGAGAGACTGGGGAGCTTGTGGCTCTCAAGAAAACGAAGCTCGACATGGTCAAAGAAGGTATTCCATCTAATACGCTTCGTGAGATTTCGTTTCTCCAGATGTTGTCGAAGTCGGACTATGTGGTTCGCTTACTCGGCGTCGAGCCAGCATCCGCCAAATCCAGTCTCTATCTCGTTTTCGAGTACATTGATACTGATCTTAAGAGATTCATCAATTCACATAGTGAAGGTGCTGGCCCTAAGCCCCTTGATCCTTCTCTGATCCAGAAGCTAATGTTTCAGCTCTGTAAGGGAGTCGCACACTGCCACAGCAACGGTGTGCTTCACCGTGATCTGAAACCAGAGAATCTTCTTCTGGCGGAAGATAAAGAACTCCTTAAAATCGCCGATCTAGGCATCGGACGTGCTTTCACTGTCCCTATCAAGGCCTACACGCGAGACATCGGCACGCTCTGTTATAGAGCTCCTGAAATTCTTCTTGGCACCCCCCAGTATTCAACCGCTGTTGACATTTGGTCTGTTGGCTGCATCTTCGGTTAGTCTCAATTATGTTTTGCTTCCTTTGAATTCGTCTGTCTCTGAACTGTGATTTTGCCTTTATTGTTTATGTTGTTTCAATCTCTAAAACTTGCACAGCTGAGATGGTCACGGGGGAAGTTCTTTTTAATGGTGATAAGGAGATTTTGCAATTGCAGAAAATCCTCAGGTATATTACCTATCCTTTAAACTTTGACTTCCATTGGGTTTCTCCAAGTTTCTTGTGCATTGCTTTTCTCGATACTTGCTATGCTCTATAACTACATGGATCATTTAGTGATACAACATTGCTTTGAACTCTCCTTTGAATTGGAACTCCCATTGGTTTTTTCCAAGTTTTATGTTCATGTTCCATTTCTTTGAATCTTACCTCTCCTTTGAATTTGAACTCCCATTGGTTTTTTTCCAAGTTTTATGTTCATGTTTCATTTCTTTGAAATCTTACCTCTTCTTTGAATTTGAACTCCCATCGGTTTTGTCCAAGTTTCATGTGCATGGCTTCTCTCAAGCTTACTACCTATTGAAAACAGTAAAACCCTGTATACTGATTCTGCTGAATCCAAACAATTTTCGGATCCAGCCTTGTATAGACATTAGTATTTTACAAATGTTTTTTTTTTGGTCCATGGAGATTGCTAGGATCACCAACTGAGGAGCCATGGGTGGGTGCCAAACTGGTGGGTGCTTGTCCAAATTGGGAGCCACAAAACTTAACAAGTGCCTTTCCATCCCTTTCGTCTCATGGAGTTGATCTTCTCACGGTAAGTAACCGCCTAATTCTCTTGCATATTTTGCAAAATAGCTCAAACAATCTCTTGCTTCTGCTTCCTCTTTTTCCTAAGCGGAAAGACTTTGTTACATCTCTTTGTCTCTTTCAACAAATGCAGAAAATGCTGACATTGAATCCAGCCAAAAGAATTTCAGCAAAAGCAGCACTTAATCACCCATATTTTGACAGTCTTGACAAGTCTACATTTTGAAGCTAAAACTGAAAGATAGTTGCTGATCGACTCGTCGTGGTAGATATATAAACATTTGATTTCTCTTGGCTTCGGACACATCAGTATCTCTCATGTTTAGATTAGAGATTTGTAGTCTTGCTGAAGAAACTGCTACCCTTTGTTTTCTCAAGTGAGTGAATGTAAAGAAACACATTGGTGTGGTTGCAATCAGATAATTCCGAAAGTTTTCTTCTTTTATTTGTAAATCATACAAACTTGATTGCCTTTTTTTTTTTTTTTTTTTGTTTCCGTCAAACTGTTTTCATTAAAACAACCCAAATGCGTATTACAAGGCTTAAACAGCAAGAGAACGGTTGACAAAAAAAAAAAAAACAGCAAGAGAACAAAGAGATCAAAGCCCAACAACAGAAAAGAAAGTCCAATAATAAACCAAAGAAGAACGTGTGTATCAATCGGTTCAATCCAACCTCCCTTAAATCAACAAATTAATATGGAATTATTTTAAATTTTAAGTTCTCCACGATGTTATTATTAAACACTAGACACAAAAGATATTCAATCATCATTAAATCATTTTAATATGAACCCTACCAAAAATAAAAAAAAATCATTTTAAATATGAAAATCCCTCTCTATGAGTCGTTAGCGAACTAAAGTCTCAATAAAAGTTATTAGTGTTATCGTCAATCCTTTTGCATCACAAGAACTAATTAGTGATTAGTGTCATCGTCAATCCTTTCACATCACAAGAACAAATCTTATGGAGAGTTTAATAAAATCGTTGACAAGCGTTTAAACCATTGTAAACCAAATCATTAAAAAACGGGCACCGGTTTGAACTAAACCAAAACTGAATAAAATTCGTTTTGTGGTTCAATTTTCTTTAAGCTCCTTTCGTTGAACAAAAATCTAGAAAAACTATAAGCTCATTTCCTTAATAAAAACTTAGAAATAACATCATCCCATTTATACCCACCCCAATTATTTGTAAACCTATTTACCCTTCCCATTTAACTCCATTTAATTATTTTTTGACTTATTTAATTTCATTTAAATCTCTTGACTCATGTAAACTCATTTAATATTGTTTTGTTGTATACTATATAATATAATTGATAACTATTTAATTGATTAAGTATAATTTACTGATTATTTCATTAAATTTAATTGATAAATAATAATATAATTGTATTTATTATTTTGTGAGACAATATTTTTGGTGACAAAACGCAATTTCACGAATTTGTGAAAACATTTTTTTTTTGGTGATAAAAACGTAATTTTGCGATTTTTGTGAAGACAATAAAACCGACTTCCATTACTTTGCTATAGTTTGTTTAAGAGAGTTGCGAAAAATCGAGTTTTCAATGCATTTTCAATATTATTTCTCCTAATATCATTATGTTATATAGTTTTCACCACTGAATTAACAAAATACATGGAAATATATTAAGAATGTAGAAATTAAAAAAGAGTTCAGATAGTTATTGAAATAGGTGCAGAGGTTAGAGTTGCTGTCACAAAGAAATTGTGCCAATTTTTTTTTTTTTTCCAAGGCTTAAATTGTAGTTTTTTTGCACATAGAATTATGCTTTCTACCTGAACAGTTCATTAAATTCATTGATCGTTTTGTTCGCAACAAGTTAAGCACAATCAAGAAAAATAGTTCGTCTAATTTTAATGATGGATTTAATGTTATATTAGTCTTTCTAATTAGTTTTTAATTGAATAAATTTTTCACTCATTTCAAAACAAAATATTTCACAATACTCTTTCAAATGATTTCCTATATACATTTGTCTTTTGATAAAAAAAAAGAAATCCATGAAATGTTTGATCCAACGTTTAGGATCCACTTGGTTTTTTGATTGATTGCACATTTAGCAAGTGCCAAAATCACATGACAGGTTCATATAAGCCGAATATCGTAGTAGAATTATCTGGACCATACAAAACCAATGGGCGAATGAGTGGTTAACAAAGTTTGTAAAAGATCGAAATACAGCTAAAATTGATTAAATCAAATATCCCGGAGGGTTTTTTTTATTTCAAAAGAAAAATCAAAATATTCATAAGAAATAAATCATTATCTTAATATAATTGCAAATTCAACATTTCGAACCGTGAACAATTACATTTTGTTTTTAAAGTTAGCTAAAAGCATTTTGAGCTTCTGATATGGAAATTTTATAGTGAAACTTGATTTCTTCTAATTTTGTTTTATTTTTAACCTTTATATATATATATATATATCTTTATACTTCAATTATCACTTCTATTTACTCGTTTACAAACTTTTTATGCTATCTAAAGTCATATAAAAAATGAACTTGGCATATGGAAGTCAAAACCGGTTTTGACAACTAAGATTCACCATTAAATAAATTCATGAATACAAAGCTATATCGGAAGAAGAGAACCTGAAGAATGATACATATAATCTTGAAGTTGCTCATGATTCCAAAAACATAAAATTCTCAAAGCAAAAATCTAAATATACATGTCCAAGACCTACAGGTTCAAATTAAGGAATATCAGTATTAAACTAAAGAAAAATTAGGTCTACTTGGTGATGAGACTCATCGAGTTTCAATTCCACGAGTCTGATCAGAAATACACCTAAGTTGCGAAAGCCTAAGTTCGATTTTCTCCAACTCTAGTGCTATATCATTAGAATTCTCATTCTTTACGAGAGGCTCTGTGATCTTATTCACATCTCCTCGCAAGAAGCAATGCCTCAACAATGTAAAAGCGTTTTTCCTCTTGTCAGTTTCCGCCGCGAAGCAAGTCATCACAAAGAGTTTTGCATCACAAGGAATATCACTCGGAATCAATGGCATGTTATCCTTCTTGAGATCTTCCAAGTCATAGGTTTTATCCCACCATGGTCTCTTTCCAGTGTACATCTCCAACACCACACATCCCAACGACCATAAATCTAAACCTCTCCTTGTCTCGCCTTGAGAAATCGATTGGGGCGGCATATATATCGGTGCTCCCGCAACCGGACGCTAAGTAGTCCACCAGTTACTATCACTCTCTCTTTTGGCCAACCCAAAATCAGAAATCTTTAACTCGAAGCTCGCGAAAATGAGTATGTTTTCAGGCTTGAGATCACAATGAACATAACCGTGTTTGTGAATTGTGGCTAATCCCTCGAGAATCATACGTGTAAACCTTCTGATCAAATGACCAGGCAATTTCATGTCTTTGAATCTTTCCATAAAATTTCTCAAGCTTCCTCCAGATGCGTACTCCATGGGAAACTTGAACTCTACGTCACCTTCTTTGTTGATTCTCTCTTGAACTTTAGTCTCATAGCATTAGACAATTCTCGAACAGCCTTTGAATTCAGACAGTATTTCAATCTCTTTGTAGAGAGTCTCGGCGTGATTTACGCTGGAGGTTTTCACGGCGGCGTAAAGCGTTTCACCATCGCGTCGTCCCTTGCATCGGACGAACTGTTTCCTAGAAACTTGTTGTGTTCTAACTCTGCCCTCACATTTGTAACAGAAAGATCAATTATCATGATTACTTTGGCCAAAAGCTTAGCAAAACCCTAAGTGAAAGTGAAATCCGAGAATTCCCTAAATTCGGATTTTTTTTTAGGTCAAATTAAATAAAAAAGAATAGATGAAAAAAGAGTACGCCGCATTGATCAATAAATCATTTAATAACAAGGATACGTCGTTTCTTACACCATCAAATAATGTTGAAAATGCCTTGAAAACTCGATTTTTTGCAACTCTCTTAAACAAACTATAGCAAAGTAACGGAAGTCGGTCTTATTGTCTGCACAAATATCGCAAAATAAGACCGACTTCCGTTACTTTGCTATAGTTTGTTTAAGAGAGTTGCAAAAAATCGAGTTTTCAAGGCATTTTCAACATTATTTCTCCTAATATCATTATGTTATATAGTTTTCACCACTAAACTAACAAAATACATGGAAATATTTTAAGAATGTTGAAACGAAAAAAGAGTTCAGATAGTTATTGAAATAGGTGCAGAGGTTAGAGTTGTAGTGTCACAAAGAAATTGTGCCAACATTTTTTTTTTTTCCCAGGCTAAAAATGTAGTTTTTTTGCACATTGAATTATGCTTTCTACCTGAACAGTTCATCAAATTCATTGATCGTTTTGTTCGCAACAAGTTAAGCACAATCAAGAAAAATAGTTCGTCTAATTTTAATGATGGATTTAATGTTATATTAGTCTTTCTAATTAGTTTTTAATTGAATAAATTTTTCATTCATTTCAAAACAAAATATTTCACAATACTCTTTCAAATGATTTCCTATATATACATTTGTCTTTTGATAAAAAAGAAAAAATTTCCATATCAGAAGTTCAAAATGCTTTTAGCTAACTTTAATAACAAAATGTAATTGTTCAAGGTTTGAAATGTTGAATTTGCAATTATATTAAGATAATGATTTATTTCTTATGACTATTTTGATTATTCCTTTGAAACAAAAAAAAAAAATACTCCGGGATATTTGATTTAATCAATTTTAGCTGTATTTCTTTTACAAACTTTGTTAACCACTCATTCGCGCACATTGATTTTGTATGGTCCATTCTACTACGATATTCGGCTTATATGAACCTGTCATGTGATTTTGGCACTTACCAAATGTGCAATCAATAAAAAAAAACAAGTCCTCACAAAAGAAACATCATTAAGTTTCAAATTCACATAAAACACCAATAATACATTCACGATGTTACAAAGTAAAGAGATTATGAAGCAAATCCATATGAAAATTACTTTCCGGGAACAAAGTTAGTAGCGTAAGACCAGGCGTTGTTAGCCACAGGATCAGCCAAGTGATCAAACAAGTTCTCAATGGGACCTTTACCAGTGACAATGGCTTGAACAAAGAATCCAAACATGGAGAACATGGCAAGACGACCGTTCTTGAGCTCCTTCACTTTCAACTCAGAGAAGGCTTCTGGATCCTCGGCCAAGTTCAATGGGTCGAACGCACCTCCGGGGTAAAGCGGGTCAAGCCCTTCTCCGAGTGGTCCACCTCCGATTCTGTAACCTTCAATGAATCCCATGAGCACAACTTGACAAGCCCAGATGGCTAAGATGCTTTGCGCGTGGATCAAGTTAGGGTTTCCAAGGTAATCAAGACCTCCTTCTGAGAAGATCTGAGAACCTGCCTTGAACCACACGGCTTCTCCGAATTTAACACCGTTCTTGGAGAGAATCTCAGGGAATGTACACCCGAGAGCTCCCAACATAGCCCATCTGCTGTGGATTACTTCAAGCTCACGGTTCTTAGCGAATGTCTCAGGGTCAGCCGAGAGTCCAGCGGTGTCCCAGCCGTAGTCTCCTGGGTATTCTCCGGTTAAGTACGACGGTGTGTTCTCCGAGAATGGTCCCAAGTACTTGGGACGGTCTGGTCCGTACCTGTTACAACATCAGATTGTGTTTGGTGATTAATTAGACAGATCTAAATAACTTAAAGACATATAGAAGGGAGAGAGAATGAACTTGGTACCAGATGCTTTGTGGAGTAGACTTGACGGTACGGCGCATGGTCACACGGCCACCTCCAGAGACACCAACCTTGCGGAGGAGGTCGTTGGAGGGCTTGAGGGCCGTTTGGCCGGCGAAAGAGGATTGCTGGATAGCTGAAGTGGCCATTATCGTAATCTTTTCTTAACTACAATGAAAGGAAAGGATTGGAAGAGAGTGTGAGTTGAGATAAGATGGTGAGACCAAATTGGGTTTTATAACAGAGAATGTGTTCATGTTTGGGGATTATCAGATATACACGTCAGTGACTTCTGATTGGTTGAAAGAGTTTAATTGAGATTTTTGAGATTTCGTTGGTCCTAAGAGGAGATTGGTAGTGGCTGTGGTGGTGCCACCTGGCAGTGGAAGATCTTGTGTGTTTCAAATGAGAGGATAGTATTCCACACTGATTTTTATTGGATTCTTTGTGATGATGAGATATCTCATATCTTGGATTGTGTTTCTTTTATTTTAAACCGTGGTTAGTATTGGTTTTAACATAAAATCGTTCATTTGGTTTTGAGAAATGAACCAGTAAACGGCTATCTTTTTGGTTTGGTACAAATTGGTTTTTTATATAACCTAGATCGGACATGGTTCTGTGCTGTGATTGGACTGGTTTGGCCTAATTGGTTAGTTCACGTTTATAAAACATTGTTTGAACGGATTTATTATTGTCTGAAGACATGTGACATGTTCATTTATCAAACAAGGTTTCATTTTGGTGGATTCGATATATCATAAAGAGGGAAACTCAAAATCTTACAAACATCTCAGTTCAATAAGTAACTCATAAAAACAAGGTGCAATGTAATCACTTCAACTCAAAATCATTTACATTGTCACTTTTACTTAAAAGAAAATTTTAATTACTCCATTGGAGATAAGAGCTCATCTGCTACATTCCCCTCTTCTTCTACACAACCCAGCATGATTGCAGTTAGCATTAGTTTCCCCGCCTCAGCGAAATCTTTGTGACTCATCAAAACATCCTCTACGGAAGAAGTTGAATCCTCAGGGTTCTCTCTTCTCAGGGGAAGGACTGGTGCAAAATCTCCATCATAAGTGTTGACTCGGGTTGGTCCGTAACACCTTTTAGAAGCTTGGAAAAGCGCCGTGTTTCTTAGATTCTGTAATGTTTCATTGTCGCTCCAGCCTTCGTTAGTAGAGGCTTGATGGAGCCTGTCCCAGTCGTCTTGATCCGCGGCATTTCTCCAGCATTCTTCTAAAAGACTCCTATGATTCTCACGGAATGAACAACTTGTCCATGCAAACACCTCAAAAGCCTTTATAGCTGTCCATCGGCCTTGTATACCGAGACAAATTTCAATGAGCTCCTCTGGTCGGAACAGCCGGTTTCTAGCTTCTTCATTTGGCAGAGCTTTTGTTATTTCTTCCTGCAAGATATTACAGTTTCACCAGTTATAGAGAATATTTACATAGCTGAAATTACTACCATCATGCTATACAGGAGACAAATTAACACAGCTGAGAACCTACCTGCAGCTTTAGTAACTTGTGATCAGCTTCAATGCGCTTCACTTTCGGTTCGGAATTAGCATCCTTATCTGCAATGTGATAATTATCATGAATTTCAGAAAGAAAGACAAAAGATAAAATAACATGTGGAATGGATATGCCACCCAAAGAAAATAAACTATTATACCTGCCACATAAGCTATCTTTGAAAGGTTCAGAAACCGCTTGCGGTCTGCGAATGTTGGTTGTGTATCTTCAGGTTCTGGAACCGTTCTTTCTTCAGTAGTTGTCATAGACTCTTCATCTTGTGCTAGAGCCAATGTATGAAGAGTATCAGAAGCAGATGAGAATTGATGAAGAAACACCTGATGAAGCCACAGCAGATCAGAATGGCGCTTTAGAAATATCAATAGCTCGTCCTGGAATTCTTCTCCAAGCCGTAGAAGCTTAGAGAATTGTTTCATATCATAGAGTTGCTGGAACACAAAGTAACTGAACCCTCCTTGTGGTCCCACACCCTCGTGCTGCACATGAATTTAAGGGTATTAAAACATAGAAAAGAAGTAAGACAGGGTAAAGGAAGGGGTGATTTATTTTATCGCTAAACAAATTGTCTACCGTGCAATCTCAAGAGTATATTTGAAAACCTGGGACATTTGAGCAAGAAAACCACAAGAAATCTAAAGCTCTTGAAATTACTCAAGCAACAGGGAAAGAAGAAACATGAGCTCATACCATTAAGTTTCTGAGCAGTCCTGTATCATTAAGATCATAACATATCTTCCACATAATTTTATAGCCTGCATGTCGCTTTGCAATGGAAAGCAAATTCGAACAACGGTTTCTGAAGATATCTTCATCTGTCCTTTCAGTTCTTTCTCTGATGCCCTACAAATACAAAACCAGTTCATGGTGAGATTCACACAAAAATGATATGCAGTGCACTGCATGCGAAGAAGTACTAACCTGGAAATCTGCCTCCATAAACTCCTTAGCTTGTTGATAAAGAGATTCGAAAATGGTATCCCGCCGAGTCCAGTACTCATTAAGTAAACCTTTGTTCTCTTCTTCTCGCCCCAATCTAGCAGAGGTAGAACCGGCACAAGCCTCAAGTAAAACTTCAGTAAGCACTTCGAGATGCATGTATATATCTGATTTAGCAGAGATATCAATCCTAGATGCCTCAGTTAACAGATGAAGCATAAAGGACCCTATACACCACAGTCCATTACATACAACAGCCTCAGAGTGCCAAGGTATTAAACCTTCAAGTGGTGGATACCACATTTGATGCTCATTTTTGTATTCTAAGGCAGTCTGTAGAATCGTAACACATGCGTTTGAGAGTTCGCAGGCTCTCTGCACTTGAGTTCCCAGTGGTTGGTCAGCTCTGATTATGTATTCCAGTTGCCTGTTCAGACAATAAAACACTTCCTCAAGTTCAGATACCTTGCTGTAGAAAACTTCAGCATTATCTCTATCCATCAAAAGAACTGTATTTCGCCGGGCTCTCTCCCCAACAGATTGAATTAGATCCCAAAGGGCACATGATACTTGATCCTCCGAGCCAGCATGTGGAGAGCCAAATCTAGCTGAGCGGTTCTGGTTAATCAAATTTTGCAGTTCCCTGAGTTGAATCATTGCGGCAAGTTTTTCACCATGTTCCAGAATTATTTGCAAAGAATGTCCTGCCATAAAAGAGATGTATTAGCTCAGCGGTCAATTTTTATGCCAACCAGAATAATTTAACAATTCACGAAGTATTGTATTATTCATGAAGTACCATCTAGTATTGGGGAAGAAATTACTTATAATGTAGAGATTCATCTTCAAGCATTAGAAATTCTGTGTTCGATCATATATGCAATAATGAAGTAGAATCATACAACAGTAAGGGGAAGAAAACAGTGAGAGATAAAAGTGAGTACTCTGTTTAGAACACAACTCCTCATGGCATTTGGATAGAGCAAGAAAGTGTAGAAATTTCTCATGCTTCTGTTGTTTCTCGACCAATTGTGCAGATATAACAGTCATAGCTACTATCTCAGCCCCTCTAGTTGTCGTCCAATGCTTAGCTAATGTGTCAACTATAGATTTGCTTTTGCGAGCAAAAACATTGGTCTCTGCATCTCTATCAAATGCACCAGATTGACTAAGCTTCTCCAGGGATCCATCAACTTTCCCAGATAACAGAAAATCCTCAAAGAGCTGACCAAGCAAAGCTTCTGATTCTTCATCACGGGCTGTTTGACGAGTAAATCCCATTTTAGGGTTTTCTTTGTCTCCACTATTCCGTATGTCAGAATTCTCCCTTCCAGCAGTTCTATCAACGCCATATGGGGTTATCCTTGTCTCATCTCGTGTAGACCTCTCATTGGAGCTATTTTTGCGTGACAAACTTCTCTCTGGAGGTTCGACTCCACCAAGCACAACTGCTTTCTCTGGTATTGCCCACACTCCTGCTTTCTCAGTTAGCACAGTCCATGCACCATATTCATGTTCATCAGTTGAGGAAAGAACTGAAGCATCTAAGACCTTGCCAGCATCATAAGGTAAATCAAACTTATAGAGTCGGGTAGAACTTCCATGACAGTAACAAACTGTGGCTGTTCCATCACCTGAAAGAATTATAGCTGACCCTGGGGGTCTACCACCAACTCTGAGTTTCATAGAGAATAAGAAGTCTTTATCCTCCACTCTTGCTTTTGGGATTATGACTTGGATTGGAGCTTGTTTCTCCAAAACCTTTTCCTCTCTTCCATCTGCAAATCTCATCTCAGATTTCTGTTGCAAGGTTAAAAGCGAATATTGTGTATAGCTTGAACTGCTGGGGCGGTCCATGCAGATAGTGGCAACAAGAACTGTAATCGCTTTACCCTGATCATCCACCTGCAAATCTAGAGGCCAAATTTGCTTTTGACTTGCTATATCTTTCTTGATACCTAAATCACCATCAGTGCCAACAATTTCATGTTGCCAGATTTTTGAAACAGTCAGATCAGGATAAGGTTCAATAGTAAAACAATGTATGTCACAATCTGTCAACATAAAAAATTCCCAAAACGACTCTCTTGCCAATCCTTGCGAAAAACGCCAGATCAAGGACCTTGGATACCCCTCACTTACGGAGGAAGAGCTGACGTTCAACTGTACTTGATTACTTTTAACGGCTGTAGGGCTACAGGTAAATTGCCATAGCTCACCATTAGAACTGCAAGCAATAGCAATACAAAGGCGCTCAGCCGGAGCAACTGCAGTAGTAATCAAAGAATTGAGATCGCTATATTCTGCTCTAGTGCTTCTAATCCCATTGCTTTGTAGCTTTCTGAATGATGAACTTTTCCTGCCTGTAAGTGAACTATAAACAACACTTCCATCAGACGATCCAAGGTTAATAACAGGGGCAGCTTCCTGACCAGAAAAGATATCTGACCAGTATACAACAGCTCTAGTTTTTCTGTTACACATGACAATACCAACAGGACAGCGAGATCGAGCAGCCCTACTTGCTGCACCAGCAGAGATATCCCAAGACACAACACTAACTAACCAGCTTTTACCATCTTGTAAACCACTACCAGACTCTTCATTAGCCAAAACACCAACAGGAAGTTCAAGAACAACACATTTTCTCGACGGTGAAGTCGTCAAGTGACTCCACACAAAAACTTTACTTCCAGTAATAAACCAAGAAAGACAGGTTTCTTTATCCATTCCACCGGATACACAAGCATCACCTGGAGAAGAAAAATTTAAGCACAAAACTAAGTACATTTCTCAAAGAAGCTCTTCTACTTCTAATCGAATGCAAAGAATACTAACCAGGATAACTTTGTTCATCTCGCAATAATTGAGGAAACTCTCCAACGAATACAGGCTTTAATTGATCTGAATCCTCTCCTTGTTCACCATTGTTGACAGGAGAAACTCTAACGACCATGAACAGATAAATCAATACACCACAAAGGAGAAATGTAAGCAAAATTCGTCACAGTGAGAATAATATACCTAGCGAGAACCGATAAACGAGGAGCCCAAGGAGCAGGAGTACCAGTAGCTGGACGATCTGAGATGAAATTGTTCCGATTTTGAGTTGCCGGAGTTACGGGAGAATCCGGCGGAGCGACTCGATTGCGTGGAGTTTTGTCATTTCGAGAGCTCTGCTTAGCTCTCTTCGTCAATGGAGAGAACATTTTCACAGGAAGAGAGCGAGAAAGGGGTTTAGGGTTTAGGCGAAGAAGATGAAGAAGAAGACGAAGAAAGTGAGTGCGAGAAAAAATTTTGAATCGGAAGGTGAAAGATTCGGCGATGATGTCAATTTGGTTTAGCTAAAATCGAATTCGAAATTTCACGATCGGTTCGGTTTACGATTTTGGGTAATAGGATTTTCTTTATTTGGGCTTTGTTGACAGGCCCACGTGAATAGTACAGATATCATCCATATTTCTGAAAGTGAGTACACTTTTGCTTCACTGTGTATTGTATTGTGTTATCCAATGTTCAAAAAATCGGCCTAATCGCCGCCTAGGCGCCGACTAATCGGCAAAAAATGACCCGCCGATGCGATTAATGCCATATTGGAGACACAAACCGGAAGCCTGGTTCAGGCGCTTCAAATCGGTGGTAGTCGGCCAAATCGCCCAAGTCGCCGGTTTAGTTTGGTTTAAATCTGTAACTTCAAAGTAGATTTGTGCGATTTTGATTAAGAGATACGAGCAAATGATTAAAAAGAATAGAAGAAATACAAAAAATTAGATGGAAAAAACGCAGGGTACGAACGACAGCTAGGGTGTTTTTAGGAAGAAGATGAGTGGTCTGGCCAAAATTACGATTTTGCCCCTCTCTTGTATGTTAAAAACAAGGACATTTGTTCATTTTCAAGCATCGATCTCTGGTTTAGATCAGGCAAGAAGGTACATTACCGCTAGGACACTTAAACTTTTGATGTATGTTAGCGATTACATTAATATATAACCCATATATTGATAATAAAACATGATTTTTGCTCTAATTTTTTTTAACGCCTAGTCCCCGATTAATCCCCGCTATAACCGCCTAGGCGCTAGGCACTAGTTCACCGCCTAACTAACGCCTAGCGCTTTTTAGAACATTGGTGTTATCTGATACTTTTTTTCTCATCTTTGGAAACATAAAATAAAAAAGATGCATTTTTAATAGTTAGCATTCAAATATAACAGGAAACAACAATAAGTTCATAAGGATTCTTGGGGATGAAGCACTACTAAGATAACACTTACAGGAGAAGTAACATTCCAACACTCCTAAACAAACAAAATCCATAGCAAGTCATGACTAAGTACTAATGATAATGGTGATGGTGATAGTTGATGATGATGGTGGTGGTGATAAGAGACTCAAGCAGCTTCGCGCATGACATGGACTCTGATGGAATGAACCCGCTTTTGGTCATGAAGAAGCTCGCATCGGATAGTTTCATGTTTTTTAAGCCTGTTCCTTCTGCAAATACTGTCCCATCTTTTGAAACAAATCCTACCATCTGCCCAATTCGCTCTTAGCCCTACTAAGGTTCCTTCTTCATCAATGTACTTGACAGAATCACCAAACGTAAGGTGATTGTCATTCACCACATTGGCTGGGATATGCTGCACACAAAACAAAACCACCCACAAGATGTAAAAATCAGATAGACACTATAAACAAAATTTAAAAGTCTTTTGTCAATTTTACCAGCTGATGAAAATGATTCTTCTTGAGGGTAGTCGAAAAGTGCGGATTAGTTATAAGTTCCATGTTTGAGCTCCCTGCAACAACTGGAAAGCAAAACAATCTTCATAAGATTAGTTTTAAGTTTTTGGATTCACCAATTTTAGGTACTTTGGAAAGACTATCACACCTGCATCATCGGTTTCAGTCTCTTCGTCATCAAACGGATAAATACTCTGGCTGATTTCTTCATCTTCAACATAGCTACTATCATCAACATCCATTGAAGTCTCTTCTTCTTCTTCTTCTTCTTCTTCTTCTTCAAGAGAATCAGAGTCAGAAAGCTGTATTGTTTGTGTTTCGTCTTCTTCAAGAGTATCAGAGTCAGAAAGCTGTATTGTCTGTGTTTCAGCTCTGGTCTCTTTACAACCCCAACGATCAAAGACAGTGACCTCAAAAGTACGAAGACCGTCATACACAAATGTCAAGAACTCTCCGTTCTTCAGATCGTGGTCCTCTGCAAATTTTGACCATCCATGAGTAAAATACACACTCTCGCGTATACTCGTCAAGCTCACTGTCCAAAATCTTCCTCCAGTGCCTTGGAGCTTCACTGTCTTTGGCAATGGATTATCAAGATACTCCGTGAAAGACAACGGAATCACCTGATTATCCAAACACAAATGTACACATCAGAATTATAACTTAAATTAAACACAAGTTTACAAGTAAAAATGTCATCAAACTAATCGAAATCTCTCTTCTTTCGAGTTAAGCAGTGAGAAGTTTGAACTATATTTTAGTGTACGAGATACAAAGAAACAGATCCAGAAATTTTCAATTTCAAAGCTTGTTTTCTCTAACTACTAAAGATTTTATCTTTCCCTAACTACTAAAGATTCTATCTTTCACACTAATACTTGAGATTTTTCTTACTACAGAAAGAAGAAAGAGAGTTCGAGAGAGATTATTACCAAGGATTCAGAAGCCGTTTGGGAGAGAAAAATGCTATAGAAACGTGGACTCAAATTTTCAGCCATGTGAAGCGAGAGAGAGAGTAAAGACAGAGATTCCAAATGGGTTTCTTAGCTAGTGAGAGGAAGAAAATGTTGATGATTCAGAGAGATCTGTGAGATCTTGTGTGAAGGAGGAGAGAAAGAGAGTTTGAAATGAGTCAAAAGAAGCCCTCTGACCTCTGTGTTCTTGGGAAAACAGAGTACTAATTCATTAATTTTCTTTTTTTTCCTCATTTTCATCCTTTTTTTTTTAAGAAAAAGAACTCTATAGTGTATTTAAATCTCCATCTTCGTACCACCAAGTCTTGGGTAAATTGTTGACCAAAAAACAAAGTCTTGGGTAAATTTGATGAGACATTGAGGAATGCATGTTTACATTCTCACCTTTTCTTTTAATTGACTAACTATTAAATAAAAAAATAGAGTCTTATGCGTTGTCTTTTATTCTTTTTTAGTGTATTTAAGTTTAAATATATGTCGTCAATCTAGTATTGAGTTCAACTGGTGTGCATGTTCTCAAAGTGACTTTGACAGATAATTATTGTTTGAAACAATTTGTTTCGATGAAGATAAATTGTCGTAATTATTTAACATTTAAAAAGATAAATTGTATTTTTCTCATATAAGATTTATATATATATAGACGAGAGCCATCATTCGTTTCAATTATTATGTACACTAAACCTTCATTCTTAATACTAGAAGGGTCTCCATATGGTACAGTAAGATATGTTCAAGCAGCATAAAAAAAAAAAAGTTGAAAAGAGACAACACAAATAGATAAATTAAACCCTTCATAAACGTTCAAATTATTATTATTATACCCCTTTTATCAAACACCCCTTTATCTCAAACTGTGTTTGGCTCTTATTGCATGTGTAACTTGAATCAAAACAGCTCTTGGTTGTGTGTTTCTCTCTGTCACCTTTTCTTTTCTTTTTCCTTTGTCGTGTTATTGCTAAAGAACCTAAAGTAGTAGTCTCCATGCCATCGATCAGTCTAAACCGAAAGAAGATAATGAAAAAACAAATCTCTCTTTTTTGCCGGATGATTGATTAGATCTTTGGGGATTCCCTCTAACCTTTATGCTCCTATGTTTTTCTCTCCTTCTGGTTAGGTTATCAGTCTTTCTCTCTATGTAACCGTTGAAATCTCCTTCCCGGAAAGGGAAGAAAAAGGACTCTCGGGTAGATTCAGGACTTGACTGTCCAACGCTTCACAATGAGTACTTCTCCTGAATATAATTAAACATCTTATGATTAAATCAAGAATATACAATCTCAAAATGTGTTTGTTTAAGATCAAAACATACCGATCATTGTCTCTGAAGTTAGTGGTTATGTTCATGGCATTATCTTCGGTGTTCAAATAGTCCAGCAGATAGCTCAACCGTTCCGCCTGTTCCTCTTGCTCCGCTAAAGTCAAGCAATTAATTCTCTTATTTCTGAAACTACGAAAATTTTGTTTAAGTTAAAGGTAGAATTACCATTTGATGTTTGATTTAAGTCATCTGAGGAGAAGCCAAAATAGGAGTAATTAGTAGGTAAGGACTTAGAAACTGATTGTTCATGTTCATTAAGGAATGGCCCTCTCATTAGTCTTGAGCTCTCACTAACCCGCGGTGGCACTTAGAACAACACAAAAGAAAAACACTTCAATGAAACTATAAACAAAGATTAACATATATATATAAATTGTTTTTGTTAATTACTTACATGTGTTCATCTCTATGTCTCTGTCAATGAATTGAGAGCCATATCGCATGCCGTGTAGAGGCTTGTTATTGTCAAGGTATCGACTAGAGCGTGATTTTTCCCGGTAAGGCTTGACAAGAACACGAGCACCGCAAATGAAATGAGGATTACCTTTAGCAAGAATGAGTTTAACGGTTTCTGTGTAAGCAAATGTTACAAATCCAAACATTCTTTTCTGTTGGCAAGGTATCCTCACATCTTCTACATGTCCGAATTTGGAGAAGTAGTTTGAAACATCATGTTCAGTGAAACTACTCTCAGCCGGAAATGTTAAGTAAATCTGTTTAGAACCAGCAAGGATCGCTCCATGTTCGTTTCTTTCTCCGGTGTATTCCGCAAACTTTGATGCATCTTCTGCTAATATAACTGAATGCTGCCCATGAGGCCTACAAATTCAAAGACAATATGGCGTTGAAACAATACTTAGATTGAAACATAAGGAGTATTAACTAACAAACCTATCGATGAGGCGGATGGTGTTCTTCAAGCGAGCAAGAAGCTTGGTGAGGCTATAGCCAGCTTTGCCATGTCTTTGTGACTCTGTGAGATATCCCTCAGCTTGAAGAGTCCTACCGTATTTTTCGTAGTACATCATTGGCAATGAAGCTATGGAAATTGGAGCGCCTCTTCGAGATTTGAGCAACTCAATGATCTCTCCTTCTAGCTTCTCAAGTGATACAGGGGAAACAACATGCTCTTCATCACTTAGGCTGTTGTTTGAATTAAACATCTGAGCAAAACTCTCCCTCTCCGGTATAATCTGCCCGTGGAAGTACCTGCAGTTGTTGCCGTGTTTGCAGAATCCTTTGCTGAAGTAATGACAGATTTTGACCGGAAACTCGGGTAAACTCGGGGATCTCCTGCTCGTTCTCAAAGGCAAAGATTGACGTTCTTGAGGGAAGAAACCAGTAGAGAATTCAGGGCTAGTCAGTGAATCCTCAAAATTCAAGAACTGAACATTGTTCTGCAACGAATCCATCTCGGTTGAATTCTCCCAAAAACCGGTTTTCATGGGAGGAGAAACAGAAACCGAGAGAGGCGACGAACCCGTGAATGATCCAAATTTACGGGTAGGAATGTGATCAGAAGGAGGGCTGTGGTAATGATGAGCATTTTTAGCTAATTCGTATTTAACACAATTGATGACAGAATGCATCACAGCATCTGGACAGAAAGCGAGACGGATCATGTCACGATTGCCATTGTCTTGCATCAACAAGAGATAACCAAAGATCTTTGATGCATTCTCCGGTTCAAGTTGTTCGATTCTGTTGTGCACAACGTTCATTGATTCTGTGAAATTCATCTCTAAAAACTTCTTATCACAAAAACGTCTCTGCAAAGCAAAATCATTCAAACTTTCATCATTATTAATTTTATTAATTCCACAAAGTTAGTCAAACTCTTATATGGATATGAATCAAAAGTTACATAAAACTACAAGTTGAAACCAAAAGAGGTAGAAGAGTGATACTCACTCATGAACGCACATGTTCATAATATACCAAAAAAAAAAAAAAATTTGCATTGTAAGTCAAACAAAGAAAACAAAATTTATGGATAAGAAGAACAATTAGCAAGATCTGAGTCACGATTATACACAATCAAAACAATTCCCATTTTTCTGAATAATCATGTTTACATTTACTAATCTCTTATACATTTTAAGACAAATCCAACACAAAGTTAATGATCTTATACATGTGAAAGATAAATAATATATTGAAAAATCGAAAATGATTAACAACATTTTTCTTGAAGAAGAGACATGTTTTTTTGGTTGAGTGATATTTCACATGGAAACAGAACATTCGCCAATGATTAGAGAGAGGATCAATGAAAAATAATAATACCTTGGAGAAAAAAGTTTGTATCAGCAAATGATTATCCGAGAAGGATTAGTCATAATCTCTGTTAATCGAAATATCAGATCTTTGAGAAAATTTTCAGAGATTATAAACCAAATTGTCTATCTGTAGCATGCAAGAGAATTCTTCAAACCTATTGGTTTTTCTGAAAAAAAATGTCATAGACGACTAAGAAAACAAAAATCAAATCGTAAGAAATGAGAAGAATGCACTTAGATAAATCATGGAGATAATAGAGAAACTGATAAAAAAAAAAACAACTCACATTGATAGTTTCATTGTTGAATAAATTAAACCAGAGAGCGTGAGAGCCACAAACGAAAGAGAGAAACAGAGTGAGAAAAATAAATTAAAAAAAGCTTTAAAGATCGTGCAATTTTTTTAATAAATTTGCAGACTTGTAGTAACTGTAAAACAGATCTTATGATCTTATCTCAGAGAATCTTGGATGGTGGAGAAGAAAAACGATAAGTCCTAGGTTAAATAATTAGTTTTAAAGAAAAAACAAATAGTTTCTTGTTGCGAAAAATATTGTTTCTTTAAAAAAACAATTTAAAATTTTGAGTTTTTCTAGCTTTGACAACTCGTTCCATTCTATATTGTTACAGCGAATATCGGAACTCAGTTGGAAAAAACCTGGAGACTTTAATATTTTTTAAAAAAAAATTAATTAATTGAGTTAATACTAATCACGATACGTGAATTGACATAAATTAAGAATTAACCGTAGGATCAAGACGACTTTTGGTGGTTTTGACTTTTCGTTATACCTTTTTGGTTAATGGACGGTTCAGATTTTAAGGTTTCGAATCTACTGTTTCATTGTCCACGTGGCGTCCATGTTGTTGTTTCTGGATAAGGATAATGCATACAACTGTGAACTGTGACCGTTTATTAAACGTAAGATCCGATGATATGGTTACGGTTTTGTCTGTTTCATATGATGTTCTAGAATCCGACTGGGATTGCGAACCTAACTATTTTTCTGGGTCATCAAAGCGAATTGAATCAGATGGACTCTGAATTAACAGATTAATAAATTTTTAGATATTATAAATTTGAAAATATACATGTAAATAAATTTAGTTCCATGTTTTAAAAATATAATCTCAAACAATAGTCATTTTATAAAATGATTAAATGTTATTAGTTGAGTTAAAAAAAAAAGTTGAGTTATAAAAAAAAATGATTGAATATTATTCTAAGTGGTAGAAGTAAAGAAAAACACTAGTTATTTTTATCACTATTAGTCTATTACGTTTGGGTTTTAGTTTATTCAAGGCTCAAGCGTATAGTAAAATTTTTTATCAAAATCAAAAAACCACAAATGAGGCTTAACAAGTATTACAAAGACATATTTTTCTGATTTTTTCTGAATGTATTTATAATCAGCAAATTTTTAGCATTATACTCAAATTGAATTAATAATCGGATCACTGAATTTATTAATCCAACTGTATATCTAGGTTAGATATAAAAACATTGTTTTCATTTTAAGAAAAAGATAACAATATTTGATTTTGAAAGAAAACAAATACTACTATATTTTTCAAACTAATTCAAGTTTCAAGATTTAAGTACGGGTTTCCCTCTACTATAAAACTATCAATGTGAGTTTTTTTTTTCTTTATCAGTTCTCTATTATTTCAATGGTTTAATTTCAATGCATTCTTCTCATTTTTTTATGATATTTGTTTTCTTACACTATGACATTTTTTCAGAAAAACCAATGCGTTTGAGGAATTCTCTTTGCATGCTTATTGATTGTCGTCAACACCTCTGAGAGACAATCGTTACTAAAAATATTATTATGATAAATTACACATAGATTAGAAAAAAGTTTTCACATAGATCAAAATCTAAAATCTAAAAATATTCGTTAAGAGTAGATCATAAGTCAGACTCCGAATAAAGTAAAAAGATACTCTCGGAAAATTGGCATACATATCATGTATTGAAACTCGTGAGAAAAATACGTACATAATCTAATTTTTTAAGTTTAAGCTATAAATGTGGATCTTAATTAAGTGAAATGGACTATCCGTAGATACATGAATAATTTGTATGCACGATAAATTGCAGAGTGTGAAATCTATTTATGGAAGATATAGTAAACCGAAAATATGAAGTTTAGTTAAATAAGATTCAAATTTTAATATAGATTCTCGCAATTGTAGAATTCTTAATTATGGGATGTCTAGGAGAAAAACGAAATAATCATAGAGGATGAAATTTAAGTGATATGATTTTTTCGAAAAACATTAACTTAGTAAGAAGTTTCCTATCTCACATAAAAAGTTTTTGAGGTCTCAAAATTCATAAAAAGATCTACAGATAGAGATAAAATTTAGAGAAGTCATAATAGCTCAAGAGAGAAATGGTGGTTGGTTCATGAGTATATGAGGAATGAAAAATATTCGCGGTGGTTGGATTTTCGAAAAAAAGCAAAGCGGGAATAAAGTCTTTGTAAAGATTGGCTAAGGTGAGTTTATCACTCATGGCTTCACGATGTTATCGAATTGTCCTCATAGTTTTACTATTGAATCGTAGTTAACTGTTTAAGACGTTTTTGGAATTACCTTTTGTGGTTTCTTGGTTGATTGTTACTTGTATATTTTTTTTATTAAGAGATTGTTACTTATATATATTCTTGACTATAAGCGTGTTTGATTTTGATGAATTGTGCATGCATAATTTTTTTTTTTTTTGTTTAATGAGTATATATGATTTTGATTTGTGATTATGCGTTTATGAAAAGTTATATATGAATGGATAGTGAAATCGTGAAATGGTTAAGTAACTTTATTTTTATTTTTTTTTTTTTTATTTTTTTTTTTTTGTCAAACTGTTAAGTAACTTTATTTAAATTGTGGAATGAACTGGTCCAATGATCATGATTGGTAAATGTGATAAGTGATGAGGTTTGCTTAAGGATTATGCATGCACAATACATGGATTTGTTGACTTTGATGTGATAAGTGATGAGGTTTGCTTAAGGATTATGCATGCACAATTCATGGATTATGCATGACGACTTTTCATGGATTTGTTGACTTTAATTGCTTGGAAAAAGATGCCAAACATGATGCTTGAAGGCAAAAGCCGTGATATAGGTATGGTTTTGAACTACATGTCGTAATGACTGAAAAAATATCGTGTAAAATGTTTGAGATCACGATGGTTTTAGAAAATGGTGTATGAAATTGAAACTATGTGAAAGATGTGAGTAATAATAATTTACGTGTTTTAACTTTTAAGTATGAGACTCTAGTGATTCGACTATAATTTAAAACTAAATTTCACATTATTAAATATAGAATTTTTTTTTTTTTTTTTTTTTTTGCATCAAATGCAAATGAGATTTTCTTTCGGCCGTCTTAACGATCGCGACCAAATTAGCTGATCTGATCGGGAAAAACACACAAACAAAAACCCTAAAAACAACCCCAAATTCCTCCGGATTCGAATTCTCTAGTCGATTCAATGTATCAGTGGAGAAAATTCGACTTCTTCGAGGAGAAATACGGTGGTAAGATACCTGAGGATGTTACCGGAGATATACAATGTTGTTCCAGTGGCCGTGGCAAAGTCGTCATCGGCTCTAACGACGGATCCGTTAGCTTTCTCGATCGCGGAATCAAGTTTGATTCAGGTTTCCAAGCTCACTCTTCCTCCGTCCTCTTCCTTCAGCACCTCAAGGTATTTGATCCATTCATTCATCAATTTTTACAGTTCCTGTAGATTTTGCTCCATAGATTTAGCTTCAAATTTGGTTGTAGTTTCACTCTTGTTTTAGAAATTGAGATAATGTTTGTTGTTTATGATCAAATTCTAAGGCTAATTAACAAAATCAACCAAGTTTGTTGAATCTCTGCTCATCAATTTTTACAATTCTGGTTGATTTTGATGTTTTTTCCCCTTGTCTTTAATTCAATAGCAAAGGAACTTCCTCGTCACCGTCGGAGAAGATGAACAAATATCGTCACAGCAGTCAGGGATGTGTCTTAAGGTGTTTGACCTTGACAAAGTGCAGGAGGAAGGCACAAGTTCTTCGGCTCCCGAATGCATTGGTATTCTAAGAATATTCACCAATCAGTTTCCTGAAGCTAAGGTAGATACTAATAATAATAATCTCTTCTCCATTCTAATGCTTAACATTTTATAGAATGAGGTTTCTTGATGGAATCAATCATGTGAAATTGCAGATTACTTCTTTTCTAGTCTTGGAGGAAGTTCCACCCATTTTGCTCATAGCCATTGGCTTAGATAATGGCTGCGTTTATTGTGTCAAAGGAGACATTGCACGAGAGCGTATCACTCGGTTTAAGCTTCAAGTGGATGGACGATCCCCTATTACAGGCTTGGGGTTCAGGATGGATGGTCAAGCGCTTCTGTTATTTGCTGTAACTCCAGACTCAGTGAACTTGTTCAGTATGCAGGCGCAGCCACCTAAAGTGCAGACTTTGGATCATATTGGGGGCAGTGTGAATACTGTTACAATGAGTGACCGCTTGGTACGTACTCCTCTACTTGTTTTGCTTTTCTTATATGGATTAGGCGAAAAAACCCAGAGTTAGCAGTATGAAGAAAGATGGATTTGACCCAATTTTGTCAGCCTCTCGATGATTCTAGAAATATGTTCTTCTTATCTTCTAGCTAGTTGAAGTATGTTGTGTTTTACAGGAATTAATAGTTGGTCGACCTGAGGCTGTTTATTTCTATGAAGTTGATGGACGTGGTCCTTGCTGGGCTTTTGAAGGAGAGAAAAAACTCATGGGATGGTTCCGTGGCTACCTTTTATGTGTCATTGCCGACCCTAAAAATGGGAACACCGTTTTCAATGTTTACGACCTCAGGAATCGGCTTATAGCATATAGCATAGTCGTTAATAATGTCTCCAACATGCTCTGCGAATGGGGAAACATAATACTTATAACGGCTGACAAATCATTATTGTGCATTACCGAGAAAGATATGGAAAGCAAGTTAGATATGCTGTTCAAGAAAAACCAGTACACAGTAGCGATTAATCTTGTCCAAAGTCAGCATGCCGATGCTGCTGCTACTGCCAATGTGATGAGGAAGTATGGAGATCATTTATATGGCAAACAGGACTTTGACGAAGCTATGTCTCAGTACATCAACACTATTGGCTATCTTGAACCATCGTTTGTGATACAAAAGTTTCTGGATGCACAGAGGATCTACAATCTTACTAATTACCTGGAGAAGTTGCATGAGAAGGGTGTAGCATCGAAAGACCACACAACTCTTTTGCTAAACTGTTACACTAAATTGAAGGATGTAGAAAAGCTGAACACGTTCATTAGAAAAGAAGATGGCATCGGCGAGCTCAAGTTTGATGTGGAAACAGCCATTAGGGTCTGTCGTGCAGCTAATTACCATGAGCATGCAATGTACGTTGCAAAAAAGGCAGGAAAACATGAATGGTATTTGAAAATTTTGCTTGAGGATCTTGGAAACTACGACGAAGCCCTGCAATATGTTTCAAGTCTTGAACCCAGTCAAGCTGGGGTAACAATAAAAGAGTATGGTAAGATTCTTATAGAGCACAAGCCAAAAGAGACAATTGATATACTCATGCGACTTTGCACTGAGCAAGGAACTTCAAATGGCGTGTACCTGTCCATGTTGCCGTCACCTGTGGACTTCATCAATGTGTTTGTTCAGCATCCACATTCGCTAATGCATTTTCTCGAGAGATATACTGAAGTAGTGAAGGATTCACCTGCTCAAGCAGAAATTAATAACACACTCTTGGAGTTATACTTGTCCAGGGACTTGAATTTTCCATCAATCTCTCTATCAGAAAATGGTCGAGATCAAGACTTCATAGATCATTCAGTAGCAGCTGGGGTGTCTAAAGCTGATCCTGAAAAGAGGAAAAATGCTGATTCGAAGGATGCAATGGAGAAGGATTGTACAGAAAGACAACAGAAGGGACTGGAGTTGCTTAAAATGGCATGGCCCTCAGACCTAGAGCAACCTCTCTATGATGTTGACCTTGCTATAATTCTTTGCGAGATGAATTCTTTCAAGGAGGGACTTCTGTATCTTTATGAAAAGATGAAACTTTACAAAGAGGTTATTGCTTGCTACATGCAGAATCATGACCATGAGGGACTGATTGCGTGCTGCAAAAGATTAGGTGATTCTGGCAAGGGAGGGGATCCGTCTCTTTGGGCAGATCTTCTCAAGTATTTTGGTGAAATTGGAGAGGACTGCACCAAAGAGGTGAAGGAGGTTCTTACTTATATTGAACGGGATGATATCTTACCTCCTATCATTGTTCTTCAGACCCTGGCTAAGAATCCATGCCTCACACTCTCTGTCATCAAAGACTATATAGCCCGGAAACTTGAACAAGAATCAAAGATTATTGAAGAGGACCGGCGAGCTGTAGAGAAATATCAGGTTGGTAGTTCATTGTCAATACGTTTTTTATTTGTTCATTTAGCCTAACATTACAAGTCAGCTAGAAAACTTGTTCTTGTAATGTAGACCCTACTTCTTATCTAAAATCTGTTTGTGTAACACAATCCCCTCCCAATGTAGATTCCTAATCAGGTTTTTGAATGGTGCAGGAAACGACAAAAAACATGAGAAAAGAGATTGAAGACCTCAGGACGAATGCCAGAATATTTCAACTTAGCAAGTGCACCGCTTGTACTTTCACATTGGATATCCCTGCAGTCCATTTCATGTGTATGCACTCATTTCATCAACGGTGCCTCGGTGACAACGAAAAAGAATGCCCCGAGTGTGCTCCCGAGTACCGATCTGTGATGGAAATGAAGAGAACTTTGGAGCAGAACTCGAAAGACCAAGATCTGTTCTTCCAGCAAGTGAAGAGCTCGAAAGACGGATTTTCTGTGATTGCAGAGTACTTTGGGAAAGGAATCATCAGCAAAACTAGTGATGCAACATCCTGATTCTCTTCACGCCTGAGGGTAACCACTGAACTCATTACAATTAGCTCAGCAAATTTCCCTTTTCTACTTTGATGTAGTCAAGTCAAATGAGAACATCTAATTACAAAAACAAAGATAAATTGGGAGGTATATTTTCTCATTTATTGCTGATCTTGTCTGTTCAAGGAAGGCGGCCAAAACATCTCAAACTTCAGTGAGACTGAGGCCGACATAAACTGTGTGGCATCTGTGTATTTGTGAATGTGAGGTATCCTTTGAATCTATTCATCGGCTTAGATATTGTGTAAGAGTGAGTTGCTAGTGAAGTTGGGACTGGTTTGATGCTTCTTCTTGTTTGCATTTCTGAGAATCTGTGCCATGACACAGGAGGAGATGCATATATATCAACAAGTTATAAAGTCTTTTTGTGTGTATGTTTTGGTTTTTATCTTTCGAACTCCATAAACTTAAAGAAGGACTTTTACAGTAAATATGTTGTTGTGTTTGGTAATTGGTTTGCATTCGTTCTGGTAAAAGACTTCTGACTTTGAGCAATTTCTAAAATAATTGCTCAAATTCTGACTCCGGATCACTATGTGACACTCAAAAATTTAAATATCTATCAAAGCATGTTTTTGACAGCGTCTAATTTTTTTGCTCCCGAGAAACCTCCGGATTTGAAAACTGGACGATACTTAAGACTCTGCTGTCGTCCTTGCTCTCATCAAACACAGGCATTTCCCTCTCCTGAGTTAACGGTTCGTTTTTCTCCCTTGACTCTGTTCTAGCTGTGATTAGGGTTTCCAGCGGTTTATCTTTCCCTTGAGATCTTAATTGGAAGTTGAGAGTCTAAACATGGCTGGAACAGATGAGTTTGTTGGCTTTTCAAAGGCTGGTAGTGACAGTTTGTTGGATGAGCTATCTTTTTCTCTGTGTCAGAGATCAGGAGTGCCTTTTGTTAAAATGGCAGCATGATGTTGGGGAGCCTTGCTTTATTGATGTGTATAGCTTGTCTGATCTCGGGTTTAGGGCAGATGAATCAACTACATCATGCGTTATAATTGAGTCGTTTTGGAATGCTCAATGTAAAATGTTTTGTTTGGACCTTCTCCTTCTTGGGAGCTTCCACACAATCTACTCTTACCTGCCGGAAACTGTCTCTGCGGAGATTGTCTAGTTAGAGAATTGAGGATATAGGAGTCTCTTCCCTAGTTAGAGAATTTGAATGACTATTGATGACTTACCAATAATGACTTTGAATGAAGTTGTACAGTAAAGGTATCCTTCCTTTGCACCAAGGCCTCATTTCATCAAGCGTCTGTCCATGACAAATGTTATAGTATCCGTATGCTTATCTCGAGTTCCTTTCTCAGAATCACAGATAATATTCTTAAACAGGTTTTGTCTTGATACTTTACTTTGATTTTTTTCTGCGGTTCCTCTTATCGATGTGCCTTATTTGACTCTAGTGATGGACATTGCTTGCTTTGAACTCTGACATTTAAATATCGAATTGTCCATAGTAGCAATTATATTATCAAGAAAACAAGGTTCTAGCTGTCCAATGTTTCACGTGCTTCCAAAGAGAAAGTCTTTTTTTTAAAGTAATACGAAATCTTTAGGGCTCAGGATGTAAACGTCTCCTCTCGTGGTGTTTCTGCGATCGATGAGTCCCTTGTGTTTGGATCTTTTGGCATCGCCAATGCTCCCTATGGAGATTACTGGAAGTTCATGAAGAAGCTCATGGCCACTAAGTTGCTCGGACCACAGTCGCTCGAGAGGTCACGAGGTATCCGTAGTGAAGAGCTAATGCGATTTTACAACAGCCTTGTCGATAAGGCGAGGACGGGCGAGAACGTTGAGATCAGAAAAGAAGCAATGAAGTTTGTGAACAACACCTTGTGTAGGATGAGCATGGGAAAGAGTTTTTCAGAGGAGAACGGTGAGGCAGAGAAAGTCAGGGGCTTGGTGGATGAATCTTATTCCTTGACCAAGAAGATTTTCCTGGTAGGTTTATTGCGCAGGCCGCTCAAGATGTTTTGGATCCCGCTATTCGTGAAGGAGATAATGGGTGTTTCCGACAGATTTGATGTACTGCTAGAGAAAATTCTTGTGGAACACAAAGAGAAACTGCAAGAGGGGCATCAAGGTAGGGATATGATGGATGTGTTTTTGGCAGCTTATGGGGATGAAAACGCAGAGTATAAGATCACTTGGAATCATATCAAGTCTTTTTTCGTGGTAAATGTTCTTCGCTATTTCGATTTCATTTGTTAATCCAAACAAAAATTACTTAGAAAATTGTTTTTTGTGTTATCTCACTGCAGGAGATTTTCATTGGAGCCACTGATACCTCAGTGCAAACAACACAATGGACAATGGCAGAGATCATTAACAACACTAACGTTCTTGAGAGACTGAAAGAAGAAATTGATTCGGTTGTAGGGAAGACAAAGTTGATTCAAGAAACAGATCTACCGAACCTCCCTTACTTGCAAGCGGTGGTCAAAGAAGGGCTAAGATTGCATCCACCGGGACCTCTCGTGGTAAGAACATTCCAAGAAAGATGTGAGATCAAAGGTTTCTACATACCGGAGAAGACAACACTCATTATTAATGCTTATGCTGTGATGAGAGATCCTGATTCTTGGGAAGATCCTAACGAGTTTAAGCCAGAAAGGTTTTTAAGTTCTTCAAGTGGGAAAGAAGACGAGAAAGATCAACCATTTAAGTACCTTCCTTTCGGCGGCGGAAGGAGAGGATGTCCTGGAGGTAATCTAGCTTCTATATTTGTAGGAACCGCAATTGGAGTGATGGTGCAGTGCTTTGACTGGAAAATCAAAGGAGATAAGGTCAACATGGAAGAGACTTTTGAAGGAATGAACTTAAGCATGGCTCATCCTCTTAACTGCACTCCAATTCCTCGAACCAAACCTTTTTCTTAATCTCCAGATTCACAGTTCCTGACACTCATCCTCGGGAACATGTAAGAAGTTTGATATCTTTTGTTCTGTACATTTCTTCAAAGACGTTCATATTTGCTGTCTTTATGTTTGTTATATTTGAAAGTATTGCCATTCAGATGCAAGCTGAGCTAGGCATCAAATCTAGCTTGTATAAGTTATTTGTATATCACCATCGATGTCACTTCGTGACATTTTTATGTCATTACAAAACCATCTATATGTCATTACAAAACCATCCAAAAGATTATGCATCTAAAAGTCATTACAAACTTAAAGCTACCCAATAAGATCACATTAGTGACCAAATACAGTTTATTTCCGCCATCTTTTATAAAACATAAGGTGGTAACTGGTAAGTAATGAAAGTAGCCAAAACGCAAAATTCTTATTTCAATACATCCCCCTTATATTTGAGGAATTTAGGGAAGAATAAAAAAAAAAATCGCCTCAAATTTCTCAAGTGAACAATGACTTTCTTGGAGCTAAATTTTACTTTATTCAACCTAATTTTATGTAGTCATTATATGTCTGGCCATTTGAAGCAAATAGAGTTGGCCGGATCGAACCGAACCGAAATTTGGTCAATTTGATTTTGTTTTGGTTTTGAGCTAAAATCCAATCGGCAAATTTTATTCGATTTGGTAATTTTATTCGATTTTATTCGGCATAATTCTTTGTAAACCAAAAAATTGTGGAAGCCCCATTGGTCAGTGGTTGATTAAGGGTGTTGATTATGCTTCTACATCAGGAGGTCTGGGGTTCGAGCCCTAAATATTGCGATTTATCCACCTGGAGGATTTATTGGTGGATTTTCCACCTGCAGGTCTGGGTTTCAATTCGCGGAGAGCGTTTTTTATCGGAGTCAAGTTTACATGGTGCTGGTGCAACCACTGGATATTGATCTTCATAGATGCAGGAGATGTAATATTTCTCTTAATTTGTAATAGAATAATAAAATCAGTGTTTAAAAAAAAAAAAAAAAAAAAAACCAAAAAACCAAAAAATCGAAAAACCGAAATTTTTGATCCAGATCGACCCGAACTAAACGAATGACGAATGTCCACCCCAAAGTTATCAAAAACTTATTGGATTAGTTTGCTAAACATCAAATCTGATGGAATAATTTTAAAAATTTGAAAAAGTTAAAAACTAAATGGTCATTTTCCCATAGAAGAGTATATACCACTCTGTAAAATTGTATACGTCAGTATAAAGTTGTAAATTAGCGGGAGATGTTTTTTTGGGGAAGGAGATGGCGAAGAAGAGAGACAGTCTCAAGCTTGTGAAAATCAAAGACGCCATTAATCTCATCAACCAACAAGTTAGTCTGATTGGTATCATTATTGAACGAAGAGAACCCAAGCGATGTCGCAATAATGGTATCAAAAAAATCCAAATTTTTTCAATTTTTTTCTTCTTCCCCAATTTCAGATATAGAGATTTTGCTGTGAATCGAAAATCTTTACTTTTATCGATCCAAAATCCGATAAAGTTGGAATTTTTTTTAACATTTCAGATTGGATTTGTACACTCCGTATAATTGATGATTCATATCCAAGTCCTGGACTTACTGTAAATGTATTCAGTAACACTCTTGAAGAACTTCCTCAAATCAAGAATTACAACGACATGATTCTGTTTACACGCATCAAGGTACAAAAAAGACTCTGGTCTGAAACACTCATTCTTGTCTTGTTGCAACTAATCTTGTGTCTGGATATTTTTTTTCCCTTGTGCTTTGATTTTGTGGAGGTAAGTAAATAGGTCTCTTAGAATCAAAGGTATATCGTAAAGTTTGGATCTTTTTGTGTAGATCAAAGCTTTTGGCGGTGGAAATAGAGTAAATGCTGCTTGTGATAAACGGGTTTCTTCGTTTGCGCTGTTTGAAGGAGCTAGTACTGGCGAGGACTTTGTTTTTTACCAATGCACTTTGAATTTTCATGAAGAAGAAGCCCTATATAAGAGTTCAATAGATAATCTACGCAAAGTTTTTGCCAGTATTAGCAGAGTTGATAAAGGTAACAATGTGAATTTGTTCTGTGCTCTCAAGTTTTCGTATTGTTTCAAGATTGATACTGTCTAAGTACTAGTGTCTGCATGAATAACTTTGAACGATTCTCATAAGCTTTCATTTCCTCTTTTGGTTCTTAGCTTTGCAGAGTACATCTTACAGAACAAAACCTAGCTCTCTAGAAAATTTTAAATTCTTGAGAGAGATCAAGAAAGGAAAATGCTTTGATTTGGTGTGCAGGGTAATATGACTTGACTCTCACCTTTGCTGTATACTCTCAAATTATATGAGAAAGCTGTCTGTGGTTACTTAAAATCATATTTTGGCTCAAATTATAGACCTTTTTATCTTTTGATGACTGATCCTACCCTGGTTTCTGCTGTTTCTTGTACTGGAGATCCTCCATGTCAATGAAGATATGAGCGCCGTTTTTGTTTGGGATGGAACTGATGCACCCCCAGTATCTATTCTGGCAAAGTGAGTATTAAATGGCAAGGAATAAAGTTTAAAGTGTTAGGATTATTGTTTTGAAGTTGTTTCTTACATTTTAGGCATATCAATCATGTGTGGCATTAGTTTCCAGTATATTTAAAGGCAATTGAGATTAGATTGAACCTTTTTGAAAATTTTTGATCTAAACTCCTCCAACTTTTGATTAGTTGACTTTACGCTCTCCATATTCGACGCTTACTCTTTTCCTATTTGGTGTACAATGTTGGCTATCGACAGGGGAATTGAAGAAGACAAGCCATTTAGCAGTCTCTCTGTTCATACTCTACTGTCAAGAGATATATTGCTCAGCTTTCCAACTGTTGGAACGATCTTGAGAGTTTCTCTAAGCAGTCATCTATTTCATCAGGTTAAACCTGGTGATTGGGTGAAACTTTACCATTTACTCTGTGAAGTTGATAAGGGATCTTGGGTAGGTATAATTACCGACTCTACTAAGTTTCATCATCTTGTTCAAGATGATCGTTTAGTTGAAAAGATCATGAGGTTTGTACTTCTTGAGGTTTCTTTCAGTAAATTTCGTCCGACCTTTCTGCTTACCACTATAATCTCTTTCTTACTCTTTTGTTCTTTTATCTTATGTTACCAAAACTAGGATATATGATAAGCGAAGATCATCAAAGTTGGGACACATTCCGTTTTGGAGTTTTCCGTCGCCTTCTGGATTAACAGGTACAGGTTGCAATCTTCTCTTTTCCTTAATGAGCATGATTTAGTCTCTAAATTTTTTTGCAGTCTCGATCATTAGACATTCTCGGTGTCTGTTGCAGAGACAGATGACGATTGTGCCCCATTTGTTACACTGATGGACATCATAACATTCCCCAAGGTACCATTCATGAATTTATATTCAGTGTTCCCTGAAAATATTAAGAATACTTTTATGTCCTCGCCTACGCTGTTATTACAGGTTACATGCAAGTACAGATGCATTGTTCGGATTGTAGCTGCATACCCTTGGCAAGTTGAGGATTACTGTGCAGATGAGAATCACCGTCACCGAGTTGTGTTGACACTGGAGGATCCAACAGCGAATCTAGAGGCTTTCTTATGCGATAAAGACGCGGTAAATACCCCATTTGGTCTATATACATCTAAACAGTAAACAGAGATTGTCTCTGATAGCCTAATCTAAAATTGATTTATTGGCAGGAGTACTTTTGGGGTGTAGGGTTTCAAGACACAGAGATGTTGAGGAAGAAGTGGAATCGGTTGCTCGGAATAAGAGAAATCTCCAACTTGGTGGCTCCAAGAAATCCACCATGGATCGAGTGTTGTATCTTCTCCTACTATACTAACAAAGCTGACCCGTGGAATACTAGAGTATACAGAATCTTTGGTACTCGCCTTCTTGATTAAGCTTTCTTAATTGTTAAAGACTAAATAGCTTAGTATTAGGACTTAGACCACAGCCACAACTATAGAGTCCAGAGTGTTAAAATCTCAGAATCTATAGATTCTTCCCCATTTAGTTTCACATTGTCTGATGTTTCTATCTTTCGAACTCGAAACTCCATCAGCCTTATGATTTTTCCATCATCTAAAATGCTGCTATTATTCTCTTCACTACTTCTCGAATTCTCAGGTCCCTTAGCTACTATTGACCAGGCTGCAGCTTCAGCCGTAAGCACTGAGTGGCTCAGCGTCGAACATAGCACATCAAATACATTTCCCCTTTTACCCAGCCGTGGTTTCTTGGAAGGCTCTTGCTCTCTTTCTATGCAAGGAGCTCGCCTTCCTCATTCTCAGAGGCTTCTAGCTGTCTCCGGGGAGGAGGTTTGTTGTCTTCATCGTCCTCATAAGCAACCAAGCCTCCTGACCTTAGACTAAGAGTTAACAGAAGCAGCAGGCAATATATCCACTAAAACATAGATGTTTTAAAATGGTTTCGACCTGTCGAATGTTTCACTAAATTGCATAACTAAATAAAAAGTAATGGAAAGATAATTGCTACATTTTATAACTCTACTGTGAAAATTCTGTCATCACTAAGGTCAACAAAGAAACGAATACAGAATCGAAAAAAAAAGGAACAGAGCAAACAAAAGTCAAACTATGCTTTGCTTACTCCTTGAACATTGCCTACTACAACAGCTTCAGTGACCAAACATAATGGTTTTGCGTGTTAGTAGTCCTTCATAAAACTCCACAATCTTCGCTGATACAACAACTCTTACACTTGGTCTCAATCTGAAACCTTCTTTCCTCTTACAGGGTCACTGAAATCAATTGGTTTCTGCTCCGATGTGAAGCAACTCCTCAGGGATTGCAGCTGGATCTAAGTCCCAACAGTTTCCAGGAAAGCCGCTGGTTGCATCTTTAAGAAACCAAGACGGCACTTGATGCGAGAACCTCAACATCTCGCACCTTGGTATCCACTTCTTACTGTCTTCTTTCATGCTCCTGTGATATACAGTTTTGTAGCCCTCTAGTTTAACAAGAGGGGCAATGCACACACCATACTGTTCAGTATACTCATCAAGGATCTCGACCATTTCATATTGGTGCCTCACTTCATCCGGTGTTGATCCATCCCAGTTTAGTGACCAGTTCTTGTAGACAGCCCAAATCTCCCCAGTTGTGGGGAAGATTCGAACACAACCACCTCTCCCTGTCTTCTTGCCTTTCAAAAGATGCGAAAAGATGTTAACTTGGTCAACTATGTCAGAGTTTCGTATCCTGAAATGTCCACACGACTTTGTAAACCCATATTGTACCCATTTCATTGACCCAAACTCGATGTCTGTTTTGGAGCTTAAGTAGGCAATGTCAATCTTAAAGGGTTGAACCGAGAGTACTTCCCTAACCACACAATACAGGCGTGGCATACCATCATCTTCATCATAAATTGCCCATATTTGCCTTGGCTCGAAGGATTCCTCCGATCTGTTTTTATCAAAATCATGGAAATCCGAGTCTGGGACTGTTATTGGCCCGTTAGTTTTGCGCCCCATAGCATCTCCCAACTTACAGGAGATGGCAGTTTTTTCATCAAGGGGTGTTGCTTCCTCTGCAGCCGCTGCTGCCTCTGAAGCCAATCTCATGATCTCCAATCTTTGCTTAATGTCTGCTCTTGCCTTTTGAATTAAGGGCTTCCGTGTATCCAATACTGATGCAGCAGACCACCGTCTTGTTGAACCATAACTTTGCATGTGAAGTTTGTAATCCTGTTCCATTTTGGCATCAGAGTTCGTTGTCTTCGATACTGAAACAGGTTTCAGAGGGTTCTCAACAAATCCATTAGCAGCAGCTTCCAGAAAAACTTTGCTCTTCTTCCCGGGTCTGCCGACCTTAATTGTAGTCGCGTGAGCAGGTACGTTGGGCGGACTAGGATATATCAGACCACCTGGTGAGCTTTTCATCGAGCATGTCCCATTAGAACCGTCTTTGACTTTATTTATTCCTGCGCTGACTACTGAGTTGCTGTGCTTATAAGGATACCCATTGGAAACTGAGGACACACGCTTCAAATCCAGATTCCCTGGGGGGGTTGTTCCAGAGTATGAGCTCCATTCATATGAACCATTTGTACCATAATCATATCCATGTCCTTGCCCAGGATAGTGGCCTAAAAAATATGTGGAATTGGTGGGCATGCGTGAAATAGCATCATAACCATGTGCGCTATAGCCATTACTCGGAGGCGCATGAGATGGTGGCGCATGAGATGGAGGCGTGTAATGAAATGGTGCACTAACAGGAGCTGGACCAGTTTCTACAGCAATAAATGCTCCACGACAATTCTTACATGAAAGCCTCTTATTGACATACTTCCTAAGATACTCGTACTGAACTTTGCAAGAGGTGCATACAGTCCAAAAAGTATCAAGCCTTTCTGAAGATGGTGGAAACCGATCAAATACTGCAGTCCCACTCCCCGACATGTACTCTGTGCTATGCTTCTGAACCACTGTGGAGTCAATATGCTTCTTTCTTTTGTAGTAAAAAGTGCTCTTATTAAACTCATTGGACAAGAAATTCCAAGCTTCAGATATAAGATGGAACGCACCATCAGCACCAATGCACTTGTTCTTGTCAGGATGGAGCAATACAGCCATCTTCTTATACTGTTTCTTCACTTCTCTTTTCCCAGCCGACGGTTTCAGTCCAAGCACCGCATAATAATCAATTTGACCACCGCTTCTACACTGAGAAGCTAAATAAACTTCAAACGTCGCAACCATCTGAGATAAACCTTCCAAATCAGGAAACAAGGACCTAGCTTTCAACGCATAACTCCTTGCACCCGTGAAATCTTTTTCCACAAATCTCCTCTCAGCGATCTGTTTCACTCTAAGAGCTTCCTCTCTGTATGCTTCCATGTAGAAAAAACCCAGTCCAATATATAAAACACCAGCAGCAGCTCTTCAAAAGGAAACTAATACCGTTCTCGCAAGCTAATAGCCAAAACACATTCCATATTCAAACACCAAGTAATCATCATTATCTGCAAAAGCATTTACGAGAATAGCATTAATTCTTTTGACACACTCCAATTTATAACCAATACCTGACCAAACCTAACCCAAAAAGGTCATACATACAACATTTTCAAACTAGCTTTCACTTACTAACTTACTTGAATCATCCTCAGATTCGAGATCTAGAATCTTCAAATTTGCTAACTTTTACATCTTTCTATCACTAAAACATAGAGAATTATACAATTACTCAACTAGATTTGGATAATTAAGTAAATAGGAAGTCAAAAGTAGCTTAATTTCATCTCCATTTTGAACAAATTTCTCAGAAAACCAAACATCAGATTCAAGCTATAAACTTCTTCAATTAAACCCTACTTCAAAAGGAATTAACTTTAAATCCCTACTCAAGATTTACTAAATTTCATAAATAACAACAAGTAACAAAATAAAAAAAACCTAAAATTTCAAGAAATGAAAAAAACAGAGAATAGAGTTAACGATCTTACTGATAAATTGGGGAAAATTACAAACAAAGCTTCAAAACAGATCTCTACAAGTTCTTCCTCCAAAGTTTTGAGCAGATCAAATCGAAAAGTAACAAAAAGCACAAATCTTTTAGCAAGATTTGGAATTCAAGAAACAGCTAAATAACTACAGTAACTTTAGGGTTTATGGTTTGGGTCAGTGAAAAAACTTTTCAGAGTAATCGACGATTTCACACATCGCCGGAAAACAGCTCGAGATTTGGCCGTCGTCGATCGGCGATCGAGAATTTTTTCGGAAAAATGAAAGATAAATAAAAATTTGGGTTTTTTTTTTTTGGTTTTAAGTAAAATAATATTCGAGAGTGAAAGTAAACGGTGCTAATTTGTTAATAGTGGTCTCAACCTCTCTGATCTATGCTATCGTGCACTGTAATGAGGAGTGCGCATATTTATTTTTTTCTCTTTTTATAAAATTTTATTTTTTTAATTATGTGACGATTTAAATATGTATAATGCAAGTTGCATTTTTTTCTCTTTTGTCATCTTTTATAATTAAACTTTTTTAAACAATTACAGCCAGTTATTTACTTGAATCTAAAGTCATTTTTATATGAATAATATAACTATGAAGTTAAAAATAATAGTTTCATAAAAAGAATAGAAGAATTCAACTTTAATAATTGATAAACAAACAATATTATATATGAACAATTTTCAACCATCCAGCTAATAATACTCTCTCTGACTCATATGGAGATTCATTTAAGAATTTTCACACCTATAAAAAATATTTTAATAGTACTTGTTTTTTCTACTTTTTAATAATTATACATTTTATTATTTTTCCATTGTTCTCAATAACTATTAACTAATAATAATTTGTTTATGTAACGATTGTGAAGAAGGATGTGTGAGTCCTAGACAGTTACAGAGATCGTACCAAGTCATGATTGGGTCTTTATGTAAGTTGTTATTGACTGGAGCATACAAGTTTCTTGGATGACTAGACCGATACTCTATAGTCTACACCATATCCTTCATAATAATTTCAATGCTCTAAAGTTTTTGCTACTCAATTTAGTATTTCAAGCCACAATGTACTACTTATGACGAGACACCAAAAAGAAACCTACCAAACGAGCTATATGGTCTGCCATATTGACGGACATTTCGAAACTGAATAAGCTCCTTACGCTACACCAGAACAAGCAAGTTCGAAGGTCTTTCTTCAACGTCCCTTTGTTTTATGCTAGAGGTTTCGATATGATTGATTTGTTCAACTTTTCGTCTTCATTACAACTTTGCACATATGTAACTCTAATTTTTTTGGTTGAGTAATAAATTTAACATTACAACAATAACAACAACTAAAGTTTTTTATCAAAAAATAAAAAAAAAACAATAACAACAACAAAATTTAATCATATATTCTAATACTCATATAGTATATTAATAAACTTTTGGTTTAAAATAAAAAGTTGGTAAGTGGGCGGATATAAATTTCATGTTTTCTTACTCAGTAATTAACAGCTTTGTTTTATCTTCTAATTGCATGTTTCAACAACCTATTTAAATAAAATTACTCGTTTAATCTTGGCTGACTACAATTGTAAAGATGGTTTGCAGCCAACCGGTTCCAACAAACGTTAACAATCAAACTAAATGGGCCAAATCCATTGGTTTATTAGTGTGCATAATTTTAATCGGGCCCAAAGACTTGTCTTTTTTCAAACATTCTGCTTACCACAATAAACTAGGCATGTGCATTCAAAGAGTTCAGTCCATTTTGAATAAAATGTTTCCGAATTAAACTTATTAATTAGCGGTTTAATTCAGTTTGCTTCGATTTGCAAGAGAATTATTCGATTTTACAATATAAGGTGGATTCTGATCAAGTTTTTACTTCCAGATTGCAACGAATTATGCCAGCATCATATAGGAGGATTAAACCACATAAAATCTATGGGACATAAAATTAAATCAGCATCAAAAGAAGCATTTAAAGGAATGCAAAAATTAGAGGAATAATGTATGTTTAAGAAATGAGGAAAAGACTTAAGACAGTTATACCACTTATGTATTCAACTTAAAAAGTTCAAAGCAAATGCACTACTGGCGTTGTATATGAACTAATCATATATATACGAACAATTTTGTTCTTATCCTCCGGATTACACTTCTGATTTAGCTAAAAATCCAAGTTAAGAGTGAGAAACAAACCTTATTTGCAATTTTTATTACAAAAAAATTAAACTGAAGAACATTCAACTAAAGAAAATTCAATAGCATGCTAACGCGCTGGTTTTCAATTACCTTTCACAGCAACAAAGCTAATATTCTTAGGAATCAAGTATAGTCAAAGTTTTTTTTAATATATAAATTACACTATGTCGGAAATAATGGATTAAAATCAAAGATTTATTATAATCTACCTAGAAAATTATACTATTGAATTTCTACTTTCTTTTATTTGGAAAGTATAATTGCATTAACCAAATTTTGAGATTCTAGATTTGAAAATTATTATCATACTTACTTTACCTAATCAGGCTGGTACTTGTATTTCCTAATTAATAAGGATGATTTACTTTTGATTTCTGACTCATTTTTGTATTATGATTTGAGATTTCTAAATTGTGTTTTTTTTGTGTTTAATCTTAATTAATAACCAAAATTCTTATCTCTCTTCAAATCTCTACCCAATTATCAACAGAAAATTTGAAGAGAGATAAGAATTTTGAGGAATTATGTGGGTTACCTTAGGGAAAATTTTTTTATTAGTCCCTGAAGAATAGTATTTTGTTTCTTAATCCAATAAAGATGTCAAAGCGCCATTATTTTTTATGCGGTTTCAAAATTGTACTGAAAATGAAAACTGAAAATCTAATTAATTATAACAATGAAATTTATCATTTTGTAGTAAGCATTGTAACAATACATATGTATTGAGATTTTATATTTCCAATGAAAGCAACAACTTCAAAAGGTATTTTGTGTTTTTTTTTTAATAGAATTTAACCATAAAATATCATGAAAATAACGTAGATAATGAAATAAAATTTTAACTATAAAAATAATTTCAATTCCTAAACTACTAAAATCAAACCCAAAAATTTAAATTATAAACCTTTAAAAATTAATTTTTAGTGTTTCTCGTATTTTTGGACAAAAGGTTTTTTTTTTTTTTTACCAACATGGACAAAAGGTTTTGTAGTAATATTTTTGAATAATGAATTTAGTGATAATATTTTTGGAACAAAAATTTGGTTAGTAGTACTTTAAAGTGTTTCTCTAAACAGTTATTGACTAACAACAGAGATAAAATAGTCAGATCAACATAAAATTGAAAATTTATTCATCTAATAGTTAAAATAGTTGAAATTATCTTTTTGCTAAATAAGTTGTGGACTGTTTTCTAAAGTCGCTTGCCGACAAACATAGTTGGCGGAATTAAGTGTTGGGCGGGTCAGGATTCTTTGGGTAAAGAAAACTGGGGCCACAATGGGATCGTCTTGGTCCGTCGCAAGTTAGGCATAGTAACCGAGTTCGCCCAGATGGACGTGTGAAAGACTTCTTTTCTGACTCTTGTTTTGGTTTGAATCTTGTTTTGGTTTGAAGAACCCTATTTATTTGGTATTTACTTAATGAATACTGATATTTCCTTAATGAATACTGGTACTTGTTTTAGTGTGAAAAAAAAAAAAAAAAAAAAAACAAACAAACACGAAATCTTTTAAAGTTTTGATTAATATAAAACGCCGTCGTTTCTGTATAACAATCCAACAAAAACCGTTTGCTGCTTCTTCAATTTTAAAGACGATCATCACAAACAAAATTTGGAGAGACATTGTAACCGAGTTTGCTTCAACTCCGGTTTAGGTATCAATTTCATTTTTCTTTTTTTTTTTTCAATATTTCAACCTTTTGTGTTTTCACCTTTCTACTCAATTTCTTCTTTCAATCTCCAATCTCGAATTTTTGTTTTTTTTTTTTTTCTGGTGAATTGGTTCTTCTATCTTCAATCGAGTTAGTAAGCAATGTCTTCGGATTCTTCGATTTAGGAACCAAATAAGATCTCTCTTGATGTTTTTTGATGATCTTATGCGTTGACTTTTTCTTGAAATTATTTGCTAGATTTCAATTCTCGATATAACGATTTGAATTTGATAAAATAAAAATCATGACTTTTTGATTGATCATTAATTTTCTCTCTTAAATTTTGACACTTTCCTTCAATTCAGATTCGGAAATTGAAATTCGGGTTATTAAATTTGTGAAGTTTCGTGACATTGCAGTTAGAGAAGGATCTTGGAAAGAAATAGAGCAATGGCTTCTGATAGCGAAGAGTTTAACTTGTGTGGACCTTCACACCTCACAACTCTTGATTGGTATGTTTGGATTGTAAACCATTTGGTTCTGATTTGATCTTAGGATCCAACTTTCGTTTTCGTGTATGATCCGTGATTGTGCTCCGTGTTGACCTCATTTAGTATGCAGTTAAGTTTGGTCGCAGCCATTGTGGTTGTTTCATAAGAGAGTAGAATGAAATTGTATGGTATGACTGTATGAGTTAGAATTGTAATGGAGATGTGACTAGTCTCTTAAACGAACCTGTGGTTAGACTTATTAAATGGGTTCTTGAAATTTTTGTTTTTCAGGGCAAACGAAGATCACCAGCGTTGTGTAGCTGCTTGTTTGGTTCAAGGAATATATATAGTAGAGCGTGACCGTCAGCTTAAACGGGAAGGATCTGAAGCTCTTGCATCTCCGTGGTGGGAATCCTTTAACTTCAAGTTGATCCGTCATCTTAAAGACGATGCTGATTTCTCCATCTTTGGCGGTATTTATGAATACAAATCTCTACAACCAGATACCGTTGACTCTGGAGTTCCGCGGTATGTCATAGCCTTTAGAGGAACCTTGACTAAAGCGGACTCGATAACCCGTGACATCGAGTTGGACATTCATATTATCAGGAATGGGCTCCACCGGACATCACGTTTTGAGATCGCTATGCAAGCTGTGAGAAGCATGGCTGATTCTGTGGGGGCTTCAAGCTTCTGGCTAACAGGGCATTCTCTGGGTGCAGCGATGGCGCTCCTTGCTGGCAAAACAATGGCAAAGACTGGTATTTACATCAAATCCCTGTTGTTCAACCCTCCATTTGTGTCTCCCCCAATCGAGAGGATAGCAAACGAACGTGTTAGGCATGGGATTAGATTCGCGGGGAGCCTCATCACAGCAGGACTTGCTCTCTCCAGAACCCTCAAACAAGCACAGCAGCCGCAGCAACAGCAACTGCAACTACAAAACTTGTCTGCAGATCCACTAGAGGCACTATCTTCATGGCTCCCAGACATACATGTAAATCCAGGGGACCATCTATGTTCAGAATACATCGGGTTTTTTCAGCACCGGGGAAACATGGAACAGATTGGATATGGAGCCGGAATTGTGGAGCGGATGGCAATGCAGCATTCATTGGGAGGTTTGCTGATGGATGCAATGGGAGTGAGCAACGCAGTGGAAGTAGAAGAGCCGGTTCATGTCATCCCATCTGCAAATCTAATAGTAAACCAGACCAATTCCGAAGATTACAAGGAAGCTCATGGGATACACCAATGGTGGAGAGGTGACCAAGATTTGGTTTCTCACATTTACATGTACAAATAGCTCTCTTCTTTTCCTTTTCTCATTACTAAAGATTTGATTTGTTCGTACATTTGTTTGTAATGAAGACTGTTTGTATTGTAAATTGTGATATTTTAGTACCCAAGACCTTTTTTTTAGATACATTAGAGAAAATGTGGATGGCAAAAACAAAAGATGTAACTGAGCACCATATAATATAATTATTAGCATTCTATAATTTTGTTTTTTATACATCCGAAGAAGAAGAAGAAGATAAGAAGCATGTTTAAGATTAAGCCTTAAACAAGGGAAGAAGATTAAGCAAAAAGAAAGGCTCAACGAATGGGAACTTTGATCCAACCATTAGCGAAAGCAATGGCTAAGATGACGAATGGAGTTGACATACCGAAGATGATAATGTAAGGAAGAGGCGTTTTCATCGGGTTCTCTCCTTCTCTTTCTCCAGCGCTTTGCCAATACCTACAAATTGCAATGCAAATCCCATCCATGACCATTTCTTCAATCACATTTGAAAAGTGGGCAACGCAAGTGTTTCACTTCTTTTTACTAAATCACAAAACCATATATGTTCCATCAAACATGGTCAAGATTCCTTGTTCGGATATGGACACTATAACAACATGCATTATGTGAGTTTGAATCCGGATAATGATACAATACTAACACACACCTCTATGCTACATGTCATTATCACTTGCAAACCATGATTAGAGTATGAAAATTGATATAATTCATCAATTTCCTAGGATTTATTTTTCTGTAATTCCACAAAATTTATTTTTGGATAATTTGATAAGGAAATTGAAAGGGTCAGATTAACTAACTGTTCTGGCTCTTCCTCTTTGGTTATGAACTTCTTCTTTTCTTTAGGTTTCACTTCTCCATCTCCTCCACCTTAAGGAAGACAAATTGTTAACAAAATTTCATCTACAAATAAACAAAAGGGAAAATTCTGATTCTAAAGAGATAAAGAGTACCTAACTTGGCGTGAAGCTTGAACTGTGGGAATCCAAATGGAGATGGTGGACATAAGAATTGAGGCAAAGCAAGCAAAGATGAATATGAAGAAGATGATGAAGTTGTGGAATCATTAGCCTTGTGGTTAAAGGAATAAGAGATTTGAGAGGAAATGTGGAATTTGGCTGCCATTTCCAAAACTAATACGTTTGTTTTTTTTTTTTTTTTGGTTGGTTTTGTATTCGTTGACTAATATGTTTTTAGTTAGAGATACATGTGGCATGTGTCTTACCACTCGATGACATTTGGGAACTTGGAGACATGAAACCTTATCCTCTTCTTACGTACCTCTTATTTGTGTGTTTGTGTTTTATATTGGACACTCCATTTGCTGAGGAACATTTGAACTAAACCGAATCAATTTAATAAATAAGAGAATGCGCAAACCAGGCCTAAAATAAAAGATATTTTTTTACGAAATACTAAAAAATAAAAAAAGAAGAAGCAATCATAGGTGCTATGAACTCGAGTGAAACATGGAAGAACTCTTAAAGCGTGAACAAGAAGAAAACAATGCTAAAAAAATATTTGTTTAAAATAAGTATGCCCATAATGTCTAAATATATCAGAAGATTTTATAACAAAATTAAATGTTGTTCACAGAAGTATATTTTTTTTTTTTTGGTCGAAGTTCACAGAAGTATTTTAGATGGCACATTAGACACGCATTACTAATTATTTAATTATATTGTTGATATCGGTAAGGAAGCGATGAAGTTTTTTTTTTTTTTTTTTTGTGAAATGAGGGAGACAATGTCTTCCATATTATTAAAACAGAAAATAAATTACACCCTTACATTCCTGAGACTCCCAATCTCATTCTTATCTTCCAACATAATCGAGTCAACACAATCCGGACTCGTTATGAATGAGTGTAAAGCCAAAGATAAAGAAAAAGCATAGTTCGCTAATCCGTCAAAGGAAGCGATGAAGTTTACTAACAATTAATATCTATTATTCATAACAATAATTAACATTCTTTATTACAGGCTCTTACAAATTGTTGTTGGCAAAAAATAACTTGAAAATGAAAAATATTTATTTTGGGGTCTTTAAAACTGGTCCAGATCCAATTGGGCTAGGCCCCTAAAACCTTCTACTCTGAATTAACTTTAATTCTAATTGATATTACCGCATTAAATTTAAGCTAAATTAGAAATATATATAGTTTAGCCAAAAAATATTAAAAATAATTTAAATGATTAAATTTTTTAAAAAAATTTTAGACAAGGTTTTGCCGTTACATGCATATCTTATCCAAAACAACACAAAAATTTTATTTTCATCCTCACAACTTCATATCTTCTATCCTTATTACTGCGATTTCAATCATCTCATCATTTCATTTTTCTCTACTCCGGTAAAACTCTTATCTTCTCATGTGTGTCTTCTCGTAAGGTAACCTGTCGAAATTCACCATTGCTAACTTGATTTTTATCAAATTTTGTGATATTTTGACTTTTCGTTTCTACTTTAGACTTATAAAATCTATAAATGTAGAGTTGATTTTCTCTTATACTTGACGCAATATATACTTTCCTCGAGTATAAGATCCAAAAAACTAATTTTACGTAGGTCAATATAAAATTTATATATATACACACATAAATATTGAATGTATTGAATGTTAGAATTAGCTTAATTACCTAGTCCTAAAGGATAACCTATATTATTTTGTGTATCAAATAGTGTGTAATGACATTTTGGAAAATTCATCGAAATTGTAACAATTTCTTGTATTTATGTATAACTATTATTTTTATTTTTTTTGGTGGAGCAAAAGATATGAGCTTTGGAATCATGGAATTGCTTATTTATACATTTGTCTTTCTTGTTGTAGATTCAAAAGCAAGTATGTGACAAATATTCGACCCTTCTTTCTATCCCAGTTTCAAGAAGTGGTGACAGAAAGAAATTTATAAAGCAAGAAATTAAGAGGTGGAGAAAAGGTCATAAACCTTAGCTCCTACTATGATTGTAATGGAGCTGACGCCAATTCCGATTGCGAAGTTGGAAGCCTCAAATCCGGAGTAACTGAGGATAACCACAACCGCAGTTACACCGACAGCAAGACTCAAAAGTTGGAAACCCACCATCATATACCTCTTCTTGAAAATCACAAAGCCCGAACAGAGAATCATGTAGTTCAAAACAGCAGAGATGAAGACCTCAGAAAATTTGGATTGGAGTGCTAAGAAGAGCCGGCGCATCTTTGTAGAACCATCTGCTTGAGCCAAAATCTTGGCCGTAACAAAGATCATCAAGGGACCGAGGAGCCACTTGATGTTGGAGTTACACGACTTCACAAACTTCTTCCACATGTCAAGGTCATTGTCTCTATCTCTGGCACCGGCGGCGGCAGCCAAAGTCTCCACTTCGGCACCACCACCGAAACAGCTTGAAAAGACTCTGAGAAAGAGAAAAAAACAGTAAATGTTAGATAAACAATATATATAACAATTGTTTTGGAATGCTTTGTCTATGTTGTTAACACTTTTTATATCAATATATTTGATTTAATGAAAAATTGTTTTGGAAAAATGACCATTAATTTCCCCAACTTAAACAATTTTACAAAATCATTCCCCAATTTTTTCATGTTTGCATATTATTTTTTTAAATGTGTTGACTATGCAAATTTAAGTTTTTTTTTTATATAAAAAATCAACGTTACATAAGAAAACGTTTACATTAGCGTTAACTTTTCCTGAATCTAGATGTGCGTATATGAAGTTTTATTTGATATGTCTAAAATGCCTTAAAGTTTCATGTTTAAAGGTGTGAGTGATTTGACTGATATTTTTAACTAAAAATGTTTATGAAATCTCTTAAAATAATTGTTTATCTATGGATAAATCTAAGATTTGATATGGCTTTTATAAATCAATGATTAAATAATAATTGACTGTTGACTACGTCAAATTATTTTATGTACAAATTAAGTTCAGTAATATATAATGGAAAGACATTTAAAGATGATTATAAAAAGCCAACCATATATTTTGAATGATTTGAGTTTTAGATAGTTTTTATAGATGATTTTAGTGAATTTAAGAAAAGTATGATTTGTTGAAATCTCATTTAAAACTATGCTATTTGTATTTTTAAGAAAAGAAATCTTCTAAGCTATTTTGATGTCACTAAGTCTAATGCTTAAAATATTACCAATAAAAATGGATTTGGAAGTGCGGTTTAAAATAACTTTTTTTAAATAACACTGAATTTTAGAAGATTTATTAAAATTTAAGATTGAATAACATAAAATTTTATTAAAATTTGAAATTGAATAACAAAAACTTTATCATTTTCATACAAATCATTTTAAATGTTTGATTCAAAACACCTTACTCATTTCTAGAACCAATGGATATGATTATGATCTAAAATATGATTTGTAAGATAAGATTTTTCCCACTAAAATTGGTATGATTCTCTACATTTTTTTCATGTTGACCGTAAATTGATGTTTTTTTTTTTCTTTCTATAAATTTTTTATGCTATATTAGATTTGAGGTTAACGAAAATTCCATTTATGGAACACCTTATTACTAAACACAAATGCTTAAGAGTTATTAATTATGTGTGTAAGATTGAGTAAATCTTGAAAGTGAAGTCTTCTTTTTAATCAAAGTAGTTAAAATGCAATACCTCATAGAAAGATGCAATTGCAAGATACTACTACTAACGAACTGTTCGCAAAGTTTGTTAGCCGACAAATTTGTAATCGAAGCAAATAATTTATTAATTTAGTATTCCATTTTTTATTTTGAGGAAATATTTTTTCATTTTAAGAAAAAAAAACACAACAGTCAACAATTTTGGATGGCAGAATAGTAAATTTTAGTGACAAAGAAAATGCGAAACCCAAAGTCACGTAAAGACTAATAAAATCTCGTGTAAGCACCGTGCTTTTGAGATTCTTCAATGACTCCAAAATTTCTTCTCTTTTCCTGATAAAATCTCGTGTTTTTCCGATTACCCATTTCGTGATCTCTTCTCAGAAACTACCTTTTTTGTTGAATCTTGAAATAGTATTGTCGATCCCAAGTCAAAGCTCGAGTCTTTGTGTTTTGTTCTTGATGGTTTGATTTTTGTTTCAATTCGTGTTGCAGCTGATTTGAAGATTGAAAAGGAAGCATCTTTTTTTGCACAAGTTTAGAGTTTGGGTTGTTTAGTTCTGATTTGAAGAGTTCGGTTCAGTTTTTAGTAGTTGTGTCGATGGCAAATCTTTGGAAGAAGCAGAAATTGAAAGATACAGCTTTATGTCGGTTAGGGATTTTATTTGCAGTTACATTCTCTATAGTTTTCATGTTGGTGTCTGTACCAAGAACAGCTTTGAATAGGACTTCTATTGACAATGATTTGGATGATTTGGATAAAGATTTGGAAGTTAAGCTTAATGCTTCATTGCTAAGTGTAGCTAGAGGTAATGGAATGTCTCTTAGGTTGCATAGAAGGAACCATTTTTCGCCTAGGAATGTAGATCTGTACCCGAATTTGGCGAAAGATCGTGTGGTTATTGTCTTGTATGTGCATAATCGGGCTCAGTATTTACGAGTAACTGTGGAAAGTTTGTCAAAGGTTAAAGGAATCAGTGAGACGTTGTTGATTGTGAGTCATGATGGTTACTTTGAAGAGATGAATAAGATTGTGGATGGTATTAAGTTTTGTCAGGTGAAACAGATATTCTCGCCTTATTCGCCTCATATATTTCGAACTAGTTTCCCCGGTGTGACCCCGAATGACTGTAAGAACAAGGGTGATGAGGCAAAGACGCATTGTGAAGGTAATCCGGATCAGTATGGGAATCATCGGTCTCCAAAGATTGTATCTTTGAAGCATCATTGGTGGTGGATGATGAACACTGTATGGGATGGATTGGAGGAGACTAAAGGTCACAGTGGTCATATCCTTTTCATCGAAGAAGATCACTTTCTTTTTCCCAATGCCTACCGTAATATACAGACTCTCACAACGCTGAAACCTGCAAAATGTCCTGACTGCTTTGCTGCTAATTTAGCACCGTCTGATGTGAAGTCAAGAGGAGAAGGGCTTGAAAGTTTGGTTGCAGAGAGAATGGGGAATATCGGGTATTCTTATAATAGAAGTGTGTGGGAGAATATACACCAGAAGGCAAGAGAGTTTTGTTTCTTTGATGATTACAATTGGGATATAACGATGTGGGCAACGGTATTCCCCTCGTTTGGCTCCCCTGTTTACACTTTGAGAGGGCCTAGGACCAGCGCGGTCCACTTTGGAAAATGTGGGTTGCATCAAGGTAGAGGAGATGAAGGTGATTGTATCGATAATGGGGTCGTAAACATCGAAGTTAAGGAAACAGATAAAGTGATGAACATAAAAGAAGGATGGGGAGTTCGGGTGTATAAACATCAACCCGGTTATAAAGCTGGTTTCAAAGGTTGGGGAGGTTGGGGCGACGAAAGGGACCGACAATTATGTTTGGATTTTGCCACTATGTATCGTTCCAGAAGCAGCAGTGCATCTCCATGAAAGCTTAGAGACTTCCAAGTAATTTTGGTAATATATAATTAGTAACTTTTCGAGGGATTGCTTTTGTGGCTCGATTGGCCTCCGGTTTCTTGTTGTATTTTGATTGTTATGTCTTGTTTGTATAACCAAAAGTATTTCTCTATCTATCAAAGCTTCTGTGTTGTTTGTATAACCAAAATGGTGCAGGTTGTTCAGATTTGGTATGAAGCTAGTCTTTACCAAATCGATTTGTGTCTGCAAAAGCTCTGTTTTTAAGCCCGGAAGGTGATGAAAGGTCTGGTTGAAAGTAACGTAAAGTCTCTCAGGTAATTCTATGTATGTGGTTTGGTATAGATAATATGAATTGGACCAAAGTAAAACCCACAAAGACCTTTGGCTTGAACTCACACAAAAGCTTGCTTATGAGTTATGACTGATTATGCTCCACAACTAGAAATGCATTTTCTTGATTCTTGACAAAAAGTGTTCAATGTGCATCTTAAAAAAGCATTACACCTCATAATTTTGCGTAATACAAGTATACAACAACCCAGGTCATGGTGCAACCTTAATTTACTTGAGTATTCTTTGTCTTATCTTATGAGTAATGATATTAAATTTTGCTTTTCTTAACTAATATGTAGCAAGTCATGACAATTAAAACTAATAACACTAGGTTTTTTTTTTTTTTTTTTTCAAACATTATAAGTTAAAACCATCAATACAACATGACTCTTATATATATGATTAATACTTGTGGTCTGGGGGTTGGGAGCACGGGGCCGAAACGCCGTAGTTGGTCACCTCCCGAGTTTGATCAACCTCCTGGAATCTTTATATAAAACCTTCTTGGATGATTCACATGATGGAGGTGATACCACATAATCCTAGGACTGTTTGGGCCAAAGACCCGAAATACATGAGTTATCAAAAATCTATATAATAATAACAATAATACGGAATTTATTTGCTTTTAAAAATGTTTAATGTTTATTATATATAGATATATGTATATCCATTTAATCTTAAGATATCCCTAATTAGTCAAAGGAAATAAATGAAAAGAAATTAAAGAATTTAATTTTACTAAGAAAAATGAAACTGATTCCTAAAATAAGCCATTAATCTTTGTTATTTTATTGTTCTTTTATTTGGTCAAACACATCTTCTATTTACAATTTATTTTCTGATTTTATATAAATACCTATTATTTGTTTGTGTTGATAAAAAACTTATATGCATTACAAGATTTAAAAAGAAATCACAAAGTTTTTGCAATCTTTTTATCAATCTTTTGAATCATGAGATCTTCTAGTTTGTTTGCCGTTTCTTGTTTTTTCATGTTCCTCGTTATAAGCCATGTCAAAGGTAAGACCAGTTATTTGTTACTCTCCCAATATGAAAACATTAACTATTACGTATCTCGCAAACATTGGTGTTGTGATATAAAAGAAAATTGCAAATCTGGTTGGATCATTCATTATTTATCTAAGACGTTTTATCAATAGTTTAGACTAAACTGTTTAGTGATTTTTTGTGGTTGATATAAATTTATAGAGGTGAAAGCGGTACCGTGTCAAATTGTCGAATATTACGACGGAAAATGTGGTGCTGATGGAAACAAGACGTGCGTAGACCACCTTACTAAAAGCCATATTCCCGACTTTCCTCGTTGTAATTGTAGTGACTCGATTCTGCTTCCAGGATTTTTCTGCACATGTTTTCATCGTCTTCCTTGTCATGAGTCAATGTAATTTCATGTTAAAAAGTTTAAATAATAAACTAAAAGATTAATATTCGTTGTGCACATGCGTAAAAATAATAATCAAAGATTATAAAACCTTTTGAAAAGCTACTTAACTCGGGTAAAGTTTAACATATAAAATGAAAATATTTTGAATACTTAACAAGACCACATAATTTCTTACCAGTAAAATACTTGGATGGTCAATTTCTTTGCTAACTACTTAAGGAAATATAGGAGAATCAAGGTTTTCAAGGAGGTGGTGATGTGATGGTTTTCCGTCGCAAGGAAATATTCCAAGTTGGTACATATAACAAGAATACCATTGTTTGCACCAATTACAGAGATAAAAATTATTTTATAGATTTTTCAAAAAAGAAAAAAAATTATTTTATAGATATATGTATATCCATTTAATCTTAAGATATCCATAATTAGTCAAAGGACATAAATAAAAAGAGTAAGATGAGTTACGATATTTACTTTGTCACTTTGTCATGCTCATGTTCCTTGTATCGGTCTGGATACTTTGCACCTTAAGCTTTTGTCCTCTCCAATATCTCATTCTGGCTCCACAACTAAATAGGGAACTTGACAAATTAATAGTCACATTACCATATAAGAGATTCATTCCTAGATCGTCTTGACAAAACCTCAAGTAACTAAAACAAAACACATACTTAATTAGTCCCAACAAGAAAAAAAAAAAAACTAGACCATAAGGCCAACAAACAAAGAGACCATCATAATGTAACTCTTGGGAGATACAAAATAAGAGGATAATGAAATCAACCAAGTCTTCTAGCTTCTCCAGAAGAGTCCTTCTCTAACCGCTCCTTTGACATTCCGCATAATGTAACCGTCACCTATCACTAAATCAATATTATTAGATACTAAGAGAGCAGCCCAAAAATATGATTTTATTTTTTATTTTTTTTTACCTCAACATTACTAGTCTTCCTGGATCAAGGGATATGAGTATACTTGGGATCTCCAGTGATAAATTTCTCATACCGCCCTCTCTCATAACGATCTTTGTTTCTGTCAGTCTTCTTCTTCTTTCTAAGCTTTTCGGTTACGATTTCGCCATGAGCCACAACAACAGACAAAAATTTAATCTGGTTCAATGCTCTAGCAGTGTACACAATGTCGACATTCCCTGACATTAGAAGCACATTTACTGACTCGTTGTGTTCACTGTAGTAATCATATGCCCGTTCCAACGCCATTGTCGTAATCTTCTTGTCTTCAGTGCGCTTTTGTCTCGGCCCAGCTGAAAGAATTTATAAATTGGTAAGTACTTAAACCTACTAATAAGTATGAGTTAACATAATATACCTCGCTGAGAAAGAGAAAAAAACAATATAAGTAAATGTTAGATAAACAATATATATAACAATTGTTTTGGAATGCTTTGTTTATGTTGTTAACACTTTTTATATCAATATATTTGATTTGATGAAAAATTGTTTTGGAAAAATGACCATTAATTTCCCCAACTTAAACAATTTTACAAAATCATTCCCCAATTTCATGTCTGCATATTATTTTTTTAAATGTGTTGACTATGCAAATTTAAGTTTTTTTTTATATAAAAAATCAACGTTACATAAGAAAACGTTTACATTAGCGTTAACTTTTCCTGAATCTAGATTTGCGTATATGAAGTTTTATTTGATATGTCTAAAATCCCTTAAAGTTTCATGTTTGAAGGTGTGAGTGATTTGACTGATATTTTTAACTAAAAATGTTTATGAAATCTCTTAAAATAATTGTTTATCTATGGATAAATCTAAGATTTGATATGACTTTTATGAATCAATGATTAAATAATAATTGACTGTTGACTACGTCAAATTATTTTATGTACAAATTAAGTTCAGTAATATATAATGGAAAGACATTTAAAGATGATTATAATTAAAAAGCCAACCATATATTTTGAATGATTTGAGTTTTAGATAGTTTTTATAGATGATTTTGGTGAATTTCAGAAAAGTATGATTTGTTGAAATCTCATTTAAAACTATGCTATTTTGTATTTTTATGAAAATAATTCTTCTAAGCTATTTTGATGTCATTAAGTTGGTACATATAACAAGAATACCATTGTTTGCACCAATTACAGAGATAAAAATTATTTTATAGATTTGTCCAAAAAGGAAAAAAATTATTTTATAGATATATGTATATCCATTTAATCTTAAGATATCCATAATTAGTCAAAGGACATAAATAAAAAGAGATTAAAAATTTTATTTTTAATAAAAAAAAAAAGAAATTGATTCCTAAAATAAGCCATTAACCTTTGTTATTTTATTGTTTTTTTTTTTATTTGGTGCCACACATCTTATATTTTACATTTTATTGTCTAATTTCATATAAATACCTATTATGTGTTTGTGTTGATAAAAAAATTATAAATTACAAGATTTAAAAAGAAAACACAAGTTTTTGCATCTTTTCTCAATTTTTTGATCATGAGATCTGCTAGTTTGTTTGCCGTTTCTTGTATCCTCATGTTCCTAGTTATAAGTCATGTCAAAGGTAAAAAGATTATTCTCCTTTTGAATTCGATTTGTTACTCTCCCAATATGAAAACATTAACTGTTGCATGTCGCAAACATTGTTGTTGATATATAAAAGAAAAATGCAAATCTTGTGGATCATTCATTATTTATCTAAAACGTTTTCTCTATAGTTGCATGATTTTTGTGGTTAATATATATAAACTATAGAGGTGAAAGCGGTGCAGTGTAAAATTGTCGAATGGTACGACGGAAAATGTGGTGCTGATGGAAACAAGACGTGCGTAGACCACCTTACGAAAAGCCATATTCCTGACTTTCCTCGTTGTGATTGTAGTGACTCGAAGCCTCCAGGAATTTTCTGCACATGTTTTCATCGTCTTCCTTGTCATGAGTCAATGTAATTTCATTCTAAAAAGTTTAAATAATAAACTAAAAGATTAATATTCGTTGTGCGCACATGCGTAAAAAGTAATCAAAGATTATAAAACCTTATGAAAGTTACTTAACTCGGCTAAAGTTTAATATATAAAATGAAAATATTTTGAATACTTAACAAGACCACAAAGCAGCAAAATACTTGGATGATCAATTTGAGTATAAGGGCATCTTTGCTAAGTACTTAGGAAAATAGGAGAATCAAGGTTTTGACTTTTGAAGGAAGGTGGTGATGTGATGGTTTTCCTTCGCAAGGAAATATTCCAAGTTGGTACATATAACAAGCTACAACCTCATCAAAAGTATGGTCCGTCCAAAGTGTTGCGTAAGATCAACGATAATGTTTATGTTGTGGTTCTTCCAGAGTCTATGAACATCTCATATTCTCTTAATATAATGTGGTTGACATTCATGAGTATCAAGCGAATGTAATTCTTTATCCAAAATATATATAACTTAAGAGAGTTCTCACATAGATGTGTAAGAAACTAATTACTGGCATAGGAGGTTCTTATTTAATTTATGATTTTTATTAATTTTCAGTTTAATTCCTTTTTTACATTAGGGTTTTGCTTTACTTTTTTTCGGTGTATAAACAATTCTAGTTTCTGTCTTTCGGGTGGATTTCAAGGTCTTTCATTCAAAGTTGCCGCTTGTAAACTTGTGTTTTGTTCTAAAGTTTAGTGCTTGTTTTACCTAGCTAGGTGATGTAGCGACATCTCTATTTCCTTCTACAGTTGGGCTTTTGATCTTTGTTTTTATTTTATTGCTGGGCTTTTGATTGTGTTGTTTAAGTCGGCAAAGTGTTTGATTTGTCTCCAAGTTTAGGGTTTTCTTCTCCGCTTAGTATAATAAGTATCTTTGTTCTTGTTTTGTGAACGATAGTTTTTGAAGTTTAATAAAGAAGAGGATTTCCTCAATTCAAGTCTACGACCTCACCACTTCTCTAAGCTAGAAAGCGTGAGATCTTAGCAACAAGAGATTATCGTACAATCCATTGATCTACGAGAAGCTTTTGTTTATACTTACCGCTGCATTACTAGGTTTCGGCCTGCGTCACCTCTGGTTCTTCGGTCTTCCTTATAAAGTTGTGGCTGCACTGTTTCAGTAATCAGTACATCGTCCCTGTCTCTTTCTTTCGACCTCTGACTCTGAGAGGTAAATTAAAAGTATTTTTAGTCGTTCTGCTTTTCAATTTCCTTGACGACTATGTTCACTTTCTCAAACGTGATTAGTGGAATTTTAATCTTTGTTTTGGTTTAGTTTCTCGAGATTGTTCTTTGACTTTTCGATTTACAAAAACTGTGTGAAGGAGTTATCATTGAGATCAATGGAGACAAAAGAAGTTACTACGATTACTTGGAAGATTAAAAATTTCTCTTCTTTGCCTTCTGCATCAATTTATTCTGATCAATTCGTGGTTGGTGGCTGTAAATGGTAAGAAGATAAACTGTTTTCTAATGTTTTCTGTATAATTTAGGTATAGCTGATTGCTTTTCTTTGCATTTTGTTTGCAGGCGTCTTTTGGCCTATCCCAAGGGAAATATGGAGGCTAATAATTTGTCTCTGTTTCTAGACGTGCCGGATATAGAATCTTTGCCTACCGGATGGAGAAGACACACTAAATTTTCTCTAACTGTAGTAAATCAATTTTCGGAAAAACTCTCCCAACTAAAAGGTTTACGTTAGTTTTATGTTTCCGTGTTGAGTTGTAAGCATTTATATATTCAGAAATGTAACTGATAAGATGAAATATGATTTTTGATTTTGCAGAGACTCAGCAGTGGTTTGAGCAGAATGATCAACCTGCCTGGGGGTTTCCAGAAATGATTACCCTCACCGAACTTAATGCCAATAAGGGATTTGTGGTGAACGGAGAACTCAAAATTGTTGCCAAGGTTGAAGTTCTTGAAGTTGTAGGAAAATTAGATGTATCAGAGGGATCTTCACCAATAATGGAAACTGTAGATGTCAATGGGTTTCAAGTGCGTCCTTCACAGGTAAAACATGATAAATACAACACTTTTTCTTTGTTTTGTAGAAATTACAACCACAAGAGAAGCCATCATGGGTTCTACGAGATGTAGTATTTTGGTTTGGAATAAGTTTAGGAAACAAAATACTTTTAAATACATAGAATATGAAGATATATGCTGTGGTTTAATGTGCTTTATATATCCTTTCCACTCGCAGGAAGAATATGTGAAGTCTTTATTTGAAAGACACCTTGATTTTGCATCAAAATTTTGTCTAAAGAATCCATACCTGAAGACGGCGTGCATGAATGTCCTCCTGGACTTAACCCAAACGCTGTGTCTATCGCCTCAAGAACTATCCAATGATGATCTCTCTGATGCAGGCGCTGCACTGGCGTATTTGAGAGAAGCAGGGTTTGAGTTGGATTGGTTGGAAGAGAAACTTGGGGAAGTAAAGGAAAAGAAGAAGAAAGAAGAAGCTTGTTTGGCCCGGCTGCGAGAAATGGATAAAAAGCTTCGGACATTAAAGAAGGAGTGCTTAGACCTTAAAGATCGGATAAATAAGGAGAAGGAAGAGTTGTTAGTAGCTATAGCTCCTCTCTCCTTGTAAGATGACAATGTTATTTGATGACTTTGAGCACTTTGGATTTAGGTTCTAAATAGGTGTTCTTATTTATTTGCTTGTGTTTTGATGTTTTGATTTCGAAAATGAGCTAGAGCTCTCTTAATGTGGAAACGTCTTGATGATGAGGAGTTATGGGCTAAAGTGCAGTGGAAAACATCATTGCACAGATTTCCACATTTTGAGATGGATGCCTCTTTAAAGGGGATCATTTATGCATTCTTTGCTCGTCCTAATTAAGAGAAAATTTGATCCAAAATCTGCAACGGTGGTGGTCTTACCACTCATTTGGGTAGAGACAAGACCACTGCTAGCTTTGAGGAGAAGCATTATTGACCGCATCTAAGATAAGATGATGCAAGGAAATATTTTAAGTTGGTACATATAACAAAACTACAACCTCAAAAGTATGGTCCGTCCAAAGTGTTGCGTAAGATCAACGATAATGTTTATGTTGTGGTTCTTCCAGAGTCTATGAACATTTCATATTCTCTTAATATAATGTGGTTAACCTTCATGAGTATCAAGAGAATGTAATTCTTTATCCGAAAGATAACTCGAGAGAGTTCTCACATAGATGTGGGTAAGAAACTAACTGGCATAGGAGGTAATTTTTATTAATTTTCAGTTTAATTATTTTTTTCTTTATTATATATCAATTTCTATTTTTCCTTTTTTACATTAGGGTTTTGCTTTACTTTTTTTTTTTTTTTTTTTTGGTACTTAAACAATTCTAGTTTCTCTCTTTCTGGTGGATTTCAAGGTTTTTTCATTCAAAGTTGTCGCTTGTGTAAACTTGTGTTTTGTTCTAAAGTTTAGTGCTTGTTTTACCTAGCTCGGTTTCGGCGTGCGTCACCTCTTGTATTTGGTCTTTCTAATCTAAAACTTGGAAGCTTATAAAGGTGTGGCTGCACTGTTTCGGTAATCAGTACATATCGTCCCTGTCTCTTTCTTAACTTCGACCTCTGACTCTGAGAGGTAAATTAAAAGTATTTTTAGTCATTCTACTTTTCAATTTCCTTGACTATGTTCACTTTCTCAAACGTGGTAACTTGTAAAGGAAAAAAAAAGCTGTTTAGAATGATGTTCCGTAAGTGGAATCTTAATCTTTGTTTTGGTTTTGTTTCTCGAGATTGTTCTTTGACTTTTTGATTTACAAAAATTGTGTCTAGGAATCATCATTGAGATCAATGGAGATAAAAGAAGATATGACGATTACTTGGAAGATTAAAAATTTCTCTTCTTTGCAATCTGAATCAATTTATTCTGATAAATTCGTGGTTGGTGGCTGCAAATGGTAAGAAGATAAACTGTTTTCTAATGTTTTCTGTAGAATTTAGGTTTAGCTGATTGCTTTTCTTTGCATTTTGTTTGCAGGTGCCTTTTGGCCTATCCCAAGGGAAATTTAAAGGATAATAATTTTTCTCTGTTTCTAAAGGTTCCGGATAAAGAATCTTTGCCTACTGGATGGAGAAGACACGCTAGATTTTCTCTAACTGTTGTAAATCAAATTTCGGAAAAACTCTCCCAACTAGAAGGTTTACATTAGTTTTATGTTTCCGGGTTGAATTGTAAGCATTTATTTAGAAATGTAACTGATGAGATGAAACATGATTTTTTTTTTTGCAGAGACTCAGCAGTGGTTTGATCAGAATGGTACTGACTCATGGGGATTTTCAGATATGATTACCCTCACCGAACTTAATGCGAATAAGGGATTTCTAGTGAATGGAGAACTCAAAATTGTTGCCAAGGTTGAAGTTCTTGAAGTTATAGGAAAATTAGATGTCTCACAGGAATCTTCACCAATAATGGAAACCGTAGATGTCAATGGGTTTCAAGTTCTTCCTTCACAGGTAAGAAATCATGAAAAACACAACACTTTCTTGCTTTGTAGAAATTCCAACCACAAGAGAAGCCATCATGGGTTCTACGAGATGTGGTATTCTGTTTTGAAATATACAAGCTTCAGCTATGCTGTGGTTTTTACATTATATATATTTTCCACTCGCAGGAAGAATCTGTGAAGTCTTTATTTGAAAGACACCTAGATTTTGCATCAAAATTTCGTCCAAAGAATCCATACCTGAAGACGGCGTACATGAATGGCCTCCTGAGCCTAACTCAAACGCTGTGTCAATCACCTCAAGAACTCTCCATTAATGATATCTCTGATGCAGGCGCTGTACTGGCGTATTTGACAGAAGCAGGGTTTGAGTTGGATTGGTTGGAGGAGAAACTTGGGGAAGTAAAGGAAAAGAAGAAGAAAGAAGAAGCTTGTTTAGCCCAGCTACAAGAAATGGACGAACAGCTTCAGCCATTTAAGAAGAGATGCTTAGACCTGGAAGTTCAGATAAATAAGGTGAAGGACGAGTTGTTAGCAGCTAGAGCTCCTCTTTCCTTGTACGATGACAAATGTTGTCTGATGACTTGAGAGTTCTTGAGCACTTTGGATTTAGGTTCTTAATAGGTGTTCTTATATATTTGCTTGCGTTTTGATGTTTTGATTTCGAAGATGAGAGCTCTCTTAATGTGGAAACGTCTCGATATAGGATGCTTCTATAATATTCTTTTATATAAGTGTTTTGCTTTTTAGGACTCTCTAGATTGCTTGACTTTGATTCCATTCTTATTCCATTGATCTTATCATTTACTAATTCGTAATCATGGAAAAGTATCATACCCCAACGCTAGCTGTTTGCAGTCACCTATAAGCATTTTCTAGGTATATAAGTCTATGTTGAAGAAAGAATTGCACCCCAAAGCTGTTCATGTAAGTACAGGCTCTATCTCTACGTTCCTCAACTAAGAACTTGATCCTCTGGAATTTAACAAAAAGAAAGAGAGAAAAAAACCTTTATCCTCTGGACTTGACTAAAGATGAACCTTGTGAAGGTTTACTTGAAAAAGAAGCAAGAGCAAACAGCAGCTCCCGGATCAGAGAGCTTCAGGTACAGATGCAGAAACAAACGTAGAAGTTAGTGTTGTTGAACTTTGTGATGGTGAACGAGAAAGACTTGGATTTACAGAGTTTGTAGAACAGAAGTGGCTTTTTTCTACAGCTTCTCCACAAACATGATGGACAATTAAACTAAGGTTTTTGGAACATGATTTGGGGTGTTTGTGGAGATAAACCGAAACAGTGGGATTTAGCTCTTCCTCAAGTCGTTTTTTCTTACTACAACGTTATATATTCAGTTACAGGAAAATCAAACTTCTGTTCCTTAGCACGTGGTTGATTTGGTGAAGTTGCGTAAGATCTATGGGCCGGGGTTATAAGTGCAACAGAAGTATGGCTGAGGAGATTCTAACTGTTAAGGAAACTATCAGGGCAAAGTTAGAGGCTACATGCAAAAGATTGCCGGTTGATAAGTATAACAAACTACAACCTTGGAAGTGTGGTCCGTCGAAAGAGTTGCTGAAGATCAGCGACATTATTTATGGTGCGGCTCTCTCCCAGAGTCTATGAACATCTCCTACACTTTTAATATAATGTGGTTAACATCTCCTATATCAAGCGGATGTAGTTCTTCAAAGGTGAAAGAGACTGACCGACCCGAACCGAATCGTTTAATCATTTTTCTGGTGGATTTCAAGATTTTTCCGAGGGATAGGCAAAAAAATTTTATCTAGAAAAACCGAACCGAATCGTTTAATCATTTTTATAAGATTTTTTAAATGATATTAGTTACGTGGATAAACTTTCTCAATCTAATAATATTTTTTGAAAAACTTTATATAAAAGAAAATAAATCGTAATGTAAGAAATGATTACCCTCACCGAACTTAATGCCAATAAGGGATTTCTGGTGAACGGAGAACTCAAAATTGTTGCCACGGTTGAAGTTCTTGAAGTTGTAGGAAAATTAGATGTATCACAGGAATCTTCACCAATAATGGAAACTGTAGAAGTCAATGGGTTTCAAGTTCTTCCTTCAAATGTAAGAAATTATGAAAAACTTACAACACTTTCTGTTGTTTTGTCGAAATATTAACCACAAGAGAAGCCATCACGGGTTCTACGATGTGGTATTCTGTTTTGAAATATACAAGCTTCAGCTATGCTGTGGTTTTTACATTATATATCCTTTCCACTCGCAGGAAGAATCTGTGAAGTCTTTATTTGAAAGACACCTAGATTTTGCATCAAAATTTCGTCCAAAGAATAAATATCTGAAGACGGCGCGTACATGAATGTCCTCCTGAGCCTAACTCAAACGCTGTGCCAATCGCCTCAAGAACTATCCAATGATGATCTCTCTGATGCAGGCGCTGCACTGGCATATTTGAGAGAAGCAGGGTTTAAGTTGGATTGGTTGGAGAAGAAACTTGGGGAAGTAAAGGAAAAGAAGAAGAAAGAAGAGGCTTGTTTGGCCCGGCTACAAGAAATGAACGAACAACTTCAGCCATTTAAGAAGAGATGCTTAGACCTTGAAGTTGAGATAAAGAAAGAGAAGTTAGATTTGTTAGCTGCAAGAGCTCCTCTCTCCTTGAACGATGACGATGTTGTCTGATGGCTTGAGAGTTCTTGAGCACTTGGATTAAGGTTCTGCTAGGTGTTCTTTGCTTGCGTTTTGATGTTTCTCTTAATGCTTCTATAATTTTTTTTATATAAGTATTTTGCTGTTTAGGACTAGCTTGAATTTGACGCCATTCTTATTCCATTGGTCTTATCATTTACTAATTCGTAATCATGAAAAAGAATCACCACCCAAAGATGTTTTCATTCGCTTACAAGCTTTGTTTAGTATATATACGTCTCCGTTGAAGGAAAAAACACCCCAAAGATGAAGAATCCTCAACTAAGAACGATCCTCTGGACATGGATTGATTAATAAAGCTAGCTTGTGAAGGTTTACGTGAAAAAAAGCTCTTTTCATGCTTAATTTTTGTGATCGACTTCTCCATTTTTTCTTTGAGAGAGAAAAAGTGGAATGAAAGCAAAAGCGACGTAACATATATTGAAGATCCTTACCAAAAAAAAAAAAAACATATATTGAAGATAGATTACTTGCTCCGCAAACAAAGTTGAGATTAACAATGGCTCGAATAAAATAGAAAAATAAACTTCTGTGCAATTCTAGCTAGTGTCTCTCTGTCGGGTAGATTTCAAGGTTTTTTCATTCAAACTTGTCGCTTGTATGCTTGTGTTTTGTTCTGAAGTTTACTGCTTGTTTTACCTAGCTAGCTATATATAGGTTTCCGACTGTGTCACCTCTGGTCTTCACGCGGCCTTCCTAATCTAAAACTTGGAAGCTTTTAAAGTTGTGGCTGCACTATTCCTGTACATATTCCCTGTTTCTTTCTTTCAACCTCACTCCGGGAGGTAAATTGTTTTTAATCGTTTTACTTTTTCATTTCTCTGACTATGTTCAGTTTCTCAAACGTGGTGACTTGTAAAGAAAAAAAAAAGCATTTTAGAAGGATGTTCTGTAAGTGGAATCTTAATCTTTGTTTTGGTTTTGTTTCTCGAGATTGATCTTTGACTTTTCGATTTACATAAATTGTGTGTAGGTCCTGTAGGAGTCATCAACTCATCATCGAGATCAATGGAGACAAAAGTTGATACGACCATTACTTGGACGATAAAAAATTTCTCTCCTTGCAATCAGCAGCAATTTATTCTGATAAATTCGTTGTTGATGGCTGCAAATGGTACGAAGATAAATTGTTATTATTGTTTCTTGTCCAATTTAGGTTTAACTGATCTTTATCTTAAAAAAAAACATATGTTAAATGATGTTTTTGTTTGCTTTTTCGTATGCAGGCGTCTTCGGGTCTTTCCCAAGGGAAATAATAAGGCTAATTTTTTATCTGTGTTTCTACATGTTGCGGATAAAGAATCTTTACCTATTGGATGGAAAAGACACACTAAATTTTCTATTACTTTAGTAGATCAATACTCAAAAAAATCTCTCCCTATTAAGAGGTTATTGTTCTCTATGCTTACTACTTTATGGTTTATGTTAGTTTTATACTTCCGTGTTGAGTTGTGAGCATTTATTCAGAAATGTAACTGATGAGATGGAATACGTTTTTTTATTTTTGCAGAGACTCAGCAGTGGTTTATCCAGGACTCACCAATCTTAATGCCAATAAGGGATTTCTAGTGAATGGAGAACTCAAAATTGTTGCCAAGGTAGAAGTTCTTGAAGTTGTTGGAAAATTAGATGTATCAGAGGAATCTTCACCAGTAATGGAAACCGTAGATGTTAATGGGTTTCAAGGTTTTCCTTCACAGGTAAGAAATTATGAAAAAATTACAACACTTTCTGTTGTTTTGTAGAAATTTAACCAAAAGAGAAGCCATCATGGGGTTTACGAGCTATTCTGTTTTGAAATAAGTATAGGAAAAAAATATAGTTTTAAATACATATAGAATATATGAAAAGAAGCCATCATGGTGTAGACGTTCATGTAAAAAAATTTATAAGCTTTTCGAACTCTTTTAAACAAATGTAGCATTTATTGCACAAACGATATTTGGGTGAATAAATTTTACATTCATACAAAAAAAAAAAAAAAAACAAAGAATATGAAAAACCGTAAGAGCTTCAATATATAGTTAAGTTTTTTGATACATATACAAGCTTTCAGATGTGCTGTGGTTTATATCAACAAATTTATATCATTCCACTTTATTTTTACGGAAGGCGTGATTTTTTCCTTTTAACATATTACTCTAATTCAAAACATAGTAACGGTTATGTGAATGTCTCATATTTCACATGCCAGCATATAAAATTAAACCATAACCTTAAATCCTAAATTCTAACATCCATTTACAGGAAATGAAAAATATATTAAAAAAGGTATATAGTGAAAAATATATATATATATATAATATTTATATTTTTTGGAAAGAAAAACAAAAATTTCCCTTCCCTTAACATTTAAATGCATCGAAAAATTATCCAAAAACTATCTAAGTCACACCATTTCCTTTTACCATAATTTGTCTCGAAAATTTTCTTATCCAACCTAGTTATTCATTCTTTAGATGGTAGTACAACTACAACCTTCTAGATAAGTAGATAATCCTTACAATCAACGTGATAGGAAATGACAAAAAATTGACTACGGGACAAAGAAATAAAAAAGCAACATTTCCTTGGCCACGTCTGAAAATGCGGAAAATGGCCTTTGGGCTGTGACAGTGAAACTTAGAGATCTTGTCGGCAACAAAATTGCTACACTTCATTAGTGATGATTAGGTATCATCACTTGTATTTTAGTATTTTCTTGTGATTTCAATTTTCATGCTCTCTCTTGGACTTGGTCTCTTTTTTATGATTTCGTTGTTTATTAGCTTATCACTTCATGAGTCTCATTTAAATTTATCCCTTCAATTTTTGCATTTTTTATAGAGTTCATATCCAATTGGACCTTAGTCTCTCTAATCTCTATATATATATTATGCAATCAGCTATGTAAAATTGTAATGGCAAGTAGAACTCAAATTCGTATATGTATAATTAGGCTTACCAATTACCAGTTGCTGTCATTTAATCACAAGTCGCTTGTCTTAATCTTAAATAGTAATTTGTAGAACATATATGATACATATAGATATATAGATAGATTGATTAAAGTACACTCAGTGACTTGGGTAATGCTTAGGTAACTTGCATGGATATATGTTTTGATCGCAATCGGCCATGAATTAACTATAGATAAGTAATTTTCCAGTTAGAATATTCGTATTCACGATGGCCAAGCAAAAACTTTTCACCTGTAAATTAAGTAAGTCCGCTGTAGTTTCTACGTATTGCTCTTTTATGCTATACTTACTCTTGTTCAATGCATATAGATTTGTCTTTATCCCTCTGTCGGCACAGATTGGTAGAAGGATCCTTAACAAGTATTAATAGTGGACGACTTTTCTGTCCAAAAAATCTTTACTTTAACAAAAAATAATAATAATAAACACAAAATTCTAATGTGATAATAATCCAGTAAAGGAATTCTAAATATCTACATGTTTATGCATGCGCTGTGTTTATAAAAATATTTAAAACTAGTGGAATTACCATACGTTGTTTCGAATTTAGTTACAAACAATGAATCCAACAACGGACCATAAGGGGCCCGACGCAACACGTATACATACTCCGATAGTCCGATACTTATCTCCTTATATTGTGAGGACTTCCTTTAACTTTACTTTAGATAAAAAAATTGCCTTCTTTTTATCCGACTACGGAGTAGTTTTTTGACTTTTCTCGTTCCCTATCTTCCTCGTTTTCTTTAAATAGAAGGCATGCAGCGTAACAATTTTTATCCATCAGTTGTCTTAACATACTAAGAGAGTTATTAGAACTTTAAAAAATGGCTTCTAAGGCATTGATTCTGTTTGGTCTCTTCGCAATTATTCTCGTAGTCTCCGAAGTGTCTGCGGCAAGGCAGTCAGGTATGTAAACATATTTAATACATTTCAGTCTACTTCTTCCATTGGAGGCTATTTACAAAAAAAAAAATCAAGATATATTCGTGAGGCTAACCGAAGTTGAACTAACGCGTACGTATATATCATTTGATAAATTTATCCAACTATTTTGTCCGTCCCATTATGTGGACTTATATAAGTGATGTGGAGTCCTGCACTATTTAGAAGTTTTGTGAAAATTATGTTTAGAAGTTAGAACGTATATTATATATATGTTGTAAATCTTTTGTTTTTGTAAACTAGAGACCCGAATTTATGTGCTTATTTTAGAGAGTTTTTAAGGTAGAAAAAAAAAATTGAAATCGGGAAGAAGAATGCACATTTTCACGTGCTTAACAATATCTTTGAAATGAATGTGTTGTTTGGGCAGGCATGGCGAAGCCAGAGAGTGAGGAAACTGTGAAACCTGAAGGTTATGGCGGTGGGCACGGCGGACACGGAGGAGGATACGGAGGAGGAGGAGGACACTACGGAGGAGGAGGTGGACACTACGGAGGCGGAGGAGGACACTACGGAGGAGGAGGACACTACGGAGGAGGAGGAGGCCACGGACATGGAGGAGGGGGCCACGGACTTGATGGATACAACGGAGGAGGACATGGTGGTCACGGAGGAGGAGGACACTACGGAGGAGGAGGAGGCCACGGAGGCCACGGGGGACGAGGAGGCCACGGGCTTAACGAACCTGTTCAGACTCAGCCCGGTGTTTAAAACTATATAATATATTCACCACCATGCCTGATTGCATCTATATACACTTATGTGCGTGTATGGCTATAAATAAACCATGGTGAGTTTGTAATGCAGTGCCTTCAGAAACGTTTGGAATAAAGTTTCATGATACTAATATAATGTCTCTCTGTTTGAATTATAGTCTGCGCTGTTTGCATAATAAAATCCTTTTGTCTGTCATGTTACTCTCTTTCAGTTTTTTGTAATAGTGTTATTTCCTAATTCATATCCTTAGGGTTGGAGGGAAAAGAAGATGGTAAACTGGGTAGGAAATTTTTTCTTAAATGAAAATTACCAAACACATAGAGACTATCGAGGTTTTGCATACACCAACAGTTACAAATTTACTTTTTTTTTTTTTGGTCATGAGTTACAAATTTACTAAACATAAGAAAGTTCCATAAAGAGTCTGCTATATATAGTTAAGAAACGGTCGTCGGAAATTGGGATTTTGTCTTGTAGTAAGAATTTTATTTAATTGTAGTTCTTAAATATGTTAGACCATTGTAGTATACTTTTTTGTGGATGTTTTCAAATAAATTTTAAATATAAAATACTAATATTATTATGGATGTCTTAAAAACAATAACAAACTTAATAAAAATGTTTTCATTAGGACACTTTAAACATGATGTCTCACATTTTACAAGAAAATTATTTTATAAAATTAATATTTCATTTTTTAGTTATATGTTAAGACATTCTTCTAGTATATCTAATGGAGATGTTTTTAATGTTATACACAATAATCACATTTTGCGGGTGCAACTGACTGCTCAAAACCTCTTGATTCTTCATTTCCGGGAAGCTCTTTAGACCACCTCCAACAAAGACACGATGAAACTATCTCAAAAAACAATTAAAAATTATATTTTAATTAAATAATTTTTTTTAACTTTTTTTAAAAAAACGAACCAATAGAAAACTGACAACTGTCTGAGAAACGTTTCTTAAGTGTCTTTAAGGAGGAAACGTTCATCTTTCTCTCTCATGCTTTTACTCATATTTATTATTATTTTAATAAAGAGTATCTCCTTTAGACACTCTGTTGAAGATGCTAATAGCACTGCTGCACTGGAACTTTTTTTGTGAATTGAGAGAGAAGTGAATTGAGAGGGAGGAAGTAACTTACATCAAAAGCCTGTAAACGTTTGTCACATGGCCTTTTTTATTGGCAAATTAAATCATATCTGCCCATCGTGAATACCTTGAGAATCTCACAGCAATTGGGCCTCTTTCAATTGACTCCATGACTAAATTTTAAGGATCTATGAGAGTTAATTTAGTTGAGGTAGTTCAAATTAAAATGATTTTTTTTTTTTTTTTTACTTTTGTATATAATTTGAAAGACTGGAATTAATTGATGCGATGTTTTTAACCAGAGCACGGCTTTACCTGAACAGTCGCAACTACTCTAAAAATAAGATATCCATATATTACAGTAAATTCGACTACCACTTTTTAAAAATATTCTTTGGGTCAATAAACCGTGATTTATAATCTAATGTTTAATATGTGGGATAACGCGATAATATAGAGTCAGAATTATGGTGGAATTGTGGAAAAAACCACAAAATTATACTGTGAACCATTTGACAAGAGACTTTCCATGAGAAGAGAAGCTATTTTCTTTGTCTGATAATTTCAAATTAATCTGAGTTTTTACCATCTACTAACATTTTTAAAGTGACTGTAATCGTTGAATAGCATATTCCATCGAATTTTCTAATAAACCTAAAATGTTACATCATTTTGACTAATCAAATAAAAATAGTAAATTAATACGTTTATGAAAAATTAATCTCTAATATAAATTTATAGGACAATTTTCTTTATGATCCGTTTTATGAACTTATCACTTTATGAGTCTCATTTAAATTTATGCATTTTTTTAGTTACGAAGTTCATATCCATTTGGACCTTAGTCTCTCTAATTTCTATATCATGCAATCAGCTATGTAATTTGTAATGGCGATGACGAGTAGAACTCAAATTCGTATATGTATTAGGTTTCCCATTACCAGTTGCTGTCATTAATCACAATTCGCTTGTCTTAATCTCAAATAGTAATTTAATTTGTAGAACATATATAAATATATATATAAAGTACACTCAGTGACTTGGATAATGCTTAATTAGGTAACTTCCATGGATAGATGTTTAGATCGCAATCGGCCTGAAATATTGAATTAACTATAGCTAAGAAATCCAGTTAGAATTCATATTCACGATGGCCAAGCAAAAATTTTGCACCTGTAAAGTAATTCCGCAGTAGTTTCTACGTATTGCTCTTTTATGCTATACTTACTCTTGTCAGTGCATATAGATTTGTCTTTATCTCTCTGTCGGCAGAGATTGGAAGAAGGATCCTTAACAAGTATCAATAGTGGACGACTTTTCTGTCCAAAAATCTTTACTTTAACAAAAAATAACAATCATAAACATAAAAATCAATCTAATGTGATAATGTTATACACTACATAAATTCTAAATATCTACATGTTTATGCATGCGCTGTGTTTATAGAAATATTTTAATTCACTAGTGGAATTACCATTTACGTTGTTTCGAATTTAGTTACAATGAATCCAACAACGGACCATAAGGGGTCCGACGCAACACGTACACATACTCTGATACTTATCTCCTTAATTACTACTTTGTTTATATTGTGAGAACTTCCTTTAACTTTACTTTGGATAAAAAATTGCCTTCTTTTTATCCGACTACGGAGTAGTTTTTTGACTTTTCTCGTTCCCTATCTTCCTTCGTTTTCTTTAAATAGAAGGCATGCAGCGTAACAATTTTTATCCATCACTTGTTTTAACATACTAAGAGAGTTATTACAACTTGAAAAATGGCTTCCAAGGCATTGATTCTGTTTGGTCTTTTCGCAGTTCTTCTCGTCGTCTCCGAAGTGTCTGCGGCAAGGCAGTCGGGTATGTAAAAATATTTAATACATTTCAGTCTACTTCTTCCATTGGAGGCTATTTAAAAAAAAAAAAAAAATCAAGATATATTCGTGAGGCTAACCGAAGTTGATAACGTATATATCATTTGATAAATAAATCCAACTATTTTGTCCGTCCCATTATGTGGCCTTATATAAGTGATGTGGAGTCCTGCACTATTTAAAAGTTTTGTGAATTTTTTTTTTTTTTTTTATCAAAAAAGTTTTGTGAAAATTATGTTTAGATGTTAGAACGTATATTATATATATGATGTAAATCTTTTATTTTTGTAAACTAGAGACCCGAATTTATGTGCGTATTTTAAAAACTTTTTTAAGGTAGAAAAAAAAAATTGAAATCGGGAAGAGGAATGCACATTTGCACGTGCTTAACAATATCTTTGAAATGATGTGTTGTTTGGGCAGGCATGGCGAAGCCAGAGAGTGAGGAAACTGTGAAACCTGAAGGTTATGGCGGTGGCCACGGCGGACACGGAGGAGGATACGGAGGAGGAGGAGGACACTACGGAGGGGGAGGTGGACACTACGGAGGCGGAGGAGGACACTACGGAGGTGGAGGACACTACGGAGGAGGAGGAGGACACTACGGAGGAGGAGGAGGCCACGGAGGCCACGGGGGAGGAGGAGGCCATGGAGGCCACGGGGGCCACGGGCTTAACGAACCTGTTCAGACTCAGCCCGGTGTTTAATTAAAACTATATAATATATTCACCACCATGCATTAATTGCATCTATATACACTTATGTGCGTGTATGGCTATAAATAAACCATGGTGAGTTTGTAATGCAGTGCCTTCAGAAACGTTTGGAATAAAGTTTCACAATATTAATATAATGTCTCTCTGTTTGAATTATAGTCTGCGCGCTGTTTGCATAATAAAATCCTTTGTATGTCATGTTACTCTCTTTCAGTTTTTTTGTAACAGTGTTATTTCCTAATTCATATTCTTAGGGTTTGAGGAAACAAAGATGGTAAACTGGGTAGGAAATTATTTTCTTAAATGAAAATATTACCAAACACCTTGAGATCATCGAGGTTTTGCATACACCAACACTAAAATATGTTAATCAAAAATATAAGAAAGTTATGTTCGTTTCAATCAAAATTATTAAGAGAGAAGTGGATTGAGAGGGAGGAAGTAACTCACATCAAAAGCCTGTAAACGTTTGTCACATGGCCTTTTTTAATTGGCAAATTATATCTGCCCATCGTGAATGCCTTGAGAATCTCACAGCAATTGGGCCTTTTTCAATTGAGTCCATGACTAACTTTGAAGGATCTATGAGAGTTGTTGAGGTAATTAAAATAATTTTTTTTTACTTTTGTATAAATTTGAAAGACTGGAATTAATTTCTTCGGTGTTTTTACCAGAGCACGGCTTTACCTGAACAGTCGCAACGACTCTAAAATAACATATCCATATATTACCGTAAATTCGACTACGGTTATTTAAGAAAAAATAATAGAAGATTACTTTTTAAAAATATTTTTTGTGTCAATAACCGCAATTTATAATATAATGTTTAGTATGTAGGATAACACGATAATATAGAGTATGGTGGAAAAAACCACATGAAAATTAAACTTTGAACCATTTGACAAGCTAGAGAATTTCCATAATAAAAGAGGCTATTATTTTTTTTTGTCTAATAATCTGGAAGTGATTTGAGTTTTACCACTTGTGAGTACTGTAATTGTCAAACAAAAGTGATTAACTAATTATACATTTATGAAAAATTAATATCTAATACAAATTTACAGGACAACTCCTTTTTAAATAAAAATCATTAGTCCAATACTATTTCGTTCATAAAAGATTAGTTTTTTTTTTTTGTTAACATTTGGGCCACAACTGGTCGGCCCATTAGCCTAATTCCTACAAATTGTAGGGTCGGGGACTCGATCCCTGGTGTGATGGTGTCTGTCTTCTGTGGACTTGCCACTAGACCAAGATCACTTCACATAAAAGATTAGTTTCTTAAAAACATCAAATCATTTATTTTTACAAATGTAACGCTAATATATAGTTAAATATGAACTTATATAATTATTGCATCAGTGTTTTTACCCGAGCACGGGTTTACATATGGCTCGTTTTAAGGGTCCCCTCGTTTAAGTTCCCATTTTCAATAGCTTTCTTTTTATGTCAGCATCATCATTCAGCCATCATTATTGACTTATTGCGTTTAAATTTTGGTTTGAAATTAACAAACAAATCAATTCATTGAGTGAGTGAGACTCTTAACACTTGCATGGTCTACGTTTCAGGAGATCTTAGGTGAGTCTATAATCATACATAGCCACGAGACACCTCACCATTAGCATTAAATGTTAATGACAATTTTCGTTATAATTAAATTATCCCAACCTTCACGTGAGGTGATCAACAAAGCCGAGACTCCACATACATATCTACCATTGACAAGATGTCTTTTTATCAACAAGAAAACATAATTAAATTACATAAAAAAAAATGTGTCGACATATAATATAAACTAATTCGATATGTTGTCTAAACAGATATTGATAGAACTATCACTTTTTAAAGGATTCTGAGATTTTGTTCCAAAAAAAAAAAAAGGATTCTGAGATAACCTTTTGATTTTTTAACCTTTCCGGATCAATTCCTTCCCTTTCTTTTTGTCCTTAATGGACACAAAAGAAAAGAAAATTTGACATAGTTTTTATTAAACCGGGCCACTCCATTTGTCTCTTTCTTCATTAAGGAAAAAAAACAAAAATAATATATGCTCATATTTTTCTCTCTTTTATTTTTTAATCTATTTTTAATATCCAAATTAACTACAATATTTATTATATATCCTCTAAATGAGTTAATTTGGACGGTGGCATATAGTGATTTCTTTTTCTTTTCTTTTTTGCAAATAAAAAGGTTTGCCTCTCCAAACTCCAAAGCATCCATGCCATCTGATGATCTGAATTAAAGTTTATGTTTGATTTCCATGTACTAACTGACATTTTACATGCGGAATTGCGGACTATTGTACCTCAACCTTAATTTAATTAATATGTTCGATGTTTTTTTTTTAAAAAAAAAGAGTTTGCGTAAAGTGGATTTTTGTAGTTGTTATGTTGCTGTTTACCTTAAATTTGCAAACTAAAGAATGATTAGTGAAAAAGAATTGGAAAAACAGTTTTCGAGAGCATATATAACTTGACCAGACGTGGAATATTGCGAACATACACCATTGAGTTAATTAAATAGTTGAATAATCTGATAAATATCATAGAAATCCTGAACAATTATTTAGATCATACATACTACAACATTCTTGATTTTCCCTTACGCTAAACGTAAAAGAAAATAGCAGAAAAATGACGGGGTAAAAAGAAAAAAAAAAAAAAAAAACTCGTTGCTCAGGTCAAAATATGCGGAAAGTCCTTTTGGGCTAGTGCAGTGAATATATAGATCTTGACATCGTTTGCCCAAAAAAAAAAAATTGATCTTGACATCTTGTCGGTAACAAAATTGCTTGTCTTCGTATATATAATTATATGATGATACTTAATTATCACTTGTTTTTCTGTATTTTAAAACTTCTTGATCTCTCTTGGTCCGGTTTCTAACTCTTGCTTATGATTCCGTTGGTTATGAGCTTATCGTATTATCAGTCTCTAACTTTAAAATATGCAGTTTATAATAATTACGAATTTCATACCCATTGGACCCTAGATCTCTCTATATCATGCAATCCGATATGTTTATTCGGACATGTATAATGATTTACACAGTAGATGACCGAGTTACCATCACTAGGCTACTTTATTCTGCTTCCTCTTTATTAATTTATCAAAGTCGCTTGTATAAAATAGTATTTTTTTAATATAATTTAGGTTTGAAGGTTTTGTAGTTTTTATTAGTTTTTGATTTTTAGTTTTCGGTTTTTAATTTTTAATTTTTAAGTTTGTGATTTTTAGTAAAGATTTTACTTTTTTGCAAAATATTAATTGTAACTTGTTTAATTTTTTATTTTTATATAATTATATAAAGCTAATAGTTATAAAGGAGAGATCACGCTAGCGTCCAAAACATATTTCTAGGAATGTTTACAAGTTAAAATATACAATACGAAGAGGTATGCTGAAAAACTGCGACCCTTGATACATTTTTAGGAATATTAAAAAGTTATCGTGGAAAAACAGTTATAAGTAAAAAGATATATAACAAAAGTATACAAACATTTTCTATGATTTTTAAAAGTTTATAAATGAAAATATATACAAAACAAAAATAATGATGGAATTATGCAGTTTTTAAGTAATCTAAAATTATAAGACGGTTATAAGTAAAAGGATATATAATAAAAATTGATCAAAAGGAAATTCAATTTTACTATGCATTTTTAGGTTTATTACAGTTATAAGTAAAATTTTGTCTAGATGAAATGATGCGATCTTGATTTTTTTTTTTTTAATGATTAAAAGTGGTTATTGTAAGTGAAAAAACAAATTATAGGACAAAATGTTACGATAAAAAAATGTAAGTGTGTGAGATATTTTTACGATTATACTAAAAACAAAGTAAAGAAATTCACGTCTAAGTAAAATGTAGGTAGCAAGGATGGCAACTACATGTCTACACTCAGTGCTTCGATAAGACTCATCTAGCTCATCTACGGATGTATCAGGCCTACTTAACGCTTAGGTGCATTGGATTAGTTGGATAGATAGTTTGATTGCAGTTCCTGAATTAACTATAGCCAAGCAATTTTCCAATAAAAGTTCAATTAATATACTCTAAGCCAGCATTGAGGCCTTTATAGTAAGTCCTTAGTAGTTACTACGTATTGCTCCTCGATGCTCTACTTAACTCATTTTTTTTTTTTTTGAACTGAACTCTACTTAACTCATTTTAGTTACTCAATTTCACTGAATATAGATTTGTCGGCAGAGATTGGGAGGAGGATACTTAACAAGTATATACCAATAGAGACAATAGTAGACGACTTTTCTGTCCAAATAATAATAATAATACAATAAAAGAATTCTAATATCTACAAGATTACATGTGTACGAATGCGGTGTGTTATAGAAATATCTAAAAGACTAGTGGATAGCCATTTACGGAGTTTCAAATTTATTTACAATGAGTCCAACAACGGACCATAAGGGACCCGACGCATGCAACACGTATACATACGTTGATACTTATCTCCTTACAACTTTATTTTTATTGTAACAATTATTTTTATTTCATTACTGATTAGTTATTTTGACTTTTCTCATTCCCTCCTCTTCGTTTCCTATAAATAGAGGGCATGCAGCGTAACATTTTATTCATCACTTGTTTTAACATACTAAGAGAGTTACAAGAAGTTAAAAAGAAAATGGCTTCCAAGGCTTTGATTCTGTTGGGTCTCTTTGCAATTCTTCTCGTTGTCTCCGAAGCGGCAAGAGCGGGTACGTAAAACTATTTTATACATTTCATCAGTTTACTTCTTCCATTGGATGCTATTTAGCTAAAAAAATATTATTATGTTTTTGAGGCTATCGAAATTGAACTAACGTACCAATTGATAATTTCATCCAATGATTTCGTCCGTTTGAAGCCCGGAAAGTTGGTTGAGCGACGGTCAATTATTTGTACTTTAGAGTCAAAACATACTTCACTTTAATATATATGTTGTGGAATCCTAGTACTATTTAGATATTTTATGCAAATTTTATATAGAAGGTATAGTTAATGTATGTTTGTAAATATTTTTAAAGAAACATGAGTTCAAAAAAAAAGAAACATGAGTTCAGAATTGATATGCATATTTTAAGTTAAAAAACAAATTTGGAATCAGGAAGAAGAATGCACATTTCCACGTGCTAAACATTATCTTTGGATTAACGTCTTGTTTTGCACAGGTACAAAGCCAGAGAGTGAGGAAACTGTGCAACCTGATGGTTATAGCGGCGGAGGAGGATACGGGGGTAGAGGAGGTGGATACAACGGAGGAGGACGCGGAGGTAAAGGAGGAGGAGGATACAACGGAGGAGGAGGAGGATACAACAGAGGAGGAGGAGGATACAATGGAGGAGGAAGAGGAGGCCGTGGAGGAGGAGGATACAGCGGAGGTGGACACAAAGGAGGAGGTGGATACAACGGAGGAGGACACAAAGGAGGAGGAGGAGGCCACGGGGTTAACGAAGAAGGACAAAACTAAAATATTGACGACCACGCAGGATTGCATCTATATATACGTTTATGTGTGTGTAACAATAAGTAAACCATGGTGAATTTGTAATGAAATATCTTAAGAAGAGAAACTATGGGGAAAAAGTATCATAATGTAATGTCTGTGTTTGAGTTGTAACCTGCGCTATTTGCATAAATAAATCGTCTGTACTTTTATGTTACTATCTTTCCTTTTTGGATAAGAGTGTTATTTCATTATTCATGAGAGAAACAAAAAGTACATGTAAACAAGGCTGGCCGATGAATTGCTTTTGTTAAAACAAAAGTTTATAAATTCAAAGGTTTCCTAACTGTTTGTAAAATACTCATATAATACATAAATCATGTTCTTGCAATAAAAGTGTGAACCAATTTGCAAAACCAGCTTACTCAAATTGTGTTTGAGATAGTTTTAAGGTTATAGAGCTTAATTAGGAAAATATGCAAACAATCATAATTAATTATAAGTATCTTTGTTTCATAATGATGGTAATAATTATATATTCTGTATACATAGAACTAAAAAAAATATTGTTATTTCTTAACCACTCAAATTTACCAAAAAAGGTATTTTTGAAAATGCCCATATTATTTATTATCCATTCATAATACATATATGTCTTAATTTTAGTATAACTAACTTTATAAATTAATTGAAATGTTATAATTGGCACAAATCTTTACCTTGTATATATAGTAGACACTGTACACAAACGTTTTGATTAAGAGTAAAGAGTAAATTCATATGTGAAGACAAAAAAAAAAGAAAAAAGAAAATGTGTTTCTTCCTAAGAACTCTTAGACGCTACATGAGTGGAAAGAGAACCGTTTTCTGGAAGTACGTAGTCTGAATCTTAATCTAACATTTGGTGAAAGGGTTTTGAAAAAATCTCTCTGATAAAGTGGGGTTGGAACTTTCCGTCAAATGGGGTGGACCATAAATTAAAATATCCTAGATGATGAAGAGTTTAGACATTACCTTCCGAGGAAATGGTCACTTCTCTCTATACGAGAATCGTTACTTTTCGGGGTCGACCTTGCTGTCAGGGCTAAGCGATTGTGAGTTAAGATGATATCTGTATAGAGCGTGACACTGATTGGGGAAACCTCTTGGCCCACAGAATTTTTTTTTTTTTTTTTTTGATAAAATGTTAATTATATTACCTAAGAAACTTGAGGTTTACAAAAGTTTTGTTACAAACTTCTTTGGGCCCAAAAAAAATAAAAAGCCATGAAGCAGAGCGTTACAATTAGGATTCCTAATTCTTATCTGTTAGCGAACGTGATGAGCAAACCATTTGGAAAGGAGACCCCTTCCCTGTTTGCGGTAACGAATTGCAAGAAGAGCATCTCTTATGGTCCGATCAATCTGGTGAAACAGAGCTTCCGGAGATGAGTGAACACCGTCATGACTTCGCATGTTTCTTTCTTTCCACAAAAAGTAAATTGTAGCTTGTGTAACCAATTTTTTCAGAGTTGAAGGCAGAGCAGATGTATGACCAAGAAGCCAGCTTATCATAATTTCCCAAGAACCAAAGGAGAACATAGGAAGTCCCAGGCGATTGAGAACAAGGGACCAAACCTGAGTGGAGTAAGGACAATGAAAAAAGAGATGGTTCCTTGTTTCAGTACCTCCCAAGCAGAGCTCACAATCTGTGCTGATATTAAGACCCCATTCGCTCAGCCTTGTTTTCAAAGGTAGCCTGTTCAAGTTTGCAACCCAAAAGGTGAAAGAGTGTTTGGGAATACCTCTTTTGAACCAAACTGCTTTTCTCCAACTCTTCAAATTTGATGAAGGTCTTAGGAGATTCCAGGAAACCTTAGTGCTGAAGAAGCTTTTTCGAGACTCCCTAGGACCCCATAGAAATGAATCTGGTCCCATGGAGTCGCGAGGCGTGGTCTGCAGAGATAAAGCGTTACGAACCAGAAGCATTTGTGGATTTCTAGTTCGGTTTGATGGAACTCTCCATCCACTAGCGCTGGTGCCTTGAGAAACAGTTGCCTCTATAGGAATACCCATTAATCTTGGACCATCAACTCCCAATACATCAACTAGCGGTCCCAAACTGCACCAATCATCAAACCAGTAGCTTGCTTTTTTCCCATCTCCCAACTTACAACCAAGTAGTTGTTTTGCCATTGGTTTTAAGGCTATCAAGAATCTCCAAATCCAGGATGAACTCTGATTTCCATCAGCATTCCAGTAGCTTCTATTGTGCAGCATATGTTCTTTCATCCATGCTACCCAAATAGACCCACTGTTCATAAAGAGGAGCCAAACAAGTCTGAGATTTAGCACCTTATTCCAAGCCTCAAAGTCTCTCAGGCCTAATCCTCCTTCAGCCTTTGGAAGACAAAGATCATGCCAAGAAACTTTTGAGGAGGCTCTTTTGTCAATATTCCCTGCCCAAAGAAACTTGTTGCACATGGATTGGATCGCTTTAAGGCAGCCTCTAGGAAGCGCAAAAGTAGAGGCCCAAAAGTTGACCATGCTATAGATGACTGATGATATGAGTTGAAGTCTTCCAGCAAAGGAGAGCAACTTTGCTGACCAATTTGTGAATTTAGCTTTGACCAAGTCCAGGAGCGGAGAATAATCAGCTTTCCTTAGTTTCCTGTGAAGGAGTGGTAGACCCAGATATCTCACCGGAAAGGTGCCCGTTGGAAGGCCAATATGAGACAGAGAGTTGACTTCATTAGAAGATACACCAGCCAAGAATAGTGTTGATTTGTCTCTATTCATGGATAAACCAGATAATTCCCTGAATCTGTCCAAAAGATTAGTAATTTCCTGCAATGAAGATTCTTGTCCATCAAAGAAGATCATTAAGTCATCAGCAAAAGCCAAGTGAGAGATAACCGGGTTCCTTCCTAGAGGATGATGGCCAATAGAACCATCTGCAAACTTGCTGTTAAGCATATTAGAGAGGGTTTCCATTGCAATTACAAATAATGTAGGGGACAGCGGATCTCCTTGTCTCAAGCCTTTACCTCCTCTGAAAAAACCGCATAATTCTCCATTAATGTTGAGGGAGAATGATGTAGTAGTCAGACATTGTTCCACCCATTTTATCAATTTGGGAGGGAAAGAAGCTATCTTTAGAATCTGGATAACAAAATCCCACTTCACACAATCAAAGGCTTTCCTAAGATCCACTTTTAGAAGCCCTTTTGGAGAGATGTTGGTCCTTTCAAACCCCTGCACCATTTTAGTAGCAAGCAACACATTCTCAACCAGTAATCTCCCTTTAACAAAAGCCGATTGGGAGTTAGAAATCATAGACGAGAGAAGGCTCTGAATTCTTCTTGCTATGACTTTTGATATTACCTTGTAGATAACATTGCAACACGAGATTGGTCTGAAGCTACCAATTCTATCTGCACCAATCGTTTTCGGAATGAGAGACAAAGCAGTGGCGTTCCATTGTTTTAGAAGGTTACCCGTTTTGAAAAATTCTTTCACTGCTGAGATGACATCGTTTCCGATAATATCCCAAGAAGCTCGGTAGAATTCTCCAGTGTAACCATCAGGTCCCGGTGTTTTGTTTGCCGACATAGCAAAGATTTCTCTCTTTATATCATTATCTGAGATCTCAGCTTCCAGCATTGCATACTGTGAGGCGCTACATCTGAAGGGAGTGAACTGCCTTACTTGGTCAAGTTCAGCTGGAGATAAGAGGTGAGAGGGACCACCAAGAAGGTCCTCGTAGAAGGACACACAGTGAGTCTTCACCTCATTCAAGGTATCTAGCCTGTGACCATCTGAATCAACCAAGTAGTGGATCTGATTCATTGCCTTACGAGTAGAAACTGCCCTATGGAAATAGGCAGAGTTAATGTCCCCACACTCTACCCATTTAACTCTTGCTCTTTGAAAAATAAATTTTTCCTCTGCCAAGGCCAAGGTCATCCACTTCTTATTAGCACTCTTTTCTCTAACAACAGCTTGATGGGATGGGTTATTTAGAAGAAGCTTCTGACAATGTAAGAGAGCTTCATGGGCCTCAGAAACTCTGTTTTCTAAATCTGAGAAGAATTCTCTATTGATGTCGCGGAGAACTCCTTTTAGCGTTTTAAGCTTTCGAGAGAGAGAGTATTGAGCTGTACCTGGAAAACTAGCTTCATGCCAATGCTCAAGAAGGCGAGGAAGGAACTCAGAATGCTGTAGAAGGAAGTGGGAGACCATAAAGTGTCGTTTCCCATGATAACCTAATCCCAGGTCAATAATGGATGGACTATGGTCAGAGAAATCAGGTTCAGCAAAATGAGCAAAAGCTAGTGGATATTTCAACATCCAAGCATCATTGATCAAAACCCTATCTAACTTCTTGGCAATTGGGTTGAGATCTTGATTATTCCACCAAGTAAACAAATTCCCTCGAATGGAGAGATCTTGTAAGCTTGCATACTCAAGACAGTCTCTGAATTCTTCTATTCCCTTTCTTATCCGGGTACCTCCTGCTGAGTGCTCTGAAGGATTGATAGTTTGGTTAAAATCTCCCATAATGGTCCAAGGTCTTCTGGTCACTGAGTTATCTCTGGCTAATGAACAGATTTCTTCCCAAAGTTGTTGCCTACCATATCGAAAATTAACTGCATAAACAAAGGAGATTACAATCTCAGAAACTTCGTTAGGGAGAGTGACAAAACAAGTGATCATCTGCTTTGACTTTGAGTAGATAGTGAGCTTTGTTGACTGATTCCACAGAACCCAGATCCTGCCCAACTCAGCATATTCGTAGTTAGCCGCAAAATTCCACCCTGAACAGATGGACTGAACATATTTGTGAGACTTATGAGCCCTTACACGAGTCTCTATTATACTACCAAAAAACGGCTGTGTCTGCCGTAGCCATTTCCTAAAACTTCTCCGCTTTACACTATGATTAAAACCTCTTACGTTCCAACAAAAAATGTCGACCTTCATCAATATCGTTTGGGTTTTGATGGTGGACTCTTCCCTGAGGAAGCTCGCTCTTCGCGTCTTTGCTTCTTAGTAAGAACCTTGATATATGGAGAATTGTCTTCCGGATTATCGTGTTCTTCAGAAGGAGGGTCCGAAGAAGAAGATTCCTCTTGAGACTCCGAGTCAGAAGAGGATGAAGCCGAAGAACGGGAGCTGTAAGCAATCTCTTTGCCTTTCGAAGAACGGGAGCAGTAAGCAATCTCTTTGCCTTTCAAAGAACGGGAGTTTTGAAGATTCTGTAGACCAATATCAATTGTCAACGAACCCGACTTTTTGGATCGTTGAGGCGAAAGTTCTCTGTGGGAGGACGCCTCAGCAGCCGCAGCTTCTCGTTTTGCCTTTTCTTTGCGCCTTCTCGTAAGATTCTTCCGTTTTTGTTCTTTCTGTTCTTTCTGTACCTCTGTAGCAACTGAAACATCCTTCTTTCTACGCGTGCAAGCCTCATTGGTGTGAGCTGAGGATTTACAAAGCGAGCAGAGGATTGGAGCTGTGGGGCATCTTTTGATTGAATGCCCAATACCTTGACATAAGTCACAAATGGGAGGAAGCCAGGGGCTGGAAACTCTAATTCTGTAAGTCTCCCCTGATTGAAATTGGGCATTGACTGCTTCAGGTAGAGGTTTTGTGATATCGACAATGGTGAATACCTTTGCCACATCAATATCTGTGAGATTAGCAGTTGACGGGTGGAGAAAAACGGGGTGACCAACCAGACCTGCTACATATTCCAAAGCTTCCTCTGAGAAGAATTGAGGAGGTACATCTCTAAGTTCAAGCCACACTGGAGCCTCTGTGAGTTCAGGCATGACTGGAGAGAGACCCGGTTCCCATTCTGCTACAAACATTGATTGACCCTCAATGTGCCAAACTCGCTGCGCCAGCACTCTTTTCCGGGTTTCAGCACACGGAATTTTGATAAGAACCGTCTTCGGTCCTTGCTTTGAAATCGTAATGTCTCTCTTCTGCCTACTCCAAATGCCATTTAAAATGGCGTAGAGAGCACCTTTAGAGGGAAGATTTCCATGGAATTGACCTATGATGAAGTCCTTCCATCTGTGTTGATTCTTTTGAATAACTTCATTGGGAATTTTGACACATAATTCCCCTGATTCAAGCGTGAAGGGAGTCCCTTTCCTTTCCATTTTGCCGGAGGAACCTACGAGGAGGTCCTTCCACAAGGATGCAGCAGATTTTCGACCATCTTCAACAACCGGCGGAGATGGGGGAACAGAAGCTAGGGTTTGCGATTCAACCTGAATTGAAGGGGGGTTTTGCTTGGGGGAAACAGATCCGGATCTGGCAGCATCCTTAGAAGGAGGAAGACTCGAATCAGCAGCTACTTTGCCCAAGCTAGAGGAAGCTTCTTTAGAAGAATCCTTTTCAGCAGCAGGCCCAGATTTGGATGGATGGGGTTGAGATCGAAGCGGAGCGGAGGAGGAGGACGATGGTGGTGAAGAGCGCTTCGGGGATTTCTTCTTTTTCACCATCTGAAGAGAGTGGGTTGCCGTCACCGAGATCGGCAACGGCGGTGTCGAAGGAAAACGGGGGTTGCTTTTTCGCTCTTTTGAGAGAGAGAAAAAGATTCTTTTTTTTTGTTTTTAAGGCACAATAATTAGTAAAAAAGTTGGTTCGGCCCACAGATTTTTGTGGTTGGCTGTTTCTTTCTCACTGGTTAGTGTGGTAATGTATGTGTGTTAATGTTCGTGTTCTTCTTCCTTGTCGATTCTCTTATACGCCTTCTTCCTCTCTTTGTCTTTCTTTGGGGTTTAGTAGACTACGAGTTCGAGTTAGGTTTCGGTTCGGGTTGATCCATTCAGACGTACTGTGTCCATTGTCCTATCGCTACCACCGCACTATGATAATTAGCGATACATTATAAACTAGAAGGTTCTTTACTATTAGTAATGGACCTAACTCAACACCCAAAAGCTAGCTCAAGGGAGGAGGTTTGCCTTACACTATATATATTGCCCAAGGATTTTAATCCTTTCCGATGTAAGACTCTAACACACCCCCCCTCACGCTCAGGACTGGACATCTGAAGCGTAAAGTTTGTGGGATTGGACATCCACGGATGGTAGCCCACTATCGAGAAAGTTGAACCTTGGCTCTGATACCATATTAGTAATGGGCCTAACTCAACACCCAAAAGCTAGCTCAAGGGAGGAGGTTTGCCTCACACTATATATATTGCCCAAGGATTTTAATCATATCCTTTCCGATGTGGGACTCTAACATTTACAAAGGATAAAGAAAACAAGATTCCAAAAATGTTAGATGAATACAATTATATGAATTTGGATTCGATCCTAAGACAACATGAAAATTAAATCCTTGTGTTTTGTTTGGTACATTTATTATGAGTGTGACGATGAAAAGATAACAATAATAATAATAATCCAATAATGAAATCTAGATATCTATGTGTGTGAATGGAACCATACTTAGGTTCACCCCTGGGGTGAACCTTTAAATTCACCCATAGATTATAGCCAATCGTTTTGCCATATCATTACTGACATTAGAGAATTAAAAAAAAAAAAATAATTAAAAAAAAGGAAAATCGACGTATCATAATCTTAACGCCGTCGACGGTGAACACGGTTCTTCTACTTCATCTTCTTCGTTAGCCAAAATCAATTTTCATCGATTTTAACTAAACCCTAACCACTCATTTGTCAACCCAAACCAATATCTAATTTCGTTTTAATTGTAAAATCTAAACTCTAACCACTCATTTGTCAACCCAAACCGATATCTAATTTCATTTTAATTGTAAAATCTAATCTTAACCACTCATTTGTCAACCCAAACCGATATCTAATTTCGTTTTAATTGTAAAATCTAAACCCTAACCACTCATTTATCAACCCAAACCGATATCTAATTTCGTTTTAATTGTAAAATCTAAAGGGTACCCAAATCTAAACCCTAACCACTCATTTGTCAACCCAAACCGATATCTAATTTCGTTTTAATTGTAAAATCTAAACCCTAACCACTCATTTGTCAACCCAAACCGATATCTAATTTCGTTTTAATTGTAAAATCTAAATCCTAACCACTACTTTGTCAATCCAAACCGATATCTAATTTTGTTTTAATTGTAAAATCTAAATCCTAACCACTCATTTGTCAACGACGTTAAGGTTATGATACGTCGATTTTCCTTTTTGTTTTTTTTTTAATTCTGTTTTTTTTTTAAAATTTTTTTTAATTCTCTAGTATTAGTAATGACATGGCAAAACGATTGGCTATAATCTGTTGGGTGAATTTAAAGGTTCACCCAGGGGTGAACCTAAGTATTTTCAGTGTGAATGTAGAGTGGTTAAAAAAAAAAAAAAAAAAAAAATATGTAGTGTGGTTAAGACGTTTTTTTGGTTTACCTAAAAGAATAGAGTGCCATTTATGGAGTATCAAATTTATTTACAACTAGTCCAACCAAGGACCATACGGGACCGACGTCGCATGCAACACGTATATACTGATCTCCTAACAACTTTGTTTATTTTGTCATAAATTTCCTTCTTTCTAATAATAAAGTATCTTCTTTTTTATTCATCTTGTATATGGATTGGTTATTCGATTTTTCACATTCCCTCCTACTTGATTTCTTTAAATAGAGGGCATGCAGGGTATAACATTTTATCCATCACTTGTTTTTCCATAGTAAGAGAGTTTTAAGACGCAGTTGCAAAAATGGCTTCTAAGGCTTTGGTTCTGTTGGGTCTCTTTGCAGTTCTTCTCGTCCTATCCGAAATGACCGCGACATCTGCAAGGCAGTCGGGTACTTATTATATTTCAGTTTTTCTCCCATATATACGAAAAATGGAAGATGGAATATATGATGATTGTATGGAAGTTTGGTTTGCGTCAAGATGAAAGCGAAGTTATTTTCTAAAGTGTATGTTAAAAAAACTCTATGAAAAGTCTACAACAATGGCGTATATATTTTAGAAAACAAATTTTACATTTTATTAAAAAAAAAAAATTGAAATCGAGAATCCACATTTGCACGTGGTAAACAATATCTTTGAAACAATGTGTTGTTTTGGACAGGCTTGGTGAAGTCAAAGAGTGAGGAGTCTGTGGAACCTGATCAATACGGAGGAGGAGGAAACAGAGGTAATGGTAACAACGGAAGAGGACGATACAACGGAGGAGGAGGATACAACAGAGGTGGACGTAGCAACGGAGGAGGAGGATACAACGGAGGATCAGGAGGAAACAATGGAGGAGGAGGATACAACGGAGGTGGAGGTAACAACGGAGGAGGAGGATACAACGGAGGTGGAGGAAACGGAGGAGGAGGAGGATACAACGGAGGTGGAGGTAACAACGGAGGATCAGGAGGAAACAATGGAGGAGGAGGATACAACGGAGGTGGAGGTAACAACGGAGGATCAGGAGGAAACAATGGAGGCGGAAGAGATGGAGGTAACAACGGAGGATCAGGAGGAAACAATGGAAGAGGAGGTGGTTACTGCCGCAATGGCTGCTGCTACAGAGGTTACCTTGGCTGCTCAAGGTGTTGCTCGTATGCTGGAGAAGCTGTTCTGACTCAGCCCGGTCACTAAAACAATATAATCTCTTCATATGATTGAATTATGTATGTATTACTTAAGTAAACCATGGCGCGTTTGTAATGAAGTGCCTCAAGTATACAAAAGAGGCAAGATAAATTAAGAAGAAAACTATGAGAATAAAGTTTGAAAATGTAATATTTATCAAAAAAAAAAAAAAATTAAAATGTAATGTTTATGTGGACTTTGAGTTGTAATCTGTGCTGTTTGCATAACAAACCTATATAATATGTTCACCCCCAGGCCTGACTTTATATATATACTTATGTGTGTATGAGATATGTAAACCATGGTAATTTGTAATAATGTTTTATAAGAAGAGAAACTTGGGCAGTTTTATAATGTAATTGTCTAAAGTGCTTTGAGTTGTAATAAGCTGTGTTGTGTAACATAAACTTCAAAAAAATTTATTATGCACACAACGCAGCTTACAACTCAAACACATATAGACTTCAATTTTATCCCTTTGACAAAAAAAAAGAGTAATCTCATGTTCTTCCATGTTTGCATGATCAAATTGTTTTATTTTTATTCATACAATCTGCATATAGTCAACAAGTTTTTCACGAATAAAGTTTATAAATTTTAACTTTTTGACGTCAGAAAAATTAGAAATCTTTTAAGAAATATAAATAAAACAATTAAATATCTATAGTTAAGTGACTTGGATAGATATGATCTCAGTCCGCTGTCGAACTCAGTTAATTATAGCCAAGCAAAATTTAGCACCCTCGGTCCAAAGTAGCCCTTCTATGCTCCACTTACTCGGTTTAAAATCTGTCGACTAAGATTGGAAAAGAGGAACGGATCCTCAACAAGAACCAATAATTGACAAATTTTCTGTAATAGAATGTAAAATTATATTCTAATATAAAACTATTTTACAATAAATTGTTCATTGTGAGCTAAGGTTTTGAAAAGAAAAAACTATTATAACTACTAAATATTATGAATGAGTTTGGAACCATAATCGGATCCCACCTTCGTATCCACCATAAGTCTTGAGGAGACTAGGCTTGTTTCACACGTTTTTATCAAATATATCGGGTGTTGAGCTGAGATTGGAGATTTCTCATTACGCCGACCATTTTTTTTTTCTCTTCAAAGACTGTGAATTGTAGCTTGAAAAATATAGCAAAAGACAAAGACAAAGTTGCAGAGCTTTTGATCAGGAGGTTTCGTCAATAATTGAAGCAACCAATCCCAGTTAGTGGTGAATCCATCTTGAAGGATTCTTCGAGTGAGTGTTGTCCAAATTTGAGATGAATAGGAACAGGATCGGAGAAGAACAAGTGATGTCTAGTTTCTAATTCGTCTCCATACAAAACACAACTCGTGTTTCCTCCCACGTTCTATTGTTGTGTGTGATCCCCGGTCACTAATTTGTTGCGTGTTGCTAACCAAGTAAGAAGTTAATATTAAGGTGCAGCTTAAGGAAACCGAAGACCTTTATACCAGCTGCAGATTAGTGCCCAAGTATCATGAGAAGAGAATTTGCCTTTGAATTTTCAGAGTATTATTCTTAATTAATTCCGAAGGTTTTGTGTTATGTATATAAAGTACATAGTGGCTAATTCCCCAAAGAATAAAACTTCTACACGATTATCCATAGATCCAAAATCGCCAAATATCAATTACATAATTACATGCATACACTCAATGACCTTTAGTAATGCCCATCTCATCGGCAGATATATATATATCAAGCCTTCTTTACGCTTAGGTGACTTGGATAAGTTAACTGTAACCAAACAAACTTTTGCACCCTCGGTCCTAAGTAGCCTTTCTATGCTCTACTTACTCATTATCACTGTAGATAGGTTTAAAATATGTCGACTAAGATTGGAAAGAGGATCGAATCCTTAACAAGTACCAATCGTGGACGAATTTTCTGTCCAAATAAAAATACTGGTAATCCAATAATCCAACAATGAAGTTTTTGTATATATCAACATGTGTGTGAATGGGCTGGGTTTAAGAAGTTTGTCGAAATATCCAAAAGACAAGTGGGGGTACCATTAATGGAGTTTCAAAATTATTTACATTGAATCCAACATCCAACCATAAGGGGACCGAGGCAATTAACACATACGTACATAGACTTTTCTACTTTGTTTATTAATAAATATCCCTTTGTTTTGTTGGACTACGGATTAGTTATTTGACTTTTCTCATTCCCTCCTCCTCGTTTTCTTTAAATAGACGCCATGCAGGTTAACATTTTATCCATCACTTGTTTTTCCATAATAAGAAAGTTTTAAGCAGTTGATAAAAAAATGGCTTCCAAGGCTTTGCTTCTGTTAGGTCTCTTTGCAGTTCTTCTCATCGTCTCAGAAGTGGCCGCTGCAGCTGAAAAGCAGTCCGGTACGTAATATGATTATATATATATTTCGGTTTATTTAATTTCTTCTTTTGGAATATTTAAGAAGAGAAAGATATATTCATGAGACTAAAATTGAACCCGAACTAACGTAACACTGGATGATTTTCATCTTACGATTTCGTCCGTTCTATATCCGTACTGTTGGTTTGAACAACGGTCAACTATTTGGAGTCACTAAAGTCAAAATATATCCTTGAGTACGAATTTTAATCCTCACTATATGTGTCATACCATCTCAAACGTAACTATATATATGTTTTGTGGAAATCATATCTTGAACGTGTATCTAATCATCTAAATTTGTTTAAAAACGAAAAAAAACAAAGATTCGAATTTATATATACAAACAAAGAATGGATATTTGCACGTGCTAAACAATATCTTTGAAATAATGTGTTGTTCTGGACAGGCACGGTGAAGGAGGAGGAAACTGTACAACCTGATCAATATGGTGGAGGAGGACAGTACGGAGGAGGAGGAAACAACGGAGGAGGACAGTACGGAGGAGGAGGATACAACGGAGGAGGAGGCTACAACAGAGGAGGAGGAGGATACAACCGCGGAGGAAGACGAGGTGGTTACTGCCGCTATGGTTGCTGCTACAGAGGTTACCGTGGCTGCTCAAGGTGTTGCTCGTATGTTGGAGAAGCTGTTCAGACTCAGCCCGGTCACTAAAACAATATGATCTATCCACCACCATGCATGATTGCATCATGTGTGTATTACTTAAGTAAACCATGGTGCGTTTGTAAAGAAGTGAATAAAAGAAGAAAACTATGGGAATAAAGTTTGATAATGTAATGTTTATGTCTTTGAGTTGTAATCTGTGTTGTTTGCATAATAAAATCGTTTGTACGTTATGTTATTTTCTTTTGGTTTTCTGTAAACAGTGTTATATTATTATTCATATTCTCACGGCGGGAGAGAAAAGTAGATTTAAAGCATTACAACATGAAGTAGATATATAAGAGAAAGGAGAGAAGAGAGTATAAAGTTAAAGAAATATTGGTGGGTTGTCAAGAAACTTGCCGTCATGGTGATGTTGTTGTGTCATATTGTTGAAACCAGAGAGTAAGAAGAGAGTTTGAGACTGGTTGATAGATATGCGTGAGACCCGAGTATGATCAGAGAGTAGTGAGCTTGACGTCCTTTTCTGTGGCGAATACTGATTGTACACAAAGAGAGACTGAAGGGATGTGGGTGAACTATGAAGATAGGGACAAGCCTGAGAAAAAATAAATCCCACAGGTCTTTGCTGAACTTACGTTCAAAATAGAAAGTGATTGATGCGGCCAAAGCTATTTTCAAATTTTCATATATATGTACTAGCGGATAACGTACACTTGGCACTCTGGAAGTTAATACAGGTCTTTATAACTCCGCAGCAAACCCTACCGGCCACGAATAATTACATATTTCTACTATTTATTCGAATATTCGATACAGATTTTTCAAACACTGAAAATATATATCTTTTTGGTTCTCTTATACAGTAATCAAAAGTTGAAGACTAGCTCACAACAAGACGACCCTTAACTAATTAATCGGAGATTTTAGTGATCATACAACAAAATTTCTTTGTTTTCTTTTTCAAAAAGTAAATGAATTTGATCTGAAGAAGAATCTTGTAATTCCATAAGAAAAAATAGAGATTAAATTAGTATGGTTGGGATGTAGCTGTAATTATTTACTGCAGAACTTTTGTTAGTTTTGTACTATATAGAAACTTTTGTTGTAGCTTTCTTGATTATATATAGGTGTAGATTTTGTTGATAGAAGTTTTTGGTTGTACATATTTTGAAAATAAAACATGATAAAAATAAGATTTGTATTGTATATTTAAAATTTAAAAAAATAGTTCGTTTCATATCATTTTTTATTTTATATTATTTTGGCGATAAAAAAAAAAAAAAACTTTTTTAGACGGTAATTTAGAAAAATAAGCGGTAGAATCTTTAACTACACTAATAAAAAATAAACTTTTTTAGACGGTAACTTAGAAAATAAAATTGCATCATGATTGATACGAATTTGTTGCTTTAGAAAAACATAAAAAATAATTTAGAACGAAGCCAATCACATAACAGAAAATCCAAAAAAAAATAAATCTCGTCAACCAAAACACAAATCAACATAAATACACATGTACACACACTTGTTCCAAAAGATAAAACAATAACCACAAGAAAAGAAAAAACACATATTAAATACTCATCTTCATCATCCCAGAACACCAACCTCTTCTAGTCCATTTCCAAAATTACACGATAATGTTTCTTCGGGTTAAAAATCGGTCATTTCCCCTACGTTTGAGAGGATCTAGCTAAATACTGTAGTGATTCAGTTAATAAGATTATATTATACACCAGTGAAAACCTATACGTCCAACTTGGGAAGAATTTTCTCTTAGCATAAAAAGGATATATATAGTGATACCTTTCACAGAAACAAGCCACCTCGATAAGCTGCATGATGATGCTTCAGTGAATTGATATTGATGATTCTCATATACATGGTGTGCCTGCGCCACTAAATTGGTTCTAAATTCGTGAAGCTAATTAAACATAGTTTGATAATAATTAATCAATTGCATGGACATGGACGTAAACATGAATCCGTGTATGAAAGAAATCTATAAAAAGTTGGCCATAATTGTTTGAGAGTTTTAAAGTGGTTTTTAAATCATAGATTTTGGTTTTTAGATTTAGTTTTTAGTTTTAAAATTTTGCCAAAAAAAAAAAATTTGAAGAACAAAAAAAAAGTCATTGACACATTTTCAAAAACTCATAAAAATAAATTTTGGATTTTATTTTAGAAATTTGCAAAATATTTGAAAAACTAGATTTTCTATTTTTAGAGATACTATTTTTTTTTTTCTATAATTTTGATTAGATAATTAACTAGTTTAATTTATGGAAAATCACTGAAAACCATGTTAATGCCGTTATAGTTATGTCATTTTCCAGGATCACGAATACAATATATATGGATCACGATCACGTCAATGTCAATGTCTACGTTCAGGCCACAGTTATCAAAATTACGTCATATTCATCCAGAAAAAACGTTGTTGAACCTCTTCAAAGTAATGAATCATTCTTTATCAATGGCTTGTTATTTTTTTTTAAAAAGCACAAAATTTTAAGTTTACACTACAAAAAAATGTGTATATTGTATCATTTATTTTGTATATTTGTATTACTTATAATTGATACAAAAGAATTTTACATCACTTAAAAAAGTGATTCCGAAGAGTCTGATGCAAGTAATTAACATCATTTTTTTGGTATAGATTATAATAATTGGATTTTAATTTCAGATACCATATTTTATATCAATTTGTAGAGGTGATATTATTATTTGTGTCGGTTTTAACAATTGATGTCAATTATTTATATCACTTAAAAATAAATAATGCTAACATTAACAACACTATAATGACGCCATTCTTTTTTTCTTTTTCTACTTTTATCATGTCATCACATGCCGGATGAGGCATGCATTCTGGTACGAAATTGTGGATGTCAATCTGGTGTGGTGATTTTAAATCATAATGATAGAATTCAATGTTAAAAACAACTAGAGTTCAGATTATAATGAGAGAGATCGAAGTGTCAAAATATGTTTAGGGATGTGTTTCATTGCGAGTAGAAAATAAAGAAATAGAGAAATTTTGGTCGTAAATCTGCAGCGTTCTTCTGCAAAAATATCGAGGGAACTGCATGTTTTCATGCACTTTTTATGGAACATATCCATGAAATCCAATAAAACATTGAATGAACACTTTTTTTTTTTGTTAAAGAAAAAACTAAATGAATTTTCAAAGAAAAATCTTGTAATTCCTTTTTTTTTTTTTTTAAAGAGATTTAATTAGTGTGGTTGGGATGTAGCTATAATTATTTGTTGTATCATTTTATCGTAACTGTGTTAGCTATGTTAGCTGTAGGCATTATGATTTCTTTTTTGAGCAGTTTATCGATCAATGAATACAAATTATACAATATTGGTTACTTAATTAAGCGGCTACACTACAAGAAACATGTTCGGAGTAAGACGTCGGTTTTATAAAGTCATTTTTTTAACCGACGTAAAATGTTAAAATAGGGAAGGGTGTTAGCGTCATTTGATTAACCGACGCAACATTTAAACAAAGCTTTATCAGGTTTGTGTCTGTGAATCGTTGAATCTAACGCTTCCAGGTAAAAAAAAAAAAAACAAAAAAAAGCATCGAAACTTATCGAAGCTTTTTGTGAGTCATCTCCAATTTTTTCCTAGCTAGCATAGGTAGATTGATGCGCTGAGAAATATTGAAGAATTGCTACATTTGATGCTCTGAAAATGTGTTCTTAAAAACTAGTCAATTAATGTTTAATCATGCATGAAAAAAAAAGGTTTAATCATGCATAATATTAATTTTCCAAACAAAACATTTTTCTAGAAATGCTAACCAATATAAATTGAGTAAATTTAAATTCTTTTAATAAATATTTCTTAACATTAATTAAAAAAACTATATTAAAAACTAGAAAATCATTAAATAACGTTGCTTATATTCTTATATTTTTTGTACGAAATTATACATTAAATTAGATCATTTTATTTTCTCCAATTTAGTAAAATGTGTAAAAAATATATTATCAACATGGAATAGCTTTTAATATAGTTATCAAATATTAATTGAAACTAAAACTATTTTATTTTATCGGTGATTTTGCAGAGTTGCAGACTTGCAGTCCAATAATGGAGTTGTAAATATCTTCTTCTTTTTTTTTTTTTGTGCCAACGAATCTCAATATCTATATGCGTGTGAATGCGCTGTGTTTAAGAAGTTAATACTTAATAGACTTCTCTAATATAAAAGAGTAAAAAGACTAGTGGTGTTGTCATTTATGGAGTTTTTACAGTGAATCCAACAACTAACCATAAGGGGGCCAAGGTAATCGACGTGTACAGACTTTGATACTTATCTCCTTGCCACTTTGTATTTATTGTGATTAGAAAATTCCCTTAACTCTATTGGAGTATTGATTAGTTTATTTGACTCTCTCTCTCATTCCTTCCTCCTACTTTTCTATAAATAGAGAGCATACTGAGTAACATTTTATCCATCACTTCAGTCACTTGTGTTTTCCATACAAAGAGTTATAAACAGTTAAAGAAAGAAAATGGCTTCCAAGGTTTTAGTTCTGTTGGGTCTATTTGCAGTTCTACTCGTCGTCTCAGAAGTGGCCGCTGCTTCCGGTATGTAAAATATTTTAATATATATATTCCAGTCTACTTCACTTAAGTATCCGTATTATACGTATCAGACCATCTCAAATTATTTTTATGCTTTATATAGAACGTATGTTTAATTTTGTAAGTACTTTTAAAAAAAACTCAGATCCGAATTTACATACATATTTTAAAAAGTGCTTTTTTAAAAAAAAGAAACATAGTTTTGAAACTCGGGAGGATGATATATTTGAAACAATGTGTTGTTTTGGACAGGCACAGTAAAGTCAGAGAATGAGGAAACCGTGCAACCTGATCAATATGACCACGGTGGCCATGGAGGCTACAACGGAGGAGGAAACAACGGAGGAGGTTACAACGGAGGAGGACACAACGGAGGAGGTTACAACGGAGGAGGAGGCTACAACAGAGGAGGAGGATACAACAGAGGGGGACGGGGAGGTTACTGCCGCCACGGCTGCTGCTACAGAGGTTACCGTGGCTGCGCAAGGTGTTGTTCTTATGCCGGAGAAGCTGTTCAGACTCAGCCAGGTCACTAAAAAAATATAATATGTTGACCACCATGCATGATTGTCTCTATGTATACACTTATGTGTGTGTGTAGTAAACCATTGTGCGTTTGTAATGAAAGTGCCTTTAAAAAGAAAACTATCAGAATAAAGTTTCATAATGTAATGTTTTTGTGTTTGAGTTGTAATCTGCGTTGTTTCCATAATAAAATCGTTTGTAGTTCATGTTATTCTCTTTTGGTTTTGGGTAACGTACAGTGTTAATTTATTATGCGGACGCTAGCTTTATGTATTCTCCAAAAAAAAAGATTTGAGAAACAAAAAAAAAGAAAAAAGATTTAAAGAGGCACCTAGAAAATCTATTCAGTTCTTGCATACTCCTAACCAGTACTGCTCCTAACACTTATAAAGTTCATCAAATACAGCATACAAAGGTACCATATAGAATCTAAGATTTGACTCGACAAAAGCTGTTGAAACTCGCTATGTCTATTGGAGATAACTTTAGACTATCAATCTGTTTATAAAGTGAGACCTGAATTCCAAATCGAATAATATTTTTAGATCTATACTATATTAATCATTTTTTGTACAAACAATTTAAATTTATTTCCTTTATTTGTTATAGTTGGACTAGTAATCCTACTAATATTATTTGGAGAATACATAAAGCAGAATGAGTTTAAAAATGTTAAATATTACAAGATATGTCATTATAAATAATGCATTAAATTAATAGAAAACTCTTGAAAGATAAAAATTTAATTTTCAACAAAGTGACATACAGTATGAATAAATTATTAAAGGCTAGCTATAAATATCTAAGAAATGTATGGTTCGACCAGAATCTCCTAGTTAAAAAACAATATAAACAAAAATTTAAAATTTAATGTGCAATCAAATTTCTCAAATTTAATCTTCTTTGTATCATTGGGTTATGCTATGACCATTCTGATAGTCAATCGTAACCCAACATAGTTCACTAGCATGGTTTAAAATGGTTATCATTACCAGCTCTACTATACACAAAATAAAACTAAAACAAATTAGTGGATGTGTTCATATGTTGTAATATTTAACATTTTTAAAAGAAAACACTCGAGCATATAACGTACTTTTGAAAATATGAAATTAACTTAACTCAAATTACTTCCAGTTCATTTCACCATTCTATTTCTACTAAAACATCAAGTTCTCTAGTTTCAATAAAACTCATTCCACTAGCATTCGTATGATGAGCTTGTAAATATTATATTATTTTTATATTGATCTAGCTGATGTTTGAATTTATTTCACGGGAGATCCATACCAAAACATTTTCAGCAAGACATGTATCCTTCCACTGACTTTTGTCGTGTTGATCATTGTATAATTGCAATAGCCCATTATTCAAGTGATAGGTCCAGACAAGTTTTTGGTAAACATTTAATGCACATGAATAGTATATCAATTACAATTATAACACTTGAGTATATATATAACTGGAAAAAGACGAGTCCATCGTGTATTTATCTTACCATGTAGCCTGACAAGTGATTTAAAATTCAAGAAAGCCATCGTATTTATCTTACCATAGAGAATTTGATGTTTTACATAAAAAAATTTTCTAATTAATTTTTTTTTTATATGCGATTCTTTCAAAACCTTACGACTGTGACTCTGGGGAGAAGTGGAAATTCCCACTTCTAAATACAATAGGGAAATTTCTCAATAAATAAATATATCTGACAAAAAAATAAATCTATTTTGATGGTGAGTCCAAGATGAAAAGTATTTGGCTTACCATTTAGCCAGTGGGAGCTATATAGACTGTAATGAATTAAATTAAAACATTATATTTTTAAAACCATACGTAACCAAAATATGCGATTTAGTAATACTTTATTAACAACAAAAATAATAATCCGCAACCTCAAGTTGTTTTCTGGTCATATTAAAAAGATATCAAAATCTGTTACAAAGAGATCTAATAAACATCAATATTCACTCTTTTTCTACACAAGATATAACTTAGAATTGTGAGTCAAAATTATTTGAAACCCTGTCTTTATTAGGTTCGAGAGAGTAAAAGAAAAAACACACATCAGAAGATATGAACAGTGTACATAATTGGACATTAAGGAGAAAATCTCCTTTTATATAAAATTGTCGAGCTCATAGCTTCAACATTTTTTTCTCTATGGATTCTTTGATTTATAGCTTCTACAACTCGGTTTTAAGTGTTTCTCCTTCTTCTTTTCTTCGGATAACGGTCCTCTCTCGAAGAATCTTCTGCCCCATATACCTACACATTATAACTCTCCAACAATCATATTTAGAAAATATGGTTGGATCATAAATATTAATTGGTTTCCACGTGAGTTTACCTTCCAAGCATCATGACCGTGGCCTGGGGATTAGTCCCTGGAGACTTAAGAAACGTGGATCCATCGATGACCCTCAAAGCATCAATCCCTAACACTTTGTAATTGTTGTCGACCACTTTTCCAACTTGACAACCTCCATGGTAATGATAAATAGTCATCACGGTATCTTTACAATACTGTTTTAAATCGAACCCCGAGGTTATGTGTCTTGGCCTCAGATTGATGGGAAGGGCAAGGATGAGATCCAGTAGTCCACGCGCACTCACTCCATCGTACTTGTACTTGGAGTATCCCTTCGAATCGATCACTTTCATAATGGTACTAAGTCCTTCAACACACTTGTTCAAATCCTCCGGATCCTGATAGTAGTTGAATGTCACTGAAGGATTATCATCCGGGTTCGTGTTCTGCAACTCCAAGTGACCTCTCGAGAGCGGTCCATTTGCTTTCTGGATGATCACACCCGCTTTTGTCGTCACGTTCAACCGAAGATCCAAAGGTTCAAAAAACTTTGAGATGGATTGTGTAGGAAATTTTGTCTGCATAAAAAAAGATTATACAAAAATAACACTATTTAGTCTTGTGTTATAACAATATTCATAGCAATTTAGTGTATTAATTGACTATACCTTTTTAACAAGATTTAGAACACCATCTAAGAAGTTACGGGTCAAACTAATAGAGAGACTTAACCCACTTCCACCTTCAACGTAACTACCAAATTTGGTGATCCCAACGGTCTGTACAAGGGACACTTCTACGGGTTCAGGAGAAGGGATGAAAACCGGATTCATCGGGTTATCACCCATTCCTTGTCCCACCATGGGATGATCTATGATGACCGGATTCACCCCATGAGCTGCCAGATGGGCCGCAGGGCCCACACCACTTAGCATCAATAATTGTGGGCTCGCAATGGCACCCGCTGATAAGATTACCTCATTCATTGAGCCTTGCGTTGCCAATTCTGCCGTGTGGACCACTCCACTTGCATCTTGAAATATCACCCCGTATGCTTTGGGCCTCTGGTTCCCTGTCCAACACAGAATTTTCATATCCAGCGCGATAAAAAAAATTGCGTATGGTAGGTAAGTGGTAACGTTCAATGACGAATGACTTTGAGTCTGCCACGAAGGATAACAACCAAACGATCGCAATAATTGAATGATACATTATAACTTAAAATACCAAAATTGAGATTTAAACTAAAAAGAGGTTTCTAATTTGAGGTATAAGTTTCTTTTATTTATGTTATCATAAGAAAATGTTTGCTGTTATACTTTAATATTTTATTTTTATAACTAAAGTAGCTATATTATAATTAAACAAAAGTATTAAAACTAAACATCCTTTTTATGTTGCCACTTAACAATATAATTATGTATAACTATATGTTTGTTATCATGTTACAATTTAGCATTTTAACTATGTTGTAGTATATGATATACTCTCACGACCTAATTAATCACAAAACAAGAAATCCATAATTAGCAAAAAAAAATGTCGAATATCTTAATTTTAATAAAGAATTAACCAAAAACCACAAGTTGTGTTACACTAAAGTCTGATTATGTGTAAGCTACGTCTCTTTCACATCTTTCTCCCTTTCCTAGCCCTCACGAGTCATTCCGTCGGCTTCTTCAATCATAACTCATAAACCTCATATAATGGAAAAACAGAAAAAGACATGTTTTAATTATACCTTGGGTAGTGAAGAGGATTTTATGGACAGAAGCATGCAAGTAAACAACAATCTTATTCGGATTAGCATACTCCAACAAATTTGCCGCGGTATGTCTATGACCATTGCGGTCAAACAACGTACCACCAAATTTCGTCCCATTGATATGTCCAAACGTGAAACCATTGTACGGACTCACACCAGCCTCCAAAAGCCCATCTCGAAACGCCGATTGCCATCCCTTAGCCGGCGGTTCGAACACAACTTTCTTCTCGACCCATTCATAAGCCGCTTCAACCTCGTTTCTGTCCCATCCTGCTTCCGCCACAATATCATCTTCGGCACGCGAGTAGAATCCCGCATTTATCACAGTACCTCCACCGAGCACGCGCGCGCGTGCGTTGTAAACGCCGTCTTCAGAAACGAAAAGCTGCGACCATGAGTTTGGAGTTATGTCTAAGAGTGTGTTTGCGAAGTTTTCGATGTCCGTTGCAGTTGGATTGTCGTAAGGAGACCCGCCCCGGTCGAGGACTAAAACGTTGGCATCTTGAGAGAGCGTTGCGGCTAATGCACATCCAGCGGTTCCTCCTCCGATGATTATGTAGTCGAAGTGAGACAACTTTGGTGCTGATGTTGCATTTTTCATAAATTTATAGTTTCCAGCTTTACGATAACAACATTTTCATAGAGTTTGGAATTAATATTAGTATATATACTAATAAGATATCCGGAAAAATCATAAATGGAATGGCTAGTAAGGGGAACTAATTATTGTACCTTCATCGGAATAACACGATGAGTCGTTAAAGATTAAAACTGCGGCGATAATAAAATGAAATAATCGGAAAATATGAAAATCCATTATAATGTACGATTATAATTATTTTGTTCTTTATCTTTTTGAGGCAAAAATCAGTGGTTTTTATAAACAAACCCAAGAGAAGGAGCTATCTCTCACTTTCACGACAAAGTCTTATTCGATGGTGGCCTAGCTCGGCCTTTCAATTGGATGGCACATTTAAGGCTATACGCACTACAAGAAAATGTGATTATTGTGACGATAATTTTAGTCACAATACATATAGATTTGGTCACAAATTTTCTATTGTGACCAATGTGTGACAAATTCTAAAAGGTCACAATAAAATGGTCACAAATTTTGTTTAGTATCAAATTCGTCACGAGTATAGTGACGATCTGTAGTGTCACAAATATGTAACAAATTTGTGACAAAAACTTAGTCGCAGATTCGTCACCGTTTGTGACCGAATTAGTCACACATACGTCACAATTTGTAACAATGAATTAGTCATAAATTTGTTACAATTTATTACCAAATTTGTGTAACCAATTAGTAACAGATTATGACCAAAATAGAGTCACAAATTTGTCACTATTAGCAACCAAAATAATGTCACAAATCTGTCATAAATGACGACTAAAATAATGTCATAAATTTGTTACAGTTGGCTACGAAAAGATAGTCACAAATTTGTTACAAACTCTTTTTTTTTTTTTTTTTGGTAGGATGTTACAAACTCTTTTTTTGTGACATTTTGTTGTTACTAACGAAATGAAAAAAAAAAAAGCTGTAGAAAATTAGACATTAATTTGACTTCATCTCCAATTTACAAAAGAATATATATGTTAATATACATTGCAACATATATGAAAAATAAATTGCTGAATTGAATTACCATTAAAATCACATGTAGTATCTTGTAAAACAACTCTATTTGAAAGGTATGCTTACACTAACAAAAACAGCAAACTGCTTCTCGCTCGCTTTCCAGTAAACTTGATTCTATGTTGCTTTTACTGCTTTTGCCATCTTTGTTGCAGCTCTTACGTATGTAACAACCCGTGTTAGACGAGGATATCTTCCTGTATCAATGTCCAAGGTCCTTCCTGTACATCTGATAACTCTTGAAGAATTCCCCCTTGAAGATTCTCACAAGAAGACTAATCCCATTTAAAAAAATGAATCTACAAGTCACTTAATCAATGCTTAGTTTATAATCAACAAAGTAAACACAAACATGCCGTTTCTTCTCATGCTAAACGTTCATACTCTAATGGTTCCACAAATGATTACTGAATCAATCAAATTATCCAATAAAAAACAAAAATCGATATCATAAAAGTTGACAGAATCAGATATATACTAACCACATTCAATGTTAACGAACTTGCCATCACTAAGCTTCTCATTCACAAACCACGTCGGCAACAAAGTTTGATTCTCTACACCAGCAACGGATCAAAGCGGAATCTGAACTTTACCAATTAATCCGGTGGAAGCATTAGACCGATCCTGTTCATGGTGAAGAATCGAAATTAAAGGAAGTACTTTTGTTACTTCTCTTGAGTAAAGGAATGAATGGTTATCATCGTGTACTCGTCAGTTTTGTTTCTCTTTCGTTCAGAGGTTTGTTACTCTACTTTTATTTCTGATTTTGGTTTCGTAACTCTGTTTTGACATAGAAAGAAATCTAAGAGTAGAAAATGTGTTAAGTGTTTAGTGGGAAGGTGATTTTGATGAGGAGAACGTGAAAGGAAGTTACAAAAGTACACTATAATTAAGGGGTACATGAAAATAATTTTTTTTTGTTTTTTTTTTTTGCATTTCAATATTGACTACTAATTCTTCAATGTGATATTGGCAATAAGATATTCGTGAGATATGTTTTGTAAATTAAACAGATTTTGTGATTTAATTTTTTTAATGTTGTAGTTATTTTTTACAAAATGATAGGTTTAAAAGGAAATTAAAAAAAAAAAGTAACGAACAAGAAATTGATTCTTAATCACCAATTTATCCACCCGACGAAAAATGATAATTAATTAAAGTATGTATCAATTTTAAAATCATAATTAGGTTAGCATCACTTTTTTTTTTTTGGTGGGGAGGTTAGCATCATTTTTAATTGATGTCAATTTTGCATCTTTTATTTTAACTGATATTACTAAGACTTAGTAAATGCATCGTTCTAAAAAATGATTGAAAACTTATATATTTGTGCTAACGTCTCAAAGTGATGTAAATTAATATGCATTAATATCAATTTTATTTAACTGCCGTTAAAAAAAAAAAAAGTAACGTTAAACTAGCCATTATTTACATCAATTATGTTTGTCACTATTTCGTCAGTATATTATGACCAAATGGTAACTATTTTGTAACGTAATTGTTTGGTCACAAGTTAGTCAATAAATCGTCATAATATTGTGACGACCCATTTAGACACAAAAATTGGTCACTATTTGTGACATTATTTTATTACTTATTTATTAGTCAGTATATTATGACTAAATTGTAACCATTTTGTAACTTAATTGTTTGGTCATAAGTTAGTCAATAAATTGTCATAATATTATAACAAAACATTTTGACACAAAAATTAGTCACAATATTCCCTTTTTCTTGTAGCGTACGTATCTCTTCCACGTTAGATTTTGTTTTTATTATATAATAATTATTATAGCCAATGCTACCCCCACGGTCCTTATCATACACGTTTTTTTTGTTGTACAAAAAGGTTTGATTTTCTTGTATATTTTCTATTTTTTTTTTCAACCATACATCATATTAAAAAATAATTTCCTAACTGATTATTCAATTCGAAGAAAAATAATATTTTCAAAATTAACATCATGATCTAGCAGAATAGATTTAAAAAACTCTCTTGAAATAGAAATTACAAGCAATCAAAGAATGCAGAAATAATTTGAAAATAAATTTGGAGAAAACTAAAGATCTAAAATATTAATTTTCCATGTACAAATGACCAAGCTGCACGATTTTAAAAATTCTAAAGATAACCTAGGACTTCTCATCACGAAAGCTTAGATTTGATATATTATTTACTAAAATTCTACAAATCTGATGATATATAGTGAAAACGTATTATATTATTTGGTATCTTTACATGGATATTTTGATGCTGATGTTGGATTTTTCATAACTCTATTGTTTCCAGCTTCACAAAAACATATTTTGATAGAAAAGTTCCTATTAGTATACTATATAACCAGAAAAAATGTAGTAAAATAGTGTATAATTAAGACTCATGAGATGATATACTAATTGTCAAATGGCGTTGAGTCAAAACTTTATGAAATTGACATGATATTAGAGTTTGAACAAGTATCATATATCAACCCAAACTAAAGTTGATCCGACTCAAAATTAGTCAAGAAGCGTGCTGGGAATTTACATCGTAAATAAAATGAAACTTTGCTTATATAAAGCTGAACTAATTAATTTATTACAAACTAAATTTTTTATGATAACAAACTTCATATAGTTAGTCGATTTTTCATGTTAGAGCAGAGACTCCCCAAAAAAATATGATGATCGACCGACCAAATCCAATTATGGTAATTGTGATGAGGTGGTGCCGCATGAACTTCCACTACGTGCAAGTCCAAGTGGTCAAGAATTGTGAATAAAATGTTTTTAAAATGGTGAATGTAGCAAACAACGAAGCATTAATTACGAAGGCGCGCAAACCGGTAGTAAGAGTTTTTTTTAAGAAGACTGTCGAAATATTGTTGGGTATTTACTATGGATGCTGAAACTTAATCATGTAAAACAGAAAGTATTCAAAGAAATGTGAGAAATAATTATTTTCCTTGATGAATAAAAGTAATTATTATTAGATGATCAGAAAGTTATCTTGTTCTGCATATGAAATAAATCTGCACAATTCGAAAAGTGAGCTATTTTCTAATATTGGTACAAATTCGCAGAAGAGTCCTAAAAGAGTTTGATTTATCCATAAACTATACCAAAACATGAAAGAATCCACATAAATTAGAAAGCTAGAAAAACCAAAACAAAAAGTGTTCATAAAGAAATTTACCACTATTATCATCCATCCTACTCTCTCTCACACATGATAGAAGGATGAACCACTTCCAAAGGTTAATTAATATGATATCGGCATTTTTGTATCACAGATTAGATTGACCTTAGCGATCTCGGCTTTACAGCATATGATAGCATGCACCTGTCAAGATCAACCCAAGGTGTTTGAAACTTACCACATTCTTCAATCACAAATTTTTCAGAGGTATTTCCCATGTTAGATCCAACATTCTCCATTTAATTTTCACCATAGACATCTTTCCCAAAAACAAAGTGTTTCCGTCAAGCCACGATGTCTTCTCAATGTAAATGAAGAACTGAGATAATGAGATCCATTAGCCATAGACAAAACCCCTGGACCAGTGTACTTCAACTTGAATTTCCTCAGATTTCACTAAATCTCCAACTCCTGTCAATAGCAAAGTAATGATTCAGCATCTCAGGGATCAACTAAACCATGGATTTGTATTCCGTAAATAATGAAGACTCGTTTTGTGTATTGGTTTTCTTTCCCCCCAACTTATAGCGTTGGACGATTGTTTCTTGTAATTTTATACTGTAACATCTATTTATGATAAGTATCCAAAATTTTCTAATTTTCTTCCTATATATTCCTAATTTCATAGCCCTACAATCTTATTTGAATATATTCCAAGTCATATCAAAATATCGAGGATATGTTGTACATTATATGTAGTTTAATCTATTTTCCATTTATTTTGTGCGATTCATTTATAATTTTTTTTTTTTTTAATAAAAAAAATTGATTTTAAAAGTTCTTGTACCAGGTGTGATTTTACGTCCAGATGCATGGGACGATGTAAGTGTATGATGCCACATTCAAAAGGTAAAGCTATTTCCAGTGCCCACATGCACAAGTCTTACGAACATCACAAGATACATGTCAACACGAACACATGCAAATGGAAGCTATATGGTTTAAAAGTTAAGTGTTCGTATTTTGCCATATAAAAAATAATGAACTAAGTACTGATCAAAAGTAGTCCTGAAAAAACTTGCTACGTGGCGACTCTATCCTACGTGTTGTCTCTAGAGACTTGAACGTAGCTTGCAGACATATTTCCAGCTGCCAAGTAAGATGTTTCGGGCATGATGTGCCTTCAAGATCCTTCACCTGATTTTTTTTTTTTTTTTTTTAATATATACTTATCATTTGTTAATTGCTTTCCTTAAGTGTAAGCTGCAACTATAAATAACTAAAAAAGCGAGTGTGTTAGGTCGTCAATTAATTGTGCATGTTGCAAAGAGAGTGAAGATGAATTCGCGAGCTCTTATAGTGTGGTTTCTTTTGTTGACGGCTGTTTTCGCCGTTACGGTGGTTGCTTCCATCGATGAGACAAAACAAGGTTATAGTCATATTCCTTACTTCTTTCAGCATTTCTGTAGTATGTTTAACGGTTTATTTTTGTAATATTTTAAAGCTGGTCAAAATCAAGTGGAGGACTCAAAGTCTCGATGCAAGTACGGGAATTGTGAACAGGTTGGAGAGACTCCTTCTATAGAAGCAGATGAGGTCCTTGGTGAAGAAGAAGAAGAATCCAAATATAGCCAAGGAGGAAGAGGTGGTGGTGGCTTAGGCGGTGGAAGTGGCCAAGGAGGACAAAAAGGTGGTGGACGTGGCCAAGGAGGACAAAAAGGCGGTGGTGGTGGCCAAGGAGGACAAAAGGGCGGTGGTGGCCAAGGCGGACAAAAGGGCGGAGGTGGCCAAGGAGGCCAAAAAGGTGGTGGAGGTGGCCAAGGTGGCCAAGGTGGTCAAGGAGGTAGGGGAGGTGGTCAAGGAGGCAAGGGAGGTGGCCAAGGTGGCCAAAAAGGTGGTGGAGGTGGCCAAGGTGGTCAAGGAGGCAGGGGAGGTGGCCAAGGTGGCCAAAAAGGTGGTGGAGGTGGCCAAGGTGGTCAAGGAGGCAGGGGAGGTGGCCAAGGTGGCCAAGGAGGCAAGGGAGGTAGTGGAGGTGGCCAAGGAGGCAGGGGAGGTAGTGGTGGCCAAGGAGGAAGGGGTGGTGGTCAAGGAGGACACAAAGGTGGTGGTGGTGGTCAAGGAGGACACAAAGGAGGTGGAGGCGGTCAAGGAGGAAGTGGAGGTAGAGGTGGTTATGTAGGTGGAGGTGGCCGAGGAGGTGGTGGAGGCGGCCGAGGAGGTGGAGGCGACGGCGGGATGTAGGATATATCTACCTAGAACTAGCAAAGTTTTTTATTTAAGGCCAAGTGTTTACGTATATTAAACTAAAATAAAGTTATATGTAAACATATGAATCACACCACTTCGCCGAATGTTTATAGGCTTCGGTTTCATAAAAGTTATGTGCTTCTCTCAACCTATTATAACAATAGTATCCGTTATTAATCTGTCGTCCTCAATATGATTTTAAGAAAAAAGATACAACAACCAAAAGAAACAAAAGCAAAAAGGAGAGAAGCAAAAATACAAAACTTTTGAGATTGAAGATCTCATAATCACGATGGTTGGCTTCAGTCACAACCTAGAGTTTGAAGATCATCATCTAATAGCACTAAAGTTACTAAAGTAATTCACAGATAGAGCGAACTTAGTAGCATGGAGCTGAGCAGAGATAACTCTCTAAAAGACGAATTGTGGTCCAATATTGTTCGAAGCCTGACATGGATCCTCTTAAGTAACTTAATTTCATATATACACATGCACAATGAATCATTTTATAAATAAATCTTAACCAGTTGAATCAGCTTCCATCTTAACTTTATCAAATTCCTTTTCCATTCTTCTCTTGTCATGACACAATCAAGCATCCACGGTTTGCCACTCTTTACAAGATAAAGTTTCAAAGCTACATTTATAAGCTGAGAGACACAAACACAGGAGGGGAAATTGATGTCTTCGGAGCAACAAGAGCATTTACCCATGAGAATTTATCAATACTAGCTATCATGCTTTCCTGTCAATCTTCTCTCATTACCTTCACCATACACGCTAATGTGCGTTTTTTGTGGCGAAGTGAGAGATTTAATATAGCCTTCTTGAATCAAGAATCTTGATCACTTCATATTCCCGTCTTCGTACTCTATATAAAATATATCAAAACAGTTTTATTCTTGTGTGACATTTGACATCCTTATAAAAAACATAAAGCAATAACTCTATTAAAAAATCTGGTACGTAAAAAAAAAATCTGGTAGACAAACTACACACAATCAAAGATTACTCGGATCTCGGCTCAGAATTTCGTAATTAAAAAAAAAATATTCCCTATTGTGTTTTAAAAAATAATTGTCATATTAATGTACTTCTTTCTTTCTGTTAGCTATAATTATTTTTGTCAGTGTTTTAATTAATAAGCTATTTTGGTTATATTATAGCCTATTTTTCATTAATTAATTAATTTTGACAAGAGTCTCTTTGTCTTATAGAATTGTCCAAAAAATTATTCTCAGATTTCTCAATCTCCGGAACTCTCTCTGTCTCAGCCACCGACAAATTCCGTTCACATCATTCGTCTCCGATCAAAATTTCATCTTTCTGATCACAATGCATGCTCTCAAGGATAAAGTCTCACAGAAACTCTCAAATCTCTTCGCCGATTCCCCTAGCCAATCTTCATCTCCTCGCTTTTCCAACTCCGATTCTCCAAAGGTATCTCCTTTATCTCTCTGTTTCATCTGGAATCAAGAACCCTAGAAGCTTGTTAGATAGGTCTTTGGATTTGAATCTTGTTTGTTCTCTAATTGATAAATCAATTGCTATAGGTTCGATTTGATCTGTGACATTTTAAGCTTTTGAATGTGTAGGCCAGGTTGAATTCAAGTGTAGGCAAATCGTTGTCTTCGTATTTCTCATTCGTTGTTCCTCAATCTGGGAATGAGGATTGTGAATCTTGTCCTCCTCTTCCCATTAGAACAGAGAGCTATGAGTCTATTGAGAATTGTAAACATGGAAATGGGCAGAATCAAGCTGGGAGCTTTACCTCAATTGGTGAAGATAAGGAATCAGATAAGGACCGTGAGTTTCGTGTTTCGACGAAAGTAGAAAGCGGTAACGATTATTACGAAGGGGTGAAGCAGATGAGAGAATTAACAGAAAGCTCTGTTTTTATTACTGCTAATTTGTGTGAATTCTTGAACGCGAGCCTTCCGAATATTGTTAGAGGATGCAAATGGATCTTGTTGTATAGGTAAAAGAAGTTTTTTCCATCTCTTGTTTGGTGGTTTTGGATTTGTTGTGTTGGTATTAACTTTTTATCGGATGAAGGGCAGTACGTTGAAACATGGCATATCACTTCGTACGCTGCTGCGGAAAAGCGGAGAGCTTCCTGGTCCTTGTTTACTGGTTTGTTTGCTTATCTTTATGCTGTTTGAAACATTTTGAGAAAGTTGAATGAGACAGATCTTAGTTTGTGATGATTTGGTATGGTGCAGGTTGCTGGAGACAAACAAGGTACGGTTTTTGGCGCTCTGTTGGAATGTCCGTTGAGAACTACTCCTAAGAGGAAATATCAGGCAGGCTGACTAATTGTATTAGTGTTTGTCTGTGGAGATTAATTACTTTCCTTATTGCTGATTCTCTTCACATGTTTTTGATGTTAGGGTACAAGCGACACATTCTTGTTCACGACTATTTATGGTGAACCACGCATATTTAGGCCTACAGGTAACCATTTGGACTGTTTTTTTTTTTCTTTTCCAACTCAAGTAATCGTATAGGTAGAGGATGGATATATCGGAGGAAGAACATAGAGAAAAATTGAAAAGTGAAATTTGAGTAAAATGCTAAGTCTCTTCAAAATCAGATCTTAAGAATATTTGGTTCCAAATGACTTTTCTCGGAATTTTCCCCGGTTCTTGTCAGTAACTTGATCCACACTAGGTGATAGAAGGAAATAGAGTAATTTGTTAAGGATGCACCTTTACTGTTTTTTGGATGACTGTCTTTTATCTTTTGTCCCTTCATAATGAATCAGGTCCTAGAAACATAAATCAATCCCTTCAAGTATTGTGTACACAATGACCTCTCTTATGAATTTGTGTGCAGGTGCCAACCGATATTACCTGATGTGCATGAACGAGTTTTTGGCGTTTGGAGGTGGAGGAAACTTTGCACTATGTTTAGACGAAGATTTGTAAGGCACAATTTGAAAAATTTCCCGTTTTAACTGTTTTGATGATACTCAAACCGAATGTTTCTACTTGAACAAGGTTAAAGGCAACAAGTGGACCTTCTGAAACATTTGGGAACGAATGCTTAGCTAGCAGCACGGAGTTTGAGTTAAAGAATGTCGAGGTATAGCTACATACATATATGCAGTTTGTGCTAATATCATAGTTTTCACCTTATTCAACATATTATGCAATCTTACTTGGGTCTTGAAGTAATCAGTGTAAGTTCATGTTGTTAAAACTGCAGCTCTGGGGATTTGCGCATGCGTCTCAATACCTCTCCTCTTGATCTTGGAGATTCCTTTCTTTGTCAAGAATCAAGATGTACCTCAATAGAAAGAAAAGCTTACCGTCGTTTTTTGAATCGGTTAATTGTTTCAAAGTTATGATTAGGCTTAAGACAGTTTTTCAGGCTTTAATCTGTTGAAAGAGTGACAATATTACATGTTTGTATCTGTGTTACCGAGAATACTAATTCAGCTTGGACCTTGTTGAACATTTTTTTGACTGTAATTAGTGCTATTGTTTGTTATCTTTATCAAATTCATCTGGTTCAAAGAGGCGTCTCACGAGTTTCAGATGACGAAACGATGAAAGTTTGAAATTTACATCATAATCATATGGTTGTGTACTTGTGTTACCCTTTAAACACCTCATTGTTCATCACAATCACTCATTTATCTACAAATTGTCTCGATTAAGTATCACCTTATTTATGTAATTTTTGTAATTTCAATGACTAAAATTGGAAATTTTACCTTTTTGGTTCTTTCTCTGTTTTTCAGAGGTTTTTTTTTTTTTTTTTTGGTGGAATGTTTTTCAGAGGTTGGGACTAAACATATTTTTTTGTTTAATCTATATATAGAGTATAAATTTATACATTAACAAAAAATCCGTTGTAGCACATTGGTTAAAGTCATAATGATCTAATTGATCTCAGAATTCCAGATTCAAACCCCAGCACCGGAAAATATATTTTTTTCCTCTTCTTGAGAGATTGGAACTGAAAATACATTTTGTATAATCTATATATAGAGTATAAATTTATATATTAACAAAAAATCCGTTGTAGCACATTGACTAAAATCATAATGATCTAATTAATCTTAGAATTCGTGGAAATTATTATTTTTTTCTCTTCTTGAGAGGTTGGAACTGAAAATAATTTTTGTTTAATCTATATATAGAGTATAAATTTATATATTAACAAACAATTCGTTGTAGCACATTGGCTAAAGTCATAATGATCTAATTGATCTCAGAATTCTGGGTTCAAAGCCCGGCAGTGGAAATTATTTTTTTTCTTCAGATTGGAACTGAAAATACTTTTTGTATAATCTATATATAGAGTATAAATTTATATATTAACAAAAAATCCGTTCTAGCACATTGGCTAAAGTCATAATGATCTAATTGATCTCAGAATTCTAGGTTCAAAGCCCCGCAGCGGAAATTATTATTTTTTTCTCTTCTTGAGAGGTTGGAACTGAAAATACTTTTTGTTTAATCTATATATAGAGTATAAATTTATATATTAACAAAAAATCCGTTGTAGCACATTATCTCAGAATTCCGGGTTCAAAGCCCGACAGCGAAAATTATTTTTTTTTTCCTCTTCTTAAGAGATTGGAACTGGAAATACTTTTTGTTTAATCTATATATAGAGTATAAATTTATATATTAACAAAAAAATCTGTTGTAGCACATTGGCTAAAGTCATAAATGATCCAATTGATCTCAAAATTCCGGGTTCAAAGCCCGGCAGCGGAAATTATTATTTTTTTCCCTCTTCTTGAGAGATTGGAACTGAAAATACTTTTGTATAATCTATATATATAGAGTATTAATTTATATATTAACAAAAAATCCGTTGTAACACATTGGCTAAAGTCATAATGATCTATTTGATTTCAGAATTCCGGGATCAAAGCCCGGCGGCGGAATTTTTTTTTTTTTTTTTTAACGTACTTTTTGTTTAATCTATATATATATAGAGTATAAATTTAAATATTAACAAGAAATCCGTTGTAGCACATTCCGTTGTAGCACATTGGCTGAAGTCATAAATGATCTATTTGATCTCAGAATTCCGGGTTCAAAGTCCGGCAGCGGAAATTAATTTTTTCTTTTTCTTTTTGAGAGGTTGGAACTGAAAATATTTTTTGTTTAATCTATATATATAGAGTATAAATCTATATATTAACAAAAAAATTCCGTTGGAGCACATTAGCTAAAGTCATAAATGATCTATTTGATCTCTGCAGTCAAATTTTTTGTTTTTTTTTTGTTTTTTTTTTAATTCCAAATGACCAAAATTGATAATTTTACTTTTTTGTTATTAATGTATTGGTTATTTCTCTTGAAATGTTGGGACAAAATACTTTTTTTGTTTTGTTCTTTTTCTGTTTTCGAGTCGAGAGGTTGGGACTGAAAATATATGGGACTTTCTGTGAGTTTGAGAATCCTTTTGTTCTTGCTCTTGCAATGTCTTGCTTTTTCATAAGCCTGCTCAAGAAATTGCTTTCTTTTCCAGCTAGCTCAATAATTCGATTTCTCCAGCCCTATTAATTCCAAAAGTAGATATGCAATATGTTATAACTGTTATAAAACCGATCAATCATTCGCATCAATCTCTCCTATGAGAAGCAAATCATTTTCTTTTATTTTTTTTGAATTGTAGAATCAAATCATTTTCAAACATATCTCAACAATCTAAAAAGAAAACGACAAAAAAAAGCATTACAACTTATAGCTCAAGTCTCTCCAAACACATAATAATCACTCTACTGATTATTTTTTGGATATATTCATATATACATTTATCAACACTCATTCAATTCATATCTTTTTCGTTTCTCCGATTGACCTTTTCCACTTTTTTCAGACTTTGTGACAGAGACATGTCTCAACATTACATGAACCAAAACCTCGACACAAAATATATACACAAAGGTATAAGTTGGAGGTTTGCCTTGGAAAACAAGAAACGAAATTTTGAGAAGCTTCTTCGAATATCCATGTAACCATGTTGATGTGATCTGTAATATATAGAGCGATGGGACGATCAGAGGGATATGGTTTTGTCACGTTTACAGTCTTACAGATGCTGAATCTGCAACGAGAGCTTTCGAGAATTCAAAATCAAACATACACGGACGAGATGTCAAGTGCAATCTGCTTATTTTGGTGCTAGGGTTAAGAATAACCAAAACGGCAAACAATTAGCTACCCATGTACCCTACTGGAACCTGTTTGGTCTGCAATAATATTTTATACCTACCCACCGCATTGGACACAACATGGCCCGTACTAGTTGAACCAACTTGTAATAAAACCTACACATAAATCTATATATACAGCGTCTATTACAAACAAAAAAATATTCACTGTGGTACACTGGCTAAAATCTTTTTTTTTTGGTGGGATACACTGGCTAAAATCTTTAGTGATCTATTTGATCACAATGAAAAAAAGAATTACAGGTTGAAATCCCGCCAACAGAAAATATAACACCGCCTTTCTCATCAAGGCCTAAGACCTGCTTCCGTCCTCAGGTCGTTCTTTTAAATAAAATCTAAAATTTGAAATAAAATATTCACGTACATCTAAATTTATACGTGATAAATTCATATAATTTCAAAAGATCCGTTGTAGCATATTGGCTAAAACTCAACATCTTGATTCCACTGAATCTTGCTTTGAATTCTGGGTTCAAAACCCGGTAGCGGAAAACCTTTTTATTTGCTCACTGAAAAAGGAATGAACAGCTCTTTCTTTTAAATAAAAAATTTGAAATAAAATATTCACGTACATCTAAATTTATACATGATAAATTCATATAATTTCAAAAGATCTGCTGTAGCACATTGGCTAAAACTCAACATCTTGATTCCACTGAATTTCGAGTTCAAAACCCGGCAGTGGAAAACCTTTTTATTTGATCACTGAAGAAATGAAAATATAAACACCGCCTGCTTCTGTGGCCAGCTCTTTCTTGTAAATAAAATCTAAAATTTGAAATAAAATATTCACGTACATCTAAATTATTTATACATGATAAATTCATTTAATTTCATAAGATCCGCCGTAGTACATTGGCTAAATCTCAACATCTCGGTTACATTGAAATCTTGCTTTGAATTATGGGTTCAAAGCCCGGCAGCGGATAACCTTTTTATTTTTTTAAACATTAGCTATAAAGAAGCCGCCTCAGATAGCAACAAAGTGATGAGATAAATATTTGGCTCCAAAACTCCACACACGGCGAACGTTGCCGGATTATTATATATTAGAAGTTGTGAACAAAAAAACAAAAAAACTCTCTTCTTCCTTCTTTTTTGATGGCCAACGTAACGTTGGGTCTGGGTGGATGAGCGCAGAACAAATCGAACATGGTTAGGGAAGGGAAGTCAAGATGACATAAAACTAAATGTCACACTTCATAGACATGTTTCTCTATTTACTTGTTTTGAAAGAAGCCCGACTAAACAAAGAAAAAGAACTGGAGGTAGCTAGGGTGGAACTATAATTAGAATAGTTTTTTTTTTTTTTTTCCATTAGAATGGTATGACTTGTAATTAGGTTCATTCATTAATGGTATTTTAATAATGTTAAATATGTGATCGATTATATGGGTGTTTTTAACGAAATCATATTTCAAGCACTCCTTGTGGCTTAGATACGCGGTTTTCGAAGAGTTATTTTTTAAGCTGACAACAAACTTTAACCTCTTAAATGGTATCATCAAAATGTCCACCTTTCAGAATTGGATTCGTGATATTGTTTATTGGAAGACTAAATTTGAGTTGTGTAGCTTTCTCTTGGTACCACAACAAAGCAACCAAGCAGCGGATCGACTAGCTAAACATATCTTTCAAGGCGACGTTAAAAAAGAAATAACAAAAAAAACATAATTGATTTAAAAATTATTGTAAAACAATATTTATATATATAGAAAAATTCATATATTAACAAAACATCCGCTGTATATAGCACATTGGCTAAAGAGTTCAAAGATCTTTTTGATCCTTGATGTAGTGATTCCGGGTTGCAGTGGATTTTTGTATTTTAATATTTCCGTGAACAAAATTGGGAATTTTCTGTTCTTGAGTCCTTTTGGTTCTTGCTCGCACTGTCTTGCATCTTCCTAAGCATCTCTCTGCCTCAGGAAAGAGCATTCTTTTCCGGCAAGCTCAATGATTTCGCGCGAGGCGATAGTTTCCACCTTTTGCACGTTTTACCTTCGGTTTCTTCAGCCCTGTTAATTCTAAAGTCGATATGTTGGTATATGATTTAACGACATTCCTGTACAAACTTTAATATCGGTTGCCAACAAAGACAAACCAATCAATGACTACTCATGGAGTTATTTTGGTCTTTCTTTAAAGATTCGTAGTTAATGATGATGACACCAATGGATCTGTCACCATGTCATATACTTGTATACATGGCTAGGAGAATGGTTTTGCTAAGTTCTTTCGAGGCATTAAATTTTTGTTTTTTTGTTTCAAACCAAAATTGGAAACGCCACGCAGTTCTCTGTTATGCTGAATTGAAACGCATAGCTTACGTCTCAGGCTCCGTACGTCATGGATTCTATATCTTTGACTAGTTCTTAAGAAAATCATTCACAGAAACCTGAGAGGGTAAGGCAATGGCTTTTCTTCGGTGCTGATTAAACCTCTTCTTGCCAACTAGGTGCATATAAACCTTTGCCTTCATTAACATATTTATAATTTTATATTCAACCCCAAAATCTGTAACATATATTAAGTGTAATAAAAATCTTCACATAAATCTCAATATATATAGTATATATTCTCATATTAACAAAAAATCTGCTGTAGCACATTGGCTAAAGTCTCTAATTGGTCTATTAAATTTGAGGACTTCTAGATTCCGGGTTCAAATCCCGGCAGCGGAAATTTGTTTTTTTCATTATTTCTTGATAATCGCCCTGACATAAAAACTCAATCCATTTATCCGAACCGAACCGATACCTGAAACTTAGTCACTTGAGAAATCGATCGGGTATCTCTTCGTATCCGAACCCAAACGTCCAAATACTCAAATTCCGGATCGGATATTTTGGTCAGAGATGTTTTCGGTTCGGGCCGGATCGGATATTATCTATTACCGGGATGGTTACATTCTACACCCGAAAATTCACAGGAATGATTACTTCTAAACCCGAATGATTAGTTTGAGTTCCTTTGATTCTAACCAAACCTTAAACCCTAGTTTCGGGTGTGAATTTCCCTCACGGACACGTTTGTACTCTTCTTTACTACCTTGTTTTGAAAGAAACTCGAGAAAACAAAGAAAAAGAACTCGAGGTCGGGTGGAACTATAATTAGTTTTTTTTTATAAATATATATGTTAGACCCTTAGATATTTTTTTAAATCCATTATAATATGGATTATTATTAGAATAATTTCTCTTTTTTTTCATAGAATGGTATGACTTGTAATTATGTTAATTCGTTAATGGTATTTAATCATTTTAATTCTGAGATGGATTATATAATTTTTTTTACGAAATTTATTCAAAAAATACGATAGATTTAAAAAATTTGGTGAAACTTTTTTACAATTTTATATTCAATACATAAAATCTTTATAAAAATCTTAAGTATATATGTAATAAAAATATTAACATAAATCTATATATATAGAGTATAAATTTATATATAAACAAAAACTCCGTTGTAGCACATTGGCTAAGATCTATTTGATCCTAGAATTCCGGATTCAAAGCCCGGCAGCGGAAATTTCTTTTAACAAAATTTTGTTCTTTTTCTGTTTTTGAAAGGTTGGGACTGAAAATATATGGAACTTCCTGAGAGTTTGAATCCTTTTGTTCGTGCTCTTGCAATGTCTTGCTTCTTCCTAAGCCTCTCTCTGGCTCAAGAAAGAGCTTTCTTTTCCAGCCAGCTCAATATTCCGAGACGATAGTCTCCAGCTTTTGCACGTTTAGGTTTCGATTTCTTCAGCCCTATTAATTCCAAAAGTCGATATGCCAGCATAAATATGGTATAACTGTTATAAAACCGATCAATCATTCGCTTCAATCTCTCCTATGAGAATCAAATAATTTTCTTTTCTTTTTTTGAATTGTAGAAATTAGAATCAAAGCATCTTCAATCATATCTCTACAATCTAAAATGAAAACGACAAGATAAAGCATCACAACAGCACAACTTATAGCTCAAGTCTCTGCAAACACATAATAATCACTCTACTGATATTTTTTGGATATATTTATAAATTTATGAACACTTATTCAATTCTTATCTTTTTCGTTTCTCCGATTGTTTGACGTCTCAATATTACATGAACTTAAACCTCGACACAAAATACACAACGAGATGTCAAGTAAGTGCAATTTTGCTTATTTTGGTGCTAGGGTTAAGAATAACCAAAACGGCAAACAATTAGTTACCCATGCACCCTACTGGAACCTTTTTGGTCTGCAATAATATTGTACCTACCCACCGCATTGGACACAACATGGCCCGTACTAGTTGAACCAACTTGTAATAAAACCTGAACATAAATCTATATATACAGCGTCTATTTACTAAAAATATTCGCTAAAATCTCTAATCTATTTGATCACTAAAAACGGAATAACGGGTTCAAATCCCGACTGCAGGAAATATAACACCGCCTTTCTCATCAAGGCCTAAGACCTGCTTCCGTCGTCAGCTCGTTCTTTCAAATAAAATCTAAAATTTGAAATAATAATATTTACGTACATCTAAATTTATACAGGATAAATTCGTATAATTTTAATAAAAAAACTAAAAATTATTACAATCATTTTCTGTATATTATAATAAAAAAATATGAAGCGTAGTTAATTAGTAAATATATTTTTATATTTCATTACCTGATTTAATATAGAAGATTTTGTATTTAACCAGAAAATCTCGAACATAATCTTAAATTTGAAATACAATTTTCACATACATCTAAATTTATACAAAATAAATTAATGTAATAGCAAAATATCCGCTGTTGCACATTGGCTAAAACTCAAGGTTTCGATATTAGAATTTAACTTTGAAACTTTCATTTCCGGGTTCAAAGCCCGGCAGCGGAAAACCTTTTTGTTTATTAATGCAAAGCCGACAAGTGGACCTTAGAGATTACTTTCTTTGTCAAGAATCAAGATACCTAGAAAGAAAAGCTTACCGGTGGCAGTTACCTCAAAGGCAAATGTAACAAAAATCAAGATTATTGGTTTGGACAGAATACATCTAGACAAAAACAACATGGAGAGTGAGTGTATACAGACAAGAACATAGAGAAAGATTTGTTCTTTTGAAGACCTAAGCAATGAAGCCAAGCCTCTCTCCATTCTTCTTAGCAAGCCTAATCAGCCATTGTCTCTGTTTCGCATCTGCTCCAATCGATTTGCAAAACGCGGTGATCTCCTGAAAGAAGAAAAAATCTTGCTAATTTTGGTGCTAGGGTTAAGAATCATCAAAACGGCAAACAATTAGCTATCCAATATCCATGTACCCTACTGGAACCAGTTTGCTCTGCAATAATATTAGACCTACGTCACCTACCCACCGCATTGGACACAACATGGCCCCACGGCTTTCAAGATTCTGGAGACATACTGGCTTGAAGAGGATGATGAGGAGACACAACAACCTCCAAGGTGATGATCTTATCTTTCAGTTGTGAGAAAACCAAGTTCCAGCTAGTTACTAGGATTCAACTCTTCAGTTGAAATGTAAATTAAAAAATACAAAACAACACTTTCAAAATACAGAGTCGATACAAAAGCTTTTGCTTCATTGTTCATAGAGTCTACATTGTTTTTTGTTTTTTTTTTTTTTTTTTTCCGTGTAATTGATGGTGTACATGTTTATTTTTATTTTTGTAACCAAACACAAAGTGCAAGGCTAACTAATGTCTGAAATACTTGTTTTTGTTTACATGATTACATCTTTGGTTGGGCTCTGAATAAACCCTTTGAATATATTCTTCAGTGTGTGATCAACAATTAATGATGCTTTACCCATTCTTGCCAACCTGCTTACTCAAAACTACAAGAAAGGCATAAACATGGAAGCTTGGTGGATGATTTCAAACATCACTGCAGGCTTTGTAGAACCAATTCAGGTGAGAAGTTTTTGTTGCACTAATAAATTTTTGGTTGTGAATGTTGCAGAAGATACACAAATTAACGCTTCTGTATATATGACCACCCTTTGCTACCACTAATTGTTTTCTATTTGTCTTTCTTTCCCTTAACCAGTCAGTTATTGATGCAAATTTGACATAAAGATAGAAGCTGTAAGGGCAATTTCAATCGATTATATGGGAGTTTTTTTAACAAAATCATATTCTAATAATATAACTGATTTAAAAATTTTGTAAGAAAATATTTATAATTTTATATTCAACCCTAAAATCTGTAACAAACATATTAAATATGTAATAAAAATCTTCACATAAATCTCTCTCTATATATATAGTATAAAATCATATATTAACAAAACATCCGCTGTAGCACACTGGCTAAAGCTTGCTTGTAATGATATCTATTTGATCTCAAATACTTGCTCCTGAGTATTCCGGGTTCGAAGCCCGGCAGCGGAAATTTCTTTTATTTTTTCTTGTTATTTTAATATTTCTATGCCCAAATTTGGGAATTTTATGTTTTTTGTTATTTTAATATTTTCTTTTTTATATGAGTTATAGTTAATAGTACATGTATTTTTATATTTCATTACCTAATTTTTTATATAGAAGATTTTGTATTTAACAGTAAAATCTCGAACAAAATCTTATAATAGCAAAACATCCGTTGCAGTACATTGGTTAAAGTTCAAAATCTAGGATCTTTATTGAAACCTAGCTTTGAATTTCAGGTTTAAAGCCCAGTAGCAGAAATTGTTCTTGTTAATTAAGCGTTCTGGTGCAGAACTCCACACTTGAGTCTTGTTTTATTCATAATTCTTTGATTTGTTTGCTTATAAGGATCAGCTCGAGTGCCTTACTTTGTGATGCTGGAAAGTGTTGGTCATGAAAAAGGTAAAATAAATATCTTGATCCACACTTGCTTTAGTTAGTTGAAATTGTTGCTATAAACCACCTTTTATATATATTATCTACATTGTGCCCCTAAACATATAAATCAAGCCATGTGTAGGCAGGGACCTTATGAATTTGTGTGAAGGTGCAAACCGATATTACTTGATGTGTATGAATGAGTTTTTGGTGTTTGGAGGTGGAGGAAACTTTGATCTATGTTTAGAAGAAGATTACAAGGCACAATCTGGCTCAATCTCACTTTGAAAACTTCATGTTCTAAAGCATTTGGATGGCTCAAACTCAAACCGAAAGTTTCAACCTCAACGGTTGAAATCAACAAGTGGACCTTCTGAGACCTTTGGGAATGAATGCTTTGCTTAGCTAGCAGCACAGTGTTTGAGTTAAAGATGTCGAGGTAAGCTATATATATATCAAGTTTCCGCGATATACAACTTTATTCGACATATTATGCAATCTTACTTGGATCTTGGAGTAATCAGTGTAAGTTCATGTTGTTAAATCTGCAGCTCTAGGGATTTGCACATGCGGCTATCTCAGTACCTATCTTTCTGATCTTGGAGAGATCCCTTTCTTTGTCAAGAATCAAGATACCTAGAAAGAAAAGCTTAATTACCGTCTTTTTTCAATCCGTTAATTGTTTTAGAGTTATGACTAGACATACTTTAATCGGTTAAAAGAGTGCCAAGATTACATGTTTGTATCTGTGTGAGTGTGACTGAGAAAGCTAATTTAACTGAGACCTTATTGAACATTGTGAGATTCATGTGGTTTTGAGAGTAGTATCAGAGTATTGCACATGAGAATGGAAGTTACCACAAAGGCAAATGTAACAAAAATCAAGATTATAGGATCGGGTATTTTGGTCAGAGATGCTTTTGGTTCGGGTCGGGTATTACCTGTTACTCGGATGGTTACATTCTATCCCCAAAAAATCATAGGAATGATTACTTTCTATACCCGAATGATTAGTTTGAGTTCCTTTGATTCTAACCAAATCCTAAACTCTGGTTTCGGGTGTGAATTACCCTCACGGACATATTTGTACTCTTCTCTACTTCCTTGTTTTGAAAGAAGCTCGAGAAAACAAAGAACAAGAACTCGAGGTCGGGTGGAACTATATCCTTAGCTCCTTCTTTAAAGCCATTATAATTTGGACTATTATTAGAATAATCTTTTTTATGTCATAGAATGGTATGACATGTAATCATGTTAATTCATTAATGGTATTTAATTAATCATTTCAAATGGATTATATAAGTTTTTTTTTAACGAAATTCTATTCTAAAAAGATGATAGATTTAAAAAAATTTGTGAAACTTTTTTTTAATGTTTTATATTCAATATAATATCTTAACAAAAAATATTAAGTATGTAATAAAAATATTCACATAAATATATATATATAGCTTTTAAATTTACATATAAACAAAAAAAATCTGTTGTAGCATACAGGCTAAAGTCGTAATTGATCTACTTGATCTCAGAATTCCGGGTTCGAATCCTCGCAGCATGACCAAAATTGGAAATTTTACATAAGATTTTCTAACAAAATTCTATTATAAAAATAGAATAGATTAAAATTTTTTGATGAATAAATATTTACAATTTTATATTCAATATAAAATCTTAACAAAAATATTAAGTATGTAACAAAAATATTCACATACATCTATATATATAGTGTTTAAATTTATAAATTAACAAAAAATCCGCTGTAGCACACTGGCTAAAGTCATAATTGATCTGCTTGATCTGTGGATTCCGGGTTCGAAGCCCGGCAACGGAAATTTATTTTTCTGTTTCTGGGAGGTTGAGACTGAAAATATATGGGGCTTCCTTAGAGTTGGAACTTGGAATCCTTTTGTTCTTCCTCTTGCAATGTTTTTTGTTCTTTCTTTTCCAGCCACCTCAATAATTAAGAGACGATAGTCTCCAGCTTTTGCACGTTTAGGTTTCGATTTCTTCAGCCCTATTAATTCCAAAAGTCGATATGCCAGTGTATGGTGTAACTGTTATAAAACCGATCAATCATTCGCTTCAATCTCTCCTATGAGAATCAAATAATTTTCTATTCTTTTTTTTTTTTTTTTGAATTGTAGAAAGCATCTTCAATCATATGAAAACGACAAAAAAAAAAGCTCAAGTCTCTGCAAACACATAATAATTATCACTCTACTGATATTTTTGGATATATTTTATGAACTTATCAACACTCATTCAATTCATATCTTTTTCGTTTTCATATGATTGAAGATGTGAGCTTTTCAATTCTCTCTTAATCAGCAAGCAATTGTTTTTAGGGTTTTCTTCAGTTATCTTTAAATCCGTCGTCTGATTATCATTTTGTGTCCTTATTTCTCTTCTCAGATATGGGTTTATGGAGACAGCTTCGGATCTATGCTTGTCGCGGTGATTGTTCCCAACCCAGAAACCCTGAACCGGTTGGCTAAAGATCTCGGTTTTTACTAAATCATCCGAAGTACTTTGTTCTCTGTCGGAGCTAAAATAACACATCATTTCAGAACTAAAGTCCATGGCAGAGAAGAACGAGGTTAGTGTGATTTAGTCTGAAATAAAGAATTCTTGTGGAGTTTTCTCTAAAGTAGTTAGTTATTATGGCATCATCATCATCATCATCATCATGTAAGTTAAAATATCAAACTTTAACATATTTCTAAGTTTCTTCTTTTTTAAATATAGAAATTATTGTGGAAAATAATTGAAGATGACGAAGGTGATAATCGTCCTGAAGCATGGCAAATTAACTGATTTCAACCGAATAGAGGGTGAGATTTAGTTTTATGCATTCATGTTTAATGACGTGGATAAATCTTTGTTTTATCTATGTATTATAACAAAAGTGGGTTGCTTTAGGTTCATGTTAGGTTCGGCGAGTTGTTGAGTTGATGCATATGAACTCTGTTTTTGATTTTGGTCTTTGTTTGCCACGAGAAAATCACGGTGAAAACAATTCAAAAATTTCAAACACTTTTACTTTTTTTTTTCCACAAAGTTTTTTCAACCTTTAACAATTGATTTTGGTGTGTAACGTAATTCGTGTTTTTTAACAGTTAAAATTAGAAAATGAGAGTTTTATTGTTCATGCTAATTGTCGAGTATCTTTTCTTATCCACCCACCCCACACACAAACTCGAGATAGAATCTATGAGATCAGAGGAAAGAGACATATCCCAAAGTGCATAAACCTGCACCATAGATGAAGAGAAGGCAAGCATTGTGAGTGCATACACCTGTAACTCTCTTCTTTTTCATCTATATTAATACGACTTACCAAATGCACTAATAATTTTGACGTTTCAAACATGATTTTATATCTTCATCGTAAAACAATTAACCTTAAATGAGTCTTTGTTTATTATATTTGTAAGATTTTGTCTGATATGTGGGGATTTTGTCTGATATGTGGGGTTTCATATGGAAATTCAGTAGTTTGCTTGCGGCTGTTACATACAGAACATGGAAACGATTACGATTACGGTAACGTCAATTGTATCGAGATCTCTCGGAACCCGTCAGTTAGACCTGAAGAAAGCTCACATCTCACTATATATGTATACGGTTCTGCAAGTACGTAATATTTTTTTCTATTGTCTTCCAAAATTTCAAGTACTCTCTCTCTTTTTTCTTTTTTGATAAAATCTTTCATGTGAACAGACAAAAACATCACCGTGGGAACACTTGTATACGTAACCTTTAAATATGGGGATTTTACTGGCCTTTTAAATACTTTCAACCTTTGTGATGCGAGTATATGTAACACTCAAGCTGTGGTTGAAGCTGGTACCAATTTTGTGTTGACCCTTCCCGATGTTCTCTATATTGGTTTTGATGAGGTAACTATTCTTACACCCTTTGCATAGGATGAAAAACAAAAAACATGATTTGGACCAATGTTTTCAATGGGTTGGACAAAAACCAAAAACTGATTAACCAATAAAACCGGTTTACATGGGTATCTTTTCAATACTTATCTTTATTCTTAAACATCACATCTTTTTTTTTTCATTTTCAAAAAGTAATTAAATGTATCTAATGTTTTTGATGTTTGACATTTTTAAGAAGTAAGTTTTTCCAAGACTTGATTTCCTAAGAAGTATTTGTTTTTATAAGAAAAGTTGACTTCGTTAAGAGACGTATAATCATGAACTTTAACTTAAGAAATAAGAAAAGATTCTTGTAGGACAGAGTTGTAAACTCTTTTTCTCTTGCATTAAGATTCAGTATCAAAATCAGAAATGGAGATCCTATTGTGAAGTTTGTGATTTTGATAGAGTTGTTCCACTTAGGTCTCACTCTGTCATTCAGTTGCTTAATCTTTGAGTTCTTGACACTACAAAATTCATATTTTGATTTGTCTGAGCATCAGATTCACGAATCGGTTCAGGTTTGACTCACTTTACACTTCACATGATGGAGCTCTTCTTAGCATAAATGATTTTAATAAGTTTGTCGTATCTTCACTCATAATCAGAAGGGCAAAATACCAAAGTTTTAGTAGTACCTTTCTTGTGAAACAATGAAAGAAACTATTCTTTTTAATTACTTTGGAAATAATGAGTACGACGTGAAAGATCTTTGAGAGGTTTGTTGATTGATTTTGGAGAAGTGTTCTGGATTTTGATTCCTTATTTTGTTGAATTTTGATTTTTTTTTTTTTTTTTGGTATAGACACTGAGCTCTGAAACAGGGGAAGATGAATCAACTAACAAACTAATCCGACTTAGAGACAATGAGATTGGCAGTGCATGTAGGAGTGTCCTTTATACCGTCTAAACGCAGGAGACCTCCATGAAATGATTTTTTCACGGACAAAGGGAGAGAACAACATTCCGTCAGGTGCTCCCAGTTTTCCACAAAGCTTAAGCCTTTAATGGCTTTAAAGTTTTAAAGAGAGAGAAGATAGAAAGATTTTGTCTCAGTCTCTTAAACTGCGGCTGTCTACCATTTATGTTGGAGAGTTTTTTTTTTTTTTTTTTTGGAGAGTTCGTTTACGTATCATCCACGTTTCTCAAATGTCAAATCGTTTTATATTTTGATCCAAAGAAAAACAGCTTTAGAAAAGTCGAATGTAGAGGAGCTCTCGACGAAATATCTATACTAAACAATGGACTTGAGACAAAATACTGAATAGACTCCATACCTTCCCGAATTAATTCAATGTTTCAGAGTAACTCCATCATTTAAAGACAAATAAGGTTTTATGTATTCACAACAATTGATTTTAGCTAAAAAATGTGACAAAAAAACAATAATTTCTACTTTTAATATTAGATAATATTATCATATTTTTTATTTCTCCAATTATATCAATCTACATAATGAAAAAAAAAAAAGCAATCAATCTCATGGCTTTTTTATGGAGTTTTAAGCTTTGATGAGTTCGCTCATCTGATGTGCTAATGAGTTATCATCACCCCCATTGTTTTTGTTGTTCTTTTGTTTGATATTTTACTGTGTATAATTTAATGGTTTTTGACACAAGAAACACGATTATTATTTTGGTCATATCTAAAACTTTGTTGTATTAGAGAGGATGTTGTTTACATGAAGAGGAAATGATCAATCTATCGAGATCCATTGAGTTTTGACTGTGACTCTGCTTAAATTTATATTATTCAATGAAGCACACAATTCATGTTATAAAAACTTAAATTTGGCTTGATGGGACGCATATCATCATCAAGAACATGCGACTATGACAATCCGATTTAACAACTATGTAATTCACCAATATTTAGAATGTAATTAGTTTATCAAAATTTATTGGAGAAGTAAGATATATATTTCACTATATGCAAAGTTGAGATTTAATTATTTCCAACGAAATCGCATAGTAGAACTTTTTAATGACATGTTTTCATATTAAAAAGCATCAGATTTGGATTTTGGGAACCTATATACAATGGTTTTCGGGTATTTAGTTCGAAGGCTTTTAGAGCAATATATGCTTAAGGTTAGTAAGTTTAAATCTCTATATATCTTATTAACGGACAATAACAATTTTTTAATAGAAGAAAATGAATACAATGATGAAGATAGTGACTAATCTGACAAGAAAGAGGAACAAATAAGAGGGTAATAAAGAAGCGGAGGATGAAAGTAATGGTGACAATGGCCATGACGATGAAGATGACAAGGAATATGAAGAACAATAAAACATGAATGTGACGAAGGAGAGAAAAAACATGTACAGTTATCAGCTAATTCAACTGTAACCCGTAACTTATTATCCTTTTTAACTCAATTATATACACATGTGTGCATGTGTAGACCATTCAATTGAACCCTAACCCCTCATTCTCCTTTTTAAGTCACTTAGTTATTCATGTTGATCACATATAAACAAAAATGGTGGGAAAAGTTAAACTAATTCAGGTCCTATGAAATCCGAAAGAGTGAAAAACGAGTATCAAAAAGAACATGACAAAGAAAATAGTAGTTTTCTCTTTTTAAGTTTGTATGCTTTTAACGTAATTATTAAACAATAAGTTTAAGTTATTATAAGGTGTGATTATTTTGATATATCTGAGTTGCTTTGTTTTGAGTTACTTACGAGACCATGTTGTGTGCCTTTTTTTTTTTATTTTGGACATTTCTAATAGGTTTGTTTTTAAATTTAGAAGAAGAGGGAGAAATGAGAGAACGAAAAAGAATGTGAGAGTGAGGAAGATAGAGAAAATGAATTTCTTTTTTTTGATTATTAGTGATTATAATTTCAACGAATGTGACAATATTTTGGGAGATACCATGGAAGGAGAAAAGAGTTTAGTTGCTTAGAAGAATCTAACTGAAGCGAAAGTCGAGAAGAGCAAGCGAAAGTCGAGAAGAGCTTTATGAATGATTATTTATTCGATTGTACCGAAAGAAGAGGGTAAAAGAAGATGAAGTAAAGACATTAATAGAGTTATACTTAGATTAAAGATTAAATATATATTTAGCAATTAAACTCCAAGACCTTGATGAAAGGTATCCAAGCAAGAGATTTACATACATAGGGTTTATATTTTACTTAGTTGAGATTTGATTCAACCAAGTGTAATATTGAATTCCATGAAGCTTTGTTAGTGATTACAATCATTTGCTAATAAAAATAAACAAGATGATCAGTGGACGTGGGAACCCACAGACAGAGACAGTTGCGATGTTACAAATATGAAAGAAACGAGTAAGCCTGAATACGTCATAAAACCAAGAGTAACGTCCCGACCGCTACTGTCCATGGGTTCCCCACGGTTGTATTCTTGAAAGAAACGAGTAAGCATGAATATGTCATAAAACCAAAAGTACGACAAAACCAATAACTGGACGTAGGAACCCACGGACAGTGGCGGTTGTGGCGTTACAAATATGAAAGAAACGAGTAAGCATGAATATGTCATAAAATCAAGAGTACGAAAAAACCAAGAAGATGAGCCCAAATTAAAGACCGAAACTGGACGTGGGGAACCCACGGACAGTGGCGGTCAGGACATCACAAATATCAAAGAAACGAATAAGCATAAATATGTCATAAAATCAAGAGTATGACAAAACCAAGAAGATGGGCCCAAATTAAAGACCGAAACTGGACGTGGGGAACCCACAAACAGTGGCGGTCAGGGCATCACAAATATTAAAGAAACGAGTAAGCATGAATATGTCATAAAATCAAGAGTACGACAAAACCAAGAAGATGGGCCCAACTTAAAGACCGAAACTGGACGTGGGAACCCACGGACAGTGGCAGTCGTGGCGTTATAAATATGAAAGAAACGAGTAAGCATGAATATGTCATAAAATCAAAAGTACGACAAAACCAAAAAGATGGGCCTAAAGACTGAAACTGGACGTGGGAACCCACATACACTGACGGTCGGGGCATTATGAAAGAAGCGAGTAAGCATGAATATGTTGACATAAAACCAAGAGTACGACTAAACCAAGAAGACATGCCCAAAGACCGAAACTGGATGTGGTAACCCGCAGACAGTAGTGGCCGGGATGTTACAAATATGAAAGAAACGAGTAAGCGTGAATACGTCATAAAACATGAAGTAAGACAAAAGCAAGTATATACCTTAAGTTAAGTGAAAGATTAGACAAAGATTGAAGTGGTGCTTGATGATGCGAGTTCCTATATAACAAAAAAAAGAAGCTCAATAAAAATTAGATACAAGAAATCACAAGCGAACAATAGAGAGAGAGGAAGACGCAAACAAGGATGATAATAGAGACTATAGAATTAGAGATTGGCAAGACAAAACCACAATTTCTTACAAATTCTCAAAGTTCGTAATCTATGGTTTTTGTTATATAATTTTAAATCTTTCTTTTTTATATTTTATTTGTTACCTATATAGTGAGGTTGTTTTTGCAATATGTTATGACGGTAACACACTTGGACTCTATAAACCTTCAAGATGCAAATTTAAAAAGATAATAAATGTTGTCATAAAAAAAAGATAATAAATGTAGGAAAAAAATCTTTTACTATCCTAAGAAATTGTGAACATAAACACCAAATATTTATTTTCTTGGTATTGCACAATCTTGCATTATTAAATATTCAATTTTTTATTTAACTGATTTAAGCAATAAATAATAAAAAAAAAAAAACAATAACACCCCGCGCAGGGCGCGGGGACCACACCTAGTATCTTTTTAAATGATGTTGAATTATTTTTAAAAACATGAAAAATTATATCAAAGTTACTATTTTTTCTACATATTATAATAAAAAAACTAAAATTTAAAATATGTTAATAGTAAATATATTTTTATATTCCATTATCTAATTTAATATTGAATATTTTGTATTTAAGATAAAAGTGTCTAACAAAATCTTAAATTTGAAATAAAACATTTACGTACATCTAAATTTATACAGAATAAATTCATATAATTTCAAATAATCCGCTGTAGCATATTGGTTAAAACTCAAAGCTGAATTCTATAGAAATTAATGGAAATATAGCCTTGGTTTCCGGGTTCAAAGCCCGGCAGCGGATAACTTTTTATTTTAATTTTTTAAACAATGCTATCATATTATATTATTACTAGATAAGGACCCGCGTATACGCGGGTTTAAAATTAAAAATTTAATAATCTGTGTAAAAAATAAAAGTAAAAGTCAAAAAAAAAAAAACTTGAAGTTCTATAAACAAATTTAGTAACTAATTAATTAAAATTTTTAATATATTAATTATTTAAACCTTTGCGATACACATGTTAATCAATACATTTTTTTTACAAATTTAATAGATTTTAATGTTATCGTATGTAAATATTATATTCAAATTTAATTACGTATTACACAATACATTTACTAAATTTAATGATTTTTTTTAAACTCTCGTTATAATTTATAATCTGTATAAATATACATAAACATGTGAAATGGAGATTTTACTTCTTCATCCGATCAAATTAATTCTATTTCAAAATTTTACATATTTGTCCGGTAAAATCAATCCTTACACATCAATCTCCTGAACATTGACCAAATAATTCGTATCTTATCAAAATATGTATAATCATACGAAAAATGTCACATTTAGATTAAAACTTACATGATCACACGATAGTCATATTAAGCGTTTTTAGATCATCGCATCAGAAACCATTAGTACACTAACCAAAAATCATCAAACGAAAAGAAAAAATATTATACGTTAAAAAATAAGTTCACCTCTTCATTTAATGAAATTAATCGGATGATATCCTCCTAATGAACATTAAAAAAATAAAAAAAATATTTAAATTTATAATTTTCTTATAATTATCTATTATCTTACACATTTTGAAATTATTTAAAAGAAAATTTTAATTATGTAATCCTTTTTATCTTTATCCTTTTGTAATCCTTTTTATCTACTTGGTCCTTTAAACTTTTCTTAAAATTATCTTTTTATTTTTTGAAACTATTTAAGTTAGAATTTTCTTACCATTATCTTTTTACACTTATAAATTTATTTATGTTTTAATTTTTTTCATAATTATCTTTTTCTATTTTAAAATTTTAAAAACAAAATATTTTTTGACACGTGTCAAAATCTCTAACTGATAGATATGACACGTGTCATAATTTCGGATCGTTGAAATCGACACGTGTCACATTCCAGCGAGTTGCTAACTTCGAAAACCCAACTTTATATAATAAGATTAGAAGTCGTAAGGAAAAAAAAAAGAAAAAAAAAAAAAAAAAAGCTTTCTTCTTCCTTCTCTTTTGATGGCCAACGCTGAGTGGATGAGCGCAGAACAAATCAAACATGGTTAGGGAAGGGAAAACTAAGGGGGTGATTGGTTAGAGGCTGTAGAGACTTTTGCTTAATTTTAGAGTCTTTACAGTTTTTTTTTAGCCAATCACACTTTAACTTATTTTTTCATTTTTAAAGTCGTAACAGTCCAACTGTTTTTTTTTTCCATTTTTCTTTGCTTTTTTTTAAAGTCTCAAAAACCAGACTTTTTTAAAAGCTGTACGTATCTCTCCTCTCTTTCACCCTTAAATAATAGTTTTTTTATTAAACCCAAAAAATCTCAACTTTGTTGATGTAAAAAAATTAAAACAAATAAAAAAATATACTAAACAAATGAAATAGTCTTCACAAAAATAAATTTGTAACGAGAATATTATAAATTAACAAGAAACTTTCAAAAACAAACAACAAAAAATCTTAATTTTAAACTAATCAACACAAGAATCATTCAAATCTTGATATGCTAAAAAAATTATTTCTAAAATTTTCTTATTAATAAATCTACTTTTTTGTTGAGGAATAATTTTTCTTTATTATATGTTACGCTTAAATTAAAATACAGCATAATTTTTATAAATAATTAAAGTTAAAGTCTTTACAGTTTTTAATTACCAATCAGACTTTAAAAGTTTACAGCGACAGCCACAGTTTTTACAGTCACAGTTTTTACAGCCAAAATTTCTACAGCCAAAAGTCTACAGCAACAGCCTAAAGTTACAGTCCTTACCAATCGGCCCCAAAATGTCACACTTTATAGACATGTTTCTCTATTTCCTTGTTTCGAAAGAAGCCCGAGTAAACAAAGAAAAAGAACTTTTACAAAGATTACTCGTAATTAGGTTCATTTATTAATGGTATTTTAATCATGTTAAATATGAGATCGTTTACAAAGATCCCTTTGCTTCTTTTTCACCTTTCAGTTGAGATTTTTCTCTGATCTTTGTGAATTGATTCAAATTTTTGCTTCGGAGGTCGTAGAAGAGAGAAAGCAATGACGCCGCGGTCGAGCGAGAAGACGGAGATACGTCGAAACCGTTACAAAGTGGCTGTTGATGGACTGGAATGCCTTTTGAAAGCTGAAGAACACAGGAGACGTGAACTGTTATTCTCCAATGATTGAAGATGTGGAAGGGCTAGAAAAGATTGAGAACCTTCAGAGCCACGTACTACAACAATGAAATCTACGACAAAGGCTGTGAAGATTTTGGAAACATACTGGCTTGAAGAGGAAGATGATAGAGGGTTAATGGAAATAGTACAACCTCAAGGTGATGATGGTTCTCATCCAGAGTTCCAGTTTGATTAGATCCCACACAATCTGATATTAGATTTGATGTAAAATAACCTCTGACATGGGAACCAAAAGCAAGCTCCTATGATGGTTCAAACTCAAAGAGTGAGAGTCAAGTTGTTGGTGACATTAGGCTTTACTTGGTTGTATCTTGAGAGAGTACGTAGTTGATATAAAAGCATTGAGAGAGAGTACATAGTTTTGGATTAGTTAGTTTTTCAAAATTATATAGATATTATACCCCTTACATCTTTTCTTAACACCATTATAATTTGGATTATCATTAGAATAGTTTCTTTCTTTGGAATGGTACGACTCGTAACTAGGTTCATTTATTAGTGATACTAGGTTTTAAATCCGCGCTACGCGCGGGGTAATTAGTAAAAAAAAATTACAAATTTCTTTATGATTAATAATATTTTTTAAAAAAAATGAAAATAAAGAAGAAAAAAAATTGGTAGTTTCAACACATAAAATTAATCGAATATGAGGAGAAATTATTAGTCGGTGGTTGCTAAAAACCACAAAAAAAAAAAAAATTAAACAAAACAAATAACCAAAAAATAGACATCGATAGTACCTTATTCATAATTTGAAAGCGTCAATACTAACTATCAAACGTTCACAATATAAACTCGACTATTTGCTAATTATTGATGGACCTGTTGATCATTAGTAAAAATTAATACCAAGATTCGATGAGAACTTATACATTAAAAGATCAAACTAAACTTTTTAATATTTATAATAGATTATCAACATAAAAAATTAGAACAGTTAAAAAACTCATAGATTCATACAGAAAAAATTAGAAAAATATTATACTTACAATATATATTAGAACATGTTGATCAATTGAAACAATCCAAAATTTTAGATCGATTCACGTCTTCGTTTCTACAAACCCATCCTGCAAATTTACATAAAACTAAACACCATTAATATGTCAATAAAAATTTCATGCCATAATTAAATGTAATATCAAAGCAAAAAAAATGTAGGGGTTAGTTATGATGTGAAAGTTAAGATCAAGCAATGTATTTATATAAAATTAAGAGGCGGTGTAAAATTAGGTTTTCCTTTTGTTTGACGATATCTACTAAACAAAAAGGAAAATTGATATATTATAAGAAATTACTCGTTATCATAACAGTTAATTATTAGAAAACTAATATTATTTATTTTTATCCATGTTAATTTCAAAGAATATTTCCTTTAATTTTCAACGTTTCTTATATGTATTTTTCCAAAACTAACATTTCTTGCAAAATTAAAACTAACTTTTATTATTTGTCTAATACCTAATATTTTAGGAAGTTTACATTTCTCTACTACGTAATATTTTAGAAAGTTTATATTTCTCTTATTTCCATATTACTTTCTTACCTAACGTTTTTAATACTACGTAATATTTTAGGAAGCTAACATTTCTCTATTACATATTATTGTATAAAATTTACATTTTTCTTAAGCTTACATTTCTCTACTACGTAAAATTTTAGGAAACTTACATTTCTCTATTACATAATATTTTAGAAAATTTAGATTTTTCTTAAGCTTACATTTCTCTACTACGTAATAGTTTACATTTTCTCTACTACGTAATATTTTAGCAAGTTTATATTTCTCTTATTTCCATATTATTTTCTTCACCTAACGTTTTTAATACTACATAATACTTTAGGGAGCTTACATTTCTCTATTACATAATATTTTAATCATGTTAAATATGAGATCGATTCTATGAGAGTTTTTAACAAAATTATATTCTAATATTTTTTTGTCAAAAACATATATTGATTAGCTTAGATAAGCCAATTTGCGTAATATTGTTTACAAAAGTAATATTAGATAATAATATTAATAAAATTATCTGTAACAAATATATTAAATATGTAATAAAAATCTTCACATAAATCTCTCTATATATGTAGTATGAAAATCATATATTAACAAAACATCCGCTGTAGCACATTGGCTAAAGCAAGCTTGTAGTGATCTACTTGCTCTAGATGAGATTCCAGGTTCGAAGCCCGGCAGCGGAAATTTCTTTTTTTTTAATGTTATTTTAATATTTCTATGACCAAATGTCCACATATATTTTTATATTTCATAACCTAATTTAATATATAAGATTTACAAAATTTTGCAAAAAAATATTTATAATTTTATATTCAACCCCAAAATCTGTAACAAACATATTAAATATGTAATAAAAATCTTCACATAAATCTCTCTATATATGTAGTATGAAAATCATATATTAACAAAACATTCGCTGTAGCACATTGGCTAAAGCAAGCTTGTAGTGATCTACTTGCTCTAGATGAGATTCCGGGTTCGAAGCCCGGCAGCGGAAATTTCTTTTTTTTTAATGTTATTTTAATATTTCTATGACCAAATTTCCACATATATTTTTATATTTCATAACCTAATTTAATATATAAGATTTACAAAATTTTGCAAAAAAATATTTATAATTTTATATTCAACCCCAAAATCTGTAACAAACATATTAAATATGTAATAAAAATCTTCACATAAATCTCTCTATATATGTAGTATGAAAATCATATATTAACAAAACATCCGCTGTAGCACATTGGCTAAAGCAAGCTTGTAGTGATCTACTTGCTCTAGATTAGATTCCGGGTTCGAAACCCGGCAGCGGAAATTTCTATTTTTTTATGTTATTTTAATATTTCTATAACCAAATTCCCACATATATTTTTATATTTCATAACCTAATTTAATATATAAGATTTTGTATTTAACCATAAAATCTCGAACAAAATCTTATAATACCAAAACATCCATTGAAATACATTGGTTAAAGATCAAAATCTAGGGTCTTTATTGGAAGCTAGCTTTGAATTTCGGGTTTAAAACCCAGCAGCGGAAAACCTTTTGTTAATTAAGCGTTATGGTGCAAAACTCCACACTTGAGTCTTGTTTTATTCATAATTCTTTGATTTGTTTGCTTGTATGGATCAGCTCGAGTGCCTTACTTTGTGATGCTAGAAAGTGTTGGCCATGAAAACGGTAAAATAAATATTATCTTGATCCACACTTGTTTTAGTTAGTTGAAATTGTTGCTATAAACCACCTCTTATAAATATTATATACATTGTGCCCCTAAACATTTAAATCAAGCCACTCAAGTATGTGTAGGCAGGGACCTTATGAATTTGTGTGCAGGTGCAAACCGATATTACTTGATGTGTATGATGAATGAGATTTTGGTGTTTGGAGGTGGGAGGAAACTTTGTTCGATGTTTTAGACAAAGATTTTAGACAAAGATTACAAAGACACAATCTGGCTCAATATCTCCCTTTGAAAATTTCATCTTTTGAAGCATTTTCGATGGCTCAAACTCAAACCGAAAGTTTCAACCTCAACGGTTCAAATCAACAAGTAGACCTTCTGAGACCTTTGGGAATGAATGCTTAGCTACCAGCACAGAGTTTGAGTTGAAGACTGTCGAGGTAAGCTATATATATATATCAAGTTTTCGCGATATACAACTTTATTCGACATATTATGCAATCTTACTTGGATCTTGGAGTAATCAGTATAAGTTCATGTTGTTAAATCTGCAGCTCTGGGTGATTTGCACATGCGTCTCAGTACCTCTCTTTCTGATCTTGGAGAGATCCCTTTCTTTGTCAAGAATCAAGATACCTAGAAAGAAAAGCTTACCATCTTTTTTCAATCCGTTAATTGTTTCAGAGTTATGATTAGACATACTTTAATCGGTTAAAAGAGTGGCAATATTACATGTTTGTATCTGTTGAGAAAGCTAATTCAGCTGAGACCTTATTGAACATTGTCAGATTCATGTGGTTTTAAGAGTATTGCACAGATGAGAATGGCAGTGACCTCAAAGGCAAATTGTAACAAAAATCAAGATTATAGGTTTGGACAAAATACATCTAGACCAGAACAACAAGGAGAGTGAGTGTATACAGACAAGAACAGAGAGAAAGATTTGTTCTTTTTATGACCTAAGCAAGGAAGCCAAGCCTTTCTCCATTCTTCTTAGCAAGCCTAATCAGCCCTTGTCTCTGTTTCGCATCTGCTCCAATCGATTTGCAAAACTCAGTGATCACCTGAAAGAACAAAAAAAAAAAATCATAAATTCTGCTTCTTTGATTTAGTTTATAGATCTTTCAGAGAATGATTTGAGACAAAAACCTGAGAGTGTAAGGCAATAGCTTTTCCACGGAGCTGATTAAACCTCTTCTTGCCAACTATGTTGCGTGTGACAACAACTAGAGGTGCAAATAAGCCTTTGCCTTCATTAACATTCTTCATCATAGGAACTGCTCTGATGGCCTTCCGTGAGACTCGAGCTTGTTGCGGTGGCGCCACCGTCTTGGAGAGCATGTTTTGGTAATCCTCGCCAGAGATGGAGCTTCCCCAACCTCCATAGAAAGAAGTTCCGAGCAAACTTCGATTACATCCAGTTGCAGAAATCGAAGCAGCAGCCATAATCAATCGGCTTGTCTCTCTCTCTGGTCGATGCTAATGGTAGAGAGGAAGAGAAATTGAGTGTGTGTGGTTGGTTTTTGAGTTTCACAGTTTGGTGTGGACGAGGTTTGGGTGTTGTTTTGGTTGGATGGAGCAACGATAGCCACAAATATGATTCTAGTGTTACGCGTTTTATTTTTATTGACTCGCCTTATTACGTTTTGCTTTATTTTTTTTTTCCCTACATCATCCTTTCTCCACCGTCCGATCATTTATTCTTCTCTGCTAGTCGTTGGATCATGAACGATATGAGGTCATGATTGGAATCTTCAGGTTGAGTTCGCCATCATCGTTGTCAAATTGGAGCACTTCTATTATATATGACTAAACCAAGTGGCTTAAGTGGCTTGTGTAATCTTAATTTATTGGTAAACTTAAGAGGTTATGGGACTAAAAATGAAATTAAGCATAGCATTAAGTCAAAGCAACACCATGAAAACGGAGATTGGAAGAGCTTATCATGTTCATAACAAAGCATGAGAGTTATATGCAACTTTCAAAAGCTTCGTCCAATGTCAAGAAAACTAGAGATAGGCAGAGAAATATACACAGCATGTACATTGATAATCTGATGCATCCACACATTTAGATATGGTAGCTCCAAGCACATTAGAAGAAGATCCCAAATGTGTTTTCCCCGCTGTAACTCATGTATAGAAACCCGTCTTCGTCTTTGTGCTCTTCATAAATCGCAGACATTATCGCCGCTGCAATAAAAAGAAACCCACATTAACAAAAGGATACGATTTCGATAATAGATTACTTGAACTGGAGAAGATGATGATTAGGGAACGTGTTTGTATCTAACCAGTTGGTGGTAGAATGTTCTTGACAAAAATGAAGATGGCTTTCTCGGGACTTAGCTTGATCCGCTTCCGCACAACGTAAACAAACTGGCCAACAGTCAGATCAGCTGGGACCAAGTACCTGAGAGTTTTTGTCCAATAAGACAGTCGATTAGTTATCTCAACAAAGGCTTTCCTAAGCAATAAAACCATGAAAACCAAAAATTCTCCAGGTCTTTTGATACAATTCCTCAAGACTTACTTTTTCTTATCAATATCAGGGACATCACTCTTCTCGGCTCTTTCGACTATGACCTGCACAATTAAAGACAGAATTAGTAAAAGTTATGCTTTTTCTTGATAAAAGATGAAGAATTCTTTTTCATACAGGTATTCTATCTGGATACTTCTCCCTGATACGAGCTGCTTCAGCTTGCCTCTTTTCTGTAACATTCAAGAGCAAAAAAAAACACACGATCCATTAGTTCCCACACATCAATATGCTTCTTTAATGTATTTGCATCCTCATCAAAACCAACACAGAACATGTTTCAATCAAGATTATGTATACTATTCCAGTGACTGATATTAGCGTTTCGTGAAACAACACTGACTTGGCGACAAAATCAAGAGAGACTATTGAATCTTAGTGTTATCTATAACATCAATATTCTTCTCCACTTGAACACAGATTATAATGTATTTTGCATTATCAACAAAAGCAACACGAAAACAGAATATGTTTCAATCAGGACCATGTACACTACTCCAGGGACTTATACAGTGATTCTAAGCACCGTGAACAACACAGACTCGGTGACAATATCAAGAGAGACAAGTGAATCTTAGGATCCTCATCAACATCAATATTCTTCTCCACTTCAAACAGAGATTACAATGTATTTTGCATCCTCAGCAAACACGAAAACGAAACATGGTTCAATCAAGATTATGAACACTACTCCAGGAACTACACAGACTCAACGACAAAATTAAGAGAATCAAGTGACTCTTATTATCATCATCATCGATTTGATTTTTGCGGGTACTAAAATTGGTACACAATCAAAGTGAAATCGTTGGAAATCAAAATCAAGGATCAATTAATGGACAAGCAAATCAATTGAAATTGAAGAAACCTTAAATTAGAAACCATATTTTGGCAATTTTTTAAACCTACTCGCTAAAAAACCCTACGATGAGAGAGAGATACACAAAGATCAACAAGATTGATCGATTAGGGTTAAATCGAAAGGTAAGAGATGTGGAAAGGGGAAAAATTCAAACGAACCGAGAGGATGTTCTTGCTTGAAGGAGCTGATCGCCATGGCTTTCGCGAGTTTCGCAGCGAGAAACAGAGAAGAGACGAAGCAAAGGGTTTGTTGTTAACGTCGAATTTGGGTAATCCAAGGAGAATCAGGTTGAATATTAATGGCTGTGATTGCAAAAAAATATCCTTATATAATTAATTAAATATTACTTAAGCGTTAAGAGTTATTTTACCGTAAATAATATATGTTACTTAGGAAAATAATCAAAATATAATTGGGACGTTAACAAAAATATCTACTTGGCACAAGTTTTTTTCTTTCTTTTTTAACATCTGATGATCTTTTATATAAAAACCACAGTAAAATTTTACAACGAAGGAAAATTTGGAAAAAGTAGTCCATAAATTCGGATTTACATAGTCCAAAATATTAGGAGATTAAAAAGATCAATCTCCTAATATTAAACAGAGCAGGATTAGGTGATTTCACCAATGAACTTGACTCGAAGCTTCACTTTACTCTAGTGGCCGTTAATCCAAGTAAACTTATGGTTTAATTATATTATTGACTCGAATTATGTTAGTGTGTGTTTCCACAACAGGTAGTTGCGATCCATAAGCTTTTATGGTAATTAATAAAACTAGAAACATCTTATTATATAAAGCTGGGTTTTCGAAGTTAGCAACTCGCTGGATCATGACACGTGTCGATTTCAATGATCCGAGATTTTGACACGTGTCAAAAAATATTTGTTTTTAATAATTTTAAATATGTAAAGAGATAATTATGAGAAAATATTAAAATTTAAAAATGTAAAAAGATAATGTTAAGAAAATTATAAATTAATTAATTTTAAAAATATAAAAAGATAATGTTAAGAAAAATATTTAAATTTAAATATTTTAAAAAGTCTAAGAAAGTAATTATAATTACTAATTATAATTTTAAACTACTAATTATAAAAGAAAAATGATTACATAAATTAAGAAAATATACCATTAATTAATATAATGTAATAATTATTTTCAAAAGAAAAAAAAATTGTAAATACCAACTATATAATGTAGGAATCAAAAAAGTGGGTACCAAGAAATACAAAAAAATAAAGCTCATGGGGATGAATTTTCTCCTACTTCATGAAAAGATGAAATGTGAATTTTTTTAAAAATTCCATCGATAATTACGAGTAAATATATATATATTTTTTAAATATATCGTCGAATTAATGAAAAAAAATCTAAAATTTTTACTGCCTCTCAGTTTCTTATATATATACCTTGGTAGGTTTTCGTATCAGATCATATGAATTTATTGTTTTGTAACTATTACTATAATTTTATAGAAATTTTAATTATGTTTTTTTATTATGGTTATAAATTTGGAGGATGTGAAACAAACCATATGTTTTGTAACTATTACTATAATTTTATAGAAATTTTAATTATGTTTTTTTATTATGGTTATAAATTTGGAGGATGTGAAACAAACCATATGTATCGATGCATGAAGATTTCAGTTATATTTCAACTGATTGATCTAGAACCTATCATCGTATGATAAGGTAAGTTTTGATCAAAACTAATTATTTTGGTATTAGTTTATATGTTTCAATAATTGGTGTCGAACTATTTTTTTATTGTTTAGTAGGTGGATACCCTATGATTTATTTCATTGGGTGAATAGTTGAATTTATTTCTAATGTATAATATGTTTTACTTTTGATAGTGTACTAATGTTTTTGTGGATGCGAGGATTATTTAGAGATGTTTGATATGACTATTGTGTTATAATAGAAGTTTTGATCTAAATGCGATATTTTTGTATGCTTCCACACGTTTTGATAAGTTATAAATTTTTTTACCAACGTTCAGGAGGTTGATGCGTAAAGATTGATTTCACTGGATGTAGATATAAAATTTTAAAACATGACTGATTATAAAAAACTATATAGTAAAAAATATATTAAAATAATTAATAAACAAAGAGAAAAATTTAATTAAGTAATTATATATATTTTACAGAATATCTATTTTTTTATACGGATTATAAAAAGTTTAGTTATAAACCCGCGTACGCGGGTTTAAATTTTTTTTTTCTTACACGAGTTATAATTTTTTTACTTTAAACCCGCGTATACGCGGGTCCTAATCTAGTTGATATATATACATGGGAAAAAAAGGCTCCATTGCTGCTCCCTCTGTTGAGCTGTGACACCATGTGAGTACATAGGAGAAGAACCACAGGGCTGAAAAAGAAAATTAAGTACCCTTCCTTGACTAAAATCATCAATAAAACAATCCAAGCTAAGTGAAGAAAGTCAATATAGCTATCATAATGTCATTACGCTTCTCCTCTGAAACAAGCACACCAAAGCCACGGATAAAGATGTGATAATTGTAGTTATAGATAGTAGCTGAATTTGATTATCTAAAGCCACAAATCCTCCACAAAAGAAAATATAATTCCTAGAAACAAAGTAAAAACAGAAGATGTTATAAAGTTTGAGCACATGTGATATAGAATCACAAATAGAAAATGAAGACGATATATAGATGCAATTCTCAACATCACACAAATCAGTTAATTAAACTCTAAAAAAACATGAAATCCATAAATACTCAAGTTCAGTTTCTGATCAGCCACAAAAAAATGAATAAAAAAGGTATTGTAAACTATAATAAAATGGACTAATATATAATCTCCTCCTTTTCCTTTTGTCTCCTGCTGGTACTGGACCTTACTGGATTTGCAACAAACTTGGAACATAAGAGCACATAAGCATCCAGAGTTTAGATTCTGGGAGATCCATTTCTCTGTAGCATTCATCCTCTCCAACTATGTAAGGTTTGTAGTTGGTCCACCTTGATTTATGTATATCAAAAATCACTGCTACTTTCTTCTTCTCATCGACCAAGAACCTCCCAGATGGAAACCGAAATCTATCTGCGTATAGATAAATATTAAATCTCAAGAAGTTGCTCCACGACAGTGTATTGCGCTCAATCTTAGTTGTAATCCAAATTCCTATCTCATATTCATCGCACTTCTTAAATAACACTGCAAGCTTCTCTTCTCCAACAGTAGATAGAATTACAGAATCGTCAAGACAAGAGTGAAACGGCAAAGGAAGACATTGTCCAAATCTCTCACTTGTAAAATCAAAACACCGTAAAAATTCTCCCTCTTCCACTTTCAATATTTCATGAGCAATAAAGTAACTATTTCCCTTCAAAGACACACCTCGGCGATGTATTTTCCAGCTGGTAGTAACATCAAGAACCCTCCATGAGTTAGACTTAAAATCAAAGATCTCATACTCAACGTAGTCCCTCCAATAGTAAAACCTCAAGACTTTGACTTGGTGGTTGTTGTAACCGATAGCAAACCTGTCTAATACATTGAACTTGTTGCTTTTAGGTTGGATCCACCTGCTTTGTACAGTATATGGGTTCCAAACCGCGAGCCTAGCGTAATCCTTAGTGAGGCATAACAATAAACCATCACAATGAAACACTTCATATATCTCGACTTGATTAAGTTTACCTATTTGCTTTATACATGGATCAACCAAGTCTTTTTGGTTATGGATTTCATGGAGATTGACGCTCATTAAATGAGCCCTACAACAACGGATCATGATGAGCATAGTCTCCTTGGCGGATGTACCACTATGCTTTGTAAAATTCTGATCTTTGGATAAAGCGTTCCATTGTTTGCAAGTAGATCTCACTCGAGAAGTTATTGAAACTGTAACAGGATTATATGGTTATCGCCTAATCCTCTACCATATCTCTTTTAATAATTAAACCCGGTTTGTCCCGGTTAAGTATTTTATGGTTTTAGCATTGGTCATGTGTGGACCATCTTCTTTATGTACGAAACTTTACTCATTTGGGAATAATCAATCAAATAATCGTCATCTTCCTTTATCTCTAAATCTTTCTCTGTTCATCATCATCAACCCTAATTCATCATCTAAGATTACAACCTCTTGAGGTGATTTCTCTTTGCTAATAATCACTTCTGAGCTGTATCTTCCTTTCTTCGAATCCTTGGTGTGGTTCTGGAGAGGTTTTACTATCAATCCCTAAAATACTGTCTCAGAAACCCTAGACAATATCTCGTTAACCAAATCCTGCGAAAGATAGGACATCGTCGTCATTGTTTCTAAGTAGAAAAAACGAGACAATCACTGTTTTGTTGAGTTTTATGCTCTGTTTCTTATTTGTTCTCGTTGACTCTCTTGTTTTCAGACTTTTCCTTTTTAATGCAATGACGACAACGAAAAAGAAGACCTAATTTAATGGATTAAATTTGTTTAATTAGGTTATTTTCCCTAAAACCTTTCGGTTTACCAAAACTGACTCGGTTGTCAGGTCGACTACGTAGAGCGGTCGAACCGATAAATAGACTGGTTAATGAAGGATTTAATTAGATTTGGTATGATCAACCTGTTAAGAAATTAGAGGTTGATTTAAAGTAATTTCTCAATCAAAAGTACACGCAATAAATCTTACACTTGGCCGTTGATTATAATCATATGCTAGAAGTTGGGTCAAGTGCAAAAACTGAATTATTCCGATAAAGCCCATAAAAGAAAAAAGAAAAAGCTAGAAAAGGAAAGATTATTAACCTTGATTGATTGACAAAAAATTATTCACAATATCAGAAACGAGAAAAACACGTGAAAAATTAAAAAATATATATACTAAAATAGATTGACAAAAATTTCATCAAGTGTGTAAAAAATGCGTCAATGATTAACTTTGATTGATTGTTTCATATATCAAATAAAGGGGTTTAAAAACTTATAATTTCAACTTTTATATAATTTAAATTATAACAGTAAATAAAAAGAAAGGGAAAGATTAGAAAAAGATACATATCAAAACCTTATATCATCAACTATATATTATCTTGATACATATGCAAAAAAAAAAAAAAAAAAAAAAAAAAATTAGATGTATCATATATGGGTGTCGTTAGATAAATATATATATCAGATTTGGTTGTTGAGTGTCCAACTGTCCATCTTTCGATGAAATCATGCGCATATGAATATATGATCGATGATGAACTTTGTAATAGTCGATCGCGTCTATATATTCCTCTGACTAGATTGAGGTAAATTCCACGAAAAAGGATTTGTATTTTCATGTCTATCTATCAAAGATTTGTTTCAACTTGTTTCACGTATGTATTTTATAATCTAATAATTGTTGGTTGTAATTATTTTTTCATTTTTATCTATTTGTTATGATGTCAAAGATGAATACAATAATGACTAACTAATTATAAGGTTGTTGTAAAACACATATAAACAACTTGAAATCTTACTATACTTTCTATTTATGTTTTGCTTATGTTTTGCTCATTTCTGTCGGCTTCTTTTTTTTTATCTTAAAATAAAATCAATCATATGTTTCATAAATGCAAAATCATGTTAATGCGACATTGGTTAAAAGATACTAGGTCTTAACCCGCGGTACACCGCGGGACAAACATTAAATTTATAAATTTTAAAATTCACGATTTGAAAGTTTGCTTGTAACGTAAATATAAAACTCTAATTGATCTATAAAAGATATTAAACGAATCAAAGACATAGTGACCCGTTGATCTTTATGATACAAACGCTTGTTTATATATTCCGATTTCAAATTTCAGTAATTCGCTGATCTTTATGATACAATGCAATTTTTCACATTTTTAAATGATTATTTATTGTTTTTGATTGAATAGTTTTGTTCTTTATTTTTTTGTCAAAGTTTCTTTACTTTTTATTCAAAATATTAAATATTTTTTGGATGAGTGTTAAATAAAATATTAAAATATTAAAATTCACTACTTTTTTTTTTACTAATTAAGTAAATTATGTCCGTTTTAAAAAATTCAAATCACAACATATATGAAAAATAAAAAGATTTTATTTATTATATAGACTATGTATTGATTCAATTTTTTTAAAAAATATGATCATAAAAAGATGAGAGATAAGTTTTTAATAAAATTTTTGAAATATTTCTAAATTAAAAGGAAATAACTTTGTTAACAAAATTAGAGGGAAGAGAAAATTCAATATTTCCTTAAATAAAGGTGAGAGGAGAGTTTGAAAACTTTGGATAGGGTTTTATTTTTATAATTAATGCGAGCTCTCTAACAACGACACGTGGCAGAAATGTTTCTCTTTTAATATATAGGGGATTCGATCACATGTAATATTCTTCTTAGGTTTATGGAGCATTAAGAGAGCCAAACCATCGTAGAAACTTATCGTCATATTCTCAAAATTAAATTCTCTTGAAGTGCTAACTCATCCAACAAACTAATATACATTAGAGTTTTGCAACATATAAACGAATAATTATAGTCCTAATAATTAGTAAATACATTATGTGCAAAGACGTTTTTATAATTAAAATATCTTCTATGGATCCAAGATTAGTTAAAGTTGCCCGGTCTGGAACCATAGATGCCTTGTACAAGCGCCTGCGAGAGGATCCATATCTCCTAGAGAGTATTGGAGCTGCACCATTCTTTGACACTCCTCTCCACAAAGCTGTGATTGTGGGGCAAACGCGATTTGTCATGGAGATAATGAATTTGAAACCTTCATTTGCAAGGAAACTTAACCCTAATGGGTTTAGCCCGTTATATCTTGTTGTAGAGAAGAGCCAGTCTCGATTGGTGGTGGAGCTTCTCAAGGTTGACTTAAGTCTTGCTCAAGGTTTGTCGAACTTATTGTGGATGGTCAAACAGCTTTGCATATCGCTGTTGCGGAAGGAAGAATCGAAGTATTAGAAGCTTTGATTGGGTGGCTTCGCAGATGTGTAGATAGCAAAGCTGAATCAACCGAGACTGTTGTGTTAAACAAACATGATCATCAAGGAAACACAGTTTTACACGTTGCAGCATATGAGAATACAAAATCAGGCATCTCTTACTTAGTACCAGTCAAATCCTAACCGAGTATATTAATAGTCCAATTACTTAGTATACTAGAGGAAAGCTCGTGTATCGCGCAAGTATAATTATATTATTATTATTGTTATATATTATATGTTATATAATTATATTACTTTTTATATTTTATATTAATTAAGATGGAAAATATAAACTATAAAACACTTAATCCAAATCAAAGATTTTAAAATCAACATCATTGAAAATTAATGTTATGTTTATGGTATTTTAAAAACAAACTTAAAAGTACACTGATTTGAGGAATTTCTCAAAACAAATTTAGTGAAGTTAGTAAATAAAGATTTTTACAATTAAAAATACGACTTAAAATTTGCCATTTTATACAAACGAAAATCAACATTTGCTATCAAATTTACAAAAGTGATATAAGAAATTTTTTTGAAACACCATTAGTTAAATAGAAACAATGATGTTATAAAATTTAAAACTTTATGGGAATTTGAGATATATAATGATGATTAAGGAGGTGTTTGTAGAGATTAAGATGAACATGTTAAGAAATTAGAGGCTGATTAAAGTAATTTCTCAATCAAAGTACATGCAATAAATCTTACACTTGGCCGGTATTAATCATATGCCCATACTTTTGAAGTTGGGTCAATTGCAAAAACTGAAAGTTGTTAACAAAAAAAAATTTATTCCAATAAAGCCCACAACAGTAAAAAAGCTAAAATTAAAATAATACACAATTGAGCCCAAACTGATGTATTCACAATATCAGAAAAGAGAAAAACACCTGAAAAAATATTTGTCATGTGTTGTGAATACATCAAATATTACATTACTCATCAGTTTGGGGTAAAATAGTTTGACCAAAAAAATTTCATCAACTGTGTAAAAAATGTGTGGCTTAATTTTATTCGTCTATGTTTTTCGAATTCAAAACTTAAATCATTTCGACAGTTTGTCAACCTTCCACTATCTATTTTCTTTATTTGATGTGTTACCTTCTATCTAATATATTATTATTCACATCTCTCACCCAACGGTCCACCAATTTTATCATTTTAATCAAACTTCGTTACTAAGGTAAAGTTACATTTACATACTATAATATAAATAAATAATATTCCCATTAGAGAAGCAAAAGATTGACTTTGTGGCACGCAGCCCTAGGCTTTCGTTTCGTCTCCACACGCCTCTCTCTTCTTCAATCATCACATTCCTACGTCAGATTCAGCCTCCATGATCGATCCCAATTGATCTCAATCAAAATTCAAAACCTTATCTTCTTCCATAATCTCTCTGTCCGTTTCTGAAATCTGCATCTGAAAGCGTGATTTCATAATCATGTATATAACTGCTTCATCTTCCGCTACTTCTTCCATCCTTCGAGCTGCTTCTTCTCGCTCTTCTTCACTCCTCTCTTTCCGATCTTTATTGTCTCCGTCCGTTTCATCTCATTCGCCGTCTTCGTCTCTTCTCGGTCGAAGATCTTTTGGTACCATTTCACCTGCGTTTCGTTCACTTCCTCGTTGGAGCCATTGCTTTCACTCTAGACCTTCTCCGTTTCGTTTGAGCTCTCAGATCAGAGCTGTTTCTCCTGTTTTAGACCGATTACAGAGAACCTTCTCTTCCATGGGTAAATTTTTTCGATCCGATTGAATTTTTTCGATCTTAAGCTTCTGAAATTGAGATTTGTGTTGATTAGTAACAGTTTTGCGATTATCATTGTTTCAGCGTCAGAACATCCATTCAAGGGGATCTTCACTACACTTCCTAAGCCTGGTGGTGGTGAATTCGGAAAGTTCTATAGCTTGCCTGCTCTAAATGATCCACGTGTTGGTATGAATTTTTGAATGTCTCTATGAACAATTTGATTGAGTAGTCGAGGAAGAAGTTTACGAAAGGAACAAAATCTAAGAGAAATGCTCTATTTCATTTTGTTGTGTTGCAGATAAACTGCCTTACTCTATTAGGATTCTTCTTGAATCTGCGATTCGTAATTGTGATAACTTTCAAGTCACTAAGGAAGATGTTGAGAAGATTATTGATTGGGAAAAGACGTCTCCTAAACAAGTCGAGATTCCGTTTAAACCGGCTCGTGTTCTTCTGCAGGTATACCCTTTGGTGTTGATCTAGGAAATGTCAAAATGTTTAGTGTTTTATTTGTTTTTATGCTCTTAACCATTTTTTGGTTTTCTGGCAGGACTTTACTGGAGTGCCAGCTGTTGTTGACCTTGCTTGTATGCGTGATGCGATGAACAAGTTGGGCAGTGATTCTAACAAAATCAACCCCTTGGTATATTTTTATTCTTTATAGGTCGATGCAATCTGTTTAGCTTAGGCTTTTAGATTTCTTATATAGACCATGTCTCCCAGGTTCCGGTGGATCTTGTGATTGATCACTCAGTTCAAGTTGATGTTGCTCGATCTGAGAATGCTGTGCAAGCTAACATGGAGCTTGAGTTCCAGAGGAACAAGGAGAGGTTTGCTTTCCTTAAATGGGGTTCTACTGCGTTCCAGAACATGCTTGTTGTGCCTCCTGGCTCTGGTATTGTGCATCAGGTAATTCTTTTGCAGTGTGCAAGTCCATAGTTTGTTTCTAAAAACTTGTTCCGACATTGATATATACCCTTTTCAACCTCATGTTTCCAGTGTATTAAAATGCTGCTTCCATTTATTATCTTCTTTTTTCTGTCTTGAAGTTTGTATGGGATTTTGCAATGATTTTGTCTCAATTTAACCTCATTTTGTAAATTCAGGTCAATTTGGAATATCTTGGAAGAGTTGTGTTCAATACCAAAGGCCTTCTCTACCCAGACAGCGTGGTTGGAACTGATTCACATACAACTATGATTGATGGTTTGGGAGTTGCCGGATGGGGAGTTGGAGGCATTGAAGCTGAGGCAACAATGCTTGGCCAGGTAAATTATCTTGATTATTAAAATTATCCACATCCTATGTTGTTTGAATTTGGCGATTACTTTACTGAATATAAGATTAGATCACTATATTTTATGGCTCGTCTTCTCAAATTTAGTGAGATTTGTGGTATATTCAATCTTTCTTTTACTGATAGCTCTTTTTGCTTTGACAGCCCATGAGTATGGTATTGCCTGGTGTTGTTGGATTCAAACTGTCCGGAAAAATGCGTAATGGTGTAACAGCTACTGATTTGGTTCTAACAGTGACTCAAATGCTAAGAAAGCATGGCGTTGTTGGAAAGTTTGTTGAGTTTTATGGTAATCTATTTCCCTGTGAGCTCTTAAGTGTTTTGCCCCTTTTTAATAGACATCAGTTTGTTGGAGCATTATGAAGTCTTGTTTCTTTTTCTTAGGTGGTGGTATGAGTGGGCTGTCCCTAGCTGACAGGGCAACAATTGCCAATATGTCTCCTGAGTATGGTGCAACCATGGGCTTCTTCCCTGTTGATCATGTTACTCTACAGTATCTCAAATTGACCGGAAGAAGCGATGAAACGGTGAGTGTTTGGCTTTAATCGTCCTTCTATATATATTCAGATATCTGGTCTGATAAACAATACTTTCATGGCAGGTGGCCATGATTGAAGCATATCTTCGGGCAAACAATATGTTTGTTGACTACAATGAGGTAAATCAACCTTATCCTTTATATTTTTGGGTTTTAAGTTTTCATCTCCTCTCAGGTTTTTATTTGACTTTTGCTTTGTGAATTAATTTCAGCCTCAGCTTGACCGGGTTTACTCGTCATATCTAGAACTGAACCTGGATGATGTTGAACCTTGCATTTCTGGACCAAAGCGGTATGCGTTCTCAGTTCTGTTGGTTTTTGTAATCACTAAGTTTATGGTCTGATTAATTGATCACGGCCATATTATTGATATCTTCTTTGCAGGCCACATGATCGTGTTCCTTTGAAGGAAATGAAAGCTGACTGGCATTCATGTCTCGACAGTAAAGTTGGGTTCAAGGTATGTAACTAGATGTTTCGTTTTGTGGAAGTCTAATTTCTTAAGCATTTGCTTGTTCTATAGACTGGCTGTTGGTGCACATTTTGGATACCACTGTTTATTTCTGAATAGTGCTTTACATTCTCCGCAGGGTTTTGCTATACCTAAAGAGTCACAAGAAAAAGTGGTAAATTTTTCGTTCAATGGACAACCAGCAGAGCTTAAACACGGAAGTGTGGTGATTGCTGCAATCACAAGCTGTACTAATACATCAAATCCCAGTGTCATGCTTGGTGCTGGTCTTGTTGCGAAAAAGGCTAGTGACCTTGGCCTACAGGTTGGTGTCACTAAACTGAACCAGAAATCTTTCTATTGTCTTGACTTTTTCTTATCCCTTATCAAAAACTTGTCACTCTAGGTCAAGCCTTGGGTAAAGACAAGTCTTGCACCAGGGTCAGGAGTTGTTACAAAATACTTATTAAAGAGGTATGTCGTAATGATTCAAGTTCTTTGTTGTTAGAGGCTAATTCTTTCATGTGTGGGGGGAAATTTAAGTGTACGTTATACTCCATGCAGTGGACTGCAAGAATCTCTGAATCAACAGGGTTTCAATATTGTCGGCTACGGCTGCACTACATGCATTGGCAATTCTGGAGAAATTCATGAATCAGTGGGAGCTGCTATTACTGAAAATGGTATTGTTGAGATTCACAACTAAACTTACTTTGACCTTTATGTTACTAATATCTATGTGGCTAATTGTAAGGTGTTATTGTTTCAAAATTTGTTGTGCTTGTTGTTAGACATTGTGGCGGCTGCTGTGCTTTCTGGGAACAGGAACTTTGAGGGGCGTGTTCATCCACTAACAAGAGCCAACTACCTTGCATCTCCTCCTTTGGTGGTTGCCTATGCTCTTGCTGGCACGGTAATAAATCTCGGGAACATGACAAAGTTCAACCTACATTTTTGTATTTGATAATGACACATGACCCATCATCATAATCGTAATTAAACATTCGTTCGTCTTGTTTTCCAGGTTAACATTGACTTTGAAACGGAGCCTATTGGCACTGGAAAGAATGGCAAGGACGTCTTCCTAAGGGATATCTGGCCAACCACGGAGGAAATTGCTGAGGTATATACAACTTACAACCAGAGAACAATAACTTCTTTCTAGCACACAAATATTAAATTAGTCTTTTGACATATGGATCAGGTTGTCCAATCCAGTGTTTTGCCTGACATGTTCCGAGCAACATATGAGTCAATCACCAAGGGTAACCCCATGTGGAATGACCTGACTGTTCCTGAAAATTCCCTCTACTCATGGGATCCCAAATCGACTTACATTCACGAGCCTCCATACTTCAAGGACATGACCATGGATCCTCCAGGTCCACACAGTGTGAAGGATGCTTACTGTTTACTCAACTTTGGGGACAGTATCACCACTGATCACATCTCTCCAGCTGGGAACATCCAAAAGGACAGTCCCGCTGCAAAGTTTCTCCTTGAGCGTGGCGTTGACCGTAAGGACTTTAACTCATATGGAAGTCGTCGTGGGAACGATGAAATAATGGCCAGAGGCACTTTTGCTAATATCCGTATCGTTAACAAGCTCTTGAATGGTGAAGTTGGCCCTAAGACTGTTCACATTCCTTCTGGAGAGAAGCTCTCAGTGTTCGATGCAGCCATGGTTTGTTTTATCTAACTAATATTTGTGTTACTGGCTGTAAGTTGATCACGTCTAATGTCTCCTTATCATAATATCTACTGTATCAGAGGTACAAGTCATCTGGTGAAGACACAATTATTCTGGCTGGAGCTGAGTATGGAAGTGGTAGCTCACGTGATTGGGCTGCCAAGGGACCCATGCTACAGGTTTTGAAAAGCTTCTCTTATTTATAATACATAAACCCGTCTTACTCTCTGTTTTATCTGAGACAATATTTGGATTCTCAGGGTGTTAAAGCGGTGATTTCAAAAAGTTTTGAAAGGATTCACCGAAGCAACTTGGTGGGAATGGGAATCATCCCATTGTGCTTCAAGTCTGGGGAAGATGCAGATACCCTTGGATTGACAGGTCACGAACGCTTCACGATCCATCTCCCAACCGATATCTCAGAGATAAGACCTGGCCAAGATGTTACTGTCACTACCGATAACGGAAAGTCTTTCACTTGCACAGTCCGCTTCGACACAGAGGTAAAAGCATCATCTTCATATTGTTTGGTGGAGAAAAAAAGCATTTGAATGTGAACTAATAAAACGGTAAAATAAATGTGCAGGTGGAATTGGAATACTTCAACCATGGAGGCATACTTCCATATGTCATCAGAAACTTGAGCAAGCAATAGTGAAGGAACCAACACAATTTACGGAGCAAAATAAAGAAATTTTCTGTTTAAAAATGTCATTTTTAAAAGGCAGATAAGTCTGTCGATGATAGGTGAATGAGTGATTTCCTCTGCACTATGAGATTTTTCTTTTCTACAGTTTTCAGTGGTTATTACACGTAAGGCCAGGAGCCTCCCAAGTTTCACAACTTGCAAGAGCTGAATATTTATTGTTTTTGGAAGGAATAAAAGTGAATCTCCTTTAACAGATCTTTAATTCTTCGAATTCTGGAAAAATTTTGCAAATATAGAAGTGCGATGTTTAGATTTATCCTTAAAACACCTGAATCGTCTAAATCGTTATAATTGTTTGAATATATATATATTGAGAATGTGAAAACTATAGCATCATCTAATTTGCAAGTATAGTATAACTCGAGTCAAGATTAAATTGACTAATACTTGGTTATTATCACAGTTGATTAATCAGTTTAAAAATAGCAAATTTCACCTTTTATTTCATTTGCAAAAGAAAAAGATTTGTACAAGAACAATCTAGTTCAAGAGCATTAACCAACGAGCAAAAATCACTCTGTTCCATTTCAATGTCCATATCAAGAGCAATAACTCTGTCAACGTTGAAGCTTCAATCAGTCTTTGGCATTGAGCTTCTCCAGGAGGATCTTGTTTAGTAAACCTGGGTTTGCCTTGCCTTTCGACATTTTCATAATCTGAACAAAAGCGTATATGAGTTTAAACTAGTTCACGAGGTACAAGTTTTTCATGAAAAGGCGGATCGTGTCTGCCATACCTGTCCAGCAAAGTAGCCTTGAAGCTTGGTTTTCCCACTGCGGTACTGCTCAAGCTGCTTTGGGTTCTCAGAGATCACTTTAACAATCATTTTCTCGATCTCTGCAGGATCAGTTATCTGCAACATGAAGCAAAATCATTCATGATGTCTTTACAATAAGGTAGCCGAGTCATTTCAGATTGCTATTGCATTTAACTACCTAGAGCAACATTTCTTGGCTATCCCTAAGAACCCATGAAGATATACTATCGACGTTCTTATGGGACCTTATCAACTTACTCCATCTAGCAAATCAGTGCAATGTTCCACTAAAATTATATTCACTAATTATATTCCCTTTGAACCCCATCTGGATTTAGCTCCTTTACGGGAACGTTTTGTGGAATAGCATAGACTTGCCTGAACCAAGTCTTTTGCCTTTATCATTCCTTTGACGGTTCCACCTTTAGCCAATAGCTCAAACAATATCTGCAAAAATGGAATAAATTGCATTGATCCAAACGAAAGATAATACCATTTTAAACTGAATTGAACTGAACTGACCTCCTTTCCAATCTTTCCGCTAATGGTTCCATCTTTGATGGCAGCTATCAGCTCAGCTAACTCTTGGGGAGTAAGTTTAATATCATTGATAGAAAGTTTCTCATTTTTCAAGTAAGCAGCAATATCGCTCATTATCCAATTTGCTGCCAACTTCACTTCAGCGCCCTTACCAATGACTGCATCGAAATATTCTGCAACCTAAGCCATTCATTCCAACAACAGTTTACTCGTCTCGCTGTTATACAAGAAAATCGATATTCGCATCAAATTGATCAGAAAGTTTACTATTTTGCTCTCAGCATTGTCTTCTTGTGAAGACAACATGGGTAGGTTCATTATGAAACTATAATACTATCAACATTGAGCAAATAGGACTTACACTGACGTCATTCGCGAGGAAAAGCACATCTTGCATGCCTAGACCCATTGCCTCGTACCTTCTCCGCTTTGCTTCAGGAAGTTCCGGTAAAGAAGCACGGATGCTATCAATGTATTCTTGGGTAAGGATAACTTCTGGAAGATCGGGTTCTGGAAAGTACCGGTAATCAGCAAGCCCTTCTTTTTTCCTCATTGTTACTGTTTTCTGAACATCTACTCAAGTTAGTTGCTGGTGAATATGAAATAAAAGAAAACAGATATAGATATTGCAACCTAATGAAAGATTTTTAAGCTTAGAACCTGAGCGCCTTCTTCCCAAAGCCGAGTCTCCGTTACAATCTCGTTGGCTTTGCCCTGATTGTAGAGAAGTGCCTGTCTTGATATCTCAAAGTCAATGGCCCTGCTAATTGCTGAAAACGCGTTCAAATTCTTTATTTCCACCTGTAAGTCAAATCAGAAACCACCCAGATAAAATGAAAATGCAATGAGTTGATCATCCCTTCACTGGTTAAACACAAAATCTACGAATGCACTGGAAGAAACTTTTTGACCTTGGTGCCAAACTCAGCTTGCCCAATGGGACGGATTGAGATGTTGACATCGCAACGGAGAGAACCTTCTTGCATATTCCCATTACTGACTCCCAAATACCTCACAATCCGTTGCATTTCACAAGCGTATTCAGCAGCTTCTATACCACTTCTCATATCAGGTTCAGAAACAATCTCAAGTAAAGGAACACCAGCTCTATTCAAATCAACCTGAACCATAACAGTAACCAACAAACACATAAGAAACACAAATATCTTGCAAGTTCAACTTAAACCCATTCCAAAAAAATCTGATAAAACCCATGCCTGAGAGTAATCTCCAGTGTCTGAATGAAGTAACTTGCCAGCATCTTCTTCCATATGAACCCTAGTGATACCAAATCTCCTATGTCCACCACCAAATTCAAGAGGAATATCCAAATCCACATAACCACCAGATGCAATTGGGATATCAAACTGAGAAATCTGATAACCTTTAGGAAGATCTGGATAGAAATACTGCTTCCTATCGAACTTAGACTTAAGAGACAAATCACAATTCAAAGCTAAACCCAATCTAACACCAAATTCAACAACTTTTGAACTCAAAACTGGCAAAGCACCAGGCAAACCCATACAAACAGGACAAATACTTGTGTTTGGATACGACCCGTAATTGTTAGAGCAATTACAAAACGCCTTTGTGAGTGTAGAGAGCTGAACATGAGTCTCTATCCCAATTACAGCTTCGTAATCTCTTAGAATCTCATCAAGTTTGTTGCTTTTATGGTTTTTTGGAGCAACCCTCGTTGGAGAAGACTGTTTAGTTTCTTGGGTCGTCGTTGTTTGGCTTCCACAACACCTCACGGAGAAGTTGTTACTCCTTCTCCTTCTAAACAAGGCAGTTCCAAGAAGCGAGAACTGGTTTAGCTGAATTGTTCTGAACAATGTGGTAGACATGTTTTTAAGGATGGTTTATAGAATCAGAAATGAAGAAATTGAGTTCATGAGTAGCTGGAGTTTCTCACTGGAATCGTATCGGAGAAGAGCCGTCGACTTATCTTCATCCTTGTGCGCCGAGGTGTAATCCCAATTGGGCTTAATTGAGTGATTGGGCCTGTTATGTCTATTTGAAGCCCAATTAAATAGTACTGTAATCTTGACTTGCACCATCAAGTTTGTTATCAAACCATTTGCAAATACACTGAGTTATTCTATAGGATAGATGAAAACTAAAAACAAATCAAGATCTAAATATTATTATTACTAATGATTCTAAGGTATTAGTACATAGCGGCATTGGCAAACATAAAAGTTGGAGTATTGTTCGGAATTTTAAAAAAATTTCGAAATTTAGTTGAGGTTTTTTTATATTAAAAGAATCACTAGGTTTTTTATGCAAGTTTTCCTATATTAAAAGAATCAAATATAAGAGAGTTTTGGATACCTACCACATTGATGAAATTCAACAAAGTTTGTAATGTCGAATATACGACTTGGGAAGTTCCGGTAAGATAATTTTTTGTTTTGCATTATGTAAAAATTGTTTAACGAGTTTTAAGTTGTAATTTTTAATAAACTTGCAGGCTAAAAAGGGTTATATAGGAAATCTGATCCCCGTCACATCCCAGTCAGACATTGGTCTGTTGGTGATTTATGCACGAAAAGGCGAGTTCGAAAGCGGATTTGCTGAAGACTTTGGGATGAACAGAATTAGCTCACAAGCCCTATGGTTTGTGATGGAAGTTACTGAAGACAAAAATCGCCTTGCTCCCAGTCACCTCAGCGATGTCCCTGCTCTCTGGGAAAAAATCAGAGGGAAGACTTACGAGCACGTCAAACTCTTTGAGCAGTTGGAGTGTCAAAACTTGTAGTTGTTTTGAACAAGATGGATACTCTATCTGTGAATTGGTCCAAGGCGAGGTACGACGACATAATAGAAAACTTGTTAGCTACATTTTTAAGATTTATCTTTGGTTAACGTTGATGTGTTTCCCAAAAAAGACGAACACTCATCTTTGTAGTTGAATTTGTATATTTGAGAAAGAAAAAAAGAAAAAAAATCAGATCGAAAAAAAAATAACTATGACAAACACAGTATTAACAATTAGTTTTTTGAATTTATTTTGCACATTTTAAATTTTTAATTCAAAAAAACTTCACTAATACACTAAATAGTATTAACTTTAATATATTATGGTCTTCAGTAACAATATTATAATATTCTTTTGATATATCTTTCAAAAAAAAGTGTATATATTATGATCTTCAATATTGTTATTGTCTCATTTTTTCAAATATGAGGAATTCATATATTTTCATATCTACGCCTATAACTTTATACTTGTAGTGAAAAAAAGAATTAGTTACTTTGAAAAGAAAATTCAACTACTAATCTTATTATATAAAGTTGGGTTTTCGAAGTTAGCAACTCACGAGATCTTGACACATGTCATATTTATTGATTCGAGATTTTGACACGTGTCAAAATATTTGTTTTTAAAAATTTTAAATATATAAAAAGATAATTATGAGAAAATACTAAAATTTAAATAAATATAAAGATGTAAAAAGATAGTATTAAGAAAATTATAACTTAAATAATTTTAAAATATAAAAGATAAAGTTAAAAAAAATATAAATTTAAATATTTTTAAAAGTGTAAAAAGATAACTATGATATAGACACGTGTCATATTTATCGATTCGAAATTTTTTAAAAAATTTAAATATATAAAACGATAATTATGAAAAATACAAAAATTTAAATAAATTTAAAAATGTAAAAATATAATATTAAAAAAATTATAACTTAAATAATTTTTAAATATAAAAAGATAATGTTAAGAAAAAATTAAATTTAAATATTTTAAAAAGTGTAAAAAGATAAATATAATTACTTATTATAGTTTTAAGTTATGAGCGTATAGAGATAAATTTTTATATTTTTCAATAAGATATCTTGATAGATTTTCGTATCAGCTCATATAGGTTTATTGCGTTTTATAATTGTTACTATAATTTTATATATTTTTCTTTTTTTATTATGGTTGTAGATTTTGAGGATGTGGAACAAACCATATGTATCGATGCATGAAGATTTGAGTGATGTTTCAATTGATTGATCTAGAAGCTATCATCGTATGATAAGGTAAGTTTTGATCAAAACATAATTCTTTTGATATTGATTTATATGTTTCAATAATTGGTTTTGAACTATTTTCTTAATTTTTAGTAGGTTGATACCCTATGATTTATTCATTTGATGAAGAAGTGAATTTTTGTTAACGTATAATATATTTAACTTTTGATATGATTATTTAGGGTTAGTGTATTAAGGTTTTTGTGGATGCGAAGATTTAGAGACGTTTGATATGACTATTGTGTGATAATAGAGGTTTTGATCCAAATGTGACATTTTCGTATGGTTCTACACATTTTGATAAGTTACGAATTCTTTTGTCAATGTTTAGGAGATTGATGCGTAAAAATTGATTTCACCGGATGAATATAAGAAAATAATTACTAAATAAATAGAAAACTTAAATTAAGTAATTTATAAATATTTTATAGAATATCTTATTTTGTTTTTTTATACGGGTTATAAAAGTTTTAGTTATAAAGCCGCATATACGCGGATCCTATATTTTTTTCTCTTACACGGATTATAATTTATATGAAAATAATTACAATTTTAATACTTAAAAATTAAATTGGTTAATTTATAAAAAAATTTACAAAACTTTAGATTTTATTTTTATACGGGTTATAAAATTTTAATTTTAAACCCGCGTATACGCGGGTCCTAATCTAGTTATCAAATAAAGTTAAATACAAAAAAATGACTAAATAATAAAAACATGGTAACTCAATTCTCGGAGAGAAATTAGGATTTATAGATCGAGATGGAAGAGCAGGATTTCATTCCGAATCCGGCAGATAATCTTTAAAACCTGGAACTCGGCGCACAACATGAAGATGTTCTTGATGTATTGAAAACTTCTACATGGCGATGGCTCACTGCTTCAGAATGGGAAATCCTTTTCGTAAACCGTAACCTTTTCAACGTGGTAAACAGCAACACTGTTGCTGTTGGGTTCCCAGGTCTATACAAGGTAGACAATACGCACGAAACAGACCTGAATAACTGGAGAATGACAAGTGTGTCAGATCTGGAGTGAGAGTTGGTGATCTACAATACGATGTACGTATTGCTAGATCGGCATATATTCTTGACGACGCATGGAACATTGTGGAAGACCCAGCAATAGTCGAAGGGTGGAAGTTAACGCGCAAAACCGTCAGGAAACAGCTTCGGTTTGGAAATGCCGCCTTCGCACATTACGCATATGAGAGGCGCGACAACCGGGCTGGGTGGTGAGATTGGTGATTGACTGACTTGTTTTTTTTTGTTTTGGAACAAGGTAAAAATTCAGAGTGACTTGTGTAATGGAAACAAAGGAAACGCAAAAATGACTTTTTTGGAACAAAGTAACTACGTTGAAAAAAAAAAAAAAAAAAAAAAAATGGTAACTCATGTTAACAAATTATAATCACAGCCTAAAATTATTTACATAGAAAAAAAAAAAAAAAAAAAAAATTATTTACATAGAAGAGTCATCGCATTCGCCGTTAAAGTCGTCTCTAACGGCAAACGTCAAAACAATCTATTTGGAAGCGTCGTCTTTTGACTCTTCGTTATCTTTCCGTTTTGTCTGTTAGATGCGGTTTTCGTAACCATGGCTTCTTCGTCTCCGGAGACCAGAATCGCCGACGAACACCTCGCTCTTGAGCTCACCGTTCGCGATCTAGATTCTCCGGCATTAGACGGCGCCTCCTCCGCCCCGGCATCGACAACTTCCGACGAAATCATCCCTCTCCTGAATCAAAACCAAAGACCTAGAATCAACATTTTCTCCGCCTCCTACACTCGACGCAAACCCAGAGTAAAACAATTCCTCAATGGATGTGATTTTGCCTTAATTGATGAACAATTCAGCTGAAATTCGATAATTGATTATTCAAATTCGAAATTGATTCGATGGATTCAAATTCAAGTTGCTTTAATCAGATTTTTGAATGTGTAGGAGCAAGTGATTAAAGTGACTGAAACAGAGATATCACATGTGACTCAATTTACTTCATGGGTTTGGAGTGGGTCTCGTTACTCTGGCTTACTGTGTATGGCTTTGTCATCAACACTGTATCTTATCATGGAGTTAGTTTCAGATACTTTTTCTGGTCAGTACTTCTTGGCTCAACAATGCTCTCAGTTTCATCATGGTTTTGTGTAAGATGATAATAGCTTTTTAGGAAGACTTATGTTCTGAATTTTTGTCCTTTTTATCACATGGTTGGACGAATCTATATTGGATTTTTAGTTTTCTGAAACGGTGGACCTCTGGCTATTTGAGAACTTGTCTTTTCTAGTTGTAATGGAATCTCTGCTTACAGGAGTGCAAAGTACTTACTTTAATCTGCGCTTTTCCTTTAGAATTTTAGTGTTGCCAATGTTGCCGTAAGCTGGCATGTCTATTATCGAGTTGTAATGGAATCTCTGCTTAGACGAGTGCAAGGCCATTTTGATCTGCGTTTTCTTCAGAACTTTAGTGTTGCCAATGTTGCATTGAGCTGGCATGTCTATTATCTAGTTGTAATGGAATCTCTGCGTAGACGAGTACAAGCGTATTTTGATTTGCGTCTTCTTCAGAATTTTAGTGTTGCCAATGTTGCATTGAGCTGGCATGTCTATTATCTAGTGTATTGATAGATTTTTTTTTTTCTAATTTCCTTTGTTTATGACAGTTCAGCCGATTCCTTTATTTGAGACCGCGTTCATGAGATGCACGATTATCCTGGTACTATCATACCTTTGGTTGAAAAGAATTGGTCAACCAATTTTTGGACCTGCGCATGCTAGGAAGCTTTTGGTTTCAAGAGCTCTTGTGGGTTATCTTTCATTGTTTAGTTTCATTTTTAGGTAATTACACTCACACTCTGCCCTGTATGTACTGATAACCTGATTTCATTAATGAGGTAGAACTTCTCAAGAAACAAATAGCTTATTAAATTTAGTATTGGAATTGTAATTCCCCACTAATCAACTTGTCATTGGTAGCAAGATAAGACTTCTAACCCTGTTTTTCACTGGTATTGACATTGTGAACCACAGCATCCAAATGTTGCCGTTGTCGCAAGCTATTGTACTAAGCTTCTTGAATCCAGTTGTGGCTTCCATTGCAGCACGTGTTGTTCTGCATGAGAAGTTGAAAATAACTGATATTGGAGGTATAGAGCTACTTCCTATAGCTTTAGCTCCTGATATGCGTTGTGAACTGACAACAAAGTAAGTCCACTTATTCTTTCTTTTGCTTTGGTCCAGGTCTTGCTTGCAGTTTCTTTGGCGTGCTTTTTATGTTTGGCCCAACACTTACTGTCCAAGGTACAGAAGTGAGTTAACAAAATAGTTCTCTATTTATTCTTATAATAAAACTCCACCTTCTGTTCTTAAGGCATGAAAAACAAAGATGTCATGTTGATTCATGATTCACTTATCTTTTCTTGGCAGTTGGATCAGAAGGAAAGACCGAAAATCTTAAAGGAAACCATCATGTTTATGCGGTCTTGTTGGGTTTATTTTCATCAATTACTGGAGGAATCACCTATTGTCTTATAAAGGCAGCTGCTAAAGCATCGGAACAGCCAGTGTGAGATTTAAGATACAGATGTGTCATTAATCCATATGTTTTACTTCTTTAGCAAAAAATTCTATAGTTAGGAAGAAATTAATAAATGATGTGCATTTTCTCAGGATTACTGTCCTCTCTTTTGGTTTGGTAGCTTCCCCCGCTGCAGCAATTTGCATGTTTTCCTTGGAGGTATGTTTTCTAAATGTGTAAATATTGTCAGTTCAAAGGGAATGTGATATAGTTGTAGGAAATCAAGAAATGCATCAATTGCACCAAATATAGCAGTCATTAATCCATTAGTTGGTCATTACTCATGCTCATGACCCACAACCTTGAATTTTCTTATACAGAGCGTTGTGCTGCCAGCGTTTGACACGCTCATTAGCATGATTGTACTAGGGTTGCTGGCATTTTGCGCAGAGGTGAGGCATTCAATACCGTTCTGCTTCTGTACAGTTCTTACATGCAACTCACATAGTTAGAATGCTGAGTGCCTTTACTATTGTCTTAAGGTACTTTTGGCACGCGGACTTCAGCTTGAGAAAATCAGCAAAGCTGCAAACATATTGTACATAGAGGTAGGCTTCCACTTCCATGGAAAGACAAATGAAGGGTGTAGAATAGGGTCCCTCAATCTGGTTTTCAGTCCGGATTTTTTTGGTTTTCGAAACAGAGAAACCGAATACCATTCAGTTTCGTTTTAAAGGGTATTGGTCCAAATTCAATATTAGCGGACTTTATCTTTTAACTTAAAAGGTTTTCAAAGAAATCAAGTTCCAATCGTGTTATTTTCTGTTTGGTTCATTTTGATTTTGGTTAAGATCAGTTAAACAAGATTAGAGCATAGTGATGACTGATGAAGCAGAAAGGCTATGTTTTGATATGCGTCTTTCTCGTATTAGGTGGTGTTATCGCAGTTATGGGGACTAAGCATGGAAAAAGCAGAATCGTCAGGTTTGTTTAGCCGGCTTGTTGGGTGTTTGCTCATTCTCATATCGGTGAGCTACACATTTATCATGGGACCTGCTAAAGATAACGAGTAACCAATAGTGTAGCATTTTCCATTTTTTTAATTTTTATTTTATTGGATTATATATTTTTGGCTACGCTTCTTGTTTGGTGCAATACAAACTTCACACTCCCCAGTTCCACATTTTGAGTATCAAAATTTCATTTGAGTTTTGTTTGACAAACCCGGAATTAAGATCCGTTCCGCTGTTGCCGGAAGTCTAATTTCATGCCACTATGTCAGGAATTATTTCAATTATCTGCAGATATTAGTCTTCTCCATTGAAAAACTAAAACAAATGTGAATTTTATTTTATTTTTTTTTTGTCAAACAAACAAATGTGAATTAGCAATTAAAATAATAAGTAAAGTTATCAAACTTTTGTCTGAAAATAAAGAAAATTAGAAAAATAAAAGATTTTAGGTGGTGGAAAGGAGAAAAAGTGTTGGATCATTATGCAAATCCGGATTTTTTGAATTCGATTGACAAATACATAATATCAAAACCAATTTAATGGATCATTTGTCCAACCCTACGAAGTACGAAGTATGATAGACAACACTTTGGTTGTGTGGTGTTTAGTTTTGGGCAAAACGTAATATGGTTTGTGTTGCTAACTAAAAATATCAGCCACATAAACCATACTACTACATTACATTTTGCAGTATTTTTAGTTGTTACTCAAACACTTTCAATCCAAGAGAACGAATTTATTGTTTTGGTATTGCCGAAGCAATTTAGATTTTATCATTATGTATCTCTCCCTCTCCTTTTATCTTAAAATAATTAACAGAACTAGCTTAAAGCTATTAGGCATACAAGATACGCAAACCCTTTTCTTACTGATAACATGTGGCTCAGATTCCATGTTAGTTGTACGAAAAAAAATGAATTAAACTCACTACTGAGTGGTTTTAATAAAATATAAAAATCGGAAGCATCTATTCCCTCTAAAAGAAAACATTTGTCGGAATCTTCTCAATGCAAAAACGACAGTCGGTGGCCGCAAAAAGGACCGACGGGCTGGAAGAGAAAGTTGTCTCACTTCCCTAATATTATATATAAGTTTTTGATTATACATATTATAAATAAGGCTGATGAAAGTATAAAGAGAAACTGATATTTGAATTGTGTATGCTCAAGTATTCTTTGTCATATGGCCGGAGTTGTGAGTCTACTTCACCCTACTCATTGTTCTTCCCTCTGTTTTTCTTTTTCTTACAGTTGACGTGAAAGTTTAATGTATATGATATAATACTATTTTCTCATTTATGTTGCACATGCTTTTAATTATCCTATAAGCTTGTATGAGCTTGTATGTGTTTGACTTTGACATTGATGGAGTGTATATTCCTAATAATCCAATCTGAAGGTTGTAGGGAGTGTTCTTTGTAAGTGTTTTGATCGATAAAGTCATAAAGGAGATTGTAATTTGGCAATTGCCATTTTCTCTCCTATAATAAATTCATTCTAAGGTTTTGAGACAAATCGAACCTAGAACTATGAAAGGTTTACTCCTAGTATCAGTTGCTACAAGTACCATTGCGCCACTACGAACGGGTTTGTTGCGATATTTAAGCAAAAAATTATGTTTATTTTCCTTTAATATATACTAGTAGATGTGAACAATGAGGGTAAAAGAGGAGCTATTTTTAAGAAATGCTAAATAACTAATGCTTAAGAGAAAAATGACTAACCAATTATGTGATGATATATAAAGATTATTATCAGTATCATTGCGGTTTACTATAATTTAAAAAGAGTAAAATGTTTTACACAAAAGTTATTTCTGAGTAATCGAAGGGTTCCGAATAAAATTCTCAAGTCAGCCAAAATCGATCATTCTTTATTCAAGGAAGGTTTACAATATTTATTTTTAACGCATGTAACATTGTCATCTCTGCAGAGTTCAATTCCATTTTTCTACAAAGGATTGGAAAAATACTTAGTAATTCGTTTATAGAGAAGATTTACATTTTTTTTTTGTCCTCTAAATAAAATAAAAAGGATTACTCAGCTACTCTCTGCTTTAAATTACCGAAAATAAGAAAACAACGGTCTTTTTCTTTCTTCCCGGAGAGTTTTTGGGAAGACATTAATGCATTCTTTATTCTTGTTACACATCAATTGTTTTCTATTAAAATGTAAGATTTTATTGTCTGGTAGATAATTTATCGTATCGCTTATCACAATTAAGGAAGATAACACGTGCTCCCACACAAAAGACAGAAAAACCATATGCATGCCGAATGATACATTATGTCTGTCCAATGGTTGCGAATTTCAACAATTTAATTATGACTCTTTTTTCCATAAAAAGAGAGAGAGATATTTAACCCAAAAATATAAAGATCGTAAAGCATGCTGAAGAAGAGTAGATTTTCGTGACATTGATTTACTCATATTCTGCTAAAGTTATATTATAGTTTAACCGGAAAACATCATTCTGATGTGTATACAAAAATGTAATTTTGTATGGACGTGATTCAAGGGACATGAACGAACGTATACGATTAATAACAAAATATATTAATCTAACGTAACAAAACATATCTTTTAACCAAAAAATGACGAAGAGCGGAAGAGGTTAAACCATTTAATTTATTTTTCTATACTAGTGATCAGTTTAGTACATGTAAAATAGTCTGATTATGACAGAATAATATAGAAATAGCAAAAAAAATATACAGTAAAGATATACTTATAATGTTTAAACGTAATATCGGTTTTAAAATGTAGTATTTTTATGTTATATAAAATTTTAGAATTTACATTTATTTGATTAACTGAATCAAAAAAATACTTAAAAGTGCATGTATCCGTTGTCAATAACTCAGAAAATTATATTTATGTAGAATTAAAAAAAAAAATGTAGCGATCTTCCTACAGAAATAAGAGACTATTTGCTTACAAGTGTATATAAATCGATATCAATTAAGAGAAACAAAAAGAATAATGTAAAATTCTTATTTTTTTTTTTTTTAAAAAGTAAAATAAATAAGTCCAAAAATTACAATTAAGATGAAAACAAGTTGGGGAAGATTTGCATTAAAGATCTCATGCAACAACAATTTTTTTAAAAAAAAAATAATAATAATAATAACCTGGAAAACTAATTGACTCCGTTGAGATGGACCCCACAATGAAAAGTTAATTGGTAGATAGAAGAAAGAATCGAGGGCAAATCCGTAAATAATCATCGAAATTAAATTCAAAAAAACAGGAAAGGCTCAATAACAATTCATCAACGCCACGCCAGAGGAAGAGAGAGAAGAAGAAGTTACAGAGAAGCTTTTAAATTCGCAGAGTGACATTTTCTTCTTTGCATATTCCCTTTTTTTTACATTTTTTTTTCCTTTTTCTTTTCTCACTACTTTATATCTCTACTTTACTTTTTTTTTTTTTTTCTGCTTTTTCCCTTCTTCTTCTTCTTCTTCTTCGTCTTCTTCTTCTTCCTCTGTGTTTGTTTGTTCATCGGAAAAAGGAGGTTCTGTTTTTGTTTTTGTATGTTCTGTGGCGGCGAAGCCATGGCGGAGATAAGTCATCCTCCAATGGAACAACTTCAAGACCTTGAATATTGCATCGACTCTAATCCTCCTTGGCGTAATAAACCTCTCTCTTTCTCTCTTTCTCTATACGACGTTTCATCTATATATAGTTTTTGTGTTTATATATATATAAAAAATACTATATAGTTTGTCTAATGGAAAATATAATATGTGTTTATGGAACCAATTAAATTATTGTAATTAAGAAACCTGAGTTTTTGGTGGGCCTTTCATGGAGTCTGTATCATTCATGTGGTAATTTTTTATGTTCTACATACATTTTCTTTTTAAGCTTTTTTGTCGTTTGAGATATAAATTTGTTAGTTTACTGATTGTTTCTCTGAACTCTTTAATTGCTTCTTAATTGCAATAGTTTGTTAGGTGTGTAATAAGTGTATAATGTTTATGGTTATTGCAGCTGAAACGGTGTTACTAGCATTTCAAAACTACATTCTAATGCTTGGATCAAGTGCTTTTATACCTGCATTGCTCGTACCAGCAATGGGTGGTAGTGATGTAAGCCTACAACAATCTCTCGTTACAAAAACAAAAGTGTGTTTCTTTAATGTTCTGTTCTGTTTCTTTAACATCTATGCTTAAATCTAATTGTGTCGAAAGGGGGACAGAGCAAGGGTTATACAGACATTACTATTTGTAGCTGGTATCAAGACACTTCTTCAAGCTCTTTTTGGTACAAGGTTGCCTGCTGTTGTTGGAGGCTCTTTTGCTTATGTTGTTCCCATTGTTTATATCATTAATGACTCTTCCTTGCAAAAGATCTCCGATGGCCATGAGGTAAAATGCCTTAAATGAGAAACTTAAGCATATCGATATGTTACAAGTCCATTTGTTTTCTGCATTTGGTTAAAACTTTTTTGTTATCTTTTTGTATATGTATATCAACAATGTAGTATGTTCTTGCAGAGATTTATTCATACAATGCGAGCCATACAAGGGGCTATGATCGTAGCATCAAGCTTACAGATCATTCTTGGTTATAGCCAAGTATGGGGTCTTTTCTCAAGGTATATACTACTAATTTTGTTTTTGTTTTTGAAGGCACATTTATTGCCTTAATTATGGTATTAGTATCCAAATTTATTACTTGATTTTGATCTTTTTTTTTCAATATCAGGTTTTTCAGTCCTCTAGGAATGGCTCCAGTTGTTGGATTGGTTGGTCTTGGGATGTTCCAGCGAGGATTTCCTCAGGTAACTCATTCAAAGCTCACTCCAAACCATTGTGTCTGCATTAAACATCAACAAAATTATATCTTCTATACTTTGATTCTTCTTGATTTCCAGCTCGGGACCTGCATTGAGATTGGACTACCAATGCTATTGCTTGTCATCGGACTAACTCAAGTAAAAGCTTTGTGTTGTTTAGACTTTCTTTGCTTGCTGTCCAAGTTGTTTTCTTTCTTACTTATCTTACTTTCTTCTTGGCAGTATCTAAAACATGTCAGACCATTTAAAGATGTCCCAATCTTTGAAAGATTTCCGATATTGATCTGTGTAACAATTGTTTGGATCTACGCCATAATCCTGACCGCGAGTGGAGCTTACAGAGGCAAGCCAGCGCATACACAGCATAGTTGTCGAACAGACAGAGCAAATCTTATATCAACAGCTCCATGGTATTCAACAGCTCAGTATCATTGTGTATTTTAGTTACATTGTCCATATCTCATTGTACTTATAATGTGTCATCAGGTTCAAATTTCCATACCCTCTCCAATGGGGGCCTCCAACATTTTCAGTAGGCCATTCGTTTGCTATGATGTCTGCGGTTCTTGTATCCATGGTCGAGGTAGTAAAGAAGCATCGTTAGATTCATTGCAAGTAAACTTAAGTTTGATTTTGTTAGGGAATAAAATGAGATGGTTAAATTAATGGGTTGTGCAGTCTACTGGAGCATACATGGCAGCTTCAAGATTAGCCATAGCCACGCCGCCTCCTGCTTACGTATTGAGTAGAGGCATTGGATGGCAGGTGAATCAATAGTTTCATGAACAGACACATTTAATTTCATCTCGCACCTTCTTCTGTATCTTATATCTGTTCTGCTATGTTTCTCCTTCAAAAATTCAGGGCATTGGTGTGTTGCTTGATGGTCTATTCGGAACAGGCACAGGCTCTACTGTTCTAGTGTAAGTAAACTTCTAGGAAGCTATTGTTATATATTTTCACTTACTTACACACTCTGTAATGAAGTTGTTGAATGTGTTTGCAGAGAAAATGTAGGACTTCTTGGGTTAACAAGAGTTGGAAGCCGTCGTGTTGTTCAAGTATCTGCAGGCTTCATGATTTTCTTCTCCACATTGGGTATAATAACTAACTCATACATCTATGCTTACTATTCTATAACGCCTCATGCGATTCTTAACGTTTTGTTGTTTCTTTCGGGCAGGCAAATTCGGGGCTGTGTTTGCATCTATACCAGTCCCGATATACGCAGCATTGTACTGTGTCCTCTTTGGTCTCGTTGGTAAGATAAAAAAGATGAATAGACAAAATATCATCTCGTTGAAATCATTACATTTGTCATCTATGTTATATCTTTCTTGCAGCTGCGGTTGGTCTCTCATTTCTTCAGTTCACAAACATGAACTCGATGAGAAACTTAATGATCACTGGTCTATCGCTCTTTCTCGGCATCTCCATACCTCAGTTCTTCATTCAGTACTGGGACGCTAGACATCACGGACTAGTTCACACAAACGCAGGATGGTTCAACGCCTTCTTAAACACAATATTCATGTCTCCAGCAACAGTTGGTCTAATCATTGCGGTATTCATGGACAATACAATGGAAGTAGAGAGATCAAAGAAAGACAGAGGCATGCCTTGGTGGGTCAAGTTTAGAACATTCCGAGGAGATAATCGTAATGAAGAGTTCTACACTTTGCCTTTTAACCTCAACAGATTCTTCCCTCCTACGTAGTAATAACCTAATTAATACACTTTGATTTTTATGATTATTCTTTTTTTGGTAGTGGTCTCTAATTTATGACCCTCGTTGGAAGTAGATTCTTACTTCAAAATTCAATTTCATCTTCTTCTTGTAGATTCAATAAAATCATTACTTTAATTATATTTCTAGTTTTTTTCACTAGAATTGTGTTCTTGTAAGGGACTAGTTCATTATGAATGCTACAGTCATTGTGCTCCTGTAAGAACAAGCTCCATTCTGTTCCCAAAACGGTCTTAAAGATCTGAAAGATTTGCACGGTTCGATCTAACCAATCAATGGGGCCATCTATATTTCAAAACATTCTCTTATTAGAATTTACTGATAATAAAACAACGAGATTTATGATTACAAGAAAATCACACACATCCACACACCAAATTATTTTACTACCATCACACAAGTTTGGTCTCCAACATTCCCTTTAACCTGAGATATCAATGGACTTAACCTCTGGCTTCTTCTCTGACACCTTTGGCACCGTAACCGACAGTACACCATTCTCCATACTGGCCTTGATTTCCTCCATCTTCGCATTCTCCGGCAGCCTAAACCTCCTCATGAACTTCCCACTCGACCGCTCCACGCGGTGCCATTTGTCACTCTTCTCTTCATTCTCATTGCTCCTCTCTCCGCTTATCTGAAGTATGTTACCATCTTCAACCTCCACCTTCACCTCTTCCTTCTTTAGCCCCGGTAAGTCCGCCTTGAACACATGCGCCTCAGGAGTCTCCTTCCAATCAACTTTAGCGTTTGTGAAAGCTGCTACATCCTTTGCGGGTGCGTTTGACAATCCTGATGGCGTCAAGAATCCTTCGAATGGATCCCATACGTCCAACGAGAATGGATCGAAAACGTTCGTTCTTTTGCCTCCAAATATGCTCGGGATTAGAGACATCGTTTCACTTCCTCTTGTGATTATTACTCTCTGCGTTTTTGTTCTGTTTTGATCTTGCGTCGCTATGAACTCTTTTGCTCTTTGTTGATTCAGACACCTACGTGCCCTCGCATATTTATAGGAGAGAGTATGAAAACAAACGAGAAATAGACTTCTGCAGGTTTCTTGAAAAATCCTTTTAATCAAAAGTTTCTTGAAAAATCAGGGTTCTTCTTTTCTTTTATTTTCTACGTTACCAGACTTCTCAGGTGCTTTCAAGAAGTTTCGGTGTTGACGGTTGAGACGACGTGCAATTCGTCAGGTCGGCGAGTGAACGCCTTGCAGTTTTGTTTGAACTTTGGGCTTCGTTAATGAGCTTTAATAATACCGTGGCCCATTAATGATCTCGGCAAAAATTGCTTTTTTTTAACGGAAGACAGTAGAAAACTTTAAATTGTAATCCTTTTTTTGGTTGTGAATGCTTCGGTCCCCATATTCTTTGATTCCTTAGAATCCCAGGGGCTTTCACTTCGACACGTCTCTTATATTTGGGTGGTTTTCTCTGCTTGAATCTACAGTTGGTCTCTTATTTCTTAGTTCACAAAGATGAACAGCATAAGAAACTTTAATGATCATTAGTCTCTCGCTCTTTCTCCGAACCTCCATACCTCAGTTATTCGTTCATTATTTGGGACATTACGGACAAGATCACACAAACACAGGCTGGTTCAACGAACTCCTAAACGCAGTATTCATGTCTCAGTTGATTTGGGATATTTTTTTTTGGTAGATGAATCAGACGATTACATCAAAATTCAATTTTATCTCTTTCTGCATTCGATTCAATAAGAACTTTAATCATATTTCAATTGTAAGGACAATCTCCCAATGTGTTCCCAAAACTGTCTTAAACAACAAAGTCATAACCACAATAGCTTCATAAGCTACGATTTCATTGCCACTCAATGAATTTCTAAATTGGTTCACAGCTCAAATTAAATACTCTACCAAGTACAAGACTTTAAAAACCGCAAACTAAACATAAAAATCAAAACTTTATAAATTGGGAAGCCTCAGTAAGCCAGCGTTTTTCTCGTCAAAGTATAAACTCAGACGGTAATTCCATATTTTAGCAATAATCATCATCGGCAATCTTCCCAAATAATCAAATCAAAACCAGTTCTTTAAAAAAAACAATAATGTAATCGCCGAAATGGCTCCGTAGATCGTATAAAAATCAAGATCCACAGGTTCCTATCAGTAAGCGAAACACGTACATCTGTTTATGTCCAATGTAGCATCGAGGATCATAGCCCGTAAGCTACCGTCGACGTGGCATCGGACAATTTCAAATCAAAAATTAAAAACAAAAACACAAAACCCTCAGCGTACCCTTGTCAAATCAACCACACAACGGACACAGACCGGTGGGAAGTACGGTGAATACCCGGCCGAGGAGTCAATACCCGACCGTAAACAGATCCGGGTTTGGATCCGGATACGGATTCGGGTTAGACTGATCGGGGGATGGGAGATTCACCGGATGCAATCCTCGTTCAGTCCGTTGTTGTGTAAAGTGTCATACGGCACTTCCTATCTATGGGATTTCTTCTTCATCGGGAAAAAAACTCAAATTCGTATACCAAAAAAACCAAAAAAACCAAACAAACGATTTTGAAAGAAATTGAGAATCGAAAAACTAATGAATCTGACGAAAACTAGTTAACAAAAAGATTGAAAAGTGAAGGAGGATATTAGAGAGAGAAGAGAATTTTGATTTATATAGAGGGTAACGAGGCGGCATAACTTAAAACCCTAATCTCCTCCAGTAAAAACCCTAAGCGTTTGATATTGCTACCATATGGCCCATTAAGAGCCCATATGTATGTTTGGGCTGAATAAAATATTATTGGACCAGTAGAAAAATTAAATCCAACGGGTTTTTGGAAATCACTTGTGTTTAAGTGGCTTGTTTATTTGGAATGTACAGTTTTCGTGCAGTGAGCCAGTGACCGACTCATCTTCTCTTCCTCCAATCTTTTTTTTACTTATTCAATGAAATATTTTTAAAACAAAATAGGAGAAGTCATTTTACAGCGTTGTAAAAGGTCAAAAATGACAGGAAAAAATTATAAAGCAATTAGCGAGTCTTCTCTTTCCCTTGTTAAAAGTCAGTCAAGCTTATAGTATTATTTATTTAACTTTATCATATACTTTGTTCTCTTCCATTTTTTTTTTTTTTTTTTTGTTCTCTTCCATTTTGTTATTATCAAAAGACAAAGTTCTTCAATTTATCATATGTTTTAATATATATTGTCATTTTCCACTTTTATTAATTTTTTATTTCTCTCATGAATTTGAGGTACTTACTAAATAACCGAAGCCATGAAATCATTGCTTTCTATAGCACCTCCAACCCATTACCTCATGAATTAATGAGGTTCAACTAAATAGGAAAATTCAGTATCTAATTTCAAACAAGATGCATATATTCTCGCTGATATATCCAATCAACTCCTCTCACTCTCAAAGCTATATATATTCTCGACAACTAAGAAACTTCAGCTGCACCTTGACAAAATAAGATACTAAGTTTACAAGTAATGATTGTCAAATGAATAACAATCTTAAAAAAAAAAAAAAAAAAACATCAGATTTTATCATCATTGATTCTCACAAGTTAGGTGCTCCAAAGCTAGCTTTTAGTTTTGTAGAATGTAAGTATATGTTGATGTCTCCATAAAGCTGTTCTTGTGTGTTTAAAACCTAGACCAAAAGGTTATGGTTCTATTTTTCTTTACCTTTGGTTTATTGTCTACTTCAATGACAAATTCTTCCAGAAGCTCAAGTTTTCGTAGTCAATGTGTGTGGCCATATCCCAAGAAGTAAAAGGATATCCCACGTTCCTTATTTTAGAATTCATTCCCTGACAATAGATAAATGATAAAATTTTAGATGAAAACAAAATTATTAGGGTTCAGTCAAATCAAAAAGAAATTATTTTTTACCACTAGCTATTTAGTATATGGAACATTTTTTTTCAGGATCTTTAGAATTCTTCTCCGGTAACTTCATTTTGGTAGACACATAAATTCCTTGCCAAAGTTTATAAAAGCTCATTCTATTTTAAAAAAAAAACCTACTCTAGAATATAGTTGAACCCAAATGAAGTAGAAGTTCATGATTGGAATAGCCACTATGTTTACTAATCAAAGATATTGAGCCACTTTACCAATTTGAGAATACATATTAAGTTATGTGTAAATTTGTAAATATTGCAACGTAATTCTGAAGTACAACAGAAAACTATGAATCCTTGTTTGTGGAATCAAAATACAATATGAATCCTAATACAAAGATTTTTTTTGTCGGATTTTCAAAATATGATAAAAGTTGAAATGGTCAAGTTTTTGCAAAATCTGATTTAACAAGGATTACATGATTTATGTCTCTAAATAATTTTTTGGATGATTTTTTTTTTTTGTGGAAGGTCAAATATTTGTTAGGAAAATTACTATTAACTATAATGTATGAATGGTAAACAAAGAACAATCTATAATCTAAAAACAGTTTTTGTACGTTTTATTTGTCGTCACAATTCAAAAATTACCAAAAATTCTAAGGATATAAACAAAAATTTATTCTATGTTCTTTGGTAAACTCACAATTTAGAAAAAAAAATATAAATTTATTTTCGTATTCTATTGATTACATTTGTGGACCTATCAATACATCTTTTATTGACCACATAAACCATCGCAGGAGAAATATTTTTAGTAATGAATGTGACGACCCCTTAAGACTTCTTTGAATGTCAGCTATTCTATCCCTAAATACCCTCACAGCCAACACCCTCAGATCCTTCCCCCCATCATTTTTGGTGAAGCTTGATTTATCCTACGAATTACCATATACTCAGTTTGTAATTCAATACCAGCTCGTTGAGAACTTCAAACATTAGGCTTCAAGAGCTGACAAGAACATGAAGCGAAAACGAATTCAGAGAAACAAAGGATTGCTTACTCAAAAGCAAGTTCTTGCGGAGGGTTTGAAGTCGAGATATCGAAATGAGTATCTTCTGGAAACTTCAGATCCGAGAGAGAGAGAGAGAGGAAGCAGGGATTGGTCGAGAGATCGAGTACTAACGATTTAAGAAGATCGCCGGAAGAGAAAAGAAGGGTTTTGGTCGATGAAGCGGAAATTTTACTAATCTTACTAATTTTCTATTAACTCATTAACTCATTACTAATTTTACGAATATAAAAGAAAAGAATGGTTTTTATTAACTCATTTTCTATTAGAAAACCAATTCAATTTCACCGAATTCAAAATCAATGCAACATAAACAGGATAACAAAAGCTCAGTTATCTAATCTTGTTCAATTAACAGAAGAATCAGAACCCCAAATTTTATAAATTGAATTCAAGAAAAGAAAAGAGACGATTTTTAAGTGATTCAAGATGGGAAAAGAAGAAAAAATTGATAGAGCACAATCAAAAATATCAATCGAACAAAAGGGTTAGGAGAGAATCTAACCAATTTGCTAGAACGAAGAATATGGAGGCTAGCGATTCCTTTCACTATTAACTATAATGTATGAATGGTAAACAAAGAACAATCTATAATCTAAAAACAGTTTTTTTATGTTTTATTTGTCGTCACAATTCAAAAATTACCAAAAATTCTAAAGATATAAATAAAATTTTATTCTATGTTCTTTGTAAATTCACAATTTAGAAAAAAATACTCCCTCCGTATCTAATTAAATGTCGTTTTAACTATAATCTGTTAAATTAAGAAAACATGACAAATTACAATTCTATCCTAAAAAAAATGACAAATTACAACTCTATACCCATGAGTGTTATTAGAGTTAGTTGTGTTTCATTAAGGGTAATTTGGGTATTATAAAGCAAAAGTTACTTAAAAAAATCAAAACGACATGTAATTAGAAACAAAAAAATTTGACTAAAACGACATCTAATTAGATACGGAGGGAGTATATAAGTTTATTTCATATTCTATTGATTACATTTGTGTACCTATCAATACATTTTTTATTGACCACATAAACTATCGCAGGAGAAATATTTTTAGTAATGAATGTTTGCTCGTGGCCTTTGTCACAATTCTTCAAGTTCATATGCTTCCCATTCGTACAATATAAATCATAAACTACTATTTTTTTTGTATTTTGTGAATTGTCTGAAAATGCTTCATGTACCTTAACTAGATTGTTTCAAAGCTTTTTTGATGTTGAGAGTCTTTCCTTAGTCTAAACTGCACTTCAATAATCATGAAAAGAGATCAATTTTCTTGAGGTTTGTAACTTTGTATTAAGACTTTTAGGGATTAAATGGACATAGTTTTTGGCATTAAACAGGAAAACTTAGTAACATTCTCGTCAAACGCTTTTTGTTTTATTTTTAGTCCTTACAAAAGCTAGGCATTATATTTTTTTTTTTGCATATTAAAAACTATATTATTTGGGGTTTTAAAAATAAAATTGTGACAAAACTAACACCAAACACTAAAAAATACACACATTCTTTCTTTCTTTTTGTCAACAAATGACATTTATTTATAAGATATGAAAGGATAAAAACTTTTGATGTTTAAAAGCCAACATCGAAATGAAAAGCCGTATCCAACCAAACCAATATAAACGAGATCCAAATGGAAACACTTTCAAAACCGTACCAAACATTTTTGTTGTGTAATTCATACCAGCTATTAAACCAGTGAACAACCGATTTATTTGTTAAGACTTAAGACTGTGAGACTATTCATTCACACTACAATAACAGACACGAGCACACACGTGTGGAAGGAGACAAAAGCAATGAGGATAATGGGACCTGCATGAACAGTGAGACTACGTGAGTCCAAGGCACGAGGCATCGTGGTCTGCAAACGGCTCATTTTCTGTCATGTGGGTGCCACTCCTCCCACTATCTCGATCCCTTCAAAATTTAGCTAAATTCAAAGTCTATCATTTTTTGTTAAATTTTGTAGCTCGTCAGGAATCTTTAGACTTTTACAAGTAAATTTGTCTTCTCAACGTTTACAGTAAATTTGAAAACATTTATGTGTAATTTTTTAACGTTTACAGTAAATTTGAAAACATTTATGTGTAATTTTTTAGCTACAATTATCCAATTATCATGTTTCATACTTTTATCAATTACTTATAGATCCAAATAATTGTTTCAAATAAAAATAAAAACATGTGATAATTTACAGTGTTAAGATTAGCCGTTTTAACTTTTGATTAGTGACATTAGTCTTCAATTACGAGTTGTACTTGACGAAATATTCCTCGAAAGTAAAGGTCTCACTTTATTTTATTTCAACTAGCAATTTAAGATTAGAAAAATCAAGTTCTATGTGTTTGTTTTGATTTTGGTATTTTCTACGGTTAGAGATTCATCTCACATAGCTGATGAAGAGACAGCAAATATATAAATTTTTACCAAACATGGTGGGGCCGGCGTGCAATGTTAACTCTATTATTGTTTTACTTGTTTATTTTATGTTTTATTTCATACATTTACTCATTTATGAACAAATGTTGCTAAAACTTAAAAGTATCTATACGAAATGTCATTACTATCACACTGTTATCTAATTCTACAAAGCTACCTAAGAAATAGAATTAAACTTTACGTATACTCTTTGAACAAAGGACGAATAAAGAAACCTTCTATTTATCGATTTGTTTGGAAAAAAAACAAAACCAAAATCATTCAGATTCATAAACCAATCAATTCTAGTCATAATTAGCTGTAAACTCTAAGCATATACAAAGTTACAAACTGCAATGATCCATGTGAAAGATGGGATAGTGGAGAAGATGATGCAAATTATTTGACAAGTCACATGTGAAATACTCAATACTAAATAAGAAAAATACCCTCATTAACAAAACATTATGTAAGAACCTAATAATTATTCACTTATTGGATATTAAGACCCGGTCTTTATCTCTTACGCACCACTACACTAACAACTAGCCCTGGGCATAAAATCCGAAATCCGAAAATCCGATCCGATCCGATCCGAAAAATCCGAATCCGAATCCGAATTGAATAGTCTTAAACCCGAACGGATAATGAATTATCCTACCCGAATAATCCGATCCGAATCCGATCCGATCCGAAATCCGAACGGTTTATCCGAAAACCCGAAAAAAATTAGATATTCAAAAATATTAGTTATAATTTTATATTTAAAAAATAGCAAATAACAAAAAATATTTGAAATAACCTAGATATCTGAAAAGTTTAAGTTATATTTGTTAAAACTAGACAATTTTTTCAAAATATAACCAATTTTTAAAAAAATAAATGGAATTTTTAGTTTTTTTTTTTCCAAAAATCCGGTCCAAATCCGAAAATATTCGAACCGAATCCGATCTAAATGGTCATAAAAATCCGAACGGATAATGAATTATCCTCTCCGGATTATCCGAATCCGAAAAAACCCGATCCGAATCCGATCCGAAAAATCATAATCCGAACGGATATTAAATTCTCCTATCCGAAAAATCCGAAATCCGAAATATCCGATCCGATCCGATCCGAAAATCCGAACGCCCAGGGCTACTAACAACTAGTCCTCCCTCACCTCCACGACACCACTCTCTCTCAAGTCATAACCCTAATCTCTCTCTCTCTCTCTCTCTGGTTCCTTCATAAACTTCTTCTCTATCCTACTCTCTTCTCACCAGAAGCTGAGTATGGATCTCCTCACACCTCTCATCTTCCTCATCTTCCTCTCACCCATTCATCTCTCAGGTAACAACATCACATTACATTACAAAACCACATTCTCATTACTCTGTTCTTATGTTCTGTCATTTTTTAACAGATGCAGGCTCCATCGGCGTAAACTACGGCCGAATCTCCGACGAACTACCATCCGCATTCAAAGTAGTCCAACTTCTAAAATCTCAAGGAATCGACCGAGTCAAAATCTTTGACGCAGACCCATCAGTTCTCAAAGCTTTATCTGGATCTGGAATCAAAGTCACAGTAGATCTTCCCAACGAGTTACTCTTCTCCGCCGCAAAAAGAACTTCTTTCGCCGTCTCTTGGGTCAAACGTAATGTAGCTGCTTATCATCCTTCAACACAGATCGAATCAATCGCTGTAGGAAACGAAGTCTTTGTTGATCCACACAACACTACAAACTTCTTGATCCCAGCAATGAAAAACATACACAAAGCTCTCATCAGTTTCAATCTTCACTCCGACATTAAAATCTCTTCTCCTCTTGCCTTAAGCGCTCTTCAAAACTCTTACCCTTCTTCTTCCGGATCTTTCCGACCAGAACTCGTTGACTCTGTTATCAAACCAATGCTTGACTTCTTACGTGAGACTGGTTCGAGGCTAATGGTCAATGTGTATCCGTTCTTTGCTTACGAAGGAAACTCTGACGTCATTCCTTTAGATTACGCTTTACTTAGAGAGAATCCAGGAATGGTGGATTCAGGTAATGGTTTGAGATACTTTAATCTCTTCGACGCTCAGATCGATGCTGTTTTCGCAGCTATGTCGGCTTTAAAGTACGAAGACATCGAAATCATCGTGACGGAAACTGGTTGGCCTTCAAAAGGAGACGAAAACGAAGTCGGAGCCACCGTAGCAAACGCTGCGTCTTACAACGGAAACTTAATCCGTAGGATCTTGACACGTGGAGGAACTCCGTTACGTCCTAAAGCAGATCTGACCGTTTATCTATTCGCTCTCTTTAACGAGAACAAGAAGTTAGGTCCAACGTCTGAGAGAAACTATGGTCTCTTCTTCCCTGACGAGAAGAAAGTTTATGACATTCCTTTCACTACGGAAGGGCTTAAACATTACCGTGACGGTGGTCATACTCCGGTGGCTGGAGATCACCAGGTCACGCCTCCGATGAGTGGTGGTGTGTCTAAGAGTTTGAATGGTCATTCATGGTGTGTAGCTAATGGTGATGCTGGTGAAGAGAGGTTACAAGGAGGTTTAGATTATGCTTGTGGTGAAGGTGGTGCTGATTGTGGTCCGATTCAACGTGGTGCCTCGTGTTACAATCCTGATACACTTGAGGCTCATGCTTCGTTTGCGTTTAATAGTTATTATCAGAAGAAAGGACGCGCCGGTGGAAGTTGTTACTTCGGCGGCGCCGCTATCGTCGTCAGCCAACCACCGAGTGAGTTTATATCTCATAACTCTCTTCTTTTTTTTGGTTTATAAATGTGGCGCATGTTAAGGCTTTTCATGCTAAATTACGCCGATTAGGGTAGCGTATTTGTGGATTGGTTTTGATGTGGTCAAATTATGTGTGGACGACTGAGGTCAAATGTTCCCACGTGAACATAGACCACTAGTGTCTCTATTGTCATGACGTGGGTTTACGTCATTTTGGTGTTAAAGAGAATCCTATGATATTTTTTGGGGTTCAATATTTTAGATATTTTAAGTTTGTTTTATGAATCTAATCTATACTAAAGAAGCTGATTGGTTTAATTTAATGTGAATATGCAGAGTACGGAAAATGCGAGTTTCCGACAGGATATTAAGGAAGAAGGTGAATCCAAGTGAGAAGATTTGAGTTTAGATTAATTCTGCTATATATATATATATATATATTCGTATCTTAATGTATTTTGTTTGGCCGGAAGTTTTAGTTAATTTTTGTAACTTATGACTTTTAATGTTATGTTGTTAATATCAACTGAGACGATTTTCTTGATATTTAATATGTTGGTTAGTTAAAATTGGGAAAGCTAAGCTGAAGAAGTCGAGAAATGTGTGGTCACTCATATTGTCGTCTTATTAAATTCGGAATAAAGTATAAACGAACCTGCGAAAGTGTATAGCTGGATTCCAATTCTGAATAACAAAAACAGAAAGAGAGTAAAGTGTAACTGTGTAAGCCAGCTTTTCCCTACAAATTACTATTTTGGAGATTTTTTTAGTTAATAGTATCTACTACTTGTATGCTTTGTAGCTCAGTCTTGTTGGTTGGTGCTGGGCCAAGAAATTGTTGAGGCCTGATATCCTTAAAGATTTTTGTACTTAAGAGTTATTAATGGTTGATGGAGTTTTAAAAATAGTTTTATGTTATAATAATCATATGTTATTACTTGATTCCTTTGATCCTTTCCATATGTTACTTCATATTGTAACATGTAAAAAACCATTGTACCATTTATGTTCCTGTTATACGTATTTATTGGGCATAACATATTGTAACAATAGTTTTGGTTTTATGCATACTGGTAGTTTGGTTTGCAAAACATCGGACGGTAGTATTGAGTAAATTGTAGTATGCAATAACATAATGTAATATGGACTAGACACATACTAGTATTTTGTTTTGCAAGAACATCATACTGTAGTATGGAGTAAATTGTAGTACGCACTAACATAATGGTCCGATTTTTACTTTTAGTATGGAGATTTGGAAAGTGGAATAAAAAAATACGGACTAACGTACATTTTTTATAGTATGGAGTTATCTGAACTAGTGCGTACTAGTATGGAGGTTTTTAGTCCGTAAAAATTCATCGAATGCTTACTAAATTAGTCAGATGGTTTCTTCTGATTTGTGTCTTTGCTTTCCACAAATCACTGCAATACTTCTCTCTAGTTACATTCAACTCGGAGATCTAAGTCGTAGACAATTGCAACATGAAAATTCACAGACTCTTATCAATTTAGATTGATATTAGCAATACATAACTTAATTTCTTGATTAATTTTAAATGATTAGTGTTTTATAATGGTTTAAAGAATGGTTTAAAAATCAGTCTAACTTTGAAATATGCAATATCATCAATTATTTTACATTTAATTCCACTTAATGAGTATGTCATATGATGAAATATTATTATTTAATAATTCTATAATGAATATATGAGATTCTTTTAGTTTATTAGTAGTTAATAAATGTGTTGGACTTCCAAAAAAAAAAAAGTGTTGGACTTTTATGTAAATTCAAACGATTCTAAGTAACATTTTATAACAAACATGAAAAAGCAATTCTCAACAGAAAAAATACAAAAAAAAAACGTCAAAGAGCTTTTTTTTTTTTTTAAGTCCAACACATTTAGGGGGTATATTCAATATATGATTTTGATGATTTGATGGAAGTTGATATGAATTATTGTAATCTTTTCAAATCTCACATAAAACCATGAGATTTGGATTTCTATATTTTCTTACTAAAGAAATCCGCTCAAATCCTTCAAAATCATTAAAAGTCAAATCCACAAACTGTTTTCAATAACAGTGGATTTTAAGATATATTTTAAAATCATTAGTTCAATAATACTGGATTTCATTACACTTTTTAAAATTCATGATTGAATAACATTAGATTTGTGGATTTTAAACAAATCACTTAAAATATCAGTTCGATTAATCATTAATTATATGTACATTATTCTAGAATATAACAAGTAATAGCTGGAATTATCGATATTCCCTTTCAAATTACAAAATTAATTATAATTTCCATAGTCATTTATAATAAAATTTCTTTCCTTTTCAGAATTATATAAAATTAATAGATATTGCAACCGTAACATTGGCAAATTCTTCCTTTTGGCGCAGGTTGACATTTACCTTGTGAAAAACCGTCTTCAACACAAATGTCTTGGCATAATGAGTCACCGTTATGCTTGTTACAGGTCTCACGCGGTGCTACTTTTATAGACTGCCTATCACATGGATGAATAATTGATCCTATTGATATTCCTGTAAGAAATATTGTAATATTTTTAGTTAAAAATGAACATTTTTGTTTTATTAGATTTTATTAGAAACACATAAATTGAATTAAGATTCACTAACTCTTTGATTTTTTATCGTTTTTTACATTTAAAATATTATACATATTTTACGAAAGTTACAGATTTAAAAAAATTTCAAATACAGTTTTCTTATAAAATAATTTTCTTAAGTGCAAACTCTAATGGAAAATTTATTGTGTGTTTGGCATTTACAGTTAGCTAATGAATCATATTAAAATTGTTTTAAGATATAATTTTATTTGAAAAATAAACTAGTTTTGAAATCAAACACAAAGAATATATCAGCAAAAGAATTCATATGTTTTCATGTATATACCTGTTAAAATTAACAAGAATATCATCCCACGAGTGATGATGAAACGAATGATATTTGCACTTTTAGTCATGTTTGTTTTTTATTTAATTTTTTTTTTTACTAGAATGTAACACAATCATCTAGTATATAAAGATTATTTTTCTAAAAATAGAAATAAATATAGTCCATAAAAACTTCCTATTAATTAGAAATACTTTTTGTTTTAAACTAAAATTTGATGCACCACAGATACTAAAATTATTATTAGAAACATACATATAACATTTTCAATGGCTCTAAATAAAAATAATTTGGTGGCTAAGATTTCTTATCCACTTGAAAACCTAGTGAATCTCGTTAACTCTCTTCTCTTCTCTTAGATTTAGTGGCAAAATACCAAAATTTCGTTAATAATTTTAGTTTATCTCTTGAATGATTAAACACATAACTACATGTTTTTTTTTTATCACTTTCATGGTATTTCATATTTCAGTGAAGTATTCTGATTTGGAAAAAAAATCTCCACACATTTTATAATTTATGTTAGCATCAAATATAAGTTACAATATATAAAGGAATTGAATAAATGTCTTTAATTAGCTATTTGGTTAATTATAGAGTAAAATATTTTTAATATACAATTATTAAAATTTGGCAAAAGAATATAAATGATAAATTTTAATATAATTTTGATTTATTATTTAACTTATACATGTGTTAAAATATAAGTTGATATGTATTAAAATAATTATATTAAAAGTATAAGTTACAGCTTGTATTAAAACTACAGGTTTTGATGATGTGTTAGATTTTTGTTACACAAAAATATTGATGTGGTCGGCCGGAGAGACTTTATTTTAGTTTTCTTGTATTGATTCAACTAATTTATCAAATTTGGTATAATCTAACCGATCGAATTCGATTACACCATGAAAGTTATTCAATCGGAGATTTTAAATATTTGTTCTTACCATATATAACAACAACTGAATACAACATTTCAAACAATACCAATTTAGTTCATATTTAATAACTCAATGGATACAAGTCTAAAGTTAAACATTTTTTTTTTTGTTAAAAAAAGATAGATTTTTACTAACTGTTATTCAATCACTCATCTTGAATCCTCTTTACCTATTATTCCCTTCTTCCTCCCATCTGAAAAGTAGCCTGGAAGAAAAGAGATCACATTCAAAATATTATTGCGAGGATATCTCTACACACTCTTAACTACGTCGCTAATAGGAAAGAAAAAATCTTGTGTTTTTTTTTTTTTTTTTAATAAGATTAGGTAAATATTCGAAAGATGTGGGACAAATTCAAGAATATCTTAAAGTTATGGGGCAAATTCGTTACTATTAGAAAGTTTCGGGGCAACTACGTAAATAACCGAAAGTTATTGGGCAAATTGGTAAATAACCGAAAGTGGTGGGTCAAGCTCGTAAAGTAATCGAAGATGTGGGGAAAATTCGTAAATAGACGAAAGTTGTGCGGCAAATTCGTAAATAACCAAAAGTTTTTGGTCAAATTCGTAAATAGCCGAAAGTTGTGTAGGAAAATTCGTAAATAATCGTAAGTGTTGGGGAAAATACGTAAATAATCGAAAGTTTTGGGGCAAATGCGTAAATAACTGAAAGTTTTGTGGCAAATTCGTAAACACCAGAAAGTGTGGTGGCAATTTCGAAAATACCGAAAGTTTTGGGTCAAATTCGTAATTTCCGAAAGTTGTGTAGCAATTTCGAAAATACCGAAAATGTGCGTTAATATCGATGTTTCAATTTATTTGGAATGCAAATGTGAAGACACAGGGATCGCATATTCATTCGTTGATGAACGTAACGTCCTTATCGATACTGTAACCTCGATGAATCACTTCAAGGAGAAGAAAGTCTTATCCGCCAAAACGCCTTGGAACGTCTTTGTAAAACCAAAGAAGTCGATTAAATGAATTAGATTGTTCTAAGGCTCTTTGAGAACACTGAGGTCCCGGCCCCTTTCACCCTCACATCATATGCTTCAATACATACATATATATGTATATGGTCTCGATCAGTTTCTGAATCCATAACAATGGATGCACACTGCTTTTACATTTGATTTTTCATTGTCTAAGCCATAAGAATCTCAGATTTCTAAAAATGTTTCATTCTTTTGCAGGGCTTTGCAAACCTCTATGTTACAGGTTAGAACTCGTTCCTAAGCTTGAAACTCTGTGTGCATTGTTTCTTCAGTATCTCTACTGATTTAAATATGAATGAGAATGCATCTCTCATGACGTATTAATCAAGACCCTTTATGAATCCGTTACAAATTCTCAATACCAATTGAACGTTGATGAGCGAAACTAGTCTTAATTTTTAAAGTCTGGTACTTTTGTTTTGGCTTTTTTCCCTTTCTTGTCTTAATTTTGTAGGTGTATATATATTTCCGTCTGGTTGGCCAAGAGGAACAAGATTAAAAATATTACTTGTGTTGTAAAAATCGGAACCGACTACAAATCGTCAGTCTGCTCATTTTACTATCAACAGTCGACACTGGTTCTCTGTTTGTTTTTGTTCTCTCTGTCCGAGGTCAGTGCACCAAGATCATCATGGGAATCTGGAGCAGTATGGCGAAAACATCATTAGTCATATTTCTTAGCCTTAGTCGTTTGGCTCCTTGAATCCTCTTGGTTTTTAACCTTAGCTTGTTAGGCTCTTAAATCATCAACCTCCGCTTTTTCAGACTTGGTTTGTTTGATTCTTCACCTCCACTTTGAGCTTCTAACCTTTGTTTTTCTTCTCTTCTTGTTTCGGCTTACGGACCTCTCGGATTCTCAACTTCAACAAGCATCTTCAAGCTTCACCGTGTCGGACAAGTAAGGAATTCATTCCCTTTCACAATACTATCTCCACCTCCGCACTATCTCCATAGCTTCTTTCCAGAGATCTCCTTGTCTTCTTGGATGCTCCTAGCTAGAGATACTGCCATGTGAAGGTTTGTGAAGGATGATGGTGCTCTCTCTTGTCACCACCGAGATATTGGTGATCGGAATTGGACTGTTAAATTGTTAAGAATCATATATATCTAAGATAAAAAAAAATTCTCTTTGTTTATTCTTTTTTGCTTCGGTTCTCTTCCTATTCTATGTCACATTCCTCTGTTTTCCTCTGTTACATTACTCGTTGAGTTCTTGATTTGTCTTGAGGAGGTTAATTTAGTGAGGGACATGATATCTCTCTCGAAATCCATTTATTTGGAGAGATATAGTTCAAATTTTTTTCATGATTTTACCTTATAAACTTTGAGATCCATTGATGCATAATACAAACAAACAAAAACCCTATCAATCTTTGTGGGTTATACGATTTATCTATCAAAAAACACATAGTTTCATGAACTTGGATTCTTTGAATATGAAGTTTATCGTTTCACGATAAAGACTTTTCCATCGTTTAGAGAAAACACTCGTTCGTACATATTCTTTGAAAGGCAAAATAGAAATGATCAAAACAAGAATAAGGCAATCTTGCAAATTCAAGAATAAATTTGACTTTTTGTTTTGGTTGCTTTTGAAAAGTCTTAATTCAGCAAAAAGATCAGATTATAGTCTGGAATTTACATGATTGCCTTTTTATTTTGATAATCTCTATGTTGCCTTTCAAAAATATGTGCGGATGAGTACTGTTCTTTCTAAACGATGGAGAAATCTATATCATGAAACGACAAACCTCGTTTTTAGAATCTGAGTTCATGACACTATATGTTTTCGATAGAGAAACACCAAATTCGCCGCCTCCCGACAAGTCAATGATGCACACCTCAAGGGGGTGCTAAGATGATGGTGGAGGTGGAGATGCGGCGGAGTTGTTGATTTGGTGGAGATGAGATGATAAGTAACCGGTAAACGAGGGTTTATACAAGGAAAAATCACACAAGGATACAAAACTCACGAGAAGACTCTAAGGGAAAAGATTGACTCAAAGACTCGAACTATGGAAGCAAACACTTGAACTTTTTGTTACTTAGAAATTGTGTAATGAGAACAAAGGAAGCAGAGAGCTTTTATAAGCTCAAACAAGGGTAGACCTTCAAGGGTCTGAAAAAGCTAACAAGGAAATAAATCTTTTCTAATTAATTAGAAGCATCGGTGAAGAGATCAATGATCTAGCCGTTGAGAAATGAAGGGTGAATATTGTCATGGCCTTAGATATGGCATATTGGGGATGTGCCAGAAGTTTTCGAGGCTTGAACCCAAAAAAAGAAAAATAAATTAGGCCATTTTTTTTTAAATAGATATTTCAAGGAAAAAATTATAATATTACCATTTATTGATTATATGTATATTTTGTATTATCATTTGAAAATGGTAATATATATCATTGTATTTACTGTTTGATATATGTTTCGCCATTTGTCATTATTTTTCTTTTTAAAATATGTTAATTTATATAATAAATCAAAAAACTAGTAAAGGTAACTCTCATCATATAATTATTAATTTTGACACATGTAATAAAATATTAAAATCACTTTCTAATTACAAAAATGAAAATTTAATATATTTAGGTATATTGTAAAAAAATTAATACAAATGTAAAAATGATTGAATGCATTTGCCCATTTGTTTAAATATAGTAAAAAAAATTTAAAGCTAACTTTTTCTACCTCTTTTGAACAAATCTATGAGACAGATTTTTTACTACGTAAAAGATAACTATATTTAAATTTTAACTAATTGAAACTATATTTTAAAATATAGTTTAAAATATAGTTTGAAAAAGCGCGGGTACATTAACGACATAAAATTTCAAAAAAGCGCGCAAATTTTGTAAGAATTAATTTAATTTTAGTTAAAAAAGTACTTTGATATTTCTTACTAAATAAAATTAATAAAAGCAAGCAATCTCAAACCACAGTTATGATGAACCTATATTGATATCTTTGTTCTAAACTCAAAGATAAATAGTTATTACGAAAAGCTAAATAGAGGTTAAAGCGGTTTTATGATTAAAAAACTAACATCACAAACCAAAAAATCAAGACTTTCAAAAGCATATAAATAGATAACTCTCTGAAGCTAAAGACACCATCTTTTGTAATTTGCTATTTGAACCTCAACACATTTTCATAATGGTTTCAACAGAAAAATCATATTTCTTAGAGAATTTACCTGATTGTCTTTTGGTTATGATCATCTCGATGTTACCTTTCAAAGAATCGGTCCGAACGAGTGTTCTTTCTAAACGATGGAGGTATCTTTGTCGTGAAACTACAAGTCTCGTTTTCAAAGAATCTGAGTTCATAACAGTATCAGTTTTTAACAGAGAAACCTTATCCACAAGGCTTGATAGGGATTTGTTTGTTCGTGTTATGTGTGAATGGGTCTCAAAATTTACTGGTAAAATCATCGAAAATTTTGAACTTTATCTCTCCCAAACAATCGGTTTCGAAGAAGGTATCATGTTTCTCACCGAATTCGCTATTTCCCGACAAGTGAAGAACTTAGTTCTTGATTTCTCAGACCCTATCCAAAGAAACTTAAGTCCAGCACAGCAGGCTCGAAGAGATCGTATACTCAGATACATATATCCTCAAAACAACGAGTTAGATGTTTCTCGTCTCTTTTTCAGTCTCTTATATGTTAAAACATTAACGGTCTGCTCTTTTTTCCTTCAGGTATAACTATTTTTTCACTCTTTTAGTTATTTTTTTTTACTTATCTAAGATCCATAATACCTACATTAAAATTTCACTAGACCATTCATTATAAATTGAGATAATATTATTTTTCTTATCCAAACGTTTTTTTGTTTTTGTGCATCAATTGTCGTCTTCTTTCTTTGGAAGAAGATGCTACAAAGTTGTGACGATCCTATGGCTTTGCACGATCCAATGAAAACTAGACATTTGGTTATGAAAACAAATATGCACACAAATGACTTCAAGGGAATTAGTATATTTCTCAATAGCTGTCCGGAGCTTGAATCTCTCACCTTTGATATGGTTACTAGTCGTTTCGTGGTATGTTATTTTTTTTTTATCTATAACCTCTAGTCAGTAAACATTTTTACAATATATGCATCTATCTAGGTCTTGTTATTTGGTATGACGCTTGACTAAATTAGATTTTGCAGAGTGCTCAATCACCATTATTTGTGATAGATCCGCGAAGGCATTGGCTTACTAGCAAAGCTTATGAGTGTTTGGAAAAAACGCTTAAGGTTGTGAAGGTAAAGAACTTTCGTGGCAGCTCGAACGAGTTACATGTGCTTCAATACCTTATTCGTACCGGGCGTGTGATGGAACGACTTGACCTTTACGAGGCAAAGGGATTGAACCATAATCAAAAGAGTTGGGTACTGGCTGGAATCAAGGAGATTCAACAGAATTTTAAGAGAGCTTCGAGCCATTTACGAATTACTCTACACAATGCTTGATTGAAGCATTTTCTAGTTTTTCAAGTGAAAAATGTACTCGTTTAGTGATCCTTCTAAGTTTGCTTTATTTCATATTAAGGATTCAATGTTTTATTTGAATCAGTAGTTTCAGTTTTTTAAGTTTTTTTTTTTCCTAGTTTGTTTGGTTAAATGATAATTAAGAAATTAAAAACTAGTTTGCTTGGTTTGGAAACTTGTTCTAGTTTTGGTTTGGTTTGATTTTTTAAATTTACGTCTATTGATAATAACTATTTACAAATATGGTATTAGATACGAGTTCAAATTAATTCATTTTTACTTCAAATTTTCGAGTTTAATTGGATTCAATATGTTTTTATTTAATTTTATACAGCATGTTTTTATTTAAATCGATTTCTAATTTTGTTTGCTTAAATAGATTTGAATGTGACATAGTATTTTCACCTATATGGGTTGATTTTTTTGCATTCGTACATGTATTAGTGAGTCTGTTCTTTACATAATTACATATGACAATGGACGGACAAGTAAGCATTTGTAGTAAAATAAATTTATAATAAAGTTTGAATTCACTAACTTCACCATATATTTTTCCAACGTCATTGTATGCCAGTAAGTATAATTTATTGTAATTAAATGTGTTTTTAATATTTGTTTTTCCATTAGAATATTTGTTTTTTTTTTTTTTTGTCAATCTTATATCAATATCAATCTTCTTCCAATTTTTTCCATTGATATCAATAAAATCATAATATTTTTTTTTTTCAATTTTCCAATTTGATCCATTTTCTAATGGTTAGAGCTAAATTTTGAAAATCTGATAAAAATGCGTTTTGAGTAGTGACAAGTAAAAAGCATTATATATTTCTCATCTCTTTTTCAATCTTTTAAATGTCAGAAATAACTTAACAATATGCTAATTTCTCCTTTCATGTATTTTTTTTTTCACTCTTTCAATTATTATTATTAATTTTTTTGTCAACACACTCTTTCAATGATTTAACATCCATACTATTTATATTACAATTTCACAACTCATGACATGAAATGGAAGTCAAGTAACTCAAGTTCATACAGTATATAGATCATTTATTATAAGTTCAAGTCTTGGGAAAATTGAATTCTTCGAGGTATATAGTAGTAATAGTATCAAAATCATTCATATTTGTTTAACACATCACATATACCTTAAAATTCATTCATAAGATAGATTGCAGTAACAATCAGCCTAAGGCGATTTGTATTATTCACATTTTTTTCCTTTCAAGGAATTGATAAATAAGGTAAGCAAAAAATACAAAGACAAGAAAATTTGACACTCTTATAGGCACATGAAATAGACAGTTACAATATTTTAGTACTACCACAGATCAAAACTCAAGAGTCATTTACATATAATAATCACACAATACATGTGGAAAACAAAAAAAAAAAACTCTCCACTTTTTTCTTCCCACTCAGAACCTTAGACGTGAGATCATCTTCAAGAAAAAAACTTTAGAAAAAAAAAAAAAAAAAACAGGAGGATATTATAAAACCTGCATCCATGGTTTTGATAATAGTTAAATATAAATATTAGGATTTTCATATTTAGAGGAAAAAAAAAAAGAAAACAATTGATTGTTGACGTGAGTGTGTTGTATATGATTAATCCGAATCTTCCACAGTTGAATTCTTCATACCTGTAAATTTAGACATTTATTACCACTTACACTAACTCAATTTGACTAAAATACATTGAACCAACCGACCAAAGACTCCACATTATATGAATTTAAGTAATAAAAAATTAAATCTGCATTTGCCACATATAGAGTAATTAGCAAGATTAACGACAAACTAAACGAATAAATAATGCATGACGGTGACAGCTCAATGAATCTAGATACCAATTTTACTATAGTTAAACATGTTAAATCTATATCAACGTTTATGTAACAAATATATAAAAACTTCATAAACACGTTTCAAAAGGGGACCCCTTAAATTATGCAATATCGTCCCAGCTGTATTTTCCTAATCGATTAAATTTATAGAGAGAAAAAATTTATATTAATGATAAAAAAAAAAATCAATTAAATTTATTTTAATAAAAAGCTGTGGACTCCAAAAAGACATCAAATTATTGGTCCTACTCGTATCAGAGACGAATTATCTGAGGGGGTAATTTAGTCTTTTCACTAAAAATTGCAAAAATTACGGAAATGCCACGCACCTTTAGTGATCTTTCCAAGCTCTGGCGAAGATACTCTTTAACCGATTACCGGCGGCGAGTCTCTGTAACGCTTTCTTAGCACCGGAAACTTCCATTTCCACCAGAGATTGAAGATAACGATCAGCTCCTAAACCAATCAATTTCGTCCTCGCCGCGTAACTTCCACCTGATAAAATCGCCGTCACAACCATCACCGGAAGCTCTTTATTAGACATCCTCTCATTCCTCGGATCTAGCATTTGCACCAATCGAATCACACTTTTCTCATCTCTAATCAACTCTTTCCGGTTAGATCTAACGGTTAACAACGACTTCGCCGCTTCCGTCGCCGCTTCTTGTAGCCCGGCCGGTTTAGGCGATTCCATTAACCTAATCAACGAGGTTAAACAATCAGCGACGGCTCGTTTATTGCCGTCGCTGATTGTTAATTTCGATAAAAGAGAAGACGAAATCTGCTGAAGGATTACGTTTCCGTGCTTTACTAATTCACCCAATCTGATTATAAATGTTGTTGATGACGATAAAACCCTAGAAACCATATCCATGGCGGTTAATTGAATAAGAGCGAGCAAAGCGTGTTCAATCGTATCGGGATTTGATGATTCTTGAACTAAATTAACCAGAATCTGTAATCCTCTGTCTCTAATGATCAAATCTCTGAAATACTCGCCGGAAGATGAGATTAAGGAGATGAAATTCGCCGTCTTTTCTTGTACCGATGTTGAACCGGAGATTAGAAGTGGGAGAAGAACCGGTACGGCTCCTTCTTCAGCTAGATTCGTTCTGATTTCTTCAACGGCGGCGATATTGCTTATAGCACCGGTTATGTGTTCTTGTACTTCTTGAGATCCTGATCGACAAGCTTCGATTAAGACGTTTACGCCGCTGTAAGCTGAGATAGCCCAAGCGGTTTCTGGATCGACGGTTATGGCTTCAATCGCTACGGCGGCTCTTGTTTTTAACGGTGGAGATCCAGTTTCGAGTAATCTTAGTAATGGACCTAATCCGCCTTGTTCGAACACTGTCTTTCTTGAATCGACGCTTGATGAAGTGAGCAACGAGACGGCGGCGAGTGCATGTTCGCGAATTAGAGGATGGTGGTGGAGATCAAGAAGAGTGACTAAGTAACCAACATTACCTTCTTTAGCTATGATTTTTGCTGATTTTTCGTTATCGGTGAGAAGTTGAAGGAGAGATTCTAAAGATTTCTTCTTGAACTCGGCGCCGCCGATTTGGAGACGAGTGAAGAGATCTTTGATGAAGAAGGAAATGTCATCTTTATCGGAAGTTGGAGGTGGGAGTGATAAAACGATGGCGTTTTGTTGGTGGAGGACACCAGATCTGAGGAGAAGGTCAAGGTCGCTGATGTGAGTGGAGAGGGAAGAGGAAGCGATATCGAGGTCGCTTTGCATGAGGAGTTTACCACCGGAGAAAGAAGCGGAGGAGCATTGGTCGGAGAGTGAAGTGAGGCGTTGGAGATTTGAGAGGAGAGAAGGGAGGAGAGTGTGGAGGAGAGGGTTTTGTGACCAGTGAGATGATTCAGATAAGGAAGAGAGAGAGGTGTTGAGGGAGAAGAGTTTGGATCGGAGGATTTGCCACCGTCCGATGAAAGAACGGACGGTGAGGGAAGAGAGGAGGAGGAGAGAGAGGACGTTTGTGATTAGGTCAAGAAGTGGTTGGAGTGGGGCAGTTGGTGGTTTAATGAGTTCGCCGGAGACGGCGGCGGAGGAGTGATGCATGGAGGAGGAGTTGTCACATGAAGAGAGAAGAGTAAGGGTTTTTCTTTCTTTATTGTTTTGCCTTAGAGAGAAAGGTAAAGTGTTGTTGTTAATTGCCGGGAAAAGAAAGAGAGGCGTGAGGAGGACAAGCTCTCTTTTGTCTATTTTACTTTTGTGATGTGTACTTTGATGACATATACTTGAATCTATCTCTCTTGATGACATAATTTGTGTCAGTCTTTTGGCTTATGGTTCCGGATTTTTTTTACAGCGGTGAACGAGTCAAACAAGCGTAATACTGTACACGGAACATACGGCAAATATAACAAGGGAACTAAAAATAGAATGTATAGTACTAGTTACCAGATTTTAGCCTTTTGTTTTTTTGTTTTTTCTCTAATGATTGAAGCAATTTTTTTTGGTAAAACTTTAACCCGTATTTTTTGTTTAAAAATCCAATGATTATATACAGTACTGTAATAGTAAATCCAGTAAATCGAATATTAAGCGGGTATTGATTTTATATATGCTGTATATATTTTAATTTAAAAATGCAAATATGATGAAACGACGTCGTCCGAATTAATTTCCGTCAATTAAAGCTTGTTTCACGCCCTAATTTATTTAATTGAGAGAAAACGACGTCGTTCGGATTGTATCACGCCGGCTTGGTTCTGTAAGCATCTGATTCTCAGTCTCACCCACCCAAGTGATCTTCTTGTTCGTCTTTCCCTTAACCAATCTGTGAAAGAACTTAAGAACTTATTCGTCTGCAATATTACTCCACAGCTCATCCATGTCTGGTGAAGGAGACACGACCCTCAAGGCTATCTGCTACAAGCCTGGCTCTCTCCAGTTACTTGATCAGGTTCTCTTAAACCCTTTTCACTTCTATAAAGTTTTCAAATTTATTCTTTTTTCAAATCAATTTCGTCTGAATTGGAACAGAGGAAGCTTCCTTTAGAGACAACTTACTTAGAGATCCGAGATGCTTCAGATGGATGGTAAAGTCTCTACCTTTTTTATTTAGATTTTTCTGAATTTTGCAGAAAAGTTTGTAAATTTGATGGTTTTTGAAACCAGGAGTGCTATACAGGAAATGGTCGTACGTGGTGCTCCTGCTATAGCCATTGCTGCAGCTCTTTCTTTAGCTGTTGAAGTCTTCAACTTTAATGGTTTTGATGGATCATCTTCAGATGCTGTTGCTTTTCTTGAGAAGAAGTTGGATTATTTAGTTTCAAGGTAACTCAATTTGGATTTTGGATTATTAGATCAATTTTGCATCTTGGTTCTTATTTCTGTGATTCTAATGTCTTTGCTCTCTATATGCTTCTTTAGCCGGCCAACAGCAGTTAATCTTGCAGATGCTGCATTTAAACTTAAACAAGTTATAGCAAAGGCTTTGGCTACTGCCACTGAACCCAACTCCATTTTCAAGGTAACACGAAGTTGAATAATGCACAAAGTTGAGTCTTTGGTTTTGTAAGTTTAGTTCATTCACTGTGCTTGTTGTTCTTTAGGCATATATTAAAGCTGCTGAGGATATGCTTGAAGATGATGTCGCTTCAAACAAAGCTATAGGAACCTTTGGTTCAAGCTTGTTGAGGCAACAAGCCAAAAATCCTGACAAGCTTTCGGTTTTGACCCATTGCAACACTGGCAGGTATTGATTTAGATAGATTCTAGATTGCATAGATATATAGACATTTATATAATGTTCTGCAAAACTCACTCAAGTTGAGTAATGGCATGTTACTATATATAACCCTGCAGTTTCAACCAAATAGAGTTGTGTTATATTTATGTGTCAGATTACCAGTAAGACAGTAGCTAAGAATTCCATTTTCTCTGTAGCCTTGCTACTGCTGGATATGGAACTGCGCTTGGTGTCATCCGCGCACTCCACACTCAAGGAATCTTAGAAAGGGCATACTGCACAGAAACTCGTCCATTCAATCAAGTAAATCTCCTTAGTTGATGCTCTTTCTTTTTGAATTTTAATGGTCATCAAATTAAGAATAAAAATCCGTAGAAATGTAGAATATCATAAGTTGTTTGGGAAGATAATTACCTGTAGTTTGACATTTGTATCCATCAATAAGATGGTACATCAAAACCTTGATGTAAAGTATATACTTGTTGCTAGATTTTTTTCATATCTCTGTTGAACTGTTGTTGAAAGTCTTTTGGATTATTTACAATGACAATTGACAGGGATCGAGGCTTACAGCGTTTGAGTTGGTGCATGAGAAAATCCCTGCAACTCTCGTTGCAGACTCAGCTGCAGCTGCGCTGATGAAAGATGGACGTGTAGATGGTGTCATTGTTGGAGCTGATCGCGTGGCTTCAAATGGTGCAGTCGAGCACCTTAAAAAACCCTTTGTTCTATATAAATCTGATTCCTTATTAATGAATCTCTTCTTAACCAATTCAATTCTTATATTTCAGGTGATACTGCTAACAAGATTGGGACTTACAGTCTCGCCCTGTGCGCAAAACATCACGGGATCCCATTTTATGTTGCTGCACCTCTTACATCAGTTGATCTGTCACTTTCGTCCGGGAAAGAAATCGTGATAGAGGAAAGATCCCCAAAGGAGTTGCTGCACACACACGGAGGACTTGGTGAACGCATTGCAGCACCAGGGATCTCGGTTTGGAACCCAGCTTTTGATGTGACTCCAGCAGAGCTGATTGCGGGAATCATAACCGAGAAGGTTTGCTTTTCCAGGCTTACTTGTTCTCGTTTATTCCGAGGTTTGAATAAAACCGGAAGATTTCTATGTTCACTTAACTCAATCTTTTTCGACGTGTTTGTATGTGCAGGGGGTCATAACAAAGAATGGTAATGATGCATTTGACATAAGCAGCTTTGCAAAGAAGATGACAGGAAACTCATCTGGTTAAAGTTAAGAGTCAGCAATGCGATTTGCTGATGTTTCCATCACTATATACTAGCAACAAAGCACATTACTTTGTAATGTTTGAACTACTAAGTACACTCTCGTAAAGATGGCTGGAAATAAGAAATAATCGACAAAATATTTAAAACTTACAAAATTGGTGTTAAACAATAATAAATTTTAAAATCGAAAGTTGTCATTTCTACTTGCAAACTCCTATATCAAAGTTTACATACTCATTTAATCATAGGCCTTTAAATCGACAATCTAAGCATCTTTAACTACACAGTACAATGTGGAGAAGACTGGAATTTGGTGGATATACCTCGATTAACCAGTCAATTAGTATGATGATGGTGATGATGATGATGATGATGATGATGATAATGAATATTATTTAGTTTAATTTTTAGATTAATTTATTGTAATTTTTATCTTAATTAATTAATCTAAAAATAAAAGTAAGTAATTAAGATAAAAAATTACAATAATTAATGTAACAATAAAAGTAATTGGTTCATGAGTTGACCTATTTAATCATGTAACCCATCAAAATAGATGAGTTCAATGAGTTGGGTTAACCTATGAACTCATTTAACTCTAACTCAATGGGTAATGGGTTGAGTTGAGTTGAGTCAATCATTTTGACACCCCTACTCACCTAACTTCATTCTTAAATTCAGAGATACCTTGTGTCGAGGTTTCCAATAACTTTTTGACCGTAATTTCTTCCCCTCTTGTGAAAAAGTCGATAGTTGATATGATTTTTGAGAAAAAAATGTCATAAAAATTTTAACTCTATAATTTCGTTGAAAAAATTCTGAATTTTGCATCTGATAAAATATATACATTCAATTATCTTTGATTTTTTTTTTAAATCGTTAATTTTTTATCACTTAACTAATTTATGCATATCGTTAAGTTATGAACGGAATAAACAGACATTATTATTTTTTTCATTAACATCTTCCATTAAACCAAAACGATATTGTATCCTAAACATCACAAACTTCCAATTTCGATTTATATATCGTAATTTTTCAATCGAAATTGAGAATTTTGTGATGTTAAAGATAGAACGTCGTTTTGATTTAATAGAAACTCTTAACGGAAATATAATCATGTATGTATTTTGTTTCATAACTTAAAGATAGGTCTAAATTGGGTAAATCATCAAAAATTTATGATTTAATAGAGAAATAAAAAATAGTTGGATATATATCTCACCATATGCAAAATTCATATTTGTTTCCAATGAAATCGAACAACATTTTTTCAGATTTTAAAAGCTTCATCTTCGAAAATGTTATTTATGTAGTGGCAACCGAAATTGGAATCGTCATCTACGATATGCAATCTATATATTTTCATCATTTATTTTCAGATAATCCAATACTTTTTCAACTTTCTTATTATTATTTTTTTTTTGGCAAAAATTACTTTATACCTTCAATTCCATTAAAAAGATCATTACCATCAACATCAGAATTAACGTCATGTTTTTGGAAAGCTTCAAGGTTGCCACAAAAAAACCATCAAATGATAATCTTTTGTTGATTTGAGTTTATTCAAACAAAGAGTTAGTCAAACTTTGTCTCAAGAAACACCAAACCTTGATCCATAATTTGATGAAGTAGTCCACCTTGTAATTTTCTTCTACTCTTAATATCACTTACTTTAATGAAACGTTTTGGTTTCATATTTTTCATATTTATACAATCGTTACTATAATGAAAGTGTATTTTAGTACCCCTATAAATATAAACACTTCATAAGTCTTTTTTGTTGTATCATAAATCGAATATGTTAAATTGTTACCTACTGAAAAATATTTTTTATCATTTGAGAAATTGAGATCAAATAATTTTGTGATAAATTATAATTACTTTTCAAATTCATTAGTTGAGATCTTAAAAAAAGTTGCGGAATAATTTCTCTACATCTTTTGCATTAGCATTTTTTCTATGTTCTGATATAACATTGACATCATATCGCATCTGAAACTATGCCATATAAATATTTACTGACTTCATATAAGATTTAGACCCAAAAGAATGTTCACTAAGTTATCTTTCAAATGCTTATCCACATATATTTGAACCGTTCTATTGTTAGAGGTATGATTCCTAAGATATTTTTATGCATTGGTTACATGGTACCAGAATACAAGGTAAATATGATATATACTCTACGAAATCTGATATTTTTAGTTTTAGCAAACAGAACATAATATTTTCTTACTCATATTCCAACACTAATCTGAAATTAATGACTTTAATGAACATGGATGGACAAATTGGAATTATAAAAATAAGAAAGAGATTGTAGATTAAATGATACATGATCGAATGCATGTTTATCCATAAGATTTTTGTTATTCTCCGGTTACTTTCTCTAAAAAACAATGGCATACGTATACTTGGAAGTCTAAGTGTTGTAATATTTGTAAATTTAAAATCATTTTTAAAAAATTAGTTACAAAAGATATTATTTTCGATGGTTGTGAATCTACATTTTTGTGTGGAATCTACATCTCGACTCTAGCCATAAATATTAGATGTAGATGGTAATCATAGTTTGATTTATGGTTATATCACCTAAATCATATTCTCCATTGTTATTTGATTAGAGTTCTTAATTTTAGGATATTATATTAATTTTTACTATTTATTGTATTTTATTAAAAAATATGTATTTGATACTATTAAAAATACAACAACAACGAAAATATTTTAAAATATAAAAAATATTTTCCTATTCATATTCCAACACTAATCTTCTTAGCTATTTAAAGTTTTTCGATTTGTTTATTGTTTCTTTGAGATTGAACGATGTAATCATGAACAAAACAATCAATTACTTTAAATGAACATGTATGGACAAATTGAAATTCTAAAAATAAGAAAGAGATTGTGGTGTGGATTAAATGATACAATGCATGTTTCTCCATTAAGATTTTTGTTCTTCTCCATTTAGTTTTTCTAAGAACAATGCATACTTCGCCTCACTTGTAAATCCCTCAACTCCTTTTCGTGGCATCCTTGACAATATTTGGAAGTCTAGGTTATAATATTAATTTGTAAACTCATTTAGAAAAAAGTAATTAAGAAATATTTTATTTTCGATGGTTATGAAACTACATTTTTTGTGTGAAGTTTGATTAACTAAGTTGTTTATTAATTAAAACTCTATATTACTTTTAATTACAATATGTTCATTTTTAATACACATTCTGGCTATTTTTTTCAATTACTTTTGACCTATAAATCTCATACCAAGATTTTAAAAATAGAAAAGGAAAAAAGAAAATTTTGGATTATTTATTGTATTGCATAAGTTTTTGCTTCCGCTTGAAGATGGTGTATTTGGTAAATTGTCATTGTTATTAATAAAAAAGAAGTATTGGCACGACTTATACTTTTTTTCATGGTTAATTGTGATTGGAACTTGTGAAAATGTCGAGACTTCTCAAAAACATAATTATCAAGTTAAACAAACACATTTATGTTTGTAATGGATTGGTGAAAAAAAAATTGTTTATAATTTGTTAAATCACTAAAAGAAGTAAATGAAGTTTAATTATCTTAGTTGATCTTTAGATTAATTTACCATAGCAAAACCTTGAGAAATCAACATGTATTAGACACTAAAGGTGAAATGACACATTGTATTAGATAATGAAAGAATCAAACGAATATGCTTAAACTATCATATTTGTAGAAAATTTGTTGTAGTGCTAATTAGTTTGATCTATGAGAGATAGATATTTTTCGGTATCATAACTGATGTCACTAAAAGTTATATTTATCATTAATATGATTGCTAGTTATTTTTTAGATATTACATAGATTTTTCAAATAGAGATGCAATAGACTGTTAGAGTAACCATACATTTTTTGTTTCATTTTCATTATGTTTCAGTCATTAGAGAACATCTTCTTACCTATTAATCGTGGAGGAAAAAAAAAACCCTCATCGAAATCTCCACTCTCAATGGATTTAAAATTTTCTGTGGTTTCCTTGTTGATCCTTCTTCTTCAGTTTGATGTTGATGATCATAGTTCATTAGTTTATAATGAATTGTTCTTCATAGTTCATTAGTTTATAATCAAAATAAATTTTCATCATTTGAAAATCGAGTTCAAATAGTTTTGTGATACATTATAATTACTTTTCAAATTCATGAGTTGAAATGTTAAAACAAGTTGAGGAATAAGTTCTCTACATCTTTTGCATTAGATTTTTTTTTATGTTCTGATATAACATTGACATTCTATCGCATCTGAAACTATGCCATATAAATATTTACTGCTTCGTATAAGATTTAGACCCAAAAGAATGTTCACTAAGCGACGGAAATACAATAGCGACGAAAATATTTTAAAATATGAAAGATCATGCATAGTGTATATGTAGGATAATATAATTTTGTATTAATAAATTTATTTTTTTTTCTAACATTTCTTTCGTTTACCTTTGTTTTGCTCTTGGTAAAAAATATTTTTTGGTCTGTCACTGGGTTTAATATGTTTTGTTGATGTTTTGCTTGTTAAATTTGATGTTCAAATGGAGTTACTATAGACTTTTAGAGTAACAAACCATACAAATTTTTGTTTGAATTTCATTATGTTTCGGTCATTAGAAAACATCTCTTTACCTATTAATATATTGTATTATTCATCAAATTTTTTTTTTTTTTGGTAGAAATTATTCATCAAATTTAGTTACTAAAGCAAACAACTATTTCTTATTTACCTACTTTAAATATGTTTAATAAGTGTTATCATTAGTTAAAATACAATTTATAACTAATATATTCATTTGTTATCTTTTCGAATGTTATACTTATACATATTTTTAAGGTGGAGTTGCGATAGGATGTTAAAGTCAATTTTAATATATTTTTTAATTTTTATTAATTTCATTATGGCTGAGCCATTAAATTAAGTTGCGATACCTATTCTTTTTTTTTTGTCGACATCTTATTACCTATTCATATACTATAATATTCATCAAATTAGCTAATTAATGTAACTAAACAATTTATTATTTGAATATTTTAAAGATGGCTTAACCGTTATTATCCTCAATTCCTTAAAACACTAACATTTATATGTTTTTCTTTTTAAGCTTGATATTAATGTAGCAATATATGAAATTAATTTTGTTTACAAATTTTATATCTTCGATTCATAGTTTCTTTTTAAGTATGCAAATTTTCTTTACAAAATGTTACTTTTTTTTTTTTAACATCAATTTATTATTAATTGGAACTGTTTACATAATCATCATGATACAATGTAAATAGAAAAACTGGACAACTATCAAATATATCACATGTGGTTCTAATATTCAGTCCTTCTTTTGTAAGCAGATCAACGCATTTATTCTTTTCACGTCGCTCAAATGTAAATCTGATTGAGACAAATGAACGTTGTCAGGCTCATTGGATTTGTTGCGAAGTTTGAGATTTACTGATTTTTCTTGTAGAGCGTCAAAATGTTACTCCTTCCGGTTTTGTTTAGTTGTCGTTCTAGACCTAATTTTTTGTAAATAATTATTTGTCGTTTTAAGTAACTAATGTAACTTATGCCAATAACTACTCAAATTATCCTCATTTAACTAAACACAAATTATTTGTAAATAATTACTTGTCATTTTTACGAGGTTAATATAGTCATTGTATACATTTTTTTAATTAAAGTAAATATAGTCAAAACGACAACTTTTCAAAACCAGAGGGAATAATACAGATATATCTCAAGTTAGTAATCAACTAATCATTGTAATACCATTACATGTAAATTATTTTGATTATGAAACTTTTTTGTTAAATTTTAGAGGACAATAATATATATAAATGTATAGTTGGATTTAATTCCTCCATCTATTATTAATTTTATATTTAGACAGTTCGGTGGTTTCAAACTTATAAAAAAAATGTAAGAATACCCAATTCATTTTTTTAATGTTTTGATGCAATTACAATATGTAACTTGTGTGTCATCATTATCTTATTTAAAAGTAAAAATCCATATATTTCCTGTGTTTATTATCAACCTCAACCCGGATGTCTAACCGGTTCGCTAGGTCCGGTTCAGTGGTCAAATGTAAAACGCAAAGCAGAAAGGTGTCAGAAATGTAATATCAAGTTACTTTCAAGGGTAGTTTGGGAAATTTACTAACCTTCTGCAAAAAAAAAAAATTTCTGTCTTGAAGGCAAAGAAAGCTTTCTTCTTTATTTCTTCTTCTCACGTCAAATTCTACAGATCACAGAAACCAAAACTCCGATTAGTGAATCTTCACTGAGAAGAAGAAGATGAGCAGAGGAAGCGGCGCTGGTTACGATCGTCACATCACCATTTTCTCACCGGAAGGTCGTCTCTTCCAAGTGGGTCAGTAATCGATTTCCTCGAAGCTTTTCTATCGATATTTCTCCATTTTTAGAGAAATTGATATTTACTGGTTACGGATTTTTTTGTAGAGTATGCTTTCAAAGCAGTGAAAGCAGCTGGAATTACATCGATTGGAGTGCGAGGGAAAGATTCAGTATGTGTTGTTACGCAGAAGAAAGTTCCGGTGAGTTAGGGTTTTTGTGTAGAATTTGTATTCAGAAGATCGATGCGATTAGTTATCAAAATTAAGGGTTTTTGTTTAAGTGAAGGTTTTGAAATTAGGGATCTAATAAATTTGAGATTTTTTTATGATTGGGCAGGACAAGCTTCTAGATCAGTCTAGTGTATCTCATCTTTTTCCTGTTACTAAGTACCTTGGATTGTTAGCTACTGGCATGACAGGTTTGTAAAACTATCATAATGCTTACATGATTATGCACAATTTTCAATATTTCTAAAATCTGTACCCTTCAGCTGATGCAAGGTCATTGGTTCAACAAGCGAGGAATGAGGCGGCTGAGTTTAGGTTTCAATATGGATACGAGATGCCTGCGGATATTCTTGCGAAATGGTATACTTGCAAAGTTATGTTTGATTGGTTTTTGTGTTTATGAATGGGGGAATTATGATATCACATTATCTGCCTCTACACTTGTGATTATTAAGGATGTCACGAAAGTTACTAATTGTGAATAATTGTGGTGACAGGATTGCAGATAAGTCACAGGTCTACACTCAACATGCTTATATGAGACCCCTTGGAGTAGGCAAGTTTGCAGTCTCTTCCTTGTGTAATGCATATCTTTCTGTACATTTACTTGTGTTTGTCTTAGTTTATCCTTATTCTTGTTTTCTTTGTCTATCTGAAGTTGCCATGGTTCTGGGTATTGATGAAGAGAGAGGACCTCTACTTTACAAGTGTGACCCAGCCGGACACTTTTACGGTCACAAGGTAATACCAGTCTACTTGTTTTGGTTAAATAAGTCTCTGCCGCCCATCTTACACGTATATTGATATCGACTACTGCCTTTAGTAACTTAGAAGAAACATCTCGGACTGCAAGCCTGTAGGGGAAAATGTATTACTAATATCTTGCACCTGTTTCGTTTAAGTAATTTAGTTTTCTATCAATCTTGAGTAGCCAGACTTTGTACTAAGAAAACCTATCAATGAAAACCTTATTTTCTTCTACCGTTACATAGCTTATCTGTTTATTAAGAGTTAGTAGATGGGTTTTCTGTTATTGTTGTTGGTTGACCATGGAGGTGAAACAAAACTTATTACACATTGCAAACTTATTAACTATGTGGTTATATACTTGGTACATATGTTACTTCTGGACCACATACCCAAAATTTTAGGAGGCTTCAATTTACAATCATGTTGTTCCATGGAAGCAATGGCTTCACTTATATAGTCTCTCAACTAATAAGTAAGAAAACCTATGATGCAGGCAACTAGTGCTGGTAATAAAGAACAAGAAGCAGTCAATTTCTTGGAGAAGAAAATGAAAGAAAACCCTGCCTTCACATATGATGAAACAGTGCAGGTAATTATGGACAATCTTCCTTTATTTTCTTCCTTTACCATAATTTTCTATGGGAAGCAGCATTTGTTTTGTCTATCGGTGGTGTAGGGTGATCATTTGCTATGTTCATTTGCATACACCTTAGAAGCTTTAATGTTATATAGTAGTTTAAAAAGTTGTAGGAGTGTACAAAGCACCAAAATCTGTAACAACTTATCCAATAATTTCTGACTTTTGAGTTATCGTACTTTTGTAGACCGCTATATCCGCTCTTCAATCTGTTCTTCAAGAAGACTTCAAGGCAACTGAGATTGAGGTATCAATTCTCTACATTCTCTACTCCTTTTTGTATTTATGTTGGCCAGAGTTGTATCGTGGTTAGGAATAAAAGAGCTGCATGTGGCTATAGAAATGAATTTTGGTTGAAGCTTGTGAAAAGTCATGTAAATATAAATGCTGGCCATTGTTGTGTTGGCAGGTGGGTGTTGTGAGAGCTGATGACCCTCTTTTCCGTTCCCTGAGAACAGAGGAGATTGACGAGCACTTGACGGCCATTAGTGAACGTGACTGATCACTTTTCACTGTAACAGTTAATCAGACTTTGCATCTCTTTCTTTTTGCTTCAAAGCTTTCTAAAATGATTCACATTTCAGAGAAACTTGTTTCCATTTATGAATCGTGTAGTTTCCTTTTGAATCACTTCTGATAGGAGTTGCATGTAAAAGTGTCAAATTAAGGTTTGAGTGGATGGTTTAAGATTTTAAAAGGCAAAGCAAAGAAAGCGGTTTGCAAGGCTAAAAGCTCTTCGGTCGTCTTCACTAAATAAACAAGATAATCTGGCAAATGATTCACATCCGAAATATGAACATAAGTTTAACACATCTGCAAAACCTCGAACACTTGAATCTTTAACATAGTACGTGGAACCGGTAGGTGTCTGAAAACATCTGTGGGCTGACCAGCAAGTGTCATACTTTTGAGTGATGGCATAGATGATTCACTTCCATGAGCCATAAATTATATATAACTGAACATAAACTATAAGCATGAGCTAACATCTGTCTCTTGATAATCTTACCAAAATACGTATAATACGACTTTAAAAAGGTTTTACTAAAAATATCATTCATTCTTTCATCATTAAAACAAAAACTTTTTTTTCTGACATTAAAACAAAAAAACTTTTTTTTTACATTAAGACAAAAAGTATTTTTTTTTACATTAAAACAAAAACTTTTATTTTATATAAAATGAGAAAAAAAAAATTAGAATGTGTGAACAAGAGAGGGATCAGATGGTATAAAGATTGGAGCGCCCAATTGTCGTAACAGGCTTTGAGCGGAACGCTCATCACGCATTAAAAGCGAGATTAAACCCATTCCTCATTTCCCCTTTAACTTGCCTGAAGGATCATACCTTTTACATCCATGACCTCTTCCCCTTTTATAATAAGCCCACTTGCTTCTTACTTCTCTACACAACCGATGTGGGACAATACTCAAAACCAAATCACCTACTTGTATTAGTTTCCTCTTCACAACCGATGTGGGTCAAAACTCAAACCAAATCACATACTTGTATATTTGCTATTTTGCTTGTTTGAAAGTCTTTGATATCTCGGAGGGTTCCAACTACTATCAACAGTCATGAAGATCCAAAAGAAATTCTTGTCTTTTTATCTATTTTGGTTTAACACATAAACTGAGTTTTATACAAGAGAATCATAAATAAAACGAAAATTAATGTTGAAGAGAAGCTAAAACTGAAGATACAATGTGAAGTGAACCCGTGACTATAATCATTCCTGAGTCACTACTGGTTGTGTCATTGTTAAGAATCTTATAGGCAAGCTTTAAGGAATCCAACACAGTTTTGTTTTCTGAAGCTTCCATTGACCCTAAACCTAACTCATCAGCAGCTTTTAACCATGATTCCTTCAAAACCGAACACGTTGTTGATCTAACCTTACCACCACCAATGTCAGCTTCTGTTAGAACAATTGCTTCTGGTTTTAGACATGACAGAAGTTCTTTTGCAAAGGACAAATGGTCTTTGTCACTAGCCATTGCAACCACAAACACCAATCTCTTCTCTGCAAAATCCTTCTTTATCATCTCCTTTAGAGCTCGCGCAGATTCTTTGGTGTGAGCTGAAAAACAGACCAAAGATTGATCCCGTAAACCAAAAGTTTCAAGCAAAGTGCTTATAATATTTCCAGAGAAGAAACAAAAAGTCAAATTGACTCAGATTTGAAACAGAGACATTCAAGCTATTACCAACCTCCATCAAGAAGCACTGTTGCTCCGGGTAAATGTAAAGTAACTGTTTCTTTTGGTGTCAGAAACTGACTTCTCCCAAGTAAACGAGTATTCTCTAAACCAATCCGAATTGCTTCATCTGTCACTCTTCGCCATCCTAATTATTCCATCAAGAAAGTATCGAAATTTTGAAATTTTTTACTTCTTTTGTTGTTCTACATGAACACTATAGAGAGATTCAAAGTGAATCATACCTTGATCGCGAAGACAAAGAGACACACAAGTGGCAGTAACAGCATTTTGGAGCTGGTGATGTCCAAGCATGCGTAGATTTACATCACCAAGCTCAATAATCTGCATTTGTGTACCATTTGTTGATATATTAAGAATACCAAATGGATTTCTTGCCTTGTATAAATGAATAAAAAGTCTTTGAAAACTTACTGGTTTGTCATCTTTCTCGTTCTGTATTACGATGTCAGAAGACTCACAAAGCCCGATTTCATTTTTGTTGATGATGCCTTTTATTGAGGAACTAGATCCAATATTGGATGCCAAAATAACCGATGACGACATTGATAATGCTTTAGAACGAAGAATGCCCTCTATATGAGGAAGAAACGGGCCACCTAAAATCACCTACAAGTTAACAGCAACACGTAAAACTCAATCTATCAATGTGCTTATGAGCTAACGATTCTAAGAAAAGAAAATCAAAAGACAAGCAACTACATTAAAACCACCTAACTGGACGACCGTGTTTGATTATTCCCGATTTGGCATCTGCTATACTTTCCAAGGAACCCCCAAGAGCAGCCATATGTTCCTCACCTATCGTTGTTATGACCGATGCAGCAAGATTTGAACTTTCAATGACATTTGTTGCGTCTCGAGCTCCTCCAAGCCCAGCCTGATGACCTCCCAATCAAATATATAACAGAGAATTCATGAAAATGCTATACATAATCTAATTAAAGTAGAAGATGAGTTTCTACAAGATAGCAAAAGCAAGTGTCTTTAAATTGTCTAATGTAAAGGATAAAGCAAATTGCTAACCTCTATAACTGCAATGTCGACCTTTTCTTTCTCAAATAACGAAAAGGCTATCCCAGTGAGAATCTGCAAAGAGATATCTATTAAATACAATTCGGCCGGTACCATGAGAAAATGCAGAATCTAGGAGAAGCTTTGATTGGTAACCTCAAAATGACTCAAAGAACCATTTTCCTCTTGAATAGACTGCTCGAGAATCGGTTTGATTGAATAGAAAAGATCATTAAGCGTAGATGCAGAGACAGGATCTCCATTACACGAAATGCGTTCTTTAATACTCAGAATATGCGGGCTGCCGAATAAGAAAGTCTCATCATGTTAACAATCATGAAAGATTCAAACTCTCAAGATATAAAATCTTAATCCAAAGTCAATACATACCTAGAGTAACAACCAACTGAATATCCTCCAGCTCGTAAGATATTAGAGAGAAAAGCACAAGTTGAGCCTTTTCCCTTTGTTCCAGCCACATGAACTACCTATAATCACTTCCCTAATTGTTAAATCTCACCTTGAAAACATCCCCTAAATCATGAATCAATATAATCAAAAAGACAATATGCACAATACAAAGAGACATTCCACATTTAAAGATGAGACCTTTAAATAATTAATTGTGAATTTCACCTACTAATTATGAAACAATAATCAGAATACAAAAAAAAAAACAACATTCGAAATCTAAAGATGAGACCTTTAAGTTAAAAGCATGAACCTTGTATTTGGAATGAGGATTATTGAGACGAAGCATGAGACGTTTCATTCTACTGAGATCGAATCCATCATTGGAATCAGTACCAGCTCCTTTTGGTACACCTGATTTCTCATAGTTTTTGAGAGATTCTAAAAACCCCACAAAATCTTTAAGCTCTGGATCTTCAGTAGAAATGAGTGATAGATTTCGATTTGATGTCAAGTTTGTTGAAGATGTTCTTCTGATTCTCTGAGGAAGTTTGCAATTCGAAATGGTGCTCAAATGAGTCCACAGTGCCCTCATCTTTTACAGTTAGAGAAAAGTGTCTCACACCATCAATCACAGATCACTGTCGATTCCGTTTAATCGGAACTTCGACATTTACCGATGATAAAAGCTTTGGGCTGATGGGCCTGGTTCTAAACGATTGAGGCAAAGAAAAGAAAGTGGATGATGGGCCTGGTTTTGGGCTGGACTTTAGAAAAAATTAGTTAAGGGGTTAATGTTTTCTCCATATTTTTGTGTAAATTAAGATATAAACATTAATTGGAATGTATATTATGTGACTGCTAATAAGATATTATGTGACACACGAATATGACTTTTCATTATTATATAAAATAAAATAAAAGAAGAAGAAAACAACCAATTAAGAGTAAGTAATGGTCGGATATATATCGGATATACAAGAATTACATAGTTAATTAATTAACTAATTATTACATAAAAAACAACATCGATCGAGTCTCTAAACTTTACAAGGAACAACATAAACAGGCTGAGTCTAGCAAACAGAAATGTGCAGATGATATTCAGAAAGTGACGAGCGGATCAACAACTTGTAGATTCACCATAGATATAGTCAAGAACCGCAATTACTCCAAAGACAAAAGCTTTATCCACACTTGGTTTTATCACCACCTTATATATGTCTCTGCTCCCAATCCATTCTTTTACTTGAGCAATGACATTTCCGGTTGAATCAATGATGCTACAATCCCTATCCGGAAAATACCCTCTCACATCAAAGTAGCAATTTCCCGGTTGGACCGAGATACGGATTGAACCGGTTATGGAGAAGCAAGAGTTTTTAGGATCCCTTAATGTGAAAACCGGTTTAGGACTTCCTTGGTAGTCGTAACTATAACCTCTCCACTTGTTATGAATGCTCAAAGCCTGTACAATCCCTCCCTGCACCAATCAAGACATAATTCTATAAACCACTCAATTTAACTTTTTATCTTCGAAAAGGAATATTTATATCAAAAAGGTTGCTTTATCTTGACGCACCACTTCTTTAACTGTTAATGTACATCTATGTTTAATTCTATCTAGTTATTATTGGTTGTTTATAGATTATAATTCATATGTCTAAGATCTTTAATGGCTTTATATAAAGTAAATCATTATTCACTAGTCGTTGTTTAGTTAGCTACTTCACCACTATGTCACCTTTTTAAAAAAAGCTTATTAAAAAGTGCATGCGAGATCTATATTTTTCTAATATTTAGAAGAATAAACTTGTCAATAATCAATATTTTCATGGGAAATTTTTGAAAATTTATCATTACAAATTTGGAGTAACGATGAAAGGTACCTTTTTGTGGATGAGAAGCAAATCGTTGCCATCACCGTCTTTGAGAACTAACTCTCCTTTGATACCAAGAACTCCACAACCATCGATCTTGAAAACGATCTTCTCTTTGCAATCTGTCACCACGAAGCCACCTCCGTTAACCACGTGTGGCCGCCGTCTCACCACCATCACCTCCTCCATCGAGGAACAATGCAACTTGCTCACCACTGCTTTCATTTTCTTTCTACTAACAAACTCAAAGGCATGCATGTTATATATATAAATAGACGTATGGTATGGGTTACTTTTTTCATTTTTATTTCTTGACTCTAAAGAAAGCAAAAAGAAGAAGAATTGGTCCACTAAATTTGGTCAGTTTTTCAAATGTTCGGCAACGTACGAATGACTTTTAAGCACCACGTCTCAACATAATTTCTTTTTTTTTTTTGGTATCTAGTCTCAAAATAATACGGATTATTAAAATATTAATCAATGTGTAAGTATAATCTACAATATATTTAAGGAATTTTTAATTATAAAGATGATGTAAATCTGTTTATGTGCCTATTAGTAATTAACATGCGAATTCGTGTGGGAGATTGATTACTTGTGAAGGCCGAGGACGGTTGTGTGCAAGTCAAAATCCGCTTTTTCATCTTTTTTTTTATTCCCTCTTACCCATTTCTAAATATTCCAAATGTTCGAAGAGTCACTCAACCATCTTGGTTCAATCAGTTTAGACCAAAACCCAATGATTCATCAATTCTTAGACAATTTTTTACATTTCGTCAAACTTTGTATTTATCTAATTAACCGTCGTACTGAAGATCGCAGGTAATAGTATATTACAGGATCCTCAAATAACCTAACTCAAAGTTATCTCCCGACCCAAGAAAGAAGTAGTCTTATTTTGTCCCAACAATTTCAGTTTTCCCTCCCACATGACCTGTAAAATCATGATGGATGAATATATACATTTACGTCTAAAGGTTTGCAAATCATACGAGATACGTTTTTGCGGGCATAAAAATTTACTCATAGCAAGATGTGATTTACCCGCTTGAAAAACTTACTAATTACTATTCCAAGCCCAAGTAATTTTATCCGATGGACGTCAACGTGATTGTACTTTAGTTGAATATCTAATGCCAAGTCAATGCATATGCTATCTTTTATTAATTTTTAGAAGTTACAACAGTTAGAGACTCGTAATAATACGTACGTCATCAGTACTTGTAAGCTTCACGTGATTTTGTATTGAACGCATGTCCTGATGACGTAACTTTGTCTAGTACTCTTTGAGTGATGTCAGTGACATCATGTAACATTACTTTTCTTGTTCCGTATTTTTTAAAGACCATTACATCAGTATTATTAGTTAAGGATAAAGAGTAGTAGTATTTTAATTTCCAATTATTCGGTGGTTGATCATTTTCATTACACATTTAAATTCCAATTTTTGCGTTGATCAACCCGCTTTGTTGCTCCTAACCCTTATAGTCAAAGATAATTCGGATTTAAATGCAAAAAAGTTGGGAGATTTAAATGATTTTTTTTTCTGGTATCGTTAAATGGAAAACTTGAAGCAATACATATAACATCAAACGATCTTTTTCTGACATCATTTTCTTCTACCATCCCGAACTTTTTTGGGATGCTTTTCACCTACACACTCGAACCGAACCGAACCAAACCAAACAAGAACACTTTCCCACTACTTACGGCTCAGGATTGGTTTTGGTTTAGCCTAAACCCAATCATCTAGAAACCGAAATCCCCATTTCCCAACAGTAATAAACTTAAATAGAAAACATCACTAGGGATATTACATTTGTGATTTTATCAAAACCGGTTCCAAGAGAATGCAACGGGACTTCGCACTTCGTGCAGCGGATTGATCCAAGTGATGGATCCAAACTCAGCCTTGTTCGTCATACTCACTCCCTTCTTGCTAACAAACGTGACTGTGTACCTCTTCTTCTCTCCCACACTTCTGAATGCTAGCTTTGATGGTTTAACCGAGATCCCAACGCTTGGTGCCCCATTAACCGTCACTTTGTAAACCGAGCTTGCTGCACCAACATTTGTTACCTCTCGAGTGTACCGCACAACTCTTTTGTTTCCAAACAAAACCGAAAAACTTGGGTAGTTGAGCTGACCAGGATCAGAGAACTTCTTTGAGCAGTTAACGCTAGGTCGCTTCACAATCGCCACAATGTGATCTACTGTGTATTCTAGAGAGCACAAGAACCTGATGTATTCCTCGGTTGAGATGTCGTAGACAAGACCAGGTGAGAGAGCCTTTTGAGGATCTACATGGCCCGAGCCGTGAGCATGTGGGTTGGAGAGGCTGTTGTCTGCAGCATCATGGAGAGGAGCGTTGGTATTGTCAAGAATGTAAGCTGTAGTCATGAGGGCTGATTTAATAGCACTTGGGCTCCACTCCGGGTGAGCTGCTTTCAATAGACCGGCTAAACCACTGATGTGTGGGCACGACATTGACGTACCTAACAAAAATCAAACACTTCTCATGTCAAACAAAAACAAATCTTCCAAACCCCTCTTTATAACCATAGATTATCAAGAACTGAATATGTAAGGGTAAAAATTAAAATTTCCAAGAATCACACACTTTTCATGTCATATCAAATTAATCTCCCAAACTTTAATGGCCATATATAATCAATAATTTGAATATGCAATCAAAACCAAGTTTCAAAATTGAGCATCTTAAACCCGTGAAGCGTGGTAATACCTGACATGATGTTGAACTGAGTCCTCCTCGAGTCCTTCTCAAGACCAGTAGGACCAATAGCATCAGACCAACCAGCCAAAATGTTAACACCAGGACCAATAACATCAGGTTTCAAAATCTCTGGAGTAACAGTGTTAGGACCTCTCGAGCTAAAAGCAGCAACCACAGGAGACGGTCTAACATCAAGAACCGTCCCTTTAAAAACAAGAACAGCAGTTGGATTAGAATCTGACTTAACATACTCCCTAAGTAAATCACCAGTCTTCTTCCCAACAGCAATAGCAGGAAGCAAATGACTATCCGCCACAAGCTCCTCTCCACTCGCAGCAGTATTCGCCATTATCATCCCTAAACCACCAGCATCTCTCACCACAGCACCTTTCTCAGCTCTAGCATTCACACCTCTATCACAAACAACGATTTTACCACGAACTATACTCGAATCAAGCGAACCAGGCAAACAAAGATTACTAGAACTACTATTCCCCTTATTATAAACCAATTCAAGAGGTTTCGTCCCCATACCTACACCGCTATAAAGCGAAACACCGACAAGCCTTTTCCCGTTACCGAGATTAGCAAAAGCCGGAAAATCTCTATCTAACGTTCCAGCACCAACAGTCATAACCCAAGGAGCAACATTAGCAACAGAAGCTCTAGTTGGACCACTATTCCCAGCTGAACAAGACACAAAAACACCTTTCTCCATAGCCGAAAACGCTCCAATCGCAATCGTATCGCGATAATACGGAGCTGAACCACCACCAAGAGATAACGAAAGCACATCAACACCATCGAGTATAGCTCGATCCATAGCAGCGAGAATATCAGATCCAAAACAACCAGTAGTCCAACAAACTTTATAAGTAGCTACACGAGCATGCGTCGCCATACCTCTCGCTGTACCGGCGGCGTAACCGAGGAAACTAGCGTTTCTAACGGCGGATCCAGCGGCGGTTGTTGAAGTATGTGTTCCATGTCCGTCAACGTCACGAGGAGAAACAGATTCATGTTTGTTTGAAAAACCTCCACCACCTGAAGCCATTTGAAATCCTTTAGAGAAGGATCTAGCTCCGATAAGTTTCTTGTTACACAATTTGGGATCGAAATCGGAACCAGATTCACATTCTCCTTTCCATTTAGAAGGAATCTCAGGCATATCAGTATCATCAAAACTTTTAGATTCAGGCCATACACCAGTATCCAAAACTCCGATTACAACTCCGTTTGAAGCTGAACCGAGATTTTGACCAGTGTAGACACCGAAATCGGAATTGAGACCGAGAAATTCAGGTGTTCGCGTTGTGTGTAGTGTGTAGAGAGGATCTTCGAAGATATCGAGGATTGAATCGGATTGGAGGAGAGTTTCGGCTTCGTTGGAGTCGAGATAAGCGGAGTAGCCATGGAAGGAGGTTGTGTAAGTGTAGAGAAGAGAAGATTCTGATTGGAGTTGGGATGTGTACCAATCGTGGTGAGTTGAGAATGAGTCAGGCTTATCGGAGTGTTTAACTCGGACGATGTAGGTTTTTTTAGCGGAAGCTTGGAGAAGGAGAAGGAGGAAGAGAGAAGTGAGAGTGATTGAAGAAGCCATGACTGTGAGAAGAGAGTGAAGAGAGAATGGAATAATAAGAAGAAGAAGAAGTATAAAGAGAGAGAGGAGAGAGTGTTTTTTTAAAAGAAGAAAAAAAAAAAAAAAAGAGCGGCCACGTAAGGGACGTGTGACCGTTAGAATAATAACGGAAATGCCATCGTCGGTGGGGTTTTGAAAAGAGTGTGGGAACAGCTGGAGACACGATTACGTGATAAAAGGAAAGAGAGAGAGTCATTGGCTCTGTTTTCTTTTATTGGGCTTCGCAACGTTCTTTTGTTCTTTTACTTTTTTTTTTTTTTTTTTATTTCACTTTTACAACGTTCTTTTTGTGTCTTTTTCTTCTTATTTTTTTTTTAATTGTAGGTTTTGCATAGATTTTTTTTTCTCTATATAGAATTGAGGTATCATTAATTTACACGGGAACCATCTTTTAAATATTTATATATTGTGTTCGGGTGGATTTTGCGTTTTCGGACTTGTTAGAAATTTTTATGAAGTTGTTGAGGATTATGATCATTTAAGGGTAACAAATAAAGTTGTTGGACTGAGAATAAGATCATTTTTAGGTAACAGATAAAAATTGATGTTTATCAGACTGATGGTTAAGTTATTACGTATGATTGACGATATAATAGTGTAAACTATTAACGAATAAAAGGAGTGGTAAGTAATATCGAAATAGTTAAAATTTATGTAATAAATGGTAGAAAAACTAAAATATTATATGATTGATCAATAAAATTGAAAATAAAACAAGTATATAATAAATTAGGTTATGAATATTAAACCCACTCAAAAATATTTGGTGAGAGTTTGCATGTGGTTGAAAAACTGTGTAAAACTAATAGGTTGAGTTTGTATTGGTAGACTGAATATTAATTCAAGTGTCCAAACTAAAGAACTGGAAATAACTTTAGAATCGTATATAAATTTAGGTTTTGAGTATTTTGGATCCCTTCATTGTTTGATATGGAAGAGTTTGTATAAGGTTTACTTGACTCAAGTTCAGATATCATGGGTTCTTAGAACAAGTTTGCCAATAAAAAAAATTGGTGATTCATGTTGCTCACATGTTTGATATGATCAGGCATGTGAGCCTTTACATGTGTAAATGAAAGTGCGTAGATAGATTCGACGTGCATAGTAAACGTGTTGTTTGAGCTCAATTTGCACCACAATTAATGCATTTATAACTTGAAAGTCGATAGTCAAAAGTAACGTTACTTTTTTTAGTAACGCATCATCGAAAAATGCGTTGTTCATCAAGCGTTACGATTTATTTATTCGTATGAAGATAAGATTACTTCAACAGTTGTTCGTCACTCCATTTCCGTTTCGTTGAATACTTGTCAAAAGAATGAAAACTTGGTTATTCATTAAGGGGTAGCATGTGTCTCTCTTTTCGAATGAAATCTTTCGCCTAATCCACGATAGAGATAAAGGGACTCGATTTTGTTTTAGCTACTCAGGAACCGCGTAGCTAACTTAAAGACTTCTCTCCCATAACAAATCTTTGGATCTATCTGAAAACCTCAACATAGACGGGTGCATGTAGTTTTACAAGGAATTATGTCGATAATCTATTAGAGTTTTCTCACCATAGTGACAAGTATTTGATCATATCCATCATGTGGATAGGGTCGTGGATTCTCGATCAAATAAAAGAAAATCAAGTGTAAATCACTATCAGTATTAACCACTCATAGGTGGGCTAGTGGTAGGAAGGATTTCGGGCTGAGGGTGAAATTCCCAATAATTCCGGATTCGAATCCCCACGGCTGCAAACACCTTAAGTGGCCACCGCAGACAATTTAAAATCGGGCTATGCGGCCTCCAGGAACTACTTTTGTCGCCTTCGGGACGCACGCAATGGGCTAGTCTGGGCCCATTGGGCTTGGAATACCTGGGTTATCCAAAAAAAATCACTATCAGTATTTACCCTAAAAATACAACAAATAAGACATTAAATAAAAAAAAAATTGTTGCGGATTTTTCATAGAAATTTTTTGTTATGCTTATAACTATAAAAATCCATTATATTTGAAACAATTTTTTTGCGATAAAATAGCAATGAACAAAATTTAATGCAATTTAGCAAAAAGTAATGAGCAATTAACCACAATTTTATAAAAAAATTTGTATTTTTCGTGATGGATTTCCTTCTCCGTTTCGGTGATGTTTTACTAAGTTTGTCCAAATTAAATATTATTTCTACTCATTTTTACGTGAAGAAAGATTCAAAAAAGGGTATAGATAATAACATTTATAGGATCTTGAGAGTTGATGAGTAGAAAAGCAAAATCAATGTTTACGAATAATTAACAATGGTGCAATTGATACATTTTGTAGGTAAAGTAGGTCCAACACATGATAATGTTAATTTACTAAATCTTTCCAATGCATCGAGGCTTTTTGTTTTGTCCAAACCTAATTGAGCAATATGATAGCTGAGCAAAATATACAAAATTTTATCGATCCAAAATTCAATCTAGTCCAATCTAAAAACCAAAGTACTCGAAGTTTTAGATATGGATCTGAGTTTTTAAATTTTGAAACTTTGATTTTCAGTTCCAATCTATATCTGTTTACATATAATATAGTTTTATTAAAATAAATATATAATAAATCTAATTTTCCAAAATATTATTTGTTTGGAAACATAAAAGATGTATGATATTTTTTTTAAAAATAAAACCTTAATTAATATGTTTTAACATGTTTATGAAAATCAAAGTGAAATTTTTAAATATTTTTTTTCAGTTTTTTTTTATATTTAATATCCTAATTTATTATATTTTCTTATAGTTTTATATGGTTAGTTTGACGGATTGGGAACTAGATACTACGGATATGACAGATCCAAAAATCTTGATAGATTTTTTTTAGGCCATGCGCAGTGGGGCAAGCGTTTGAGTGTTAGTCGCCGGGTGTAAGTATTAAAAAAGAAAAAAATTGTCTCTCTCTTCACACGTGGGTGTAAGTTTACACTCGGGTATAAGACACTCTCTCTCTCTTTCTTTCTCTCTCCTTTCTCTCTCACTTTAAATTATAATAATAAAAAAAATCTTACACCACTGCGGATGGTCTACGATCCTATAGTACATACAATATACTGTATGGATCAAGATACTTTTACCCCCTTCCCGAATTATAAATGATCTGGCTAGTGGGCTCGTATCTGAGTTATGTGCATTTTGTGAATTTAATTCAGAGAATAACAGTAATTACCAATAAATGCAAATTTTGAACGGAATTTCTCTTTATAGATTTTCTGATTTTGTATAATTGTGAAAACGTGCATACATTTCTAAAACTATTTAAGTATGACTAGCTTAAGTTAAGCTTTAAAGTAGTCATGTGTTGACTTGTGATTAAGTGCATGTGCGAAGATTAATTAGCTTAATCTAGACTTGCATGCGAAGTCTTGTGTGTCACTAGACATGTTGCTTAGCTGCCAAATAAGAAAACTACGTATCTGATCATTGGCTATGTTGATGAACAAAAACTCTGATGATGTCTCCTTTTCTCTTCTCATTTCGACAACCCATCTCTCTCTAACAATTAGTGCTCTCACTTGTCTCTCTTAATATCTGTCTCCACCACCGTAATCATCTAACCTAAAATACATGTGGCGCTAAGTAATTTGTCTAAACCAATGATATTATGCTCACACGTCATAATTAATTTGATGTAATTAAGTGCGCATGTGACACATCGCTCTTGTAAGCGTCGAACGAACTTAGCCATACACACTATCTCCCAGCCATGTATTGGCTCATCGACACAACCACGTTAGACATGTCAGCATCAAAGTTGACATAATATATGTTCCACAACTAGCAAATTTGACTCTAAAACTCAACAATTCGATATCGAAATATGTATCGTGTAAATTCTATAAAACTCTCTCATTTCGAACAATAAGATGATATGAATTCTTCATCATCCATACTCACAAAGCATTTTTTCTAGTTGTTTTTGTAGGATCTGAGATTTTCATCATAGGTTAAACTCTTTAATACTTGAACATTCTATCAGTTCAACTTAAATCAAAATCCATCTAACCCCAAATTTATCTCATCGATCTGATCTGAAACTAAACGGAGTCACAATTGGTCCAGCCAATCCGAAATAAAATTGTTATAATTTACATTTATTGAGGTGAAAAGCATTAAAAACAATTAAAAAAAAAAGAAGAATGTAAGGAATCCACAATCATGAAAATGAAATGAGATCGAACTTGAACCAATCCATTTATTGACAATTAATTAGTTTAAATGCAAATAAGCCTTAACATTTATATATTGTCAGAATCTTTAAAACCACATACATAAAATTAAGTATCTCTAGCAGTAACTTCCCAACTAAATCAACGTGGAGTTCATTGTGAGGACGTATGTAAGAGATGTGGAGAAATTGATGAATCTATCAATCATGCATTATTCGAGTGCCCATACTCCCTACATGTTTGGGAGTTATCATCAATCCCGGTGACATCGGGTATCTTTCCAACAGGATCGGTTTTTACCAACTTGGATTATTTGTTTTGGAGACTACCACCTCCGGTAGACGAACAGAATGATTACTCTTTTTTCCCTTGGCTGTTATGGTTTATTTGGAAATCAAGGAACAATAAAGTGTTTCAAGGCATACAAGAGGAACCAATGGATATCATAAATCTAGCTAAAAGTGAACACTTGTTGTGGAAGGAGGCACAAGTGATCACGGCTGACGACACTAGGACCCCTCTCCCCCATCAACGATGTTCGCGAATGTTACGATGTCAATTTGATGGCTCGTGGAAGTCTATGGATCCTACGACTGGTCTGGGATGGATATGCTCGCAGAGACAAGCACCATTGACTTTGCTTGGGGCTAAGTGTCAACGAAGGAGCACATCCCCACTTCACTCTGAGATGGAGGCATTAATTTGGGCGATGAAATGTATCCTTACGAGAGGAATCGACTGCCAGGAGTTTGAAACCGACTGTGTGGAATTGGTCTCTATGGTGACGACCCCCGAGGAGTGGCCAGCGTTCTCTTCTCTCCTTGACGAATTTGGATTGCTTCGAGATTGTTTCTCAACATTCTCACTTTCTCGAATTCCTCGCTCTGATAACCTAAAGGCCGACTGTTTGGCCCGCTCTTCTAGATTGCTTTTCTCAGATACTTCTTTTGTAAACAACTTTCCTCCTAGTTGGGCAACCAATCGAGGAGTGACTTTTTAATTAATGTTTGGTTGAAAAAAAAAAAAAAATTAAGTATCTCAGTAAATTAGTTGTGCACATGTATATAGTATAAGTGTGAGCATTTCACTATGCACCAATATACAAACTTCATTTAATTTTCCTCATATACATGAAAAAGTACATTTTCAGTGGCATCCTGACTCTATAAATTAAGTAGATATGGATAGAGAGATTGGAAGACAGACTGGAGGGTGTCAAATTCAATGATTGTGACCTTAGTGTTACACTTTCATCTCTTATATGCTCCAACCATCACTACTCCGTGTCTTGCGCAATAGATTTTCTATAAATTTAACAATCCACTTACCTATCTGGCTATCTCTATATGCACTTTAAAAAGAAAAGAAAAAAATTGGATTTTATTTGATAAAATTGAAACATTATTAATCATAAAAGAAAAAGACTAAAGAATCAATGTATAGAGAATATAATTTTTCGCTATTGATATCGTACTAGATAGAAAGGAGATAGATCATATATAAACCAAGCAAATTACAATGATTCATCGTATTTGTAAAGAGATGTGATTCAGGCCGAGATAAATTTTTCATGACCATGGCTACGTAGGCACACATGATGATCGTTTAGTAAATTTGTCTTTTAATACAAAGTCTGAGGTCGGTGTGTTGGGCCAAAAACTTCGGCTTCATCTTATTACCACTGACCACCAAACATGCTTACTTGTGAAGTTGTGTTTCGTTTGTATTGGATATTGGTCCTCTAACATCGCATTATGTACATGATAGTTTTTCGGCTTTTTAATTTTTGAATGTATACTACTTTTTATGGGCATGACATTAACACGCGTGTTTATGGGCATGACATTAAAAAGCTTTTGGTAAAAAGTGATTCCTACTGTGAAATTTACGGGTTGTTAATTGTTATGGAGCACCATATAGACTTTCCAATCTTCTTTTTTGAAAAAAAAAACTTCAGCTTTCTAACTTGAACACTGTATATTATCAATTTTGTAAAATCTTCTTTTCTAGTAACTCGTATAGAAAAAAAAATCTTAACATCTTAATATAGCTATTGTATGAAAATTATTTATTTTTATTTTGACATTATTGTAAGCTATTGTTAAATATGACGAAATTATCTAAAGTATGGTCTGATTGGTGACATAAAATAATATAAGTCTTTTAACGAGTGGAAAAAAAGATAAACGATTAAAAAAAAAAACAGTAAGAGCAACCAATATTAAAAAAAAAGTCAAGAGTAGCTCTTTTGATCATATTTGTACTACAGAGTTTTTTTGGTGGAAATTTTTACTACAGAGTTACCAATCAATTCAAACCTACAACTTTTTACCTTCCTCTAATTATTGAAGAATAATGTGTTGCTCAAACAAAGAATTGAGATGACCACAAGGTCCATAATAATCCACGTTCCTTGATGTTCAGTCTTGTCAAATCATTATTATGTCCTAGTTTTTTTTTTTTTTTGTCAAACCAAACTTGCATTAGATCAAGAGTTTATCTCCAACAGGAGAGGATACAAAAGGCCATAAGAAGCCAAACAAACCAATGCATCAGACCACAGATTGGTCGAGCCCAAAGTTAAACAAAGTAAAACACAACAACTCAAATAGAGATAAAGGGATAGATGGGAGCGTGCAAGCTCAACCAAAGTAGCAATCAGACCAAAGCAACAAATGCCGTCTTGATCGAGACCACCAAGAGGAGGGATAAACGCCTCCAATGGCGAGAAGGTCAAACCATCAACAAAACCAATTGATGATCGAGACACCAAGAATCTCTTGGTTACTGCTCTAACCAGAACAACCTTCAACACGATGCTCCCTGCAACAATACCACTCAAATCAAGTGAAGTACTAGGGAGGAAAATAAGCTCCTTAACGGAGAGATGAGGACTATGAAAGTCCAAAGCCAGATTAACTGGAGGGAAGCAGCTAAGGCAATTCTTTCCAATCTGCCACATATGGAGAGAACACGAAGCATAACCCGTCACGGAGAAGACGGGAAGACTGCATACTGCAGTAAGGAAACGCACAGAGGCATTAAAGGAGCTACCAATGGGTAATAAGATGAGAACCCGAGAACCGGAGGCCTTCAAGCCTGGAGGCAAAACACTCGACATATGGAAAGAACACGAAGCATAATCCGTCACGGAGAAGACGGGGAAGACTCTGCATACTGCAGTAAGGAAACGCACTAAGGCGTTAAAGGAGCTACCAATGGGCAATAAGATGGGAACCTGAGAAGGCAAAACACTCGACATCCACAAAACCAGAGCTAACCATTCCTCTAAATTCCTAAGGCAATCCACGGTGGGAAAAGCAGGATACAAAGAGGAGCAAACCTGGGAGAGCGAGAGGTGAAAAGCGATGAGACTGACAAACAAAGAGCCAGCAAACGACATACCAACACCAAAGGCAGAAATCGGATCGACGAAGTAGCAGCAAAGAGGAGGAGGCTCCGGAGGTACCAGATCTGGAGGCACCGGAGGCTTGGGAGGATCTGGCGACACCGGAAAGAGCAACATCCGGAGGTGAGGAGAGACGCAGTAGCTCGGCGGCGGGAGAGTTGAGAGCAGCGCCACCATCACATCCGAGCAGGAGGAGAAGAGCAGCATCAGAAAGAAGAGGAGGATTCAGCAGCTGAGTAGCGGCGGAGGAGGTCCATCTTGTTTTGGAGCAGTGCAGCGGCGGCTTCCTCGGAGATCGTGCCTGGGAGAGAAGTCTATTATGTCCTAGTTTATATTCCCAAAAATTTTGATTCCTTGAGTGTTATTTTTTTTTTGCATGCGGTCCTAGCTACATACAGAAATGTTGGACCATCTCTCCTTGAACTAAATGCACCAATTTTGACAATCTCAGTTACATGAACCACTTTTTCGATGCAAGAGTATTTGCGTAAGTAATTTGTTGTTTACTACTCTGAAATTCTATTGTTGTCATTGACATAGTTAAAATGATTCATTATCATGTATACATATTCAATAATTAACTTTTTAACCTCTAATTTTATAATGTCTAAAGATCGTTATTACAAAATTTAAATATAGTAGATATTTATCTTTGACCTCGTTGAGTCTGTTTTACTCTGAAACAATGATCAACTAAACTCCCATTCTATCCGACACTTTTATTCAAAAGCTTTCGCTAATTATTTTTCTCGTCCACATGAAACACATATGCAGAACTTTGGATACGAGCCCGTATAGAATATATGGTATCATCTAGTCAAACCCATTAAACTAAAAGGCCGACCGATTACTTTGTTACTCAATACCAAAAGGCAAAAACCCATAAAAGTGTTTTTTTTTTTTTTTTTTTTTTAAACACATAAAAGTTTAGTGTCTACTATATAAAAATTGTGTATTTGGGATCCATATCTTAGAATATATTAAGAAAGTTTTATTCACTTATATCTTTTAACAAGAACAAAAAAAAAGAAAAAAAAAAGTTTTACTAACTTGAAAATAAAATTTAATCCAATCCTATTGTCTTATATATATTTTTGTTTTTCAACTAATGAAAATATAATAATTAAGTTCTAATAACCTGAAAATAATACTAGAAATTTCAGAAAATTATATCCTCTTAAAATTTCTAATGACATATTCAAAACCTTATACGTATATACTTTTAGCTTTCGAATTCAATGTTGATTCCTAATACAATAAATAAATACTCCCTCCGTATTTTATTAATTGTCGTTTTAGAATTTTTATTTCTTTGAATTAGATGTCGTTTTCAAATTTCTATGCAAAATTTATTACTTTTTAATGTTTTATAAACATCATAAAACATTAAAAAATAATAAATTTTGCATAGAAATTTGAAAACGACATATAATTCAAAAAAATAAAAATTCTAAAACGACAATTAATAAAATACGGAGGGAGTACCATATAAGTATTCTTCATTTTTACAATTACAAATGATGGTTATGTACATATTTTACAATCAATTTTCTTACATTAGCTGTATTTCTAAGACTTCGCATAAAATGATACTAATTTTAAATTAGCAACTGGGCATAGTGGGAGATTAGTAGGTAACTGGCAGAAAGTTAAGAAACTTTATAATTCTAAATCGTTAGCTTATCTGTAATTTGACTCTTACAAACAATCGAAGATCGATTTGGTCTCAGATATTTGTCTGCCCATTTATAAATATATACACAAATTAGTAAATTACTCATGCACGCCTAATCTAGATATATAAATATATAGTATATAAGAAATTAAATGCGCTAGCTGTATCCAAATGATTCAAATTAAGTGACTCTATAATATAACTGGATGCAATTCCCAAAAGTCTTTAACGAAGATGATCATAGATTAACCCCTAATAATCAATAATAGTATATCTATACATACGTACACAACATTCTAGCAATTCCAAAAACCAAACATGCTAAATTGTAATAACCAATGTGTTTGATAATCGTCGATATACTTAAACTAATGTAATTATCTTTTTGTTGTCAAACTGCAATATCCATGCTTGACCCTAAATGTGTTGGGGTCTTCCACGTCCACGACAGATGAATAGTCGTGGTCGACAAATAATTCAAATATGATGCAATACTTGTAGAATGAATAATATCCACCATAGAAATGTCCATATACTTAGGACATGGTTAACGTATATTTTATGAGACTAATCCACTGACTACGTAATGAGAAGACACAAAACTTTGTATACTACTAATAAAGCAAAAACTTCCATTAATTTTTCTTTTCCCGACTTAATTCTTCAATTGATTTCGTTGATACTTGTAAGAGTTTCAACCACTTTGAATTGAATCATAGATTCACGTTTCCTTTTAGAAAGTACTTATATCATCACATTTATATATTAAATTCTAAAAATCAAAAAGCTATGGTGTTGTCACTTGTGATCAAGCACCTAAAAATAAAAAAGCTATGGTGTTGTGACTGTACGTTGTCAGTTGTGATCAAGCACATCATTGTCGAAATAGCTGTAAATTTTTGAAGAGAAATTAACCCAAATTACTAAAACGCATATTTAATTAATTGGCCCATTGCTATACATCTTAGAAGATAAAATTTACCAGAAATTATTGAAAACTTATAAAGAGAGATCGAAAATTTTCATTTTTAAAGATAATAGGTGAATATAACGCGTCTTTCTTTAGACGACAAAATGTTCATAAACAAAAGAATATCACATTGGACCACTCTTCTTGCGTTGATTTGATGATTTGATCAAACAAGAAAAACTCCAAAAAGAAAAAAGAGAAACAAAAAATTTATACCAAACGAAAAGACCATCTAACATTTTTTCACACAAAAATAATTATATATATTTTTACATTACGAAAAATAAATGTATTAACTATTTACATTAAGAATTTGAAGAGTAGGTGAGACCATAAACCTCAGTACCGTTCCCCACCAGCCTCACTTCTCAACGGCGAATTTACTCCGTTTCTCAAAGTTCTCCGATGGTTTCCGTTTCCTCCGGTACTCGTCCTTGGCGACTTAGCTGTCGGCGACGGAGACGACCGGACATAATTACTACTCCTACGAGGCTTATTACCTACATCTTCTTTATTGTCCGAGACTGACTTCTCCGGAGTGTTTGGTACCGTGTAAGTGAATGTTCCCATGGGAATATCATTATAGTCCTTAAGATCATTGAGGATAGAGACGACGCCACTCATACATGGCCGGTTCTTGGGTCGATGGCTTAAGCATTGGTAAGCCAATGATGCTGCTTTTTTTGCTCCTACCTCTGAGTACTGACCTTCAAGTCTCGGGTCCATGATTCGACATAGTTTACGTGAGTCGTTAAGCATTGGACGAGCCCAGTCCACAAGGTTCTGTTCCCTCGATGATCTCTTCTTGTCTACCGATCTTCGTCCGGTCAAAAGCTCGAGCAACACAACTCCGAAGCTGTATACGTCACTCCTAGCTGTTAGATGACCAGTCATGATGTATTCAGGAGCTGCATAGCCTTGTGTTCCCATCACACGTGTTGAAACGTGTGTGTCATCTCCTTCTGGTCCGTCTTTGGCTAATCCGAAGTCAGAGAGCTTAGCCGTGTAATCCTAAAAAAACAAGATTTGAGATAAGTTAGGATATTTTGAAATTGAGAATTTAAAGATAAGTGAATAATGAATTTTTTTTAATTTTTTGCTTACGGAATCTAATAAGATATTTGAAGCTTTGAAATCTCTATAGATTACGGGATTTTTTGCTTCGTGTAGAAATTGAAGTCCTGTTGCAGCTCCATGAGCTATCTTCATCCTCGTTGACCATGGAAGAGAGGCAGAGTATCCTGAAAATTTAATCAAGAATTTATAAAATTTGGTTAGGACACACTTGTCATAAATTTGTCGGAATTTGATAATCAATGGATAAGAAAAAAATAGAGAAAGAGAGAGAGACTCACTTCTAAAAAGTTGATTCTCTAAGCTTCCACGAGGCATGAACTCATAAACAAGAGTTCTATGTTCTTCTTCGCAGCAATAACCAATCAACTTAACCAGATTTTTGTGCTTCAATTGTCCTAAAAACATAACTTCCGTCTGAAACAAAGATTTAAAATTCAATATTAGAGAGAGACTCATCAAATCAAGAAGATAAATATTTAGGGGAAAAGGTACTAACCAGCCATTCACGGTGACCTTGAAGACCTTCAAGATCGAGTAATTTAACAGCAACAGGCTGAGCTTTAAGACCAGGACGTAGCTTATCATCGATGAAACCTTTATGAACAGGACCAAACCCTCCTTCGCCGAGGAAATTGGTAGATGAAAAGCTTTGTGTGATGACTTTGAGCTCTGCTAAGGTGAACACGTGGAGATCTGATCCAGCCAAAGAAATCGATAGATCTTCTGTTAAAGTGTTGGAACTTGGATTGCTCAAATCAAGAATCGATATTCTTTGAAACGAGCTCTGTTTCTTGATGACGTCAACTTTTCTTTTGGATTTTTTTGAAGAAGCCATAAAGGTTTCTGGATCTCCTAAACATCCAACGATTAATGATCTCCATGATACTTTCTTCTTCACCGCCATTGTTGATTTGTGTGTTATATTTTTCTTCTTGTTCTTGATTTTGGTTTTGGAATGAGAGATGATGAATTTAAAGAAAATGAAAAAGAGAGAGAGGGCTTTTAAAGGTCACGAGGATAGAGAGAGAGAGACCAACAAGACTTTTGGTTATTAATTTATTAATTTCAATTCAAATTCACCAACTACGTACTACTACTATTGCTACTCTTTTTCTAACCGCGGATTGACATTGTAAAATTTTTAATTACACACGCGTATTTTAATCGTTTTTGATATTTTTCAAAGAAAACTAATTAACGAGTTGATATATCAGTCAGTGGTGGGTGCTTGCTTCCAAAATTGTAGACGATGACAGCTTTGCACCTTTTCTCTAACGATATACAATTACGTGTTATCTTTTTGTCAATGGACCATAAACATGTGATTCTGATGCAATGCTGCCAAAAGAGTTTCAGATAAAATAAGATTTTGTTTAGTATTTTTCGGAATATTTAGATATTTGGAGTTTTGAATATAAATTAAAAATAACAAAAATAAAGCTACTTTGTTTGTGTGCATTTTTTTGTTTTTTGTTTTGTCATTTCTAGTATAGTTACAAGCTGGATAGGATGGTCTGTTCCGGTCAAATTTGACTACTAGTTTTGGTAATAATCACGATACCGTTTCAGTAAAGTTTTAAAATAGTTTTGTTAAAAACAATGGAATATATATATACATCGTAATTCTTAAATTTAATTTGCTAAATCTTTGATCCATCTTCGCAAATTTAAAGAAACATCAGATATTAATTTGCTTGGAAAATCCGTTAAATTTCAATGATAGTGATTGAAAATTATTATTTCCTATCAAACTGTTATTAGAAATTTAGAATTACATATAGTTTAATTTCAACCTATCTCCATTTGATTTGATTTGATTTTTTTGTCTTCTAACTATTCTCAGTAATTTTTATCAAAAAACTAACTGTAAACGTATGAATAAAGATCAACTTTTGTTTTAGTGTTCATTTCTTACTTTTTCGAAGTAGGCATGACTATCTTCCAAATAGGGACGACTTTGAGAAGATACCTAGGGTTTTGCGAACTTTTGTGTTTTAAGGTTTTGCAATCTTGGTTCATGGGGATGAACTACCAACAATCTAATTATCTCAACATATATTTCACATTAATGACTAAATTTTTAAATGTCATCAATTTGATAACGATAATATTATTTAGAAAAGGGTCAACTTTAAATTAGAAAGTTTCTAGAAGATTAACACTCGCTGTTGCCCTCCTTCTCCAAGAAACATAGTCAACAAAATGGTTTGGTCAAAATTAAGAAAACAAATGAAAAATAACCCAGAAATTACATTTCAACAAACACCCTCAAAAAACAAAGATGAAAATGAGAGTTTGGTGGAAGTGCAATATATATTATTATAGATAGATTAGACAAAATGCGTCGAGCTTCTAGAACACATCGTTTTTTTTAGATATCAAATAATTAGAAGAAAAAATAATAATGAGAACAAAGGTGAAGAAGATCTCAAGCGCGTTGTCTGAAGACGGCGACTTATTCGTCTCTCTGAACTTTAATTATTATTTTTTTGAGAGATTCGCTTTGTTTCAGTTTGAGTTGACATTTACTTGGTCCCACGGAGTGGTTCATCGATTTTTTTTTTTTTTTTTTTTTGCAATGACCTATCATATATTCATATTCATTTCATTGCTTCTTCCGTACGTGTGTGTATTCATTCAAAACATGTATATTCTCTTTTCTTTGTTAATGTAAGATATATGTAATATTCTTCCCGACAAATTGTTCTTTCTTAATTTGTGTGATTACTAGTATCATTTATTTTTGTTTAATGGTGTGATTGGAGAGATGAATTGGATAGCAAATCACTTGTATAAACATGATATATCGAGAATTGTTAATTGTTAGTTTCATTTTTAAAAAAGGAGATTAATATTTTAAAGTAAAAAATTGAGAGAAATGGTTTTCGCTTTTGGTGCACCAAGTCTTCAAGTTCTTTCGGACCTTAGGAAGTTTCCATAATTCAAATTTTTGTAGCGAAGATACTTCTATATTTTAGAAAGAAAACCCACATATCATGGTTTGATAATAGGAGTGCTGTGTAAAGATTCAACTTTGTTTAAAGATTCAACATTTTATAGAATGAGGGGTGGACTGAAGCAATTCATAGTCTTTAGAAAAGCAAGAGTCGTGACACCCACATTAAGTAATCTAGGTACTTGCCTAGCAGTCTAGCACAATATTGAGCTTCCAACATAATTTTTTAACAATATTTTTATATATCAATGCAACTATGTTTAATTTTTAGTTTCCGATATTTGTAGATACACATAAATATATAACTTATGTATGTGTTGGCAAATTTCGGATTTGTCAAGCACATATATTTGTTTATTGATAATTTGTGTCTACGTATAATAACGAGGAAATAAAGAGGATAACGTAATATCTAGTTCTAGGATTTTATCCGTAAAAAAAGATTTTCGGCCTCCTTATTTTTTTCTTATTTTATTCATAATCTGTAATAATCTGTATCGCTTCTATTACTTTGATCTTCATCATAATTACTATGACGAAGGCGATGTCCCTAGCTAGCTAGATGGCAAAACGTAAGGCAAAAAAATTTGCTGATGTTTTGAAAACATTTAAGGTTTCTGTTAAATTTATTTGTTTTTTCGTAGTTTTCCTGAATTGCTCTCATGAAGAGTCTTATTAACATCTTTCCCAAATCATGAGGACACCAGAAAAACTTTTCTTTATCTTTATCCATATATCCAGTTATTAATTTCACTAACACTATATATAGTCACATTACAAATTGTAAAACATTTGAAAAGAAGAGGTTCCAATTATTGACATGAACTTTTTATTATAAAAGAGTATAATTTTTCACGTGCATAAAATTAATTTTTGTCTTAAAGTCCATAGTTTGATAATTCAATGAGTTGGTTGGGTGTATCAAACGACTTTTCCAATTCGTATTTGGGATTTCAGACACATCTAATACTAGTTCTTTTCTTTTCTTCTAGACTTCTAGACCCTTACACTTATGATTCCGTTGTTGAAAAAAGCATGATTTTACAGAGATGCATGCTAAAATGTGTATCAAAAAAACATTAAAAAACAGCTTAAATTGTTAAGATTTGGGTGAATAATTCAAAGTGACATTTTGGCTACACTTATTTGAAACAATACAACTTAGAAACTAACACAGTAAAAAGAAGTACTAATTAATAGAACTTGTGCAATAAAAATAAAGAATCTTACAATCTTAATCAAAAAACTTTAAAGATCTGTATTATTCTTTTAGCACATTTTCATGAATATATAGAAGATCTTTGTAAAATTTATAATATATTTAAAAACATGTATATATTAACAAGTCATACAACACCCCTAAACCGAAACTTAAATATTATCAAGGAAACACTAAAAACTATTAGAATACCACATAACTTATTTTTTCTTAAAACAAGATTATAAATAATTTCAAATCACATGGTAATTTAAGGTAAAATACGAAATACCAATGGCAGCTGCAAGGCTCAATCCCAGTCGTTGAACTAATCTATCTACTTTTTAATTTGCAATTATATGTTTTTTTTTTTTGATATTTATAATTTTTATACTTATAATAGCCTCAAAAGGGAAAGTGTGTTAATGTATATTCTCACAATCCAACTCGAAATTAACAATTTTTTACTTCACTATAAGTCTACAACTATAACATTCAGCTTAATATATAAGAGTCTTCTCTATTATAACACAATAGTCATATCAAACGTTTCTAACTCTTCGCATCCACAAAAACATTGGTACACTAATCCTAAATAATCACATCAAAAGTAAAACATATTATACATTAGAAAGAAATTCACATATTCAGCCAATAAAATAAATTATAGGGTATCAACCTACTAACCGTTAACAAAATAGTTCGACACCAATTAGTGAAACATATAAACCAACACCAAAAAATTAGGTTTTGATCAAAACTTACCTTATCATATGATGATAGTTTCTAGACCAATCAGTTGAAACATCATCGAAATCTTCATGGATCAATACATATTTGTTTTATATCCTCCAAATTTACAACCATAATAAAAAACATTATTATAATTTCTATAAAATTATAGTAATAGTTATAAAACGCAAGAAATCCATATGAGCTGTTATTTTTTTAAGAAAACACTTTTTATGAAGTAGGGAAAATTCATCTCTATGAGTTTTTTTAACATTATCTTCTTATATTTTTAAAATTCTTTTATTTTTAATTTTCTTAACATTATCTTTTTATTTTCAAATTTATTTTAATTTTAATATTTTCTCATAATTATCTTTTTACATATTTAAAATTATTAAAAACAAATATTTTTTTGACACGTGTCAAAATCTATAACCGATATATATGACACGTGTCACGATCTAGCGAATTGCTAACTTCGAAAACCCAACTTTATATAATAAGATACAACTAATAATGTTTAATTAATTATAAGTCTAACTACTAAAACTTTAACCTACATAAATATCACACTACTTAAAGTAGCCCTGGGCAATCGGGTACCCAATCGGGTATCGGGTATACCCAATCGGGTATCGGGTATACCCAATCGGATATCGGGTAATTCGGTATTAGACATATAGATACCATTCAGTATTTTACAATAAATTCGGTTCGGTTCGGTTAGTAACTGGCTGGGTTCGGGTCGGTTCAAGTAACCCGAAATTTTTTCGGGTTATGATCGGTTCAGTTATTTTTAGTAACCAAAATACTCAAATAACCGATTAATACCCGAGATAACCGATTAAAATTAGAAATACCCAAGTAAATAACCAAAATAACCGATTAAAAAAACGGGTTCTCGTCGGTTTTGGGTATTTTCTATTCGATTATACCCAAACATCCAAAACAAATACAAGTATTTCGTATATAAATATATTTAAGATCATGTATTTAGATATAAATACATTTAATTTTGGATTATTACTCTCAATTATGTGAATATAAATGTATTTAGCTCAAATATTAGATATAAATATATATATTTCGGGTAATCGGGTTATTCATTCGGGTATCGGGTTCGGATCGGGTTTTACTCTATACCCACGGGTACGACAATACAAGATCCAATAAGGTAAATTGATAATACCCGTACCCGCTCCGAACCGCCTTAACCGGGTGCCAACCGGAGCGGTTCTTCGGTACCCATAATTTCTGCCCAGGGCTAACTTAAAGCTTAATTGGAGCATCAACCACTTTTAAAGCCAAAAAATTTCCAAAGCGGTTTAGTTAACCGGAAATTTCCGGTTTTAACTGAACCGATCGGTTTTGAAATAAGACGAAAATTTCCGAAATCGCTTGACTGCACAGAACACCTCGACCAAACAAACCTACTTCTCCCTCTCTCTCTCTCGCACTAACAAAAAGTGCGGTTTTGATTTCACGAAGCCGCCATTGAAGTTCCTCTCCATCCAAAGCTTAAAGGGTACAACAAAGCTCAAATCTTTATTTTAGTAAAAACAAAAAGTTTCAATTTTTAATTTCTTTCTTTTTTCCTCTCAGCTCAAAATGTCTGCAAAGTGGCGAGCTTTACAGCATCGTCATCGTTATACTTACAGTGCCGTCGTGTTTCCAAGCTCATTCACAGCTTCTTTAAACCAATCTAGTTTATCTCAGTATTGTCCCAAGTTTTACTCTGACATTGAGGAATTGGTTTCATTGAATTCAATCTACGCTCAGGTTAATCACGCCAAGAATGTTGTTGCTTCGTTTAGTGAACTACTTACAAAGACTCATGAAGATGAAGTAGATTTTGTAAAGGAAGCTATAAGGTTTTACTTGGAGGTTTTGTTTATGGAGAATTCATTGCCTTTACATAGGACTCTTGTTTCAGCATTAGCTAAAATCCGTAAGTTTCATTCGGTGATTAGTTTGTGTTTTAGGGAGCTTTGTGATGAATATGGTGGTTTGGAAGATTGTGGGAAACGATTTTGTGTGTCTAGAGTGGCTTTATCTGTGATGGGTATGCCAAAGTTGGGATATTTGGTTGATATAATTGAAGATTGTGCGGTTTTGGTTGGTTACGATGTTGTTTCGGGGTTGAATGCTATTGTTTTAGAGACTGAAGCTTGTGCTAGGCCTCCTCCTACTGTTATGGAGCAATGTCAAGAGGCTTTGTCTTGCTCGTATTACTTGTTTCAGCGGTTTCCGATGAAGTTTAAGGGTTTAGTTGGGGAGGATGCGACTTTTATGGAGAGGGTTTTTGGGGTTCAAATAAGGATTTTGAAGTCGGTGGCGTTTTCTAGAGACTGTTATGTGGCTGCTGGTGTGAGTTTGTGTGCTGCTCTTCAGGTTTGTCTCGAAGACGAAGAGCTAGGATTGTTTATTGCTCAAGGTATATTTTGCTGGAGTAGTAGTGTCGTTAGATTTACTGATATTGTTAGCAAAATTCCGTTTGCCGGGGATATTTGTTCTGAGATCAGCAGTTTTTCATCTTTGAGTAGACTCTGCTTGATTCGAGGCATTCTTACTGCAGTTTCTAGGGATGTTCTTGTTTCCTCGTTTGCTCGGTTGAGTAACAGTGATTGTGATCATAAAACTATTCTTTATGACGGAATTTTGCCCGAGCTTTGTGATTTATGCGAGAATCCCATTGACAGTCATTTAAATTTCCATGCATTAACTGTGATGCAGATCTGCTTGCAACAGATCAAGACGTCCACGTTAAATGATTTATCAGATGATTATGATCCAATGCCAGACGACAAGGCAGCTCGGGTGCTCAGAATTATATGGAACAATTTGGAGGACCCTTTGAGCCAAACAGTCAAACAAGTTCATCTCATGTTTGACCTTGTACTAGACATTCAAGCTACTGTTCACCAGACAGATGATAAAGTGGGAATAAGGGAATCTTTGCTGAAAACTGTCAAATATCTTCTTCGTTTAGGATCACGCTGTAAGGGAAGGTACGTGCCATTAGCATCGTTGACAAAGCGGTTAGGTGCAAAGACTTTGTTGGATATGAGCCCTAACTTATTGTTTGAGATGGCAAATGCATATATTGATGATGATGTTTGTTGTGCCGTCACATCATTTATAAAATGTTTCCTAGAAATTTTGCGTGATGAATGCTGGGGGAGCGAAGGTGTTGACCAGGGTTATGCACATTATCGGGAACATTGTTTGCCTCCTTTTCTCTATGGGCTTGCTTCTGGAATGTCGAAACTCAGGTCCAATCTAAATACTTATGCAGTACACGTTTTGCTAGAACTAGATGTTGACAGTATATTTCCTTTGCTTGGTTATATATCAATTGGGCCGAGTGAGGAAGAGACCAAGCTAAACTATACTGAGTTGAGTAACGTGAGTATGGTACTGACAGTTGAACAAAAAGTGGCTGTTTTAGTGTCACTGCTGAAAGTTTGTCGTACACTTGCATTCCTTGAAGGCGACATTGAACGAAAAGGAAGTGCTGATGCATTTGCATGTCTCCAAATTAAGGGTATAGAGTTAAAAGTTCCCATTGAGTGGCTAAAAATGGCCTTAACCCATGTTGATGAGTCGGTACGTGTGGATGCAGCAGAGACACTCTTCTTAAACCCCAAGACTGCTAGTCTCCCATCGCCCTTAGAGCTCTATCTCATGAAGGAGGCTGTTCCCTTGAACATGAGGTCATCTTCTACAGGTTTTCAAATGAAATGGACCAGTTTGTTCAGGAAATTTTTTTCTCGTGTCCGTACGTCGCTGGAAAGGCAGTATAAGCTAGGAAGCTGGCAACCACTTGTAGCCAATGGAAACAGTGAAACGTGTTCAAACAAAAAGGGCGATGAGAATGCAGTCCTACGAGCAGAGAGTCTCTTCAAGTTTATGAGGTGGCTGAGTTCCTTTTTGCTTTTATCTTGCTATCCTTCGGCCCCTTACAGGAGAAAAATAATGGCAACAGAACTTATACAAATCATGATTGAAGTCTGGCCTGTCGTGCCTTCTAAGGACTCAACTTCGCATCAAGGCCATCTTTACCCATACTGTGATATTGTCACTTCGCATGATTCAACTTTACTGCTGGTTGGATCAATTGTTGATAGCTGGGACAGGCTTAGGGAAAATTCTTTCCGTATTCTGCTTCATTTCCCAACTCCATTTACTGGCGTTTCAAGTGAGTACATGGTCCAAAACATTATTCCGTGGGCCAAACACCTCGTCTGCAGTCCACGGGTAAGAGAGAGTGATGCAGGCGCTTTGACATTAAGGCTTATATTTAGAAAGTACGTTTTGGACCTTGGATGGATAGTCAAAGTTTCCACTGATGTGGTTTGTTGTCAAAAAGAGTGTGAAAGCTTGAATGGTTTTTATGAGAACTCTAAACCCATGTATCCTGTGATTGAGTATATCAAATCACTAATTCATTGGCTTGATACTTGTGTAAAGGAGGGAGAGCATGATCTCTCTGAAGCATGCAAAAACAGTTTTGTTCATGGAGTATTACTAGCTTTGCGTTATACTTTTGAGGAATTGGACTGGAATTCGAACGCGGTGTTATCTAGTATACCTGAGATGAGAAAAGAACTGGAGAAGCTTCTTAAACTGGTGTCGCGAATAACTACATTAGCACTCTGGGTGGTTTCTGCAGATGCTTTGTGTTTGCCTGAGGATATGGATGACATACTAGATGATGACAATTTCTTGTCAGATGTTCAAGATGATGCAACCGCTATTCTCGCTGAGGAGCATAAGAATACAGATCCAAAACCTATGCATGAAAGTGCACAATCAGAACAGGTGGTTATGGTTGGTTGCTGGCTTGCCATGAAGGAGGTACTGATTCTGTCATCTTTCTGATAATTATCGTTACTTTGACATCACTTATTTGTGTTTTCATTTTTCGTAATGCTTTTCTCGACAAGCTGCTCGTTAACATTCTGAGATAAACTATATTCTTTCTTCAGGTGAGTCTTCTTTTAGGAACCATCATACGAAAGATTCCATTACCTACCAGCAGCCTTACACCTTTAGAAAATGGTGATTCGGCCTCTGTAGTCCCTGATGATTCAGTGATAGAAAATGCTGAATCACTGCTTGACCTGAAGCAACTTGAAAAGATTGGAGACCATTTCTTGGAAGTACTTTTGAAAATGAAGCACAATGGTGCGATAGATAAGACAAGAGCTGGATTTACAGCTTTGTGCCACCGTTTACTATGTTCCAATGATCCAAGGTATGATTTTAAGCTTCACGTCCATGGAACTTGTCTTTCTATTCACTGACATTATGTGTTTTTTTTTTCTTATCGTAGACTTTGTAAGTTGACAGAATCTTGGATGGAGCAACTAATGGAAAGAACTGTGGCCAAAGGACAAACAGTGGACGATGTCTTAAGAAGAAGTGCAGGAATTCCTGCTGCATTCATTGCACTTTTCCTCTCGGAACCAGAAGGTTCACCAAAGAAGCTTCTCCCGCAGGCGCTTAGGTGGTTAATAGGTCTGGCAGAGAAGCCACTTATGGAACAAAAAGATTCTAAACATATGGATGAGGAGGTTAATTCTTCTGCTATGAATCCAAGTGAAAATCTTTCAAAGGTTCGTGATGAAGGTGTTGTGCCAACTGTGCATGCGTTCAATGTTCTCAAAGCTGCTTTCAACGACACAAACTTGGGCACTGATACTTCTGGGTTTTCGGCGGAGGCTATAATCGTTGCAATAAGATCCTTCTCTTCACCATATTGGGAGGTCAGAAACAGTGCCACACTTTCATACACTGCCTTGGTCCGTCGAATGGTTGGATTCCTTAATGTTCAGAAACGTGGATCTGCTCGGCGTGCCTTGACTGGGCTTGAATTTTTTCACAGGTATGTCTATAAGATCCTTTCCAAAATAAAAACTTCGTAGTTGTCCCTTCTTTTTGACATTGCATTGTTTTCTTGAAGGTACCCCTTGTTGCACCCTTTCATATACAGTGAACTAAAGGCAGCAACCGATTTACTCGAGACATCTGGTCCATCAGATTCAAACCTTGCAAATTTTGTCCATCCCAGTTTGTGGCCCATTCTCATTCTTTTATCCAGGCTTAAGCCTTCACCCATTGCAAGTGAAACTGGAGATGACCTGGACCCGTTTGTTTTCATGCCCTTTATTATGAAATGCTCTACTCAAAGCAATCTCCGTGTTCGTGTTTTGGCATCCCGTGCTTTAGTAGGTCTTGTTTCCAATGAGAAACTCGAAAGCGTTCTTCTCCACATTGCCTCAACATTACCTTCTAATGAGGTGCAAGGTGGGTCCTTCAATTATCTACACGGAATTTTGTTGCAACTTGGTAATCTCCTAGATACAAACTGTAGAGACCTTTCTGATGACTCTAAGAAGGATCAGATTATTGGACAATTAATCGATGTCCTTGCAAAATGCACATGGATGGCTTCTCCATTGTTGTGTCCTTGCCCAATCCTCAGTACATCTTTCTTGAGAGTGCTTGATCATATGCGAGTTATTGGATGGGCATGCTCAGAAAGCAAAAATCTAACGGTTGTTTACAAATTGCTTTTGGATTTATCTACAAACTGTTTGGATGCAGACTCTTCTTATGGTTTCTCCTATTATGATCCTACAATCGCTGAGCTTAGGGAACAGGCAGCTATATCTTATTTTGGTTGCGTGTTTCAGCCATCTGATGAAGCTGCTGAAGTTTTCCAGATTACTCAAAGACCAAATTTGCGGTTGCAGAAAATTCCTGAAGCATTAGAGTTTCCTGACCTCAAGGAAAGGCTCCTTCGTTGTATATCTGATCAATCATATGAAGTTCGTCTGGCAACACTGAAGTGGTTTCTGAAGTTTTTGAAATCAGAAGATTCCGGTTTCGCTGCGACGAGCAGTATTTGGAATTGGGCGAAAAATGGGCTCCAGGTTATATTATTAGATCTCTTGGACAAGGAGAGGAATCATAGATGTGAGAATTACATTCTGAGGATTCTTTGCCAGTGGAATCTTCTTATGTTCAAAAAAACATCCAACGAGGAATCTGTTGAAGGCATTTATGTTGGTTCGTTGAATTTTGATTCGGTGTTTCATCTTTGGGGCAGGCTAACTTCTTTATATGAGACCACAAGACATGCTAAAACCCGAGGTACACTCATGTGTTGCCTGGCGATTTGCGTGAAGCATCTCACGGGTTTGTTCTTCCACAAAACCGAATCTGAAAAGGAAGAGGAGCTAAGATTGGGTTGTGTAAATAATTGTGTCTCCTACTTTGTTAACTTGATCAAACAGAAAAGCTCATCATCCGAGCAAGTGAATGTTCGCAATGCATCAGCAGAGGCTATTGTAGCATCAGGTATACTGGAACAAGCAAAGCTCATTGGTCCTCTTGTCTCGAATCAACAAATATGCCCTGAAACTACACCAAGCCAATTTCAGAAGGCTTGTGATGTATACGCATATCAAATTCTAGAGATGTGGTTCACTTGCATCAAACTGTTGGAGGATGAAGATGATCTCATCAGGTCAAAACTCGCCACAGATGTCCAAAATTGTTTCTCCACTGCCATGGAAGTTCCTACTCAAGTAGAGAAAGTCTTAGAACTGAGCTTCAACCATTTATCTTCCGTCTTTGGGCATTGGAATGAGTACTTCCAATATCTCGCGAGATGGGTCTTCAACACCGCTGATTACACACCCCCACCAAAGGGAGGCTGTGATCTAGTGAGACGGGTTTTCGACAAAGAAATCGATAATCACCATGAAGAAAAACTTCTGATCTTGCAGTTATGCTGTTACCATATACAAAAACTACAAAACAGAGACTTGTCCCGGGCACAACTACTTGACTGGAGGACTAAATTCCACAATCAGTTGCTTTCTTTTGCCAAAGACCATGTCGGGAAACAAAGAGAGAGTTGGGTAGGCGGTGTTGGGAACCACAAGGACGTGTTTTTACCACTCCACGGTAATCTCCTCGGTCTCTTCGTCTTCTCCAACTGCATTCTCAGATTCTCAACTGATAGCAATGAGAGGAAAACTCTGTTTTTGGATATGGTTGAACTCGGGGAAGCCTTGAAACCGTTTTTAAGGAACCCTTTGGTGTTTAACATGTTCCGAGTAGTTGTCAGATTACATGAGAAGTCCCTGGATGGTGATTCATTGGTGGATTTATCTAATGTTCTTGATGGAGAGATTTGGGAAGGTTTTGATCCATATTTTCTTCTTAGATAGATGATAATGAAAGTTTTGGTCTGTGTTGGTGTTGTAACAATAGTTCCATTTCTTTTGCCAAAGACCATGTTGTTAAAATTGCAGGTTTTTTACTTAAATTTATTGGTTTTGGATATAAATTGCAGGTTTTTGTAGTTTCAAGTTTTGGTTTTGTAAGTTATAAATTGCAGAGTTTTGTAGTTAATTTGCAGGTTTTTGTTGTCTAAGTAGCATGTTTTTGTTAGTTAATTTGCAGATTTTGGTATTTTAAATTGCAGGTTTGGTTTGACAAATTTAAAGTTTTGGTTTATAAGATTGCAGGTTTTTTGTTAGTTAAATTGCATATTTTAGTGAGTTAGTTTCCAGGTTTTTGTTAGTTTAATTTTCAGGTTTGTGTCAAGTGAATTATTCTTTCACAATTCATAACACGTCTCATATCTCATATCAGAGATTGGATATGTATTTGGATGAACCGGCATTGGACATGGACAATTTTGATAGTAAAAATTTAACATAATTAACACACTTAAAGCTTAATTGTATTGGAGCATCAACCACTTTAATCTTAGAGGTGATTTGGCAAAAAATTTCGATTATTTGAACGTTGTTTTTTGAAATTTCACATATTTGTTGATCAACAAATTAAGTTTGTTTCTTGTTGTTGTGATGACGCTCGCATAAACTATTTTTTCTTGTGAAGATTATAGAACAAAAGCTAACTGCTACATTGAAAACTAATATACTTGGAGGAAAATGAAGAATAGTCTATTAACCACTTCACTAGCTCGAGTGACTTTCTCAATGTTGATGATACTATTAAGGTAAAACTATTGTGTGCAAAGTGGTTTAGTTAACCGGAAATCTCCGGTTTGTAACGGAACCGATCGGTTTTGAAATAAGACGAAAATTTCTGATATCACTTAACTGCACAGAACACCTCGATCTCATCGAAGCTCTTCTCTCTTACATATCATCATCACTTCACATCAACCAAACCTACTTCTCTCTCTCTCTCTCTCAGACAGGTATTTCTCTCCTCTCTCTTGTTCTCCATTTGCGTCTCTGTTTCTGAATGAAAAATGCAGATTGTGTTTTGGGTTTTAGAGGAGGTTTTTTAATATCTCTGTAGATTGAGTTTTTCTGATGTTGGGCTGCGAAAAAAATCGATTTTCTTGTTTAGGTTTGGTTCGTGTATGTGTTCTCTGAATTGATTTGATTCTTTATTCTATTTAACTATATTCTCGTTTGTATTAATGTGAACTTTTGTTTGTGTATTCTAATCAAAATCATTAGAAAAATGCAGATGGGTTTTTAGTTCTTTAGATTGAGATTTCTCTGATGTTGTGCTTGAAATTTCGAAATTAGGATTCTTTTTCTGCTCCTGACTTATAGATTTATCTCTAATTGTTATGAGGTTCAGGTAGTGAACTAGAGCAAATTGGATTGTGTATTGAATTGAAACTCATCATTAGAAAGAAACCTTATTGATGTTTCTTACAATGTTAAGATATTTTCTCGATTTTTCGGTACTTGACTTGTTGTTTTTGTACATTTTTGCGTAGAAAAAAATTAGAAAGGTTGTGAGAATGGCGGCAACAGCAGCTTCAAGCTTGCAAATTGCTACACGAAGGCCGAGCATTTCTTCGTCTTCCAAAGTTCTTAAAGCAGGGACATACATTGTCGGTGTTAATCCTGGAAACGCGTCATGGGATAAACTTACCTGCACTCGCCATTTATCGAACCTTGGATGCTTGAGAAACAACAATGCTGTTCCAACTTCTAAAAGACCCTTTTCCTTTTCCACAAAGGCCATGTCTGAGTCCAGTGAAAATAAGGCTCCTTCTGGTCTTCCAATTGATTTGAGAGGTTTGCATATCTTTCTTTGTAGCAATCTTAATCATCCTGTTTCTAGCAATACTACTATGTCATTAAGGTTGCTATTAGAATCCTTGTGACAGAAGACTTGGTCCTATCTGAACTAAACAAGGGTAAATGGCCCAGGGAAAAGAGCTTTCATAGCTGGTATAGCTGATGATAATGGATATGGTTGGGCCATAGCGAAATCTCTTGCTGCTGCTGGAGCTGAAATATTGGTTGGGACATGGGTTCCTGTAAGTGATTTTTTAAAATCTTTTTGTATCTCTTTTCATTGGTCTTTTCAGCTGCTTTTAGTTTCCTCAATTGTTCATTATACTAACCTATGAATGGTCTACTAGGCACTTAACATTTTTGAGACAAGCCTGAGACGTGGAAAATTCGACCAGTCAAGAGTGTAAGGATTTACAATGAAGTCTGTTTCGTTGTTGGAACATGTATATTTCATGTAATGAGACATTAATTTTCTATCCATCTATATTCAGGTTGCCGGACGGATCATTGATGGAGATTAAGAAGGTTTATGCATTGGATGCTGTGTTTGACAATCCTGAAGATGTGCCTGAAGATGTAAGGGGATTAGTGTATAGCAATCTCATCGTATGGAACCGTTAATATCAATCTTACTTATCATCTTCCCAACTGTATGATTCATTTTCAGGTGAAAACGAATAAGCGATATGCAGGATCATCAAACTGGACCGTACAGGTATAGATTAGAGATACACAATCGCTCCTTAATGATTGTGGCTTATTACCTCATCTGGTTTTTGTTGCTTAAATCAGGAAGCTGCTGAATGTGTGAGAAAAGATTTTGGAAGTATCGACATTCTTGTTCACTCCCTTGCAAATGGGCCAGAGGTAGAGAACTCATATGTTCTTATCGATTATTGGTTACAGTAAGTGCATTGTGTACAACTTTTTCCTAATGGTTGCACATGAGGTTTAGGTTAGCAAACCTCTTCTGGAGACATCGAGGAAAGGCTATCTCGCTGCTATCTCTGCTTCGAGTTACTCCTTTGTTTCCTTGCTCAGGCATTTTCTACCAATTATGAACCCAGGCATGTAACAAAATTTTGTATGTCTCTTATTCTTTATAATTATGTTGTCTAATTTGTTTCTCTATGATGATGGTTCAGGAGGTGCTTCAATATCTCTTACTTACATTGCCTCTGAAAGGATTATTCCTGGGTAAGAGTTATACTGGACTTTACTGCTTCTTCACATGCTATTCAAGGAAACAAACTGATGAGCACACACAACAATGGTTACACATTCTCGTGTACACAAGATTTTTATTTCTCACAGGCTCACAAGTATTTCTTTCATTCTGTGCAGGTATGGTGGAGGTATGAGTTCTGCCAAAGCCGCACTAGAGAGTGATACACGGGTGATTTTTCAATCTTGGTTAAATAATATTCATAAACTAAAAAATTTATCTGTTAGATGTCTCTTAGTCCAAACTCTGTGTTCAACATAGGTGCTTGCATATGAAGCTGGAAGGAAACAAAACATTAGGGTCAACACTATCTCTGCGGGTAACTCATCTTTCACTCTTACAAGCCTCGGCGTACAAAGATTCAAGGCTTTTTAATTATAAAAGAGTGAGTACTACTGTTTGGGTTTCAGGTCCTTTGGGAAGCCGAGCAGCAAAAGCAATTGGATTCATAGACACCATGATTGAGTATTCCTACAATAATGGGCCTATTCAGAAAACACTGACCGCAGGTTCTTTTCCTTCGAACCAGCATCTCTCTTGTGCATTTTAAATCTTGTTGGAATCTTACGGTTTATAATTGGCAATGATGCAGATGAAGTTGGGAATGCAGCAGCCTTCTTGGCATCGCCACTGGCCTCTGCCATAACCGGTGCAACCATCTATGTGGACAATGGTTTGAATGCAATGGGCGTTGCACTGGACAGCCCGGTTTTCAAAGACCTCAACAGCAAGAATTAGGGTCTTGATCAACCGACTGAACACGAGAAAATTCCATTCCGTGAGCTTTGCTTGTTTGTCTTTATGAGTAGTATGTACGGCATTATGATCCTCATCGGCTGTCTTTTTCTTTCTTTTAAGAGAATAAGTTATGGTTCTAGGTTTTTCATTTAGCAACTATATGTAGTGATGGACTAATATTATTCCTCTTTATGATTGAAAATTTGCAAGTGAGAAAAACTCTTAAGCTTCTGGTAAGTTTTCTAATTGGTGCACGCACACATATAGTTTCACTGTTACTTACAAAATTCTTGAATTTGGAAACATTGAAGAATTCACTGTAATCTTATCCGGTGAACAACCTATTGCCACCATTTTGTGGAAAAGCTAATTTTCCCCATTTTTGTTTTTTTTTTCTGGATTTACTTAATTAATTATATCAATTTATCAGACAGAAGCGAAAAAAAAAAATATTAAAAACCGGTCCAATAGACTTCCGATCAAACATTTCATAGTTGATGTCATCTTACAGTATTTTGTCGGAATGTTTGACATCATCTTAGATCATCGAGTCAATTAATCTTTTTATTCCCGCAGAAAGCCAGAAACTTTGATCGGAAAAAAAAAATTCAGGTCGGAGATGTCAACGGAGAGACGTGCTTCCTCTAATCCAATGACAGATGAAGAGAACGCTATGTATATCTTACGCTCTCAACCCAATCCCTTTTGGATATTTCACCGAGTCCAACACTTGACCCCTTCATTACTCTGCTGCTGCGATGTTGCGCTTTTGGTTGTCACAGGTTTCCAAACTTTACTCATTGGTTTGGTTTTAACTAGTGTTTGAAGCTATGCATGTATGTTTGTGATAGGTTCATGTTCTGTATCTTGATGGATAGTAACAAAATCCTTCCTTTATTGGTCTTGAATATTCGATTATTATCAAGAAAAGTTCTACAACCAACTCAATGAACAGCTTTTCACCTTCTTCTTACGCCTATTTTAACTATGCCCACTCTACACGCTAGGTTGTTAGTTAAATGAGGTTGAAACTCTGTGACAATCCTATGCAAAAGGTCTACGGTAGCTATAGAAGAACATAGGTGTTGCTCAAGCCTTGGACTATCTGAATAGTTTATTCTTCTACTCTTACCTCGATTTGTAATGTCTTTTTTGGTTTTTTTTTTTGTCAATCAAGCACATATGAGTGAGTATACGCTTTCATATATGTGTCTATAAGCATATGCACACATACAGTACAATATTGATCTGTCTCTCCCTCTCATTGGCCTCTGCTCTTCATTTGTTGCAACCTGTATCACCTCTTTTTTGCCAGTTTTCTTACGGATACACATTCGGTTGTTTTTGGCTCTATATTCCTAAGTTAATTTCTATGTGGCCTATTGCAGGTATCTTTCAACAATACTTTGTTTACCAAGTCCAGAAAATACGTCTCCAGGTACAAAAACTCGACAAAGTGATACACAAAATTTACTACTTTTTTGGTTTTGAAGATTAGATTTTAGGTTGGAGGAGTAAATTTATTTTACTAATGTTTCTGTCTTCCTTGCTCATATTGGCATTTATTTACGTAATAGACTGATTAATATGAGAAATGTCTGCAGGGTTATTACAGTTTCAGTCAAAAGTTGAAGCATGTTGTTCGTCTGCCATTTGCAATCGCTGCATATGGTATTTTCCCAACCTTATTTTGAGGCCACATGTAACATGTTATTGCCTTGGTGATTAGTTTAATACCTTTGATGTTATGCCAGGGACCGCTGCAATGCTTCTTGTGATAGTGTGGAAGCCACACATCCGCATTCTTTCTCTTTCTGCTTTACAACGGTTGGTAGCTCATTGTTCATATGTTTAGTATCTTAGTAACATACACCTACCTCTATATTTCATTTGTGTGTTGTAAATCAATTTGAAAAAGTGATAACGAAGAAATCATACATTTAGGAGCAGCTCTTGGTAGGTTGGAGGAAAACTATTTTTAATGTTTTTAATGTGGATATGATCTGCAGGATCATCATGTTGGTTGAAGCAGTTTGCGCTGGCTTCTTCATGGGTTTATACATCGGTGAGTGGCTTGTTTTGATATATTATTGCTAGTTTCTCATAATCCACAATGTTACAGAGCTCTTGACATAGCATTTTAAATTTTAATGTACATTTTAACTTTGTGGTGCCTAAAATCAGAACACTGAATGACAATGAGACCAATAGTTTTACCAAAGTACTTGTGTTGCTTTTTGATATTGATAATTGCTGTGTGATTTCAGGTTATGTGCACCAATACAATTCCGTTAATTCCCGGCCAGATGTCTTGAAGTCATTATATTCTCCATTTCAGCCATCAAGTTCTATGGAAGGTTTGAGGTACTGAATCATCTTTAATGTATCTGATTTTAAAAGTTTATGCTGCTTCAGCAAAATAATGTACAAGTTTGTTTATTTTTCTTTGTTTGGTATTAAAGGTATTATGAAGGCCAACGTCAAACGGCTTTGTTACAATATCAACGCGAAAATCTCCATTTTCTAAGCGAGGAGATAAGTGATGCCTACAGTTACAAACGCTCTTCTTAAAACATTTTCCATCTACGTTTCTTGATTTTTAGGAGCTGTAAGACATTTATTAATTACACATTGTTTGTCTTGTAATGAAATTTAAGTTGCTGCAGTTTGAGTGTCATTTTAGGTTCTGACTCAGAGTTTCTGAGCGGTCAAAAAAGTAAGTTAGAAGAAAAAAAAAGAAAGCTTGAAATAGAAACTAATTAATGAGGTGGTATTTCGAAAATGTAAGGAAACTGAGCAAAAATAAAGCAGAGAGTTGTACCTTTGGGGTCAAAGTTTTGAAAGTTTTGGCTCTGCATCACGCTTTCTTCATGCTCTTTTCTCTCTCCGCCCATCACTCTCTGTCTTTTTTTCTTCTGATACTAGCAAAACCCAAATTCTCACCATTCTTTGACACAGCCAAGAACCAACTTCATCATCTTCTCCTCAATCGTTTGTTTCTTGTCCAAGTTTTGTTACTTTTTCTCTCTGTGTTTCTTTACAGATATCTTAGCTCTGTTTTCTCAGAGTCAAGGTTTTACAGTCTTTCTCCCTCTCTCTATCTTGTGTTTCAGATCTCTTTTTGCTCTAATGGAGTGGATTGGGAAGAGAGTCAAGTCCCGGAGCAAGCAGCGTCTTCATGACGTTAATAAGCGGAAGAAGATGGAGATGGAAGCCCCTGTGGCATCTCCTCCCAAGAAACCAAGGCAAAGAAGACGGAAAGACTATGATTCTGACATTGAGGACATCACACCGGTTTACAACAACCATCCTCCTGCTCAAGTAAGTGAAATGTACCCTGCTGGGTTAAGAGATGGGTCTGAACACAACATATCTGTCAAGGAGAGTTTGTCTAGGATTATTAGCGATCTGAATGTGGAGATTTCTGGTCCGAGCTCCTTTAAGTTAAGAGATGGGTCTGAACAGAACACATGTGTGGAGGATACTTCTTTTAGGGTTAGAGGTTTGGATGTTGAGAAATCAGTTCCGAGCTCTTCTGGGTTGAAAGATGTGTCTGAACACAACACATGTGTTAAGGACAAGTGTTCCCTTGAGATTAAAGCTTCCCTTGTTGAAAATTCAGTAGAGATCCTTTCAGATACTGAGTCTGAAATCGAAGCCAAGAAGAAGCTTTTTGAGGAGAGTAGCAGAATTGTAGAGTCTCTCAGTGATGGCGAAGTTAGCACAAGTGAAACTGAGGAAGAGGAAGAAGAGAATCATGATAGTGAAGATAACAAAGCCGAAGATGATATAACGGTGGACTCTCTGTCTACTGAGGATCCATCATCATCATCATCATCATCATCATCATCATCGTCTTCATCTTCCTCGAGTGACGATGAATTCAATTTTAAGGAGGTAATTGGAGATACAGATGATGATGATGATTTGAGAAAGGCCAGTTCACCAATCAGGAAAGTCACTATAGCTGAAAGGAAGCCTTTGAGAAGGTATAAGAGGTCTGGTTCTAGCTTAACCAAGTATAGAGAAGAGGACAAGAAGATTCAGAAACTAAACCGCCGAGAAGGAGAAGAAGAAGGACAAGAAGAAGTTGAAAAAAAGCAGCCGAGCAATGCGGTGTTCACTTGTGCTCACTGTGGCAAAGAGAACACAGGAATCCCTGAATCTCACAGCTCTTTCATCAGACCACAAGCATTATTAAGAGATGAAATTGAGGATGTGAACAACTTTGCTTCTACCAATGAAGATTCTGTTTCCATCAACTCTGGGAAATCACCTGTAAAACCATCCAGACCTGAATTGGAGAATTTAGAGACAGGGAAAGAAGTGAAACCACCTGAGAAGCCATCCTCATCCAGACCTGAAATTTTCACTTCAGAGAAAGCAAAAGAGGTACAAGCACCTGAAATTGTCAGTTCAGAGAAATCAAAAGAGGTACAAGCACCTGAAAAGCGATCAAGACCTGAAATCCTGAATTCAGAGATAGCAAAAGAGGTCCAAGCCAACAATAGCTTACCTGCAGTTGCAGTTGCAGAGGGATTAAATAAGTCTGTTGTGGCTAATGAACCAATTAATGATGAGTCTGATTCTTCTATCAGCTCTGCAGATAAATCTGGATATGAATCTGATCCTTCCCTAAAAGACAAAGAGGTCAAGACTAATAACAACGCGGAGTGGAGAATATTAAATGGAAACCATAAAGAAGTTGATCTTTTCAGGCTTCTTGTGAACTCTGTTTGGGACAAAGGTCAATTAGGCGAAGGAGAGGAAGAAGCATATGAACTAGTTTCTTCACCTGAAGACCAATCTCAAGAACAAGCAAAGGAAGATCAAAGAAAATATGATGATGATGGACTTCTAATCATTAGGCCACCACCATTAATAGAAAGATTTGGTATGAAGGAACCTCAACCACCACCTGTGATTTCTGATTCGGAGAGAGACGTTGAGAAGCTGTGGGAAGAACTAGCATTTTGGAGTAACGGCAACGGCAACGAGCTTCTTTCAAATGTAATTTCCTGTTTTCTTCAAAATCGTATCTTTATCTCCTTTTGCTAAGAACAAGGTAAATCTAACTTTAAATCTTTGTAGATGGAGAAAGATATACCAACTGATGAAACTCCAGCAGCACAATGTAGAAAAGGGAATCACGAACTGTGTCTTGATCTTGAGATTGGTTTGAAGTGTATGCACTGCGGCTTCGTGCAGACAGAGATCCGTAACATGGATGCATCTGAGTGGGTAAGGAATTTGGAATGTCAGTAAAATGATTGAGAGGTTTGATGGTAACTTTAGTGTATGCTTTCCTCATGTAGGGAGAGAAGATCATAAGTGGAAGGAGAAAAATTGATAGATTTGAAGAGGAAGAAGGCAGCAGCATCATTGGGAAACTTGGGTTTGAAGCTCCTAACAAGAACAGCTCAAATGAGGGATGTGTTTCTGCTGAAGGAACAGTTTGGGATAAGATCCCGGGGGTCAAATCTCAAATGTATCCTCACCAGCAAGAGGGTTTTGAGTTTATCTGGAGGAACTTAGCTGGTACAATCTTGTTGAGCGAGCTCAAGGACTTTGAGAACAGCGATGAAACCGGAGGATGCATCATGTCACACGCTCCCGGGACAGGAAAAACTCGCCTGACCATCATTTTCCTGCAAGCCTACCTTGAATGCTTTCCAGATTGCAAACCAGTGATCATTGCTCCTGCAAGCTTGCTTCTCACATGGGCAGAGGAGTTTAAGAAATGGAACATAAGCATTCCCTTTCATAATCTCAGCAGTTTGGAGTTTACTGGAAAAGAGAGCTCGGCGGCGCTGGGACTTTTAATGCAGAAGAATGCGACTGCCAGAAGCAATAATGAGATAAGGATGGTGAAAATATACTCTTGGATAAAAGCGAAGAGCATACTTGGGATCAGCTACAACCTCTATGAGAAGCTTGCAGGAGTTAAAGACGAGGACAAAAAGACAAGGACAGTGAGAGAAGTGAAACCAGACAAAGAATCAGAGGATATCAGAGAGATACTTATGGGAAGGCCTGGACTGCTGGTTCTTGATGAGGCACACACGCCTCGGAACCAGAGAAGTTGTATATGGAAAACACTATCAAAAGTGGAAACACAGAAACGTATCTTGCTTTCCGGAACTCCTTTCCAGAACAACTTCCAGGAGCTGTGCAATGTTTTGGGACTTGCAAGACCTAAGTATCTGGAGAGGCTCACATCCACACTCAAAAAAGAGTGGGATGACTGTAACAAAAAGAGGAAAAAGAGCTTTGGGGGACGAAATCAACAACCGTGGGATCGAAGAGCTCAAGACTGTTATGCTTCCATTTGTGCATGTCCATAAAGGAAGCATTCTTCAAAAGAGCCTCCCTGGTTTGAGAGAATGCGTTGTGGTGTTAAACCCACCTGAGCTGCAGAAGAGAGTCCTCGAATCCATTGAAGTAACTCACAACCAAAAAACAAAGAACGTGTTTGAAACAGAACACAAGCTGTCTCTGGTCTCAGTCCATCCTTCTCTAGTCTCTCGCTGCAAACTTTCTGAGAAGGAACGTTTGTCCATTGATGAGGATTTGCTTGCACAGCTTAAGAAGGTAAGGCTTGATCCAAACCAAAGCGTGAAAACGAGATTCCTCATAGAGTTCATCAGGTTATGTGAGGTGATAAAGGAGAAAGTGTTGGTCTTCAGCCAATACATAGACCCATTGAAACTGATAATGAAACATCTGGTCTCCTGTTTCAAGTGGCATCCAGGGGAGGAAGTGTTGTACATGCATGGAAAACTCGAGCAAAAACAGAGGCAAACCTTGATCAACGAATTCAATGATCCAAAATCCAAGGCCAAAGTGTTCTTAGCTTCAACAAAAGCCTGCTCTGAAGGGATCAGTCTGGTAGGAGCATCAAGGGTGATTCTTTTGGATGTTGTGTGGAATCCAGCAGTCGAAAGACAAGCTATAAGCCGTGCTTACAGAATCGGACAGCAGCGGATTGTTTACACATACCACTTGGTTGCAAAAGGAACTCCTGAGGGACCCAAGTACTGTAAGCAAGCACGAAAGGATAGAATCTCAGAGCTTGTGTTTGCATGCTCTTCGAAACATGACAAAGGAAAGGAAAAGGTTGCTGAAGCTGTGACAGAGGATAAAGTGTTGGACACTATGGTGCAGCATAAAAAGCTTGGGGATATGTTTGACAATCTTATTGTCCAACCAAAGGAAGCAGACTTAGTTGAAGGTTTCAGCATACTCATGCCATGAGTCATCACCAAAACCTTGGCTTCATCTCTTCATATAATATCATATGCTATTTCATGTTTTTAAGACTTGTGTGTTGCTCTTGTGGTATACTTTTGGGCATCTTCTTCTCAAAAAAAGAACCCTTTGCTTTTGTTTGCATTTCAGAAACAAAAATTCCTATGGACGTTTTTGAGTCTTCATGTCTTTACTCTTGCTTCAAGCAGCCTAGAGCCGAGGCAAAAGACTTCACCTTCTTCTTAGGCCTATTTTAACTCTTACCTCAATTTATAATGTCTTTTTTGGTTTTTTTGTCGATCATGCACACATGAGTGTTACTTAAAAAATTCTTGAATTTGGAAACATTGAAGAGAAGCTCGTTTGAGTTGGAGTGTAACAGAGAAACATCTTTGTTTGATGAAAAGAGACTTTGTATTAGTGTTCTAATTTGTGACAAGATAAACCATAACCACAGATATATTTGTCTCCTCCAGTCTCTTAACCGATTTACAAAACTCATGGAACCAATCTGGTTCCCTCCAAAAAAAAACTCGGATAACCAGTTCTTCTTAACCAAAGAACTTAAGACCTAATTTTGGTTTCTGCTAGTTTGTGTATTGGGAAGTTCTTCGTGAGGTCATTCGTTCATGCAGTTTTTCATCACCTGGATTTGACCTTGAACTGTGCAGCCTTTTGGATATTTGCTGGTATTGCCAAAAACATGCTGAGCAACCTCATAGTTCTTACCCTGCAAATCTTAAAGAAGAGGATTCAACTTGGCAACCGTTTCTTATAAAAAAAAGAAACATGCAACAGATGAAGCAGTTATCTTCTATCTCAAACATATGAACTTCAAAGTTCTCATATCTTTGATCTTTCACAGGCTTAAAATCATCCTTTACTCGGTCAAATCTAGGTGTCACGATTGAAGAAAGAACCGAGGAAAAAGCTCCTAGGAGTAAAAATATATGGATCCTAAATCTATTCCTACTTATGTTTATAACTTTTAAGAAACTGAATATCCCTGTTCTTGCAGATGAGCTATTTTGGTTACATTCTCAGCAGTTTACACTGAATTGTGAATCTCTGGCAGTAGAATAGCTTGAACAAGACAATAAATTGACACAACAAGCATCAGAAGCCTGCAGAATACGAACTGGCTAACTAAGAGACATATAAACATGTTATATCATTGCACATGCAATCACTCTTTACTTTCAATCTTCAAAATAGAACTAGGATCTAGTGAATCTACCAGTGCATTGAAAGAAATGTGAGCGGATGCTTACTGTGAGTTTTTGTCTGTTTGTCTGCCCTGCTTCCAGCTACGCCTAACATGTATAGAGAATGTATGGTGGTAGGAAGGCCAACGCACAGAGATATTGTATAGAAAGCCTAGCAGGCAGCCAGAGTCGCATTTGCTGTTTTCGTCTCTAGAGGTGCTACAACATTACTTTGGCCTTTACGTGCTATCTGGTTTAGGTGATAGGCCTCCTTAGCCATACCAGCCTTAAGAAGACAAGATAACAAAGAATTCACTGTAATCTTATCCGGTGAACAACCTATTGCCACCATTTTGTGGAAAATGCTGACTGCTTCAAACATCCTTCCTTTCATGCAATGCCCAATTATAAGAATCGTAAATGTGATCTTATCTGGTTTGCATTTCTTCTTCTCCATTTCTTCCACAATAACATTTGCCTCATTGACCTTTCCAGCTTTACAAAACCCATCAATGACAGGGTTGTACATAAATGGTTTTGTGATAATGTCCCTACAAGCTAACTGCCTCAAAAGTTCACGAGCCTTGAGCAGTCTATTCTCTTTACAGAGTGCATTGATAAGAATAGAATAGGTAAAGGCATTAGGAAACATTCCTTTGGCATTCATTTCTTCCCAAAGTCTAAAACCTTGGTTCACTTGTCCTACTCTGCAGTATCCATCAATTAAGGAAGTGAAGGTCACAACGTCTGGGAAACAGCCAAAAGAAATCATTTTCCCACGAATGTCTTCAGCAGAAGGCATCTCACCAGCTTTCGCATAACCATCCACGAGAACATTAAAAGTTACATTAGTTGGGTATATCCGCAAACGAAGCATATCATCTAACAAAAGAGATGCTTCTTGCATCTTTCCCGCTTTGCAGTACCCTGAAATCATCGAGGTATACGTAACAACATCTGGAGAGCAACCACTACTCGACTTAACATTGTTAAATATCTCATTTGCTTTGTCAAACTCATTACTCTTGCAAAACCCCTTGATAAGAGTATTATATGTAACAATGTCAGGTGAACAACCAAAACTGCTCATCCCACCCAAAAGCTCTAACGCTTTCTCAGCTTTTCCTACGCCACACAAACCCCGAATCAAAATGTTGAAGGTCTTAGTATCATTACAAGACTGAAATCTCAAATGCTCATCAAACAGCTTCATCGCATCTTCCACACGATCCAACCTCACTAACGTATCCAACAAACTATTCACCACCATACAACATCCTTCAACCTCATAAGAGTGAAGAAGCAATGCAGTAGCAAAATGAAGCTTCCCATTCTCAGCAAATGAAGACACCAAAAAACCTAATAACCGACTATTCGGAGAAACACCATCACTCTTCATACACTCAAACATTTGTCCGGCCAAATCGTGCATACCGGCTTTACAAAGCGATCTAGTGAGCAAATTATAAGTCCAAAAGGAATGACGAATATTGAGCTTGAATCTACTAAACTCCCAAAATCGAAACCCAATGTGAGGATTACTATCCAATTTCTTAACGACCTCAAAGGCGATAAACGGATTCAGATTCTTGCTTAAGTAACAGAAACAAAGATCTGAATCTGGAACTCTGTAGACGAACAAAGTAGATACGATTTTGACTAACCAAGCTTCAGGACAATGGATTACTTCTCGTGTATTGTTCTGTAGAGGACGAGCTTGAGCTCCTCCATGGGAATGCGAATGGAAAAGAGCAATGGCGTTGGAGAATGTTGTTCGAATCATAACGGCGTAAGAGAATCGGCGGCGGAGGAGGAGATAGAGCTAGGGCTTGTTTTGGTCAACGTCATCTGTGAATTTTTTTTCTTCAGATGAGTGTGTGAAACTGAAACATTTCGACGGAACAATTGGACCTTCTCAATCAGGTAGAGGCTTTTGGATTTGTAGTTATTTGGATTAAAAAGATTTGATAATAGTGGATAATTACGGTAAGGATACAAATAATTCGAGGTTTTAAAATTACTATCCGTAACAATGTTTTAGTTTCTCTCTCTTCTCTCATGTATCTTTTAGAGAGAGAAACTGGTTTGTTTGTTCTTATCAACCAGAAAACCAACTCGCTTCCCGTTTGAATCGGGCTTTTGTCTCTGACATCTTCTAGCTAAGTTAGTGGAGATGGTCGGCTTGTGTCTCCGGCAACGTCTGGCTAACACTGGCAGCTTTGGCCGGCTTTTAGATTTCCACCGCCGTAGATCTGACTTATGTATTTTTATCTTTAGTTTTAAAGTTTTCTTTCAATAATTGCCTCAAATGTGGTATGATGATGAATGTTTAGGTATTCTGTTGCTTAAACATATTAATCTTTCACTTGGATCCTTTCAAGTTCTCAAGTTACATGAATTTTCAGAGATGGTGAATTAGAAACGAAGAATTTTCCGACGCTTAATTGGATTTCCTTACGCTGTTAAATTCTCTTGGAGTTTCGATGGCTTAGCTTCGGTGATTACCAAAAAAATCACAATTCGATTGGATTTCGACGATGATTTTCTCACCGGAATCGATGCTCAACGGCGGAAGGTTGTTATCGGAAAACTTCTGATAACTCGTCTGACACGTGTTGAGGTTATATCCTCTTGATGACACGATAAGATTGAGTCAAAAGTTCATACTGTATTTCTTTTTCAGTCGGTGTTATAGTAGTGGCTCTCGTTTGGACCACAAATTTCTGTAATATCATGAAAGGGCTTTTATGTTGGCCCATATACTGTATGGTTATATTGGCTTTTAATAAAATAAAGTAACACTCTTGTGAAAAAAAAAAAAAATACTATCCGTAAAAGGACGACAAAAAAAAAATGACTATCCGAATTCCGAACAAGTAATATTCAGATTTTCGAGTAATAATTTGCGTATTTTGAATCATTTTGGTGATTCACTGACTTTGTCAAATTTATGTAAAATCAATTTTATAATATTAAGAAAACTTTTAAATAATTAAAAAAGTCTGATCTGTATTATTACATGTTAAAATAAATTACTTTGTTTTTTTTTTTTTATAACATCTGATATATTGATTAGGAACTATTACAATAGTCTTCATGAAGAAGTTGAGTGATACAAGAAGGAATAAAACGATGAGGTACAAATACACAATTTGGTGGAAAGAGATCCCTAGCTAAATAATGCGATACTTGATTGCAGAGACGATGAACCCAATTGAAAACCACAGCGTCAAACTTTCTCTTCCAAAAATTGATTTCACGAATCAAATTTTGCAAACCAAAATGCTTACTCTTGCCTTCAAGGAGTTTTGGAATAGAGATATTGTCACCTTCAAAAATTGCATGTTTATAGCCTCTTGACCATGTATGTTGCATAGTCATTAACAAGGATTGCAGTTCAGCTTCAAGAACAGAAGAGCACTCTAATCCTATACTTTTTGCACCTTCTAAATAGACTCCATCATGATTCCTTATTATCCAAGCAGCTCTTACATCCAAACCTTGGTTAGTATACCTGCAGTCATAATTACACTTAACAAAAGGGAGATTAGGCCTTGTCCACCTACAATTAATTTGAGGACCTGCAAACTGGTTAAACACATTAATAGAATCTTGGAAAACCCCTGCCCATTCAGAAGCATCCAACATTGCATGATTTAGATCATTGATCCATTGATCACTCCTTCTTTGATGAACCAAAATATTCCGACTTTTCCAAAGTCTCCACAGAATCCAAAGAGGCAGTTGACGATTAAAAGAATCTCTGCTTCCATCCTTATGCCAAGCCAACAAAGCTCTTAATTTATCTTCAAAGGAGAGGGCAACATCAAAATAAGCCAGTAAAGCCACATTAGAACCCCTCCACAAAGCTTCAGCATAAGGACAACCGAAAAAGAGATGATCTAGCGTTTCATCAGCTGCACAACATCTTTTACATTGAGCATCTAAAGTGATATGCCTGTGTTTCAACGTAACTCCAACAGATAAGGTATTAGTAACCATACGCCAACAAAAATGCTTGATCTTTGGTGCAGTTTTTAACTTCCAGATTGCTGTTTTTAAATCAAGAGAACCAGGAGGAGGATTAAAATCTTGAACTTGATCGGGAAGATGGGTCTGCAACCAATAACCAGATTTAACTGTATAGCATCCTGATTCTGTATAATGCCATCCAAGGAGATCAGGAGCATCAAAATTGGCTATCATCCAAAGGATCCGTCTTACCAAATAAATTACTTTGTTTTATCAAAAGTTTTTTTACTTTTTTTAAAAAAAAAAATTCGGGTAACTCGGATTAATTTCAAATATTAACATTTTGTCCATTTTGTTGTGTTTTTTTTTTTTTTTTTTTTTGGTTTTACTTAATTAATTATATCAATTACCAGAAACAAACGAAAAAAAAAATTTAAGAAAATATATATTTCCGACCGGTCCAAAGACTTGCGATCAAACATTTCATAGTTTACGTCATCTTATTTTGTCGCAATGTTTAACATCATCTTAGATCGAGTCAATTTAAAATCTTAATCCCGCAGAAAGGCAGAAACTTTGATCGGAAAAAAAAAATTCAGGTCGAAGATGTCAACGGAGAGACGTGCTTCATCCAATCCAATGACCAATGAAGAGAACGCTATGTATGTCTTACGCTCTCAACCCAATCCCTTTTTGCTTTTTTATTCCCTCTTCTTTAAATTAATTCCGATTTGGGTTCGTAATTATCTTTATTAAAAACACATCCTTTCTTCAGTTTTCTGTACAAGTTTCCTGTAATAATCTATGATTAACCAAAAGTTTACTCTTTTGCCAATGTGTCTGCTTTGATTTTTGTGTGTATTTGTTAGATTAGTAATTTGGATCTAAATTTCATATTGTTTTGTGTTCTTTGTAGGTTCCTTGATATATTGCATGAAGCACCATTATTTGGTCACAGGAAATCTAGAAGCCTTGTTGGAAGTTATCTCTATATACTTCTATTGGCAAGTTATTCGATTCTTTTGGTAAAGTTCATATTGCTGCATGCATTTTTTAATGTTGCTTTTGATAGTTTTTTGCCTTTTACATTAGGCAGGCTATGCTATTGTAGCTGCAGGAGCTCCTTGGATATTTCACCGAGTCGAACATTTGACCCCTTCATTGCTCTGCTGCTGCGATGTTGCGCTTTTGGTTGTCACAGGTTTCCAATTTTTCTCATTGGTTTGGTTTTAACTAGTGTTTGATAGGTATGCATGTATGTTTGTGATAGGTTCAGGTTCAGGTTGTTAGTTAAATGAGCTGTAAAATCTGTGGCAATCCTATGCAAAAGGTCTAAGGTAGCTATAGAAGTACATAGGTCTTTCTCAAGCCTTGGATTAGTTTATTCTCTACTCGTACCTCAATTTGTAATGTCATTTTTGGATTTTTTTGTCGATCAAGCACACATGAGTGAGTATACGCTTTCATACTTAACATTTAATATATGTGTCTATAAGCATATGCACACTGCACACATACAGTACAATATTGATCTGTCACTCCCTCTCATTGACTTCTGCTCTTCATTTGTTGCACCTTTTGTTTGCCAGTTTTCTTACCGATACACATTCGGTTGTTCGTTGGCTCTATATTCCTAAGTTAATTTCTGTGTGGCCTATCACAGGTATCTTTCAACAATACTTTGTTTATCAAGTCCAGAAAATACGTCTCCAGGTACAAAAACTCTATAAAGTGATACACACAATTTACTACTTTTTTGGTTTTAAAGATTAGATTTAGGTTGGAGGAGTAGATTTTTTATACTAATGTTTCTGTCTTCCTTGCCCATATTGGCATTTATTTAAGTAATAGACTGATTCATATGAGAATTTGTCTGCAGGGTTATTACAGTTTCAGTCAAAAGTTGAAGCATGTTGTTCGTCTGCCATTTGCAATCGCTGCCTATGGTATTTTCTCAACCATGTGCTTTTGTTTGTTCCTTTTGTTTTTTAAATCTATTAATTTTACTATTTAAGATGTTTGTGGGTTATTAATTCTTGAGAATGAAACATATGCATACTTTCTTTCTTCACTTGGGACCAAATTCATTATAGGAAGGCAAAATTTGAGTAGCATTTTGACATGTTAGTTCATTTGAAGATATGTTCAAGATTTGCATGGAAGCTCTGATTTTAACCAAACTTGTTCATTGGCTGATGTTTTACCTTGTTTCCGAGTTATTTTGAAGCCACATGTAACATGTTATTGCCTTGGTGATTAGTTTAATACCTTTGATGTTATGCCAGGGACCGCTGCAATGCTTCTTGTGATAGTATGGAAGCCACACATCCGCATTCTTTCTCTTTCTGCTTTACAACGGTTTGTAGCTCATTGTTCGCATGTTGAGTATCTTAGTAACATACACCTACCTCTTTATTTCATTTGTGTGTTGTAAATCAAGTTGAAAAAGTGATAACTAAGAAATCATACATTTATGAGCAGCTCTTGGTAGGTTGGAGGAAAACTATTTTTAATGTTTTTAATGTGGATATGATCTGCAGGATCATCATGTTGGTTGAAGCAGTTTGCGCTGGCTTCTTCATGGGTTTATACATCGGTGAGTGGCTTGTTCTGATAGATTATTGCTAGTTTCTCATAATCCACAATGTTACAGAGCTTTTGACATAGCCTTTTAAAGTTTTAATGTACACTTTAACTTTGTGGTGCCTAAAATCAGAACACTGAATGACAATGCTTACAATTGGTTTGTAAAGGGAAAAAAAATTGGAATGAATGTTGTACGTTAAAGTGGAACTAAATTCTTAACCGATCTTATCACCAAATTGAGACCTATAGTTTTACCAAAGTAGTTGTGGTGCTTTTTGATATTTATAAATGCTGTGTGATTTCAGGTTATGTGCACCAATACAATTCCGTTAATTCCCGGCCAGATGTCTTGAAGTCATTATATTCTCCTCTTCAGCCATCAAGTTCTATGGAAGGTTTGAGGTACTGAATCATCTTTAATGTATCTGATTTTAAAAGTTTATGCTGCTTCAGCAAATAATGCACAAGTTTACTTCTTTTTTCTTTGTTTGGTATGAAAGGTATTATGAAGGCCGGCTTTCTGATCAACAAACGGCTTTGTTACAATATCAGCGCGAAAATCTCCATTTTCTAAGCGAGGAGGTAAAAACATTTTCCATCTACGTTGCTTGATTTTCTTTGGCCTTTGCTGTTTTACGAGCCGATATAGTATCTTAAGTACTCTTTGTCTTTGTTATTTGTGCTTTTCAAAGATTCTGTGCTTGCAAGAGAAACTTAGCAAATATGAACAATCTAATGATGGAAGCACACCTCAGGTGAGGATTAGTTCTGGTTTCCTATATAATATCAAATAGTCCAATTCCTCACCAGCACACTCAAATGTGTAATAATCCTCGATAGGTTGATCTCGCACATCTTTTAGCTGCTCGAGATCAAGAGCTGAGGACACTTTCAGCTGAGGTAATACTTGATTCTGAATCTCCATTTATATAATGAAACAAAAACTCTATAAATGTTTAAATCTTAACAATGTGAACACTTCACTTGCAGATGAATCAGCTTCAGTCTGAGCTACGGCTTGCTCGTTCTTTGATAGCGGAGAGAGATGCAGAAGTGCAACGTGTCAGCAGTACTAACAACCAGGTTTTTACAGAAACCAGCATTGTAGGAAAAAATCTTTAGATTTCGTCAAGAATTTGAAGTAATCTTGTTTCTGGTGGTACTGCAGTATATTGAAGAAAACGAAAGGCTGAGGGCAATTTTAAGTGAATGGAGCATGAGAGCCGCAAATGTAAGTAACTGGTGGTAAACCTTGAGAACAACATTTGATCTTTTGTAGTGTACAAATCTTAAAACTGAAACCGGTTTTTTTGTTAATATCAGCTTGAGAGAACTTTGGAAGTGGAGAGGATGTCGAACTCAGAACTACAGAAGGAAGTAGCGGGCGCGCGTAGAAAGCAGATGCTTGAGACAACATCTGAGCAACCTTCATTGTAAAATGGGAATCAACGCTTTTAGGTTTTAACATAGCTCAGGAGTTTGATGGTGTAACAACTAAAAGATCATGGAATCTCTCTACTGAAAGAAGTTTGTGTAGTGATGAGCTTTTTTTTTCTTTTTTTTTTTTACTCACACTTGAATCAAAGCTGATTAATTGGTTTGTATCTTTTGCTTCCTCAGGAAAAAAAAATATTGCAATAGCTTTTAAAAAAAAAAAATTGTGTACAAATTGTTTCATTGATAAAAATGAGATGGTTGCTTTTTTTTCAAGAATTTGGATCAAATGATAAACACTTTCATATTGCTTTCAAGTTTCAAGCCTTTCATAATGGTATTCGATCTGAATTTCGGTTTGATTTCATCAGCTTCGAATTTTCGGTTTATGAATAATGATATAGTTTTTTTGGTACGTTTTCGGTTCGATTTCATATTTTCAAAGAAATTTCATCAAAAAATGGTACATTATTCGGTTTGATTCGGATATAAAAGGAATAGTCCATTTTTAATTCATGATAAATGGTTGAGACGTTTAGTAGCTTCTTCATATCTCCGGTCCGCTTGAACCGGTATTGGAGATCAAATTGTACCAGAACCAAACCGATTATATGAATTGGGTTTATATAAATAGTTTAAAATCAAGAACCCGAAATTTTTCCTTGTTATTTGTTTGAGATAAGTGACCAAAAAAAAAAAAAAAAGTTAAGCGGTGGATTTTGTATGGAGCCGCCGAGTTCGAGACCGGAGGAACCTCCGTCATGGGAGGACCTTTACAAAATCAATCTAATGCCATCGGAGCTTTTCCTCAAGTTCCGCAAAGAGCTTCAAGGCCTTCGCGTCGGCGTCAATCTCGAGGTCCTTCTCTCTCTGTCTTTTTCTCTTCTAGGTTCAACAAACCTTTAAATTTCTTCTTACTGACCAATAAAATGGGTTTGAAGTTGTAAAGTTTGAAACTTTATGGATAATGGATTAGTGGGTTTGGTTTATTAGGGATAAGATCATCTATTGAGGCATTTGCATATGCATTCAAAGAGACCTGTTGTGTTCTGTTTGAGCCATGAGATGTGATCATTGTCTTTGAATTTCTTAGTACGGACCAACAAAGTGGGTATGAAGTTGTAAAGTTTGAAAATTTATGGATAATGGATTTGAGTGTTGAAGCTAAGTATTGGTTTATTAGTGATGCATTGTTCTGTGCTGTTTTGAGCCATTAGATGTGTCATCACTGTCTTTGTTTTGGGGCTTGTTTAGTTATACAACGAACCGACGAATGATTACCACGCGAAGCTTGTTTTGAAGCCTCTATCTCCAGAACGGAAATGGAAGTTTATATTCGAGCCGCTACACCAAGAAGTTCGTGTTGTGTCAAAGAAGATTCCTGTCACCAGATTTCTAAACCTCCAGGTTTTTTGTTGTGTATGCCTTCTTGTGTCTTTTTGCGGTACATGTAGTTGTAATCTTTATCATATGCAGGTTGGTGTTGGACATAATTTTCGAATGAATGCAATTGGTTGGAAATGGAAGCTTACCTCATGTTTGGGTGGAGATGGTGTGTCTCGGATTCGAAACAAAACTACTCTTGGTCTTAGTCCTGGTATCGATTTCCGGTTTGGATGGAGAGCTGATTTTGTACTCCCAGAAGTTACTGGGCAAGTCACAAATCTTTCATATATCCAACTTTTTCCAAACAAAACACGAATCTTTTCCCTTCTTTTTTGGTCACAATGCGTAGCTGATGAATGAAACAGGGCCCTTGGTACCGAGGAACCGTTATTCAACATGAGCACGGGGCGTTTAGAGGCATCATTGGACAGAATAGAGACCATTATAACCCATTCAGATTATCTATAGCCAATCCGTAAGTGTAGGTCTTATGTTGTTTCTTTCAAACTAGTCACTCGATCTGATAAATTGCTAGTGTAACTTTTTTTTTGGTTACATTTAGGTACTCTTCTTGTTGGGCACGCTTGCAAGAACATACATTGCGAAAACTAGGACGAGATCTTGACAATATCAGAAGGCAAACATGTGAAAGGTGTTCACAACCAATATGCGATCACAAAACATCTTGTGGGTAGTTTCATGTCAGTTATGCGATTTGGTAATCACTAGTTTGATGGACGTTCGGACGAACAAACTAGCGATTTTAGATCATGTTAGTAAGCCCAATCTATAATCGTTAAGGATATTGTTCCGGATTGGTCGGACTAGGTTTATATATTTTATAGATAGTCTCAGTCTAAATATTTTATAACATTTTCATTAGCACTTCCAGTTGGACAGATGATCGATGGTGTTTCAATATCCCTAATAATGAAAAAATATTTTGCTTATAGTTGAAGTTAGAAAATATTCATTGTTTTTTTGTGCACAAAATGTCATTATCTTCGAAATATATACTTTTTTTAATGTCTCTATACATAAAAACCAAAACTCTATATTGAAGCGACATATCGCAAAAACGCTTATGGTATGGCATATCCATAAGCTCCAATAATTGGTTTTTTACCATTTCCAAGTTGTACTGTCACATTACATAACTTTATATTGACTGACCAGAAAAATAAAATATTGATAACATAAAAAAGTTACCACTCTTTAAAAAGAAGTAACTGTTACGAACCACTGTTTGTAAAACAGAAAAAAAAAATTGTAGTAAAGAATATGTTGATGCTGACAGAAAAAACACGTGGATAAGTGCATATCATAACATAAAATGAGAGAACAATGAAGAAATTGAACTTTGGACTCATCTAGCCTTCTGACTATGGTGTTTAGTTATGTGGTTGTAATGATGGGGAATGATCGAATGCACATAGCCTTTGAACCGAACCTAATGAATAAACGTGTGTCTTGTATAACGATTGATGTTGTTTTATGTGATACGATAGGTTTGTGTCTTAGAGTTGCATGTTTTAGGTTGTGTCAAAACTCTATATATATATATGTAAATCTAGCCTTTTCCTAATGTCTCCATATATATGTAAAACTGTAAATCTAAACTCTCTATATATATTGAAGTTATAAATTGCAAGAACGTACGTTTACGGTAGGACGTTGCATCCATAAGCTCTATGTACCATTTCTTTTTCATCAGTACGTCCAACTCTAACTGTCACATTACACAACTTTATATAGATTTGAATCAATGAAATAAAATATTAATTAAAATACAAAAAAACTAGAACCGTTACGAAGCACTTTTTTTGTATCAATATCTTATAAAAAGGACAAAAATGAAAGTTAAAGTAAATAACACGTGGATTCTGACAAAAAAAAACGTGTGGATAATTTTTCTTAAAAAGATGTAAAAGAAAGTTTTGTTTTAATATTGAGTAAACTAGAGAATGTTAGAGTTTATGATTTTAACTATTATAGTTTGTATAATAGGTGATTTGTTGATTTGTCTCTAGAATTAGATGCGACGACGATCGATAACAAGATAGTCTAGTAGCCAAAAACTTGATTTTCTAATATGCATATATACATTAAAAATTTTACTTCTTCTCTCAAATTTTCAAATTCAATTACGGATGATTTACTATACACATGTCTTAAAATTACAATTTATCTTGCGCTCCATATACTTCAAGAATTACAAGTCTAGATTTTGATTCAGGTTCCCCCAACATTTATAATCATAGGAATGTGATTGGCATAACGAGTATTGGAATCGTGCAGACGTAGGTTGTTGTGATGTTAGGCTACTGAAGATGTAAATTGTAACTAATATAATAATGTTATGTAACGGGCACAGTTGTAGTTCAGTAGTTCTGATAGATTAGACAGAACATTATTAAAATAGAAATATACTCATATAACTTATTACTTTATATTTTAATAAAACTATCCTAAAGTTTACTTTTAATATAATAATACAAAATATATTAAAATAACACTGGTTAATATATATAAGAAATCCATTAAAATTTATTAAAAGAGTATATATATAGACAACGGTCCATAGATCATTAATATTTTTTTATTGTATATATATTTAACTTTTTTGTATGAAAATTATTTTTACGATATATATGTTTTTTTATAATATTTTTTTGAATTATGAAAATCTAGCGACCTTAGAAAAAATATTCGCATATTTTCGTAGAAAAACTTAGCAATGTCATTTTTTCATTTCTTTTTAAAGTATATTTCATAAAAAAAAATTGAGTAACTTTACAATGATATTAAAATCTACCGACCATAGAAAGAAAAAAAAAGGAGAAAGATCAATTTTGAAAAGTTATTTTTTCTGCATGCATTAAGTATAAAGAAACAGAAAAGTTGTTACAATTAAAGAGAGTAATTCCATCAGCAATTTTGTGCTGTTCTTCTTTATAGTCTTTTATTAACTTTTGATTTTATGCATTTGAAGCACTGTACATATGCGTACAAATAAAACTACGGTTATACAAGGAAAAGTTAAAAAAAAAAAAAAAAAAACAAAGATACAATATGCATTTTTTATATTTATGATATCTATATTCAAATAGTAATACATGAGCTATCAAGAGTGAGGCTGATCAGCGTACCAAATTGAGGAGATTCTATCGCCGAATCGCTTTATCAGTACATGACGGTGAGTCAGATATGCGAGTGATGTACATGTTAGTGTCACTTCTCATTCTATTTGCACCAAATATGATAGATTGTAGTTTCAAATATTAAGATGAAATTTATCAAAAAAAAAACAAAAAACTATCAATATGAAATGTATATTCTCATTCCATATATTATAACTAATATATAAAATCTCTAAAATACTCGAAATGAAGTCGCATGTAATAAACAATTACTTTTATTAGCAGCATTTAAAACATTATCAACATGTATAATTGAAAGCTATATTTAAATTCATCTAACTAGCTAGATAACACCACTTTTAGGGTATATATTTTGCTCTCGTAATTTTAAATCACTTCATCAGGGAATAGAGAAAACTTGTTTCAGTAAGATACGTAGATGAAAGAAATTCTAATTGTTCACACGTTTCAGGGCATGCACACACCGTGGGTCCAACTATCTTTGCTTACATATGTGTCGGTGATTATAATCGCCACTTAGCATAATAGCATTGTCTAATTAAAGTCAAATCAAAGTTTTTGGAATGGGAAATGAAGATATAATTTTTATCTGTTTTATTATAATTAACTGTATGTCTGCATATGAGTATTGAATTATTATTATTACATACATATATATATATACTGAATTTAATTATATAAATAATATAGGTTATTCATAGGATAAATACAATGTATGATTTATCTTCTTAGTTATATTTTAATATATATGGTAGGATATGTATTTATAACTAGTAAATTAAAGATAATTTACCCGAACAATTCACTTGTAATATATATATATAGATTCTGACACCAGTTTCAAAAACTAATATAATATTTATGCATAATGGTATATATACATGTATGGTCTATGAAAGAAATCACTAAAACGGTCGCTTAGATCCATCATTATATATATAATTAATATTATATATGCATGAAAACACATTTTATATACAATAAAAAAAAACTTAATATTACCTCGGTGTTTTCTCCTAATCGTTTTTAGCAACGTTCAAAAAGATATTTGAAAATCGGCAATATCAGTATTCTCAGAGAAAAGTAAGTTTCTAACCAGCCGTTGCGAATAATCTCTTGGCTTCTTCTAACTTTTAATTTATAACAGTTTTGTCATTCTCTGAGATGAGTATTTAACCATATTAAAATGGTGGGTCACAACTTTTTTTTTTGATCTTCTTGTAGGGTACAGTGCAGTTCAAAAATCACAAACCAATCATTTCCTTACATATCAATACATTTTGTTACCTTAACTATGAGTTATTATTCATTGAACCTTGAATTTTTTGTTTTTGAGATTTGAAAAAGATTTTTTTTCCATCTTTAAATCATGATCATATTTACCATTTTTGTTTTTCCCTATTATGCTCTCAACCACACTCTGACTTGAAAACAAATCAAACCGAAAGAAAGAAAAAAAAAAACTAAAACTTGATAAAGTTTCGAAACAGCTCATTGATCAAGAAGCTAGAGATGAGTTCACAAGAGATGATGAAGAAAGATAAAGGAAAAGAAGTTGTCACTTTCGAAGAAAATCCTAGCACTTCCCTTGAGCATCTTGATCAGTTTGATCATAGGACAAAGGTCTCAATGGTGTTAAGTGAGCAAGAAATAACGGCTCTCTTAGAAACTACTAAAGAGACATATGTAGAAAAATCTAAGAAAAATGATGGTGAGAAAGTTGGTAATGAAGAAGAAAAGAGTTCATCTTCAAAGATCACGCCTTGCATTTTCTATACATCTGATGAAAAGGCACGGTTACGGTGGTCAAGCGACCTTCACGATTGCTTTGTTCATGCTGTGGAAAAACTCGGTGGACCTCAAAGTTAGTAATTAACCTTAATTTTTATTTCTTGAGTTCTTCATTTGTTCACTTACATTGTCTTTGTTACTGATCTACTTTATCTTTGCATGTTGTATCCAACAAAAATTCGTGGTTTCAACATTTTCTTTCGATTTTAAGATTTTTAAGAATAACATGCATGCATGTAACCTAGGATGAAATTGGTCTTTATATTTTGTGATCAACATCGATATAAGATTTTATATTTCTGAAATTATTAAATTGGAATAGTTCATCGATCGATCTTAAGATATATTTTTCGGAGGAAAAAGAAGAATAAAAACTATAACAGTTTTGTGTCTTTTAGATCATACCCGATTAGTTGGTTTGAATTCGATGGTGATATAACAACTTTTTCTTTTTGTCAAATTATTAGATCATAGTTTTGGTCAACCTATGATTCTATATTATTCATTTTCAATGTTTTGCTTAATTTATATTTATATTTTGCTTATGTTAGTATATTTCTACCATTTTTAATGTTTTTCCGATTCTAAATAGTTAAAAAATTTACTCAATAAAGATATTATCATATAATTTATTATGTAACTTAATTAAAAATTCTTGAAATATTTACATAATTTTATACCTAATTAAAAAAACTAGAATATATATCTATATATATATATATATGTGTGATTTTGTTTCATATTTTGTTTTGCTGAGCAGTTATAAATAAAGAATATTTATGTTTTTTACTTTTAACTTGGATCATTTTTCAACGATAAAAAGGAAAATGTAAGATATTTTGTTTATATGAAGTATATATGTGATTCAATATTAGGTTACTTAGAATATTTGTTTCATATATGATATTTTCATATCTATTTTGTTTTGGGTTTTTGGCCAAACGGAAATAATTTGTAGCTAAGGCATATAATTAAAGAGTTTTAGTTGTTGAAATGATCTTAAATATTACTATATATATATATATAACATTTTAAATCTGTTTGCTATTTTTAAAATGAATATTTTAAACCCTAATATTGTTGACATAAAATTTTTAATTTTTATTATTAGTGAACTTTTAGATATTTAAGTTGTTACTAATGATGGTTATTTAGCGACAAAACTTGGAATGTTTATGATTTATCCGACATTTTATTTGCGGCGAATAACTTTTTATGCATTCGAATATATTTATCTTGGATTTTTCCGTTATGTGATCGATATTTTGTCGTTTATAACTGATATTCGATTAATGAAAGCATAATGCTAACACGCGTCATTCCATTCATATTTTTTCGAAAAAAAATCGGTTTCAAAAAAAATTCTAAATATGTGCATCATCACTATTCATTGGACTTAGGAGTACTTGAATGGGATATTCTTAATTTCATACACATTCTAGAGGGCTTAAACATTCAAAAAAATTGTGGCATTGTTAGTGTGATTAGTACATTCATATAAAAATATGTGTTGATACATATAAAAGATCAAGAGTTTATTTCAGAAATATTTCCTTTCTTGCAGAGGCAACGCCAAAAACTGTTCAAGAGATGATGGAAGTTGAAGGAATTGCACTTCACCATGTGAAGAGTCATCTTCAGGTTATCTTTTGTCTATATTCTTAATATGACTCAAAATTAAATTCAAATTATTATAATTTGACTTCTTATCTTTGCAGAAATTTAGACTTGGAAAGTGTCACATACGGGATGGAAAAAATCAATATATTAGACGTACGTTCATCTTCATTCCCTTAAGTTTATCTTTTATCAATTTTCGTTGGTACTATTCTACTTGCAAATTTATTTTAAGTAATTTTAAATGATGAATGATTAAAAAAAGAGAATAGTGTTCTAATTAAAAATATAATAAAAATCTATTTTCACGACTGCTTTTTGTAATTTATATTTTTTTAATTATTATAGAAAATAAATAGATGGTTATGACATAAAAAAAACTCATATATTCATCTTAAATAAATTTGAAATTTTGTTTATTTTTTGTTTTTTTTTTGGTAGGAATTTTGTTTATTTTTTGTTGATATGTCTAGTTATGGTCTCTTACTAAGATAAAAAGAAAATAATTTTATATTTTAAGTTGATCAAAGATATGTCATATGGGATATTAGACATATTATTTAATTTATATTAAAATTTTATCAGAAAGAAAAAAAAATAAATGTTATTTAGTTTTTGCTACTGTATTTTTTTTTCCAGCAGTGTAATTTGTTTATTGTTTCTCATATTTATATATATATATATATATATATATCAAATCATCTAAAAAAATAGTGTTTTTGTTCAAACAAATATACCGCAAAAAATAATGTCTTGTCTTTTATTTTGTTTTTAAAGGTTATAGAAATGCTCGTGACATTAAAAAAACATGTGCTTCATTAAATCCACCTCGCCCACAAGCAAACATGTAAGGAAAGCAAATAGTATTCATATGATAGGTTTTCAAATTGATTCATCCTATAAAAAAAAAAAAATTAGTCATGCTTATGAGAGTTTTGAATATATTGATGCAAAATTGAGTAGAAAACCTAAAGTTATGGGAGCTGCAAAACCAAAACCAAAGAAAGAAAAAGAAAAAGAAGTCCAAGGATCACTCTACATGCTTATAGAGGTAAGTAACCCTATTAAACTAATCTTTAATATATGTGTGATGGTGTGCATATGTGAAATATTGTTTTTAAATATTTTGTAGAGCGATGTACGTTTACAAAGGTTTCGCGAGGCACAAAGACTGCAAAATGCATTTGCAATAGAAAATCAACACAATCTGGTGGAGACACGATATTTTCAGGCAAGTATGACTCCAACTATACAGAGTCAATTACACAACAACTTTGTCTCGACATCAACTGCTATATCACAACAACCATCTTCACATAAGCAAGAGCAATGGTTAATACCATGGTCATACCAAGGAGAGACAAATTCATTCACAATGAACTATTCGCCACAACAACCATCTATCATCATTCCACAAAGTACCACTTCTGTTGAAGATTTTTGCAATGACGGTATGGCTTGTCTTTCATTGAGTGATTTCACGCAAAACACAAGCAATACTTCTTCAATGTATGAGCCATCGATACATCCAACTCAAGGAAATCTACAGCTTAACGACAGTCATCATTACAATATGGCTCAAGGTTTTATCGATCCATATATGACTATTGAGCCACAGCCGATGTCTGGTTTATCCACTATCACAAGTACTCAACAACCACTTCAGCTCAACGATGATTGTCTCATTCATGACTCACATTGCAATGGAGCTTTCTTATCTACCACGGTACTACCAACCATTGATTCTTATCATCAGGTAATGATATTGATATTTTTTCATCACATTTGATATTTTAAATATTTGTTAGAAAATTTTTTTTGTGATGTTTTTAAAAAAAAAAAAATTTCAGGGCACTTTAAACAACACAATTCTTTTTTCTACAACACCACAATCAGTACCAGCAAATGTTCCACACCATGCGTACAGTTCATATCCTCCATACAATACTCTTGAAGTGGTTAAAGCCCAGCTCAATGCATTACAAAACTCAAGCACTAGCCGAACTCAAGAAACACCTTCTCGTGAAGCCAACTTATCGTCTTCAGTCACAAGGGATGAGGTAGACCCAGTGGATAAGTATATTGATTGGGCTAAAGTTGAAGAAATGGATTTTGAACTTGATCCAGTTGAAGTCTTCACGGCGTTAGGTTTTGGAGTAAATCCTTAACCTTAGAAATGTAAAATTATTTGGTACTCGTAAGTTATTTTGTATAGAACATAATATGTTTGTCTACGAGTCATAGAAATTGAATCTAAAGGCTGCACACTTACGATTATGATATAAAGTTGTTTATGTATCTATTTTGATGGTGTTCAAAAAAAAAAAAAAAAAAAAGTATCCTATTTTGTTAGTTCTCTTTTTACTTAAAGCTAAGCATATGTTATCATGGAAAATGGATTGAACCAAGCATATGATACTGTATTATGATGATAATGAGACGTCGGCAACTTTCTATTTTTGTAATTCAATGAACTATTTTATAAGTATTTTTGTGTTTAAAATATATAAAATAGTTTGTTTATTTGTGTGGAAGAAAATAGAAGACGACAAATAGACAGGTGGTGAAGACGGAGCCCACAGTTAACTGGTTCCAATCAATCTACGCCTTTCATTTCGCCACGTCACATAATCGTAACCGTTCGGAACAACACGCCAACTTTTCTACAGGTAAAAAAAAAATCCGAGCAGATAAAATGACTATTTTGCCCTTATCCATTATCGTCTTTATCCATTTTATCCGGTAGGGTTGAAAACTTTCATTCTTCCGGTAAACTCAAATTCTCAGGTCAAAGTTGCTTCGGCGGCGATGTCGACGATTTCGATTCATCGAACTGAGCTGCTTCGAATCACACACAATCGATCACGAATTTTCCGGCAGAGATTTCGCAGAACTATCCCTCTTTGGAAATTAACGATCAATTCGAGATCTTCTGATACATCTAAGAAGGAAGATTTATCTGTGCAGATATCAAAATCTCCTACGACGATTCCTCAAGTTAATCAACTAAGACCTGAAGGACCTGAAGGTTTAAGATTCGATCGTTTGCAACCTGCTGAGCCAGAGTTTGGTCAAGAAGATAGATTGGAATTTGGTAAATTCGTAGCGAGAGAAGCCATTCTTGATGAAGAATATTGGGTAAGTTCACTCAATTCTTGACCTCGTTCGTTTATATTTTCTTCTTAAGATTGATTTTGTATTTTTGTGTTGGTTCGAGTTTTTGTTAGACTGCAGCTTGGCTACGTGCAGAGAGTCATTGGGAAGATCGTTCCAGTGAAAGGTTAGTCAAGAAAAGATCATTAGAAAGAATCTTGCAAGTGATTTTCGAGTTATAGAAAATCTTTGTAACTTGTAAGAAAACAAAGAAGAGGTTCAAGAAATGATCTGTATTGACTTTAATTTGGTAGTGATCTTTCAAGTCTGAAATTTAGGATGCCGGATGCGATTAAACCGTGTTTAAGGAAGTATCGATTCGTTTATAATTAGCTTAGATTGAGTGGAGATGTTTTGTATGCCTGATTAGTGTTGTTTTTTCATAAACACAGATATGTTAACTATAATTGGTAGTGGTCTTAGGATTGAATATTGTTGTGGGAAGTATCAAATAGTTTATAAGTAGTTTTGGATTTATTTGGAGATGTGTTTGGTATGCCTGATTTTTGTTGTTCTTTTTATAAACACAGATATGTTGATAACTACAAAAGGAAATTTGCAGAGCAGGTAGAAGCTAAATTCAAATTTTTTTTTCGTTTTTATATATTTCCTTAACTGGAGGAAACTTTCGTCAAAGTATGATATTTCAAATTTACTATTTTTACGTTTCAGGAATTTAATGCCATAAAAAGAAGATGCAAAGGAATGCAAGGGCAGAAATGTTCCTGTATTGTTGCGGTATAATATATTTCCGCATTACTGTATCTTTGAGAGTTTCGTATGTATCAGCTTTTGTTGTTGTATTCACCAGGTAAAGAAGGAAGAGAAGCACATTAAACGTTCAGTAATCAAAAGTGTGGTTGGGACGCTTGATTTGAGCATTCGGTATTTCTTGCAGGGAGAGACCTTTCCTGGGGTATGTTTTTTTCGTTTGGGATTCAATCTCTTACATCGTCTGTATAAAAAAGTAGCCTCATAATTAGTTACGTTACGTGCAGGAAAAGGTAAAGTCTCAATTGTTCTGCAGCATAAACCGAGAAGGATCAAATAGGTATGGTTATATTGGTAATCTATGTGTTGCAAAATCAGCACGCCGCCAGGGTATTGCTTGCAACATGTTACGTTTCGCTGTCGAATCAGCCAGATTGAGTGGTAAATAATGTTAAAAACGGAAAAGAAAAAGGCCGTCTTTGTAATGATTGTATATAAGCCGTTAGATGAGTTGAACATTTTGAGAGAAGGATCTAAACCATGTGTGGATTGTATTGGTTGCAGGAGTTGAACAAATATATGTTCATGTACATAGAAACAATTCAGTTGCTCAGAAACTATACCAGCAGACCGGATTCGAGGTAATAACCTCAAATACATTACTCCGAAAATTGATTTTCCTGACTTGATACATGCTGTGTTATTGGACCAGATTGTCGAAACAGGACAATTGGAATCATCGGATGATACATATTTGCTCCAGTACACAAGATAACTCACAAAAAACAATCTTGGTTCTCTCTGCCCTTTCTTGATTGTTTTTGTTTTGGAGAATGGGAGAGAAGAATCAAGACATAGAAGATTGATTGATGGTTACATCTCGTGGCTCACTTGTTAATGCCTTTGTTTGTCATGTAAAGTATAGTGATGTGTGTGTACTAAGTCCATGTACAAGTGTGAGTGCTTTGTCGAGAAGTGTATATTTGGCTTTGGATTCACACCTCAAAACATCCAAAAAGTATATTTAGCTTTGGAGTTTGGGATTCAAACCTGAAATGACTGATCCAAAAGCCAAACATGTGGTTTGGTTTCAATATTTGTTTATCCCGCATCAAAAAATTTTATACCCAAACTCATTAGATCCAAGAAACACCAACTAAAACTTAGATTGTTGATATTGTGGAGTTAATGCATATTAACTTTAAAATCATTGATCGTTTAGTGCGAAACACAATCACGGCGTGAAGGCATAGAAAGCGGTGGAAAAACCTAATGATACTTTGTATCGATTGATACACAAATCTTTCCCAATTCTATTGTAATCTTGTTTTAGTTTTTTTTGCCAAGATTACAATAACTGTAGGAAGCAAATCTTGTATTCCTAACATTCATAGCAAAAAAACCTTTAAAAACCAAAAAAAAAAAACCATGTTTTGACAATTAGTAAATTTGTCTCTGCTCTCCTTCTCCAAAAACAAACAAAGCAGAGGGAGAAAAAAAAAAATTCAGCTATCAGCAAGGTTCCTTGTAAGGTGGCCCAAGAAAGGATTCATCTTCAAACCTATGATCTTGACGTTAGGGTTTGAGTGACCTTTAACGAATTCATCCGTCACCTGCAAAAGAGAAAGATTGAGTGTGATCAGTCCTTTCGTTTCATTGCGAAGAAGACAAGGGATCTTGCGTTTTAATTTATTTACCTGAGTGCATCCAAAGACCTTCAACACTTTCAGAGATGAACAATTATCTACAATGTAGCCTAATAAATCGTCAGACATTTCTCGGCACCAGGATACATCCAAAATCTGCAGCTTTTCTGAATGTTTACCAAGCGCTAGGGCTGTGTTGTGGCCAACCTGAACAATCAATAAATGTGTTAGTGTGACTTAAGCATGACTCTGTGGATTGGTGGCATAATGGGAAAGAGACCCGTTTACCTTCTTAACGTTGTTTAGTGATAGCTCCTTCAGTGAACCGCCTGCGGTTTCTACAAATGCAGCTACAGCTTCATCACTATAGAGAGACATAAAGCGTTGGTTAATATTGACATACAACACAATTATCACACAGTTCACAAGAACATGACTGTATGTGTACTGATTTGAATCTAGAAAACAAATAACGTCCCAAAATCAACATAGTGGCAGAGTCTTTAACGAAGTAACACCATAAGTTTCTCATATATAACAGAAATAAGAAAATCATGGATCAGGTTCTTATATATAGGCCGTGTTACCATATCAAATGGCAACCTTGTACGGTTTTACCAATATAACATGAACATTTGAATGAGATGGTCACCTTCCAGTAAGTATGAATACAGATGGGTATAGAGACTTGCCTGAAAGAATTGCGACAAAAAATCAATTTCTCCAGAGCTTGACAGCCATTTGCAAGGTAACCCAGAGAAGAATCTGTCAGCTTGCATACGTTAGCCAGGTCAAGCACGCTTAAATTGGGACAGTTTTCAGAGATGACTTTAACAGAAGAATCAGTTAATTTCCTGCACCAAATTCCCAAAGCCAAATAAGGAAAAACTCAATTCAGAGTGACCGAATCAAAGGGGGTGAACAAGGAAATTCAAGAGACATACCCAGAGTTGGTCAAAATTAGCTGCTTCAGGGTTTGTCCTCTAACAGTAACAAACTCCTTCAAGAACCGACCCTTGACCGAGGGAAGATCCGCAAGGGACAATACTTCCAACTTCTCAAACTTTTTTAATGCTGAGAGAATAAGCTTCATATCGATGTTTTGGCACTCGTTGATATACAGTTCCCTTAAAACTGACCCCAATGAATTAGATAACATATCAATGCTAGATGATGTTAGAAGAGAGCATTGGCTGAGATTAATAGATGTAATCGCAGGAGCAGCGGAAACAAGTGCCTGTAGCCCCACATCGGAAAGCCGGCATGCACCACTTAAAGATAAAGAAGATAGCATCGGCAACTGTTTTGGTGACCTTGCTAAGGTGAAGGGTAATACATAATCTGGCATACAACGCCCACACTGGTCGAGTTGAAGAACCTGTTTCAAAAAGGAGGTGAATGTGGACTTTAGTTACAATGTACACCTTAATGTCATCTTACACACGAAGAACTTTATCTTAGGTCTGAAAACATGTTTATGAAGGGAAAATTCATGATTTATTCCTTTCAGTATCATTATTTTCCAAGAACAGACAGCTAATCTCACATACGGTTCAATATCCAAATATCCAATATAAACCAATTAACTACAGGAACAAAATAGTGTACTCTGAAACTGCTGTCTTGACAGGAAAAAGAAAAGAAAGAAAAAAAACATTCACCTATAAATGCAATATATGATGCTGTATTAAAGGAAAACTGAACTTGTAAGAGTAAGTTACCATCAAGTTGCTGGTGTCACAATTCTTAAAACATTCAGTGAATTGTTCCTCGGCCAGCCATGAGCAATCTGGAACACAAATTTCTGTTGGAGATCCACGGACAAGATGATCAAGAAAGTGTACGTCCATTCTCCTAGAATCACAAAGCAATTGACAAATTTTAACCCTGAATGCGTCTGGAACATGGTCAAGCGAAGCTATGGCATCAGCATTCTTGACAAGAATTCGCAAGGATAGTTCTTGCAGAGATGGAGCCCTCCGGGGGGCAAAACTATAGTTTCTTCTGGGAACCCATATAGTTGGTGAAGATCTTTCTTTGTTGGAGACACCAATACCAATATACGTACTCGTGTTCTCTTCTCGGTCCTTAATTATTTTCATGGCAGTAGAGAAAGGGCCAGGCCAATCTTCGACTTGTTGTTCAACCTCTCTATCTGACAAGTCCTCTTCTTCCTCCATTTGAGCATCAAAATAAGCAAACTTAGAAGCATTTCTCTTTGCAATGTCACGAAAGTGCTGAGTTCTTGAACCGTCTCCAACTTCATTACTATTATGATTCTGCGTTTGTCCTGCATTAACCGTCGCCGCAGGCAATTCTGTTACAGTGACATCCGGAACCTTCTCATTATCAATTACGTTCTCGATTTCCATTTCTTCTTCATCAACTTCGACAATCTCAACCGTGATTGGAGAAGAGACATCCTCCACCTGAACAATACCCTTTCCCTTCTCCTCCCGAGTATATTTTCTTCTACCCATAGAGCTACTTGGCATCTCAAAATTCTCAACACAAATCACCTCCACATCAGTTGCTCTATCAAAATCTTCCAATAACCCCTTTCCTTTATTCTTGCTCTCATTTTCTACTACTAAAACTTCATCACAATTCTCCGCTAACGAGCCATTCACACTCCTATCTGCCATCACTGCCTTTCCCTTCTCCTCACTAACCATTCCATAATCTCCACATAGCTCACTGGCTACACTACTCTCTGATTCCATCCTCCCAACATTTTCGTCAAAATCCCTCTTTCGTTTAGTACCCCCACTCCCTGATTTTATCTCCACAGAAACATCTAAATTCACCAATTTCTTTCTCTTATTCCCAGAATCCAACATATTACGTATGCTAACATCCAATTCGCTTTCGAAATCAAACTTCCTAGACTCAATCCCAATTCCATCATCATCTACAATTCTCTTAGCAACTCTCTTCCCTGACCTCAAACTCAAAAACTTATCATCCACCACACTAGAGATTCTCTCGCCACTTGAAACACTAACCTCTTTTTCAGTCAATCCACTCAGACGAAGACTACGCCTCCGAGGAGTGTGAGTGGATTCATCAACAGGAACCGATTCGGGAGCGATCTCATCAAGCGAGCGATGAACATTGGGCTCTTGTGTACGAGCGGGAGTGGAAGGATCGATATCGGATTGTTTAGGGAGTGGCTTGCCTGGGTTCGCTGGAATTTCGCGAGATCGGAGAATCGTCATGTGTGGTTGTTGTGTGAAGAAGAAAGCAAAAGCGAAATCGAAATAGAAGAGGTTTATAAAGGGTTTTGGTGTGGGAGGAGAAGATGAACCATCGGTTTGGATAAATTAGGGTTTAATTTCTTTGCCGATTTTCGCGCCAACCGATGCAATTACCATCGGCGCGATACGCACACAATTTCTTTTATAAGGACTACAATATTATTTTTGTTTTTTGGCAACTTATTTATTTTTAAAGAAATAAATTGCCAGAAAAACAAAATAATAGTGAAAAAAACTAAATAGGGAATTTTGTTTATGTCAAAAATTTTATTTTTTATTATTCATTGACCAATTTCACAAAATATGTTAAGTTTTTATTTTATATTGTTTAATTCACCATTTAAATTTTGTTTTTTCCAAACAATAAAATTGCTATAAGCTGTTTTTCTAATTTTATTCTGTACCTTTCCCAGTCAAACTCTACCATGAACTTTTGATCTTGAGTAATGCCATAAAGATAAGATTTTACAAAGTAATTAAACAATAAGATACATGACTTTTTTTATTAATTGGATAAAACAATATATTGTTTTTTCACAACATTAATATATCTTCTTCTGATTATCAAACTATATCAGAGTCGAGAAAAAGGAGCCATAAAAGGATAATCAGTGTAACCAACAACAGGATCTTGAGTATAAAACGTCTTCCGATTATATTTATTCAACTTCGCATCAATCTTGAACCGCGTAACCAAATCCGGATTTGCAATAAACAACCTGCCATATGAAACCAAATCAGCATCACCTTGTTGAACAGCTTGCATGCCAAGTTCCTTGGTAAATCCTCCACTAGACATAAACGTTCCATTATAAGCCATTTTCAAGCTTCTCATTAGCTTAGCTTCTTCCTCATCACTGCCTTGTCTTCCAGACTCGGTTTGCCCATAGGCGTGGTAGCGAGGCTGTGTGACATGAAGGTAAGCGAGCTTTGAGCCATTAACATCTTGTAACTTATTGAGCAAATCAACCACGGCTAAACCGAGAGATAATGGGTCAGAATCAGTCGCGTCTAAGTGGTCTATAGCTGGAGATACCCTCACACCAACTTTACTAGCTCCAATGGCTGAAACTACACCTTCCACTACTTGTTTCAAGAATCTACAACGGTTTGTAATGGATCCTCCGTATTGGTCAGTACGGTCATTGATCCCATCTTTTAAAAACTGATCAATGAGGTAACCGTGCGCCCCGTGGATCTCAATCCCATCGAAACCAGCTCGGATTGCGTTCACAGCAGAGCGGGAATAATCTTGCACAACTTGAGGTATCTCTGAAGCTTCTAGAGCTCGGGGTTTCGGGTACTTCGCGTGTGACCCATCGGGCAATAAAACTCGCCACATCCTTTCTGAGATGGGTTTGTTTGTTGACGATATTGGTGATCCTCCATTAGGTTGATACACTACACACAAAGACTCAAAATGTTATAATTTTTTCCCTATATCCTTTAAAGATTACGAGTGAATAATGAGGAGACATGTAAACCTGGATGAGAGGCACGTCCAACATGCCATAACTGACAGAAGATGAAACCTCCTTTAGCGTGAACTGCATCCACCACTTGCTTCCATGCCTCTACTTGTTCATCCGAATAGATTCCAGGCACATGTGGGAACCTGAAAAACTTTATTTATATCAGTTTCATTTCTTTTACAACACAACATTACAAGTTTTGTCTAGTTTTAGTATAAGAGATGCAATATAATGTAACATTAGATTTGAATTTGTTCATCATATATATCATGATTTTCTTTGTTTGCCTTTTATTTGAATGTGGCTGAGAGATCTAAACCTCTCCATTCTTATCACACAACACTTTCTAATAATGGTGGGTCCTGTCACCCACATTCCTTATAATGACAAGACAAAACAACTCAAAGAAACACACGTTTCTTATATAGTGAAGTAATGATAAGTCATTTCTTTTGAAGTGAAATAAGCTTAAAACCAAAAAAAGGAAAAGTGAATTAAGCTAAAAAAAATAACAAGACAGATAAAAACCTTTGAATGGTAGTAGATTTTCTCCTCGTTTTTGGATTTTGTTTTTCAAAAACCTATATTTTCCTCTGTTCAAGATTTTACACTAAAGCTATGTATGTTTGTTGGGTTTTAAATAGTTTTTAGATTATATATTTTGGTTTTTGATTTTTGGCTTCTTAGGTTTTGTAATAGATGTTAGTTTTTATAAAAACTTGAATGATGAATTTAGTTTTTTATTGTTATTTAGAGAAAAAAATGGGAAAAAATGAGAATTGTAGTGAGGTTTTATTCAAAATTTCAAATAAAATGGATTCTATTTTGTTTTTGTTTTCCTTTTCTTTAGAAAATATATTTAGTCCTTGAATGGTAGTAGCTTACCACTTAATTTGAGATTTTGAAGAAAACTCACGACACTTTTAGTTTTTTTCTCTTCTTTTTTTTTCTTTCTTTTCTAAATAATAAGAAAAACAATCAAAAACTAAAATCATCATTCAAATTTTTTTAAAAAACTGAAATCTATTAAAAAAACTCAAAACCCAAATATCAAAAACCACTTTAAAACCAAAATCTATAGTCTAAAAACTACTAAAAAACAACAAACATTTGTAGCCAAAATCATTTCTTCATAAATGAAAATCTGATTCGTTGTAGATGAACAAGTTCCCTATCACATATTTTCAAAACTTGATCAATAGCATGTTTAAGTATTTAATTAACAGTAGAGTTACCATCATTTAATTAGTTATTTTGTTTGGTTAAACAAGCTGTTTGGTATTAAAAAGTTAACAATAATTAAATAAAAAAAAAAAATAGAAAGTGAGAATGACGAGAATACCCTGCGGATCCAGGAGAGACCATGGTGCCTTCAGAGATGAGAAAGCCGCCGGGAGTGGTGCGTTGAGCGTAATACTCCGCCAACGCCGCGTTTGGAACTCCGTTCAACGCCCTACACCTTGTCATCGGCGCAAGAACCACTCTGAAAACGCAAACGCAAACGCGTGAATAAGATTCTACACATCATACAACAAAACATTTAAAAGATCATCAAATCAAATCAACTGAAGAAGTACTCACCGATGAGAGAGATCGAATCTTCCCATCTTGTAAGAAGAAAATAGAGTCTCGTTGGAGTTCCCTTGAGCCGCCGTCATCATTCGATGAACTACAAATTTTTTCAGTTAAACAATGAGAAGGAGGAGAAATAAAAATCAGATCTGAGAAATCAACGGTCAAGACAAAACATTGATTGGTAGTTAGATCTTCATTACAAACACACAAAGTACAAAAAGAGTAACACAAGTCTTTTGAGGAGTTTACCGTCTTTGTTGTTGTTATTTTGGAAATTAAAAATGTTGTGGATGTGTTGTTATTGTGTGGCGTGGAAATGGAATTTTTTATACACAAAAAAAGTTGGTTGATGAATGGTTTGGACGGAGGAACGATCTCGATTGGCATCTTTGGACCAAACCGACCATTACTTTCACGTGCTGATTTATTTATCATAGATTTGGTCAGCGTGAGATATTTTTCTCTATTTTCTTTAACAAAGTTCTAATATATATTAGAACAGTTATTTGTTAATTTATCACATATATATACACTTTCGAAAAGTACAATTGATTTTACGTGATTAGAATCATTAAAAATCTGAAATTTTCTACAAGATTCACATTAAACAAAAAATAATAATAATAATTCTACAACATTATCCAGAGATTTTTATCTAATCCTATTTATCAAAACTGTAGATACGTACGCAAGTCAAATTGTTATATCTCGATCCGAAACATAGAGTAGTCAACATATGTTGACTTGTGGTATGAGATGTGATACATAGATTGTTATACTACTATTTACTTTTGTGCGCGTATTATGGTTTGATTTGGACGGAAACCAAAATGGTTCAGACTCCAAGACAAAAATTTAATCGAAGATCGTAACTTAGTAAGAAAAAAATTACTATAGTATTAGATAGATTTAAAATATTTCGAGTTATGTTAGAAGTTAGAACCTAACCTAAAATTAAGTTCTTTTTGGAAAATTTTGTAAAATAACCATTTGTGAATTTTATAAATTTATAGATGGTCCAAAAAATTAAGAAAATGTAAAAGTAGCTTTATATAGATTTCTTAAATCTATGGATATCAATTGTGAGGTCTATAACAGTTTTGGTTTTTCCTTGCATTTACGGTTCTATATCTAGAAGTTATTCACTTTAAAGAGTTCTTTGTGAGTGACATAGGTTCGATACTATTTGCTTTGACATAGATCTTTCTGGGATGTGTGGGACTCTATGTTGGGCAGTTGGGGTCAAGGATTTGATGAAAAATTACTTAAAATTCGAATTAAGAATAACTGATAACGGTTTGATATCTCGATTCTGGTCGGATTATTCGATGCCCATGTTATGGTTGATTGATATATAATGGGTGAAAGGGAAACACGAGAACTCGGAGTTAGAAGGGAAGCATTGGTTTAGTTGGGCATAGTTCAATTGGTTGCTTATACATGATGTATTGTGGGATTTGTCAGATCACATAGATATATACTAGCCTTTGTTTAGGCCTTTTTTATATAGAAAATCTACTAAATTAAATATTACTTTATTTCTTAGATGTTTTATAGTATCTTGAAATCTATTGACATCAAGAAGAAATACAAATATGACTTGAAGATTAAGAATCTACCAACCATACATTAACATTGCATCGTGATGTTCATCTGTGAGGAAGATCCCATAATCTCTAGCATCCCAAAATTTTATTGCACCGAATCTAATAACATAAGGAGATTCTTGATATGCAACAAATGTTTTAGAATATTTAAAATTAACTCCATGCTTTAGTGTACATTCAAAACGAGTCCCTCCGAAAAATCTATCCCCAAATTTAATATAATATAACTCTGAACGACGCAAATGGTGAATACCAAAATCGTCTTTATCGGATGTACAATGGACTGAGAGAACATCAAGATTTGTGCTGAAAGAGTTTTTAAAAATTATTTGATTTTTCGGAAACAATTTGCTAGCGTTGTTTGATCCAACACCTAAAACAATAACAATGACCAAAACAAAAAGATGATTCATAATTTGGAAGAATTTTTGTTGTTTTGTATAAAGGTTTTAAAATTTTATCTCCCCTAACCCAAAAAGATATATATATAAGAATCAATGTTTCCTTGCATATTACAAGGGTGAACTAAGTAAAAAACGTACATATAGAACTTAATTAAAAACGAAGCTTTGACTCTCTTTTTGGTAACACATCTTTAACTTTTTTGATAACATATCTTTGACTTCTTTGGATAACTAACTAAATTTTGGTATATATAAAAACAAAAGTATCTTTGTTTTAATAGAGGATAAACATCTAAATGTATAGATTTTTTTTTTTTTTCAATAAAAAAAATATATACCGTAAACTCTAACACTTATGATATAACAAAACATATTACAAAAATATTCTAAGTATCATATACTATATTCATTTTTTTCGTATGTTTAAATATCTCTTTATAAAATATGTGTTCTTTAGATCATATCTAACTGTCTTTCATTTTTTTTTCATTTACTTTGAAGGTGGAGATGAAGAATCACTTTCAGTGATATTTGATTTTCAACTTCAAAATGAAAAAAAAAAATGAATAATGTCTCTTCATATTTGAAATAATACTATTCATATTCATTCCTTGATATTCTAAAAATAGAAATTGTTTAGTTTAAAATGGTCATTTAACTTTTCATGATTAAACTACATATGAATTTTTATAAAATACAATTAATTTCTAGTTTGGTGTTTTTGTTTTGTCCAATAAATTTTAAATTTGAAATGCAATAATAGTATATATTAATAAATAAAATACACCAATATAACCATCAATAAATTAAAAATACGTAATTAGCATGGAAATTATAGATTAAAAAAACTCACTTTTCAATCGGTTATGTTATGATTTAATAATACAATGACAACAAATTCTATAAGTGTAGACAAAAGTGATAAAAAGATTTTTACAATTTTTATGATATAAGTTTTCGTAAACAAATTTATTTTTAAGGTAAGTAAGTTTCTGAGTTTTTTTTTTTTTTACAAACCCACCATTAGATAAATCATTGAGTCTAACTTCACGCCCGAGTCCAAATGAATTATTTACATACGCATGAACAAAATTATATATTAAAATTTGTCTTATCCAAAAAAATTACTGCATAGTTTTGGTTAACGTATAAAAAAAATAAAATAAAATAATCATGTCAACAATTAACTGAACATAAAAAAAATATGTTGACAAGTTATATATCCATATAGTTCTTTTAACTAGAGTTATGTATATGCTCTGATTCTAATCTAGTTTATGATTAAAATGTAATTTAGAAAAAACTCTAGTAGATTAAAAAAAAAGTAATTTAGAAAAATAAAAAACAAAACAAAAATTAGAGATGTGGGATGAGTGATGGGTGGTGTGTATGGGAGTGAGTGAGAGCTGTGAAAGGGAAGAGTCGCAGAGAGTGCAGAAGCTATCAGAGTTTGCAGAACTCACTCATTATTTGCCCTCTGTCTCTCTGACTCATCCACTTCTCTCTCTCCTAAGAACCATTTTTTTCTTTTAATTTTCTCATAAATAAATATGTACAGTGTTTTTAACACAAGTGGACCGTGTGCACTTAATTTTATAACTGTCGATGTGTTGGGATACGAGTACTACGACTCGTCTTTGTAACCAAGGATGTCTAGTTACATACTTACATTGCACGATATGATTTATTTGATTGAAGAACAATGATAGTGATTTGTTAAAACTACAAATCTTTTGTAAACTTTCTACAATTGGCTTCTTCTAATACCATAATGAATCATCAAGAGAATGTTTTATAACTATACATTTGTTTCTTTATTGGTTTTTCTGGATCAAAAGACGACGGACTTAAATCTCGAGTACGTACCTATATTTAAGATCAAAAATAAATGCCAAAAAAAAAACATCTTAAATATTGTAGGGTAAAATTCAATACTACTTTCACAAATGAGTAAATTTTTTAACCTTTTACTTCCACAACAATATTATAAAGTTTGAGGTAAAAGTTATGAAACAAAAACGATATGAGTACAACACAATACTAGAGCTGATTTTAACTTAATTTTATATCTTGTACAACTTTTGCCGCTTCCTTAGTTTCATGACTTGTTAGATTCTCTTTTCGGTTACCAATTTTTCTCGTTCTTCAATAAAAAGCTTTTCTAATACATAAACGAAAGTTACGAACTCTTGAATATAATAGAAACACATATCATGGGTTAGAGATAAACTTAAGTTACACATGCCCCTTGTCACAAAATCTAGCTTTAAGAAAGAAGAAAAACCTGAAATGGTGCTTAAGATGAAACCAAAACTAAGGTGAAAAAGAAAATTAAAAAAGAAGAAAAAGGAATAATAAACAAGAAGAGGACATGAAGCACAGAGATTCTGCAGACTGCAGGTGACCAATGGACAACTTTATCAATAAAAACATACCTACTACTCTCTTATTACTCTTTCAATTTTCCCATACAACCCCAATCTTTAATCTCTCTTCTTCTTCTTCATCTCTCTCTCTCTCTCTCCATCTTTCTTCATGGCTACTAGGATACCATTCACAGAATCACAGTGGGAAGAGCTTGAAAATCAAGCTCTTGTCTTCAAGTACTTAGCTGCAAATGTTCCAGTTCCACCTCATCTTCTCTTCCTCATCAAAAGACCCTTTCTCTTCTCTTCTTCTTCTTCTTCCTCTTCACCTTCTAGCTTCTTCTCTCCCACTCTTTCTCCACACTGTAAGTCCTTTCTTCTTTGCTATGAGCTGTATATATGTTGGTCATCTTTAGTGTTTTGGTGATGATGTAAAGAGTTTGACTTTTGCAGTTGGATGGAACGTGTACGAGATGGGAATGGGAAGAAAGATAGATGCAGAGCCAGGAAGATGTAGAAGAACTGATGGCAAGAAATGGAGATGCTCTAAAGAAGCTTACCCTGACTCTAAGTACTGTGAGAGGCATATGCATAGAGGCAAGAACCGTTCATCTTCAAGAAAGACTCTTCCTCTTCCTCCTCCACAATTCACTCAAAATCTCTTTCTCGATTCTTCTCTATCTTCTTCCAGGTTTTAAACACACCTTCCTCCTCTGTTTTACTCTAATGGCAACACAAAGATTAACCCTTTCTCTCTTAACAAACATTTTTAAGTGTAAGTAGAAGAAGAAGAAGTGGATACATAGATGATTTCTTCTCCATAGAACCTTCCGGGTCAATCAAAAGCTGCTCTAGCTCAGCAATGGAAGATAATGATGATGGCTCATGTAAGGACAACTACAGCTTTTCTAATGGAGAGAAGAAGCCACATTGCTTCATCCTTGGCACTGACCTGGGGACGTGTGAGAGGCCATTGATGCTTGATGAGAAGCTGAAACAAAGAGATGAAGAAGAAGAAGAAGAAGAAGAAGAAGAGCAACGGAGCAAGAGGGTTTATAGGTTTCTTGATGAATGGCCTTCTTCTAAGTCCTCTGTTTCTACCTCACTCTTCATTTGATCATCTTTTGTAGTCAACCTTCTGTTTTTTATTCAGTTGATAATGCAAATTCTCATACTTATATAATTAGGTGTGTTTTTTTTTCAGTTCATAGACCACCCATGCCTTATCTTAGCATCAATGTTTAACTTGTCTATGCTTGTCTAAACAAAACTGTTATATACTACACAAGAAGAAAAACATGTGACTAGTGTGTTAGAAATTTTTGTTGTTAGTAGACTAAGTTATGTCACTAACTAAAAATTAGCTCCGGATTAGTGATGGAATTAAGTATGTGATTATTTGCTTGTTGCAACTAAATCTGCAGTAAGTCACCGATTAGCAACACATTTTTGTCAGATTTTCTTTTGTTTTGTGAAGGTGAGTGAAATAAAGGAAAAATATTGACCTACTCTCTCTGACTAATATATTTACTGTTTTAACCAAAACAATAGACGGTACTCATTGGTCATCAAATAAAAGATAAATCAAAAATAATAAAGGAAAAAATGAAAATAAAAGAGTGATGAGAGAAAAGACAGGTTTTGCATTTGAGTTGAGTTGAGTTCTGTTCCCTGACTGACTTTGGTCAGGTCTGAAAAAGCCACACACCCAATCAAAAAGCTTTTTGCTTCTGACTCAGTTGAGAGAAAGACGACTTCTCATTCTTCATAAACTGAATTATTATTTACTGCTTTAGATTCTGCAATCTCTCTCTCTCACTCACACAAAAGCAAATTATACTTTCGTGTGTTGTAAATTTTTGCTTATAAAATAATTACAGTCAAGATGTTCTGAAAAGTTGAAAGAGAGATCAGAGAGAGAGCAACATGAAACCTAAAAACACATAAAAAATTAAAGTTAAAGGGAGCAGAAGAAACTGCAGAAACAGTATCAAATCCTTCAAGACCACACACACCCACGTTTCTGACTCTTCCACTTCCCTCTGACAACACTCTTTTGTATTTTACGTATTTTATTTTTAGTATTACTATTTTGCTTTTTATATTTCATTTCTCTACACACAACACTCCATTCTAACCGTTCACTGTGTCAAGTACTCAAGTTGTTGTATCCATGTTACAAACCAAGGAAGAAAAAACATTACTTTTCCATTAACAATAACAATAAAAACAAGGCTTAATCCCAAATAACACATAATTCACACTGATCATCTTTGTTGGCCTGTGAATGTAATTTGTCCTCACACTCTGACTCCTAGGAAAATTGAATCAATGGAATCTTTGTCACTAAAGTACACACAAGAGAGATCTGTTGTTATGTATGAAAAATATCTCAATTGGTTTCCTCCTCGTCCTCTAAGTTAGCATCTTCTCCTTCCCCATTGCTCTCTTCTTTCTCTCTCTGGGGGCTTGAATTTGGCTGACTCTCCATCAATTCACCTTCTTCATCTGATGACGAAAGAGCCCTTCTTCGTCTCACAGCTGAAGCAGGTACCTGTGCCTACGCAAACCATACAGTGTGATTCATCAAACAATCGCGTTTGTCTAGTTCCATGATTTGGATTGCAGTTTATGTATTACCTCATCATCCTCAACATCCGGATCTTCAAGTCCAGCAGCAGCTAGAAGATCATGAGCATCATCATCGACAGGTTCCTCAGCTTCTTGCATCTCATCTTCCCTGTTATAATTAGTGTTGGCATCTTCATCTTCAACTTCATTATGATCATCCATAGTAGCAGCTTCTTCTTCATCGTCCTCGTAGTGTCGAGCCCTTGAGCTTTTGTCCTTCTTTCTTCTCTTTCCCCCTTTCTTTCTTCTTCGCTCACTGGGCCTACCTTCCCCATCATCATCTTCCACTCTATCCTTCCGCTTATGAGATCCAGGTGTGGAGCTCTTCCATTGTTCCTAGGGCATTAAATATTGCAGAACAAAATCAGCATATCATCCTAACCATCTATCGAGACACCATATTGACAAGTAAACCAAGTAAACGAAATTCAAAGTGTCAGTGTACTTTTTTTCTTCTTGACACTACACAACAACGTTGAGAAACCTGATCTAAATATACATTGAAATAAAAAGCAGGAGACCTCCCACCTTCATACGTTGAAGTTTTTCTTCTTCTTGCTTGAGGCGTCTTAGCTCGTCCTCCTGTTTTCTTTTCTCCAACTGTCCAAGAGAGAGAAACCATAAAGGCATATCACTGACTTAAAAACCTTCCATATAAATTATCATCACCAAAACAATTTTGTTGCTGGGAATGGTTAACTTGCAAGTCTATAGTTACCTGATATTTCCTCTGTTCTTCAGCTTTACGGCGTGCTTCTTCAGCCAAAGCAGCCTGACGAGCAACTTCTAGTCTCTGTCGGTTCTGCTGCTCCTCCTGCTCAGCTGCTTCACGGTGAACTTTTGCTGCTTCCAGCAAGTGCGTGCAATACTGGACATGGGTTTGTATTTTTTTGCCATCAAACCCATGAACATGGAGGTCTGAAGCAGCAGACAACTGAGTGAATACCCGAACAGCATTCTCTGCTTCTGCAACTGTTGAGCGCACCTGCAGAGTCAAGCAGGTTCCCTTTTCAGTTGGAAATCAATTAGTCCCCATTGGAGGAATTATATTGTCTAAGCTTCTCCTTATATAACAAGACATCAAATCCTAAAATCAGTTGTAATGCATACTAAGGTGTATTAAAAGTTAACCATTACTTAACAAGGAAGACCAGCGTACTATGCTAGGGGCATGGTGAAAATTTCCACATACACATGCTGTAGAAGCAAGCTCAAAATCCGATGCATTAACAATAATATCTTCCTATCTGTCTATCTTCTAGGTAAAAGATACACAAGGCTAGAGTCAGAAAGAAGCAAGGAAAATATTAGTCGCTTAGAAATGGATCATCGTTAGTTAACCTCATCAGCTGTTCTCTTTTTCTTTTGCAGTGTGGAAGACGATGATTTCTGCATTACAGCACCCAAATCAAATCTGAATGTGTAATTTGAAGGAGTTAAGTGAATGGCCCTTAATAGTGTCTTTTTGCACTCTTGCCACTGCTCAGCCTCATAATGGGTACGGGCTAAGTAAAGAAGAATTTGAGAGTCTGTGTTGTAAAAGAACTTCCGCAAGCAGTTTTGATACTGCAAACAACATGGTTAATGAAAAGAATGCATCAGCAAAACGTAGAGATTAACCAAAAGAAAATAAAACACTATAGAAAATGACAAACCATTTTCACGGCTAAGGCGAAATTCCCTTGAGCAAAGTACACATGAGCCAGATTCACCCATACATCAGGCATCTGAAGAAATACACTTCCGCTTGCAGCTTCTTGAACCTAAAACATTCACAAAGTTTCAATGACTTGGAGAATGTAACTAGTCTAAACCATGAACAGTACATGATCAAGCTGACCTGAGTAAAAAGATCCTTGGCAATATCAAATTGGCCTTTCTCTGCCAATACAATGCCTGAACCGTTGGCAGCATACATGTTGGAATTATGTTGAGTCAGGACCTGTTAATTCCAACAATCAATAATGAGTAAAAAGATTAGTGTTTGGCGGAAAAATAACATCGCTATTTAAGCATACTGTGCTATTAGCATAAAAAATTCCAACAATGAAGTCGCCCAGGCTTCTATCAAGAAGATAACTGAATTAATAGCAGCCTAATGCAGATCGCTCGACTCAGATGATTAGATAAGTTTTCATTCACAGGTTGTTCCACAACTTTTATATCTCACTCTATTATTGATGCACTGTGCTAGTCTAAAACTCCTTATCCTCGAGAATTAACAAAAATACACACATGCAATTCCATTTCCAAAACCCACGCTTAAGAAACAAAATTCAGATAGTAACAAGGAAGACACCTTGTGCAAACAGCTATGCTTCAAGATAATAGATTGCAGGAACTTCAAAATAGCTCTATGAAAATAATATTGAAATGTCCACCACCCTCCACCCACAACACCCCCCAAAAGCACATCTATAAGAGTATATTTCCAAATTACTAATAATGAGAAGAGAGAAAGGAAGAAAATGAAACATCATACTTTAGTATAAAGTTCCTTGGCCTTCTCCAGATGTGTAGCTTCTAATTTCGGATTTCTTTTCTCATTGCGCATTGCCGCGAAATAGTTCCAGTTCCCCTAAACCATTTCAGGAAGAAGTATTACACACAAAATAAGCCTTGTAGAATAAGAAGCTAACACCTCTGAGTCTAGGTAACAATTCCAACCATCTAAGGTTACACCGCACTTAATTAATAAGACAGAAAATCCACTCCAATAGGTAGTTAGAAGTTTGTTTTTTAGAGTCACACATTGAAGATAGGTTGAACTCGGCAGCTAGAAAACCAGCTCTCACCAGGCTGCTGGTAGAGGAACCATACAGAATGAAGGGCTGATCTTCCATACATATATTAAAAAGGACCATAATGTTATCTTCTGTGCATGCCACTTGGCTAAGGTGTTGTACACAAGAGCCCAGATCAGAGCAATAACTGATTAGATTGGACCTTTAAGGTGTAAGGTGCTCGTATAATCAATCCATTAATATGATTATGCCATGTGTTTCGAACAACCCAAAAAAACTTAATATGACTCTTATATTCTGAAAGCGCAAAAGAGAAATGAAAAAATATAAATATATACCAGAGAAAGAATAGCATATGAATCCTTCCCATCAGTCGCATCACTAGCAGCTCGAAAGGTTTCTTTTGCCTTCACCCAGTCATCATTCTTAAGCTCCAATTCACCAAGCAAAGACAAAGCATTTGGATTTTTATCGTCCACCTTCAGAGCTTCATTCACCTATATGGGAAAGTTGGAAAACGCGGTCAGAAACAGAAAACAAACTGATATGATACAGACAAAATAAAAATAATGTTGAAAGTGGTAGTAGACCAGTTCAATGGCTAGAGGAAGATTCTTCTGAGCTTTTGCACTCGCAGCAAGCCTCAAATAAGCATCAATGTAGCCAGGATACTGCACCGAAAAGGCAGTCAGATTAAGTTGACAGAAATCAGAGACAGACAGTAGATGTTTGAAAGACAAACAAATAAATCCAACATATAACAGGGTAAGCGTTCGGACATATAATGTAAGACATGGTAAGTGTATCCAAATACTATAGAAACAGAAGGACCATAAAGCTAAGAATTATATAGCACATGTCCAAAAGATAGGCTTTGAATTTCCTAAGAAAGCAGAAACCAGTAAATTATAACCAACGAAATTGTGCTGCCAAATGAATTAATGTTCCCATTTTTGTACTTTTTAGTACAGGGAATAAAAACAACCCGCGAAAGACGGGTTTTAACAGAGAATAATTTGTGTAAACGACGTAAACACTCAAAATCATTTATTGGATACAAAATATCAGAAAAACAACTCCTCAATTTTTTTCCTTCTTCCCTCCTCATGTCTACCTCTATAAAAACTCGACATAAAATGGAATAGCATATTATATCAAAAGAAAGTAGGAGTCAATTTTACCTTGAAAAGTATTAACCGATACAGAAAAGTCGCTTTTTCCGTTTTGTGTAACTGCTCAAGTAACCTAGCCAGGTTAAACAAAGTTGTGACTTTGTTCCAAGGTACATCGACAGAGTGACCACTATCAATCAGCCTGTGGAAAATGCCAGTATCCTTGTACCCTAGAACAGATACACCCGTCTGTTCTAAATTTTCTTTTTCATCAAGGAAGCTAATCCATATTCCATCACCCAGAGCCTCCTTAAAGTTGTCAAGCGCAGACTGAAATGAAAAAGAGTATTGAAGCCAATAGCCAACATTCAAAGCAAACAAGTAGTAAAAACCACATTACGAACCTCAAATTCTTCTCTCTCAAAATGTAAAGCACCAATGTCATTCAGGACTTCTATAGGCACTTCTTGCCCTCCCTTTTTCATGAGCGTCCGTGCCTGGGAGTTTTCGTATATGGTTCTCAGAAAAAATGCCATCTTTCTTTGATAATGTACAATATCTATCATGTTCTTGAACAGGAGTTACAATTATCAAGAACACACTTTAAATAAGACCTACCATTTTGAAGGCCTCAAGTGCAGCCCCTGTGTCAGATGATATCAGCAGCTCACCAAGGCCAACAAATGCCTACAAGACCAATGTGGCATGTAAAAAAGACAAAACTATAAAGCTAGGAAAAAGTAATTGGAATAGATAAGGACTCATATCCCTATTAAATCTTCAACAACACTTAAGCGCTGTGAATGAAATATCCCAAAAGGTGTTCTCAAGATATATGGCAAAACCCAGTCTTGCTACTATTTTTTTTTTCCTTGGAAAAGCTCAGTGTGCTCGTATTATAATTTAGGCAACAAAAGTGGAAGTGTCACTCGAAGGTGATCCATAGTAAGGTAACGGAGGAAACAATTACTACAAAAGAAGTCATGCAAGTATCAACAATTTGAAAAATCAGGTTTAAGAATTATGTAAACCAAACTAACCTGGGCATCACGTGGATCAAGTTTTGTGGCCTTCCGCATGTACTCAAGGGCCTTATCAGTTTGTCCAAGCTGGGTGTATAAGTGCCCGAGAGCCTAAAGAAGGAAAAGAAACATGCACATGAGGCATTTTGAAATTTCAAAAAATAAAATACAAAATGAACAATAGAGAAAAAGACTGCAGTCATTTAACCTTCAAGGTCTCGCAGTTGTCAGGATAGACTTCTAATACTTTCTCAAAGTTGAATACTGATCCTTTAAGCTCCCCCAACTTTAGTTGTACTTGACCCAAACCTGCAACATCAACAAAAACCAAATTAAATGACCATACAGGATAGTAACATACAAAGAATTATGAACACATTAGGACAGTAAAGAAAAGTTACCAAAGTAGGGAAAGACAAATTCTTGTGGCTTATTATTAGTTTCTTTGATGGCTGCCATATAGTACATCCCAGCCTTTTCATAGTCCCCCTTAGAACAAGACCATAATCAGATATCAGAAAGGGAGGTTACACAATGGAAACAAAAAAAAGATGCATTCTTCAATAACTGCCCATAGAAGTAAGAAACACATTGATATATACCTCTACTCAAAGAAAATCTTTAAGCAGGCTTTTCTCAATTTTTTTATCCACTTCCTTAAAACTGGCAAGTTCAGTGTTTATTCACCCTAACGTATGCTAGGGTAGAACACAAAGTTCCTCGCCACACTTATTTTCAAGACTAGGTATAATAGAATCTACGAGAGAAGATAAAAGTTATGTCTAACCTTGCTATGATATGACCGTGCTAAATTATAAAATGAATGTGACTTTGTTGGCCCATGAGTTGAGACAGCTAATGCTGTTTCAGTCAGCTGCTCAACAAGAAAGTGCTGGCCGGTGAAAAAAAAGTGATTGGCCAAATAATTCAGGGCTGCTGCACAATAGGGATAGATCTCAAACGCTTGCTGCATTTTCTCCATTCCTTTCCTCATTCCTACAGCTATGCGAAGGCCAAAAAGAAGTATAGTTAATAGAATCTCTTCAGCATATAGGCATTATCACAAGGTTTAGAACTGGGTTATACTTACATTCATTTGCTTGCAAATCCATGATCCCAAGTGCCACAAGAGCCTCAACATTATCAGGATCTAGCTGCAGATATAGAATATGGTAAATAGCACTATTTATTGAAGCATTCAATAGGATGTATGTATCATAAGAAAATGAGATAAACATCTCAGTCCCACTTGCCTGCAAAACACGATCAAACGCTTGCCGTGCTTTATCTAGTTGCCCCAACTTATAACGACAAAGACCAATTCCCAGTCTCACAGCTGCAGGACACCCCGGATATACTTGCAAAGCCCTCTTAAGACAGTCAACGATTTTAATAAATAAACACATAACAAATGAAAACATTATCAATTTGTTCCATAGATGGACTAGACAGTATAATCTTTAAAATCAAAGAAATAAAATTTACAGCCCAAATGAAGAAGTGGTATACAGAAGTATAGTAGGTTAAGGAAAAGCATACCTTGTACAATTGTAATGACTCAGAAAAACGTCCACGATTAAATTCTACAGAAGCCTATATATGCGATAGAGCAAGTCATTAATATGCAGAAAAGTAAATAATAGGCTAATACTGTGTCAGGCTTAGGTTGGTAAGAGAGCAAGTGTCATAATCAAATTCTTATTACCCCGAAATCTGGTATACCAGCTAACCCAAAATCTGTTTCCTAGACGTTAGCAGGTGTATCATAAGATAAATTACCCAAAATATTAATATCCAAAAATTTTAACAGTGCTTTCTCAAGTAACCACAGTTATGCTCCAAGAAACTTGGAAACCATTGCGTCAATAAATTAAGAAAATTTGATGACTGTCCTATGGCCAAGAATTGAAATGATGTATATAGAATCCAACTACCTACAAAATTTTAGCTAAATGACAGAAAATTAAAATCATGATTCATTATACCTGACCCAGAAGAGCAGGAACATTATCAGGGGCAGTGTCTAACACAATCTTAAATGCCTGAAGTGCATTATCTATTTCACCCTTAGCCAGTAAGAGCTGACCTGTAAGCAGACAATTTCATTTCAGGATTTTGTATCTAGCAAACATAGAGCACCACCACCTTCAAAATTTTTTAATACAGACATTGTAAAGGAGAACTGGAAAAAAAGAAGAAGATTCGAATAGGTTTGCCTTCAAAAGAATATGAGTGTTCAAACAAGATAATAAGTCTATTACAGGTCTTGCAACAGAAACATATCAGTCAAAAACGACTTCCTCCTTAGTATCGACCATTACAAAAAAGAATAAGAATCTGGTAGTGGTTACCTTTCCCAACCCAAGTTGAAGGCTCATGCATATCGATTCTCGATGCTTTGTTATAATACTGTGTTGCCAAGATAAAATGCTCCTCTTTTTCTCTGTGTTTTATCTCAGTTTTACCCAGGTAGCTGTAATAGGCACCTAGAGCATTCAAGATTGCTATTCTCTCGTACTTAACATCAGCATAGTACTCATCAATTTCTACCCAAGAAGAAAAACAAACAAGCATTTTCAGTTCCCTAAATTGTAAACAACAGACCGATAATCTAACCGAATGATTTCAGCACTAAAAAGACTTATTGCTTACCAGAACTAGACCCTTCCTCCAATATTTGTCGAAACTGTTCAATTTTTCCTTGCTTGAAGTACTCCCTCTTCACCAAAGAAATTAAACCAAAATCAGAAGAAACATAAAACCAGTAAAAGCTCTTCAAATCAAGCTCCTACAACTTCACATAGAAACTAGAGAGCTGATATCAGAAAACTAACTAATCAAACCTCAAAAAGCAACAAGATTTTGAAGTTTCAATCACAACCCATCACTCACTAGTTAAAGAAAACCTCCAAAACCTCAAAGAAAGTTTCGATTACCCAAATTCCATACAGACCCTAGAAGAAATTATCAAATTGAGTAACACAAAAGGAAACGAACCGCGATAATGAGCCAGAGATCGAGAGGAGCTTGTTCGGCTTTAAGGATATCAAGTATATCAGAAGCATCACGAGGGAGCTGATCAAGAACAACCCTAACTTCTTCTTCCGAATTCTGAACAGGTATGTACACACTCGCCATTGCAGGCTAGCGAGAGAACACAGCGAAGATTATAACCAGAAACCCTAGATTTATGTAAGTAGTGAGAGCTCTCTCAATTGCTCGAATAGAGTAGCGAACGATGATACTTCCGCCAAGTAAAACGACGACCCGACGACAACCTTTCTTCTCACCTTCCAAAAACCCAAAATCGAATCTCAATTTTTTTTTTATTATTCTTTACATTTTTTTTTTGTATGATAACTATTTAACCGACTTTAAACCGGGGACTACAATGAAATTAACCTGAGAAATTCTGTTAGAAAGAACCGTTATAGAGTACACATGTTTGCTTTAACCTGTTAATCAAAGCATCGCCTGTATACTTTATGTTAATCAAAGGCTATTCAAAGCATCGTCGCCTCGCCTGTATACTTTATGGATCTCTTTGTCTGTCATCTTTGGTTTATATTCAATCCAATCCGGTCACCCACACTCGAACCCGGTCTATAATTTCATGTACTCTCTATAAGTAAGTTTCTCACTTGTCTTGTTCCATGGAACCCAACCCTTAGAGTCAATCAATTTCTTGATTAGAGTTTTTCACCACCACCGTAACGTAAGGAAGATCGTCCCAAATACGTTGTTACCTTCAAATGTTTCTCCTCGAGCGGATAAATCTTACTGTTGTTTATCGAAAACCCGATTTTGCAGTTGGATCATTGGCAGATTGAACGATCATGGTATTTAGTTGATCCATACATAGAAGTTGTCAAGGCCGAATAGTGCAGTTCTGAAACACGATTGAACTGAAGAGGAATAATACAATACTCAACTAATCAAAGAAATTTATCTGTAAATCCACAAACGATTTTATTTATTTATTTGAGATCGTAGATTTTCTGTTTTTAAAAGCCTAACTAAAAAGGTAAAGTAAAAAGAGAATCAAACTTCTGACATGAACATAAAAACTTACTCACTAATATATATTAGTATGCTAAACCAAATTCTTAAAATTAATATATTTTGGAGGGGCCTATGGCAAATGCCTTTCTATGAACACATAAGGCACGGCTCCTAGCGTGACCAAGCATTCCAAATCCAACACCAAATACATCACCAAGAGAGCTGTCTTCGGGTGTACCAAAAGCCTCCTGTTAGCTAACTTCCTTATGTCAGTCACTTGATACCTTTCTTTCATTTTTCTTAGACGGCGACCACCTCTTCTCTTTTTAGGCTCAGAATAAGGAACAGTAAGCACTGCTTTAGGTTGCCTTGCAGGAGAAGGTTCTTGCCACTTATCAATAGTCTTTTGGATGTCATCCCTCAAAGCTTTCCCGTTTGTTTCAGATGGGTTTCCTCTAGTACCGTCAACTCTTGCTGCCAAAGTCGATTTTGAAGCCAAGAGCCTGCTAGCGCGCATTCGAAGTCCAGGAGGCGTGCTTTGGAAAATCTCTGTCTGCTCAAGATAACCAACACGAGGCTGTGACGTTGTAGCAGAGAATCCTAAAAGACTCTTCCTCTTGTGGCCAAGAACTAGAACATTACAGGCAGGCATTTTCGCAAGTGCCAATAAACCTTCAGCAGTTCCCATGAGCTTGGCTGCAACAACACTCCCGAAAAAAAAAATTAATAATATAATAACAGAGAATATTCTTTTAAGTGTTGTGAAATTTAGTGTTTGTGGTTGGAAATGAAAAAAAAAAGTGAAACACTAAAACATCAAATATAGTGTTTTTTCAACACCAAATTTGGTGTTTGGGTTGGAGTTGCTCTTAGTAATTCTCCTGCGGATTAAACAATTAAAAAGCACCTTTTAAAAGGTTTTAGAATTGGATCACCGATTCTCTTCTTCTTATGATCAACAATTAAAAAGCACCTTTTTTTTCGGGAGTAACCAACCCTTAAGCACATCAAGATTTGAGTAACGATGAAGCCATGATCAAGGAGGAGTGTTGGTCGTGTCAAGTCTTCATGGTAGTTTTTATTTAGAGTCTTATATTATACAGTTAATTTATATGTAATCTATTTGTATCACGTAAAGAGATGCGAATAGAATAAGTTACTGAAGTGAATGTATGTGTCTCTATGTTGGGGCATCTATTAGAGATGCAACTGCCCTTAGGTTCAAAGTGTCGTGTAAACCTCTATAAATACTCATTCTCATATCTAATAAAGTATGCATTTTTCGCTTTTCAAAAATCAGAGCAAGATTAAGAGAAATACATTGAGAGTACAAAGACAGAACAGAGCGTGAGACAAAAACAGAGTAACATCTGGTTGTCTGATCCTTAGAAGTTAGAACACTTTGAGATTTCAAAGTTCTATAAAATAAAAGTCAAATATGTTTAAAACTTATCTTATTCATCTTTTCTTTTTCTTTACTTATGAGATTTCCATCGTCTTTTTTTCTGTATTTGTGTTTATTTATGGCATATTGCTATGTTTCTCTTGAACCCTTACGGTCATTTTCTGGTTTATATTGATTTACCCTCTGTCGTTATTGTGATTATGTATCACATTCTCTGGTTGCGTGAAGATTCTCATTAGAGTTTTTATTGATTGTCAGAATTAATGGTTTGCCATTTTAACATTCCATAATCAGTGGAATCTTTCGATCAAGAATACAAGAGAGCAGGTCGAGAACAATTGCCCTCGAGAAGTGTATTTTACTGTGGGGTAGACAATAGAAAGAAAATGGTAATGTCAATCTCGTTATGATAGTTTCTGGCTTCACTACTCTCATTCTTCATGTAACTTCTCAAGCTCACTTAAACAAGTCCTTTGCTAGGAATTTCTACTACGGAATTCAATCCCTAGTACTCCTAAGAAGCTATAACCGTCTTTAAGGTGAATGTTTTCTTGCACAATGAAATGGAATCAGTCGAGCAAAGACTCTTGAATGAGTCTATTTATAAATTGAATATAGATTTTGATGAAATGATTTTTTGTTTTCTAGTAACTATTTATATTTGGAGAAAAAAAATAAATTTTATCTTTTCGTTTTAAATTCGTTTTTACTAATTAATTTATGCATAAAAATTTGAATGAAATAGCGAAAGTCATATTATTATTGTCTTTCCTATTTCTTTTCCTAGAATATTTTAAAGTATCTTGTGTGACAAATTGTTATATACGTTTCTTGAAGATAAATTACACAATACAAATAAGTCAAAGATATTTTACTTGATCACAAAGATTTTTTCAAAATGTATCACAACTAAACATAATCGATTTTGCAATTTTAAAAGAATATATTTTCCATGGAACATTCTTACAAAAAAATATTTGTTGTTAACAAGGATGTTTAAAACTAAATATACCATAATTTAAGTAGTTATGGAATTAATTTCGAAATAACAGGAGTCTCGAATACTTTCAATTAGCGTATCTTTTACAATATTTTAGATTATAAATACAATTTTATAAATACGATTTGTAACCTATATAACATTGGGCGAAGCCTTTTTTTCCTCTTTCTTCCTTCTTCTTCGACTCCACCTACGACACTCTTCTTCTCTGCTTACAATCAGTCTTCTCTTCTTACGATCAGTCTTCTCTTCCTAAGGATTAAGCAAAGATGAGACCCACCCAACAGGTTTGATGGTTCTTTTGCTTAATTAGTTTCTTGTTGATGCTTATTTGCTTAATGCTTTCTTGTTAATGATCGAAGGATTTGGTGAGGGTTAGGGTTACATTGTTTCTTGTTAATCCTTCTTTTGATCGAAGGATTTGTTGAGGGTTAGGGTTAAATTGTTTCTTGTTAATCCTTCTTTTGGATCGAAGGATTTGTTGAGGGTTAGGGTTTGATTGTTTTTGCTTCTTTTAGATCGAAGGATTTGTTGAGGGTTAGGGTACGGTTTGATTGTTTCTTGTTAATCCTATCCTTCTTTTAGATCGAAGGATTTGTTGAGGGTTAGGGTTTGATTGTTTCTTGTTAATCCTTCTTTTAGATCGAAGAAGCACCAGCTTTCCAACAAGAACAAGTATGGGAAATTGACAGAAGAGTCCTCGTGATTGAAAATGAACTGGGAAATAATTTGTAAGTCACCAAATTACTCTTATTTGATATTCTTAAATTGGCATGATGTGACATTTTATATATATTTATGTATTCGCAGGTTCGCTGGAAAGTATAGAAATGCTCAAGTTTGTATTAAATTTCTAAAAAACGTAGATGTTTGCAAACTCAGAGATTTAGTGGAAAGAAGGAAATTGTCACATCAGAATGTGATTAAAATAATCGGGATATGCACTGAGCCCTTGAATCTTTTGGTCGTATTTGGTGAGTATCTTTTGTGATTTCTTACTGAGATTTTGTTTATTAGGATAATGTTTTGTGAGATTATTCTAATTTTGTTTATTCTGATTCTGTGTTATTAGAGCCTTTTTCTCGGACAGTGCATAATATGGTTCATAGGGACCAAACAGTATATGATACGCGTACTCTACTACGTCTTGCTTATGATGTTGCTCATGGAATGCAATATCTCCATGAGAACAAAATTCTTCATGGAGATATACAAACATCAGACTTGCTGATGACAAAAGATGGTGTAAGTTTAGATGTTCTTTTGTGTCTTATCATATACAAGTTTAGCTTTTCTACTTCTCTTGTATAGATATTGAGACTTTGTTTTTCCTTTTCATTATCAGGTTGTGAAAGTCTTTGGATATGATGTTATTGGAGGACTGAAATCTGGTACGTCGATGCATCTTGAGTCGGTTGACATCTTTAGCTACGGAATGGTTTTGTGGGAGCTCATCACGAGAGAAGTAAGAGTCAAAACTCTTCAATTACGTTTTTTTCAGACTTATTATTTATACTAACTTAATTCTTTCTTTGTCTGTTTCTAGATCCCATCGAAATTTGTGTTTGAATTGACACGCAAGGCTCCAGCTGCTGAAGAGAGGACAACAACTGATATTGTGGTTTCTCCAGACCCAATTCCTTTTAAACCAATTCCTTTTAGAAAGATCATGGAGGGCTTTCTGGAGCACTTTAGTAAAAAAATCCCAAAAGGAGCCAACCCAAAGCTGGTGAAGGTTATGCAGCTTTGTTGGAGTCCCAAACCTCCAACTTTTTCCGAGATCATGAAACTGCTGAAGGAAGATTCTGGGCTAAGAGGACATCATGGTTTATTTCATTATAGGTGATATTCATGTGACACGTTGGTTAATGGTTAGTTTTGATAGAGAATTTTTTTAGAGGTGTTTAGAGTATGTGTTTGACACGTCTATCATTCATGTGACACGTTGTAAAGGAGACGATATGGTTTGTGAATAAACACAGGTCTACACAATCTATCAAGCTTTGGACAAAGGAATCATTTGAAAAGAATCTTTTGTTTTTTTTTTGTGTGTGGAGCCTACTATGAAACCTTTCTTTTTATGCACGTTAATCTCAGAACTTATTTAGTTTTTTGAATCTAAGTTAGTTCATGTGAATTATACAAGATAAGCCATGAGTGAATATCAATTAATTTTTACCTATAAACTTTTTCCTACAGCTTTGTGTTACAGTGACTGAGTGACATATCAAAGCAGATAGAAAACATTATCAAATTATATTAAAAATTCTAGTATTCACTAGTCTCATTGGAGATGTCCAGTTGTCGCCTCCAGGCATAGTGTCTCTGGAGATGGAGAAAGACGCAGTATCCTTTCCCCCTTGATCGAACCAGTTCCTCAGTCTATGAGCTTCAGGGAAATCTGGATTTATGAAGAGTTGTGTTGAAGATATTGTCCCCACTGATTTCCCACTGAAGTCGCTTACTTTTCCAGCTTTTATTGCTAAAACCGGGTGAAAGGCTGAATCAACCATATCTTCGAGTTGCCGACCATCTCGGTTACAGAATTCTCCCCATAGTGTTACCTCTACAGCCTTTCCTGATTCATCCTTCAGATTCAGGATTCTCCTATGGGTTTCCATCCCGTTCTTTCTCAAGATTGGCACCGAGGGGTTCACAGAAGTCACAACCCCAATGACATCAAGTATGGTATTGTTCTCAGCATTCTCAATGTCACTTATAGGACGGAAGGAGAACTGCTGCCTTGGTATGGAGCCATCTTCATCAGGGCAAAGCTCCACTGTCGATGTTGACTCCAAGAAAATTTCCCATTCATTCTTTAAGTGGTTGAAATTTTTCTGTGCAGGCTTCAAGCTTCCCTTTGAAATCAAATATACCTTACCAACCTCAGTAACATCGTAAAATCGGTCAACAACAGCATTAAAGCAGGTAACCCGAATCTCCCCTCCATCGGAGTCAAGCAGATCAAACGAGAAAACTTTTCCATCTCCTTTTGCATTGTTATATCGTCTGATATCTCCTTTTGCAGTTACTCTAGCCTTAATAGCCCACCGACCTTGGTATGGATTGAGTGCATTAATAGGGATGATTCGAGCTGGAACCTCGTTCTTCATTATGGGTCCATGATTTCTGTAGCTTGCAGGTGGTTGATATGAAGGTTGAACAGAGGGCCTGAAACTCGGATTACTGTTGACTGGATTTAGACACCCCTCGGAGGTGCTTTATTAACCGAATGGGAGGTGCTTTATTAACCGAATGCTGAATCGTTGGTTCACTAAAAACAACTCTACTCGAAGGCGGTATATTTCCCGGAGCTGAAAGCGGCCTTTGGATTTCTGTATCTGTTTCCCCAACTATTGTGGGGTTCCCGATGGTTTCGGAAAGTGGCACTATCGTCTCCATGTTCAGCACCACAATAAGCCTGTAGAAAGAGTGCATAGAAGCATAAGAAAATTTACAATCAAAGAGAGCACAACCCCGTCAAAGATGGCATGCTCACCCACCCAAGTAAAATGTGTAATTCTATTTCTTACTAACACAATCAACAAAATCGTCACAATTTTCATCCATGAATGTTATCCAGAACATCTGCCAACCAACCATTTAATAACATGAACTACAAAGATAACAAAACAAATCATTGGCACCAGTAAACTTAAACCAAAATCATTCATCAATACCAGATAAGTACAGTAAAATTAAAAGCAACTGACTACAACAACCCTCAAAACAAGATGATTTTTTTGAAAGGTGTTTACCAAAAGCCAAGCTATCATTGCTTTTGCACAGTCATTGCAACAAATGCCTCACACATACAAACCAAATATGGAACTAGGAACGCTCAAAAACATTACCGGACATTTACTTCCGGTATCAAGGCACTGTATAAGAATTTAGTACATCACAGGATCAGAAAGTTGTATCCCAAGCCAAAACTAGTATACAGATTTTGTTCTCATACCAAACTAAAGATGAGATTACAAACACAAACGTCTACCAAAATTACATGGATTAACATTTGCCCCCTTCATACGAAATCAGTAACACCTAGCCAACCACCAAGTCACACTTACTGAACTAAAAATTCAAATACTATTCCACTAGAAGAATAAGAAAACTATGCAATTCAACACAACAGTGGTCGAAAAGAACTAAAAATTTAAATGCATGCAGCAAGAATGAAAATAAGTTCCCACTGAAAAGTATACGTAGAGCTTGAAAGAAAGCAAGAAAACATTCACCTTAAAGACGGTTATAGCTTCTTTGAGGAAGGGTATTTCTTACTCTCCGAAGGGGATTGAATTCCGTAGTAGAAATTCCTAGCAAAGGAGTTGTTTAAGTGAGCTAGAGAAGTTACATGAAGAATGAGAGCACTGAAGCCAGAAACTATCATAAAGAGATTGACATTACCATTTTCTTTCTATCATCTACCCCATAGTAAAATACACTTCTCGAGGGCAATTGTTCTCGACCTGCTCTCTTGTATTCTTGATAGAAAGATTCCATTGATTATGGAATGTTAAAATGGCAAACCATTCTGACATCCTTCTTATCTATACTCTAGAAAGTCAGTCCGTAGTCTCACCATAATATTGTGGAAAAAAAGTCTCATCACATTAAAAAATTAAGAAGACGCAACATGAGGTAGAATCTTAGTTGCATACCTTTCAGTAGGAAAACCATTAAAGTGTTTGCCCAAGTGCACCGAATCTCACAAACATGATAAACACAAATATTTCCACATGACTTGAGCAAGTTGCACTAATCAGGATCTTTGTACCGAACTACACCAACAGAAACAATGAGAAATATAGTATAGAACTACCGGAGTTGCTCTACTGCGTCCTCCACTACAAGTGGAGCATATATGCCAGAAAAAAGATGAGCAACCCCCACAAATATGTCAAGAACGTAGTTCAATAAGACCAAGTGAAAGAAATAAATTATATAAATCACACTACAATTCAGAATGAAAAAAAAAGTCACACACACACAGATACTCAAAACACCTAAAATAACTTATATCCATACCGCAGATGAGATAAACAATAGTTTAAAGTACAAGGATTGAGAAGATTGGAATTTCAGACATGGACAGAAGCAGAATATAAAACCTTAATGCTCAATGAGTGTGGGCGAGGATCAAGTTTGAAGATAGCGTCGGACCATTCAATCTTCCCCCAAATCTCGCTTCCGTCGCATCTCTCCACGGAAATCTCGGCAGACCAAAGCTCCAAACTCTCACGATCTTCAAGATGAGCGTTCCAGAAGATGACAATGTTCCCAGCAGAGTTGCTGCTGATTCTACTGATATCATATTTGACATTGGTTGGTGTACAATGTAGCGCTGTGCATGGATTAAGAGTATGTAGAACTTGTCTGGAACCAGAGAGAGACTGTTGCAACTCTTCCAAACCCTTCACCTCCTTCCAATCCAACTCATCTGGCTCACACCACAATATTCTCCCGCGAGTACCAAGACAGTATAATAGCTTCCCTATAGCACACCAATCGCTTCTGTTTCCTGGCTTAGAATCTATTTTAATCATTGTCAGAAACATACATTCACTTGGCATAAAGTAGAAGCATCGATGCCCCTCATCCACCCCGTAAACCTTCTTCTCCTCAATCACCACGCTTTGATGGACATCGTAGCTCAACTTGGGGATAAACCAATTACCCCAAGTTTGAGTCTTTGTATCAAATACCTCTGCCCAGTTTGATGAATCAGCTTCCTCCCCACACCCTCCTAACACGTATATTTTCCCATCTACCAGGCTTGCCGATGCGCAAGCACGAGCCATATTCATGGACGGGACACGGCGCCATGTGTGAAAGAAACAATCGAGGAAGAAGACATCTGAAGTGCGATTGCCGTTTATGAGTCCGCCGATTATATATATCCCCCGATCCACCACCACGAAAGAGGATGATTCCGGAGCTTGATACGGGTTCGAAGGGATCGGGCCAAGTCTACGATTACGGTTGAGGATGAACCATTGTGGGGTTAGGTTAGGAAAGATGCTCAAGCATACATAGAAAGATGTCTCTCTGCAACCCATTCGCCATCTCATGTCCAAGAGTTCAGGGGAAGCTACGAGAGAGCGATGGCGCTTGGAGGTGACAGCTAAGGCCGCGAGGTCCAATCTAGAGGCATGAACCAGGCAATTCACCGCCACTTCATCTGGTAACAACGACCATAACCCAGACCACGACGGAGACACCTCCTTCGTCTCTGGTGGTGCCACTTGGGGGGCGTAATTATTGGACGAAGTCGCAGATCGTTTTTTCATTGATTCATTGCCGGAGGAATACATTCTCCTTCCTTATCGATTGATTTCAAAGTTGAGGTTTTTGTGAGGATTAGTCGGCAACTTTTTTAATCGTTCGGTTCTGTAATATATATATTTGGATTTGGATTTGTACAGATCTGTAAGAATTTCATCCTACCAAAAAAAAAAAAATCTGTAAATTTCATATTTATAAAAAAAAAAAAAAACGGAAAAAACGAAATAAGGAAAAAGGAAAATAAGACAGGAATTTCCTTTTATCGTGGATGAGGTTTTGATATAAAACCAAACCAAGTCATGTCTTCTTCTCACAAGACTACAACAAGAGAGAATCAAGAGAAGCATCAGACCTAATCATAAGAAGAAGAGAATCGGTGATCCAATTCTTGTTCATCTCGAATCACTCATCAAGACAAGAGATACTAAAACCTTTTAAAAGGTGCTTTTTGTTTAATCCGCAGGAGGATCACTTAAAGCTTAGAAGATATATATATGGCAACTCTTGAAGATTCTTTCTACGAAGACCTTGACGAGTTATCTGACAACGAAGCAGAACATGATGCTAGAAAAGAGGAGGAGGAAGGAAACATTAATGACATGGACATGGCAGAGTTAGAAACCTTTAACCATGATGATGATGATCTCGAGAACGTTTCTAAGCTACAGAAAACTCAGAGATACGCTGATATAATGCACAAAGTGGAACAGGCTCTCGTAAAGGAAACACAGATAGGAACTGATCTTGAATACAAGCTAATCGTGGATTGCAATCAGCTCTCAGTTGATATTGAGAATGAGATTTTCATCGTCCACAACTTTATCCGCTGCAAGTACGGACTTAAGTTTCAAGAACTCGAGTCGCTGGTACATGATCCAATCGATTATGCTCGTGTTGTGAAAAGAATTAGCAATGAGACGGATTTAACACTTGTTGATCTTGAAGGCCTTCTTCTTCTTCAGCCAGCTACTATTATTGCTGTTTCACTTACTTCTTTAACCACAAAAGGGAACACATTGCCAGATGATGTCTTGCAAAAGACGTTAGACGCTTGTGATCGAGTTCTTGATCTTGATTCCGCAAGGAAAAAGGTTCTTGACTTTGTTGAAAGCAAGATGGTATCTATCGCACCAAATCTCTCCGCTATTGTCGGGAGTGTTGTTGCAGCCAAGCTCATGGGAACTGCTGGAGGTTTATCGGCACTTGCCAAAATGCCTGCCTGTAATGTTCTAGTTCTTGGCCACAAGAGGAAGAGTCTTTTAGGATTCTCTACTGCTGCAACGTCACAGTCTCGCGTTGGTTATCTTGAGCAGACAGAGATTTTCCAAAGCACGCCTCCTGGACTTCGAATGCGCGCTAGCAGGCTCTTGGCTTCGAAATCGACTTTGGCAGCAAGAGTTGACGCTACTAGAGGAGACCCATCTGGAACAAACGGGAAAGCTTTGAGGGATGAAATCCAAAAGACTATTAACAAGTGGCAAGAACCTTCTCCTGCAAGGCAACCTAAGCCACTTGCTGTTCCTTATTCTGAGCCTAAAAAGAGAAGAGGTGGTCGCCGTCTAAGAAAAATGAAAGAAAGGTATCAAGTGACTGACATAAGGAAGTTAGCTAACAGGATGGCGTTTGGTACACCCGAAGACAGCTCTCTTGGTGATGGATTTGGTGTTGGATATGGAATGCTTGGTCAGGCTAGGAGCAATAGGCCGCGTGTTTCGAGCAAGCTGAAACTTAATGCTAAGGTCGCCAAAAAGCGACAGTATACTACTACCTCTGGTGCTTTCACTCTTGTGCAGGGAATAGAGTTGTGCAATCCTCAGGCATTAGGATTAGGAAGTGGGATTCAAAGCACTTACTTCTCAGAGTCGGGAACTTTCTCCACACTCAAGAAGATTTAAACTTCCCACACAGAAAGTTTAGAGACAACTTCAATAGGACATCTCCAATGAATACTAGATTTTTAATTTTTTTTTTATAATGTTTTCTATCTTCTTAAATGATATGTCACTGTAACACAAAAAGTTTTATAAGTAAAAACTAATTGAAATTCACTCATAGCTCATCTTTTTGATAATTCTCATGAGCTTACTTAGATTCAAGAAACTAAAAAAGTTCTGAGATTAATATGCATATATAACAAGAAGAAGTTATAAGAAGACAGATGCAAAACAGTCTTAAAACTTGAGCACATAAACTTGAAACCATCTGGCTGAGGCTTGCTAGAAACATCTTTTGATGGCCTGGAAGAATAACTAACAGTGAACCTAAGTTATGAATTCAGAGAATCCCAATCCAAATAACATTTGAGACCCCGAACAAACTCAATAAAGATTCAAAGCATAACATAACAATAAGATCAAGAACTTACAGCTAGACAAGTCCTGTATTATCAATGTTGTATTGATTAGACATCTCAAAGTCATTGAGATCACTGCAATTATCCACTCTTTAGTCTGCATAATAAATTTACAGAAACAGAGCCATTAGGAGTGGCAAAATCTATAAAAGATAAGAACCTGGCGTAAAATTAGGAATTGAGTTGATTCCAGCTTCAGATTGAGAATGTGAGGGAAATTGAGAGATGATTCAATAGCAATTTTAAAACCAAACCGAACCAAAAATTAATCCATCTCAACCGAAATTGAATTTATTGTAATCTTGAAAACGACGTAGTTTTAAAAGATTTTTTTTTTTTTTTTTTGGTGGGAAGTTTTGGAAGATAATACACAAATCATTGATGTCAGAAATTATATATTTTTGTCAGAAATTATATTACAGAGATTTTTTATGAGTTGAATGATACTTTTTTGTATTTTTCATAGTGAAAGATAAATTTTCAAAAAGTAAAAGTTCTTTTTTGCAATTTTCCCTAAATTTTGATTACGGTCGCTAACACAATTACATTAATTGATCTTTCAAGAGCAACAAAAGTTAGTATTATTAAACATTTTTATACAACATGGATTTTTGAGACGAATCGTTTGACATAATATAAGACTAGTAACTATTTGCTTAACGACTAGTAATATATCATTAATTTACCTTTTGTGGTAATTATTAACTAATGTAGCATATTCTTTCGTCTACTAATATGCCAAGAAAACTATATAATACATACTCAACTTGCAGTAGCTAATATATTCTTAATTAATGAATTCTTTTAGATAACATGCTTGAGAACATGCTAGTTAATGACAAAACCCAAAAAAAGGATAATGCTTGTTTATATGAACCTAATGTCCAGAATGAGACATATTTTGTCGCACTATCTTAGAGGAAAAACATATAATCCACGTTTCTTATCATATATAGTAGTATCTCAATGTAAACACAACTTTGTTACGTATGGTTAGAAAATCAGTCACGTATATTTCATGTGTGGCTGATAACAAAAGCTATACTTTTTCCACTAATAATGTTTTTTTTTTTTACAATAGATAATTCTGAGTAATCATCAATTATTTTGCAATGGACCAAAAACGTTTATGTCAATGTAAGAATATCTGAAAAAATTATATTTTCTTGCTATTGATTAAGAAGTCGGCTAGAATTAGAAACAAACAATTATATAAAAGTTGATTGAATATATAAATATATATAAAAATAGAATAAAATAAAAAGAAGTATGAAGTGTTAAAGAATCTGAAATAAACTAGAAGAAGTTGGATATATATTCCATCTTTAAGACAGTGAGGGTCCTCTTTTGCGTGACTGTCAAATCTCATTCCTCTCTCTCTCTCTCTCTCTCTTTCTCCGAGGGAAAGAGAAAGAAAATCTGAGTTTCCGAGAAAAAAAACAACTTTTGTCGACGAGATTCCGTTGGTCTGATCGGCGATCTTTAACTCTCTCTCTCTCTTATCAAGAAAATCTCTGTTTCTTTCTCTATATCGTATAAATTGCTTCAAGACTGTTGTTGCAGGTATCGTGATTTTCTTCTCTTTTTCTTTCACATAATTACTAGTTTTCACTTTTCCCCATTGTTCTATTGTGATTTATGAAGCTATACTGAAGGATGAGTTTAAAAACTTTGTTTTATAATGTTTTATATTTTTGTTGAGTTTTGGTTTTTCAGCTAAATCGGCATTCGGTGATCTGTTCTTGGCCTATCTTTGTATTCTTTTTCTTTTTACTTTCATTGATAAAACCCCCCCCCCCTCCACACAAAAAGTCATAAATATATGTATATTGATTGTAGAATAATATATTTTTTGCAGTTTCAAATGCTAAATTTTAGTTTACAGCTTCAACGTTTGTAATATATATTTATCACAATCAATAACCTTTGTTATATATGAAAACTTTTACAAAAAAATGAAAGAAAAAAAAAACCTTTGTTATATAAGAAAAACCTTTAACCTATACCTATTTTAAAAGATAATCCGCTAACCCGTTTTTGACACTCATATATAACTCCATCCAAAAACAATTATGAAGCAATATTTGATTTTTTATTATTATTTATGAACTGAAATTTTTAGTAGTTCTTTTTCTCCAAATAACATAACCACAAATTTCATGATAAAATAACATTGATTTTTAATAAAATAAAAAAAACGGATAAAATTGAATAACTCTAGAGTCTAAAGTATTTTGAAAGAATGATTACATATCCTTTAATACCAAAAAAAAAAATGATTACATATCCCTGATTCAATAACAAATAATTTGTTAATGTCTAATCGAAAAACACTAAAGTTATGTAGAAAGTTGGATTCTTACATATTCAATTAAATTATATCTTTAAATAACCTCCTTTTACTTTAGAAGTTGAAAACTAACATCAGCCATCAAAATGACCGTGATTAAGTCTTTTTTTTTTTCCGGTAAAAACCGTGATTAAGTTATAATTTAATACTAAATGTCTTATAGGTATTAAAGTATTTTTATTGAATGGTAGTTCCGAAAAAGATAATGTATTAATTAAATGGTAGTTCTGTTTTCATGGTTTGATGGGGTGTGAATAGTAATGAGGTTTGTCTGAAGCAAGTCGCAGAACCCACAAATGTCTCATCCTCTCTGCGCATTGACTGCTAACTTTAGGTCATCAGATTCTTCTTTTGGTCCCAAAAATAAAATCACAGAGCCTTTTTGTTACTCTTTTTTTCTATACACCCAAATGGTCCACCGTCCCATTTTTATTTATTTATATAAAAATGATATTGTTCTAGTTTCTGTGGATAACACTCGAGTGAATAGTAAATTGTAATTAAAAAAATCATTTCGTGTTCATATGGTTTTAATTTTAAAAAAATTAAATTAAATTATTTCACAGCCAAAATGTTAAAATTACTCTTTAGGATAATTTTTTTTTTTTTTTTTTTTGGTTTGGTTTAAGATTCTTATATATATATTACATAACGCCAAGAAAAGCTGCTCTTTGTAGAAATAGTCTAATGCGTTACTTTTGTCTGCACATGACAATAGATACATCATGTAAACAACGACACAAAGTGATAAAAAAATCACATGAATTCATTTTGCATCATCAAAATATTAATTCTCTTCTTAAAGGAAAAAAAAAAGAAAAAAGAAAAGTCATAACACTTGAATTTGTGATTTGTTTGATCGGTAGATAATAATGGAAGGAGACACAATCTCTGGGATGATGGGAAATGGAGGAGCTCAGATGGATGGGAAGATTCTTCAAACGTTTCAGAATAGTTTTGTTCAAGTGCAAAACATATTGGACCACAACAGGTTGCTTATAAACGAGATAAACCAAAACCATGAGTCTAAGATCCCAGACAACCTTGGACGAAACGTTGGTTTGATCCGAGAATTGAACAATAACGTGAGAAGGGTCGCTCATCTTTATGTTGATCTCTCCAATAACTTCTCCAAATCCATGGAAGCTTCGTCCGAAGGAGAGTCAGCAAGAGGAGAAGGAGGTCACAGGAGAATCAGGCCTGCTTAAAATTAATGTTTTTAGTTTACTAGAGATTATTCGGGGTTGTTTCTGCAAGTTTGTTTCTTATGTGGCTTAAATGCAAAGAAAGTCATAGTTGGGGGTAATAGAGAGCAGATTGATAATATATATAAGTATTTCTGTACCATCTCTTTTTTTTTTTTTCTTTTGTTGTCAAATATCAACAGTTTATTCCTAATCACCATTATTATCTTGAGATAGTTGTAAAAAACAAGAATTAGAGACAAGACACGTTCTAATTAGAAATATAGGTTTATTAATATCTCTATAGCATGATAATATATTTGGTGGAAGTCTTAAGTTATTCAGTTCAACTATTGCATTGGAAGTCTTAAGTTATTCAATTCCACTATTGCTAAAGAGAAAATAGGTCATTAACGAACAAAATCAGAATAATTTCGGCACTTTCTATCAACAACTTATATGCACTTCACATGATCTAGGGGATAAATTTCGATTGCGGTTTGACTTAGTTTCTGAAGAATTTATTATTGTCGGATTAACAAAAGTTGTCGAATGGAAAGTCATAGACAAACATATGACTGGACTTGTTAAGGCTAGGCAACAAGTTTGGGGGAAAGGATATAATATTAAAGCAATTTTTCGACGCAAGCCTAATGTAGTAGTATACCAACAAATCCATTGTAATGCCAATTAGTCAATGTATTTAGGAATATTTTAAGTAAATCAATATAAATATTTGTTACGTGAACCATGTAAATCTAGATTTCTATCTTTTATTAAGAGAGAAGATGATGAGATGGTGAAAAATAGTCAACCTTATTTTTTTCTTTGAGAATAGAAGAAAGCGGTCGACACCAAGACATTAACCGTTCTACCAACATTCGAGCAATAAGCATGATAAGAGAAGGAATGCGTTTACTGGACTAATTTATTATTTATATTAGGGCATAATCTCAATTATAAAATAGAGGCAAGACTATCTTTACACCAACTCTAGGAAATGGTGGAAACAAATAATTCATTGTAATGATGTAAATTTTTATCCAAAATGCTTATCACGAAATAACTATAAGCTAATTGACATCTCCTAAGACCATTTTGGATGCATGGCCCATTATTGTAAAAATATACCTATCCTAAGACCATTTTTCATTATTGTCCTCATTACTTTACATTAATGTAGATTTTTTTTTATGTCTATCATTTTCGGAAAATCAGTTACTCCTTACTAAACAAAAAATTAGAGAATTTTTGTTTTTTTTTTACATCGAGAATTTTTTTTTCCCTAATTCCCGGATTATTGCGTCACCCATACACAATTTGGTTAAAGTCGGTCACAGTCACTAGTCGAGGGTAAGTTGGTAATTTTGATCTGAATTGTCAAACAAAATTCAAAATTAAAGAAACGAAAAGAGAAAATTCATATAAACTGTAGCCGAGACTCGCAACATCTCTTAGCTTCTCCCGCAAAATTCAGCAAAAGCAAACAAAGCTTTCAGAGGAATCTCTCACACCAATTTAGGTCAATCTTCGTCTTCCTCACGCTCTGTTTCTCCGTAGAGTTTTCCTAATTTCTTTTCTGGTTTATCGATTTTTCCATTTTTCTAGGGTTTCGCGCCGGGATCTGGAAAAATCATCATCAGCATGCCGGTGAGTTTGACTCCGAACGCCATTATGGCGATAAACGCCGGAGACGTCAATTTGAAGCCGTTGTTACAGGTTTTAGAAATCAAAATGATAGGAAGAAGCCAAGAGAGAAGCCAAGAGAGGTATCGTTTCCTCATTTCAGATGGTGTTTCAGCTCAACATGCTATGCTCGCGGTTCAGCTTAATGATCGAGTCAAATCAGCACAAGTTGAGAAAGGATCCATCGTTCAGCTTATCGATTACATTTGCAGCAATGTTAAAGGCCGCAAGTAAAATTTTCTCCTCTCTACTCGTTTCCTCTCTGGTTAAATCTAGACCACCATTGTGTTGAATTGCATAGTTTTCTTATCTTTCTGGTGGAGTAGTATTTGGATTTTTAGTTCAGTAAGTGTGACTTGGTGGTTTGCTAGGTGTTACTGATTTCGTATGAAGGGGGAAAATGTTAATCCATGTGATTTTGGTGGACTTTGTGTTTGGTAAATTCATCTTTAGTTTGGTAGGAGAACAGAATCTGTATACTAGTTTTAGTTTTGGATACAACTTTCTAATTCTGTGATGTACTAAATTCTTATACAGTGCCTTGATACCGAAAGTAAATGTCCGGTAATGTTTTCGAGCGTTCCTAGTTCCATATTTGGTTTGTATGTGTGAGGCATTTGTTGCAATGAGTTTGCAAAAGCAATGATAGCTTGGCTTTTGGTAAACACCTTTCAAAAATCATCTTGTTTTGAGGATTGTTGTAGTCAGTTGCTTTTAATTTTACTGTACTTATCTGGTAGTATTGATGAATGATTTTGGTTAAGTTTACTGGTGCCAAAGATTTGTGTTGTTATCTTTGTAGTTCATGGTAATAAATGGTTGGTGGGCAGATGTTCTAAATAACATTCAGGGATGAAAATTGTGACGAATTTGTTGATTGTGTTAGTAGGAAATAGAGTTACACATTTTACTTGGGTGGGTGAGCGCATGCCATCTTTGAAGGGGTTGTGCTCTCTTTGATTGTAATTTTTCTTATGCTTCTATGTACACTTTCTACAGGCTTATTGTGGTGCTGAACATGGAGACGATAGTGCTACATTCCGAAACCATCGGGAACCCCACAATAGTTGGGGAAACAGATACAGATTTCCAAAGGCCGCTTTCAGCTCCGGGAAATATACCGCCTTCGAGTAGAGTTGTTTTTAGTGAACCAACGATTCAGCATTCGGTTAATAAAGCACCTCCCAGGGGTGTAAACATTCTAAATCCAGTCAACAGTAATCCGAGTTTCAGGCCCTCTGTTCAACCTTCATATCAACCACCTGCAAGCTACAGAAATCATGGACCCATAATGAAGAATGAGGCTCCAGCTCGAATCATCCCTATTAATGCACTCAATCCATACCAAGGTCGGTGGGCTATTAAGGCTAGAGTAACTGCAAAAGGAGATATCAGACGATATAACAATGCAAAAGGAGATGGAAAAGTTTTCTCGTTTGATCTGCTTGACTCTGATGGAGGGGAGATTCGGGTTACCTGCTTTAATGCTGTTGTTGACCGATTCTATGATGTTACTGAGGTTGGTAAGGTATATTTGATTTCCAAGGGAAGTTTGAAGCCTGCACAGAAAAATTTCAACCACTTAAAGAATGAATGGGAAATTTTCTTGGAGTCAACATCGACTGTAGAGCTTTGCCCTGATGAAGATGGATCCATACCAAGGCAGCAGTTCTCCTTCCGTCCTATAAGTGACATTGAGAACGCTGAGAACAATACCATACTTGATGTCATTGGGGTTGTGACTTCTGTGAACCCCTCGGTGCCAATCTTGAGAAAGAACGGGATGGAAACCCATAGGAGAATCCTGAATCTGAAGGATGAATCAGGAAAGGCTGTAGAGGTAACACTATGGGGAGAATTCTGTAACCGAGATGGTCGGCAACTCGAAGATATGGTTGATTCAGCCTTTCACCCGGTTTTAGCAATAAAAGCTGGAAAAGTAAGCGACTTCAGTGGGAAATCAGTGGGGACAATATCTTCAACACAACTCTTCATAAATCCAGATTTCCCTGAAGCTCATAGACTGAGGAACTGGTTCGATCAAGGGGGAAAGGATACTGCGTCTTTCTCCATCTCCAGAGACACTATGCCTGGAGGAGGTTCTAGGAACGAGATAAGAAAAAATGTTTCGCAGATCAAAGAGGAAGGTCTTGGAAGATCAGATAAGCCTGACTGGATCACTGTGAAAGCAACCATATCATTCATCAAAACAGATAGCTTCTGTTACACAGCTTGTCCTTTGATGATTGGAGATAAACAGTGCAACAAGAAGGTGACACGGTCTGGAACAAACAGGTGGCTCTGTGACCGGTGCAACCAAGAGTCTGATGAATGCGACTACAGATACCTTCTTCAGGTGCAGATTCAAGACCACACTGGGTTGACTTGGGTAACCGCGTTTCAAGAAACGGGAGAAGAAATCATGGGATGTCCGGCTAAGAAGCTTTACGCATTGAAATACGAATTAGAGAAGGAGGAAGAATTCGCAGAGATTGTAAAAGAGAGACTGTTTCATCAGTACATGTTAAAGCTGAAGATCAAAGAGGAATCGTATGGGGATGAACAAAGAGTGAAGATGACTGCGGTGAAGGTAGATAAAGTGAATTATACATCCGAGAGTAAATACTTGCTTGATTTGCTCGTAAGGTAAAGGTCTTTATAGGTCTAACAGTGAGAGATTTCAGAATATGCAAACTCGAGTTTAGTACACTACTATATGATGAATTCTGTTGAATCTTGATTCAATGTTATGATTTCAAATTCTAATTCGTTTTCGGATTCAGGAAACAATATGTTATACTTTTTGACAAAAGTTCATTGCTGGAACATTGAAACGAATACACAGAAGGAGAACACATTACAATGATGTAAGAAAGATATATAGTTCTTAAGTTCTCTTGACAGGGTCAAAGTTGGAGACGCCGATGACGACACCGATGATAACGGTGAGGACGAGGCCACCAGAAGCAATGCTGAGCAAGAAATTCTTGAGGGAAGGAGAGATTCCAGGACCAGCAGCTTCAGCCATCTCCGGGATCACCATCGAAGCGGTGAGAGCAGCCGCAGAGAGTCCAGTCAAAGCCTTGTCCATCTTGAGCGCCTTAACTTGAAGCCTCTGTGCTCTGCCTCCAGGAGCGACCAAGGCCTTGGATGGTTTCAGAGTCAATGGCTTGAGGAAAGGAGATGAACGGGTCTGGTTAAGTGGCGTGACCAATGACATCGCGGAGGTAGAGGCCATATCTTCCGATCTCTTTTGGTCTCTTTCTCTCTATCTCTAGATTGATCTTGTGAGATTCTCTTTCGAAATGTGTGAAGTTGCTGAGGAGAATGGTATTTGTTGAGGAAAGTGAGATAGGAGATTGGAGATGTGAGATACGAGTCTTACGTGGCAGCTTCTGAGCTTTCAAATGGCTCATTGGATAGATAACGTTATCTTCATTTGAGATTACTGTGGTTGCTATTGGGCTGATTTAAATATCGTACATCGAGTCCGATTCGATAATTGACAATTTATATGGTCAAGGTAAAACCGAGTTGAGAGGTGTACAATTTCGGTTCGGTTCAGATTTTTGGGAAGTTTTAAGTATTAAGACCACAAAGAGTTACTCACTTAAATTGTATATACAAAGCGTTTGCACAATAATCAGTTTATAGGGCTCAAATTATGAAATTATTACAAACGCACCCCCAAAACGTAAACACATTGTTTGCCACATTTGCCTTCGAAGTTGAAAAGTAATCAACGATCAGTAATATGATACGTAAACCCGAAAGGCTTCACATTTTTCGAAGGTTGTCCAACCTTGCCTGAAGGTCACTATCTATACCTCCACCGTCCTCAGCTCCGGTCGCCTCGGCTTGTACCACCTTGTTCTTTGCCGCTGGTACTGCGACCGCACCAGATGGAGCATTCACAAGCTGAAACATAGATAAACAAGTCCAATCAAGTTAAAGCACGTTATAGATGGAAAAATTGAACTAGGAATGTTCAATATGGGTTTCACGTTTGGGTTTTCTAGTTTTGAAAAGTATGGTAACCGATGTAAAACCGAATCTAAAGTGCAAGCAGTATCAGTTTCAGTTCTTAGCCAGATATTTTAAGGGACTTTAAGCTACGGTAAGGTTTTTTCCGTTTCAGTTCGGATTGGCTTCAGTTTATTGGATATCTAACAAGAATACAGTTTTTTCAGATTCAGGACTTTGGGTTTTGATTAGATAAGTTCAGTTTATCCAGATTTAAGTGAATGGTAGCCAAGATTTTGATGTTTTACCTCTTGGTTGATGTCGATTCCAATCTCATCAAGGACTTGGCTGACAAGATCTTCAGTCTCTTCTTCTTCCTCATCTCCTTCCAAAGCATCATCAATAGCATCTCCCATCACCTCAGAGACCATCTCCATTTTCTCGTTTTGCCTCTCAAATTCTTGCATGATTTTCTGCAGAGATGGCAGGTTCATCTGCCTGTTCATTTGTCCCATTGCTTTAGTCACACCTTTCATCGCCTCACCCATCGCTTGTGTTGATTTCAGAGTCTGAAGATATGAAATTTTAGTTTTTTTTTAACCTTGCAAGAAATAAATATAAATGCATCTAGTGTGCAGAACCTTCACAATAACAAACCCAAAGCATACCTGGATCCTAAGAGATACACCTTGAAGTTGAGATTTAAGTTTATAAAACTTCTCAATCTGGTGCCTCGTTCTGATAAGATCCTTCGCCATCACTTTCACAGCTCCCTGTGAGAAAAAACCCAACATATATTATAGTCAATATACAGAATATGTCCAATTGTGAAGCAAGTAGCAACACGAATCTATCCAATAATTGAATTCAACTTCAACATATCTCAACAAGTAATCACATTGTTAATGTAGAAACAAGATAGACAACATAATAGAAACAGAAACTAACCATCTGACCCTGCTTTGCGGTCTTTTTAATCTCGGCAATGAGTTTCTTTTCTTGCGTTTGAAGGCCTTGCCTTTCCCTCTCTATCTCTCTGATTGACTTATCCAGCATCCGCTTGTTCTCCCGCAGAAGCTCTGCACAACCAACAAATCATTTTACACGAGTTACACATAATTTGCTTAATCACTCTTAAGCTACAAAACAATGCAAACTATGTAACCTTATGATGTCTGCACATTGTGAAACAGAGCTAGCAAATTAAGAAACTAATCGGCATGAACACAATCATCACATAATTAGCAAATCATTGAATCATCAAAGCAATCAAATGCTATATCACTTCAACCATTCATCAAATTGTACCTCAGAATGAAACAAAGACGATCAGCACATTAAAACCTAATGGACTCAATTTCAAATCAATCATAAACTACAAAAATCAACAGTTGCGATAATTAATTTGACGAACGTGAATGATGCAATTCCACTTAAGTAAAATTCAACAAACAAAATCGAGCATCACAGATCCAACAACAGACGAAAAACGAGATAGAAGGATCAAGGAACCTGCGGGAGTTTTTCGCTTTCCGAAGATTGAATTCATCATGATTCAAATACAAAAACACCGGAACCTCAAATCTTGAAGAAGCGCCAACAAAATTAAGGAAAAATTCTGCAAAAAACTTTCGATCGGAGTAGAACAAGAATCTGAAATTGAATAGGAGCAAGGGAACGACGAGAGGGATGTTCTAGGGTTTCAAGAACGAGAAGAGATGCAGAGAGTAAGCTAAGAGATTAACGTTCTCGGAGATCCGCTGAGAGAGATAAAGAGATTTGATCGATCGTAATCGTTGCAAATTGGCCGAAACGCGTAAGAGAGATTCTTCTTCGTCTTAAGGAAGCTCAACTTTTTTGACCAAAAAAAAAAAAAAAAAAGCTCAAGTTTCTTATATTATCAATTATAGTACCAATCTTTCTCAATATTAATATCCGACACCTGTATTATTTTCCTGATCAACAACCCCCTAAAATTCTATCTTCTTTTTAATTATCTCCTAAAAAAATTATTACTCCTTTAACCCTCCTAAAACATCATGTGTTTATTAAAAACAATCCGACGAACATAATTTTATCAAAAAATAAAATAAATAGGAAAATGTAACCAATCATAATGAAGAATGAAAACATGTAGAATGACATTAAAATTAAGACGCGGGACGTAGAAAAAAAAAAAGAGTACAACATAAGAAAGAAAAAAAAAATACAAAAAACCAAATGAGCTAAGAGATAACGAAGAAAGGTCAATTAAGATAATTTTCAAGAATTAGCATGGGCAAGTACGTAACCTACCCCATTACTACATTATAGTCTCTGATTACTTTGGTAATAGTTATACAAATAACACATTTCTACTTGTTAAGACTCTGATCATGTCCCAAAAGAACTTTTCTTAAAACCATATCCAAATTCACAACCAATGAACAATGCTTATGCTTTGTCGCTTCCTCAGCCAAGCGTCCCCACTCCTTAGCCTTCTCTCTCATTTTCTTTCCTTTCTCTCCATCTATCAACTCTTTAACAACCATCTCAATCTCTTCCCTACTCACATCTCCACCAATCTCCATCCCAACCTCCCATTCATCACAACAGAACTTACAATTCGTTTGTTGTTCCGCGAAAAATGACCAACAAACCATTGGAACTCCAACGTCGAGTTCCATCCACTATGTGTTAAGAACCCTCCAATCGCCGGATGAGATAGAACTTTTTCTTGAGGACACCAACTTGCTAGCATCCTCCTATCTACCGTCTCAGTTAAAAAATCTGCCGGAACCACCGCCTCTTCTCCCACTACTAAATCTGGCCTTATCACCCATAAAAACTCTTTCCCACTTCTTGCCAAACCGGCAAACCCCAAGCAAACTCCACAAGTTGCTTTGCACTTATAACCGTTATGCTCCCAAAGTTGACGCTGTTTTGAGTTTTAGTATATATCAAGCCAATCCAAACATTCCATGTCTTCTTTCCATAAATTTGATCCCATCTTTCCAATCTCACTATTTTCATCAATCTCCTGGTTCATTAGCAGATGAAGTGGTCCAATTGAATAAACTGGAAGTGAAATGGATTGCATAGACTGGATAACATCATGTTCAAGATCATCAAATGTGTTTAGAATGACAGCAGAAGCACGCTTGGATCTCTCAGTCTCACGGAGGACAAACCTAAGCATAATATCATCCTTTAGTTTTAGATTCTTCATCGATGGTATCCAATCTATAACCGTACGTATCTAAGTGCTCCTTTGTCAAGTAACTCTCATCTGCCAAATCCATCACCATTTAGTTTAGTCTACGATGTTTGTTACTAATAATATTAAAACACCAAATTGATGCATTTACGTACGTCTATATATATGATTCAATGTAGGACACAAAATAAATATATATATATGATTTATGTAATATATTTGTGGTATTTATAATGCAAATGTCCCAATCTACAAGGATATCTTCTTATTCATTCGCATAATAACAAATCACAAGAAAAGTTTAAAATTCATGGGAGTACCGCCTTATCAATTTTCAAGTTGTAAACGTAAATATATAGGGCACAAAGATTTGTTCTGTTTCTTGCACTTGGCGTTTGTCGACAAATCTATGTCACGTGAGAATAGTGTTCATATTGGCCATGAGCCACCTCGAGAAATTCAATTAATGATATTTGTGATCAAGTAGCAATTGTATCCACCGAAACACATGTAACATGTGCCTATTTTTTTTATAGGTGTTAGCATTTGTTATGTGCCTATATCTATTTGTAGGTGCTAGCATTTGTTTTGCATGTGCGGAATACTTAATATATATGGTTAATGTACATAGTAGTTTTCGATTTTCAGTCTTGAATGAAAGACATAAGCATATTTAGGGCGTAACATTAATCCATGGTTAATAATTAAAGAGGTAGTTATGCCAACCAAAGCAGTAACAAATTGATAAAAACATAGAGAGTGCATCACTTGTTCCGTAAATTTATCAAATTTGGAACTATATTAAGGTTTTGTCTTTACGGTGCATATATAGTGAAAATAAAGTTGTTTCGTTGTAAGTTAAACGTGTGTCTTTTCTTGTTGATGTGACTGAACTTTCGATGCTTTTCTTTTTTATTCAAGGGGTTGTTCATATTTTTGGCTCGTCCCCAAACTTTACTGTCGGGTTCCCAATTTTTGTACCTTTTTTTGGGAGAAAGTACTCTTACCCGGATTGAAGTAACACATTGTAGTACCTCATATTTTCAACATTTGAACAATCTCGATTCATCCAAGTGCGCTTGGCTTTCCAGGGGACGAGTCGACGAGAGGTGACATCTACGTAGCCACTACTGATCAGTTGACCCGATTTATCGCATAATTGATAGAACAGTTTGCAATCGCATTCACTCCCTCAGTCTCTCTCGTACCAATTACTCCCCTTGACTACAGGATCTTATGTGATGTTGGTTTGATGGCCAACCCTAATCTCTGATTTTTTCTCTGTTTCTCGAAAGTGGTGTTATCTTTATAATAAAGCTTAACATTCCAACGGAATAAATAAGTTTATATCATATTACAGATTTTTGTATGATATGTACTCCTATGATTATCATATCATTGAATCCAATACACCCTCAATCAAGTCAACTCTAAACAAAATCTATTTATTACAAATTTCAAGTCACACAAAAGTTTTATTGCACATTGATGGTATAAAATCGAATAAAATAAGCATAATTAACTATTACTCTATTAGTATTCTCATGTAATATAGTAGTAATATCTTGCATATATCGTTTCAATTTATTATTTTCAATTAAGGAATAAGTGAATTTTGTTTATATATTTTATTATTTCAAAAGGCTAAAAAACGAAACCATTTGAAGGTTTCTTTTGAAAGTTCAAACATAATACATGTTATAACTCGCAAACAAACCAAAGAAACGCAAACAAAAAGAAGAGAGAAATGGTTGATTGGTCTAACTTACAAGAGGAGTACTTCCTCATTTAGAGTGCCGTCCAATTATTCTCTGTCATCGAACTCAAAAGTTTCCGAAGCATCTGTAGTTCTTGGCGCTCATCTAGTCATCTGTTTTCGACACCCGCAACAACAATCTTTTCCCGAGTCACCCTTTCATCCACCTTAATCTTTTTCTGAAACTCTCTCTCATCAACAATTTTCATTTTTCGTATTTGATGAGAACCACGCTTTAAATCTAAAAATTCTTGTCAATGACAAGAGTAGAAACCGTAGATGAGAAGATGTTTCAGAAAAGTATTGAGATTAATGAGAGGAGGGTTAAGGAAAGAATTGTTGTTATTAGCGTCGAGCGCCAAGAAATTCAAATGCTTTGAAAACGCTTTAGTTCGATGATGAGAACAACAGACAACGGTCAAACCTCATCCTCCAGTCAGGTGGATCAATCAACCATTTTTCTTTTCTATTTGTTTTATTTGGTTTGTTTGCTACTCACATAACATATTACCTTTTAACTTTCAAAAGAAACCACCAAATTATACTTGTGTTTTTTCACCTTTTAAAGAAATAAAATATATAAACATAATTCACTTGTTCCCAAATTGAAAATAAATAAACTGAAACGAGAAATGCAAGATATTACTGCTATATTGCTGGAGAAGATTTTTATTTTATTTGATTTTATACCATTAATGGATTATGGTATGTAAATTTTTGTTTGACTTGAAATCTGTAATAAATAAATAGATTTTTTTTTTAGAATTGACTTGACTTACCGTGTATTGGATTCAGTCATGCCTACAAATTTAGAGGCCTGCCATAATATTTATAAATGTGGCCTATTAAGCCAGTTTTTACCTGTAAATATGAAGTTTTGATCATAAATTTTAAGTTATTACTATATGAACAGTCTTTACAATATTATGAACAAACATGAACTAATAATCTTCATTTTAAAGACATTTTATAGAACCTATCAAAGGTATTAGTTATGGGCTTATTATATCGTTAGGGGGTTTTTTAATGTTGCATACATGAGATTGAGAAGTTAAAATTGAAATATGCTAAATGCGCATTAAAATACAAATGTGTTAAGATTCGTTATATTTGACGTTGAGATGTTAATTGGATATGCATATGGGATTGCGATGTATGATTCTATATTGTGTGTTAATTGTTGAATGAGTTTTGGTTATTATTGTGTTTCATATTGGTAAACGGGTCGTCTTCAGTCTTCACTAAATAATTTTTTACTCACCTTTATTTTATTTTTTTTTCTCTAGATTTGTAGGCGCCATAAATTGTTATTCAAGGTTTAAGTTTGTATGTGGATTTTGAGAAAAAATATTTTGACAAAACTAGATGAATTACACGTTGTCTTTGCTTTTATGGCGGGACGAGTATTACAGACTTGGATTGGGAGTCCACTCTCCATCATCTTACCCAATTTTTGTACCATTTTTTGGATAGAAAGTATATTCTTACCCAGATTGAAGTAACACATTGCAGTACCTCATATCTTCAACATTTGATCAATCTCGATTCATCCAAGTGCGCTTGGCTTTCCAGGGGACGAGAGGTGACATCTACGTAGCCACTACTCAGTTGACCCGATCTATTGCATAATTGATATATAGAACAGTTTGGAATCGCATCCACTCCCTCTTGTACCAATTACTTCCCTTAATTGACTACATGATCTTATGTGATGTTGGTTCGATGGCCAACCCTAATCTCTGTTTTTTTTTTTTTCCTCCAAAGTGTTGTTATCTTTAAATATAATAAAACTTAACATTCCAACGAGATAAATAAGTTTAGATCATATTACGATTTTTGTATTATATGTACTCCTATGATTATCATATCATATGATACTCATCTCAAACAGTTTATAATTTTATAATTTAATTAATGTTTAAAAACAGCTATATACCCTTGTTATTACTACACTTTTTTTTTAACATCTCATCGCTTTTTATCATTAGAGCCCAAAGTTGACATGATCAGATATAACATGTTATATAATACATGATCATAGATGCATCTCCACATCTCCCTCGTATATAATACATTTATCCCTCGTCTTCTCATCTCCACAATGAGGGATAAATGTCAATCTCTTGCTATCCTCGGCTTAAAGCTTGGTGAACCTCTCTCCCAATGTTGGTCTGCGCAGCTTTAGTGCTCGAGCTTTTTATCCTCTTCTTTCTTTTTTGTTACCAATTGCTGGTCCATCCCCTATATATTTCTTATCGGTGTATTGCTTGCTTCCTTCTCGGTATATTTCCTTTGTAAACTTTCTATTTTAAATTAAGAAAACCCTTTGACAAAAAAAAAAAGATCATAGATGCATGTGAAAATGCTTAAAAAGATTTATTTGGCTAGCCCGAGCGGCATTAACAACAGTTTCTAAAAGGAGAACTGACTTTAGGTCCTGCCATTCCTACCTATCTATCATTGGTCAACTCGGGAATTAGCTAGACCTGACTTTCTCTTTCAAATGAATTGATTCGAAAATTTATGAGTGGGGGTTCAAAAGAGAGCCCTCTATACAATTCTCACTGCTTAGCGAAATGAGGTACACATTGATTTGAGAACTCTACAGTGTTTGAGTTTGAGTAATTTCAGCATGAGAGATATGTGAAATGATTTCCTGTGTGCTTAATCGATCTTGAGTTATTTCATAATAAGTAATATGAGAAATGATTTTCAGTACTAAACAACTTCCTCAAATAGGAGAATTTGATCAACCAGGGGAGATTTACTCAGCCGCAATACACTCATTTTTCCCTCCATGCAATATCACCAACAAGAAGTGGTAGACAAAATGGAGAAAGCGTGAAGGACGAAGCTGAGGACGTGATCGAGGTTCATATCATATCCACGTATTAATGGGATTATGGTGAAGCCTTTAATTTAAAGCATATGATGAGATGAGATGCTCTCGTGTCTAGCAGTAACATTACTTATTTTCCTGTTTTATTTATATTGTTTTGTATCATTTGTGACTCTTCTAGCTAGCTAGTACTCTCGAGTAAAATCCAAAAATGTATAAGCGTGAAGGTTGTTCTAGTACTCTTCTTCTTAGTCAATTCCTTTGTCTAATGGTCCATTCCCCTAAGGTTTGATCTACCCAAAACTAACACAAAAAATTTTTGGAGGTTTCTGTCGTTTATTGAGGGTGTCTCACTTTTTATTTTCATACATTATCTTTATAAAATATCTTTAAAATGAATACTATTCTTCTTTCCGGTTTGATCACAATATTGTAAAGAATTTTCATATTTGAAATAATAATAATATTATATTTTATAGAAAAAACTGGTGAATTTTAAAGGCCACATTTTTAAATGGAATATTGTTATAGGCCTATAAATTCGTAAAAGGCACTGATCCAATAGGCCAATACACTGTAATTTAAGTCAGTTCTAAGAAATCTATTTATACAAATTTAAAATCAAACAAAAATTTTCATACCACAATCCGTTAATACTATAAAATCGAATAAAATAAACGTAACTATTAATATTCTCCAGCAATGTAGCAGTAATATCTTGCATTTATAGTTTCAGTTTATTAATTTTCAGTTAGGGAATAAGTGTGTTTATATATTTTATTTCCTTAAGAAAGTAAAAAAACACAACCTTTTTATTATGTTTGAGAAGAGAAAATAAAAACACAACGTACCAATTTTCTCTTCTCTTGCATGTACGTTAGATCAATCAACCAATTTTTTCTTCTTTTTATTATGTTTGAGAAGAGAAAAAAACACATTTTTTTTTTGAGTCGTTTTCTCATCCACCTCAATCTTTTTTTGAAATTTCATCTCATCGACGGTTTCCATCCTCATTTTGATAAAAATTACTCTTTTGAATTTAGCAATTTTTTGTCAAAAATAAAGGTAGAATCCGTTGATGAGAAAACATTTCCAGAAAAGCTTGTGGCGGATGAGTCAACGACTTGGAAAAGAATTGTTGTCAAAAACGGAAGAACGCCAAAAAGTAATGCTTCAAAAACATTTAAGTTCGATGACGAAAACCATCGGACGACGATCAAAATGAGGAGCTCCTCCAATAAGTTAGACCAATCAACCAATTTTCTCTTCTCTTTATTTTCAATTCTTTGGTTTATTTGCGAGTTACATAACATATTACGTTTGAACATTTACAAGAAACCTTCAAATGGTTCTGTTTTTTTTTTTTCCTTTAAAAAAAGAATATATATATATATATATAAACAAAATTCACTTATTCCCTAAATTGAAATAAATAAATTGAAACGATAGATGCAAGATATTACTGCTATATTGCTGGAAAATGTTAGTAGTTACGTTTATTTTATTCGATTTATACCATTAACTGATTGTGGTATGCAATGTTTATCTCACCTGAAATTTGTAATTAATAGTTTTTTTTTCAGGATATCAAGTGTTAGTAACGTCAAAATAATAGCGAGAAACGATAGAGACCGAAGGACAGCTGTTAAGGGTTTGGCTTCGAAGGTACCACTCTTCGCTCCATTGCTATTTTATGTATCAGAGACAGCTAATTTACTTGAAACAAAAACCTCCAAAGTTCCTATTCTTTTCTCCCAACTTAAAAATCCATATTTAATTAATTAAATAACGAACCAACGTATTGTCGTCTCCATATATATATAAGTTGAAACAGCCAAATTAACATGATTTTATTAAGTGGCACCCATGTGTCGGTTTTAAAGGTCGGTCCATTATTCTTTCAGTTTATATATATTCTAATCTTCCAGAAATTAAGCTGAAGTTAAATATTATTTATCTACTTTCTTAAGAGAAGATCGAGTAGTCGTGTTAAGTCAACACAGTCTCAAAATGGTAGAAACAAGTGTGGAACATGGTTGACTTTACCATAACCTATTTTATTGTATATAGTATCATAATATATTTGTGAAATAGTTACAAACACGCATCTTCACTTTCGAATCTCGATACACATTCATGTGTATAAGAATCTATAAATATTTAAACTATATTATATATTACTAATAAACATTAATGCTTGTTGCTGCTAAAAATGAATACATTCCTGATGGAAGCAGAGAGGATCAGTGGTGGCAAAAACTATATTATATATTCCTAATAAACTTTAACGGCTTTCAACACTCAGCAGAAAAAGCCTCTAAACCACGTAAAGTTTTAAAAAATGCGGAGAAAAAATAATAGCAAATTCTGTTTCTTTTTTTTTTTGCTCTTTCAATTCTTTAGGTCTCTCTAAAGTCAGGTTAACATCCAAGTGAATAATTGATTTTCTGTCGAATATATTTTTTTTCTTTAAATAACATGTAATATGTAGATTTGAACTAGAATGATGATATAGCAAAAGTACTACCATAAACTACTACGTTACATATCCTAATCTTATTATATCATTTTTTGTAAATATATTAAGACAAATATGATAACCGCTGAGTATAGTTTTAAGACGCTTTGATATCACACATAAATTCTAATTTTATATGTTTCTTGTATGAATTATGTATCATACTTATTAATACGTTATGTCCGATATTATTTAAATATAAATTTAAACAATTTTTTTATAAAAGTCAACGCAAATATTGTGAAACGGTTTAAGTTACGAGTGGATTTGGAAGATCCCAGACGTGGGTTTAAAATGTGAACAGTGTCATCGAAACTCGATGTTCGTCAGTTCGAAATATACGTAGGTGCAAAATTCGACTATTAGAAAGCAAATTTGACATGCACTAGAACATCTTTTTTGAAATTTGAGATGCTAAGAGCTTGTTTTCGTGATGATTTTCGATGGTCAAATCAGTTTACAAAACTATGAGACTGATCGAAAAAATAACGTGGGAGGATGAAGGGCATGGCATAGTTCTAGATAGGATTCCAAGCCAACGCACAGTCGTATATTCCATATTTTAAAGTAAACTTGACGCTTTTAACTTAGGACAAATCCTGGAATTTTGTAAGATTCACCTTAAATTATACATTAACTTCATATATGTGTATGGAGGGATTTTTTTGTGGGACTTGATCAGAGGATTACATAATCTTTAGTTCTTTAATTGCGACGAGGTGAGCTAAATGTTCGAGGATTATTGTAGGTGTACATTCGACCACTTAATAAACGACATTAAGTTAAACAGCGTTTAATTAGAAGAAGGGATTCTAGCTAGCTTAGTCAAAACTCGTACTTAATTTTGCAATTTTGCTAAACAATTATTGTTTAATTTATATGAAATTATTGTTATATCTTTTTAAAATTTAATTTCTTTTATATTTTTACTATTCAAGATTTCAAATTATGTGTCGTAAATCATTTTGTTGAATCAATCCATCGTCTGGAAACACTGTTTCTACTTTCAGAATTTTATTGATGATCTTTACGGTATTGGTAAAAAACGATAATTATCAATCAAAATCAATATGTTTAAGAAAACATCGACCAATAAAAACCTATCAAACCGAAAACCATATGACGACGAAGCAAGAGATTAGGACATATATCCAAGTCCTCCTGTAGTTCAAATAAATGCACTGCAATTGCATATAGCGACATCCCACAAGTAGACAAAAGATAGACAGAAAGCTAATTGAATGGGATCAATAAAAAACACAATATCTCGTTTTGGCCAAAAAAAAACGAAATTTAATGTTGCAAAACTGAAATCAGGAACAGCTGGAGCCAATCTATATGTTGTTTGCAACACACCCACTTGACTTCTTCACAGTCCCTTCCCTTTTTGGCTCTTTCCCATTATTCAGTACTAATTCTCATCTCTTGTTAAATAATCTCACTATTCCTCTAATTTAGAGGGATGTTAAAGATTTAAAGTTTAGTTTAAAAAAAAAAAATTATGTGGGTCTGTATGAAACAAATTCACGTGCAAATTTCCCATGTGAAGCTTCCCCCATGTTACATTTTCGTTTTCTTATATTTATCAAATCCTTTTCTCATCTAGTTGCATTTTTCCTTCCCTACTCTTTATTAGTATAATTTATTATCCATTATCCATTATCCATTTCTATTGTTATATCCGTTCCTTATCTCAAGTCATTTTTGATACGAGATTATGCAATTATTTTAGTAAATTACATTTACAACGAATATATAGATACAAATGAAGAAAATATATATTTAAACTGAAAATTTTATTTCATAGAATACGTAATAACTTGAATGCGATTTAAATTTGTTCAATTGAAGTTTAGTGTATAGTATAACTTGTCTAGTGCATATAGAAAATATAGTAAATAACCATATTTCTAGTTGTGGATTTTTTATACATATATATTCGGACTTTGTAACAATGATAACACAATATCAATATTTCAATATTTCGATGTATGCAGCTCATATAAAGTGCTTTTATATAAAAGTGTTAACATTACCATAATTACCATAAAAAACTGTTAGATGTAAAATTTGTTCTATGAACCGTCTATTCCTGAGAAAAAAATAGCTAACATCTTAAAAAAATGTTATTTAAATTTGGTTAAATATTTTACATTTGTAAAAAAATTTCAAAATTTTTTTGAGTTAATTTCAAGAATTACAGGATTTTTTTCAAACTTAAAAAAATTATATATTGAGAAATACTTTTAAAATTCTAGAATAACAGTCGTTGTTTAAATTAAAATGATTTGGATTCATTTTTAAAATTAATATGCATGAAAAATAATTTATTTTGGTAATTCTCTATAAAGGAAAATATATAAATAGAGTTAAAATAAAAATATGAATGCTAGACAAACACAATTCTCTTTTAGTAAAATATAAACAAAGAATTGTGATGAAGAAATGCGACAGTAATAAAAACGTATGATACAGAAAAATATGGTAAAAATTGTGACCCTACATAAAAATGTACAATACAAAAACTCATGATGAGAAAATGCAACCTTCCAACACATTATATAAATTTGAAAACGACGATCAAATGCATGAATGAAGTCTTGATGGTAGCACCTTACATTTCTCACATATGTCTTGTTTACTTATAACTTTCGAGTTTTTTCGAATTACGTACAGACGATATATCAATTTCTAATAAAATTCACAAAAAGTTCGTAGTAGTCTACATTCGAAAGTATTGGATAAAATGTGCATCACAAAAGAAGAAAGTAGTGTGCAATTCCGAGATATAAAAAATTAATCAAGCTTTGCTAACTAAGCATGTTTGGGGGCTGATGACCGCATGCACCCGAGTCTTTGATGGTGTGATCCATTAAGGGCCAACATTATAAAGATTCGAATCTGTTACCATGACAAAATTAAAAGTTGGACATCGTCGTATAAATGGAGAAGTTTCTGGTTGGAAAACATCTTAATAGAAAAGGTTAGAAATATTTTGGGATCATTCAATATATTAGTATGGAAGGATCCTTAAATACCAAAAACATGATACCACAACAAAATGCAAACCCTAGTGTGATGTGAAACCGTTACAATTATTTTGAGGCTTTGATGTTGCGACAACTCAAACATGCCATATGGATGGTTCGTAAGGTTCGACAACGACTTCATTGGTCTAGGTTGGGCTTTTCTATTCTCCAGATTGTAAGGGCTAGGTTATGTCATCCGCTAATTAAACGTACTAGGAGGAACGTTTCTCAAACATTTCCCACTTACACTCGAAGTTTTTTTTTTTTTTTTTTTTTTTGATAAAGGGTTTTCTAACTTACACTCGAAGTTAGATGAGCTTTCCTGGGCTATGATGTGTATTCTAGAGAGAAGCTAAGTCTAGGTTGTGATGCTTTTTAGAATAATTTTTGGTCGACCTTATAAAAATGAAAACATGTTCATCATATTGGTTAGTCTTCCCCACTTCTTTTTCTAATAATTTTCTTTCGCCTAAGAAACATTTTTCAAGTTTTTTGCAATTTTTTATTCTTTGATGTTTTACTTATATGATCAATATTTGGTTTGGAAATAGTAAACCGGCCGACGGATGAGTATGGAATCCACAAAATAAGTGAAGGTGTGAAAACTTACATACGATGACAGTCGGGATGTTACAAGTAGTATCAGAGTCAAAATAAAAAAGTGTGTAGTTAAGTAGATTTTGTTAATAACTCATTTATTCTATCATGTAATCGTTCTCTAATTAACAAATGATTTTTTTTATATACTCTCAAAACTTTTTGAAATTCCTAGATAAGAACTCATACTACCGATATTTGCTATGCCTAATGTATTCATTAATTCATTTAAGTTTCTTTCACCGTAAAAACAAATTGAATTGATAACTGTAAAAAATTAATTTGTTGGTCACAAAAATTCTCAATATAAGTAAATTTACAGAAAAAAATAATTATCATCCACAAATAATAAATGGAAATTGAAGGAATTCTTCTCGCCGTCCATAATCATATAGCTACAAATGATATTTTTTAGGAAATCCATTTTGTGGAACAAATGGAAATTTTATTTTTGAAATTTTTACATGTAGTTACTTCTTAACCACGAGTAAAAAAAACAGAAAGAATTTGATGAGAGAAGTATAATAAATACAATCTACAGACATAATAATACTTCATAATAGAAATATGGTAAGCCATATGACAATAAATACAGATGCCTATGAGGGTGTCACGCTATCATTTGATTGTCGCAAAGTTATATTATATATATTTAAATTCAAACCGAACGTGCACCTAACCAATTGACAATTTTAAAATAAGGTAATTACTAATTACATTTTTTTTTTCTTTTTGGAGTTTTTACGTTTTCTGTTGATGTTTGATGTTTTAGATGTTTTTTGTATATGATGATATTTTGTAGATTTTATGTAAATTTACATGATATTTTGAAACGTAATAATATATTTATTTTATTTCATACTGAAATTCGATTTTTTTTCCTTATTCATATATATATATATATATATATATGTTCAGTTATATATTTGAGTATTTTATCAACGTATATGTAAAACAAATAAAATTTCAAGGTTTATGCAAAGCATTCAATACTGCAGGATTTTCTTAAAACGTCTTTTTAAAATGGATAAAGTTCATATTCCAACTATAGCTGGCTATAGAGAAGATACAAACTTTATTTTTTCGATTAAAAGAAAAAGAAATACTTGAATATAGTGACATATTATACAAGTGACCACTCATAATAATTAGTAATCCACTTGGCTCCTGATTTTATGAGTCCATCGTGTATGGTTTCTTTTCTCAGGGGAATAATTAAAAATAGAGTCAATCATCAGAAGACTCTACATGTGGAGGGTATGATGAGACAACAATAGCAAGTTTGGATAGTGAGAGATTCATCATGTCATTATCATTGGGTGTTAGGTCTTCGTCTAGATGTCGTTAGTGTCAACAGCAACATCACGAGCTTTTGCCTTCATCTTTGTCACCGACATTGTATCGCTTAACCATGCATTAGGTGTGTATAGATCTTGAGATTACCTTAACATATGCTTCGTTAAAGCTCCACTTAAAAAGAACAAATGCAAACTTGCATTTTGATTAAATGATGCGTAGAAAGAGTACAATTGTTCTCACAAAAGAATAATTTTAAGTTCAATTTTTAAAACCAATAAGAAGATCTAATCAAATATCGATATGGTGATCTTTGTGGTTATGGCCAATCTAGACAGGTCACCCAACAAATTTTTTTCTTTTGCAACTGTCACCCAACAAATTTTAAATCAATAAGTATGACCAATCAAGACATACGTTAATAGATAGCTTCTGATGGCGCAATATTTAAGTGGATATATGCAACGGTAAATTCGTAAGTAGAACATAATAAAATATACATGCATCGATTCATATAACATCACATCTTCTTTGATCTATGCAATATATATGCATCGATTCATAAAACATCATGTCTTCTTGATGACTTGATCTTAGATAGTGAATTCGCTTTTTTTTTTTTTTTTTTGAGAAATCGAAACTTTGGTTATTAAAAACAGATCTTTGCGTATTACATAATTTCTTATCTGATCTATACAAATTTATACAGTGAAACGGTCAAAATTTAAAATGTGCAAAATAAATTCAAAAAATCAATTGCTAATACCATAGTTATTTTTTTTCGATCTCATGTTATTTTTTTGTTCTTCCTCAAATATAGAAATTCAACTACAAAGATAAGTGTTCGTTTTTGTTGGAAAACACCTCAACGTTAACAAACGATAAATCTTGAAAATGTAGCTAACAAGTTTTTTTCATCACTAGCAACAAGAAAATATTGAAAAGCAGCTTTCCACCTTTTCCATAGCTCCACATAAATCCCTTTTAGAAGTATTATTTGAAATCATCTTCTGGAAATCCTCTTTTCCCACAATGTGTATTTCTTGTAAAATTTTTGGAAAAACCGATATTGATGGGTAGTAAAGGATTTACGTTTTTGAGAAGTATTATAATCGATCAAATCGCGAAGCGTGCAGTTCCACAGTTGAAAACAAAGGTAGACAAAGTTACTGTCGTAAGATGCCCCAAAACAGCGCAGTATATTCGGATTATGATCACAGTACTGGTAATGATTTTTCATCTCATTTTTTAATTTCTCATAGAGTTCATCTATCTTACACGCTCTTCTCACAGCAACAGAGCAAAAATTCCAGAAACTAGCTAGAACGGAAGCACCATCTTTTTCATTAAAGAGTATCTCATCGGAGAGAGCCAAACCACCACAACCAACGTTGGGTATTCTAGATCTAGGTTTTCTGCAACCCCACCTCCCCAATTCGATAAGTTTTGTGCAACCACCTCCTCGATAAAATCTGTTTTATTCTCCTACCCTTTCCTTTAGTTTCGTGTAAGATGGTAGATGTTGTCGCTGTAGAGACGGTCAGATACTTATTCGTTGTCGAGCATAAATATTTTTTTAAAGCCGTGGATTTCTACAAATCGATGTTTGATGCGGAAGAAATAGAATCGTTTTTTTGTGGTATCAGAGAAGCCGGTTGGGTTGAACTGAAGGTTTATTATAATACTAGGATTGTTGTCTGTACTTGGTGAGTCATTTGTTTTTTTTTTCCTTTTTGTGTTTAAATTTCTAGTGTATTCTTATTTACTTTCTCGGATTGGTGAAGATGTTTTTGTGTGATGCACTTTTATTGCACTTTCTAGGCCTTTCTCATACTGCAAGATTTTATTATTTGGCTGATTTGTGTGTGTGTGTGTGTTTTTTTTTTGTTATCAACAGTATCAACAGTAAGGATGCTTTCACTGGGACTACAAGTGGGACAATAGTCGAACTGGAAACTATTGATGTTGATGCTTCTTTAGCGGCAGTTACGACTGCTGGAGCACTGGTAATGGAAAATATCTCGGATGTGGAGGTGCTCCGAGGAGTCAAAGCCAAAGTGATAGATTCCTTTGCCTTCATCTTTTCTTTTACTGAAAAGACCGAGTCTGTTCCATGCAGTGCCGACTTACCACATGGGTCAATTTGTGCGACCGCCCCAGGTTCAACTTCAAATTTAACAATATTGAGGTCCATATTTGTTTTTTTTTTCACTTAGCTATATATTGGATTTAAATGATTAAACCATAATATATAAGTTTGTATAACCTATATAAGAATTTAGAATCCAGATTAAACAACAAGAATCTTATTATATAAAGTTGAGTTTTCGAAATTAGTAACTCAAGAGATCGCGACACGTGTCATATCTATCGGTTATAGATTTTGACACGTGTCAAAAAAATATTTGTTTTTAATAATTTTAAATATGTGAAAATATAATTATGACAAAATATTAAAATTTTAAAAAATAATTTGTTCAGTTAGTTTTTTTCCCAGTGTTCTCATACTAAAAATGTCTTCCTATTATTTCTTAAATTATTGATGTAAAAAAAAAAATTCAATCTACGTTAAGGAAAAAAAAAAAACTCAAGCTAATTAGTAACTTTTTACTCTAAGGGCATCTCCAACCCATCTCTATATTTGCCTATATAATAGAAGCAAATATAGCAATCTCTATTTTAGAGGTAAATATGCTCCAACCCATCTCTATATTTACCTCTAAAATAGAGATTGCTATATTTGCCTCTATTTATAGTAGAGGAAAAAATAGAGTTCCTCTATTTTATAGAGGAAAAAATAGAGATCTCTATTTTAGAGGTGAGAATAGAGTGGATTGGAGTAAAACTCACCTCTATTATAGAGTTCCTCTATTTTAGAGGCAAAAATAGGGAAAACCATTGGAGATGGTCTAACGACCATATTAGTTAGAGCCTCTTCATATACACCGGTTGGACCCAAAAAATATGTTTTGGCTATAATTTCTATAAAGAATATAAAAAATAAAAAAAATAGAAAAACAAAAAATATAGTATATGTCAAAAAGTCTTGGACCAAAATTGGCGGAGAGAGAACCAGGGGACGGACAAAAAGTGGCAATTTGCTCCGACATTAAAGTTAATGAAATCAGATATCATTAAATTAACTTAACTAAAACTAAATAAATGAAGTGAGAGAGATAAAGTGGAAGTCGTGGTATAATCGTAAACGCATAGTATAGGGAGGACACATGGAGCCACCCTTGTGGTGTCCGACAATTCCTTTTAATAATCCTTTTTTTTTTAATGTACTTTTAACAATTCTATTATTATGCTTAGATATGTTCCATATATTTGTCCAAAAAAAAAAAAAGAGATATGTTCCATATATATTCTTATTTTTTTTCTATGTATTGGTTTGCAATCTTGTAATATTTGATACTAGTGTTGGAATACGATAAAATGTTGATATAGGCATATAGCCAAAACAGTTTGTCTTTAACTATATGAGCTAGCTACTACTATTTTTATTTTCACTGTTCATCACTTATCTATATTATTACTATATATATATGATTTTGATCAAAAAAATTTTATCCAAAGAAGGGTAAACTTATATAAAAGAACAGGTTCATACTACATTTGAAAATTTAACATTCATCCGATTTAGATACCAATACCAACACAAAACTACAAATCGAGAACATTTTTTCTTAACCGAAGTTATAACTTATACAAACAAGCCAGTGTTTCTATTTAGTCTATAAGGTATATTTTTCTTTTGTTATAGTATAGAGATAAAAGTCCAAATTTGAGATTTATAAGCAACTAGTTAAAGTGAAATGTATATATAAGAAGAAAAAGAATTGAATTTATAAAGAGTTGTTTAGTTATCATAACAAAACATATTAAAGAGTTGATTAGTTTGTGCAACAATAATCTTCCTACAACTCAAATAATCAAAACTCATTATTTACCCAACAATGCATAAAGATGTATTTCACATTCAAATAAGAAATTGATTGTGAAAGCTGTATAGCTGTACGTATGATGTCCATATTACAGTTGTAAGCCATTGTTACAAAATAATAAAAACAAAAAATAAAATAGAAAGGTCCGAGAAACTTGAATAAAAAAAAAATGATTATCGTAAAAAAGAAGAGAGCCTCCCAAGAAACAAGTCGTCCTTATAAAAAGCCACTCACACCCTTTAGCTTCTCTCACCATCATCATTCATCATTATCATCTCTCTCTCTTTCTCTCTAAACACAGCCATGGCTGTTTCTTCATCTTCATTGGCTCTAATGGCTCTGTTTCTGATGGCTACTTCAACAATGGTAATGGCAATTCCTCCACGCAAAGCCATCGATGTACCCTTTGGCCGTAACTACGTCCCAACTTGGGCTTTTGACCACCAGAAACAGTTCAATGGCGGTTCCGAACTTCAGCTAATCCTCGACAAATACACTGGTACATTTACTATTACCAAAGCTCTGCCTAATGAGCAAACATATATGTCTCTTAATTTTATGGAAATTTTGATTTTCCAATTTTTTAAAATTTTATTTAGTACATAGGCAAAATATAAATTTTAAAGTGCTAATTTTCGAGTTTAAAACTACATTTCATTTCATAGATTAAGTAAATACCATTAATCATCTCTAATATTCTACAAAACAATATTAATTTTCCTTTTCTAAATGTATATAACATCTCATATTTTTCTTTCATTGGCTTTAGGCCCCAAAATATTAGGTACACTCACTCACTAACTCTGTTACTTGTGTATAAAAAACAGGGACAGGGTTTCAATCAAAAGGCTCATATTTGTTTGGACATTTCAGTATGCACATAAAGCTTCCGGCTGGTGACACAGCCGGAGTGGTCACGGCCTTCTATGTGAGTCTCTACTCTAAAAAATACACAGATCTCAACTTTGAATGTTTAAAATATTAATTACAAAAAATATGTTTTAATGTGTGAAGTTGTCTTCGACCAACAACGAGCATGACGAGATAGACTTCGAGTTTCTCGGGAACAGAACAGGACAACCAGCAATATTGCAGACCAATGTGTTCACAGGAGGAAAAGGAAACAGAGAACAACGCATATATCTCTGGTTCGACCCATCTAAGGCTTATCACACTTACTCCATCCTCTGGAACATGTACCAGATCGTGTATGAATGATTCTATCCTCTCATTACTTACATTACACTTTTTCATATATATTTTTATATGGTGAAAAGTTGCCAGGATTTAACATGGTCCTACTACTAATTATTATTGTTTTTTTCATTATTCGGTGCAATATTTCAAATTATTACTATTATTTTTCTTAACCTCGAGCGTGGCCCAATCTTGATCTTATCAAAAGTAGTAGGGTCTTGTAAGATTATCTTAGACAGAGAGACTTTTGAGTGAAAAAGTAAAAACCTTTTCAGCTTTCAAATGAGCTAACCTACGTGGATAGGCAACATAAGTGACTCACTCACTAGTCTAGATTGTGGGGTTTTCAAATTTTAAACTCTCTGAGAGTCATGTGTTTAAACCGATGTGGTTTACTAAAACCGGTTCATTTGATTTTTCTTTGATCAGATTCTTTGTTGACAACATACCAATCCGAACCTTCAAGAACTCCAAGGATCTAGGAGTGCGTTTCCCATTCAACCAACCGATGAAGCTTTACTCGAGCCTTTGGAACGCGGATGATTGGGCCACGAGAGGCGGTTTAGAGAAAACCAATTGGGCCAATGCACCTTTCATAGCTTCCTACAAAGGATTCCACATTGATGGTTGCCAAGCTTCTGTGGAGGCTAAGTACTGTGCCACCCAAGGCCGCATGTGGTGGGACCAGAAGGATTTCCGTGACCTTGACGCTTACCAATGGCGTCGTCTCAAATGGGTCCGTGCCAAGTGGACCATCTATAACTATTGTACCGACCGGACTAGGTTCCCGGTCATGCCAGTGGAATGTAAAAGGGACAGAGACGCATAAGTACACTTGGGGGGATTCAATGGATCGAGTTATTACTATCATTATAACTAAAATTATGCTTCTCTTTAAGTGATTGATGGATTGTTTGTTGGCCCGTGATGTTTATGCTATGTTTGGGCCTAAATTTACATGTTATATTACTCATATATCTATTGCTTAGCTTTGTTCTTACTATAAGTTATGATTATTATATGTGATCTATTAGACTTAAAAGTCTTATTCTTTAACGTGGTAAAAGTGCATTTGGTATAACATAATCCTTTATATTAGCCATTAAAACTTACAAGTCTTATTCTTTAAAACTTATTCTCTAATTTCTATGTAAGACCTATGAATAATGGAATAATATACATGAACATAAACTCGTCCAGTCGTCCCCACCCTCACATGTGTGTGGTTTTGCGAGACTGTTTAGTTATTCTAATATATTTTTAATTTACACATTTTAAAACTGTAAACCATATTTTATTAATACCATTAGTGAAGAAAAAAAAACTAAAATATAAATAAATGATATTTTCTTTCTATATTTGCAAATTTTAATTGCCTTGTTAGTTTACTTGTTTAATCTATTGTTTGCTAAAGACAACAAATTTAAAAATAAAATCTTATTGATTGTTTTGAATTGTTTATATTTTGTCTTGTCTTGGCTTATGATCTAGATTTCTTCAGTGATTTGAATAGTTCCCCCAAAAAAATATCCTCATTAACTATCTTAAAGTTGGAATAGAAAACCACCAATAATTAGCTACCCCTTTACATTCAAAAGATTAATAATTGAGCTACACCTACCGGTTTATCCGGTTAAGCAATTTTCTTTAATGAAAACTTTTATTGCGTTACTACGCAAAAATATACTCCCTCTATTCCAAATTATAAGAGGTTTAAGGTTTTTTTCTTTGTTCCATAATATTAGATTTTCTCAAGTTTCAATGCATAATTTATATTTATATAATAGTTTATAACTATTTAAATTATGTAGTCTTTTTTTTTATTGATTGCATTTTTATAAATGAGCAAACATTTATTGTTTTTTAATCCTTGTGCTTTTAGCCCAAAAATTCTATATTTTGGAACAGAGGAGGAGGAAGAGGAAGTAATATTAATGATGATCTGTATTGTATTGTATGGGTAGCTCAAGAGTCAAGATATAATTATGTGTGTGGAAAAAAACTAAGTTAATTAATGTATATCAACAAAACGAGAAAGGGGTAATTATGGAAAATCACATTATTGGTTCCATACCAAACAAATGAGTCACGAGACATAAGAAGACAAATAAAATAACAAGAGACAGAGTCACAGGCTCTTCGTCTTCTACCTTCTACTTTACTCATTTCATTTTCACCAAAACCAAAGATATATTCTTCTCACTTTCCGAGCTTTCCAGTTCAACAATGGCGGCTCCGATCATACTTTTCTCTTTCCTTTTCGTCTTCTTTGTCTCCGTCTCTGCACTTAACGTCGGTGTTCAGCTCACACATCCCACCATTTCTTTGGTTAGTCAAACTTAACCGATCATGATGCTTTCATATTTTACTACAAACCGGGAATTGGTACTTGTTATCTCCTTTGGTTTAGATCCGGTTTATACTGATTGGTCTCTTGATTTTGAATTGTTTTTGGCAGAGTAAAGAATGTAGCCGGAAATGTGAATCAGAGTTTTGTTCAGGTACATGATCTCTTAAGCTTGGTAAATAATTCAAATATGTATGAAAATTATGATTAGACATGATAAAAAAAATTTTGTTAAAATTTGGACAGTTCCTCCATTTCTGAGGTATGGGAAGTACTGTGGACTACTATACAGTGGATGTCCTGGAGAGAGACCTTGTGATGGTCTTGATTCTTGTTGCATGAACCATGATGCTTGTGTTCAATCCAAGAATAGTAATTAACCACATACACTCTCTCTGTTTCTAGTCCCACTTTTACTATAAAGTGTTACAATTTTGACTTACTATATATGTTATTATTGATGTGCAGATGGTTATCTAAGCCAAGAGTGTAGTCAGAAATTCATAAATTGCATGAACGATTTCAGTGAGAAGAAGCAACCAACGTTCAAAGGTAACAAATGTGACGCGGATGAAGTGATTGATGTCATCTCCCTTGTCATGGAAGCTGCTCTTATCGCCGGCAGAGTCTTCAAGAAACCCTAACCATATATATATTTTCTATATTTTTAAGTTAATTGTTTCCATTGTTTTCTTCCCCTGATCAGAACATTTGTCTTAATTTATCCATTTTACGGAAAAATGCTAATATTAAGTAATACTATAGCGTTTTGTCTTAGGACTTGTTAGAAGAATAGTGTCGATGTCCGTGATCAGCAATAGAGTCGAGAGGAATAAAAGGTCAAGGTGAACGGATGGGTGTTTTGGTTTCCAAACCGGTTTATTATAGTATTATTTTCATGGTGGCATTGTTACATTGAATTTATCTACACAATTGCATATGGGTTATACGTATAATTACAATATGTATACGATTATAGAGCAATTATAATGAAGGTTTTATGAGCAGGCTGTTTAAACATGATAAAACAAAAGGGTACTAATCTAGAAACTCAGGGAGAGGCCTTTGGTTGACCGAGAGTAAATTAAAGCTCTTGTTGCTAAAATTTACTTTGGTTGAAACGGTTACATGTCATGATAACAATTGGGAGGGAAAAAACTTCCCTCCTAATTGGTAAAATGCAAAAACAACTAAATATGGTTGGGGTGTCATTAGTAATCCTTATGATGCTCTCAATTCTGGAGTCCTTTCAGGCTTTGAATCTGAGTGGGAAGTAGCTCAGAGGACCCGAGGAGGAAGGCAAATAAAGCCAACCCAAAAGATACAAGACCAATGGATTTCTGTTGGTGGACGTGGAAGTCGTGGCCGTAGAGGACGAGGTGGTCGAGGATGACACAACTAGGGGATTTTAGTGAGCTATTCTTCCCTAGTTTCTACCGATCTACTCTACTCTCTTCTAGTTTTTGGTTTTATCAAAAACTAGCAAATTGTGTGCTTAAGCTATTCTCTCAAATTACTTTCTCCAACTCTATGACCCTCAAAGTCATAGCCTTGTAATCTCTTTGCATTTTAATTGAATAACCTTTAACAAAAAAAAAAAAAAAATGCAAAAACAACTTAAAACCAAAAACAGAGGTAGAGGAGACTATAACGTAAAGGAGGAACAACGGTTCAGCAATCAAAGTTCATACCTTTTTTTTAATGAGATCACACGGTTGAGATTTTTTATGACATTTTTGAAAATGTTTACATAGTAATTGGTTAAATAAATGAATAAAGAGTCACTAATTAACAGATGATAAAATACGTCAGTTTTTTATAACTTCAAGTTAACCCAAAAAAAAAGAAAAAAAAAGATTCATTGAGATACTCATACTACGTACTTTTGGAATATAAAATTATAAACTCATGAATTTATCAGTTTTCACTAGAATATATTCGGTTATAAGACCACAAACACTTAAAATTTTTTTAACTTCTCTCTTAGTTATTAGTGAATAGATTTTTGTTTTAAAGCTATTAGTAAAACTTGGGGATTTTACAACCAGGACGACTACTATAACATGTGCAGAAATGGAAGCCCTTATATGTCCCAAGCATGTCATTACAGTCGCAAAACTTAACTTTCATAAATTCAGGCGGTTTCATATCGTTTAGGCAAGTTTTGATTCCGTTAGTGCCGCATTTTCCACGGTATCTCTGTCCAACTTGGCACCCTGTTGGGTTCTCTTGTCCTATTTTGAAGTTAACCACAAAATAAATTTAAAATATTGATTTTTAGCTAGGCAAACAATTGATAAAACAAAATGTTTTTAAAAAGCTTGTTTTTTTCAACACCAGATTTTCTAATATGAATAATCAATATTTTATTTATTTGCTAATAACAAAATTAAAATTTTAAAAATATATTACCTTTAACATGGTTTAAAGCGATGAACATAAGAACACATAAAACTATAAACGAAGTAATAAATCTCATGATTTAGAATCCTTATAGATGTCGTTTATTGTACTTATAGTATTTGTTAATCTTAATCTTGTAATTGTTATGTGTAAATTCTTTTGTATACACTCATAATATATACTAAACACACACTAAAAATAGATTTTGACTAAACTAGATAAAACTAAAAAAAGAAAAAAAAAAAAAAAAAAAAGACAATGTGGCCAGACCAAGTCAGCAACAAGATGAGTGATCTATTTTCGGAGAAGTTATTAATATTCCTTGTGGAAAAATGATTAAAAAATTTTAAAACCTTTTAAAGTGTTCAAATAATATCTTAAATTTTTGGAAAATTGTTTGTTGGACTATCTTTCTTTTGTAATTTAACCTTTTTGGTGTCCATTTACAATTTGTTTTTAACTATTTACATACATGTGAGTGAGGTGAGTCCTCTCGTTTATAAGAACCATTGTTCTAGGACTTGCCTCGCCTTTAGCCGGTTTATTTGCCATCAGTTATGATCGTCCCACAGTTTTTGTTTAAATAATGTTTCTAGTGAAGTTACTTGGCAAACTATTATTCATCAATCATGTGAGCAATCTTTTTTTTTTTTGTTTTTTTTAATCATTTAAACAAATAAAATACACAACAAGGCTTTCTTGAGCATTGTAGTGGATCACATGGACATTAGGATCATGTTACGTCATCCATTACCATCATCATCGATTCATCATCATCATCATATTATAGGCTTTCTAAGTCAGCAAGAAGGTTCCTGAAATTGGATAATTCATCCACCTAAGAAGACGTGTGCTCTTTTAACTTCCGGGTACATTCATTGAAAATTCGTTGAAACTACTTGACGATCTTTTTATATACGTAACCACATTTCGTATTCCTTATAGTAATTTTATATAGGTTTTAAAATATTTCATAAGCATATCGTTTTTTTATAGCCCATGAACACAATCCATCTCATTTATACTATGAATGATAGACCGGCCACCGTGTTATGGGCCCATTTAGCTAATAAACTTTCGTTGAAGAGCATGCGTTTTTTACCTTCTTAAAATAACATAGAAATGTTGACCAAAAAGAAATGTTAGTTTAGTTGTATTTTGTTATATATTTTATATAGTTATTTAGTTTAGAAATTATGAATTTCTTGGTTAAAACATATATTATCAAAATTAAACTTATTCAGGATAGTATTTACATTTGGTATATATTGAAATATTAATGAACAAGTTTTTTTTTTTTTTGGTAGGATGGACTGAACAAGTTTATATATATATATATATACATATAAATATATTTATACTAAATTTATTTGTATTAATTATTAGTGAAACCACAAAATATTACACGTGTTATAATCTGTGCAAAGAAAATAATTTTCAGACAGAAAAACAAAATTTTAATCTATAAAACTGAATTGAAAATTGGTTAGGTGCAATCGTAAACCGGAAATTTGATCCAATTACTCGAAGGTTTTCTAGATTCATCTAGAATATCTGAGAAAGTTCCTTTCTTCTTCCACCTGTTACTTCTTCTCTCTCCTCAAGCTCTTCTTCACTTCCTCTGTAAAAATACTTTAAAGCTTCTCAATCTTCTCTTGCCACACTCTTCATCTTTTTTCGAATTCTCAACTCGCATAACCCTAACCTTGTTCGATCTCGGAGTTTAGTAGATTTGAGTGATTTCGCGAGAAGCTTTGTTTGGTTAGCCACTGGACTAAAAACCATGGCGGAATACGATTGCTTACCGATGAAGATGAAGAGGAAGGAAATTGATAGAGATAACAACGATTTCTTCGATTTCTCCCTCTCTTCTCCTGCTAGAAAGATTCGTCGTTTGGTAAATTCATCTTTCTCTCTTCAAATTTCGAGAAAAATTTGATGTTGTTTTGAATCTGAAACCCTATGTTTTATATGATGATTGCATTTAGGATTTGGATTTGCGACCGATTATGGAGGAAGATGACATTAAGTCTGCTCCAGTAAATGAAGAGAGAGCGATTGTTCTTTATAAGCCTCTCCAACATTATCAACCTTCTAGTGAACAGCTTTTCGTTGATAGAGACTTAATCTCAGGATTCAAGAGTAAGTTCTTTACTTTTGATCAATCTTTGCAAATTCGTTAATTGTTCGTTAGGTTGTGGGATGGATTTTATGATTGAATTGGTGTTTTAAGTATGATATTGAAACACTATGTTTTAAGAATTCATAGTAACTCAACTTGTTACAATGTCTATTTGCTACAATGATGTTGTGAGTGGTGTGCGTTTAGATTTGACTATGGTTTGTGAAGAGCAATTCTGATGGGTGGTGTGATCGCGCTTTAACCTTGTTTTGCAGATAGAATTTTGCACGATGCAGCGGTAGCTGACGATCTCTATGATGATGATGATGATGAAAAAAACAAGCAGCAGGCGGTTGTTCCCTGGGACCTGTCCCAGTTACAGTCCTTTGAGGAACCACCTGCGCCAGAGATTACTGAGTTGGATGGTGAAGATGCGATGATGGAAGAAGCAGCCATGGATGTAGAAGAAGCATCTCTGCAGCAGCAGCAGCTCATGGGAGGGTTGCATCAGTGGCAGCAGCAACAACAACTTCATTGTATGATACCGCAGCTTCCTCAAACTAACTCTACTCCTATCTCTTGGTACCGATGACTTGTAGTAAATGTAGAAGCAGTCTTTGTCATTGGTAATGTTGTCACTGTGTATCTTATTCTGTTGCTAGGCTATCAATGCTATATTTTTTGTTGGATTGAATGTAGAACACAAAGTGATTCAATGTTAGAGTAAGAACTACAAGATTTCTTTTAGGAAAGAATCTTTTTGTTCATTGTTCATTTATTCAAATTCAATGCTAGGAATACAATTTACAACTGGTCACCATCTCCTCAAATTTTTGAAGTACAACAACTGTCTCATAGACCTAAACCCTCCGGATTCTTGTGGCCTTTTATTTTTGAGCTGAGAATTATGGAGGAAACTGGGTATATGCAAGTTTTGGCATGTAGTTCCAATCAGTATGTAACGACACTCTAGTTTTTTAACATGAAGAATGGCAGAAATACTCATGTTTTTGATAATGGAGAATGGGCAGAGACGCGATGTTGAACAGATGGTGGAAACCGAAGAAGGACTTGAACACTGCAATAAAACATATCCCAAACAAAGGGGATTTTGAACGAACACAAACCTCCATACTGGAGTAATCGTGGCAAAGATTGGCCAAACGTAAACTAACCAAAAAATTCAACTTGAACCACATCATCACTATAATGAACAAAGGAGACTCGCATTCCCCTAGACTAGAGAAACTAAATAGAACTAAGAGGGTAGGAGCTAAACAAGGTAAAAGCATACCTACGCGCCGCATTAAGAGACGGAGTAAGATCTGCACACTGCAGTAAGTTGTTATTTCATTATTTGTTACAAAACAGACAAGTACAAACAGTAATGAGTTTTATGGAGAAACATTTGAAAGATACATTACAAATACATAACATATACTTGAAATACTAAAAGAGATGGTGTTCAACGACCAATTATGGTGACTACTCTGGGCTTATGTTTATAAAACTTTTCCATGAACCATTCGTTGTTATGTGAAACGAATATATATCCAATCACCAATCCGCAAAACACACCAGGTCCAAAGGCTATTGCCGCTGCTATCCAGTTAATCTCTAATTCATCTGGTTCTTGTGATGCTTGATCTGAGACATGATTTTTTCCACAGATTTCCTCGAGACCGTAGAGTTTGGGATTGCCCATAAATGAAGAACAATTCTGGCTTTGAAACTGTGTGCCTCGCGGCACTGGACCTTCGAAATTGTTGTAGGAGAAGTTCATGGTTGACAGAAAAGTGAGGCTACCAAGATCTCGAGGAATTTGACCTGACAGCTGGTTTTGGGATAGGTCTAGTTCCTCGAGCTTTGTTAAATTTGCCAATGATTGAGGTATACTGCTTGTGAATGCGTTACCAGACAAGTTGAGAAGACGCAATTGTCTTAACAATCCAATGGAGGCAGGGATATTTCCACAAAATTTGTTTCCTGAAAAGTCAATGGCTCGAAAGTCTATTCGGATCCGGTCAAATTTTCTATATGCTCCTTTTTGCACCATTTCCAGCGAATTATTATAGCCAGAAAGTTCAATCGATATGTCCATGTACGGCAGCTCCCACCCCAAGAGGTTATCTTCACCAGCTGATGTGGTGATCATGTTACGCCAATTTTGAAAATAGAAAGGCGGCAAGGTTCCAGTGAAACCATTAAGTGATATATCGATGACTCTTAAACTTTGAAATCCAAAGGAGACGTTGGGTTGATATAACAGCCCATAGAATTCATTTGATCTAAGGCTGAGGACGCTTAAAAATGGTAAAGAACTCAACCAAGATGGAAACTTGTCTTTCATTTTGTTTCTTTCCACATTCAGATATTCCAAATTGTGGCAATTGATCAATGATTCAGGAATTTTTCCCTCTAACTGGTTGTCGCTAACGTCAATTGACATAAACGCGGTAGCATTGACAAATATGTCTGGAAGAATTCCGCTAAGACTATTGTTACTAAGAATTAGCGCTGTAAGTTGCTGATTGTTCTTTAAACATGACGGAATTGAGCCGTTGAAGCTATTGTTGGAAAGATCTAAGAGCCATAGAGAACTAATTCTGCAGATCCAATTGGGTACTTGTCCACGAAATGAATTCGAACTAAAATCCAATATCTCTATATACGGACATTTATCAAGAACTTCCCATGATTTTCCAAAACTGCTAAAAGAGTTGTGAGAAAGCTTCACCACCGAGGCCAATTTCCCTAAGAAACCTGGTATTTCGCCTTCTAACTTATTGTTGGAAAAGTCAATATACCTGAGCCCGTCTAACTTTGATATACAACTAGGGATTGACCCAATGAAATTGTTGTGTTGAAGATCTAAATATTCAAGTTGGGGAAATTCACATGTAGATTCGGGTATTTGGCCGTTGAATTGGTTATGACCAAGGAGTAGACGATAAAGCCTAGACATTGAAGATGCATTCCAAAATTCCACAGGTCCCTTGAATTGGTTATTCTTCAAGTCAACCTTTTCTAACGAAGGAATCGTGAACAAGGATGTAGGAAAAGGCCCGGAAAATGAATTTTCTCCCACCCCAAACCAATACAGGTTGTGGAATCCACTCATGTCACGTGGAAGCATGCCACTGAAGTTGTTGTAGCTAAGGTCCAAGTTTACAAGTTGGGTTAGATTTCCAACTGAAGCTGGAACTTGACCTACTAATTTGTTATGCGAAAGATCAAGATCCGTGAGATGAGAAAGGTTTCCTAATGATGAAGGAATCTCTCCATAGAGCTCGCAACGAGAAAGGGATAGTTCGCGAAGATGTTGGAGTTTGAAAAGACTGCTATTTGTTTTCAAAGAGTTGTTGAGATAGATATTTTCAAAGACAAGTGAAATCACTTTGCCAGATTTAGCATCGCATATGACCTCCTCCCAAGAACAACAATCACTACTCTTGTTCCATGGACTTAACGATCTACCATAAAACTCTGAATTATACGGAAGAGCTGGAAACTCACCTTTGAATTCCAGAAGAGCATCCCTCTGATCGTCACGGCAATGGTGGAGCGTAGGAGAAGCAACAGTGCAGAGTAGGAAGGAAATCAAGGAAAAGAAATAACAATAGCAACGGCTTCGAACCATCATATCTTTTTTTTTTTTTTTTTTAATGGAGTAATAGGTTATGTAATGATATGTGGCTTCAGTCGCTCTTAAATAGAAGAAACTCATTCATTTGTGGAGATCTTGACTTGGCAAGTCTTGCTTGCCTCAACACGTCAGATTTGGTTGATTTGTCAAGTCGTTTCAGTCTCCGTTAATATGTTTTGTTAATGTATATGAATAGAAGAAATATTCTCTGCAAGAAATGTTTTTGAAATGAAAAGATAGATAGGGGACCATCGAGATAGAAATAATACCGTGAGAAATGGTTTATTATGTGAATAATACTTTTCAGACAATGTTCAAAAGTAGCATAACCAGAGTTTTGTTTTTTTACAAAATGCCAATGAAAACAAGCGATAGTTGATGTCCACATTCATCTCTATGACAACTAAAACATTTCATGAGTCTGATTTTATTTGCTATATGGATATGGTGCGAGATAATGATTAGTTAGCTGAGGTGGCTGCACTCTTTGTGCGTAACGATCCAGTTTTCAGAACAAACATGAACATTGTAGTGAAGGCACTTCAACCTCTTTTGAACACTCCTCGTTATGGTCCTCAGACTCCACATAGGAACCCCTATTGATCAAATATCCAAACCCATCTCATTTACGATTAATCAAATTTTATTATTCACTAGGTTATAACCCGCGCGATGCCGCGGGATTGTTTTTTTTAAAATTTTTTTTTGTTAAACTCAACCGCCTGTTTAGTTAACCTTGGGCTCTAAACCCGGATTTGAACAACTGATCCGTAACGGGCGAATATCTTGAATGGGTCGTAACTGTTTTTTTAAAAGTAGTTGGACCCTAATGTACCTAAACTGTTAAAATATGGTAATTAATGATTAGTATATATTTTTAAAAATATTGTTTTTATATATTTTTAATGATTAGTAGGTATTTTGGATACTTTTGGTTTTTTTGGGTAACTTTAGGTTCAAAGTATTTATCCGGAACCGATAAAATATCTGAATATTTATTTTTGTACTTTGTGTCCAAAACTGATCCGAATCTGGACTTAAACTGAATCTCCCGGTACTCAATTATAAAATACTTGAACTGAGCTAAAATATAACAAAAATAAGTACTTGACCCAAATGTTATCGGCCCTAATTCCCATATGGCGGCGATGCCTATCCTTTCTTGTTTTTTTACTCTTAAGAAAGAATCTTCGTTTCGCATTCCTATTTCACATTCTTCGGCATTTAACTTGTCAGAGGGAACTCTTGATTCTAAATTGGATAAATATAATTGTGTGTGTAAACGGAATATGCATGGTTGTATTGAGTTGTTTAAAGTTACAAAACTCAGATCCGAACATGTCCAAGTATCAAATAATTCAAATAGTTTATAAGAAAAGTACAAAAAGTTCAAATATCCCCCATGAAAGAACATACAGCCTCCAATTTCCTAAGGATCTCTCACTTTAAAGGGGAAATGCACATTACACTTGTTTGTTTAACTGTATCCACACAAATTTGAAGCTTCCGTGAAAACCTACAGATTGATAAAAAAAAGGGTATGTGAGGTTGAAGATAAAGACTTGAGGAAATTTTTGAAGATGTCCACTCCTCAAATTTTTAGCTTTTGTGTTTTGTTTCTCTTAAACCTTGAACTCGTGGACATGGAACCATTTCGTGGATGACCATTTGTTTCCTTTCACCACTGGACATCCACCTGAAAATCAAAGCATAGGATATTAAAGTTTAGAGACTGATATTATTATAGCTTCAAGAGAAAGCAAAAAAGATAGTTTTGGGTGTTGAATCTCTTTAGTCTTTACCATGCAAACTCGAAGGGTCTAGAGAGGCATCAGGCCTCATGTTCCAAAAAAGTAAAGCATCTCGCTTCTTTGGTAGAACAGAGAGTCCTTCTTTGCCACATTTTGAGAGCTCGTTCCACCACGGAACTGCACTAATGTTTCCTTTTGATGCAGGGAACACAGAGTCGCCACCATCATCAACATCTGATCTAAAGTATAGTGTGAAAGAAAAACAAGATTAAACAAAGAAAATTTCTGAGAAAAAGGGCTAATGAGTTTTGTGAGTCACTTACAGGTACATAAGCACAGTAGCTATTCGTTGTCCTCCATTCTTGGTGTTGAACTCGTCTAAGAAATAGTCATAGTGAGGCTCATACTTCTGACCAACTTGGTAGTGAAGAACTTGAAGACCCTCTCCATTTTCTACAAACAAAAACACGATCCACAAACTCACAAAAGGTTTTCCAAAGGAACACAACTCACGATATCAAGAGTAACTGCAACCTGTGATCTTAAGATATTACAATACTTCCTACAACGCATCAAAGTATTGGATAACTAAAGCAAAGGGGACTTACCAATAGGAATGAAGGTGAAATCTGAAATCCTTTTTCAATCACCTCGACAACTTCGTCATGTCCTCTTCTAAGGAAAGTTCTTGAGACCTTGGATATGGAAACATGTATAACGAAGTTCCGGCAAGTTCTCCGGGAATGTTTGAAATACATCTGAGGAATTTGGCATAAATCAAAACACATTCTAAACCCTAAAACCCAAAATCTTTAACAGTCAGAAGCTTGTTTCGAATATTAATACAATCCGAATGAAAAATTTAGATATGAAATCTAGATCCCAATTGTAAAGCAAGTTTTAATGAAAAACCTATGAAGCAAAACATCTACGAAGCTGAAAACAACCAGAGGATCGTTCCTATTTTATTACTCTAAAATCCAAAGATCTAAAGTGAAAACTCCATTAAAACGCATCAGTGATCTCCACATTACAATTGAAATAAAAAGAGAAGCTGAACTTGATAAATAAAAGAAGATTGATAATAGAATTACCGAGTGACTACACGATAAATCGAAGTTTTTTGTCCAAATGTTTCGAATTGATGAATCTCGAATTGGAATTGGAATTTCTTATTGGCGAGAAGGTTGAAACACGACGAAAATAAGGATTTAAAAATAGTAGTGAATTTTGATTACATTTGTGGATATCGAAGAACTGGAGAGCTAACTACAGTGCATCTGCGTGGTTCTTATCAATGGCACCGGGAGGCCCAGGAACCGGACGACCTCCATCCTTTCACCGGATTTCTTCATTCTCGAATTGACGGTGTAAATGACGGCAAGCAGAACAGAAGGCAACACAATAATCGTGACAGTAACCTTCAACTGCTGGGCCTTTGGGCCTTAATCCTTGTAATCAATATAAGTATTTAGTTAACCTTCAACTGCTGGGCCTTCGAACATAAGTTACTTAACTCCATTGGGCTTTCAATATAAAGGAAGGAACGAAATTACGTGTCAATCTTAGGTGTCGAAATAAAATAAATTGATTGGCTTAGATAGCTTTCTCAGTAAATGACGTGTCGCCCCTAGAAAGCTTCTCAAATCCTAGGTGTCAGCTTCTGGTGAGGCACAAGGGTTATTATAGTATTGATTTGGTTTCTGGGACCTTATCTCATTAATTCATGTCCCACTTTTTAAGAGCTGTGTATGTGTCTTCATATTTTATGTATTTCTGTGAATCCGTGATGTAGTTTGCGTATAGAAAGAAGAACCAAATTCTATTTCTTTAGATTTATATGATTTCCGAGAACTCATTATTTATTTATTTTTTTTATTTGTTTTTTTTTTTTTTTTTGAACAAACTCCGAGAACTCATTATTAAAATTATGATTCTACATTCTATAGAGTTGATGTTTTGCTACATCTCTAGATATTATAACTAGCCCTGGGCGTTCGGATTTTCGGATCGGATCGGATCGGATCGGATCGGATATTTCGGATTTCGGATTTTTCGGATAGGAGAATTTAATATCCGTTCGGATTTTATGATTTTTCGGATCGGATTCGGATCGGCTTTTTTCGGATTCGGATAATCCGGAGAGGATAATTCATTATCCGTTCGGATTTTTATGACCATTTAGATCGGATTCGGTTCGAATATTTTCTTGATTCTCATTAGATGGTCATTATATTCTTCTTTATTTTTTTTTCTCTGTTTATGTGAAGATGATAATCACTAGCAGAGATGATGTTTGATCTATATATTGAGTAGTAAATCGTCTTTCTTGATAAATGCATCTGATATGTTAAATGTTCAATGGAAAAAAGTATTCTAAAAGTGTTCGTCAAAACCAATTGGTTATGTAGTTTGAGGTTTGAACAAAGCTGTAGATAGTATAAAAAAAGCCCTTCTTATATCTCCTGACGTCGCCAGTTTCTTGGATGGATGAGAATTGAATTCTAACCTGCTTATCAATCCATCGCTGAGTTTGGAACGTCACCGTGTGGTCTCGCATTTCACCGTCTTGGAAGACGTACCGGACTAGAAAGCTCTGCACACGGTCACGATTATTGCTTGTGGCTCTTGCTTTGAACAGTTTCTTCCAAGAAACCTTGACTGGCTGATGGCTGTTCTTGTCCCATTCGAGTAGTTGGGACGATCCAGTCTTCTTTACCAGCGTGTAATTGTTTTTGGGTGGGAAAAAAGGTAATTGGGCTTATCCTTATCGGCTTTGTAAGTAAGCCCAATTGATTAAACCCTAAACCCATTCATTAACATAAGAAGCCCAAAGCGACAAAACACCGTTTCTTTCTGATTCAATTCGTCTCTTCGTTTTTACTTGAAAGAAACAAAGCTCCCGCCGCCGCCGTTTTCACCGACCACCACCGTAGGTTTGAATACAAAACCCTATGTTTCTGGCTCTTTAAGTTTAACCTAATTTCATTGTAAAGTTTGTGTCTTTCCCACTTGACTCCGATTCGTTTATTCTGTAGTGAAGGATTTGAGTAATTTAAGAACATCCAAATGGACGAACCAGAGACTCTCGGCAAAAGAAAAGCAGAAGAAAGCTCAAAGCTTTCTAATGAGACTCAAACGCCTGAACCAACGACGAAGCGTAGAAGCCTTAAACGTGCTTGTGTACATGAAGTTGCTGTTCCCAATGGTTATACACCAACGAAAGAGGAGACCATTCATGGGACGCTTGATAATCCTGTCTTCAATGGAGACATGGCCAAGACCTATCCTTTTCAGCTTGACCCTTTTCAGAGTGTATCTGTAGCTTGCTTGGAGAGAAAAGAATCGATTTTGGTTTCTGCACACACTTCGGCTGGTAAAACAGCTGTTGCTGAGTATGCTATTGCAATGGCGTTTAGAGATAAGCAGAGAGTTATTTATACTTCACCTTTGAAAGCTTTGAGTAATCAGAAGTATAGAGAGTTGCAGCATGAGTTTCAAGATGTTGGTTTGATGACTGGTGATGTTACTCTTTCACCTAATGCTAGTTGTTTGGTTATGACAACTGAGATCTTGAGAGCCATGCTTTATAGAGGCTCTGAAGTTTTAAAGGAGGTTGCTTGGGTTATTTTTGATGAGATTCATTACATGAAGGATAGGGAAAGAGGAGTTGTTTGGGAGGAGAGTATTATTTTCTTGCCACCTGCTATTAAGATGGTTTTTCTTTCTGCTACTATGTCGAATGCTACTGAATTTGCGGAATGGATATGTCATTTGCACAAGCAGCCTTGCCATGTTGTGTACACTGATTTCAGGCCAACACCTCTGCATCATTATGCTTTTCCTATGGGTGGGAGTGGACTGTACCTTGTGGTTGATGACAATGAGCAATTTCGGGAGGACAATTTCGGAAAGATGCAAGATACTTTCCCGAAACCGAAATCTGTTGATGGGAAAAAGAGTGCAAACGGAAAATCAGGTGGTAGGGGTGCTAAAGGTGGCGGTGGCCCTGGTGATTCTGATGTTTACAAAATTGTAAAGGTATGTATATTGTTTATGATGTCCTATGTTGCTGCTTGTGGTGCTGTGTTCCATTATATTTACATTTTCATGTTCTAAGGTTGGCACTTCATGAATGTGGTTTTAGGAATTTTTGTTGCATCGAACCTCTTTATAATTTCTTAGTTCAGGTTCGCCAAATTTTGCTTTGCTTATGCACACATCATACTCCTGCCTTTGAAGTTTTACGTCACTTCTCTGAGATGGTACAAGAGTGTAGATTCAGGGCTTAAGTTATATATTAACTCTCATCTGTTGTTGCAGATGATTATGGAGAAAAAGTTTGAGCCAGTTATCATCTTCAGCTTCAGTAGAAGAGAGTGTGAACAGCATGCATTGTCAATGTCAAAACTCGATTTTAATACAGACGAAGAGAAAGAGATTGTGGATCAGATATTCAATAATGCTATTCAATGCTTGAATGAGGAGGATAGATCTTTACCTGCCATTGAACTGATGTTGCCACTGCTGCAACGTGGTATTGCTGTTCATCATTCTGGTCTTCTTCCTGTCATCAAGGAATTAGTGGAGCTTCTTTTTCAGGAAGGACTTGTGAAAGCCCTTTTTGCCACAGAAACTGTAAGATGTTTTGGAATTAGCTTGTCTTTTTCAATTGTTTAACTGATATTAAACTCTCTGTTATACTAATTGATGATTATTTCTCAAACGCTGCCGTTGTATCAGTTTGCTATGGGTTTGAACATGCCCGCAAAAACTGTAGTCTTTACTGCTGTTAAGAAGTGGGATGGTGACAGCCATCGTTACATTGGCTCTGGTGAATATATTCAGGTGGGTGGTAATTTGTTGATACTAGTGGTGAATTCGATAAAGTGGGAAAAAATGATATTGTTGTAATTGTCTTCTCATATTGATGCTTGTAGATGAGCGGCAGGGCTGGACGTCGTGGAAAGGACGAACGTGGCATCTGCATTATTATGATTGATGAACAGGTAATTTTATCTGCAATTTTTGGTGGATTGTAATTGCATTGATTACCAGCGCAACCTGTTCTTCCTATCCAGGAATATCTCGGTTCATCTCTCTCTGCCTATTATAGTTATATGACATAGGAATATACCACAGCATACTATATGCACCAAAGAATTGTAGCCTTTATACTGTCTTGGAAGAGGAATGATTCAAGATAATTCGTTTTTTCAAATCTCTTAGATTTGTTTATGGTGTTATTATTCAACAGATGGAGATGAATACACTCAGGGACATGATGTTGGGCAAACCAGCCCCTTTGCTTAGTACTTTTAGGTTGAGTTACTACACAATTTTGAATTTATTGAGTCGTGCCGAAGGACAATTTACTGCTGAGCATGTTATAAGGCACTCGTTCCATCAATTCCAGCATGAAAAGGTAGCTGTTGACTGTTCTTTCTTTATTCTCTCTAAATAATATCTACAGTTGTTCTAAGCTAATATACGTTGGTGTTCCAACCTCAGGCTTTACCGGATATTGGGAATAAGGTGTCAAAACTTGAAGAGGAAGCTGCCATCCTTGATGCTTCTGGAGAGGTGCTCTCAGGACTTTCTAGTCTCACGTCTGTAAAATTATCTGGGTCTGTTCTCACTTCTTTACTTTTTTGCAGGCGGAGGTTGCTGAATATCATAAGCTACAACTTGACATAGCTCAACATGAAAAGAAACTTATGTCAGAAATAATAAGGCCTGAAAGAGTGCTTTGTTTTCTTGATACTGGTCGGCTGGTAAGTTTTCATAAATTTCAGATACTTGATTAAATCCTAGAGATATTGATTCATTTCTGCAGCCTGCAAATTGTATATTGGTTTCTTTGTTATTCCTCCTTACATTGGAAAAACAAAAATTACGTCCTAAAGCTGTCTTATGCTTCGTTTATTGATGATTTACTGATTGTAATCTCATAGAAGTTCTTATCTATTATCAGACAAGGATAGTTAGTAACCAAGTTGTACAATATGTTTTTCCCGCTAGCTCATAGGTTGTACCTAGATCGTGACAGGTTAATCATCTTCATATTGTTTAAAGATGAATGCTCATGGGTTGTTCCAACTTCCATCATGCTGTTCCTTTCTGTTATGACAAAAGTTTCTTTCATGGATTGTACAAATTTTTTACAGCTAGTTATTCAGGGGAATGTATTGTATATGACTGTAAGTTTGTGATATAACAGGAGCTTCACAGTAACTTACTGGGACAAGTGTTTATGTACAGGTTAAAATACGAGAAGGTGGAACAGACTGGGGTTGGGGAGTCGTAGTTAATGTTGTAAAAAAATCTTCAGTTGGAACTGGTTCCGCCTCTTCACATGGTAGCACATATATAGTGGATACACTACTTCATTGCTCTACTGGTTTAAGCGAAAATGGTGCAAAGCCAAAGCCATGTCCTCCCCGTCCTGGGGAAAAGGGTGAGATGCATGTGGTGAGCACACTTTCATTGCCACTGGTCTTGCATGATATTCTATTTGCATGAGTAGTGGAGTTTTGAGAATTTTGCTTTTGTGTTTTTTAGGTTCCTGTTCAGCTACCCTTGATTTCTGCTTTGAGCAGACTAAGGATATCAGTTCCTTCTGATCTTCGGCCAGTAGAAGCAAGGCAGAGTATACTACTTGCAGTACAGGAGTTGTCAAGTCGCTTCCCTCTAGGGTTCCCAAAACTCCATCCAGTCAAGGTTTCTTTTTAAGCTGTTAAAGTAGTGCTATCTTCGATGAAAGGCTTTACACATTTTTTTACCTTGCTGCCAATATGCATAAATCATATGCCTGCTGTTTTCTTGTTGTCTAAAATAACTTGTATGTCACCTTTTTGTCTAAATGACTTAATTGTATATGGACTCATCGGTCTCGCATTGCATACTCTGTTAGGCTGCAATTTTTGAACTAATAAATTAGAATAAGATGGCATTCAGGTCTCACTGAATCTAAAATAATCTACAGGATATGAATATTCAAGATACAGAGATAGTGGATCTGGTCAGCCAAATCGAAGAAGTGGAGCAGAAGTTACTTGCTCATCCGATGCACAAGGTCTTGTTGCATGCAGTAGTCCTTTAGCTTCTTATTTTACATCAGAATTTAAAGAAATGTGGACAAAATTTTGTGAAAGCATAGTAAGAACTTAAGCACTTTATCACTATTTCTATTTTCTCATTTGTTGCAGTCTCAAGATGATCAACAAATCAAGAGTTTCCAGAGGAAAGCAGAGGTGAATTATGAAATTCAACAGCTCAAATCGAAAATGCGTGATTCCCAGGTATATTACGTACTTGCTCATCCATGAATAATCATGCATGGAATCCTTTTTATGAGTGTTCTATCTGCAAGGAATATCTCCTTTTCAGTAGGGTTTTTACATGGCATGATACAGGAAGACAAATTTTATGTTGCATCCCTCTCTCTTACACACAAAAAGGAAACAAATTGTAGAATGTTCACTGATTACCAGACTCTCTGCTATAGTATAAGATCTCTTTTCATCCCTCTAGTGTCTTACAGCATATTTTTTTTTTTATCTCTGCAGCTCCAAAAGTTTCGAGATGAGCTCAAGAACCGTTCTCGGGTATTAAAGAAACTTGGACACATTGATGCGGATGGTGTCGTCCAGTTAAAGGGACGAGCTGCATGCTTGATAGACACAGGGGATGAATTGCTTGTCACTGAACTGATGTTTAATGGTATGACAACTGCTTTAGCTACCCAGTTCTAAGTTTAGGCCTTTTAGTTCGCTGAGGCAGTGTATATTGGTTGTATCAGACTATACATAATTGCTTTGCGTTTACATTAAAATCCTTATCAGGTACTTTTAATGATCTGGATCATCACCAAGTAGCAGCCCTTGCAAGCTGTTTCATTCCTGTAGATAAATCAAATGAACAGGTAAATTTAAGAAATGAACTTAATAAACCATTGCAGCAGCTCCAAGATAGTGCACGAAAAATTGCAGAGGTAATTTAATTTCCCAGCTGAAAGCTTGTTTATTTTTCTGCACGAGCTATGTTTTTGGTTGTAATCCTTATTGGTTTTGTGATGCCAGATACAACATGAATGCAAACTGGAAATTAACGTTGAAGAATATGTAGAGTCCACCATCAGGCCTTCCCTGATGGACGTTATCTACTCTTGGTCAAAGGTTAGTATTGCTTAATCTCTTGTTAAGTAAAAGTTCTATATTATGCACAGTGAATGTCAATTTGTTCTGCTAGCTACTTTTTCATTCCTTGATCTTGAGCTCAACAGAAATTTGATATTCTTGATTGTTTCTCTTTGAAAGGGCGCGAGCTTTGCAGAGATTATACAAATGACTGACATATTCGAGGGTAGTATCATTAGGAGCGCTAGAAGGCTCGACGAGTTTTTGAACCAGGTAAAGTCACCAAACCCTCTGTATCGTCTGCAATTACATTTCGGTAAACCTCTCAGAAATCTGATGACACTTTGATTGGTGATTTATCCAGCTTCGAGCTGCCGCGGATGCAGTTGGAGAAAGCAGTTTAGAGAGCAAGTTTGCAGCTGCTAGCGAGAGCTTGCGACGAGGTATTATGTTTGCAAATTCGCTCTACTTGTAAGTACTCTCTTGCTGAATTGGGTAGCCATGGGACACAACATGTTGAAACTTGAAACATAACTTCATAGAGCAAATGCTTGTTTGTACTTTTCCTATGTACTCATTGATTTTGAATCACGATAGCTCTTTGTTTGTCAACAAGTTTGATAATGATGAAATTTTTACAGAGCTCATAAGGTATCCGATTATTCTAAGTTAACTAGTTTGAGGCTGTGATAGCTTGGTGGTTTCAGCATAGTGGTTTTGCTTTTAGTTCCATGAATCAGTCTTCAACATCCCTCTAGAATCTCTGCTTTGGTGTCTTCCAATAGAGAAGACTTTTGACTTGTCCATCAAATTACTCAAACTTAGTTGTTGTTGCTGAGAAACCCAATACTATTCACAATCTCGTGCATCTAGAAATGTAAAGTCAGACTCTCAAAATGCACTTAAATATGTCAAAATGTTAACATAAACAGACCAAATTATGCTCGTTAAATTGGAAAATCCATCCAAATAAATCATTCTCGTTGCATTATACTGTTTTACTCCTGCAAAGAATTTAAAATAAATCACGTTGAGGTCGTTTGTGTGAAGTGAGAACGTGGGTATAAGTTATAAGTTGCGTTTCATGTTGACCAAATTGTCTTAAAAAGTGGACTGCGAAAGAGTGTAAAATAAATCTCATTAATCGAGTTCTCGTTGACATGAATCTGTGATAAGCTTCATTCAGAGAAAGGGATAACTATTGAGAATGCTTTGTAAAAAACTCAAATCTCAAAAGTATTGTTTCAGACAACATGGGACATATACAGAACATAAGAATTGGGAAGTGAATAGATGTTGCAATGTTAGGAATCTAACAACATCTTCCTCTTCACTAAGATTCTTCACCTTTTCACAATAGAAACAGGTTGATGAGTTTTACTTATACATTCTTCCTCTTGAATTGTTTTAACTACACTACTAGATGTTGTGCTGTTAATCAACTCTCATCATATTCATACTTGTTGAGAGATTGATCACTTATTATCTCCTGAAAAAACCAAAAGAAAAAAGAAAAGGAGATGGTTTAGTAATCAAGACATGTTTCATATAATCTTGAAGTGAAAAGAGGCTTTCTTTGATGTATTTACTTGGATTGAAGTTGTGGATGCTACACTATCGGTATGGCTGTTACTCCGGCTACTTTTAGGTGCAGGGTGCATGACTTCCATGCTTTCTTCTGCTAAACCCATAAGCCTTTTAAGCTCAGGCAACACATCATTTCCTAGATTAGGTCTGTCTTTCCGCCTTAACTCTGAGCATTGTAAACCAATTTTTGCTAATACTAAGGCCTCTTCAAGTGGCCAATCAGTAACAGAAGGGTCTAGTATCTCAGCAAAAGTTTTTTCCTCTATTGCTTTCTCGACTTGACTTGTTAAGCTCATTGGTGGCTTGGCTGTAAGTATTTGCAAGAGGATGATCCCAAATGCGTATATGTCCGATTTGGTTCCAAGCATACCTGTTTGTTGGTATTCTGGATCAATGTAACACAAGGTTCCAGCAGTTGACGTTATTCTATACTGTGTTACGATGTCATTAACCGAGGGAGGGACAAGCCTAGCCAACCCGACATCAGAAATCTTGCTGACCATGTGCTGGTCAAGTAATATGTTGGCTGGTTTCAAGTCTCGGTGAACTAGTGGCTCTGGTTTCAACTGGTGGAGGAAATTAAGACAAGTGGCAATTTCAGCTGCAATGTGGAATCTTAGTTGCCATGAAAGTACTGGAGAGTTGCCTCGTCTAAGGAGACGATCTTCTAAGCTACCATTAGCCATGTACTGATAGACTAAACACCCGTATTCTGCGCAGGCTCCAAGAAGCAGAACCATGTTTGGATGTCTTATGCTGGTCAGGACGTCCACTTCTTGTTGAAACTGTGATCTTCCTTGTGTTGCATCGGGTCTCACGACTTTTATAGCCACTAGTGTGTAATCTAGAGTTCCCTTGTAAACAGGTCCATAACCACCTTCTCCAATCTTTCGAGTTTCTGAGAAATTTTCTGTTGCTTCTTCAATCTCCTCAATTGTGTATTTCCTATACATTATATCAATCTGAGTTAAAGAGTTCATCGCTCTATTGCTATCCTCTGCTTCTCTTAGAGCTGCTGTTTCGATTTCTTTTCTCTTCTGAGCTTCGGTTTCTGCTATTCTTTGAGCTGTCGCTAATGCTTCCATGGCTGCTCTACTCTTTTCCTTCTCATTCTCTGCCATTGCCATTGCTGCTTCCTTGGCAAGTCTTGCTTCTTCTAGTCTATTTTCCCTCTCTAGTTTCCATTTATGTAACTCAGTAGTCTGAAAATACATAGATTCATGTCTTAATATCATAAAACTGGATGATTATTTCAAGTGTATATATATATATATATATGTATGTATACCGTTTTCTTAGCTGCAATTGCTTCTTTGCAGGCAGTGCTGTACATGTCCATTGTATGTCTGAGCTCCAGTTTCAGCCTTCTCATTTCAGCTTCTACATCATCCTGTAAGATTTTATAGAGTAATATATCAATAAATACTAATGAAGGCCTGAAAATGTGAATAATAATAAGATTACTTTTGTTAATTTACCTGGCTATACATTGACAATGAGGAGAGTCTTCCACTTTCTTGTGAGCTTGAGGAGAATGCAGAATAGATAGAACCTAAGTCTATGGATTGCTTTTCTGATGAGCATGAGGATGTAGCAAAACTGCAACGGTTGTCTTCAAACTCAGAACTAACCGAGAGACGAGGCGTTGGTAACATCCAATCCATGCTTGGCCTATCACTACTAACAATCGATAAGTCGGAGTCTGTCACTGAGGCCTGGTATGTTCCTTCATAACTTCTTCTGAGATATGGATACCTATTCATATTATTATCACTTAGTTGCCTGCAAGAGACACTTATAATAATCACAAAAATGTTGGCAAATTTAGCAAGGAAACATACTTGATCTCGATCTCGTCCTGTGTTCTGTGCACTGATGGAGGCCTTCTCTCAAGTCTGGGAGTGGATTTGTTGCTGCTGGCATTGCTAGACCGATCTGGTAAACGTGGACTTATTATGCAGAGTGGAGGAGGTGAAGACGTTGCTGATCTAACAGATGAGATTTTGCCTCTAGAGATTGCATAAACTGTACAGAAACTAGGTGCTCCTTTCATCACTGCGCTCGTAATATCTACCGATTTGAACCGTCTACCGAAACACAATACTTAATAAGTTAATATAAGAAACTTTTAATTTTGTGTATTGATAAGAAGAGCAAGAATAAATCTTCTTACTTTAAAAGAGTCATCTTAGATGCGCCAAGTACTAGAATATCGATTGCATTCTCTTGTACATACTCTATGATTCCTTTTGCAGGATCAACGTCCTCCAATACTACATCTTCACAATTTATCTGTCAACAATACTCTCAATCTTTAACATTTCTGACCAAAACCATAATGACATTAATGTAAATTTGTGTTTATACATATATAGATATAATGTTTTGATGGATATAATGTTTTCATGTGACAATCGCGATAATACTTTAAGAAAATCGATGAAGTGAGACGCAAAACTCACGTCTTTTCTATTGCAGAAACATCGGAATGGAAGAAACAATTCCTTAACGTCATCTCCACACTTATTTGGGTGAGTTCCTACATCAACATTATGATGTTTTTTCAAGATAAATATGAAACGTAATTGATTAGAGGAATATATATATTAGAATGAGCATTAGGGTGGTCATACCATTATTAGCAAGGTTTTGCTTGACTTTGACGTGAACAAGAGTAAGACTCTCTCCTGGTGTCAGAAGATTTTCAACAGCCCATTTCAATGCAGCCTGACTTCCTTTGTCTCGATCAATCGCAATTGCGACGCTTTCGTCTCTTCGTTCCCCTTCTACCATCTTCACCATTTTCCTAAAAACTATTGCTAACAAACTAGATTTTCACAATTTGTTTATAAATGCAACATATTGGGTTTCAAAGACGTTGGGAATATATGCCAATATTAGCAAATAAGGCAAAAAGACAAGTTTTGGACTACCTTTTCTGTTATGTTCTGTTGCCTTCCATCGTGACTTTTTTAGTTTTCTTTCAGGAAAGCCGTTAATTTGTAACTGAAGTAATATTTTACATCTCTCTAGATGTGTTTTGGTCGTAACTTATAACTGAAGTAAAATTATGCACATCTGTAGCATTCCTACTTTCTATTTTTATCTAGTTTTTAAACCAACATAAAGTATAATAAAATTCCTATACATAGTATGTCTCTAAATAAAACACATTACTATTTCCAAACTTTTCTTCCATGGGACGTATTCAAGTATTATTCTAAAAAAGTAAACTTCACAAAAGGCTGGCGCATAGACAATCACAATATGTTAACTGGTGACATTTTGATGTTTTAAACTTGTTATTACTAGTATTAAAGTATAGGTTAATTTTATTGTATATTTTGATGACTTTTTATTCAGTTTAGTAAATATTGTTAATTCTTAAAAAATATATATTTACTATTGATGGATCTATTTAATTCTTAAATATTGTTAAACTTGTTATATATGTTATGACTCATAACATGACATATGACATACATATATATATTGATGGGTAACATGGGTTAGTCTATTGGCTACAAACCTCACAATACGTTCAACGTCCAAAAAAAAGTGCATTAATTTTAAGAAAAGTTGAAGAAAATATAATTCATCTTTCCCATCAATGTTAGAATAGATAGGTTGAAGAAAATACAAGTAAGAAACATAAATTAAAATATATAAAAAATACACCAAAGAAACCGGAACTTTATGAAGTTCCACCACAAATCTCTAAGTGACTTTCTCTAAAACAAAGACTTCGTCAAAGCTAAGAAAAAACCAACTTTCTTTTGATAGACCACAAAAATTTCTTGTGTTGTCTATTATTGGTGATTTGATACAAACCTCTCTTCTTCATCACTCTCTCTCCCTCTCCCTCTCTCTCTTTTCTTTCTCTTTCGTTCTCTTTCCTTTGCCATTTCATCCATCTCAGATTATCTTCATCTTTGTTCATCTCCAAACTCTCCTTCCGTCTTCCCTTAGAGGGCGCGCCTCTTGTGCGCGTTCCTTTACTGGTTATGGAATCCACATCTCTCCTCTTCCTTTCCATTGTATCTCTCTTCTTCGTGGCTGTTCATGGCGCATCAGAGACCGAATCTCTCTTGAAATTCAAGAATTCTCTTGTCATTGGGAGAGCAAATGCTTTGGGGAGCTGGGATAGAAAGAATCCTCCATGCAAATGGACCGGTGTCTTGTGTGATAGAGGCTTTGTTTGGGGGTTACGTCTAGAGAATCTCGAGCTCTCTGGCTCTCTAGACATTGAGGCGTTGACGGGTTTGAAGTCTCTTAGGTCTCTTAGCTTCATGAACAACAAACTTGGAGGTCCATTTCCAGAGTTCAAGAAACTTGTTGCTCTGAAATCACTTTACTTGTCAAACAATCAATTCGACGTAAAGATACCTAAGGATGCATTTGATGGGATGGGATGGTTGAAGAAACTCCATCTGCAGCACAATAAGTTTGTTGGTGAAATTCCAGCGTCCTTAACCAAGAATCCAAAGCTTTTAGAGCTTAGACTTGACGGGAACCGGTTCACCGGACAAATACCAGAGTTCACGCATAAACCACACATGTTAAACGTTTCAAACAATGCATTAACAGGTCCAATCCCAAAGATTCTCAGTACAATGGATCCAAAATTGTTTGAAGGTGAAGTAATTATATTCACTTTTGTTGTTCTCTAGCTAGACAAATAAAACCACATATATAATTTTCATAGAAAACCATATTTTTTTTGTTTGGCAGGCAACAAAGGCTTATGTGAAAAACCTTTGGATACAAAGTGTTCTTCTCCTTACGACATTTCCTCAGAGCCTCAGGCAAGCTCCAAGAAAAAATCATCAAAGTTTTTGTACATTGTAGCTGCAGTAGTAGCAGCACTGGCTGCATTGATCATAATTATTGGAGTGTTCATCTTCCTTAACCGGAGACGAAAGAAGAAACAACCACTATTGTCAGAAGAACCTGAAAGGCCATCAAGTCTACAAAAGAAATCTGGAATCCAAGAAATTGAAAAGGGACAAAGTAGCTACCATTCACAAAACCGGGCTGCAAAGAAAATGATTCACACCACAAAATTGTCATTTTTAAGAGATGACAAGGGAAAATTTGAGTTGCAAGATTTATTGAAAGCATCAGCAGAGATTCTAGGAAGTGGATGTTTTGGGGCATCTTATAAGACATTGCTTACAAATGGATCAGTGATGGTAGTGAAAAGGTTTAAACATATGAATAATGCAGGAACTGAGGAGTTCCAAGAACACATGAAGAGGTTGGGGAGGTTAGACCATGAGAATTTGCTCCCAGTTGTGGCTTATTACTATAAAAAAGAAGAAAAACTTTTTGTTAGTGATTTTGTTGAAAAGGGAAGCTTGGCTGCTCATCTTCATGGTATATATCATTTGTTTTTCTCTCTTTACATTCATTAGCATGCTAAATCATTATTTGCTTATGATTTGTGTATTTTTTTTCTATGTATGAATTTAGGTCATAAATCCTTAGGGCAACCAAGCTTGGATTGGCCAACAAGATTAAATATTGTGAAAGGTGTAGGAAGGGGACTTTTATACCTCAACAAAAACCTACCTAGCCTAATGGCTCCTCATGGTCATCTAAAATCATCAAATGTTCTTCTCACTGAGAAACTCGAGCCTCTTCTTACAGACTATGGCTTGATCCCATTGATTAACGAAGAGAGCGCACAAGAGCTTATGGTGGCTTACAAATCACCAGAGTTCTTGAAACAAAGCCGTGTGACTAAGAAAACCGATGTGTGGGGGCTCGGTGTACTCATCTTGGAGATTCTTACAGGAAAGATCCCTGAAAGTTTCCCGCGAGCCGATAAAGAAAGTGAGGAGGACCTTGCAAGTTGGGTGAAGTCGGTTTTCAAAGGAGAGTGGACACAAGAATTGTTTGATCAAGAAATGGGGAAAACCAACAATTGTGAAGAAGAGATACTCAAACTCTTGAGAATTGGATTGAGTTGTTGCGAAGTAGATGTGGAGAAAAGGTTAGATATAAGAGAAGCTGTCGAGAAGATGGAAGATTTGATGAAGGAGAGAGAACAAGGAGATGATGACTTCTACTCAACATATGCGAGTGAGGCTGATGGGGGATCATCGAGGGGAGTGTCTTGTGAGGGAATTAACTTGTCATGATAATGAGATCAACACAAGCCAACAAGTAAACATTTTCATGCAAAAGTTTTGTCTCAAAACCGCAACTTGCTTGATGTCGACACCTCAACCTAACGGAAGCCCCTTGATTTTGCTTTGACGTGTGATGTTATTATGGGAATTTATACGCAAGGAAATAATGTAGAGGAAAATATCTTTCTTTTTATTTAACAAAAAAAATCAAAGAGAAGCTCTGCAAAAAGAAAGCATTTATAAATGTACTCAAAATTTTGTACTACATAGGGACGTATAGACTCACATGGAAGTTCCTTTCTAGGTTCTCTACATATTCTTCGAGATGGATGTTACACATTAGTTTTATGTATATAACAAGATCACTCTTAATTTACAAGATTACACCTACTCCAATCTTCCAATAAAAATGTCAGCGAGTGTTTACACATAAATTCTAACATCTCTCACATATTTGATTCATGTCATTGCTATATATTTTTCTAAACATGATTTTGCTAAAAAAAAATAAAACACAAAGATTAGTTTGCAAAATTCTTAGTTAGAATTTGTTTGTATAAAAAAATATCAAACAATTTCTTGTTTTATTTATAAAATTGAATTTTCAAAATGAAAGCTCAAGCTTTCAAAACTGGAATCTAAACTTCTAACGAACTTCTAAAGTGAATTTTATTTTGAAAGTTTTCAAGAACTTCCGATTCCAAAAAGCGGGAAGCGGACCTCCGACGAAGATTCCGTGCTTTCTAGCCACCAAATCATTTTGCAAAAGAAGACAAGTTGGAGAAATTTCTGTTGTCTCAATTTTTTGAGCAAAGTTTCTCCAACTCATCTCTAAAATGTGTTGGAATCGTAGTCGATTTCTCGAGATAACCAAACCAATATCCGACTTGAAATTTTTGAACCGAAACCTAAAAACGAACCAAGTAAAATTTTCGGTACAATTAATTTTGATTTCAGACAAATTCTAACTGAAAATTGGTTTTATGAAACCACCGCAACGACGAAGAAACCGACTACGCTAATTCGTAAATGGCGTTACTCCTTTCTCACTCCTCTCTCTTATCTCTTAAACCACCATTATCGTCTTCTTCTTTTCATTCTTCGCATATCCAATCTCTGAATTATCCTTCCCTAATTCGAAATTCAGTTTCCCCGTCTGTCTCCGTTACATCGTCTAGTAACTCCAATTCGATTCCTCAGGTGGTCGTAACCCGAGAACGAGGCAAGAACAATCAAATCATCAAAGCTTTGGTATGCATTTTTAATTTTGAATTTCAAGAATTTGGTTACTGCTATATTGAAATTATCAAACTTTTCTACTATGGTAGTTGTGCATTGAGTTTTTTTTTGTGGATTTATTGTATTGAATTTATAAACTTAGCTAATTGAGTTATTTATCTGCAGGAGAAACATGGGATATTATCATTAGAGCTTCCATTGATTCAACATGAGCGAGGACCTGATTTCCATAGGCTTGCCTCTGTATTAACTGGTGATTTCAGATATAGCTTCACTTAGTCACTTCTTTGCTCTAAAAATTGGCTGTTTTGTTTAGAACTAGTAGTGACTTCTTTACTCTAAAAGTTTACTTAGTGAATTCTTATACTACATTTTAAAGTGTATTCATGATAATGGAGAAAAACTCTTGCTTTATCTTATTGCTATGTTTTTAAATGCCTTCTCTTTACTCAGAATTCAAGATATTAAGAAAGGGCTCTAGAGTTGTATTGTATAGCAGTGCAGATTTTTGGTATTCTGATATGTAGTCTCACGTCTTATTTTGCTAGATAAGAGCTTTGACTGGATCATCATAACATCTCCAGAAGCAGGTTCTGTCTTTCTCGAGGCGTGGAAGTAAGCCCTGATTCTTGACCTATTCCTTCTCTCTTTTTTGTGAAATTTTGAACTGTTTCAGTAAGCTATGTGTTGTCAGAATATGCAAATGGTTTTCTCTAATCTTAAGAGTTTCTGAACGCCTAATTTACTCTGAACAAAGTTATGGAATGCGTTGCTAGTGAGTTCACTCCTTGATTTTTCATTGTTATTGTTATTGATAGGCAATGGGACTAGTCTAGGTTTTTATTTAGGTATTCAGATATATCATATATGTGTAACCTTCATACATATTTCTGTCACAACTCTTTGTAATTTGTATTACCTGTATAAGTTTGAACACTTGTCCTCATTACCTTCTTTCCCTTGAGCTAAACCTTATTGGTCTCAATTCCTCAGGGCAGCTAGCTCCCCAAAAGTGCAAATAGGTGTAGTAGGAGCTGGAACAGCCAGGGTATTTGAAAAGGCAATGCAATCGGCAGAAGGATTGCTTCATGTTGCCTTTACACCATCAAAAGGTTCCATAACTTTCTATTTAGAGTCAGTTTCTATACACTCCATTTAGTCTTTATATCTGCAATTTTATGCATCTTCAAGCATTTACTAGTATACGGATTTACATTATCATTGGTTTGTATGCTTGTGTGTGACTATGGATGATGTGACCTATAACCCTTGTCATAGTTTGATTCCGTGAATCAGAGAGCATCAAAGATCATATTTAGGTTTATGAGATGATGAGTTACTAATGATCCAAGCTACATTTGTTCTCCGTGGCATTCTCTCATCAATGTTTATGTATTTTTTTTATATGGATGAGTGGTCGTACATACAATGTTACAGTCTTCGCTGGTTCATTCTCTTTGTTTTCATTATTTCAGCAACCGGTAAAGTCTTGGCTTTGGAGCTTCCAGAGAAAGTTGGCAAAAGGTCTTCTGTCTTATACCCGGCTTCTATAAAAGCAGGCAATGATATTGGTGTGTGTTGATAGGTTTTCTCAATTCAATTGAGCTTATTGCGTTGACCACATAGAAGAAAAAATATTAGGACTGGATAATAAAAATAGAATAGATAATTTATAATTTCATATCCTGTACCACTCTTTTAGCCAGTTGGATAATACCATGTTAACAATTGCATTAAAATAGAGATCTTCACCAAATTATAAAATCGTTGATGGAGATGCAGTAAAACTGTTAGAGCGGGAGAAAATAGATTTCGAAATTACAATTTTGTGACTTTGGCTTTCATGTCCAAAGTTGTAACTTTTGCACTGTCCTTTTTCATATAGATGTGTGGATTAATCCTTGGCACATGGACAACTGACTAAAATATGTGTAAAATTAGCTTATGTTTATATTTGTTGAGATTTTAAAGTCCATGACTGACCAACTTTGCTTCCTTTTCTACATGTGAATCGTAGAGGAAGGGTTGTCCAAACGCGGGTTTGAAGTTGTCAGGCTGAATACATACACAACAGTAAGCCGTCTATACACTTACTAGACAAGCCCTATAAAATGTAATTAGTCATCATTTTTATATGGGCTCTCACTGTAATGGTAAGTTTCGTCGTTTTCTATTGCTAGGTTCCAGTGCAGAGTGTTGATACGGTGCTCCTGCAACAGGCACTGTCTGCTCCTGTTCTTTCTGTAGCTTCACCTTCTGCAGTTCGGTAGGAGCCATCAATTGTCATCCTATTGCAACTCGTCATTTGTCCGTTTTTGATCATCCGTTGGTGCAACAAACTTTAGGGGAATGCTGTTACCAGTCATACCAGTCATTCATATAAAGATCTTCTAATATGGTTGAGTGGGTTTCGACAGGGCCTGGCTGAATCTGATTCAAAACGAGGAGCAATGGAGCAATTACGTTGCTTGCATTGGAGAGACAACTGCATCAGCTGCAAGACGACTAGGATTGAAAAACGTGTACTACCCAGAGAAACCAGGACTTGAAGGGTAAATCTTGATCTTTTTGATATGGTGGAACACGTCAACTAGGCTCTGAACTGAGTCCTCTTTTCACATAACCGACGAATCGAGTACGATCGTCACCTGGATTTTCCATGGTATTGAGTGTGTGTGTGTGTGGCAGGTGGGTCGAGAGCATCATGGAAGCTCTAGTTGCTCACGAAGAATTACAAAGATTCAAGTAACTCTAGCAGAAGCAATTGAATCATACTTGTTGCACCCTCCCATAGTGTAGAACTTTGCATTGGGACAATGTTTGTAATTTAGAAGACAGGATAGAAGAAACCAATTGATGGTGTTGATGAAATCCTCAAGCCCTTATAGATATTTTAGGTAGCTTTTGTAGACGAAGTATATAATTATTGTTTGAATACTAACATCAAAAGCCATCTAAAAAAACATGAAATAAATTTCAATTTCAATTTCTTGTAGATGCAACTAGGGATAGGGTTAGTCTTGTTTTTAGCATTGAAATTATTCAAACAATAAAATTTCATGTTTTGTTAAGATATTTTTAGATATCCATTTGAAATTGAATTGAATTGAATTATTGTTTGAATGTGTTTTTTAATAATTCTTTTAGCGGAATTGATATCAATTTGCATAATCGTACTTGATCGGGTATATTTCGGAAGAAAAGAATAGTATATTTTTGCAATCTTGTTTTTATGATCGCATGCTAATAAAATGGATTGATATAACTTTTTGGAGTAGTTTTTAAAATAATATTTTAAAATAACTGAATTAATTTGATAAAGCAATCATTTTGGTTTTTTAAAAAAAAATTTCCGAGTAGACAATTTATTCTAGTTTTATTTATTTATTTATTTATTTTTAGTTATATAGTTTAATGTTTGCGTTATACTATATATGTAAACAATGTTTCTTCGGAATGACTTTTTGAACATTTTTGAATTTGTAAGAACATAAGAGATATTTTTAAAATTAAAATTATTTATGACTCTTAAATCCCTAAATCCTTATAATATCAACGATGAATCAATTTTGCACAATGAATATTCTATCTCTAACAAAAATTCTAATTGAAGATAGTCAAGGAAAGATCTCTTCTTGTACAAGACATACACGACTGAAGCATTTGCAAGAACTGAAACACTTGATAATAGTTCTATAGTTCATACGTCTACCCCAACTTTCTCTGGATTCTTTGATCTTTATCCTATTCTTTTCATCTGCTACAAAAAAAATGTTTGGATGCTTGATAAAATATGTAAAGCATGATTCAACTGTTGTTGAAATGATGGGCAACTTAAAAATAGTGTCCATGAAGATTTAGAAGGCATGCATCACCCACATCCGTTTCGGATGGACATGCATGTAACAGTTTCATCAAAAGAGAATACAAGATTGATAAGTTTATTGTGATTGACTTTGAAGAATGTCTCAACAACGAGGTTAGTTTGATACTAAAAATAAAAATTAAAACTTTGAAGATAACTTCTGACGGAGTTTTGTTATTTCTGCGATCAGAATAACTAGATTAAGAGAGAGATATAAACGTACGTCATAGAATTACAAAAGTAAAAGAAAGAGCGATCAAACCTAACTGGTATGGAAATATGATAACAAGTATAATTTGTAGGTCCAATGATTTGATGAATGATATATAGATGGCGTAACTAGCTATAATTTTTTTTGGTGAATTCTTTCAGGTTCATAGAATCTTAGCCAAGAGCTTATGAAGATATACTCAAATGCACAACTATGAATCCATGTATTATCGTTCTTTAGAATGAAAAGCATAAATAAATAGATGAAATAAACGAATATCTTAAAAAAAAAAAAAAAAAAATCATCTTGTTTTTTTGGGTGTAAATGGAAAAAAATAAACAGATGATATTCTTGATGCAACTTCAACAGTCATGATTTAGTTTTGATGTCCAGATCCTAATTTATTGCAATCGAATCAGTTTAAACCCGTGTGTTTTGTAGTATATAATTAAAAGTTGTGATGACTCTTTTAATCTTAATGAGAAAATTGATTTTGTTAGGTGAAAATTATTTTTCCAATTGCATTGTGATGTAATTTTGATTAGATATTATAGGTTAGTTTCAAATTGTACAATACTTCCAAATTTATACCAACCCAAAAAACTACAATATTGTATTAGTGCTAACCACATATCTGATGGACATTGGACAAACAAGTCCGTGAGTGTACTAAAAAAACTAAAAATACAACTGTATTTGAAATTGACTTAATAAATCGTTAATCACGTGACAAATCAGCATTTATTTGTTTCTAGTAACCATACTGGGATCCACATCCTTCACTTTTTTTATTTATTTTTTTAAATATTTTACATCCTTCACTATCGCAATAGTGTACATCTGGCGCATCTGCATCTGTGTGACCTCTGTATTCGTTCTTCAATCCTCGGTTTCATCCACAATTCAATCCTCTCTGATCCAAAACTTTTTTTGTTATCTCCGCTAAAATATCTGATTCCTTCTCATTGAATCGCCAGAATCTATCTTTGATTCAAATCATTTTGGCGATTCAAGCAGCGTGATCTTCATCTTTCTTCCCGCGATAATGTGGAAACTGAAGATCGCCGAAGGAGGTAGTCCATGGCTGAGAACCACCAATAATCACGTCGGAAGACAGTTTTGGGAGTTCGATCCGAATCATTGTACGCCTGAGGATCTCGCCGCCGTCGAGGAAGCTAGGAAGTCTTTCACTGAGAATCGATTCTTGAAGAAACATAGCTCTGATCTGCTTATGCGTCTTCAGGTATTATCTCTTCTTTCAATTTTTATCCGTTGACTTTTTTGTTGTCCTGCATGGTGAGGAAGAGAGAGAGATAGAGGTTAAGTTTTGATCTATCTAAGAGGAAACAAGCTAAGATTTTCTCTCAAGTTTTGATCTCTGACTATTTTGCTCATTCACGAATCCGAAAGTAGAACGAGAATAAGCATTGACGTAGAGTACTTTAATTGAGTGCGTTATAGTAGCCGCTTTACAGAACTCAAAAGTCAAAACCAAGTATACTCCATGGATCTGTAGGACAATCTAGTGGTAAACAATAGATGGGACGAGTACAAATAGAGCATACTCTTTACTACCTATCGTACTCTGTTGTGCTTCTGTAGTTTGTTATCTTTTGGCTTTCATTATTGTTTTAGCCTTTGAATCCATGGCTTTCTCCTTAATTTTCTGATGGCAATCCAATGATATTCCATCAGGGATTGATCTATGACACTCCTTCGAATGATTACAATTCTCTGATATTCAACCATTAATTTGCTTTAAAAAATCGTTTTCTAATCTGAAGATTATTTCTCTCTCTTTCTCTATCTGTAGTTTGCAAGAGAAAATTCTATCAGCCCAGTTTTACCTCAAGTCAAAGTCGAAGATACTGATGATGTTACAGAGAAGATGGTGGAAAACACGTTAAAGAGGGGTATAGATTTCTATTCAACAATACAGGCGCACGATGGGCACTGGCCAGGCGATTATGGTGGTCCTATGTTTCTTCTCCCAGGACTGGTCAGTTCATATACTTCGTGTCGCTAAACTTTATTATGCAAATTTTGCTGAAAACTTGACAAAAACTAATCCTGATTACAGATAATTACACTCTCCATAACTGGAGCACTGAATACAGTATTGTCGGAACAACATAAACAAGAAATGCGCCGTTATCTCTATAATCACCAGGCAAGAATTTTCTCCTATCTTTATTATAATTCTGTTTTCTTTTTGTAAATGTCTTATTTGGATTTTCCTATACTGTTCTATGTTGTTAGACACATAATATGTCCATCCACAAATAGATGTGTACACACATCGCTATGTTTCAAAGAGTCCCTTCTTCTACTTCCCGATCGTTAAAATAATCTTGACTATTGGCGGTATATGGTTTCAGAATGAGGACGGAGGTTGGGGTTTACATATTGAGGGCCCTAGCACCATGTTTGGGTCTGTCTTGAACTATGTTACTCTAAGGTTGCTTGGAGAAGGACCTAACGATGGAGATGGAGCTATAGAGAAAGGGCGAGATTGGATACTAAATCATGGTGGTGCTACCAATATCACATCTTGGGGTAAAATGTGGTTATCGGTACTGAAATCTTGACCTCTAACTGTCCTTCAAAGTTATCATATGAATACTTCTGTTACTTGGCTCATCTCTTTGCTTGGATTTGCTAATACTGGGAATAAAGGTACTTGGAGCCTTTGAATGGTCTGGAAATAACCCACTGCCACCTGAGATATGGCTTCTTCCGTATTTCCTGCCAATCCATCCAGGTGCGCATAAATATTTGTACAATGACAATTCATGTGTTTTTGTCTTTCTCAACTTGGATACTGTTTAAGTTTATTCTTTTCCCAGTCTTCAATTGTTGGTCGACTAAATATTCATACAAATGAAGTGCCTCTCATAATCCATTCTTGGTTCAATGACTATTCATTATTCAATAATCTGGAGCATGGGAAAAACAAAGTACTGTAACCATGCCCGTATCTGTTTTGTCTCCTTTATGCTTCCTTAGGTTCAACTATTTTAATTCAGGTTTATAGATAGTTATATTGGTAATGGGCTCCATAAGCAGTGCATTATCCCAGACTTAATAATATGGAATACCACCGATCATGGAAAACTCTAGTGAAGTAAATCTCGAAAGAATTTGTAAATCTGACAAACTTATCGAATGTTTTAACAGTGCGTGTATTTAAAAAGATGGATATGGTTATCTTTTGCTACAGCTTGCTTTTTAGTTCTTATGTATATAGATATAGTGCACAGTAAAGCATCAGAATAAGATTTTTTTTTCTCATGCTCCAGGAAGAATGTGGTGCCATTGTCGGATGGTGTACTTGCCGATGTCGTATTTGTATGGAAAAAGGTTTGTGGGTCCCATAACGTCCACTGTTTTATCACTGAGAAAGGAACTTTTCACTGTACCTTATCATGAAGTCGACTGGAATGAAGCACGTAACCTCTGCGCAAAGGTTCGTGGAATGGACAGTGCATTCTGTAACTATGCTACCACATAAGCTAATCCTTAAAACGAAGTTACTTGCTTTCTTTAAAGATCTGAGCCTTTGTAGTTTATAATGAGATCCTTGTTTGGCTGAATGACACAATTAAATGAAAATGATTTTAATAGAATATACAGTACTCACAATATAGGTCCTTACACATCAGTGTGTATTCAGATGCTCAGGGTAACTGTTTTTATGCTGATAGTTGATTTTCTATTGAAGGAGGATTTATACTACCCACACCCACTTGTGCAAGATATTCTTTGGGCATCACTTCATAAGATTGTTGAGCCTGTTCTAATGCGATGGCCTGGTGCAAATTTGAGAGAAAAGGCTATAAGAACCGCAATAGAACATATTCATTATGAAGATGAGAATACAAGGTACATCTGCATAGGACCAGTTAATAAGGTATGCAAATCAAACTTCCACAGCATCTTCTGTACCCTTTTCCTTGAACCATTGTTATTATTATTCAAAAGTTCAGTTTGGGGATATGTACGACCTCGCGTTTTCTTTCAGTTTTTTTGAATCCTCTGCTTTAATCATCTTTTTCTTGTGCATTTTTAACAGGTACTAAATATGCTTTGCTGTTGGGTAGAGGACCCAAACTCAGAGGCTTTCAAGTTGCACCTACCAAGAATCCATGACTTTCTCTGGGTAGCTGAAGATGGAATGAAGATGCAGGTACTGCATATTTGTATATACGATTATGTTAGGTAGAATATATGGACCTAGGTGACTGCTGAACCAGTACGAATATTATGCCTCTTGAATCATTAGCTCAACAGTATACAAATAGACACTTCAAAGTTTGAAAGTACTCTGAATGACATTACTATCTTAACTTATATGAAGTTGGGAGTTTTATGCTAGAATGTTTTTGATAGAATCATTTTTGAATCATAAGAAAGAAACGAACAACCTTGACTACCATGTTTCTTTCGCTTCCTGCCAACTAAAACCCCTACTTAAATTTTTATCCAATTACTAGCTATAAACATTAAATCTGTTGTCCGTACTCTAATGCAGCAGCTATTGACAGGGTTATAACGGAAGCCAGCTATGGGATACCGGTTTTGCTGTTCAAGCGATTTTGGCAACTAACTTTGTCGAAGAGTATGGGCCCGTTTTGGAAAAAGCACATTCATTTGTCAAGAATTCCCAGGTTTGTGATAGGCAGTTAATGAAGATCAGCGTGTTGCTCTGAATGTTCTTTTCCCTCACATGATTGTTTCTTTTCATGGTATAGGTGTTAGAAGACTGCCCTGGAGATCTGAATTACTGGTACCGCCACATTTCTAAAGGGGCTTGGCCTTTCTCAACTGCAGATCACGGTTGGCCCATCTCAGACTGCACTGCAGAAGGACTGAAAGTAATAATAATGTGACCGAGTTACCTTTTACAGTTTCTTTTCTGGTGGTAATGAGTTTGTTATTTTCTCTTCAGGCTGCTCTTTTGCTATCCAAAATTCCCAAGGAGATTGTTGGTGAATCAATAGATGCAAAGAACTTCTATGATGCTGTTAATGTTATCATTTCGTTACAGGTAAAATTTGGTTTCTAATACTTGTAGCAATACATATTGGTGCCAGTTGTAGTGTAGTTGATCGGTCATAGGTTGTCTTTCTATTCTGTTGACCTTTTGTTTGATAAATGCATATTTCGAAAAGCAAAACATCTTCCTTGTCTAACTAGCAGATAATTTCTGATTTCAGAATGCAGACGGAGGCCTTGCAACATATGAGCTCACCAGGTCATACCCTTGGTTGGAGGTATTGTCTGTGTGCCCAGATATATAGATCTCTTATGTTTTCAAGCCTGATACCATATACTTTTTGCATCTATGCGTCCAACACATACGGCCATAATCCCCTTTGCTTGAGGTTTTAAGTGTTTACTTATTTTTGTTGGCAGCTAATCAACCCAGCAGAAACCTTTGGCGATATTGTTATCGATTACCCGTAAGGCTCTAGCATCTTCCACTGAATCATCTGGTTAATCTTATTTTATGTTTTGCGAATTTCCCTTGATACGCAAGAATGATTCTGTAGTTACGTGGAATGTACATCAGCTGCTATCCAAGCTTTGATATTATTCCGAAAGCTTTATCCTGGTCATCGGAAGAAGGACGTAGATGAGTGCATTGAGAAAGGGGTTAAGTTCATTGAATCTATTCAAGCAGCAGATGGCTCATGGTTAGTTACTTAGTTCTAGTCATTATAAACATATGCAGAGTTACATTTCTTTTCCCTTATATTATCGATGTATCTTCTAGCTGGTTTCTGTCTTGTAACCTGTGATATTTTCCTAGGTATGGATCATGGGGTGTTTGCTTCACGTATGGTACATGGTTCGGAGTGAAAGGCCTGGTAGCTGTTGGAAAAACATTGAAAAACTCTTCAAATGTTGCCAAAGCTTGTGAATTTCTGTTATCAAAACAACAACCTTCGGGCGGATGGGGAGAAAGCTATCTTTCATGTCAAGACAAGGTTAATAATTACTTTGTATGTTTACTAAAAACTCGGCTTACTGCTACTTAATAAATTGTTGTATTTTCTACTTATGAATAGGTATATTCAAACCTTGAGGGCAACAGGTCTCATGTCGTGAATACAGCATGGGCTTTGCTCGCACTTATTGAAGCTGGGCAAGTAAGTGAATTCCTTAAGAAACTTCAAATTTCAGTTCATCCAGAAAATGCTCATTATTTTTCTCTCTCTGTCTCTTTCCATTTATACGTTTTATCTCTTTGTGTGTTTTTATTAGGCTGAGGTAGATCAAAAACCACTACACCGGGCTGCAAGATACTTGATTAATACTCAGATGGAGAATGGTGATTTTCCACAACAGGTAACAAGTTGCATCAACCACATTGGTGTTTAGAGAGTTTATCTTCGTTAAAGGTTAATTAATCTCTTGGCTCTCTCTCTCTCTCTCTCGCTCTCTCTCTCAGGAAATAATGGGAGTCTTCAATAGGAACTGCATGATAACTTACGCTGCGTATCGAAACATTTTCCCGATATGGGCATTGGGGGAGTACCGTTCTCAGGTATTATTGCAACGAGAAGAATGAATCAAGTGTTCAAGGTAGTTTATTTCTCTTAGGAAGGAACTGTGTAGCTCTCAGTGCCTACTTTATCCAAAGTTGTGTTATTCGTTATGGATCTTCACTCTGATGCTTTAGTGAAACAATCTTGTGTAATTCGACTTGACTCAAATCTTGTTTGCAGATTTTGTTGTGTTCTCTGAAATTCCGAAAAAATGTCTTTTGGTGAAAACTAGACAATTTCTTGTATTTTGGCTTTCAATTACAGGTTTCCGCTTAGGTTCGTGTCTCCGGTGGTTTTCCACTTCAAGAAATTGAAAGCCAAAACATCTACCAAACACAACTTTAATAAAAGCAACCACTCAGCCAATTTGTTTGTTTTTGAGTACAAAGACTGTTTATTGTTAAACCAAGCCAAGATCTACCAAACACAACTTCAATACGTTAATATCACCGTCTCCTAGAGGAAACTAACTTTCATCAAAACAAAATGAATTGAGCCGGAAAACAGGGCAACATGAAAAGGAGATGTTAGTGAACCTTTTTCTTTGTTTTATTTTCTCGCATGCTTGAGAATTTGAACAGTTTATCACTTAAAAGAAGACAGATCATAAGATGTAAGTGGACAAGAGGAGAAAAAATAGAAAATGGCGGGAAGGTCGTTGAGGCCAGCCGAGGTGGCCAATGAGAGAGCTGAGCAATACCAAGGGAAGGTCACCGGCTTTGTCATTGTAACTTGCTTTGTCGCAGCCATTGGTGGATGTATTTTTGGATATGACATTGGGGTCTCAGGTTTTGTACCATTATTTCTTTAAACCCAATTTGTAGTGTGACTAAGTAAGTTTATTAAATGGCTCAAGGATTATTGTTTTATAGGAGGTGTCACGTCGATGGATGAATTCCTTAGAGAGTATTTTCATGATGTGTATGAGAAAAAGAGACACGCTCATGAAAATAACTACTGCAAATTCGACGATCAAGGACTCGCGGCTTTCAATTCGTTACTGTACATAGCTGGTTTAGTTGCAACTCTGATTGCCTCACCAGTCACTAGGAACTATGGACGACTTGCAAGCATCATCTGTGCTGGGATCTTTTATCTAATTGGAGCTGCTCTAAATGCTGGATCGGTGAACCTCCCAATGCTTTTTATAGGCCGGATCATGATCGGTTTTGGCATTGGATTTGAAAATCAGGTTTTGGGCAGTGTTTTGATACCCGATCCGGACAGTGAACCGGATTACCTTCTGGGTCACCGGGTCATCGGGTCAACCGGGTTCGACCGCGGATCAACCGATTTTTTTATTTTAATATATTTATATATATTTATAGATATTATATGTATAGATGTAATTATAAAAATAAAAATAACCATACTAAGTTTAACAAAATATGAAGTCTAACAAGAATAATAAAGTAATAAAAACTTTAAATCTAAATAAAACTGAAAAAATAAAAAATGACATAGTTTAGTCAAATATATTTTAGATAATTAGAAGAAAATTATAAAAGTATAATCAAAATATTAAAAAATAGTAAAATATTATTAGAGTTTTCAGCATTTGTATCTTCATTAAAAGATTAAGAAAAGTTGAATTGATTCTAAAAATAACTGAAATTCATTAAAATTCTATATTTTATTCTTAAAATCAAAAAAAAAATTATTGAACCATTATCCGATGGTTGAACCGGTTCACCGGGTCACCGGGTCACGGGTGGTTGGCGGGTTTTTCTGGGTTTTTCCGGTTTTATGATTGCCGAATTTTAGCACTAAACCCGAACCGGGAGAACGTCTGGGTCGCGGTTGAACCGGGCCGACCGGGCGGTCCGGTCCGGGTCTCAAAACATTGGTTTTGGGAGAGGACAATGTTGTTAATGAGACAACCAAAATATAATCTAATGATGCAACTTATCTTATCTTTTTTCAGGCAGTTCCTGTGTACTTATCAGAAGTGGCACCAGCCAATTTAAGAGGGGGTCTAAACAGTATGTTTCAGTTGGCAACAACTCTTGGAATATTTTCAGCCAACATGATCAGTTACGCCACGCAAAAGCTTAAGCCTTGGGGCTGGAGGCTCTCTCTTGGTTCGGCTGCTTTTCCGGCTTTGCTCATGACCCTTGGCGGTTATTTCCTTCCCGAGACTCCGACCAGCTTGATCGAAAGAGGATTAACAGAAAGAGGCCGGCAAGTCTTGGAGAAACTAAGAGGAACAAGAAACGTTAACGCTGAGTTTCAAGACATGGTAGATGCAAGCGAGTTGTCCAATTCCATCAAGCATCCTTTCAAGGAAATTATGCATAAACGGCATAGGCCTCAGCTTGTTATGGCAATTCTCTTGCCAACGTTTCAGATCCTCACTGGCGTAAATTGCGTTCTCTTCTACGCGCCTGTTTTGTTCATTACTATGGGATTTGGAGGAAATGCTTTACTCTACTCATCAGTACTCGTAGGATCTGTCCTTGTTCTCTCAACTTTGATCTCCATTGCATTAGTGGACAGATTAGGACGTCGAGCTTTGCTCATCAGTGGTGGATTACAAATGATCATTTGTCAGGTAAAAAATGTTATCATATGGATACAAAACTTTTTGGTTTTTGAATTAGGTTCTGAACTATATAACACAATAATGCATTTCCACGGTCTTATTGTTGTTTAAAAACAGGTCATAGTCTCAGTGATCTTAGGATTGAAATTTGGAGACAACAAAGAGCTATCAAAAGGATACTCCATCCTCTTAGTCATCTTCGTTTGCCTTTTTATTCTAGGCTATGGATGGTCATGGGGTCCTCTTGGCTACACCATACCAAGTGAAATATTTCCCTTGGAGACCCGCTCCGCGGGGCAGAGTATTACCGTTGCTGTCAATCTCCTCATGTCCTTCATCATTGCTCAAACATTCCTATATCTCCTATGTGCTCTAAAGTTTGGAATTTTTCTTCTCTTTGCTGGTTCGGTTTCCGTGATGACCGTCTTTGTTTACTTCCTCTTGCCTGAGACCAAAGGAGTGCCAATTGAAGAGATGACACTCATATCGAAGAAACATTGGTTCTGGAAGAAAATATTACCTACAAATCTTGAAGCTGAGAACAGCCATGCGCAAAGAACACAACAGTAATTAATTAATCCCATCAAAATTTATACTTATAGACCTTCAAATGCATTAGCATTCTAGTGTGAATACAATATATGCAAAAAAAAAATTACATTTCACCAAAAAATAAAAAAATTACATGTATCCAAAAACATGCACACAAAAGGTACGGTTAGAACATAGCCGGCCCACAAAAGGCCCAGTAATCTCTGAAACATGCGTCATGTCAGGTAGAAAAAAGGTTATTGCGGTCAAACTTTTTTTTTCCTCTTTTGTGTTTTTTTTTTTATCAATTCCTCTTTTGTGTTTAAATTTCCAAATCTCTGAGTGAACCCCACAAGATAAAAATTCGAAAAACGTTGCAGCGAGCGCGAGATTCAAAAATCAAAATAAAAAACACGCGAATCAAAGGAAACTGAATCTCACGCGCCTCGAACTTCGTCTCTCTGCCAAAGAAAAAAACCACTTGGGGCTCCGTGAAACAAAGCAACTCTCTCTGTGCTTTTGAAATCTCTTTTTTTTTTTTTTTTCTCTCAACCACCTGAGATTTTCCATCAGTTTCCCGGAAAATAAAAGCAGAAATCGAACTATTATCTTCATGGCTTTTTCTCAATCATGGCGGTCACCACTATCCTCGTGATGCTTCACAGTATGTTTCGCTACTCTCTCTTCACCTTATTTTTTAATGCTTTCACTTCTTCTGCATTTTTGCTGTGTACTGCTCTGATTATGGAGTTATAAGAGATGCAAAAATGTTTGAAATCGTTGTTTTAGATTAGAAACGTTTCGAATCACTCTTGTTTTTTTTGGTTAATATCTTCCTTCTTCGTCTTTCCAATTTAATACTACGCTGATCCTATTTTAGAGCAAATTAGGGAGAGATTGCTGAATCAGAGATTTGATGTGAGGATTTTTTTGAATTTGATTCTATTCACCAAATCCATCAGTTACATTTTCTTCTGATGATATTTTGCTTCAATTCTTGTTCGTTCCTTCAGGTATTGAGTTTGAGGAGGTTGGATTCAAGTAGCAGATCTTGGAGGCTTAAAACGAATGTGTGAATAGAGAAGGGGGAGGAAGATAATGAAGACCAACATGCAGGTAAAAGGGAGAGGAGGAAACATGAAGGTTAATCCACAACAACTGATTTTTGAGCTGAAGAAGAAAGTTGTTACTGCGTTAAACAAGCTGGCAGATAGAGATACATATCAGAGAGGAGTTGATGAGCTTGAGAAAACAGTTGAGCATTTGGCACCGGATAAGATTTCGTGTTTTCTCTCTTGTATACTGGACACTGATTCTGAGCAGAAGAGTGCTGTTCGGAAAGAGTGTATTAGGTTGATGGGTACTTTAGCTAGGTTCCATGAGGGGCTTGTTGGCCCATATCTTGCTAAGATGGTTTCCAGTATTGTTAAGCGGCTTAAGGATTCAGATTCTGTTGTGAGAGATGCGTGTATTGAAACAATGGGTGTTTTGGCTTCGAAGATGAGTTGCTATGAAGATGAGAACTACGGGGTGTTTGTTTCCTTGGTGAAACCGCTTTTTGAAGCTATTGGTGATCAGAATAAGTATGTGCAGTCAGGTGCTGCGTTATGCTTGGCGAGAGTTATTGATAGCAGTCCTGAAGCTCCAGTTGCAATTATACAACGCATGTTGACCCGGACGGTAAAGCTGCTCAATAACTCGCATTTTATTGCTAAACCAGCAGTTATTGAGCTGAACAGAAGTATCATCCTGGTAAGCAAGCTACTTCTAATACCATATTAATTCATTTTCTATTCCTGAGACAAAACCGTTGCTGCTACTATTTTTGATGTTTGCTCTAGTGTTATAACTAAACTGGGCAACTGCCTCTAATCCAGGCTGGTGGGGCAACAGCAAAGAGTGTGTTATCATCAGCAATGACTAGCTTTCAAGATGCCCTTAAAAATAAGGACTGGACAACTCGTAAAGCAGCTTCTGTAGCACTAATGGAAATAGCTGCTACCGGTGAAAAGTTTCTTGGACCTCTGAAGGCTTCCTGCATCTGCTCTCTTGAATCATGTCGCTTTGATAAAGTTCGAACTCTTTTTCTGAAATTCACTCTCTTACAGATGATAAATTTTGGAGTGAAACATCTAACTTTGTGCTTTTCTATTTTAGGTGAAACCAGTGAGGGACTCAGTTATCCTTGCCTTACAATATTGGAAAGGTGTCCCTGGGTCTGATAGTCCAGAGCCATCTGAAACTGGATCCTCTGTAAAAGGTGAGTTAAGAAATCGTCTTCAAATTTTTGCATCTATTTTCGTAGACTCATAGATGCTCTTTCTGTTCATCTGTTTTGTAATAGCAGAAAGCTATAATGGAACTCGAGAGAGTAGTGAACTTTTCAGCACCACTGACTCTAAATTGAAGGATGCTACGTCTAACAAATATGTAACGGAGTTGGCAAGGAAAAAGGTTCCTGTTTCTGCCAGGAAAGTACCTACATGTTACAATGACGACCCTCAAAAGACTAAACAAGATAATTGGCATATTGAAATCGAAGTCCCAGAATTTCCTAGTGTCTCCAAGGCTGAGCTTCACAATGAAGAATCAGAGGGCAGTTGCATCACCAAGACGTTTGCAGAAGCGACAAACACGCCCGAAGTGACATATGAGTACATTCCAATGAAGGATAAGGCAGAATGCTATGTAACAAGCGCTGTCAATGAAAACGATGATATCAAGTCTATTACAGTTTCGTCAAGCAGTTTCCGGGCAAGTGGTATGGTGAATCCAGCCATAACGAGTAAGCATTTTGCAGCTGAAGAAACTGATTTTGAGGAGCAGCCATTCTCAACCAAAGTGAAGGATCGTACAAGCCTTGACTCTTCTGTAACAGTGTCAAGCTCTCAAATCAATCATGACTGCTGTGCTCAGATTGCAAATGAAATGGCTTCTGTACGTAAACAACTCTCAGATATTGAAAATAAACAGTCACGTTTGATAGATCAGCTACAGGTCAGTGGATTATCTGTCACAATCTAATGTCTTTACCCAGTTTACAAATTCATAGATTCTCTAGTCAACCTTTGTGTCTTCAGGATGCATGTTCTCAATAACTCAGCGTGATTTCTGAATTTTCTTATACTATCATATGCTTAGGACTGGCTTATAAACGATGAGGGTGAACTAATATATGTTCTTTCTTCTTCTCTTAATTAGGCCTTCTCAGCAGGAATAATGAACAACTTTTCGGTTCTTCAATCCAAGGTGTCAAGCTTAGAATATGCAGTGGAGGGGATAGCTCAGAACGTTGTCTTGCATGCAGATACATCAAACTCCAATTTTGTGAAGCAGACCCAAGGTAGTACCCAGTCACCGAGGCTCTCTAGTTGCACTTCAAGAACTTCTACGGATATCCGCAATCGGCAATCTACATTATCATCTTCCAAGTACTCGGTTACAAGGGAGAACAAAACACATGGAAGAAGCAGACTAAATGAATCACAGGGCATGGAGAAGATGCGGAGTAATCCTTTAGGTAAGACTGGTCAACAACATACTAGAGAGGACATTTGGAACAACATTGGACAGGGAAGACAAATATTGATCCAGACCCGGACATCTTCTGATTCAATTCAAAGCATAAGACAACATTATGCAGAGGTGATGAGTGGATCAAGGAAACCTGTTACAGGTGTTTCCTGTGAAGATGTGGTTGAATCAGAGTATCTAGAAGTGCTTTCTTCTGGTGATGAGCTAGCACTTGTTGAGCTTCTTGACAGAACTGGCCCCGTGCTAGAGAGTATGTCATCACAGACAATAAATGAAATTCTCAGTATACTCCTGTCATACCTACTCGAACGAAGATTCATGAGTTCAATACTTCCATGGTTGCATCAGGTAAGTTTGTTGCAATCATACTTGAATTGCTATTACTATAACTACTGAAATAATGTTACTGAAAGTTCCACTGTATTCTCTTCTACTAGGTCGCTGACTTGAGCACTACAAATGGAGCTAATTATCTTATTCCATCTACGAGAAAAAGAGCTCAAGTGTTGTCTGCAATTCAGGAGGCTTCAGGCATGGACTTTTCAAATCTTGCTGAGAGGAGAGCCGTTACTCAAATAGCAATGAAGTTGCGTAAACTATGGGGTAAGCTAAGATCTCTGAAGCACATAAAGCTTGCTTATATGTTTATAAACTATTAAATCCTCCTCAAGTGTGGTTCTGTTGCAGCAAGTAAAATCTTTTGCACCAAATTAAGTCTTCCTCTTTTTCTTTTGCAGGAAAATGCTCTTGATCGTTTGGTGTGCTGATGTTTGTCCTAAGTAGTTGAATTAAACTTGTGAGTGTGGATTTTGTGAAAACTTTTAGTTTCCTACCCTTTCACCCCTCTGTCTTCCACGTGCGGATAACAAATGCGATTCCATTTGGATTAACCGAGTATGTTTTGGAAGTTTCATGTTTTCTCTTTTCACTTTTGATACTGAAGTCACTACTTACCAACACAGCTAACAAAAAAAAAAGTGTCTCCAACAATTCATTTGAATTTCAAAGATTGATTGAATTGCATAATGCACTAATATTTGTAATCCAAAAAAAGAGATCCCAAAACGAAGACTCAACTTATTTATACATTAAGCCAACTCTGCTACTTTCTTATCTTACAGTCTCAAATCACTGGTGAATCTGTCTTGAGTCTTAAATTTTGGAAGTATCCGGTTCTGAAAGAGCAGAAACATATTTGTCAGTGTCGACTGAGGCTTCGCTCTTGCTTCTCCCACTTTCAGGTCTTCTCCTCCTCTGGCCATCCCCATCTCTTGTGCCTTGGGAATCACTAGAAGCTTCATATAAGGTTACGGACTTGCCCCTGCTATGGAGATTAGTCATGACTTCCTCCTGAGCATCTCCGTCCTCCTTGAGAGTCTCAAGGACTTCCACAACACGATTCATGAGGGGCCTTCCTTTCGGGTTTTGGCTTAGGCATTGGTATGCCAGATCAGCCACTTTCATCAACGCCTTAGTGCCATACTGTCCATCCATTCGAGGGTCTATGATCCTCAAAAGCTTTTTGTTGTGATTCAGCAGCGGTCGTGCCCACTCTACCAAGTTATGCTCCCTGCAAGGTCTGCTTTTGTCCATTGCCCTCTTCCCAAGGAGCATCTCAAGGAGAAGTACCCCAAATCCATAAACATCACTTCTGGATGTCAAATGTCCTATTACAACAATCACATATATGACCCATTTACAAAGTAGCTACATAATACGATCATATCGGCATGTGTATACTTAAAAAAGGGTCATTTTCACACTGGTAGAAGAATCAACTATGAATTTAATAGGTGCTTGTAACAGTTAGACCATGCTGGTATCAACCTTCTTTTACCAATTTTAGATGCCAGCAAAATGTTTGCGCAAAAGAGTAAAGACAGACCTGTCATTACATACTCAGGAGCAGCGTATCCGTAAGTCCCCATAACACGTGTTGAGACATGTGTTTGATCTCCTCTTGGACCATCCTTTGCCAGTCCAAAGTCAGAGAGTTTAGCATTGTAACCCTGCACAAGCATTACACCTTTCAGGGGCAGCATAGACGAACAAATTGAGAAACTAGAAAACCAGGTCCTTTCAATGACAACTCTATGCCTTTGTAGACTACCTAAGAAATCTATGTAAATTCAAAACAAAGGACGTAAGAGCTGACCTCATCCAGCAATATATTTGCTGTCTTCAGATCCCGATATATGATGGAGCGTTCGGCACCATGAAGAAATGCAAGACCCTTGGCTGCGTCTAGCGCAATCTTCATTCTTTTCGACCATGTCAAAGTACATCCAACTCCTGCCAGTGAATTCCAAAAGAAGACACATTTCGTCACTACTCCATTTATACAATGGCAACATAATCTGTATTATATCCATGCATATGCTTTATAAGTTCCTCTTCAAGAAACTTATAGAACTTGGCATATTGACTGTTCTTTACATCACTAGAAGGTGCTTGGTTTGAAAAGCATATTTCAATAATGGATTCAGTCGGTCCTAAAAGATCCAGTTCTCACAATCCTTTATACTTTCTTCGAAAATATTAACTTAGAAGACTGGAATCACTCATACTCAATATGCAATGCAATAACACATTAAATTTGAACGTGTATACCATGCCAAAAGTCATTCGTAGTTACATACAAAACAGATGCAGACTAACTCTTAATCGTCATGTTTCTGATTTGGAAACTTACTTCGGAAAAGATGTTTCTCAAGGCTCCCCATTGCCATGTACTCATAGACTAACAATCTGTGATCATCTTCACAGCAGTATCCAATGAGCTTGACCAAATTCGGGTGACTAAGCTGTCCTAAATAGTTAACTTCAGCCTATAAAACAACAGTTTTAATCAAAAACCACACATTCCAAAGTAACATATCTCTAAATTGAAAAAAAGCTAAACCAAAAATACCAGCCACTCTCTATCTCCCTGAAAGCCCTCTGGATTAAGTTCTTTAATAGCAACCTTCGTAGTCTTGTAACCGACCCTCACGGTCTCATCAATAACTCCTTTATAGACCACTCCAAAACCTCCCTCACCAAGAATATAATCAGGCCTGAACTGCTTAGTAGCAATCTTCATCTCTTCGTAAGTGAAAATGTCAACATTTTCATATCCAGGATTTGACTGAAGATCTTTAATGTTTTTAGGTGCCAAATGCAAACCACCACTTGCACTCACTTTACCAACTGATTCTTCACAATCTGACTTCATTAGATACACAGCTGATGATTTTTTCCCTGATTTCCCTATAAAACAGTTAAAAGAATTCAAAAAAATTCCACATTTCATCCAAATTTAATAACCAATACAGTGAAGAAGAACATATCATCAAACAACAAAGTCGTTAAAAAAAAAAAAAAAAAAAAATTCCACATTTCATCGAAATTAAATAACTTTTTTTGATCATTAAGAAACCCAAATTCAATAGAACATAAACAAATTTAACCCAGAATAATAGAAGAAAAGATCCGAATCCGATTGAGAAACCTGATGATGTTGTTGAATTCTTGTGATAGTTTTGGTTTCGAGAAAATTGGTATTGCTGATCTTCAGCGCTAAAGCAAATCCCCATTCGAATCTTAAAAAATTCTCGAGGTTATGTGCTATTGGATTGACATTACATTGTCCGTTAAAACAGATCCGATCTCCGAGAAACTGGCTACTAAACAAACACGAAGGAAAAGAAATGGGTTTCTCGGAGGATCGGAGAGAGAGAAGAAGAAGAAGAAGAAGAAGAAGGAAAAAAAGGGAAAGAAGATAATTGTAGAGAGAGAGAGAGAGAATGAATGATCCGTTGGAATCGAAGGATTTGAGACTAGCCGCCAAAAACGCAAGGCCAAGCGACCTTGATGACTTTCCCCTTTCTTTCAACGGTTAATTACTGTATATTATTATTATTCTTTATACGTTACGTTTTGTAAGGTTAAGAAATTTAATTGAAATCTGATTTTTTTTTTTTTTTTTTTCATTTGATTGCTGTAATAAAACTACACTTACTTTCTTACCAAATCTTTTATACAAAAATATGGTTATTAGTGTAAAGTTTCCAAATCTAAGTACGGGAATTAAATAGTTTGGTCAATGGTCAAATATTTTGAAAGTTTTTTGAATGTTGGTAATGCATTTAATTATAGACGTTGACTCGTTCTCTTTATTTTTGGGAGGATTTGCGAACAATGCAATTTTACTTGTGCCTGGTTATTTGTTTCGGAATTCAACTGATTGGAAAACTTTACAAATTTGAGTGTAAATAGAAAATATTTATATAAATATTAAAAATGATATTATGTTGATAATGAATAAATTGATGGGGTTAATGGTTAACCTACTAACCTATTAAAACTCAACTCATTTAACATACTCCCTCTGTTTCAAAATGTAAGATGTTTTAGAATTTTCACACATATTAAGAAACCATATTTAAAATGCATTATTTTTTGTGATTTACAATTTTCAACAACTCTAAACCAATAGTATTTAGTTATATTTCTTGAATTCAATAATTTGTCATTAATTATACATAGAAAATAGAGAACATCTTATATTTTGAAACAAAAAAAAATTCTAAAACATCTTACATTTTGAAACAGAGAGAATATTGACTAATCGATCAATTAACTTATTTAGAATTTAAATAGTTATGGGTTAGATACAGTTGGGTTGATTTCTAAGATTTGACCAATTTTTATATCTCTAGGTATATATGTATCTAAATAGAATTAGTTTTGTTCGGTGTAGAGTTTGGATCCGATGAATCAAGATGTAACTATCTATAAAACAATTTTCTAACAAACGAAAAGGTCGGTGAGCGAAATCACCAACTATAAACTATGGACGTTGAAAGACGGAATGAAGAAGTAGTGAAGGAGTAATAGGAACCATAGACTGCCTATAGTAACTTAACGACTACTGAGATAGAGGAAATGGTCTATTAAAAGTTACCTATAGATTTTGCGTGGTAACAAAATTAACATTATATATAGCATGATGGTTAGGAAATAAGCAAGTCATAAACTTTTTTTCACACAGTAAAAAATATGGTTTTACAATCCTACTTATTTCATACCTTTTTTCTTTACTAAAACCATTTTTCTGTTACAACTTTTTTTTTTGATATTTCGAGTTTGCTAGAAAACAAAGAATTGACTTGAGGAGACAAAAAAAACGAAAGCAATGATTTGGAATTCAGAATTTGCAAATACAAAAGGCTGGTGGTCAACGCGTTTTATCCTTGCTTTTTAATACATTGACCCGATAATAACGATTTCATTTTCATGGTCCCTGGAACAATATTAAAAATCTGATCAGCTCATGTAGGACACTGTTACTTGATTTATTTTAGAGTCAATGTCCCAAGTTAAATTAGGGTCGAAATTTTACAAATGGGCCGATGATTTGATCCAGTAAAGCCTTTGACAAACCGGGCTAATCCGTCTGCAACCCGACCCGGTTAATAAACCCGAAAGTTTTCACCCTAAAACGAAAGACCCTTCTTTAGCACATCGGTCGGAATTGGGAAGATCCAAGATCTGCAGATATGGCGGACGAAGCAAACAGAGCTGTAAGTACCTCTTTCATTAAAATCTGCTCAATTTCTTACGATTATTGAAAATTGCAAATTGTTTAATCATACGGCTCCGAATCTGAAAATGGAATTCTAATGTGTAAAACGTTACAGGCTTTTATGGAGATTCAAGCAAGCATGATTGAACTCACTGGGAAGCTTAAGCAGGTAAAAGCTATTTCATTAGTTATCTTAAACATTGGCTAAATTTTTGATTTTTTTCATCCAGTGAAGTTGTTCGTTTGAGAGAGTGTATATACACAAATATTGCAAATAAAACCATAGTTTTAGAATCAAACGTGACACATAATAACATGTTTGAGTTTGGAATCACCTCATTAGATATATCCCACTTGTGATGTAAGATGCTAGATATATTCTTGTTATAACTGCGGAATAAATATGATTCAGTGTCACATACCACTTTGAAGGTGTTTAAAAGCTTAGCTCTATGTATCATATAATAAGATGTCATTTGAGAGAAAGAGATGGCAAGTATCGTAGACATTTACTGTTACTGGAAATAACTGAGATGTCCTAGGTCATTGTCATGTGGTGATTTGGTGTTCAAATTGACATATATGTGAATGTCGTATGGCTTTTAGGTGCAGAATCAGATGCGTAACAAAGAGGGAGATAAAAAACGAGCTTTCTTAACCTTAGAGGAGCTGAGGCCATTACCTGAAGATACAAACACATACAAGTCAATAGGCAAATGATTCCTTTCTCTGTTTTCATAAGGATAAGTCGTTTTTTCTTCTGTTTATCGCGTCTAACTTGTGTTTTGTTTTTGTTTTCAGGAAGAACGTGAGTGGTTAATAGTCCCTCCAACTAGGGCCTTGCCAGAATTTTGAAGACTGATAATAGTTTGCTTCATATATGGTGACCAGGTTTGTTTTAGAGCCCAAGGCAGTGCTGCAGGGTGAACAAGAGCAAAAGCTGAAGGACAGTGAGGCTGCTATTACTTCTCTACAGGTATATCATTTCCATTCTCGGGTAAAGCTAATATAATCTGATTTGTTTTGTTGGTTTATAAGCCTTACATGTTTGCCGGATGATTGTCAGACATCAAAGGAATACTTGGAGAAGCAGACAGCAGAAGTGGAGAACAACTTGAGGGAGCTGTTGCAGCAAGAACCAGGCATTGCTCGACAGATAATGTCCATGTCTATGTAACTTTTGTATTGTCCCAAAACTATACTCAACTCTTGAGTTTGGTTCTCCTTTATCAGAAGTTCCATGATTGAAACCTTTTAAAGTTTTTGCAACATTCACAAGTTTTTGTCCGATCAGAATTATTCTTAAGTCTCTGGTATTTCATATTGCATTGTGAACGTATATATAAAAAAAGCCTAGTAAACTTGCAATCGGCAGTAGATATGAAGTAATGTATAATAAATAAATTCAATGTAAGACCAAACGCAGTAGTCTACTTATTCGGGTGTTAGAGCAAGGGTGTGAGCAATTAAAAATTTGTAAATAAGCGAATAGTGTGTTTAGAGTTTGGAGCCGAGTGTAAACTTACACTCGGTTGTAAGTGCCAGGTGTGAGATTCTGGTTGGTTATGTTTATTTCTAATTGCAAATTATTTTCAGTTGTGGGAGAAAAAATAAATTGGTTCGACTCTTTCTCTCTATCGCGACCGAAGGTTCACCGATAAAGAGAATTCCGATATCAGTCCGATTTCAAGCCGGTTTCCGACCAAATAACCCCAAAATCGAGCTCTTCTATTTGAATTAATCCTTCGCTGCTTTGAATTTGAATTGGGGTTTTTAGATTTCTCCAATTTGTGTAGCGTCGGAATTTTCGACCGGAGTGAGAGAGAGAAATGGGGAGGAGGATTTTGAACGATGCGTTGAGGACGATTGTGAATGCGGAGAGACGTGGAAAAGCTTGGGTGGAGCTCAAACCAAGCTCTACTGTTATGTCTTCGTTTCTGAGAATCATGAAGGAAAAAGGTAAAATTTTCTCCTTTTCAGCTCGATAGAGAATCCTTCTCGAAATTGCTCAGGAGAGTTTCGTTACCCGAATCAAAGCTCTACGCCCAAATGTCGTATTTGGGGAACTTGGCTTATTCCATTTCAAAAATCAAGGTTCGATTTTTATTTCTGAAACAAAGGATTATGATGTAGGCGAGTTTTAACGTTTTTCTATTATTTCCTTAATTTTCTTTATTTTCTAGTTTTCCTTTTTTTTACAATAGGAATTAGTTGGTTTTTCTATTTTCTCTTATACGTTTAGGTTTTATTAAGCTATATATATAGAGGTCATAGGGTTTTGTAAAGGATCATCTTATTATTCTAGTTTATCAAAACAGAGAGTTTTCTCTATTCTGGTGGATTTCCAGAGTTTCATACCTTCAAGTTCACGCTTGTGAACTTGATTTCTAACTAAGCTTAGCGCTTGCTATCCTTAGAGTTTCCGACTGCGTCAAGTGGTATCAGAGCAGGCATTTTCCTGTCTCTTTTCAAAGCTTGAACAGCTATGGGGGATCAATCTGTGACCAAAGCAGACTTTGCGGGTTTTACCGAGACTATCACCACGGCTCTAACTGCTTTGACCGATCAGATGAGGTTGTTGACAACGGAGATCAGAAACGGCAACAACAACGCAAATCAACAAAGAGGCAGAGAAGGAGGACGAGTTGAGGATAACGGAAATCAGCCTAGAAACAGGGGAATAGGATTCCCAAGAGTGGAGGACAATCGTGCTAATGAAAATTCAAGTTCTGACGAAGAGGAAGTTGTGGAGGAAGTTGAGCAAAGAAATCGTCAAGGAAATCATGACTATCGAGTCAAGGCTGATATTCCATTGTTCAACGGAACTATGGCAGTTGACAAGTTATCTGGTTCTAAAGTGTTTTCCAAGATAGATCTTCGCAGTGGGTACCATCAGATACGAAATAGACCTGGGGATGAATGGAAAACAGCTTTTAAGAGCAAAGATGGACTGTATGAGTGGTTAGTGATGCCATTTGGGCTGTCAAATGCCCCTAGCACCTTCATGCGACTAATGAATCAAGTTCTCCGTCCCTTTACAGGTTCTTTTGTGGTAGTCTATTTTGATGATATTTTGATTTATAGTAAAACCCAAGAAGAACATTTGGAGCATGTTAGACAGGTGCTGCAGGTTTTAGAGGAGAATAAATTGTACATCAATCTGAAAAAGTGTACGTTTTGCACCAATAAGTTGCTATTTCTCGGCTTTGTTGTCGGTGAAGAAGGGATTCATGTTGATGAAGATAAGGTGAAAGCTATTAGGGATTGGCCTGCCCCGAAATCAGTCAGTGACGTACGTAGCTTTCATGGTCTTGCTACCTTCTATAGGAGATTCATAAGAGATTTCAGTACTATTACTTCTCCTATTACTGAATGCTTGAAGAAGGGAAAGTTTCATTGGGGTCTTGAGCAAGAGAAAAGTTTTGATTTGATTTAAGGAAAAGCTATGTACTGCACCAGTTCTAGCATTACCTGATTTTGATAAAGTGTTTCAAGTTGAATGTGATGCTAGTGGAGTGGGAATAGGTGCTGTCTTGTCCCAGGAAAAACGACCAGTGGCTTATTTCAGCGAGAAATTAAGTGAAGCTCGACAGAAGTGGAGCACCTATGATCAAGAGTTTTATGCAGTCTTTAGAGCCCTAAGGCAGTGGGAACATTATTTGGTTCATCGAGAGTTCGTTTTATTCACTGACCACCAAGCTTTGAAGTTTCTCCATAGTCAAAAGGTGATTAACAAGATGCACGCTCGTTGGGTAAGTTTTCTACAAAAGTTTCCGTTTATCATTCAGCATAAATCGGGAGTTCTAAATAGAGTAGCTGATGCGTTGAGTAGAAGAGCATCATTGCTAGTTACCTTAACACAAGAGGTTGTGGGTTTTGAGTTTTTGAAAGAATTGTATGAGAGTGACGTTGAGTTCAAGGAGTTATGGACCAAGTGCAACAATAAGCACCCCTCTGCAGATTTTCACATTTTGGAAGGCTACTTGTTCAAAGGTGACCGTCTTTGCGTTCCGTGCTCGTCGTTGAGAGAGAAGTTAATACGTGATCTGCATGGTGGTGGCCTTAGCGGTCATTTAGGAAGAGACAAAACCATTGCCAGCCTAGAAGAGAGGTATTATTGGCCACATTTGAGGAAAGATGCTGGTACAATCGTCAAAAGGTGCTATGTTTGTCAAGTTTCTAAAGGTCAATCTCAAAACACTGGTCTTTATACACCTTTACCTGTTCCTGATGACATTTGGCAAGATTTAGCTATGGACTTTGTGTTGGGACTGCCTCGTACACAACGAGGTGTGGATTCCGTGTTTGTGGTAGTTGATCGATTCTCCAAAATGACACATTTTATTGCGTGTAAGAAGACTGCTGATGCGTCAAACATAGCCAAGCTGTTTTTCAGAGAGATTGTGCGTCTTCACGGAGTTCCTAAGTCAATTGTTTCAGATAGAGATACCAAATTTCTTAGTCATTTTTGGATCACTCTTTGGAAGATGTTTGGAGTTCTAAAAAGGAGTTCTACAACTCATCCACAAACTGATGGCCAGACTGAAGTAACCAACAGAACGCTGGGTAATATGATTCGGAGTGTTTGCGGAGATAAGCCAAAGCAGTGGGATTTAGCGTTGCCTCAAGTAGAATTTGCTTACAACAGCGTCATACATTCTGCGACAGGGAAATCACCTTTTTCTCTAGTGTATACTTATGTTCCTAAGCATGTGGTTGATTTGGTTAAGCTGCCTAAGGCTCGTGACGTTAGTGCCTCAGCTGAAACTATGGCTGAAGAGATTGTAGCTGCTAAAAAAGCTGTTAAGGCTAAGTTAGAAGCTACTGGGCAGAAAAACAAGGCTACTGCAGACAAACGAAGGAGAATCAAAGTTTTTAAAGAAGGAGATGATGTGATGGTGTTCCTTCGTAAAGAGCGATTTCCAGTTGGTACATACAGTAAGCTGAAGCCACGCAAGTATGGCCCGTTCAAGGTGTTAAGGAAAATCAGTGACAATGCTTATGTGGTGGACCTCCCGGAATCGATGAACATTTCCATTACCTTTAATGTCGCTGACATTCACGAGTATCATGCAGATGAGGTCCTTTATCCAGAAGAGAACTTGAGGACAAGTTCTTCAGAGGTGGAGGAGACTGATGTAGGAGAGTTTTAACGTTTTTCTATTATTTCCTTAATTTTCTTTATTTTCTAGTTTTCCTTTTTTTTACAATAGGAATTAGTTGGTTTTTCTATTTTCTCTTATACGTTTAGGTTTTATTAAGCTATATATATAGAGGTCCTAGGGTTTTGTAAAGGATCATCTTATTATTCTAGTTTATCAAAACAGAGAGTTTTCTCTATTCTGGTGGATTTCCAGAGTTTCATACCTTCAAGTTCACGCTTGTGAACTTGATTTCTAACTAAGCTTAGCGCTTGCTATCCTTAGAGTTTCCGACTGCGTCAGATTAGAATTTTGAAGAGACAATGTGTATAATTGTGTTTTTTGCATTATGATTTTGGTTAATTTGTGGCATTTTCCTTGCAGCAGCGATTGCTTTGACTTCTTAATTTGAGAGATTTCAAGACGTAGCTACTTGTAAGATCGTTGATGGATCTATTTATCTTTTTTCTTTCTATTTTTGATGTTGCTGATTTTTAAACATAATAATCCAATTAAGTCTTTCAGATTGTCGAAAGGGTCATTGAAATGAAGCAAACTGGATGTGATTGCCAAAATGTGATATGTGCCAGATATGACAAGGTGAACTCTTCTTCTTCCTTATCAAACTCAATGTACTCTTTTGCTCTTGTTCTTACATCACTATTCTTCAATCATATGTGGAATTTCTATGTCATCCTCTTTTGTGACCCTTGAGTGTTGCTAATTTTATTTGAATACCTTCAGAAGTGGTTGATATAATTGCGGTGTTGCTAATATTCAAGTTCTCTCTTTTGAATCTTCCACTTGTTGGCTCACTAAACACGTTTTGGTTTCTCTTGTTCTTTGTTTGGCCATTTATTATCAACTTCTGGTTTTTAGTTCATATTAACTTTGTAAATTTTCAATTCTATGTCTACTTGACTACTTCGCCTTTGTTTTGTTTGTGAATCGGTTGTGCGTTTTGATTGGTACTTAGTCCCATATAGAAGTAAATCTGGTTTTTTGGAGTTCTATTATCAAAGACTTTCTTTTTATAGGTAGGAGACTCAAGATTCATTTTTCCCCTGATTCACTTTCACTTGATTGCTTTCAATGCTAAAGATGTGACTAGGGAAATATATGGGAACCAGAGGGGACTTTTTCTCTCTGCATTATCAATTCCTTATGTTGGTTTTTAGTTGGTCTGTTGCTCTGCTCATTTTTATATCTGTTTTACAAAGGGAATTTGATGAGTGCTGATTCTCGCCTTCTCGGTAAGGTTGAAGGCATGGAAATTGGGCTGTCTCTAGACTTGCAAACTGATCAAGGAGGCTTAAAACTTTCTCTTTCGGAATGTGGATGCCATGTGAAAGACATATCTATTCAGCTGGAAGGAGGAGCATCATGGTTTTATCAGGGGTATGAATTTACCATTTATGCAAATTATTTGCTTCTTGATCATAGATCCACTCCCTCTTATTGCAAGACAGTTGGTTTGTTTTTTTTAAAAATTTCTTTTGTTCTCTGCATTTCAGGATGGTTAATGTATTTAAAGACCTAATTGTTTTATGAATTAATAACATTTCAGGATGGTTAATGTATTTCAAATATTTCTTGATCATTGTTTTTTATGATTTAAATTTAAATGTTATTTTTAATTTAAGAAAAATGTTTTATGAATTACTAAATTATATTATTAAACTATTACTAAAAAACAGGTTCTACCAATAATCAACTCCTAACACCATGTTTCTAAACTTCAACTCTTATATTATTTTATTAATAAATCTCCACTAACACACACTCACCCAATTGCACCACTGTGGATGCTCTAACAATAGTTAAACTCAAGTAAATGTTCTTTTTTAGTAAAAACTTAGTTGACCAATCAAAAGCATGGGAACAAATAAGTGTCCAAAGAAATACACATACACATCAAACCCCAACAAATACATTCCTTCATGTACACTGATTTTACACTAACTCTCAAGGAAATCATGGATCATAATGTCTCGGCGGCATCTAAGCAGTCCACTTAAGATGTCCATAGTGTTGGCTTCTACGTCTAAAGCCGTACCCCAAAAAAAACCCAATTCAAGATTGATTGACGTAAAGAACAGGAACAAGTCCAGCCATCTTCCCATCTCTTCCAGGCCGCTTCTTCTTAACCTGTCATAGTTTATAAGTTGATCCCGGTTAGGTCTAGGTTTTAAAAAGCTCTACTCCTCACAAGATTCATGTGTTGTACTACTTACGTAAAACCAGCCATCGACTTCATACTCTATCTCCAATTCTTCTTCTGCCGTCAAGTTTAGCTGCAACACACCCAAAGATGTTTTAATGCTTATAATTTTCCAGGAACAAGATTACTGTGTAGATAGTAATCAATGGATAACCCTATATTTCTGAATCATTTAGCTGGTGTTTTCCGGAACATACCAAAGGAAAAAGACAAATCAAGCTTACCTCATCATCTCCTCCTGCGGTGAAGTCATAGAGTGCTGTTCCAAATCTTGTACCAGTAGATTTCCTAGGTTCTTCATCATCTGATTCATAACTTCGAGAACCAGACCCTGCTACAGGGTTCTCAAATGATTCACGACTTCGTGACTCAGAATATGAATAAGGCGGAGGAGGAGGCTCTTCTCTAATCTGAAAGGGAGAGGAAAAGGAAGAATTAGAAATGGCAACAATAATAGGGAATCAGCCCATTTCACAGCATATACAAACACACAAAGAATAGCAGCTTACCGGGGAACCATAGCCCTCATATGTGGACTGGTATTTGCTTCCACCCGATTTTGCCTAATTGAGTTACCACATTCATATAGTTAAAATTAGCTGAGAGTTGCATCGCATTCACTGGCACAATGCACCCCACCCAGGCACGTCATAAGTTCTTATAATCATATATAACTGAACCTTCTACGCATGCCTTTTCCTTTTAAGACTTCAGGAACACTTTCACAGATATTTATTATTTCATCGTCAAAACTGAATTAGCTATCATATTCTATGAAAATCACTGAACCAAACTTTCTTCTTGTTCTCAGTCTTCATTGTGACTAAGACTTAGGATTTAGGAGATACAGAAAGGATAAATCTGAATGATGATATTCTAGCACCACATCATCGTATAACTACAGGAGACTGGCCGATAATTGTCACAAATAGCATACTAGGTAATACGGAATTAAATTAAATGGAAAAATGTGTGTTGCCTACCGTTGCTTGTGAGGAAGGCTTTGAACTGAACAATGATGGATAGTTCATGCCACCAAAGTGAGAGGATATAGAGCTTTCCACTGATCCAGTAGAATCTGGAGATGATGAACCTGATCTCGCATCTTCTTCCTGTAAATTCAACAAAAGTCATGTTTTAGCATCACTAGAACTAAGTCATTTTGAAGAAACCCTGAAGATGGATAAAGCTAACATTATACCTCCAATTCTGAAGTTTCTAAAAGAGTCTTAGCCCACATGTCATCATAGCCAACCGAAGGTCTAGAGAAGACATTCTCCTCCTCAACATCTGGTGCATCTGTTCCAACTCCAGCAATGAATTCATTGACCTGACAAGTATTATATAGGTCTGAGTTTCATTTGGAGACATAAGAAATATGCAGCAACTATAATGTCAATGAACACAGGTAGATCAGTTCGCATGAACAGATAATCAGATGAATGGGTTAACTATTACTGAAGCCTTAATAGCATGTGAATGCAAGTGGATGTGCTATCTACTGTGCTATCTACTTTTAATCGGAGAAGTCAAAACCCAAACTTTTCATCACAAGTCTAGTCCCAAAGCATTCATTGTCGACCCCATTCAGACCAGTTCCAAACTAAGGCATGGTAGTCGATTGTAACGTAAAACGGTTTACAGAGTCTTCTTTGGAAATGAGGTTTTAATAAAAAGAATATATAAATAGCACACACAGGCACTAAACTGCACACATGCTAATCCGTTATCTTAAAAAGTCAGATTAATATGGCAACTGACCCTACTCATTGCTGGGGCATTGTTTCCAAGAAGACCATCATCCCCAAGGTTTGCAGCCCAAGCATTCACCAAATCATCATCCAGACCACTGGAGTTTGAGGCAGCGGGGGCAGGCTGAGTAGACTCATAAATTAAGTCCGAAATTCCAGTAGCAACAACAGTTGGATCTGTGGACCCAGTAGATGCAGTGATATTGTGCTTTGTGCGGTATATGTCAATGAGCTTTGCACTTCATAGGTTACAAGGGAAAAGATGAGTGTTATCATACGAAACAAGAATTGAGACAGAAAAGCACCTAAAAACTAATGAAAAATGGGGGGAAGTAAGCATGCGATATGCATAAGAAAGGTCAACAGCAAGATCACAAAACATGAAATATAAAATTCTGGATTTTTTTTATTTGAATGTTAATATATTGTTGACTACATTGAAACAGGTCGTTCTTGAATTTTGTCAGAATCTGTGATAAAAACTATACTTTTTTTTTGTCCCCAGCATTAAGGTTATACACATGCAACTCTGTTAAAACTATATAACCATAAGAAAAAATAGATAACGCAGACAGTCTTTCGGAAAATATAACAACGGGTTCAATGTTTTCCTATTATTCCCTCCCATCTTCTCTATGCAAGATTAGTATCGCAAGTAAGTATTATGCAATAGAATGGGTAGGCTGTTGCTGATTGATATAATGAATTCAGAATGCTACCTTATCGGGCCCAGGGGTAAATACTTGGCTCTGGGAATAAAGCAAAACATGGAAACAAAATCGAGCAGCCTCTCATGGTTTTCGTAGAGTTTTTTCAGCTCCTCATCCTTCCATTCTTTGTTTGCATTATCGTGATGGCGTATATCCCTTACCGTTGAGGAAAAAGTCATATGTCAACCACAATATTATATACAGGTTACATGCATGAATCACAGGAAAAAAAGAAGAAGATAAGATTCCGTCCTTACTTGATTAATTCGTCTTGTCCTATGTACATTTCATCCAGAACTTTTAACATCGGAGTTATTAAAACTCCAAGTCCTGTACCACTAGCTCCTTGGTCTTCCCCATTACTCAGGTGCATTTCAGACAGTTGAGACTGTACACCACCCTCTGCCAAGGTGTACAAAAACTCATATATCTGCAGTCTGAAAGGTTCACCAGATCTAATGGCTATCGTAGTAAGAGCTTGAATTGCAACGATTCGGACCTGTGTATGAACGAAACATAAACACTTAGACGGGAAACCGTAGAAGTAATACTCATCTTAGTAGCCTATCATGACGGCATAATCATGTCTATGCTTCACAAGACTCTAACTAAAGTGCTAGAAGAAAAACTATATACAGGATGTAATTAAGAATCACAACTTATAATCAACAATTTTCTATAATAGTAATGGACTGTAAACAGAGAGTAATAAAGCTTTAGATTGGAAGAGAGGCCAAACAAGATTATTGAAATCAACTTTCATTAGTTTGTTTTTTTAGTTTCAGGTCAGGCACAATTACTCCAGGTTTCAGTTTTTGTTTCATGGAAAGAAAAAATGAAACCTTATAAAGAAACAGTGACTAAGAGCTAGCAAACTAGACCATCCCATTTGTCCGCACTTATAAAAAAGGGTCTCAATATCTGGTCTTCGCTCTAGAGTTTAATCAAATGATAAATCAAATCAGCTACAAAAAGAGCAAGGTGCACTACATATCTACCACCCAAAGACGTAAGACAATCTGGTCATCTACAAATTGATAAGAATGTCGGTATGAAAATTATCCCACATTGGATAAGAGGGGAATAAATTAAAGCCTTATATGACCTAAGGGCACCCAAATCCTTAAGCTAGCTTTTGTAGCGAGTTCTACCTAAGGGTCTTTGTGGGTTTGGTTTGGGCCGAACGCCTATGACAAATTGTCAAGTTAAAAACAAAAACAAATCAAATCAAAATATATGACCAACAAAATATAATGGTATACCTCCCAGCTTCCACTAAACGCACACCTCTGGAGGCGAGTTAATGCACCAGCTAGGGTAGGATTGCGAGAACTGGCCGCAGCAACCATTTTATCTGCATCCAACATCATAAGTGCAGTGCCCGGTGGAGTTGCAGATTCCCATGCGTATTCTGAAGCGGCATAGTTTGCATTTTCTCCAAGGAACCATACCTGCCACAGTATTTGGTCTAAGATAATGTGTTGAAAACATTACCAAATGCATACAAAACATTCTGAGAAATGCTTACTGCTGCTTGCACCAATTTCTGCAGCGCCAGAGCTGACTTGGGATCTGATGCAGAGACCCTATCAATTGATGTCAGTCCTGCCATGGACCCTGGCTGTGGAGGTGGTAGATCGAGTACTATTGTTACGGCTTCCAGAGCTGTGTGCTTCCCGTCAGGACCAGCTCCAACAAGACATGTCTAGAAGTTGATCAATTAATGAATTGTATCAAATAAACTACTTGAGATAGCAAAAATTCATCAAAGTATCCCACAATAATTGGAGCCTTACGAATATATCTATAAGTACTATTTCTATCCAAATCTATAGCTACCAAATATTAACTAAACAAGCATACAAACTTCAAATTGGCTTAAACGTAATGAACTTTGGAACAGGAAGATTATACAACAGACGTAAGTAAATTTTAATAGCTTTAGAATTACATCAGCAAGAAGAGAATACCTTCCAGAGCAGCTGTAAGACATCAGCGTCGATCTTCCCTGGAACTTTGGTGGCAAATATTCTGGCAATTTCGAGAAGAATAACAGCCATATCTGGAGTTGCCTGTGAAAGAAAAATAAAGAAGAGTTAACTAGACAGAAGAAAACAGTTCACCTTTCCCTCTGCAAAAAAATTTGTCAAGTTCCTAGGTGTAGAATTTTTCTGCCAGATATCTCTTGTAACAAAATCTAAGAAATTAAAGAGGTTCACTACATCAGAGAACTACTACAAACGTCCTAGTTATAGTATTGTAGACAAACAACAGAGTTGCTAAAACTTTTAAGCACTTTACAATTACAAATCAAAAACTGAAGAAAAATAGAAACTATTGTACTTACCTTAAAGCGAGCATGCAAAGTAAGCAAAACATCATTAACTAGAGCTGCAGGCCAGCCAGGATCTGAAAGCTCTGAGGCAATGATTGATTTCAACTCATCCAAAGATTCATCAGGACTTTGCATCCATATCAATGCTTTGATAACCATTGCCCGGACATACACGCACTCGCAAGCTACTGTTGTTCGAACCACCTCCATTAATGCAGCCAGCAAACTTGCAATTGTATCATTGCGACCAGGCCCTGCGGATATGGATGATGTTCTCCGTATTCCTGCAAAAGTCAAACAAATTTAAATGATAGAATTAAGGGTAAATATGTAACCAAAGAGTGCGAAAGAACGTAAGTGATTTGGAACATGTTACAACTCAAACGATGAAAAGATACCCTACACATTTAAATAATTCGGTAAAGGAAAATCAAAGCGATAGCAAAAACATGTTCCTTTTTTTGGGTCTGAAGAGAAGATTGGTAAACCATCATATTATTTTAGCAAGGACATCAGAGCATTGAGTTTACTCACATTTGTAGTTTTGTGATGATTCGAGCTACAATAAAACAGTCAGATAATATTGATGCACCATCAGAGCATAGATGCAATGACTTAATTCACATTAGTAGTTGGTGACCTTTAAAGGTATAATAATACAATAAAATTGAACGAAATTCTTATAGATGGAAAGCTTGCATAAAATTTGATGCTTCATATGAAATTAGAATATATTTGTGCATCTGTTATACATCTAACAAATTTTTTTAGAAAAAGATTGTACTTCATGCTAAGAGCATATTGACAATGTACCTTCTGGGTGAGAACTTTCATTGGTCTCAGCATCATCTAGAGCATCAGAAAATGCATTTACATGAACGGATTCATCAATGTCCTGTAATCCCATAGCAAATGCTGCTGCCCTGCTCTTTCCCATTTCTTGTACAACCCTTGCTGCTGCATGAAGTACTGGTCTTGAGAAACTGCGAAATGAGCTCTCTAACCTGAAAGAACAGGATCAATTTGCAAAGTTCTTTTACAGGAAACACAACCATAATGATCATTACCATCCAAAGTAACATTCTAGTGAAGAAGGGAATCCATAAGATCTGCAATTCTAAACACGGTCTTCCAACAAGCTAGAATTACCTCCTCATTACAAGCTTAATAAGGGGCTGCGGACGCTTGGTTTTATTAGATTTATCCTTGGAGGACAAGGATGGTGCTTCTGGTAGCTTCAGGATCTCCCTGGTCAAGCGGTACCACCCAGCAGCACGCTCATCCATCCTAAATGATGCAGTAAATTTTAGTTATTCATGCCTTGAAAAAGAATGAATAAAGAGAAAGCAAAGTCATAGAACTCATGCCTCTCGGTGTTATCGTATTTTCCCAGAATGCACAAAATTGCCTCATAGCATACCCTTTCGCTTGGATCTAGGAGTAGCTGATAGAGAATTGAGTTGAACTGAGACCTAATATCAGGCCTTTCTGTAGGAAGATGGAAAGGAAACTATTAATTGTAAGTCCTCAAAAAAACCTCTCCCATATAGCCAGATAAAAATAACAAGAGCGAGAACGGGCAGTAGAAAGAGAACGAACTTGACATACTTACCATCTAACGCCCGAGCTCTAGATATCGAGTGGCACAACCTAGCCAGGGAAACCCTAGCAAGCACATCATTCATATGTAGGATATCTTGCAAAGCCCCTAATTTGGTGTACAGAAAAAAGGTATATCAACTAACCCATATTAGTTCTAAACTTATGATTATATAAAAGAGGGTTGGCTTGTGATCAGAATCAAGAGTATGTCTCATAAGTGGACCAATTTGTACAATGCACTTAAGACTCGTGTTCCAGAGACTTCTTTATGATTAGAACATGTAAACATGAAATCACCAACGGACAAATTGACGTCAAGAGATAAAAGGCCTGGAAAGCATACCTACTGGAGACGCAAGCTTTTCTGCAGCAAAAAGATCAAGAGACACAGATCAAGTTTTGAATGACAAACAATTATGTGTCTACACATAAAATGAATGGCAAAAACAATTTAAGGTGGAATAGAATAACTTATTTACCTAATGTCATTGCTACTGTATAGGGGTCTCTTGTGGCTAACTCGGATAGAATTTCCAGTGAATGCCTCACCGCAACAGGGTCAGCAAACGAAACACTGCAACATAATAGTGTGAATACCAGAATAAGTGTTCATTATACTGCATAATTAGGAATAAACTAAAAATCCAATTGCTGTTGTGAAAACCACCTAACTATAATTAATTCTATCACTTCAATAGAAAGTAGAAAGAAAAAAGGAAAGACTTACCCCTGGGCTGCACGGTGCAGAAAAAGTGGATTTCCTGGATCAAGTGGGAGTCTTCTCAGTGCACTCATAGCGGCGTATTGCAAGTTACTCCGCATAATTGACTAACAAAAAGGAGATATAATGCTCAAGTTAATAACAAAGTTAAAATGTTGACCCTTTGCAACCCAGAAGCTGTATACTCAGTGGGGAGAAATTCCATTCGTCTGCCTACATATCTAGAAGCTAAATAAGTTATCAAAGTTTATCCTTTGGCTTATGGATAATTTGATATAAGGATAGAATTGTAATTTTTTTAAGAAATGTTATTATCAATTCAATTGACAGTTAACTCAAGCCTTGAAACGCTGGTAGCTAATAGCAACAGTCTCCCAGATGTGTAAATTCAAATCATTAAAGAGTAACTATGATACACTGCCTAATGGATAGTAGCCATCGACAAGAATTTTGAGAAATTTATACCCCACAGCACGGCAAAGAACATGCAGAGAATTATAAAAAAGAAAACTATAGATGCAGGAAACAGGACTTATTTAGAAGCCTTAAGCCTTTTATTGGAGGAACCTAAGAGTTGAGAAAGTTACATCTTTATCACCCCCTTTTGTCCCAAAGACACCTTTCTTCCGTTTATGTGGAACATCACCAACCTGAAAGCGACATGAAACATAAATCAGTGCCTCTTAATGTAATTGGCAAAAATCCATAAACTAAACCATACTGATATGAAAAGCAATAAGAATGAAATAGTATAATTGCATAGATAAAAGAAATGCAAAAAAAAAATGATCTACACCAGGGCTTATGGAAAATAAACAAAGCGTCTTGTTAAACATCAGAGAGTATAGGCAGTAAGACAAACCTTATCAAGAATGCCAAATACAATCTCATACAATTTTGACAAAAGCTCAGAATTGCCTGACGGTGAATATGTCAGAGCTTTTAAAGCTTGCAGTCGTCGAGCATGAACTGAAGAACAACATATGATAAGGTCAGAAAATCATCTCCAGTCACATGACAGATGGAAAGTTTCACAAAAATGCTACAAGGTAGGAAATAAAGTTCTCATGGCATGATGTTGAACTGTTAATTTCTATTTACTGTCTTAGATTTTGATTCTCACTTCCATAACCCCCAAATTATTCAAAACCACACCAAAACTGACACCACATCTAACATAACTACCTTTTGGCACCACTGCTCTCAGTATTTGGGTCCATCAAAAGAAAATAATAAGAGTACTGGAATATTTCTTAAGAAACATTAAACAAGCAATATCATTATACAGATAAATCAGATTTGGACAGTCCTCAAGACGCCAGTAAAAGCAACATTTCACAATGAAACACTGACATGGCATCTTCTAAGGCAGAAATATATATAAAAGAAAACAGTAAAGCCTGAAACCAAAACCATGATGGCCAAATGCGGGTGAAACTCACATTCAAATTCAGAATTTGTAGCTTCGGTTGTAAGTTGATTCACTATCCGAGGAACAACATCAGCTCTCGTGACTCCTCCACCAGCATCAATATCTGCTAGAGCATCCCAGTTAGGAGTGGGGATACCACCTCCTGGAGTCATGCCCGTATCGGACAAAATTCTAGCCAAGTAATAATAGACATATCGCAGCACATTCCTGTCTTCACATTGCTGATTAAGCTGCATCAATCACAAGGGAAAAAGAGTGCTAAAAACCTGATGCCTCTCTTTGCCAGATAGTTTTCAAAATGCAAACTTGTGAAGATTAAATGAAACATTAACGGGTAAAGAAAAAAAAAACAAATCTAATAGAACGAATCATTTTTAGATGCTCCATTATAAAGTTAAGACAAATGATACAAGAAACAGTAGTGATCTGACAAAAACTGACCAAGTGCCACATACCATAAGAAGAGATGGGGCCAGAGAAGGATCAACGGAGTTGTACACAGCAAGCTTAGGGAATACGTGATTCACTAGTTGTTTCTGAGAACTTTTCTGCTCACTCGTCAAAAAACAAAGAAAAGACATTCAGATACTATTTTTTTCACCAGAAGAAGAGCGGTTTAAAGGCAGAGAATAAGAGCACAAACTTAAACCTGATCCAAGGTAGCAGCTAATTCGTGAATGCTCCTTGCAAGTTGCGAATAGGAAACTGGCTGTGAAGTCATTTCCAACATAAAAAGCGTGTTAACTACATCGAAGAACAAGACAGAAGTAGATTTTGTTCCTCTACTATTCTGATAACATTCCTCCTATTAGCTGTTCAAATCTATAACCACAAATCAAATATAATAAGGCTTTCCCACAGTTATCTTAGCTCCTACGGATTCACTTAGCTTAACACGACTAAGGGAGTTCAAACACAATAGAGAAAGGTGCCAAACAAAATACTCCACAACAATTGGCACAAAATTCATTTAACAGATCGAACCTTCTTTTTCTGCCTCTGCCTTTGCGGCATGATATTAGCCTTAACAGGATTAAGTGCAGCTTTGGCAACAGATATAGTGTCGTTCTGGATCTGCATCAAAGTAGCTCTCTTCGATTTCTTCTCTCCCAGCGTCGTCTTCGTCGACATTGGATGGTGCGGATGCGAAGCCGCCGATGCAGAAGACGGAGACGGCTGAGACGGCGTGGAAGAGGCGGACGAAGAAGTAGATTGTGCAGGAACCGGGGTTGGATCCGCCGAGATCAGATCCATTAGCGTCATACCAGACGATTCCTGTAAAAATATAGAAAAATGAAATTAAGGTAAAGTTTTGAATACTTGGCCGATGAAAAGACGGTGGAGATCCGGCGATGCTTACCGCCATAGCTAGTGGCAGATCGGAGGAGGATTCTCGGAGAGGATTTTAGTGACGACCGATTTAACAAAGGCAACGCAAACTTTAGAATTATAAGAAAAAAAAAAAATCAAAATTCGCGCATTGTCGACTGTATGTATATGTGTATTTGTAATTTTCATTTATATGTATGATGTAGTATCTATACGTACAATAAATGTGTATTTGTATTTTCATTATATGTGTATTTTCATTTTATTTTTTTCAATTGAAGTTTTTTTTTAATCATGTGTATATATATAATTAAGATCGGATAAATGTATTTAGTTAAATGATTAATGGTCCAATTCTATAGTTTTTTTTTTTTTTTTTTTATCTTTAAGCATTACCTCGCATAATAGAAATTGGTTATTAATCAGATTTTGAACCGAGGATGAATATTTGCTCACAACACCAAGATGCTGCAGATGAAAGACATACAGCCACAAAGAACATCAACACGCTCACTTGTTTCAGCTGAGGAGATATATCTTACAAAACAAGCTAAAAATATCATAAGCAGATAGTAACTATGATTCCTCCTTTGTGGATAATAGTTAGAGTAGCTGACAAATTCATTCTTTGTTTAGTACTTTTGTGACTTTAAAATATGCATCCTCAAAGTTTGGAGCTTTTATACTTTCTTTGTTTGAAGATCAAACTTGTTCAGTTGTTCTCATATGTTTCATCATGAGCATCCTCTCGCATATTTCCGCCTTCCATATGTACAAGGTTTTTTTTTCAAACATACAAGTTTTTTTTTTCCTAGATTAGTAAGGATCAAAACATTGAAATACGAATTAATCTTCTTACTTTCCAAAATATCAAAATTGAATAACATACTTATTCCCAATAACATACTTCTTTGGGAAGGAAAAAAAAAAAAAAAACGAAACTTCTCAATATGATGTGACAACTTCTAGTGACTAAAAATAGACTACACCATTCTAAATCAAATTATTATTAATGTCTTCATAGGAGAAAATATTGGTTATGGGAGAAACAATGGATCAACAATCTCAATACAATTTACTAACAAACGGTAACTGCAGGTTAAATAATTTATTTTACTCCGTAACATTTTCTTTTTGGAAATTTAATTGACTTGAATTGGTAAGGTATTAATTTTCTAGTTTAATAGTATGATAATTAACGATTTAGTCATTAAAAACTGTTTTAGAGTTTCATTAACTTGTAAATTAATTATCCGGTTTGTGTGCACATCAATTAAAACGCCTTTATTTCTTGTAAGGATTGTGCATCAACAATGGAGTATTAATGCAGGTGTAATAAACTTCACTGAATAGAAACATAATTTTTGTTGAACGAAATAATTTATTCCTATCATTATTAATCTCAATCTCTTATATATTAAAAAAAAAGAACATAGAGAATAATTAACCAAAAATCATGGGATCACTAGTGAGTATTGGATACGAGTGTTTCACATGACGACGATGTGTCTCGATCTCTTTTCTTTATTCCATCTCACGTACTCATCCATCCTATCATCTTATTCTTCTTCTTTTTTGCTTTTTCTCAAGTTATGAAACCTTCCACTGATTATATCATGTCTTTACCAAGAAAAAACGTAACTGAAACCGAAGGAGAATCCAAATCGGAACTTTCTTTTTTCTACTTTTCATCTTTATGAACCCATTTTCTTCAACTTTATTGCTCGAAACGTCGTCATGTGTCTCCATGCATATAATTAAAAAAATCATTGTTGTTTGGCTTAGACGGTGTAGTGTTGGTTAAGATTGTCAATGTCAAGTCCCTTGAGCTTCACTACCGACTCAACGTGGCCTTTGAGAGTGTGCACTTCTCTTAGCCTGCATGTACCATAACACAACACAACTCTCACTAATCTTGTAAATTAAAAATGTTTACATATGAATCTTTGGAGAGTGATCATTTGCATACCTAGCAACTTCTGCACGTTTCTTGGCCTGTTCAGCAATCTCAGAGAGCTCGGTGAAAGTTGCCGTGTCTTCGAACATTGACTCCGGCGGTTTAAGTCCATGGAGCGTACGCTGAGCTAGAGCCCATTGAGCCTCTCTCTCACCCCTTCCGTAGTCTTTCTTGGTTGTGAATGCAGTCTTAGATCACAAGAAGAGGAAAAAAGTATAATGTCAATATATATTATGTTGTTCATCAAGAATCAAGATTAAACTCACACGCATACCCTATTTTCAATCATGTTGTTCCAAGCTTTGCCACTAAGGGTATAGCGAGTGATAAACTTGAGGATATCAAGAGGAATGTATGTGACGATACTGTAGAGCCAGATGACTCCACACCATCCCCATCCGCACCCTTTGATTCTCGCGAATTCCCAATGCGCGTAAGCAGCTATTAAGGTTGCAATCTGTCGTAGCGAGAAGGAAAATTTGTATAATAGAGATAAAGATATATCAGAAATGATTTTGTGTAGATCCAAGTCACGTACCAGTTGGGCTATGAAAAAAGCAATAAGAAGAAGAAATCCAGGACGTTCAACAAAGGACCAGCTTCTTGATCGAGTGACAAAGATAAGAGCCTGACTAATTATACTGACTTGCAAATACAAAACTGATATTAACTCCTCATTTTTGCCTTGTAATGACTTTACTCCAAATTTATCCTACAAAACACCAACACCAAGAAAATTTTATAGATGATAATAATAAATGATTAAGTTAAGTACTAGTATTAATGTATAGATTACCGTAAAGAAGGTTGTGTCATGAGCTAGCCAGAAGAAGACAACAGTGATGAGAGCCATGTAGGTTCCAAGAACAACTCCAGTAGCAAAGATCTCCTTAAGCTTCCATGAATCAGGGATTGGGGAAGGCTTGACTCTGTCTTTGGAAATGGTCATGATGGTACCGTCATTTAGGATTGCAATAATGAGGACCATGAATGGAGAAAAGTCAAACTCCCAAATAAGAGCCACAAGCATGAAGCCTAGGACTATACGGATGGTAATGGAGACTGCATAGATTGTGTAGTTCTTCATTCTTTGAAAGATAGCTCTACTGGTGAGCACAGCGCTGACAATGACACTAAGACCTGGCTCTGTCAAAACTATATCCGAGGCGCTTCTTGCCGCATCAGTTGCATCATCCACTGCTATACCAATGTCAGCCTTTTTCAGTGCTGGAGCATCGTTGACACCATCCCCGGTCATACCAACAATATGTTTTCTTTCTTGGAGTTTTCTTACAATCTCATACTTGTGCTCTACGCAAGGTCAAAAAAATTTAGAATTAGGTTATTGAGAATGAAGGAAAAGTGAAACAGAGGATGATTACTATACCAGGAAAGACTCCGGCAAATCCATCAGCCTTCTCAATGAGCTCATCAACCGGAACTCCTCCGGTGGTGTCATCCTTGTTTTCAAGTAAAGAAGAAGAAGGATACATGTTAGTTCCCATTCCAAGTCTGCGACCTGTCTCTTTACCAATGGCCAATTGGTCTCCAGTGATCATTTTAACATTCACACCAAGATCAAGAGCTCGTCTAATGGTCTCTGCACTATCATGTCTTGGAGGGTCAAAGAGTGGCAAAAGACCAACAAACTCCCATGGCGTTCCTGCGCTTTCTTTGTCCTTCTCAGGTACCTTCTGACGTGCAACCCCGAGTGAACGGAGACCACGCTCAGCAAACTTGTCAATGATCTCATGTGCTCGTCTCTTTGTCTCTCCTTTGAGATCACAGAGTTCAATTATCTGCTCAGGAGCACCTTTGCTGCATCTATGCCAGTCTCCATTGCTATCGATGTAAGTTATAGCGGTTCGCTTTTCTACTGGATTGAACGGCAAGAAATGTATTTCAGTTATTCCAGCTCTTGCCTCTTTTGGATCACCCAACATGTTAACAATGGAAGTATCAATTGCATCTTGATTCTCTATTCTTGAAGCCCTAGCTGAAAGCAGTATCACCATGTCCTTGTCTACATCTTTGGGGAATACCTGATGAACACAAGAATCCACAAGATCTTAACATTTGAAAGTAAAAAACAGAGTGATGATGAAGAGATTCTTCCTCAAACCTCAATCAAATTCTTGTCAACTGTAAGTTTGTTGAGAGTTAGAGTCCCGGTTTTGTCGCTGCAAAGAACATCCATACCAGCCATTTCTTCGATAGCGGTCATTCTTTTTGTGATGGCACCTTGCTGAGACAACCTATGTGATCCAATAGCCATTGTGACAGACAACACAGTGGGCATCGCAATTGGGATTCCTCCAATGAGAAGCACAAGAAGATTGTCGATTCCATCTCTATACTTCCTATGTTGGATCGGATACATTATAATGATCTCAATCAACATTCCTATTCCGATTGAACAGATACAGAAATTACCAATGGCGGTTAGGACCTGAAACATTTAGAAACCATATTAGAATTTAGTTCAATTGATTGCTTCCACTGCAAGGAAATATAGATTCAGAGGCCGTACCTTTTGAAAGTGGCCAACATTGTTAGTACTGTCAACAAGGTGAGCTGCCTTGCCAAAGAAGGTATGTACTCCGGTGGCAATGACAACAGCCTCGATCTCACCTTGCTTGCAAGTGGAGCCAGAGAAAACTTCATCTCCGGGGTGTTTAGTGGCTGGGAGAGATTCACCGGTAAGAGCAGATTGGTCGATCTTAAGAGGATCACCTTCTAGAAGACGAGCATCCGCGGGAACAATATCACCTAACTTGATGCTGATTAAGTCACCTGGTACCAGAATCGCAGCTTCTTGCTCTCCCCATCTCCCATCTCTCAATACCTTTGTTTTAGGGGCAAGATTGGCCATGAGAGCTGCAGCTGCATTACCAGCATTGTTCTCCTCGATGAAACTGATGGTAGAGTTTATGATAAGCAAACACATGATCCCAACAAAGTCTTGCCAATCCGGTGGCCTTCCACCACCGTTTGCCAACACAATCGCCATGATTGCCGCAGCTTCCATCACCCATGAAAGAGGGTTCCACATAAACCCTAAGAACTTAAGAAATTTGTTCTCTTCTTTCTCTTCTAGTTTGTTTGCTCCAAATATTTGCAGCCTGTTTCTTCCTTCCTCTGATGACAAACCTTCCCGTGAACATTTTAGTTGTTGGAACACTTCGTCCACCGGAATTTTCTCCTGTAATAAAAACATACAATACATGTTTTAATGTTGATCAACCAATATTAAGACAATTAAATGGTATAATATATTTGAAAAACCAAAAAAAGAAACACTAACAAGATCAACGTTCTCCTTCTTTATTTCTTCCCATGATATATCAGCGGCCATGGTGAATCACTGTGATGATGAGAAACAATAAAACTCTCCTTATTCTCTTTCGTAGTGGATCTTAAAGAACAAGAAGAGTAAAATCTAAATAAAATCTTTTTTCTTTAGTTTTGTGATGTGGTGTGAAGACAAAGAAGTGGTATTTATATACTTATTGCAAGTGGTTTGTATGTGTTTTAATAGTTTGTGGCAAACCTTAAACTGAGGGTGTTTTGACAATGCATGTGTGTGTGTTTTGAACTGTTTTTATGCCTTTTCTTTTGCTTTCCTTAATTTTTTTTGTTTGTTTTCCTCACTTAAAAACAAAATGAGAAAATAGATTACTTGTATTTCCACAAATAGAAAACTAGTATTCATTAAAGTAAAAGCTTTGATTGGTTACATCTTTAGAAGCTGTGCAGCAATAAATTATTTCTACAGCACTATATACACCAAAAAAACCACAACTTAAATTTTACAGCAAAAAAAATTAAAACTACAACCATAACCAATTGAGTCCTAACACATTTTGTTTTGGTCATCAACGAGATCATTTTATTAAGGTAAAGCAGGCGTAACAAATCTCTAGAAACAGAGCAACGAAAAAACAAAGCTTGAAACAAAACAAAATAGCATTCATTAGAGGTAACTCTTTAAACATGTTATCTTCCTTAATATAATTTTAAATGAAATGAAAAAGGTAATATTTTTTCATTTGATGTTAACATCTTAACAAATTTTACTTTAGTAGTATTTTTTTTATAATAGTATCAAATGAAAAAGATAACATATCTGAATTTACATGGAAAGAACAAATTGCAAATTTAATAGGTTATGTACAAATAAAAAAAAAACACAAGTCAAACCATTCATTGCTAATTTATTTTTTGAGTTGGAAATTTATATATGAAATTTAATATGGTTTCGGAACTTAACTTTTTACCCAACTAAAATGACTTAAATAAGATTATCTTTTAAATTGAGATATATCGATAAGAACCATCATCTCGATAAAACATCAAAATTTCACATTAAATTTCACATTGAAAAAAAAAAAATTCACATTAAAAATTATACATAAAAGACATGAATTAATCTAGTCGTTTTCTATTAACTAATTGGAAGCTCATAGTTCTTAACAAATCACAATAGTGTGATCCAAATTAGTTTATTTCTGCTTTTAATGTAGGACTCTTTGTGAGATGGACCAACACGAACCGTCATGTCATCCAAGATGCAAGTTAAGATTCCACATCGAAATTAAAATGAGAAAAAAATCAATTCTAATATATAAAAGGCATGGATTTTTCTACTCATTATCATTTAATTTTAAGTTAGACTGTCTATGAAAATAATGATAATTAACAAAAAAGACAACGAAAATTTGCCATAGTAAGCAATATGAATCCAAATACAAATTGTGGGACGCATGATTTTTTTTTTTCCGAAAGGAATGGTCGAAAACATAACGTCGGATGGATGACACTTACAGCTTTATTCGTGCTATAGAAAAAGTCATTAAAACAAATTTATCTCTCTCAGCTGTACATGAACACATAAGATGGAGTGGTTCATCCGAAAATGGTTCGAAACTCGATTAAAGAAATCTTTGGTCTTCAAACCAATTTTTATTTATTTTCAAGCTTTCGGTTAAAATTCTTTTCCCACTCTTGTAAATAACTCATACTTTGTTAATTAACAAATTTCAAAAGAAAAAATATATATCACATGACATGAATTTGGTTTCTTGTTTTTTTTTTTTTTTTTTTTTTTGGCTCAACATCAATTTGGTTTCTTGTTTATGTCAATCGATTTGGTTTGTTTTATTAGCTGAACTAAAACCAAACCGAACATAAATTGAACCAAACTAATTTCCGCTTGAGCTCAAAAATTTTATTACAACCAAAATTACCAAACCGAATCGAAACTGAAACCGGAACTAAACTGAAATAGGAAATATTCCTTGCAACTTTTCTTTAAAGGTGAAAGTGGGTAGACACTTGGGTGGAAACCGAAGAGATGAGTGGCATCCACGTCATCGTTTAAAAGTGATCCATCCCACGCATGTATCGTTTCGTTGTATGTAAAATAAAACTGATATCATCAGCTAAAGTGATTATTTTAATTCCATGGACCATTCCCACTTAACTTTAACTTTTTATGGTCACTAAAAAATAATGGCAGCTTTGTGTCACACTTATTGATATTCAAAAGTTATATGGGATTTTCTGGTTTGATCATTAAAAAAAAATCACTAAAACACAATTCTACAAATATTAAATAGAAAAACAAAAAATTTGTTAAATTCCTTCGGAAGGCTTTGGGACCCTAGAGAATCCATGGCTATTACTATCACCAATTCCATTGTAAGTAGAGTTTTTGTTTACTACTATTATACCTTCTCTCTATGGGGCTTTTGATAATAGTGAGATAATTTATCGTCTTGGTCTCAGTTTCTCTATATGGACGCAAACCTGGAACGTTTAGGCGACTTATATCCTTTTTTCAGCTTATAGAGACATGAATGCTCAAAGAGTTTCAAAATTCTTAATATTTGATTTTGGTTCCTTAAGAATGCTAACAGTTATAGGGTTGGGAGCAAATGTAGTTACTCTTCTTCTGGTTTTGATACTCACAATAATGAGAAGGAATGATAGATGTAACAGAAGGGTAAGTAAGTAAGTAAGTAAGTAAGCCTAATTTTCTGGTTTTGTTTTGGTAATTAAAGAAAATGATTCATTCTCTTCTGATCTTCTTTATTAGAAAAACTACATTGAGAAGAGTGTGTTGTATGTAATACCTGCACTTGGAGCATGTTTATCATGTATGGACTTGGTAATGCTTGTGAGAACAAACCGTAGGAGAGAAGTCATTCTCTGTTTTCTCCCGTTGTCTCGTTTCTCAATGTGGGTAAGCTTCTTGTTATCAAATATCAAACAAGAATCCTCTTCTTTCTCTTTCTCTTTTGTTTCTGTCCTGAAGGTTGTTTTACTCTGCAGATTGCCGTCATGCTCTCATCGAAGTTTGCATGTGCTTGCTGCGTTTTCACTAGCCGGATTCTATGTTTCTGGTGGATCTTTAGATTCCTAATAGAGGCCCTTCATCTTAACATGATTTTCACTTTACAGGTTAGTTCAATTGCCTCTATTAACCTGTCACTGTAGCTAGCATTCGAGGCACTTTTTCGAATATAAGTACTAGTTGGTGGACATAGGAATGGATGTGAAATCTCATAGACTCTTGTTGATTAACAGAGTTTGGAGTGTGTAACAGAGATTTGCCTCATCATGTTGGACATTGCTTTCGGTATCTCTATTAATGTTCTTAGGATAAAGCAGACACCTCCCAAGATCAGGTATATGCTTTTATATGATTCTTTTCTTTAATTTCTTTCCCTTTTCTTCTTCCCTCAATTTCTTATTCTCCTTGTAGTTCTTTGGAAGATCCACTTATGGAGGAAGGTGATGATCGAAGGCGCATTGTAAGGCATCTCGTCCTTCTAAGTAATTAGTACTACTTGCTTAAAGAGTAGTTAAGTCAAACAGATTTATTCATTTCTGAAGGAAAATAGTGGAAGCTGGTGGGGTTTGTTCACTTTTGGATACATAAGTTCAGTAATGAAACATGGCTCAGTGAAGCAGCTAGAATTTGAAAATCTACTTCCACTTCCACCTGATATGGATCCTTTTACATGTTGTGAAAATCTATTGAGATGCTGGCAACTTCAAGAGTGCAATAATTGCTCAAATCCATCACTGATCTGGTCAATTTCTGGTGTATATGGATGGCCATATTTTCGTCTTGGACTGTTAAAGGTACACTTGCTTCTTTAACTTTCTTCTAGTCTTTGTTAGTGTTGCTACTGAAAAACATAACTTTTGCAGGTGTTCAATGATTGTATCGGCTTTGCAGGCCCCTTATTACTCAACAGACTTATCGAGTATCTTGAAAAAGGTCGCGATTCTTCGTAAGAATTTGGTTTATACATGATCGATTACTGATGGAATCGTTGACACTGTGTTTCATTGAACAGGTTCAGGAAGTTCTGTTGGCTATACCCTCGCTATCTCCTTAGGCCTCACATCTATCTTTAAGTAAATATAGTTCTATTGTGTTAAAATTGTAGCAATAGTTAATAGGCACTTGTGATATATGCTTCTTTGTCTTGTAGGTCCTTTCTTGATACACAATACACATTTCGTCTTTCAAAGCTGAAACTGAAGCTACGATCTAGTATAATGAGTGTCATCTACAGGAAGGTAAAACATGTGAAAACTGAAAACTGATATTGTGATTGGTTCTTTGGTAAAATATGTTTTGCTTAAGGAATTATACTGTATGCAGTGTTTGTGGGTGAACACAGCAAACCGGTCAGGATTTTCTGAGGGTGAGATTCAAACATTTATGTCGGTAGATGCTGACCGCATTGTCAATTTGTGCAACAGTTTGCATGACATGTGGAGGTAACAAAATCTGTCTGTGAACAATGAATGTGTTTCTGATATTGAGTATTAATTAATAACATGGCCAATCTTTTCAATTTCATTCAAACATGTTTGTCTCAGCCTGCCTTTGCAAATTGGGATAGCTTTGTATCTTTTGTATACTCAAGTCAAATTTGCTTTTCTGTCTGGACTTGCAATCACCATCTTGCTTATACCAGGTACGAGCTTACATTACAATTCCTAAAACATGGAGTAGTGCCCACATTTTCTAATGTACTCTTTTTTTTTTCAGTCAATAAATGGATCTCTGTGCTGATTGCATCTGCAACCGAGAAAATGATGAAGCTTAAAGATGAGAGGTATGAGAAATTGTATACAGGCTGTAAGTAACTTAAATAGTCATTCCTCACATGGTAAAAGCTTTTGTTATCTATTAGGATTAGAAAGACAGGAGAGCTTTTAACAAACATCCGGACACTGAAGATGTATGGATGGGATAACTGGTTTGCTAATTGGTTGAAGGAAACAAGAGCCACTGAAGTGACTCACTTAGCGGTTTGGTTTTTGTATCCCTCCCTTTGCTATTTAAACTGTCTTTAACAAAAAATTTCTCTGTCTCCAAGTGTTTTGTGTTAACATTTACGTCTTCGTTTGGCTTAACCAGACGCGGAAGTATTTGGATGCTTGGTGTGTTTTCTTTTGGGCAACAACTCCAACTCTTTTTTCTCTTTGCACTTTTGGTCTCTTTGCTCTGATGGGTCATCAACTTGATGCAGCAACGGTACTTTTGAATCTTTTTCTATAATATTCAAATATATAAGTTTTTCTACTGATACTTGAATTGTCTTTTTCAGGTTTTTACTTGTCTTGCTTTGTTTAATAGCTTAATCTCTCCATTAAACTCGTTTCCATGGGTCATCAATGGCCTCATTGATGTAAGCTTATCTTTCAACCATGTTGGATTATGAGAGTAGCATTTTTATATACCATTTGAGTTATATATTTATATTTTTGGTTACCTTGTTTCAGGCCTTTATATCCACTAGGCGTGTGAGCAAGTTCTTATGTTGTTTGGAGCATAGTAAAGATTCCTCTATAGATTCTGGTTTGATCTCTGAAGACTTAGCTGTGTCTGTGGAAGATGCATCTTGTACTTGGTCAAGTAACGTAGAAGAGGATTATAACTTGACAATAAAACATGTAAGCCTAAGAGTGCCAAAGGGATCCTTTGTTGCAGTTATCGGTGAGGTATTGAAAAATCGTCCATACCTTGCTTTATTAAATCATCTCTAAATATATTTGTAGTATCATTCATCTGATTAAGTTATGATTAGGTGTCTCTTATAGATGTCTTTCCATTTCTTGATCTGTTTTCTTGATCTCCTTCATTTTCAGGTTGGTTCAGGTAAAACATCTTTGTTGAATTCACTATTAGGCGAAATGCAGTGTGTTCATGGATCAATACTATTAAATGGGTCTGTGGCATACGTACCTCAGGTTTGTAAACTGATCAAAAACTTTCTATTATTCTTTTACTTTTTGGTTTCAATTTTGAGAAGGCTTACATTTACCTCACTCATCTGCAAGGTCCCATGGATTTTATCTGGAACTGTACGCGAAAATATTTTATTTGGGAAGCCTTTTGACTCCAGAAGGTCTTATTCAGTTCATCAACACATTTATGCTCTTCTACTCTTAAGTTTTGTTATACATGTTGATATAATATATCTTGGAAATGCAAAGTTTAATCTTCCTGTAACTTTGTTAAACTAGGTATATCGACACACTGAGTGCTTGTGCACTAGATGTGGATATTTCACTTATGGTCGGAGGTGATATGGCATGTATAGGCGATAAAGGAGTAAACTTATCTGGAGGACAGAGAGCTCGTCTTGCTTTGGCCAGGTTTGCTTTCTCTCTTATGCTCTTTCACCATCCATAGATTGAGTGTTGTGTTTTCTGATGACTTTGTGGTTGCATAATCAACAGGGCTGTTTATCATGGTTCAGACATGTATCTTCTTGATGATGTACTGAGTGCAGTGGATTCACAAGTAAGCTGTTGGATTCTGCAAAGAGCACTTCTAGGTCCTCTGTTGAACAAAAAGACTCGCGTTATGTGTACTCACAACATTCAGGTTTCAAATCTCCCTTTACAATGAACATTTACCAAGATCCAATGTATTTGTCAGTAATTTTGGGACCAAGTATTCCATAGTGATCAATATTTTGCTATTTTTATTGTGACAGGCGATATCTTGTGCAGATATGATTGTTGTGATGGATAAAGGAAAAGTGAAATGGTCAGGAAGTGTTACTGATATGCCTAAATCAATCTCTCCAACATTTTCTTTATCCAATGAATTTGATATGTCATCACCAAATCACTTTACCAAACGAAAAGAATCTCTTTCTATCAAGAAAGACGATGCTGATGAAATTAGTGAAGCTGCAGAGATTGTCAAAGTGGAGGAAAGAAAAGAGGGCCGAGTTGAAGTAATGGTTTATAGGTAAAAAGATTTGCTTAACCATGTTTTTTTTTTCTTGCTTATGTATAAGCAAGTGATTGTTATCTGTTTTTGCAGGAACTATGCTGTGTTTTCTGGTTGGTTCATTACAATTGTAATATTGGTTTCAGCGGTTTTGATGCAAGCTTCCCGTAATGGAAACGATTTGTGGTTATCATATTGGGTTGACAAGACAGGAAGAGGAGTATCACAGTACTCAACCTCGTTTTATTTGGTACTAAATTCTCTCTAGAAGCCATGAAATGTAACTCTCTTTCGCTATCTTCTCGAGTTTATTAACTACTAATCTTGCAGATGGTTCTCTGTATCTTTTGCATCATTAACTCAATATTAACGTTGGTGAGGGCATTCTCGTTTGCATTTGGAGGATTAAAAGCAGCAGTGCATGTTCATAGTGCATTAATCAGTAAGCTTATAAATGCACCTGCACAGTTCTTTGATCAGACACCAAGTGGAAGAATACTTAACAGGTTAGAGAACAAGAAAACTCTTTGAATCATGTGTCTTGTTCTTCATCTTGAGTCTTGACCTCGTTATCGGTTTCCTCTGTTCAGGTTTTCCTCTGATCTGTATACAATCGATGACTCTCTCCCGTTTATTCTCAACATTCTTTTAGCAAATTTTGTTGGCTTGTTAGGGATTATTGTAGTATTGTCTTATGTTCAGGTTTGTCCCAAACTCTTCTCTATTGTTTTTAAGTATCATTCTTCTGTTTAGTTTTTTGGATAGGAGTTACATTAATGTATAATATGTATACAGGTTCTATTCCTGCTTCTGCTTCTGCCATTTTGGTATATATACAGCATGCTTCAGGTACAAATAGCTACATTGATTATACAACTGCTTGTAGTCAATCTGATTTCATAGTATTTGGTTTTCTCTTAGAGAAGAAGATGAGTCAAAGTTATACTAACTGAAAATTGTTTCAGTTCTTCTACAGATCAACATCAAGGGAACTACGAAGGTTGGACAGTGTTTCACGATCACCAATCTACGCATCTTTCACGGAGACACTTGATGGATCATCAACTATCAGGGCTTTTAAGTCTGAGGTAGTTTTGGTTCTGCTTCAAAAAAAAATTGTTCTTATGATTGAAATGAATGTTAGGTTTTGCTTCTCTGCTACAATTCTGGTTTGATTATGCTTGACAGGAGCATTTCGTAGCTAGATTCATTGAGCACTTGACGTTATACCAACGGACTTCTTACTCAGAGATAATTGCAAGCTTGTGGCTCTCCTTGCGTCTTCAGGTACACTAACACATCTTTCCTTATATTGTGTAGCTTTAAGACCATTGTCACTTATCTTTTGAGGATTTGTAACAATGTTTAGTTTCATGTGTTCTGCAATAAATGAGTATGGAAATCTCTATAACGAGCTGATTAGTTGAGTAAACTGGTGCAGTTGTTAGGAGCAATGATTGTCTTATTTGTCGCCGTAATGGCTGTTATCGGCTCCCGGGGAAACTTTCCAATCAGTTTTGGCACACCTGGATTGGTAAGGAACTGAAGTTTTCATAACTTTATAAGAAAGTGAAAGCGTAAAAAATTATAATTTGAATCACAGGTGGGATTAGCGCTCTCATATGCAGCTCCATTGGTTTCACTGTTGGGAAGCTTCTTAACAAGTTTTACTGAAACAGAAAAGGAAATGGTTTCTGTTGAAAGGGTTCTCCAGGTAATGATTCTGATTAGTTAAGTAATTATCTTATGTTAGTGTTACTTATACATGAACCATGCACCTATGTGAACAGTACATGGATGTGCCTCAAGAAGAAGTTTCTGGTCGTCAATCTCTCAGCGGTAAGTGGCCGGTTCAAGGATTGGTTGAGTTTCACAATGTGACAATGAGATACATCTCAACCCTGCCTCCGGCGCTCAACCACATTTCTTTTACAATCAAAGGAGGAGTACAGGTATGTGTATCACCAAGAACTTTGTAAACAGACTGAGTTTTTCTAACATGAAAGAACAAATTTGTATTTTTGTATCAGGTGGGAGTAATCGGAAGAACTGGTGCCGGAAAATCTTCTATCTTGAATGCCCTTTTCCGGCTTACCCCTGTTTGTAGTGGAGAGATAATGGTTGATGGAATCAACATAAACCATCTTCCAGTTAGAGAGCTTCGTTCTCGCCTCGCTGTTGTTCCTCAGAGCCCTTTTCTGTTTCAAGGATCATTGAGGTAAGGACTTTACTCATATTGCATTCAATAATAAGGGTCTTGCTTGCAGTTTCCACGATAAAGGTTGCGGTTATCGTAGGAATAACCTTGATCCTCTTGGGCTGAGTGAGGATTGGAGAATCTGGGAGATCCTAGAGAAGTGTAAAGTTAAGGCAGAGGTAGAAAGTGCAGGAGGGTTAGACTCAAATGTAAAGGAATCTGGATGTTCCTTTTCTGTTGGGCAGAGACAGCTTTTGTGTCTTGCCCGTGCTCTACTCAAGTCATCTAAGATCCTATGCCTTGACGAATGCACCGCCAACATTGATGTTCACACAGCTTCCTTACTGCATAACACAATATCGAGTGAATGCAAAGGCGTAACCGTCATTACCATTGCTCACCGCATTTCAACTGTTCTCGATTTGGACAGCATCCTTATTCTTGATCGCGGAATTCTGGTTGAACAAGGAAATCCACAACATCTTCTGCAAGATGACTCCTCAACTTTCTCAAGCTTTGTCAGAGCTTCAAAGTGAAATGTTTTTAGAATCTGATTAGTTGTAACTGCTGATCTAATGATCCATTTGAAAGAAAATGACACAGAACTAGTTTTTACTGTAGTAGTAGCTTTGTTTGATTGTCATTTTATATGTTGAGTATTCCATCATAAATGAGTCTTCTTGGACTTCTCAAATCAAAACATTACACACAAAAACTATTCCTAAACATTCATAAATAGAATTCAATGGGACTGAGAAGCAAAGAGTACTCTTATTGTCTGTTTTTCTTCCAAGAAGTTAGTTCAGAAGGAATTAGTTCTTCTTTGCAACTTAAAACAGCTTTAGCCATAAGTTTCCCAAGCCAAGCATGATAGAGTAGTCCCCTTGATCCGAGCCCTCCAAATACCCAGAACTTGCAAGACCCATCTGCTGCTCCTATGAGCTGATTTATACAACCCAAGAGCGGCAATGATCCATGGCTTGTGACAGGTGGCATTGCTCTCAAACCCGCCCTTGCTCCCGCAAATTCCCACTTCTTGATGTCTGGATAAACTGCACTCGCCTTCGGGAGAAGCTGGTCGAGAGCTCTTGAAGCTTCCTCTGCTGAGACATCTGATGAATAATTTCTTGATTGCCATTCCCATGTGGATCCCATGTGTATATTACGAGGTCCCTGAACCGCAAGCCACGCATCTGACAAGATCGAAGGTCCACCGTCCGGGTAACTTCCTCTGCATTAGATAATTCAACAAAGATAAACTTTTGACCAGGACAAATTACTGCACCAGTAAACCAACCACTAAGATAGCTGAGCTCAAACATAGTAATACGACTACATCAACACTTCTTTCAGTGCCACTTAGGAACAAGTTTTTTTGGAAAGTCTAAGACTAAAACTAAACAAAAACTTAGAGCTCTAGCAAATCCCACCAACCAGAAGTGTACAACTGAATAAGGATGTAAAAGTTGACATCAAGGTCCTTAAGAGGATAAATATTGGCTCAAGGTCTCTAAATCCTTAAAGTTATTGAGCACAGAGAAGAATTTACCTGGCAGTACTCTCGTGTAACTGCAAATGAGTAATGACACCTCGGCATGTCCTTAAAGGGAACTTTCCAGTAAGCCCTGGAAGAAAGTCTACCTTGGATCCAAGACAGATTACAACTGCATCATATTCTCCTACATATAACAACACAAAAGCTGTTCATACTAAAGTTCTGACCATGCGGATGAGGACCTTAGAGCAAAAGCATGGATATTGTTAACGGCTATCTAAAACATATACATGGACTCACATAAAGCTTTCAGATCAAAATCATCCAGAAATAAGTTTATGACATCAGTTTAGTAACCAAGAAAAAACATTTCTGCCTGCAAAGCTTGATCCAAATGGACAGGTGGTCTTTCGACTTTCGAGGATGTTTCCATACAGCTTATGCAAGTGCCAGGGTTAACCCAAGATATAAAAATACTGTTCAAAGAGAAAGATGAGAAACCTGAGAAAATTATTCACCTTCAAGTTCGAGCACATCTTCTATAGATTTCTTTACCAAAGTTATTTTTTTCATTCCAAGTGATGCTTTTGCTGAGTTCTGGCATGCTAGAAAGAGTGCCTATAGAAGGGAGAAAAAAATCGGTAACTAAACACGTAAAAGCTTGGTGTTAACAGATAAAGTGTCGTCTTATGTCTCTAAACCTGGAGATATCGCTGAGGATTAACATTCATAGCTCCTGGAAGATAGAAGGCGCAGTTCAAAGGCAGGCATAAATTGGGGACAAGATTTTGGGCACCATCTTTGTCAACAGTCTCTACTACACAACTAGCAAGGCAATTTCGAGCATTCTAATCGCATAAGTAATAAACAGTAAAACTACGGGTTTAGTTAATATCTCTTGGGACTAAGTCAAGTTGAAACTTACATCACTCATTAAATCTAAAGTCTTGACATTTGTTGCTGGTCTCAAGATTCCCCTGAAGCAAGAAGAAGTTCGTTGAACTAAAGTATTATTCAAAACATAAACCAACAAGTATTAATGAATCCTTATGAAGGTACAAAATCAATATCCACCAGAAAGAAAGTTAATTATTGAGAGTGTACCTTCTTCGAACCATAAAATTTCCGAAACTCTCATGAGAGTCTCCCTTCTCCGCAGATGGGTAAGAAGCCGCAGTCTCGGCAACATTTAAGAGCTCTAAACATTCTCTCCAACACTCAGCACCATGCCAAAGTAGCTTGCCTACATAAAGCAAAAACCTCTATGAAACTAAACTTTAAAACCAATACAATACAATAAACTCTTCCGACTGAATCAGAGTAGACTATCACAAAAAGGGAAAATTTTCAACCTTTAGGAGAATAAGGGTGGAGAAGCCCTCCAGAGACTCCAGAAGCCCCACCTCCTATGCCAATTTCATCATATACGTCAACACTTAATCTCAGCTCCTTTGGACATTCCTACATAAAACAAACCAATGTTCTTACTGATTCGCCACAAATGTTAAACCCAGAAGTTGATTTCTCTCAACACAATCACAAATTAAAATTGAGATTTGCTTCAGACAGTAACAATAAGTTAAGCATAAACAACACATTTTCTTAGTGATTCGCCAAAAATGTCAAATCCAGAAGCAGATTTCTCTCAACACCATCACAAAATGAAATTGAGATTCTGGTAGCTTCAGAGACCAACCTTAAGCAGGTGCCACACAACAGAGATACCAGCAAAACCCGCACCAAGTACGGCGTATCTTGAGGAATAAGAAGAAAGTTTTAAAAGTCAGAGTGCTAAAGAAGAGAAAGATGAGAGAGAAAAAAAGAACAGAGCTAACCTAAGAGGGGGACGGTTGGGAATAGAGAGAGACGCCGAAGAAGAAGAAGAAGAGGTGAAACAACGAGGAAACTCAGAGAAGCGAGGCCAGACCGAGAGAGACAAAGGGTGGAAAACAGCATTGGTCAACATGTCTGTCTACACGACAATGCCTTTGGATTCCTACCAATTGGTTGGTCGTTTCAAACAGTAATCTCACCAAGTTCCATGTAAACAAACCTTACCCAATACCCATGCTTTGAGCCTGCTTTGAGCCTGCGAGTTCGGTTCAAACGGTTCGGTTCTTTGGGTAATTTGGTTGGGGGCAAGGCTACCGAATGTAACAAACCAAAATTTGGTTTGGATCGGTTCGGTTGTCAGTTAATCCGGTTTGATTTTGTGTATATAATCCGAACGAAAAACTTGGTTCGGTTCGTTTTGAATAGCAATGGTAAAGAAATTTTGGTATAATTTCCTTAAATTCGCTTTAGAAAAATTACTGATTAAGGGTTAACCGATCGGTTCTATATGACAGCAAAAAGACTTCGGTTACGAAAATTTGATTTTGAATACAAAATTTCAAATTTTTACTTGATTATATAATTATCAAACTAGTCGATAATCCAAAAATTACGCTGATTAATTATCCACCAGTATAAGGCTGACAAGTGCCGTTAACGAAGAGAAGAAGCGTAGGGAAACCCTAGCTCCGACGCAACCTTAAGAGTACCTATCTCCGAAGAGAGAGACAGGAGAAATTAACCAGTACAAATTACATAACCGGTCGAGAATGCAGAAGCTTGACCTTGTTAGAGATAATCTATACCTAGGCGATATATGCGCTGCTGCTGAGATTCTCAAGAATGGTAGCTCTGAGATTTCACACGTTCTTACGGTTTTTCACTGCCCTTCAATAACTGTTTTCGAGGAATGGCGCAACGTGAAACTAAACTCAAAAGAAATCAAGCAAGTGTACGTTGGTGATGATCAAGACTCGTTACAAGGCAGAGAGTTTGCCACAGAGAGCGCGTTGCCATCAGGCAAACTTCTATATTCTCTTGAGCATACTGGGAAAGATCTCAAGTTTACAAGAATGGGAGAATCTGCTTGACTTATTCCATATTTGCTTGGATTTTATCGATGCTGGACGCAAAGAGAAAGGCGTTTTAGTTCATTGTTTTGCTGGACAATCTCGGAGTGCTTCTATGGTCATTGCGTATCTGATGAGGACCGAAAAGCTTTCCCGAGAAGAAGCTTTAGCATCATTGAGACAACGCGCTCAAGCTAGTCCCAATCTTGGCTTCTTAAAACAGTTGGATTTATTTGAGAGAATGAACTTTAAAGTAGACCTTAAAACAGTTGGATTTATTTGAGAGAATGAACTTTAAAGTAGACCGTTCCAGCCCTATTTACAAGCACTTCCGTCTAAAAGCTTTAGGTTACTCATATAGCAAAAATAAGAAATTTGACAGACTAAAGTTGAGAGCTGATCCGAGAATGTCCAACGAGAGTAGTGAAAGTACGTACCAGTGCAAGAAGTGCAGGAGAGTATTGTTGTTGCAGGAGCAAGTCATAGATCATACTCCAGGTGAGGCTGATTCAGAGTTCGATGACATGTTTAAAAACATGATAGGAGAGGTTAACAACAAGAACCCCGGTGATCAGAAACAATGTACTTCTATATTCGTAGAACCTCTCAATTGGATGAAGGAAGTTGTGGAAGATGATGTGTCGGAAGGGAAGTTATTGTGTCCAGAATGTAAAGCTAAGGTTGGAAGCTTTGACTGGTCAGGAAGTTATTGTAGCTGCGGAAGCAAGATTGTTCCTGCGTTTCAACTTCAGATGAGCCGTGTCGATGTTATCACTATGAAAGATGACGTCAAGAGGAAGAAGAAGAAGCAAGAGAAGAAAAGAGCTTAAGCTTTGCATTTCGGTGAAAACTTATCAATGAGAAAGATTATTTTTTTTCTGTATTGAATCATATCGATATAGTTAAGGGATACAGTAATGTATAGGATACGACGATGCGTTGATTCTTCGAGTTAAAAATATATATAATTATCAACTATTCTACCTGCATTAGATGACCATTCGGCAATCTTGTAACGATTTCTTAACATTGGTGGACATTTAAACATAAGAAAACATTGGTGGAGACACATTAGTTTGATACTTTGCCTACAAATTAACTTAATAAATAGTACTAAATAACTTTTCTGTTTTGTTATTGTTGAAGATCCCGAGATAAAAGAAGAGAGATTGCATGCCTAGACGATCAAGCTTTGCGGACAATGGAACGTCTCTCTCGCTGGTACTCCACTTCACCTCTCTGGTGCATTATCAACAAAGCCCTCCTCACCTGCCATTTTAACATTCACAAACTCAAAATCCCATTCGCATCACTGAAAATTAATCAACAAAGATTTTAGCTTAGGTACCATCGAATCATTCATTCCCATTCTAGCCAGATCCTCTATCAGTCTTCTCTCTGATAACCGAGCTCCGATCCCCATTCTTCTCTTTATCTGTGTTTCCGCTTGCTGTTTTTCACACCAAAACAATTTAGTTATTACATCTCCAACCAAAAAACTAGAGATATGATGATGATGATTCTTTATTCCCACAAGAACTAACCTTGATTTCATTGGCCATCTCGCCCGTTATGTTTATCTGTTGATTTATCCCTGATCTTGCTGCATCCATGGTTGAGGTATCAAAAAGTTTAAAAGCTTTGTTTACATCATCTGGTGTGGCCTCATGTGACCTGACATAGTTAACAATGTCAATGTGTGGCACATCCCATCAGGTTTCAGGAATCTCTATGTGAATAAGATTACTTACAGTCTCATTTTTGCAAGTGACTCACTCAATCTGACAATAGCTTCGAGTTGTCTCACTGTGATAGGTATCGGTGCAGCCTCTCCTGTTTCATGTGCACGTCTCTTCATATCCTGTTGAACGAAAAAACTTATATTAAGACCAACTTTACTTTTTATCACCTTATTGTCAAATGTTCTAATGTAATGACAATTACCATTCTGATCGTGACATATTTCTGCTGCAGGTTCGCAGCAGCGTCTTTTGAGAGACGGGGATGACACCTTGCTCGACAGTATTGTACATACCTAATGTAACAAGAGCATTATATTTTAGAGTCACGATTTTGTATAGAAGCAGGTTCACATTGTTGTCTTGACGAATGAAACCAAACCTTTTGAGCCAATTATCTTCTTTAGAATCTGTGTGTTCATCAGAAAATTTGTTCGCAGATGCATGAACCCTTATAATATGGCTGGCTATTTCCTGTCAAAAGATTATTCCAACATTAATATTATCTACATAAGCAAGCAACGAAGCAAACTTCCCAATCACAGTGATCTCCACCGTTAATTTCTGTTTCCCTTTTTACTACATAAAATTTCTGAAAGAATGTTTCTTTGCTTGTTTACCTTGTCTTGGGAATACTTCCTGATGTCCTTGACAATGAAGATAAGATCAAATCTAGAAAGAATTGTTGTCTGCAAATCAATATTGTCCTGTGCAGTCTGCAAACCCAAAAAAAAAAAAAAAAAACATCCCCTAAGAATATTGCAAACGAGAATCATTAAAACCATGATATTGACAAAGAAGAGTACCAGGTTTCAAACCTTAAGGTCATCATATCGACCAGATGGCGGGTTAGCAGCAGCAAGCACCGAGGTTCTAGAATTAAGGACAGTTGTTATTCCAGCTTTTGCAATGGAGATTGTCTGCTGCTCCATTGCTTCATGAATAGCAACCCTAGAAAGAACAAATTCTGTCAATTCTACTCATCAAGAAGAATTAGATTCGTCTACACTATGATTCAGATTTGAATTACCTGTCTTCCGGTCTCATCTTGTCAAATTCATCAATACACACAACACCTCCATCAGCTAAAACCATAGCACCACCTTCAAGATAGAACTCTCTCTGCAATGAACATATTGTATAAATAACTGAGAATCTGTCACAGCAAACTAATTTTAAACATATCATATTCTCCTTAACAGAAAAAGGATAATGAGGCAGAAGATAGGACATACAGTGCTGCTATCTCGAATCACCGAAGCTGTGAGCCCAGCAGCCGATGAACCCTTTCCAGATGTATAAACAGCAATTGGAGCCGTCTTCTCCACAAACTTAAGAAACTAGAGAGAGAAAAAAAGCAAGTTGGGTTTCAACATGTAAGCTACAGGTGTTGGAAATAACACTGACTTTTTGTAAGGATTCTAATCTAACACTAGAACAGAAGGTTGTAAGACGAATATCGAGATAAAAAAGAGAGACGAACGAAAAAAAAAAAAGAATCGCACACTTATTTTAAATCATTGATACTGAGACCACGTTACAAACCTGTGATTTTGCAGTTGATGGGTCTCCCAGAAGCAAAACATTAATATCACCTCTTAGTTTCACTCCATCTGGCAGGCTCTGAATTGAAGATATAAATGAATATAAATATATCAAAAATGGATCCATATACCCAGAAAATGAAAACTGAAATCACAGTTACCTACCTTCCTTGATCCTCCAAAGAGAAGACACGCCACTGCTCTCTTCACATCCTCATGACCAAATATAGAAGGAGCAATCTTGGTGCAAATGTTCTTGTATACATCTTGACTATCAGCAAACTTTTTGAATTCTTCCTCCTAAGAGTAATATTGTGAAAGGAAAAACTGATAAATGAAATTGTACAATTAAGCTGCATATAGCGATGTTACAAGAAGGCCTATATGGTTCATAGTAAACTAAAAGCACAGTGTTTTTCCTGAAAACACCAACACATTCATTTGGGAGTTACACAAAGAAGAAAATTTCATAAAGCCAACAGCTACGTAAGGCATTTGTTTCCAGTAACAATAGTTCAGCCATGTTCACTTAATAGCTCATTGTGAAACCATGGATGGCGTAGGCTATCAAATGAAATAAATAAAAAGAGATCCAAATGGTATGATACTAACTTCGTCAGGAGTGAAGTTCGCAGGGCCACGGGAACTGGCCTCATTTGTGTCTTCCAATCCAACGATTCTGATGTAAGGCTGTCGAATTGCAACTGCACCTTTATGCCTACATCAGAAGGTTGGAAAAGATGTCCATTACTGTTGGTGCAAACTTTACGAAAAAACAATCTACACATTCATTTGACATAAACTAAAAGCTTACGAGTTAGATGATGATGAAGCTTGGAAAATGCTGTAGATACCCATTACTGTCAGTCTGGTTCCAGGTACAATTGTTTGTACAAGATGCCGATCAACTGAGAGAAGCATATTTCTTGGAAGCTCTCCAGTAGGAACATCCTTCAAAAGTCAATAAGCATATCATATAGAAGAGTCCAAATAAAACATCTTTACCATGTAAATCAACAGAACCAACAGATCAATACCTCCGGATTCTCCTGTAGTTTTAACGTCTGTTGATCAACATACTGGCTCCTATCAGGAACCACCATCCATGGATCAAGAGGGCAAGGTTCTTCTCCAGGCTAAACAAAGTCCAATTGGTCTTATTAAAAACTCAGGATAACTACAAAATTAAATCACAAACGAATCAAAGAAATCCTGCAAGAACCTGTGGAACATTATCACATGATCGAGGAACAATTGCCCCACCAAGACCCGGCCGACATGGAACTTCCCTGGTTTTTTTACAATTCTTACATACCAAAAACACATAAGTCGCCTTTGCTTTAACTCTCGAAGCTGCAATACTAATCCCAGATATCTTCACCAATTTTGAGATGTACTGTGCCTGTGGAAAGCTAAAGTAAATATCCAGACAAACAAGAAAACACATAACAGATAACATTTAATCAGATACTACATACCCCAAGTAATCGCATTGACACTGGATCCTCTCTTGAAGTCAGCAAAATCTGAACATCTCTAGGCAGAGGTTCCTCCATTTCCCCTCCTTCATTAGCTTCCCTCATTTTCAATCCAGCCAACACTTCACCAGCTGCTTTCTCAAACTGCAATACAAAAATTGATTCACTCCAACTTTTCTCAACACTAAGAAACCTCACATGTACAAATAAAAACACTCATAAACTGAAAAAAAAAAAATCGAAATTTTCAATGACGCTCAAACACAAATACTTCCAGGACTAAATCATATCTACATGAACTAAATAGCAATACAAAGCTTGATTCAGTCTAAATTTTCTAAACACTAAGAAATCTTATGAACAATAATTATAGGAGCCCTAATTTCTTTTAATCGTATCTATATAAACAGTGAAAGAAAATTGCAGTCATACCACAGGGAGAAAATCGGCAGGAGCGGATCGAATTAAAGACGGGAGATCGGAATCGAAGGCGAGAAGATCTTCGAGGTGAACAAGAAGTCTCTTAGGGTTATCGAGGAGAGCTTCTCTGTAGGGAAAACAATTCTGCTCGATCTCGAAATTTCGAATGAATTCCTTAAATTTGGTTAAGACGGCATGGGGACTGACGGTGGTGGCGTCTCCGGCCTCCGGAAACTGCGGCTGGTCGCTGTAGTAAACTGCTCCTTCGTCCCAACCTGACATCTTTGCTTCGTCTCCGTTACGAATCTCTCTCTCTCTCTCTCTCGGGGAAAAGGGGTTTTAGTCGACGATGAGTTTTGGCGGGAAGTAGTGTGGCGGGAAAACGATGGGCCGGGCCCAAATCGCGTGACCTATGGTGACGGATTGTGTAAATGGATTTGGTTGGTTAATGGGTTTTGCCTGATTTTTAGAAAGCAGATTTTTTTCGGTTAGGGATGAGTAGTCGGATAAACAAGTTATTAACATTTTAGTTATTGAAGCTGGTTTAGTTTCGGTTTAATGTATATTTATTTAATCGGTTTAATCAGTGGTATATAAGATCGAAGAGCTTCGTTTGAACTCGAACAGAGATTTTGCTGAATCGTTACTCAACAATGGGGAAACAAGGAAGAAAACTAAGGAATCAAGAGGTTACAATCGATACTGAAGTTCTTGAACTCCATATGCACATGAAGTCGAAGTTACTCATCCTCCGCAATTTGTGACTAATCAAGGCATTTATGGATCGATTTTTAGCTGGTATATAATCCTATGATAATATACATAGTCTTTTCTTCACCAATCTTTGATGCTTATTGGGCTGTGAATTGTGATGATGACACTTATTGGCCCCTGAACTTCAATGGATCGCCTCTCTCCTTGGTGAACTTGATGTTCAATCTATCTCCCAACGGGTGGTTTACTGTGACAATGTACGTGGGAGCAACTTATCTATGTGCCAACTGCGTCTTTCACTCCCGTATGAAGTATTGGGCTAGCCTATCATTCTATACGTGAGTTAGTCCAATCTGGTTTTCTTCGTGTCGCAGATGTCTCTTCTAAAGACCAACTAAACCAGTCTCACGGTCTTTGCTTGAAGTACACTCTTCCAAGATGAGACTTTCCTCCGGACATTCATCTTACGAAAGCGTATAGAAATATGTTGAAGTTTATATAAATATTCTTATATATCTTCTACAACTCTCTACTTGTAATTAATATATATATGTCTCTTGTAATAATCTACGATTTTAATAAGAGAATATATATTACATATTCATCTTCTTCTATAATGGATCTCCATTTGAAAAGTTGAATCAAAAACTTCAATTAATTTATTATATCTGTGAAAAAAGCTTTTCCATTTCATTCGACAGCCAAGCATTTGCAGGGAAGAAGAAAAGTGGAATCTTACTTTAATTATATTGAATAATGTAAACTATAAGACAAAATTCTGCAGTTCAATAATGTCCAATTACATTACTAATGATGGAAGCTCAATTGGTCCTATTATTTTAACATATCAATTTTTATCAACCACATTGTATATATGAGAATTCTTTTGAAAAAATCAACTAAGTAAAAATTAAGTGTTGAGGTCAAATGAGGTGGTTGTTTTCTAGACTTTTTTTTTTGTTTTGTTAAACATTGTTTTCTAGACATTATAGCCGATTAATCTTTTTTCACGGACTATATATGGGAAATTCAAGTCTTTTTTTTTTTTTTGGTGGAATGGGAAATTCAAGTCTACTTGTAATTAATTAGATATATGACTACTGGGACCTTTAATTATTGACTAAAGTGAGTGGAATCCAATCAAAATATCCATTACAATGCATATGCGTTGCTTTTAAAGTGATTAAAACTGGAAGAAAATAAGACAAACGAATTGAGTAAAGAATAAAAGTAAAGCATATACCACTAAACCTATAAAGAACAACATGGCGACTTGGTAAGCAATAAAGACATAACAGTAAGCGTCCAAACACTTTAAAGTAAACATATATGAACAAGAAGAAAATATAATTATTTTTTATGTAGAGAAAATAAAGAAGATTGTCTTGCAGTTATACTGAGAATTTTAAAAAATTCAAAAAGGAAAAAAATAATTTTAGAGTGTGCTGGATTAGATGCCGACAGTAAGACATCTTATCACGTAATTAAGGGGCCAGTGTACCCATTCTTTTGTTCACTTTAGTATTATTTCTATAAAAAAAAATTAGAAAAACTGTGATGATGGTTGGATTAAGCATTATAGCTACCTACTACAGTTCAGATTAGAGGTATCGAAGTATAATAAACTATCTGTTCAGAAGCTAGTTTCGATTGTAATTTCGGTTTCTAGTGAAGTGGAAAATATGTTTTTAATTCAGTGAGTTGTAGCTAGGCGCGCTAGTTTTAGTTGCTGGTGGATTACTGGATTAATTACATGAGTTAATGTGATACGCTTATGGTTGTAAAAACTAGAAAAATAAATTATGGTTAAACAATGCAATTACAGCCAAAACAAAGTATAGTTTATGAGAATTGTACAAAAAAAAACATATAGTATATGAGAACCTCTCTGGTGACCAAAAAAAAAAAAAAAAAAAATATATATATATATATATATATATATGAGAACTTCTCTTTTACCTAACCTTTGGAAAATGTAGAATTATTAACTAATTAAGAAGAATTGTTTCCTTTACTATATTCAAGAGGAATTAGTGAATAAAATTTTAAATAATCTATCATCCTTCTACATTTTCATTTTTATTCCACTAATTCACCTAACACTTATCATTCAGATTCTGCATAGTTTTAATGGAGTAGTAAACTATTTGATTTTTAACTGAAAGCAAAAGTTGTTTATGTTTAACAATTTAAATACGATTTACCTCTTGAAATTCCCATACGTATATGGTTTAAATATAAGATTCATTAACCTCTAAAAGTTGTTTTAAAGGTAGAATCCAAAATCAAATATAACCTCTTGTTTATAAATATCTGACAACTTCGACCAACGATTTAAATATTCGATGAAGACCAAGATCTAATTGTTCTTTACGGGTTTCTAATTTGCCAATAACATCCAATCCTTTCTCCACCATTAAATCATTATCTCAAAAATAAATAATATGAAAGCATTCCAAATAATGTGGATCGACCCAAGAACCTACTTTGTTACAACTTCGTCTACATCATGAATATTTAAAATGTGGTCCAGCAACACATTATTAAGACATCAACCAAACAAAACTTGCTTATCAATGCTCCGTATTTAGCTACTATCTTATGACAAGATTTGACCTTCGCAAAAGGACTCCAAATTTGCAAAAGCTAAATGATCATAAAATAGAGATCCATCATGCAACTAAATTATTAGAAGCCAAATGAATTCATGGTAATAAAATATATATATCTCTAGACTTGACAGATCTAAAGGTCATAGATCTAAACCATTTCCATCAGACAACCAACACAATCTTCCCATACCAGTATTATAAAAAAAGAAGAAAGTTATGGATCCCATTTCAAAAACAGATTTATATCTATTATATTCATTAATTAAAACCGATCAGACGCATAGAAAAGAAATTAGGGTTTTTCTATAATGAATCAAAATAACAAAAATTATTTAGAGATCAGAATCTTGAATCTACTAATCTATCTTCTAGATAGCCATAACAAAGAGAACAAAAAAAACACGTAAATGAAAGATCTGGGAGAAGATCTGATTAACAGAATCGTGGTTACATATATATATATGAAACAAAATTGAGAAAATTATTTGACTCTGTCCGTATCTTCCCACAGCTTTATTGAACCGCAAATCAATCGAGCAGATGTGAATAAAATCACTATTTTATGCGTAAGATACATAACTATAGGAAAAAAAACAAATCTGAAGAAGTTTTGCAGTTCAAGAAAGCTGTGGAAGAATACAGAGAGGGTCATGTAGAGTAGACCAAACCCTAATTAAGGAAGAGGAATAGGAGGGCAAAAGGGTAATTTAGTGAAAGAGAAGAAGTTGAAATTGTGAGAAGAAAGATGATCGATGGAACAGATATTTATAGGGACAAGGGAAGAGAAGGGTCATTCTTTTACAGCACCAATCCCTAGGAGAATATTGGCCTCTAATAACACTTCTCTTTTCTACTCCCTCTATTTATTTATTTTTTTTTTTGGCTGTAATTATTCATGATTAATTTAATATTCATTTATATTTCATTGCATTTGCATGCGTGGGATTGGTGTAGTCCGAGACTGTACAACAGGGAAATGAAGAAAAGTCAGTTTTTTTTTTTTTAATGGTTTTATTCGACATTATTTAAAATAATAACATTGTGACAACTACAAATGGATAAATAAATGATATTTTTATAGGTTTTTGGGTCATTCCGGTCTATATTAATAATAATTGATAGGAAAACAAAATCGTCGTCAAAATATTGCAATAGTTGATCTTTATCAAAAAAAAAAAAAAATATTACAATAGTTGATGATGCTTCCAAAAATTAGAAATATTTATATTCAAAATATTTTTTCAAATCTCAAACTGACTTATAAGATTAAATAAAAAAAATAATGCACTATGAATTACACTATTCAAAAATATAAGTGATGTAAGTAAAATAAATATATTCAAATAAGACGAATGGAGCCAATATTGTTTTTTTCAACCTATATATATATATATAGTAAAATGTAAAAACTAACATAATAGCTAGTAAAGTAACATAATATTTTTGTAAATGGTCATGTATGAAATATGAATTAACTGATATATAGTTACTTTTTTTTGTAAAAGTTGGTAGTCTAATTATTAGTCAAATTATAATAGCTAGATACTAAATATTGAATAAAAATAATTAATATTGATAAGATTATGAAAACATATACTAGACTGTAGCTAGGGAATAGACTAAATAAATGAAAATATATTTTTATGACAATAACTGCTACAGTAAAATCGTCAGTGTAGATATGTGCGTTGAAGGTTATAACTAATCAGGCAATTGGGTGGAGTAAATTTGCTTCTTTTGGTCTCATGACCACTAATTCACAAGTGCTTCTTGTATCAAGTAGCATGACTTCCCCACCTAGTCTCGATGACCCAATTACAAAATGTGACTTTATCCATCTAGTTATTCTACTTTTTGTAGACTTGATCCTAACCCCTATAAGTCGCCCCAAGAAACGGAACGTTAAGCTAAGAAATGATACAAAATAATTTTCATAGGATAGAGTACATGTGGCACAAACTAGCACACATACTTCTCCTATTAAATATATTTAGCATTAAATCTTACCAGTGTGTTGATGACGGGAATGAACTTGTCTTGCAGGATCTCCATCTCCATGAAAACCAGTAAGGTAAGCATGAAACATGAACTCCGATTATTGTCAAATGTTGTTTTTTTACTCGATAATCGGCAAATTTTTTATTTAATCACTAGAGCTTTATTTCCTAGATTAATCGTTCATGTTTTGGAAAAGGCTATGGTGGCCATGCCATTGATCCTTGGTTTTGCCGGTACTCCCATGTCCAATTCTTTTTTCTTGATCATCTTTCCAATTTATCCCCGGATTCGTCTCTGCCATAACATCTTGTATGGTGCTATGTGTATTTCTTTTTGGTTGTTGGTTAGTAGGGGGTGTCCTTCGTTATGCTATGATATTCTGACATTTAGAAATTAATATTGTTTATCTTGAATTGTCTTGTTTCTTCAAATTGATTTGTTGATTTTGTTTCTTGAGGACTAGTCACTCATGTTGCAGATGGCATTATTAGGACATATTTTTTGGTCAAAATTCAATCCTTTTTTGGAAAAAGGAACTTTTCCCTGATACGAATCGGATACATAGGTGCTATGGTTATTTTTTTTGGTACATAGGTGCTGAAATAAAATTTAAAATAGTGTAGGTAACTACAAAACTATAAACATGAGAAATCATGTCAGCATTATTTTTTATTTCACTAAAGATAAGACTTGATCGTGCATAGAATAATTCATTTAGTTTGGTTTGTCATATATTTCATAATATACACTATTACCGTTCAAATTTGCAGTTAAATAGTAAAATAGTTCAAAATGAAGAATCATTTACATATATTAGTAAAAAATTCTTCATGTCTTGATTTAAAAGTTTATGGACCAATTCTTGTTGTAAGTGATGTTAATTAAGGTATATTTTTAGAGTAAAGAACAAAATGGAAAAGAAGAAATGTACAAAAATGTTGGGACGAGAAAAAAGAGAACATGGAGGCATGTGGGTGGTGGGGTCAATGTAGTAGGAAAAGAAGGTTACAGCCCGTCTTTGCCGGGACGGAGGTCTCTTTGTCTACCCTTCTTCCCCGGACTCTCTCTTCTTCTTTTCTTTTTTTATTAGTATCTCATTAACTTTTTCTTACTTTTTTATGGATTAATTCCAGATAAAGTTATGTGATCTTTCCTTGGATCGATTATTCACGATCACAAAGCTTTTTGTATTTAGTAGACTTTCTATGTATGTATATGAATTCTCATCATGCTTCTTGGGTAATTGTAAACTAATAGTACAAAATTACTTGAATTATTAATGTGTGATAACGTGTTTACTGTTTTAATAATTATTAATTATAGCAATACTAAAAGCATTACTTTTTGTTAAAGAGTTTTAATTTTTTGAATTAATAAAATATAAAAAGTTATAGAGGAGAAAACTTGAATTCATACAACCAAACTAAACAGGATAGAAGAAAGAGAAGAAGACTAGTAACTGGTAGATTGTGAAAAAAGTGATCAAGACCATACCATGATTACATAGAGAAAGAACACTCAAAGTAGAGATGCATGATTTCGAGATTCATGGGCTTGTCCGCGTAAGAGACAGTCTAAATCAACATCATAGCCACAATTAGATTTGACCAAAAAAAAAAAAAAAAGCCACAATTAGACATACGGTCCAGAGTTGGATTACGATAAGGATAAACAGCCAGGTTGTTATTGCATCACGAGGAACGGCAGCTTATGCTAAACAAGTGAAGCCCACTGTTTTCTGGTTTTGATAGTTTCAGAGAATTCCAAACGTAACATGTTTTGAAGAGAAATATACCAAACCGGAGTGTCCATGGAAGAATATATATTAAGTGTAGAGATGAAAGTGTATATTGCGTTAGGGAGTCCGAAGCCATACTTCAACATTCCTCATTTCCGCCACAGTTGAGAACAGAGGAATCCCCAAGTGGCCAAGTGAGTTGGGCCACCTGAACCAAGGAAGTGGCAAAGGGATCTAAAAGGAGTCCAAAGATTCCACCAAAAAAATGGTAGAATCTACATTGCCTATTGTGATGCTGAGAAATTGAGAGCCTTTGGTCGTAACTTCTTCATGAACATCCACGAGTACGCGTACTTCTTTAGATTCAATGCCCAAAATGAAGATGTAGAAAGATACTTACTTAGCTTATGATCCAAGCCACCCACATTGATCTTGCTCTTAAAAACAACATTCAAATTAGTTTTAATTAGCGCACAAGTTTCATCCCAATTTTCAACGTGCCTTAAACCTAGGCCACCTTCCAGCTTAGGGAAACATATGTATATCATCGCAAGACACTTTTGCGCCAGTGGGAGCATCAACTTTACCATGCCTAAGGATGGAGCTGCAAAAACTGTTTATCCTTCTAATCTGTTAACAAATAAATAATCCCCGAAAATTACTGAAGAGATCAAAGTAAACCTTCCAGCCATGCTGAGAAACTGATGAGTCCAAGAGTTCATTAATTTAATTGCTTTCTTATTTTAGAAAGCAAAGAGTCCATTTATGGTTTATGCAACTTATAAGGATATTAGCTACAAACTCTCCATTAATTCTTAGCAACTTACCAGTTACCACTTATTAATTAAAAGGAAGAAGAGTAATCCTATAAATGGATAAAAAGGGGGAAAAAAAAAGTAGAATGACATACCTTGTGTTTGAATGAGGAATTTGTAATCTCCTCATATGAAAATTAATTGCAATGTAATTAAAAGGAAAGGAAAAAGGAAAGGTACCTTGGTGGGAGGGTGGGAAATTTCCTTCCATCTTGACATTGATTATTATAACTATCAAAAAGCTGATGAATTATGTATCTCTACATCGGTTTGTTCTTCCTCCGTTTTCTCTGTCTTCAGAACTCGTAACTGAGATCTGACAGTTTATGTGGAAACTTTGAAGCAAGATCTTTCCAACGATGTAAATACTGCTTTCTGGTTCCTTCTAGTTTGATGGGAAACTGCTTCCAAAATTGGTTGCTATGTAGATACGATCTACACAGATACGTCTTGCAAAAACGGTCATAACTTTCAAACCGTAAGACTAAACGTTGATCCGCTTTTGAATCTATGTAGTTTCTAGCAGTAGCTAGATAGCTAGTCTAGAGCTATCTTGGGCATTTTAGTCTATACTGCGTAATTGTCTGATAGTTCCAACTATGCAATATTACTTATAGTAACTAAATTTTAAAATTCATGCAGCATAGTGTTTGAAGTGATCATTTTCGACGTCATATAGATGTATCCTCAACATTCGTGCGTAAAAGCTATTCATCAACCTAAATCTTTGTTTACAGAATTTATTGGGAATCATCAATGAAAACATAGGGATGGATCAAAATTAAATCTTTATTTTTTCTTATCTTCTCTAGTCTTCTCTTCTTAGTTATATATAGACCGAGGCACCGAGCATTATAAAAAACACATATATATATCCTCAAAAATAATGTTGTTTTTTAATCACTTCAGGTTTTATGTTAGTCTCAATTCTTTGGGTGTGAAGAGCTTGGTTCTCAAGAAAAAGAGCAAATTAATCAAAATGACAACTATGGGAATGCAGAAAGCATGATGTTAAAGGATGAATTTGACAATACAGTAATCATTCTCAACATTGTATGTTCCCATGTCTACTCGGGGATATTTAGACTCATTAATATGGTTTGTGTTGCTACAGTTTAAACATTGATGTTTAATGGTCTCCTGTAGGCAAATACTCGGTTTCATGATTTTTTTTTCCTTTTTTTTTTTACGGCTAAATGATTAGATTTCCTATCATTACCAAAGAAAAAAATATCATTTATCAACAATATATATTGTATCATTTGAGCGTAGTTCATTCATTCAATAACTCAAATAAATAAATAAAAAAGATTTATAATCATACTTTAATACAATAGAAGAATCATTAATCTAAAAAGCACACATTAATTAATGATCGATACAAGCAGCAGGGAACGATAGAGGAAAGAATCAACGGGACATGATTTGATAAACCAAGAAAGGAAAATGACTGGAGCTCTGCCATTTTCTTCTCACCTTTTTCTCCAAACTATATCTGCGTAACCCAAAAAAATGAAATAAAATTTGTTATGGAATCATATTGTGTATATATATATATATATTTATGATCAATGTATTCACGTATAAGTTTATACGTATCTACTTAATTATAGGTACTAGCTAGGACACTTGCATTGCAAGCACATCAATTGAACATGTATAACAAGCTCAACTTTTGGTGTGAATAACGGTAAGATCATGATTTGTTGTTCAAGCATAGACACTTCCATATACATTATCTCAACAACAACTTCTTCTAATTTCATATACCTTTGAACTTGTGTCCGTCGTCTAAACGTTTTATTGAACTAGGAAAAAAAAATCAATGACAACTAAATGATATCTTTAAACATAAAACTATATTTAAAAATCAGATTTGAACGTAAACTTCTTAAATCGATTGGACTAAACACGTTTGGGTAATGCCGTACTATATACGTTTCAAGTTCAAGTTTTAATTAAAATGAGTGGGAAAATAGCATACCTTTCAAGTGAAAGTGAGTTTTATCATATGGAACAAGTGTAGCCCGGAGGTGGATTTTTGCCACAGGTAAGAAGAAGCTGAAGAGCAATAGGGACGTAAATATTGAGATCAAGAGCTTTGATCTTGAGGGTAGTGCATAGACAAGCGGCCGCTTCAACTTCAACGAGGCCTTGAAGTAATGGACAACATTTGTTAACAGCTGGATCCCCAAGCCCTATCTTTACTAAACCACCCAACAAGTCCACGCACGCACCCAACTTCAGCGTGTCTATTGGACATGTCTCCTCCCCTCCCCCTGATGGTGGCTTTTCGCTCCCTGCGGGTGGAGGACAATCCTTCCCTCCTGTGGCTGGTGGGGTTGTCGCCGGTGGACCCACAATTGGCAAAGGTGGCAGAGGCAGTGTGGGTACGGGTAGCCCTGACACCGGAGGAAGGGGTAGCCCTGGCACCGGAGGAAGGGGTAGGTCAGGAACCGGTAGCTTAGGTTCCGGTAGCTTAGGAACCGGTAGGTCAGGAACCGGTAGTTTAGGTTCCGGTAGCTTAGGAACCGGTAGGTCAGGAACCGGTAGCTTAGGAACCGGTAGCTTAGGAACCGGCAGTTTAGGAACCGGCAGCTTAGGAACCGGCAGCTTAGGAACCGGCAGCTTAGGAACGGGGAGCTTAGGAACGGGGAGCTTAGGAACCGGCAATTTAGGAACCGGCAGCTTAGGGACGGGTAGCTTAGGGACCGGTAGCTTAGGGACCGGTAGCTTAGGAACTGGTAGCTTAGGGACGGGTAGCTTAGGGACTGGTAGCTTAGGAACTGGTAGCTTTGGGACGGTCACTGGAGGAGCCGGTAGCTTAGGGACGGTCACTGGAGGAACCGGTAGCTTGGGAACGTGTACAGGGGGTTTACTGGAGGGTTTTCCGCCCTTCGGGGGGTTGCAGGAGCCGCATGAGAGGGAATGTTGGGGAAAATAGATAATGCAAATGAGGAGGAGACAGAGAGAAAGAGATGAGAGTTTGGATGAGTCCATGTTGAGTAGGGTGGATGAAGGAACTATACGAAAGAGTCTATGAATATATAGAGAAAGTATGAGAAGAAAGGATCACGTGAAGATGGGGGCTACTTCTGCAATAAGAAGAGAAGCCCCAAAATAAGCATGGTTGGCAATTATCATAAGAATACAAGATTCCCTTGATGACCCATCGCTATATCTCATCACATGTCCCCCAAATTTTTTCACTCCTTTTTGTAAGTTCCTCTTTGTCTTTGGTTAACTACAATTTTTAACAAAGGTAACTTCAGTTACAACATTGTACAATCTTGGTTTATCCTAACCAATTATAGAACATCAGTATTGAATTAAATTAGCGAGACAAGACAATTATAACTAGGACAATATGAGTTAAAATTCTGCAGGTCATATATATACGTTATTGAGACATTCAATCTCCATAAAATTTCTACAATGTCAACAACAGTGGAAAAAAAAACATATAAATTTTTCTTAATATTTGGTTTTCTCTTTTATACGTGTGTTCCTAAGCATCTCCACAAGTCGACCGCTAAGGAACAAATAAATATGTACTACAGAGAAAGCGGTTAAGGTTATTCGAAATACGTACAGATGTTGCTTTCGAGGACGTTCTCAAATCCGAATATAATGTACTCCAAAAGGCAATGGCCAAGAGAAAAAAATAAGATTTGCAATGGCCTAGGCATGCTCAATGACCGTCAAGGTCGAAGGTTTTGGCTGATCTGCGACTGTCGATTCAACCAAATACTTTAATGTTGATTTCATATATGAATTAGGTTACAAATGCGGAACAAATTACATATAGTTAGTTATATGCAAATTCAATATATATATGAGAGGTAAAGAAGACAGATGAAAGACAGCAAGACTGACATGTGAAATTTGGGATACTGTTTTGTTATTTGGTGATTTTGTTACGTAGTGTCATAAATAATAGAACATGTGTGCGTGGACCATCGTCTTTTTACTTTCTTCAAACTTCTTCTCTTTTTACCACTCTCTTATGTTTTACCATTCTACAAAACAGACCGAATTGACAATTTAATGAACGAGTACCACTCATCAACTCCCCTTATCATTTATCAATCTAAATGCCAATGTAGAAGTGAATTATCTAAATAACCACAAACTTTTATTAATCAAACTATGGTTTTTTCTTGCTAAAAAAAAACTTAATTGGGGTTATATATATGGAGGATAACATATTCTTTCTAAAAATAGTAAGTTATTTATAAAAAAAAAAAAAACAGTGCTCAATTTGTTGTATTATCTTCTTTCAAAATAGTGTACAAACAAAAAAAAATTTCAAAATAATAAAAAGAAATGTATGGTACTATTAGCATGAATATTAACATTTAAACGATAGTATGTCTCATTAACATTGTAGGGCCAAGTAATAAACTAATACCTTTAAAGTTTGGCATATCTTTGATCCAATTTGCTCTTTATTTAATTTTAGTTCCCATATCCCACTTGAAAAAACAGACATCCAAATGAACTACTCTTAAATAAAGGGTTATTCGATCATTACCCGATTCAACTTGTTACCCAAATCTACATTAAAATAGGTACACTTTAGTGTTTAGTCATTATCCAACTTCTAATCATTTGAATACTTACATAATCATATTTTTCAAAACACCTAACTACATACTAGAACTTTAAATATCCAATGCTAAAAGAATCACATTTATACAATATAAATCCAAAATAATATTATAAGATGATTTTGAGAAACGAAAAAAGTTATAATATATCTTTATCTTTTTCAAGGTAAAGTGTTTTTATGTATACTTATATGTAATTATATATACATACTAACAATGTAGTATATGAGCAATCTAAACAAAATATCTATGAATCATAAAGTAATAATGCAGTACCCTATCCTTATCAAGGAATTATAGAGTAATGATACTATTTACTCGATTCAAAAGCTATATAGGAGATATATTTATATTCCTCGGGAAGGATACGAATCGGGTAGCATGTATCAGTATCCAACACAAAAGTAAGAGCCAGCGGTTAGTGTATGGCCGGTCGTAAATTCCAAATGACAGATGGATGACTCATTAATTGGTAAAATTTTGTCAGCTGTGACGTATGGCTAGAGACACCTGAGGTGCTATATTTTGATTTAGTGGTTTAGATTCTTCTTCGACTCCCAATGGCCACTCGTTAATCTCTTACACCCTCAAATAAGTTACGATCCTATTGTAGATAGATAGACCTGTTTTTCTGAGGTTGTGATTTGTGGACATTAACCAAACCATATCTATAAGTTATATTGTATGAAGCTACATATGTAAAGGCGATATGTAGGACAACGTTACTCCATTACTACACAGTAATATTTTTATTAATAAAAATGTGCATGGTTTCGTTCATAAGTCATTGCTAACACTTCACTTTACAGTAATATCCAATTTTATACCTTAAAACGTTAATCAGAATCGCCAATTGGAAGCCAGTCACTGGAATCACCTTCCGAATCCTTGCTGTGTCCAACTTGACTCCTGCTAAGCTGAACCCAGCTTGAACCGCTTGCGTTTGATGCTGGTCTTTTTAGCGTACTCCTGTTGGAAGATGGCTTCTCTGAGAGATCGTCTACATCTAAATCACTAAAGGAGATTACCTCTTCATCTCTGAAACTCCTCCGTCTTTCTTCGGATGATTCATCACTTATCTCTCTCTGCTCAATTTTCAGAGTCTCTATATTGTCGATGACTCCCTCCACGGTTTCTGGTGCCCTACTGCTGCTACCTTCTTCAGGAGTTTCGTGATCAACAGAGCTCTTGCTTGACCCTGTCTCTTTCTTTTGCAGCTTCAGTAAAAGTTGATCCCTTGTTTCAAATACCTGTGCCGCACAATATAGTTACCAAAGTTTCAGAAATGGGTACTACAGTAACTTTGGGAAAAATCAAGAGCAAATAAAAAAAAGATAAAGAACCATCCAATTTCAAAAGCATCAGACAAAAACATTATGCGTTTACAGTTTTTTCAGAGAGTGCAATAGGTTGAAGGGCCATTATAAGCATAGCCTGGTTTTTCATCTTTAGACGTTTCCGACATTATACATTGGATCAGATACTGAGCAGGATGCATGTCCAGTATAATAAATTCTTACCTTGCAGGTTGCTAAGAGTTCAAAATCATGTCCATTCAGTCTTGGCATCAGCAAAATAAAATAAATCAGCCAGAAGTGTTCATTATCCATGTAACTACTGACTTCATTCTTCACAGCTACAAGGCCAGGAACAAGATTTTCAATGGCTGATGCATGTGCCCTTTGGGCCTCGGACAGTTCAAATTCTGCGATGTCAACATGAAAAGTTAGAGAAAAAAACTTGAGTATGATTCACAAACTAACATCTTCCTCACCATGGTTTGGATCAATAGAGATTAATAGGCAACATAGATATAAACCATCAATGTTTTTTCCTGTAAATGCTTCGACAATATATCCAAGCTAAATATGCCATTGGAAAAAAAAAAAAAAAAAGAGAAGGCAAGAAGGATTTAAGCTCTGAGACGTAAGCGGCATATGGAAAGGTGACCTACTGAGAGTAATGGGAAGCTTGAGATCCTAAAGATATGGGCTTCGAGAGATATATCACAAGAGGAGGCTGCTGGACCAGTCAAGCCTAATCTGAAACCCTAGAGATCTCTCTAAATAACAGGGGATGCTACAACCAATCAACTACAGAAAAGTCAATCTAATCCTAATAAACCACGGTAAGAAAGCATAAAAAAACTTCGGCATATTTCATAAAATAAAACTTTCGTCAGCGTTGTTTTCGATCAAGAGAGATTAATAGGGAATATAGATAGAAACAACCAATGTAATTTCCTCTTTGTGCTTCGACAATACTTCCAAGCTAACCAAGCCTATATACCAGGTTGTACAGAATGAAGATATGCTTTTTGGGAATCAAAAAATAAAGATTCGAGCTTTGAGATAAAAGTGGCATTTTGGAAATGTAATCTACAGAGAGTAACAGGAAGCATGAGATCATAAAGATCCGGGACATAAAAAATCTATCCTAAAAGGAGACTGCTGAACTGATCAATCCTAATCTTAATCCCTCGAGATACATCTAAAGAACAGAGGCATCTACAACCAATCAACTGTGGAAACAATCAATCTTGTCCAAAAATGTCTAGACTAAAACACATCAAGAGTGAAAGACCGAAGCACAATCATGTTTAGCAAGTGAAAAAAAGTCAACTATATTTCCAATCAAAATCATGTTTATTCCTATAAGTGTTTCGACAATATTTCCATAGAGATCCTAAAGATTGCTGGACTGGTCAAGCCTAATCTTAAACCATAGAGATCCCTCGATAGAGCCAATCAACTGTAGAAAACAATCAATCTTTTCCAAATTAAAACTACTTTTGTAACTCAATCATAAGTTTGGGATCATGTCAACCATGTCAATGCAGAGCTTCAGATAAACAAAATTCTTACTTGTTATTATTCCTATATTCACTAATCAGTTGTTTATGAGCATTACCAGTGTTGAGTGACAATGGAAAATCTGTCCAGCAACCTGGTCTCGTCGCGATTTTAATCGCGAAATCGACAACTTCATCGGAAATTCCAGGAACTTGATCAAATTCAAGAGATCTTGTACTAGTTGTACTATCTCTGTCTCTTTTACTAGGAAATTGGAGCAAATTAGATGCGAAATTGGCGAAATTTCCACGAATCTCGGCCAGATCGTTGCGGATCCCGACAAGTGCAAGCTGAGTTGGTGAATCAGAGGAAAGTCGGCGTTCGTCTAATGGAGGAACGGACGGTGGAGAAGGAGGCGGCGCGAGAAAAGCTGCAACGCCACGGAGTAAGGAAGATAAATCCTCTTTGACACTTCCATGAGTGGTGGTGGTGGTGGGAGAGGAAGATTGTCGATCATCATCATCATCATCGTCGTCGCCGCGAGATTTGAAGAGCCAAGACATTTTTACGAGTGAAGGTTGTTAAAATTGGGGTTTCGGATTTGTGTAATTTCAAAACAAAATAAATATACAGATTTTGGGGTTAAAGAGAGAGAGAGAGAGTAAAACGGTGCGTTTTGGAAGGTATCGCGGCGCAATAAAGAACTAGGATTAACCGATTAATTATAGTCCCGGGCAAATTAATTGAACCGAACCGAATAAAACCGAATCCAATCCAAAATTTAAAAATATTTGTATGTATCATAAATTTCAGAAATGAAAGGATTGTTTTTACTATTAAAATAAATTATGAAATAAAAAAAAATCATAAATAAGATATTTATTTAATAAAATAGGAGAAGCAACAAATTTAAGTTAATAAAAAAATTAACTGGAACCACATAATTGGAGAATTAGGAGAATCAGTGTTTAGTTTTATACACAATATTTGACACGTATGCGCATGTAATTAATCAATTAATTGATTTCGTAAATTATAATGTTTCTATATGTGAAATCTAGTGAAACGTGTTACGTTCATCTCTATATAATACTAAGATAGACAAAAAGACTTCTCCACAAAATCATATTGTAAATTTGAATGGAACTTCGAGATTGATCTAGAACAAGTCTGCTACACTCATCACAAACGTAATGTGATTATACACATCCGTGTTGGCCGCAAAAACTGGTGATCTTGTATCGTCTGGATCAACAGACAAAATCATATGGCAGTAGTCAGCAGCGTCACGTGCGAGACTAAGTTCGTCATCGGTGTCATCAACATCACCTTTTTCTATCGACCACCATGCCTTCGTTAGCCCCTCGACTACAGCATCCCTATAGTTCTCAGCACAACTCTTGAAACATGGTTTCTTTGGGGAACCAATGAGCATCTGCGTATACTCTGCCTTCTCCATGGCTAGGGAAAGGGCGGCCTTAGCCAACTCCAGTGTAGTCAATGCGGAGTTTGTGCGGGGATCTGATGTTAGAGATTGGATACATGCTTCTTCTAGGGACGAGAAAGCCGCGGTGCCTTTACAAGCCTTTGATATCAGCAAGGACGGATATGGACATGTCTTTGGTTTTGTTGATAAATGGCTAGCAATGTTGGATTTTGCATTGGTATATGGCGACCGTGAGAGGAGAAGAAAGGTTACAATATGGATTGATATGTATGCATGAGAAGCGTAAAAACAAGCCATCGTATGTTCAATAAAGCTTTTTTTTATTTGGTTATAGGTTTAATAGGAATACTAGATTGAAGTTTGTACATATATGAACTTTTGATGTTGTCAATGATTTAGATTGTCCACTCTTCATTTCCACAGATTTTAAGCTCGCAATGTTATTTATAGATTTGGATTGAATGATGAGGAATAAAAACTTGTCAAGGCTAATAATAAGAGAGTGTATATGGAAAAGAGAGAAAAAAAAGATTCAATGTCATTCCTTGATTTATTTTGTCAAACGAGAACCACGGCATGTCTCAAGTCTTAACTTTAAACTACAACAAATGGATAAAATTGATCGAACTTTGGTTTATAAACAAACAAAGAAATAAGCAGAAGGGTTATAACAATTAAATTTCTTAGAACAACAAAATTTTACAAGAAAATTATATATAAATTGAACAAGAAATAAAAAGACAGGAGAAAAAGCAATGATAAAAGCTGAGGGAGGAAACTATTAGAAGCACACTTGTTTCCAAAAACTAAATAGGGTCTGTCCCAAAATTGGATTTTGGATAGTAACAAGTGAATGAGAGAAAAGAGTTTCAAGCTCTGCGGACAACAGCAGTGGCGAAATAAGGATGGTGTGTGAACTCAAACGACACCTTCAGCGAACGGTCTTGACAGAAAAGGTTCACAGCAACAATGTTGCGTTCCGCGACTTTCTCTAATCCTCTGACTTCAGCCAGTTTATCAGGATCGTTGGCGTAACCGACTTTTATGTCCTTAGCCATCTTCTGAGCGTCATGAAAGTACTCATACACAGGAAGAAACTGCAGCAAAAGTAATGGATACAACTTTCTTCACATGTTCAAAACTCTTTAAACCATTTATTTACCCATATACAAATTCAGCACTCGAACATAGTATATTATACATGTACACATTCATCAGTAAAAACATAGTAAACATTACATATGTTTATATTAAGATTGGGATCTCAATTTTTTCTGTGTTTATATATCTATTAATCATGTTTTTACTTTTAATCGAATAGTTAAATGATAACTCCTCCATGGACATATTTAAAATAGATAGTAAATCCTAAATTTACCATATTATCCAAATTACCTGAACCTTACTCGAGATATTGCGAATTAAGGTATTAATCAGGCAGTGATTGTAGGAAGAATTACCTTTATACTACTCGATTCCCGAATTACCCTATCCATTTTTTACATGTAAGATTTGGGTAGTAGATTTAGATACCTGAAATACCCATATCTAACCCTTACCCGCTATTACCTGACCCTATACCCTTAATGCACATGCCTACTTCTACGATTCATCTGACAAAGTAAATAAGATTGAGCATAAAAACAAAGTTGTATAGAGAAACACTTACGTCGAGACGAGCATGAGATGTGGATTCTGAGAATGATTCATATGCATCATATTCGGGAAGTGATGCCTTCTGGAGGAGTTCAAAATGCTGAATAAATTTCTGCATGTCGAGGAAAATGGGAGGTCGGAGTCATACACAGGAAAGGATAAAAACCCCCAACGGCCCAACCTATTAGCAATGCTGAGGGTTTGCATCTTACACCTCAATTCAACAACTATGTAACAGATAAAGGGACTTCTACTTACCTCATTTTCGGTATTAAAAGGTCCTTGACTATTTAAACACATCCCTTCATTTCTCAAAGCAGCAATCATCTATGGGTAAACAGATAAGGTTTGGTTAGATTTAAAGTACTCCATAACATCAATGGAAGGAGCTTAAAAGCAAGAGACTGAAAACAAAAGTACCACTGTGAGGCCTTGTGCAAGGCAAGTCTGACATTGGAGAAACAATACCCATAGACTAATCCGATCTTCCCGAACCAAGTCCCTAGTATAATCCTGTATTTTCTTTGCCTTTCTTTCCTCTGAACCAGATGATGACGTGTGAGAGCATTATTCAAAATGCAGTTATGCCAAACCAATTACAGTACAGATGCTACATCTTCGAAACACTAGGATACAAAAAAAAAAGAAGGATATATGTATGCTTACCAGTGTTAACAATGATTAGGACCCTGAAACGTGCTCTTTCAGCAAGCTTCCATAGTATAATATACATGTACCAGTATACCATGCAATATTCACTTGGAGAGTAGAGGTCTAGGTCGAACCCCAGCATGAGAAACCGAATAGCCACCCAATTAATTTGCTCCTCTAACCAACCATAAATATGATTTAAAATGACCAGAGACTTATCCTGAAAGGTACACAGATGCAAGTTAACACAATATTTCCATTTATGCCTCTCAATAGAGCCAAAAAATTTCGGAAAGAGAAAAACAAAAATTGTTGGAAATTAGGCTACTGACTGCTAAAAACAATGAATAAATAGCTGTCAACTAGATTCAGATAAACGTTTAATTAAATAGACCTGGCGTCGTTGCAAGGCACAGTGATGGTAGTAGTAAACCTACCCCATTTTTTGGAGTGCGTGGTGTAACTTGCTGCATCAGCTGACGAACAGTAATCCCCATCTGCCAAATAAAGGAACATGAATGAATGAGATGTTGACACAAAAACCCATATCAGTATGCACACAATTTTAGGGTAAGCAAGCTTACAGATTGAGATAGTAAATTATAGAGATCCAATTAAGAGACAAAAACATTATACTGTGATTTCAAAATCATAAATGGTATAACCTGCACATGGAATACGCTCCAGTCGTTTAAGATTTTCCCAAGCTTACGCCTCTGCCATGGGGTATTAGCACAGAGTATTTTAAGCAGATTAATCATCAACTGCACCACAAAATGAGAACACGGATCAATCGGAGCTTTCTAAGCAAGAAGCCAGATGAAATTTTAAATTATCCATTTGTTACATCTTTCCAGGATCCAGAGGCTACCAAAAACCAAAAGCATACTGATCAAAGTCTCAACAAAAACCAGTCATCTATTTTTATCATAAAACTTCTTGATCGTTGCAAATACGTTACACCCACACATGCTGAAATTCTCTGATTATTGCGACTTAAAAGCCAGACATAGCAATTTGAAGAGAAATAATAAAAGATGATTCCTTTCAAGGTTTTACCAAGTTTCAAAACCCTTTTCAAGAGTAATTGGCCATCCATTTGTCTCAATCTAATGTATCACTAACCAAAATCGAATTCCAATGCTGACTTTAGATACAGTGCCTCACTAAGAAAATTAAAGAGGTACCTCATACAAGTTTGTAGATCAAATAAATGTACCCCACTTATCTTTATAATATACCATCTTTACCTGACTAAGTTGAAGAATGTACTCATTCAAATGAAGGCCGTGGTTCTTTGTGACGTCCAATCCAACACCTCTGGCGCAAATAGCCAAAAAGGTATCACGGCCGTAAAGTTTCCCATCTTGCACAAGGAGAAGCTGTTGAACAAGATAGTTCACTGAGTATAAAAGGTAGGCATTTTGCTATCTTAATACATAATTTATTCACGAATATTGCATACATCATAACAAAAACAGACCACCAAACCAATGCTTAGCGGAAGTTTACAACAAGAATGAATCTAAACTACATATATTAGATCTTTATTCTTAAAAGTCTTCATAAGGAAGACAGAAGAGAATGCCAGTCACCGTAAATTCCCACGTCACCATAGCTAAAATCTAGCCAGCAAGAATAATAAAGAGTCAACAATGAGAACAAATAGAGGATTCAACAGTTTTGTTGGGGAAGGGGCCTTTAGTTGGGAAAGGTGGTTCACGAGAGTTAGATATTCTCTAATCCATTGGTTTTAGGTTTGTGCAACTGTTCTTTACAGAAAGAAAGGAGATTTCCAACATATTCATATGGTTCAATCACTCAACTCTAACTCACAAAATGACTTAAATGAGTGCTAACAAACACAAAACTGCAAAGCAAGGGGACAAAAAGAAGCATAATATTCCACTATGCAAATACACCCCAGTTGATGTATGATAACATTTTCAGAGCAACCACAGCCAAAATAGGTTACGCAAAACAAGAAAAAAACATTGATGTATGGGTATCCGAAAGCAATGAGTTGCAAGATAATGATGTATTAAGTTATAGTAAGGCACCTGGAGATGAGCCCTAGCAACCAAATCAGGACGAGATTTTTGAAACCGAGTCACAAACAGCAAGACGGCATCTAAATCTGGTTCCAATGGGAATACACAGATCTGATCCAAATTGTGAAGAAGTTTCACATAATAGTCAATAGCCTGTAGAATCAAAAAATGAAAATAAATTACCAAACAAAACTTATTACAGCCTCAATCTCTATATAGATATAGATATACACACTACATAATATTTATACAGAGAATATAAAAGTACCAACCTTTTTCCAAGAAAGAAGTTTAATAGCACGCGGTGGGGTTGGAGCTGATAATCTTTTGTTTAAGGTAGGATCAAATCCAATTGGGGAACGACCTGAAGCAGTTGTACTTTCTTCTATCTCGCTTTTGCCATTTTCGACAATATCTAATCTTAGAGATTTCGCTGACTCTAGAACAGATTCTAGCTCTGATATGCAATACGCTATGTGTTTCCTTGCCAATTCGAGGCCTCGTCCTTGTGGTCGTCTCATACAATTAAGAGCGTGTAGAAAATGCTGAAAGTTACTGAGGAAATGTCAAAACAACTAGCAATGCACAAGTCCATCACAACTACTAAGAGAAAAGACTGCTTATGAAACAAAATAATAAATACATCATGACTCACATGTCTGGCGAATATTTTTCTAAACAAGTAAACATAAATGAGGGTTAATAGGTAACTAAAGGTGCCATCTTTTCAAAAAGTGTAATCTCTCCTAAGCTTGTTCATTCTTGTAAGTTGCACAACTTGGAAATATGACACAAAGAAACATATGGTAATGTTTGCCAATCCCCATTGTGAGGTTAAGTTGAAGAAAAGCAACTTGATCATACTCACTTCCTAGTAGTTAGTTAACCAGACAGATATAACTCTGGAGAAAACACCAAATTCACAATTTAACTACCAATTATAGTTTTTATTCTTCATAGTAAGCAATAAAAATCTTGTGTTCATCGACGGGCAGCAGGGTAATTAATCATAAAAGGAACAGAGTGGGACTATATCATAAACGAGTTAACATGACCTCCAAAGAAAAAAAATAAAATGTACCAACATGTATTAAAGAAAGAATATATAAAGCATGAGACCTTACGGAAACGTATCCGGCACAACAGAGCTTTGCAAAAACTCTCTTCCAGATCGGGATTAGTTTGTAGAGGTTCCAACTCTGCATCATTTAACCAAAAAAAAATATCATTAGTCTCAGTTCGTGCTGCTGTGCAGCAATGTTACAACCGTATAACTCAAAGAGATGGTAACTTTTCCTAAGAAAAGATTAATTGAAATGATCAGCGGGCTTTACATATAATAATATAAATCATTACTCCGTAGAAGACTCGAGTTATCATATATATAGGCCAGAGAGGCTAATTTCAAGTTGGTGTATATTTAGAGAGCAGTTGCACAATATCTAATTCCAATTCATTATACTGTCTCCAAATCCAAAATCACTGTTATATGTATAATACAACTATCAAGGATAAGAGGCAACAAAAGACTCTTCGAACCCATTATATGAACACTCTCTTTGTACCTCTATTCTGCAAGCATGCGCATGCAAAATAAGAAAGGAAGATATGCAAAGCAAGAAAGTACCTTCCAACAGTTTCCTTTTTGATGATGTGGCCTTACAAGCACGCAGCTGACGACAGATTGTTTCTTCAACCGCATTTAAGAGTATCAAGCCTTTAGCATCTTCCTCTTCATTAAAAGGAAGACCATATGTCATGGTAAAAAGATCCTCTTCCTGTTAATAAGCAGGCAACAGGTGAATCATTCAGTGTAAAATATCCATGACTGCAGGGGCATCTATCTAGTCAAGAGAAACTTCTATCCAAAATATCACGACAAATCCTCTCATGTTTCTATCTTCATTTAGCTGCACAATGGTCGAAATTTCTACAGAATAAGTTCTACCCTCTGCTAATCATCTCAAGCTTAAAAAACAACTGCTTAGGCTATATGAGAACGAATGGAAAGACTTCACTAGAAGAAGAGATTCAAGTGAATCCTGTTTTCATCTCTGATTTCTCCAAGCAGGAAATTGACTTCTAAATTAAACTGGGAACATTAACATTTTAACTCAGATAAGCTTATGGTTACTGACAACTATGAAATGTCAAAATGGATACGCAACTGTTTTTCTTTACGCCGACATATCAAAAGATCTAAGAAGCAAACATTGAACACTAACTCAACCCTTAAAGAAGAGAAAAACTACATACAGAAACAATTGCTTAGCACCACAGGAATAAAAGAGAACCAAAAATTTGTTAAAGTTAATTACTTCATTTGTACGTGCATCTGAAACAACAGAAACAACTGCCCTGCAAGTTGCTCGGATGACCCTACAATAAGAATGCAATAGAGCCTGTGAAGATGTCCTCTCAGGCCTCAGAACATAGATGCATGAAAACACAGTTTGGGCCAATGAATGACCCATGTGCCACGTTGCCTGCAAAAGAGTAGAGAGTTTATAAGGAAGATACAAGAGATCAACCGAAATCCGGTAACATATTTGTGCACTTTACACTAAGAAACAAAACAAAAAAAGACACAAAATGTGGATAAAGCAACTCCAAGGCAGATGAATTAAATACATAGATCTCCTTATCAGAAATTTAAAATGAGAAGCGATAAATATTCCAAGAAAAGGAAAATATGAGATATATACTCACAAATCAATCTAACAACTCACATAGTATTACTTTAGCAAATCTTTAATAGAGATTACCTCGCACGCCAGGAGATGGTCCATAATGTCGATGATGGATTGCACATTAACAGTAGTATCCGAGCTTATAGGGACCGGCGCAAAACCACTTTCAATGGCTTCATCTATAGAATAAAATGTAGACACCATACCAGAATCCATCTTTGGGTCCATTATCTAATAAAAAAGCAAAGACACCATTAGATGATGTAAAAGAGTTTGAAATTCTACACTGAAATCAATAAGACACCATGTTTGTGATCCACTTATGGCAACTCACAAGCTAAGTTTATAGCTAAGTGCAGTCTAAACATACCAAACAAACTTAGAGAACTACTGAAGTCAATAACTGAAAAATCTTTTAAGATCAAAATGTGAAGAACCTCTAATGCAGACATTGCGGCAAAAAGATTGAAATTATCTCCATTAATGAGCTCGCCTTCATGAAGATCTGCAAAACAAGACTCAATCAGAAAAATCACTCTTATGATCACTTATGACCTTATCGAAGTTTCCAGTTTGTTTTTTTTGTACAATCTCATGAGAATACATATTATCACATAATTTTCAGAAACAGAATCAAAACGATGATTATAAACAAAAACTTGAGCAAAGTAAGAATCTTTGATTACCAGTGCAGGCGGCGGAGAGGAGAGGCGAAACATCGGCCCAGACGGAGTTGTCACCGGAAGGGATAGAACAGTTTTTGGAATCGTGATGAATCGAAGAAGATTCTTCTTCCTTCACTTGTTGCATCGCTATTACTGAGGAACTCGATAATCGCCAATTTGAGAATTTTTAACTCTCTAAAATCGAAGAAGAATCGTTTTGGGGTTTTTGCTAGTTTTGGTATCAGTCTCGTCTTTCTCGATGGCACACTTGTCTGGCCAGTTTAGGGCAATTCCCGGGTCGGATCACCCAACAACCCGACCCTCCTTCTGTATATACTTTTTTTTTTTAATTAAAACCTAAGACAATAATAAATTAATAATAATGACGTAAAAAATATAATATAATATTATTAATTTTTTTTCAGAATATAATATTATTAATAAATTTAAATACTTGCTGCGAAACAAAACTAAAAAAAAACATAATTTAAATTACAAAATTATCAACTAATAAACATTAGTCTGTTTTGTTTTATATCGAAAATATTTTCAACGAAATAAACACTTTAAATACTCACAGCGAAAAAAAAAAATATGATTTTTAATATACAAAATTATCAACCAACAAAACAACACCAAAAATTAAAATTAAAATGTTATATTCAAACAAATTTAAATTTTATAAAGTATATCTCACCTCAGTTCATAGCACGGGTTAGTACCTAGTTATTGTTATTAAAAATATAAAACTTATATATCTGTGAACTATTTGATTCGATTAATCGAAACATTGATTCGCAATCGAATAGTATTTTTTAGTCATATTGACAACTAAAACTCGTCAATTTCTTCCCACCTTAGTTATGAGTAAGAGTAGTGTACTAAGAATTTTTTTTACTCTTTGGTTTATTTGAAAATTCTGTTTTCATTTCATTGATAGTTTGTAAATAACTCTTATTTCATTGATTATTAATAAATTAGATATGTTAACAAAAAAAAATGTGGAAACATGAGTTTAGATAGTATCATTAAATTTTTGTCATAGTTAGCTTGTTCTATGCTAAAAGCTCTAGCTACATCATTTGTTTTATCCAGTATTTTTTTTGGACTTTTTTAAAAAAAACCATTGAATTTATCGTCGGTTTGGTCCGATCAAACTCAGTGATAAGATTATACTGTACCAAACATTTAAAAGTTTTGAAAAATTCAATCGAACCGAATGGAAGTTGCTCGTTTGACCATTCTTTTGGGTGTGTGACCCTGTGGGGTTCTTCTATTGGTTTCTTTTATCAAATTTAAAATCAAATCTATTCTGCCGACTACCAATTTGGTTTGTGGTCTGGTTTAACCTCCCGGTTTGATCCACACTTGCAATTTATCTTCTTTTTCTATTATTTATTCAACGTTTTGTTGTCATCAATCATCATCATCTAAGAGAAAAAAAGTTGTAAAACAAACAAGACAAAGAAAATCACAAGAATTTTCCTGACACGGGAAAAGAAAAAAAGAACACGAATCTTTAAAGTTTCTTCTACAATAATGTAATCCCATGATGATCGTTAACTCCTTCAGACATATACTTTTTCCCTCTTTAAGTCTTTTCTTTAGCCAGCTTGTCTGAAACAGAATAAAAGCTTTTGTATTTCGGTCAAACTGATTCCAATACTGTACAGTCAAGTCAAAGCTACAAGATCGTGTTCCAGGTTTGGTCTTCTCTTTCTTAACTTCTCTTGGTTTCTTTTAATTGGTCTTTCCTACAATTTCGAGTCAACAAAATTTGGTATCGCAAGTTTTGATTTTTGTTTTCTTTGTTTTTGCTTAGAGACCTTTTGATTCTTGAAATTGAGGTTTTTTAGGGTTTAGATTATGTTCGAGTCTCTTTCTTGATCTTTGCTAATAGTTTAATGGGTATTGAGCAAAAAGGGTTTCAAGAATTCAACTGAAATTGGAACTCTGCCTTAATTTTAAATGTTGGATTCTTTCTAAAGCTTTGGAATTTCTTTCTACAGGTTTAGAGAAAAGCTATAGAAATGGCTTATTGATGCAGAGTCTTTGCTATTGAGTATTTGTTAATAAAACCAAATTATGGGTGGAGATGATTTGAGCTTTACAAGATTGGTGTTTACTGCTTTGTTTGGTCTGTTAATGTTATTGCATCCCAAGGAAACTTCTGCATCAGTATCCTTTGTGGGATCGAGTGTTTGTCAGTCTGATCACTTGACCTACACAAAGCCTTATCAACGAGGGGGTTTGTTCACAATTAATGGGAATCCGGTGGACAGAGCTCGGTTTTGTGAAGCCATACGGTTTCACAAAGCCAATGGTTGTATCCTTGAGGACTCTTTCGGTGACGATTTCTGCACAGTTCACTATCTACTAGGTATGCTCTCTTTAAACGGGTTCCCTGATTAAGGAATAACATAGAAATACATTTACGAGAATTTTGTGTTCCTTTGGTTGATTTACGCCAATTTATAGATAGTTTGTTGGTTATTTGGGCTCTAATGCTCACCTCATAGTTACTGAATTTTGTTATAATGCTGTTATTGAACTGCTTCTGCTTTTATGCAGGGAGAAGGTTTTTGGAAGAAAAATCTGTAAAAGATTCTAAAAATAATGAGGCTGAATCCGAAGACCGCCATGTTAAAGTCAGCTTGGCAGCGAGCGGGTTTCTTTTCTTGTGTTGTGCGCTTTGTTGTCCTTGCTTCCATAAGGAGAGGAAAGCAAATAGTCATGAAGTTCTACCCAAGGAATCTAACTCAGGTGACTAAGTGTCTCACATTTATCTTCACATAATACAATTTAGTTCATTGGTGAATTTGTCGAAACCAAGAACGGCTTCGCTCAAATTCTTTTCTCTTGCAACTCCTACGCCTTCTCCTTTTTACATCATGAAAATGTTTAATTTTATTTAGGCACTTAGTCATTGACTTAGGGAACAACATTTAGTACCTTAATGGTGGTATGTATGAGGTCAATATATTGCATTGTTAGACCCTAAAGATCGAAGTTTTCGTTTTGTTTCCAGAGCAGTATTTCTCATTCTTTTGTAGATTTTAAGCTTTGGAATAACATTTGACATTGAGGCTCATATATCCTATCACAGTGCACCAAGTTCCCAGCTTTGAAATGAGCCCTTCTTCTGATAAGATTCCGCCAAGTCCATTCCGGGCACCACCAAGTCCGTCTCGTGTACCACAAAGCCCATCTAGATATGCTATGTCCCCGAGACCTAGTAGACTGGGGCCCTTGAATCTGAACATGAATCAGATTAATGCAGCAACCGACAATTTCTCAGACACTCATAAAATTGGTGAAGGAGGCTTTGGGGTCGTCTATAAGGGCTATCTAGATGACGGCCAGGTGGTTGCCATAAAACGAGCAAAAAAGGTACTTTTATAATTCTCCAGCTTCAATTTTCTTGTGGTATCATATGTGTTTTATAGTTTATTCAGTCAAGTCCTATAATGTTGATAGAGACAATGTTGACAAGCTAATAATAGAACCTTTCCACATATAGACCTTAACTTTTTTTGGTAATAGAGTTCCCAGGGTTTGGTATTGTAGTGTTAGGAAATTATGTTCTCATATGAGGTTAATGGTGCTTTGTGACTCCAAGATTAGGGCTCGAACTAGAGATCTCTCAGGCAGCTATTATAGAGGAAGCAAATGGAGCTATCAATTCTTGGGTTTTAATCTTGAAAATAAAAGTTCTAACACTTAGTCTTTTGTAATTAGAAGGTTAAGATGAACAATATTTCCATCTGCTCATTTGTACTAATACAGTGCCATTGCTTACTGGATTATAATTTTCTTGCAGGAACATTTTGAGAATCTGCGAACGGAATTTAAAAGTGAAGTTGACCTTTTGTCTAAAATTGGCCATCGAAATCTAGTGAAGCTTCTTGGTTATGTTGATAAAGGAGATGAGCGACTTATCATAACCGAGTATGTCGGTAATGGTACACTTCGTGATCACTTGGATGGTAAGAACTTGTTTACATCTTACCGAGCTTGTCGCGGCTATAAAAACATTTGAATAAACAAATAAAGGCTCCTTTGTTATATTGCAGGTAGTCGTGGAACCAAACTTAATTTCAATCAAAGGTTGGAGATTGTGATCGATGTTTGCCATGGATTGACCTATCTCCATTCTTATGCAGGTGGAGAATGTTGTGCTTAATTATTGTTTTCCTCATCATAAAAACTTTAAATCTTGTAAGGATCTTAATCAAGATTTTATGATTCTTTTGTCTTTGAAACAGAAAGACAGATAATCCACCGTGACATAAAATCATCGAACATTCTCCTCACGGAGAGCATGAGAGCCAAAGTGGCAGACTTTGGTTTTGCAAGAGGTGGTCCTACTGAGTCCAACCAAACCCACATTTTAACTCAAGTGAAAGGAACCATTGGTTATCTTGATCCTGAGTACATGAGGACTTATCAGCTCACTGCCAAAAGCGATGTTTTCTCGTTCGGGATTTTGCTTCTTGAGATACTTACAGGCCGTCGCCCAGTGGAGTCCCAACGACATCGTGATGAGAAGATTACAGTTCGATGGGTAAGCCACCTTGATGTTTCTTCCCCAACTTGCATCTCATTACTTGACTAGGACATTAATGATTTTCGCGGGAAATTTCAAAATTATGGCAGGCATTCGACAAGTACAATGAAGGGAAAGTGTTTGAATTGGTGGATCCAAACGCGAGGGAGCGAGTAGACGAGAAGATACTAAGAAAGATGTTCAGTTTGGCATTCCAATGTGCTGCTCCGACACGAAAAGAGCGGCCAGACATGGAAGCTGTTGGGAAGCAGCTTTGGGCTATAAGATCCAGTTATCTTAGGCGGTCAATGGAATAAAATAAATGAATACTTTTCAGTCACAACACAAATGCTATAGTCTCTGTTGTTAGATACTAATATTTACCTCGTTTACATTTTGCCATCAAACCACTTCTTCTTCACTGTCTTTATTTCGAAAGGTTATTGATTTGGAATGAGATGTCTTATTCATGACTGAGAGATTCTCGCACAACGCTGTGGAAGCCCCCTTGGTCCAGTGGTTGAGATCAAGGGTGTTGATTATGCTTCTACATCAGGAGGTCTGGGATTCGAACCCCAGATATTGCGATTTATTGGTGAGTTTTCCACCTGGAGGTTTATTGGTGGGTTTTCCACCTGGAGGTCTGGGTTTCAATTCCCGGAGAGCGTCGATCTTCAGCATGGTGCTGGTGCAACCACTGGATATGGATCTTCGTAGATGCAGGAGATATAATAATTCTCTTAATTTGTAATAGAATAATAAAATGAGTGTTAAAAAAAAAAAAATTCTCGCACAACGCATGAACAAATCTTAGAACTTGACTAAATTAAAGTCTATGTGCGACTGTTAAGTAAATCGAATTAAACCTAACCAAACCAGATAAATTTTGGTTAACTCGGTTAAAATCATCACAAACCGAATAAACAAAAGAGAAAGAGCATCCATGTCATCATATTCTTTTTAAAAAGTCAAGTTGTTTTAAATACTTAAGGTACAACGAAAGATCCGAATCTTCATATCCGAAGATTCCGAAACCAAAGGCGGATCTGACGGCTCCAAGCTGCCTTATTCCCTCATTACTCTTCGCACTAAATTAAACCCCACATAAAACAATAAAGACACGAAATATAAATACCGAAGCAAAACTATAGGAACCAAAAAAAAAAAAAAAGAATAATTCCAGCATCATTCCTCAAATCATTTAAAAAACAATTATTTAACGCAGCAACTTGGTCTTCCATTTTTTTTGCTCCAAAAATTTTTAAAAACCCCAAAAGACATAAGAAATTTTTACATAAAGATCACACCAACCAGCAATACATAAGCACAACCATCGGTCTTCTTCTTTTCTTACTTCAACACCAATCATGATGAAAGTGGCTTCACCTCGTACACGGTCTGACTCAATCACGGAGAAGGTGTTCCGACGAGTCTACAGCAATTTTAGTATCTCTACGGTTGATGATGACTACATCCATCGTCGGAGATCAAGTGATTACGAGAAGGAGAGTCTAAGGAAGAAAGGATTGGAAGAAAAAGAAGAGGTTATGGAGATGGAGCAGATGGGAGCAGAGAGGATCAAAACTGTTCTTATTCTCATGAGTGATACCGGTGGTGGCCACCGTGCCTCCGCCGAAGCTATCCGTGACGCTTTCAAGATCGAATTTGGTGATGATTACCGGGTAAAATATTTATATTTTAATATTTTAATTTATATCGTCACTTCCCATTCTCTTTGTCTTGAATCCAACGCATAGGGTGGAGCCAATAACAGGCTTACTGAAAACAAACCTCAGGCTTACTTGTTCTTTTAGTTTCTTTGTTTAAAAGAACAAAAAATAATATTTGAAGGGTTCATTTAGTGAATTTCAAAGCTGGTTAATATTTTTGACATAGTATTCAATTAATTATGCTCAAATATATCATAGAGTTTCTGATTCTAAGAAAAAGTGCGATGAATCTCAGCCGTTAAAAGCCGTCGTAGAGGTCGTCTTGATTTTGAAAAGAAAAAGAAAAAAAGAAACAAATATCTACTTGGAAGTTTTGTAGCCTAGTATGGATTTTGGAGTTTGCCAGGGTGTCGGAGATACGCGCTGATGTCAACATTTTATGTCTTAAAACCTGTCCCACTTTCCTTCTTTTTTTATTGTCAATAAATGATTCAGAATTTGCATTATTTTATTTCTCAAGCTCTGACTCTGATATTTTCTCTAGGTACTAATGTCTTTTTCACTTACAGATAATCATAAAAGATGTTTGGAAAGAATACACTGGATGGCCATTGAACGACATGGAGAGACAGTATAAGTTCATGGTGAAACATGTTGGTCTTTGGTCAGTGGCGTTTCATGGTACCTCTCCTAAATGGATCCACAAAAGTTATCTCAGTGCTCTTGCCGCTTATTATGCCAAGTACATATACGTTAACCACATTATTTTGCTCTTTTTTTTTTCCCTTATGATCCATTAGTGTCACAAGATCGATTATCAATATAATGGTGTTTATTATATTTTTTGGGTGTACAGAGAAATAGAGACCGGTTTAATGGAGTACAAACCGGACATTATTATTAGCGTACATCCTTTGATGCAACACATCCCATTGTGGGTAATGAAATGGCAAGGACTTCATAAGAAAGTCATTTTCGTGACGGTCATCACTGATCTAAACACTTGCCACCGTACATGGTAAGATGATGTTTCATACTTATAAACTAGGTATTTAGATTTGTATACCTAAAAAACCCAAACTTCAGCATGTTATTTGTTATAGAAATCCTTTCGAGTTTTTCCATCATAACATATCTTTTAATAGATATATGATATGCAATAGTTAAAATTTAATAGCACCAAATGAAATATTATATTTTGGTGGTGTGATAGGTTCCATCATGGAGTCAGCAGATGTTATTGCCCGTCCAAAGAAGTTGCAAAGAGAGCATTAGTAGACGGCCTTGATGACTCACAGATCCGTGTCTTTGGTTTACCCGTCCGCCCATCTTTCCCTCGCACTATTATCAACAAGGTAAAGTTTGTCCAATTCATATATACCATTTAGAATTTATTTTCATTCACCAAAAGATCAACCATATCTATTCTATTATGTGCTTTTTCAGGATGAAATACGGAGAGAGCTTGAAATAGACTTAAATTTACCTGCGGTCCTATTAATGGGGGGCGGTGAAGGAATGGGTCCGGTTCAGAAAACCGCTAAAGCCCTCGGAGATTCTTTATACAACTCTAAAGAAAAAAAACCAATAGGACAATTAATTGTCATATGCGGCCGGAACAAAGTTCTTGCCTCTGCATTAGCATCCCATGAATGGAAGATTCCGGTCAAGGTACAAACTAACATGTGTTTTTTTTCACTACTACAATATACTTATAGCCAGTGATTAATTAGTAATATATATTTAATTTGTGATGTTTATAGGTTCGTGGGTTTGAAACACAAATGGAAAAATGGATGGGAGCTTGTGATTGTATCATCACAAAGGTAAATCATATCTTTGAATCCTCTATATATACTCCTTAATACGTACTAATGAATTATATCAGAAAACCATAAGTTTAACAAGTGGTTATGACAATATCAAACAGGCCGGTCCAGGTACGATCGCCGAAGCATTGATTAGCGGCCTCCCAATTATCCTCAATGACTATATTCCTGGACAGGTACATATACACATTTTTGGCTTCACCTTTGGGATTAATTGGCCCCATCATTAATCCATAAACTAATTCTTGTGTATGTAACTTTCAAAGGAAAAAGGAAATGTACCGTATGTTGTGGACAATGGGGCTGGAGTTTTCACCAGAAGTCCCAAAGAAACCGCGAGAATTGTGGCCGATTGGTTCAGCAGCAATAGCGAGGAATTAAAGAAAATGTCAGAGAATGCACTTAAATTGGCGCAACCTGAAGCTGTGTTCGACATCGTCAAGGATATTAATCATCTATCCCAGCAACAACAACAACGTATTCCGCTCTATAATGATTTTTCCTACTGACGACTCCTTTCCTAGCATATAGGTTTCCCTTATTTCATGAATCTTAATATTGTATATTTTCTAGTGCTTTGTCATTCTTTGATCGCTCATTCGTAATATTTATATATAATATATGTATGTCCATCACATTTGCAATTGCTTTTTCTGTGTTTTAATGGAGTAGGTTTTGAATATTTGGTCTATTATGAAAATTGTTATCCTCTTCTCTCCAATTATTTAGTTTTGATTTAAAAGTAAGAACAGTTGGTCATATAACCTAAATAAGTTTAGAAGTAATGGTGGTGATCGTTGTTATTCAGCAAATAACATATACATATGAGAGAGTGAACAAAAATCTACAGAAATGCTTTTACCTTTAAGAGATGCTCGAGCATCGAGGGGATATATATATAACAAGATGACTAAATTATCTTGTAGTATGCTATGGTTAGTATCATGTCACTAACTTAGTGTTTTGTTGACTAGAGATATTTGGTCACGATTCTACTAAGGAAAGAACAACTTTAATTATGTTCTTCAATGCTAGGTGGTATAGTCACGTTATACGACACGGAAAATATTTGGTAATGAGTGGTCATAATACTTCTTGATGAAGTCAAGCTTTTTTTTTTTTTTATTAGGATTCAAGCCAGAGAACTCATATTTATCCTTGGAGACTCAAGGGTAGTTCTAAAAGAGCAACACGTACATTCCTATTTTAAAGTTTTCATCTATGTTGATCTTTTCTCCTTCATGTGTCAGGAACGAATAATATTAAGCTAATTTACTAGGTTCAAAAATTACAACACATAACTTATACGACAAATAAGTATATTCAACGTGTTCAATTTTTTTTCTTCGCTAGCTCACATCATCCAGTAAAACAAAAAATCTGGTAACCCTTACACAATCAAATCAGCAAATTTAAATTGTGGCAAGTCAAAAACGGACCGGGCTTTTAAACGGGCCTAAACAAATAGAGTTGAGGCTAGTCCGTCACAACAACCCTATTCAAGGCCATAAACAAAAACTTTGAGTTCACAGAGAGGATCGTCGCTTCGTTCTCTCATTGTCCGAAATGTTGAGAAGAAAACCCACAAAAATCCAACTCAAAATCGAAGACCGAGACGAGCTTGAACAATCCCGCAAATCTCAACCATCGACCACAACCACAACCACGGCCGCATCTTCCTCCTCTTCTCTTCTCCACCTTATAGACCCAAAACACAAAAACCCTTCTTCCAAATCCGACCGAATCGGCCTCTCTTGAAACTCAATTTTCCTCCAATGGAAGTCGAAGTTAAGCTCCGTCTCCTAACCGCCGCTGCTCATCTCCGTCTCACCACTCTTCTCACTCCATTCCATCTCAAAACCCTTCACCAACGAAATCTTTTCTTCGACACACCCAAAAACGATCTCTCTCTTCGCCGCGCCGTCCTCCGTCTCCGTTTCCTCCAAAACGCTGCCGTTTCTGCTTCTTCTCCTTCTCCGCCGCGTTGTATTCTCTCTCTTAAAGCGAAACCAACTCTGGCTAATGGGATTAGTCGTGTGGAAGAAGATGAAGAGGAAATTGACCATGAGATTGGTAAAGAATGTGTTGATTCACCAGCTAAGCTCTCAGCCGTTGGATCTAGGGTTTTGAAAAGGGTTAAAGAGGAATATGGATTTAAAGACTTTCTAGGGTTTGTTTGTTTAGGTGGGTTTGAGAATGTGAGGAATGTGTATGAGTGGAAAGGTGTGAAACTTGAGGTTGATGAGACAAAGTATGCTTTTGGTAACTGTTATGAGATTGAATGTGAGACTGAGGAACCAGAGCGTGTTAAGACAATGATTGAGGAGTTTCTTACATTGAACAAGATTGAGTTTTCGAATTCGGACATGACAAAGTTTGCTGTTTTCCGGTCTGGGAAGCTTCCTTGACAGGTTAGTCTCCCTTAATCTCTAATTCACTTAGAATGCTATCTTTTGAAGTCAAGTTAGATTTTTTGAAGAAATCATATCCGTTAGATTATAGTATGATGATGTCTTGTTAGTTTGCTTGTGGTCCGAAGGACAAATGTTTTGTAGTGACTTGGGGTTAATATGCTTTCTGATTCCTATTGCTAAATAGCTTCATTTCATGTAATGTAATTTTGATATGGATGCTTTGAAGAGCCTTATATGATTTTAGTTTATCTTGTTTGGTTCCGTAAATCTAACTTGCCCTGATGTGTATTGAATAGGTGGGAGAACCGGTGGCTCTAATTAGAAGAATGGTTTCTTGGTTTTTTGGATTTTGGTAATTGGTATTAATTGCAAAACAGTTTACTATTGAACTGAATGATCTCAGTTTGTACTATTTCTTAAGGCCTTGTCGATCTCTCTTAACTCTTTAAGGATTGGTTCCTGAGCCTTAGTATTATTTTGGAATTGGTTTTAAGTAAATTTTATATCACCAAAATTTTATGTCGATCGAACTACAAACACTCTTAAAAAGAAAGAACCTAATGATGGAGAATGGAGACAAAATGAAGGGTTTAGATAGGATTTGTTATACAAGTGAAATAAAATTCAAGAAGGGATGAGGTGACTACAAAAAAGCTGTGAGAGTTTACTAAAGTAATATTAGTCAAGTATGACCACTCTTCCAATCTATCACATGCGAGTTCGAACCATGTATTTTATATCCAAATACCAAATGTATTAAAGCTTGCTAAACTTTTTTAACTATCATTTTACTATCGTAAATCTCGAATAATTTTTTTAATGTCAATCAAACTGTTAGTAAAAAACAAAAACTTTAAATCATTACTTCTTAAACGAACTAATCAAACTAAACAATTTGGTATGGTTTTATGAGAATTTAGATATGCGTTTTCTTCGCGAGTACACTCGATGGTGAAGCCACGTTTTTAGAGAATTCATTATAAGTGTTCTCTTGTATAATACTCATACGAAATGAGTTTAATTTGAAATTTACTTTGGATTAGGAATGAAATCCTAATTAAATATTGCTCCCATTTTTCGGCGATGCATAATAATTCTGTGGTTTGTAACCACAATAGTAAAATTTTCTTAAAGCTTTTACTATAAAAGCTGTTAGATTTTTGTTTGGTTCACTTCTCTTATTGCGAGAAATTTTACGATCCACGTGAATAGTATCTAATTTTTGATGAGTTAATACTTTTCGTTTTATAAATGTTGTTTTGTTGAATTAGGAATACATACCTAGTACTTGAGTATTGCTCACACTTTTCGAAGATGCATAATCCTATGTGGTGTGTAACCACAATAGTAAAATTTGCTTAAAACTCTACTATAGAACTATACGATGCATAATCCTATGTGGTTTGTAACCACGAGTAAGATTTGCTTAAAGCTCTACCTATAAAGAGAGGTTGTTCTATCCTTTATTGAGGTTTATGAGTTAAAAACAAAAGACGTAAGTTAATACCCTCGGTGTTAGCTACTAAACAACTGCAACAATGGCAAGAACAACAGCAATAGCAACCAAGAAAATTGCCAAGCACCGCGGAGGTTCATCACTCTAACCAAAGGCAGATGCAAAAAATCAAGAAAAGAAGAAGAGACCAAACATTCTAAACACAGAAGATAAACTAAAAATCCACATAGAAAAATCACACATGACAACAAGTAGTAACAACAGAGATTAGAGAAGATGAAATCCAATAAGAGGAAGATAAAGTTTCCCTAGACTACTTAAACCAACACAGAGCATCATCCTCTTCAAGTCTTTAACCATCCAAAAGCACAAACACTCATCATCTAATTATTTCATTTTCTCTTCTTAGAAGGCGGCTGACGAACATCATCATCATCTTCCTCATCATCTTCTTCTTCCTCATCCTCGTTGTCCTCATCGTCATCATCATCATTATCACCTTCCTCATCATCGTCGTCATCATCATCGCTTCCTCCTCCTCCACCATTGACCACTGGATCATCCTCTGGATCAGCTTCTTCCCCTTCATCCCCTGAGAAATCTTCATCATTAGCATCATCCTCATCATCGTCATCCTCCTCAGCGTCTTCCTCATCATCATCATCGTCACTGTCGCTGGCATCTTTGCATTCCTCATCGCGATGTCCTCTTTTGTAACCCTCCTTCACAGACAACCTAGAGAAATATAAAAATAGATTGGTCCACCATTTAGATACAACTCTTGCTCCTAGTGAACAAAAAGAAGAGTACAAAGAAAGTTGTGCCCATCATACTCACCTCTCATCTACAGCAATCAACCCAATCAGCAAAGACTCTGCCTGCAACAATCACACAAGAATGCTTGTTAGAATAGGAAAGCAAAACTAAACAACATAATGTAATAAAGACATGGTGTATTAATGCAAAAGATTCGTCGAAAAGGGAATTAAAAATACTCGTGTTCGAAAATGGAAAAGCAGATAAACAACAAACCAACACCAAAAACCTATCTTTATATTGCTGCTGTCGTTATGTATGGATCTAAACTTGCAAAGAGAAACTTTATTACTCCAAGAACACATCCTCATTACAAAGAAACACAAAGGCAGTGCGCAATGAATTAACAGCAATTGGCAAAATATATAAAAGTGACCAATTAACAAAAACAGTGGCACAAGACAATTGTTGTAAACTACATTCAACTTCATTGTACAAAGACACATCGAGAACCATTTACACAAAAGACGATACTCACAGTCACAGAGATAAAAAGTTCTTGTCTAAAACTTACACATAGCTAAATTCAAAGCAACACACTATCAAAGTATCAAAACAAAATCTCGACCCCAAAATTAAGCAATTCCTCACAACAAATCTATAAACATTGGATTTAAGACAATTCCAACAGAACAGAAGTACACAATAGATAAGAAAAAACCGTATCAATCCCAACAGAGAAACAGGAAGCAAACAAAGGCAAATCTAACAACATCTCGGCAATTAAGAAGAGAAACTGTTGTATACCACAAGGAGCAGACAAGCCAGATTCTTTCCGAGGAGGATGAGAAGCGACTCAGTGACAGAGCAAGCCCAAGTCTGTTGTTGTCTCTGCGTCTCCATTGACCTAACAGCAACCACTTCCATGTCTCTACTCAAAATTGAACACAAAAACACTCCTGTAAGAGATGAGAAGACAGAAAGTGTTAAACTTTTCAACAGGAGACCCAAGAGACAGGGAGAGAGAATAAGAGGGGGAGTGAGAGGAGAGAACCTGAATAAAGGTTATGTGTCTAGATCCGGTCAAGGTAAACCCTAGATTTTGGTACGACTAGGGTTTTTTTTTGTCTTTGAGGTAAGATTTGATTTATAGACAGATTTAATTGCTATGTCGACTCATGATAGAACATGATAGAACATTTTGATTGGTTAATTCTAGATTTTTATCCTGATTATTTAAAGGAATATTAACATATTAAAATACTAATTGATAACAATATATCTTTTTTTTTTTGGCAAACATTGATAATAATATATCTAAAATCTTAAATAAATTAGTTAAAAATAATTATTATTATCTAGGAGATATATAGTGTGTCCATATATTAAATTTCCAAACCAAAATTATTGAGAATAAAAATAAAATTTTTTAGTATATAGTTATTTTTTATTGTCTTTATTATTATCATCATTCCTTTATTTTCTTGTTAATAATTTTTGTTTGTGCACAATTTTAGTGTCAATCATTTTGTGAGTGGACTATGGAGCTATTAAAATTTGACAGCTGGAAAATAGATAAATTGGTATAAATAAATATTTTAATTGGTGAAATTCAGATATACCAGATTATATGTTTCAGCTACTGAAGGGAATAAAATATTGAAATATAAATAGTTTGTACCATGTTATACACATTAAACTTTCTAAAATAAAATAAATGCTCAAATAATTTATATTTTGTATAAGAATGAAGCAAGATGCTCAATACAAATGAATGACAGCAATGGTGGAATCTCGCATTATCAAATATATTACTCTACGTAACAGTAACAACTAAACAGACCGATCTAATGAAACATTACCATGAATCTACACATATATACGATGTAATACATCATTTAATACGTTACAGAAATACTTAACTCGTTATTTCACTAAGTATCACAATTCACAATTGTTTCTATTTTTTATTATTTTCTTAAAAAAGTATACTATATACATATCACAATTGTTGCTTTCGTAAAATTCATTATATCGTGTGCCCCTACCATGTTAAATAAAATGTTACATGTGAATCTAAATGTCTGTATGATATAATAAATATCTTATAGACACATAACCAAAACATGTAACTTGTAATAAAGAATTGTACCATGTGTTGACCAAGCAATTACATCTCCCTCTTCATATCTTCTGTTGCAGCTAATGATGGTGACCAACGCAATCAAGATAATGGTAACAAACAAAAGGAACTAGAAATTGGTGAGCGGAGAAGTCACATTGTAACATGAACTAATTTTTGGCCATGGTGATATCGATCCTAATGAAGATCGGTAAACGGGAAATCATGTCAGAATCATTCAATTCCATTTTGGTTAAGATGATAACCATCGATTTTCCTCCTTATAAAATTTAATATACCAGTTTAGATATTTCGGTTGATTTTTCTTTGCAATGTACTGATTAACCATCGCCTAAGAACCTTGTGGCTCTTCTTCTTTTTAAAAAATCCGAAAATAATAAAACAGTGTCGTTGGAGGCAGTATTCGGGTCTTGCATAAGAAGTTTTTTGATTGGGGTCTTAAGACACGTGGCATGTGGTGAGTGGTTCCAAATTTTTGTTAATGAAAAATGTTTTCATTTGTTGGGGAAATGAGAAATCGCATTTAACCTCTTACATTATTATATTAATTTATTACCCCTAAGCATCATCCTTCCACATCTCCCGTTAATGATGGTCTAATATTAATAATATGAATATTTATTTGATGTGATACCTATGATAATTTTGAGTAATGTAATATTTTCCGTCAATTTATTTATCTTATGTATCTTGTTATTGTTTTTTTTGTTGATAACAATTATTCGATAAACAAACAAAATTTTTTTAAGCCTAATTTCAATTTTTTTTAAAAAAGAAATATATCAAAGCCGTGATTCAGGTCCAGTTTGAAGAATATTTATGATGAAATCAAAACGGAAATTTAAGTGAAGATGGTCCCAAAATAGATTCCAAAATCTGGGAAGTTAATATTCAGGTATCTTGTAAAAATTCCTCAATCAGTAACTCAAATTAAGGAGGAACATGGATGAAAAATTAGAAGCAATATATATATATATATACATATATTTTTTTACATAATTTGTTTCATGGACCACGACACATGACACTATATTTTCTCCTAATCTAGAAAACAAAAAAGAAAGACAATAAAAATCAAAAAGAAAAAAAAAAAATGCAAAATTAAAGATTTGAACCCAACACATGATACTTAAAATGAAGTACAAAACCAATCAACTAAAACATACATTTTGAATATTGAATATGACCTTGACCAAAAAAAAAAGAATATTGAATATGTGGCCCCAAAATATCTTTTATAATTGGTGGCCTAGCGAAAGGTTTTGCTTGCCTTATAGGCGGGCCGGGCCTGATCATGAACATAGTGCAAATGGAACCATCTATCATGGATCATTGTATTATGTGTTCAACTGCCTTTAGTAAAATTTTGTATATGTTACTCTGGATATCTAAAATCAGATATTATACTGTAATGGGCCCTTCTCAAACGAGTAAGCTGAGCAATGCTATGTAGTGAAAAGTAAACATTATGAAAAGAAGATAAAATATCTTATAACTTTTAAAATTTATTTCTTATATTTGAAGTTTCTTATTTAGTGATCATACAAATTAAAGACAATGTCAAAAACAGTTTAATGGTTCAATTGAACTGTTTCTTCAAAGATTTGCTTTTTTGTTGGTGCGCAGCAACACATCGTCTTGCCTGATCTTATAGTTTGACGAGACCAATTAGTAGTTTCATATTTCGACAGGCATAGCTGCTTACATTGGGCATCATCAACAAACGGTGCATCACAGAGGACATCTTGACTGGCTGCACTTGCTTGTTCTGCAAAATAAGAAAAATTAGTTAGAAAGAAATATAATGTGTTAGTTAATGTCGAAGGTAAGAAAGAAAGCTTCAACAACTAAGAAAGTATTAAGAAAAATTGAGAAATAATAATAAGAAGAAATATTAACCTGTAATGACCAACAACAAAATTATTGCGATGGTACTAACAACAACTAAAGATCTGATCTTGTCCATATTTTTTTGTTGTTTTTGAAGTATTTGTTTATTTGTATAACGTGTTGTAAATATTTTCTTATGTTTTGTGTTAATGAATTTTGTTGAGATCTAACTGATCTTTATATAGGTAATTGGCAAATGTGAATTCTTAACTAAAATATAACGGATACGTTGAACCAACTTATTCTTTTTGAAATTTTTGACTAGAAATGAATTCTTGAAAATTTGACTAGAGATTTATTACCCAATGAGTGTGGTAGGATATTAATTTAGGACTGACCATATCTAAAATTTAATTTGGCATCAAGTAAATTTGGTAGAAAAATCATTCGAATGATATAAGACTTTGACTATTTGTATGGAAAGAAAAATTAAAACACTAAACGAAAATTCACATATATAAACTGATAACGTTTCAAAATTGAGATATTAATTAATATTATTTATTAAATACAAGTATTATTTGGTAATGAAAAAAGTTTGTGTATTTTTTTCAAAAAGAAAAAATTGACATATTTTTCGAGAATTTTCACCAAAGAAAAGTGTTGGTGCCTGGTGGAGTAATGCTAAAGATTTGTACGATGAAATTATTTTTTTATCTTAGTTCCACAAAGCAATACATCTCTTTTTTTTTTTTTTTGGTAGAAAATACATCTCTTATTTCTAAGTACTTCTCAAAATATCCACCAATATAAAAAAAAAAAAAAACATTAATAACAACAAAACAATCACAATCAAAGATTCCTCCCATCATTCACTACACAAAAGATCACCAAATCCTCACACATAATGTACACTGTAAATCTGCAAAAGAACATAACATCTCAATGGCCCTTGCTTCTTGGATCTTCAGGATGCATAGCATTGTAGTCTTTTGTGTAAACCCGGTGCCTCCTCTCTCGCGAGTATATAACCCAAAACACTAAAGACAGCATTACAGCAGTAGATACCAACACAAGACCCACATAGATCCAACGCGTGTATCTCTTCAGTCCCGGGCAATGATCCCTCTCTATATCAGTGAATGTAGACCTCACAAAGTCACACCCTTGCAAGTCTGCCAAGAACGGACCGTACTTGTTCAGGCCATAGCTTACATTAACTGCTGCAGCCATCTGGCTGTAAAGCTTTGGGGTTATACGTCCCTGTGTGCTGCATGTTCCCACTGTTACAATTTGGCAAGTGAAGTTCTTCCACACCTGCATAAAAACAAATCATAAGACAGACTGATATGTATTCTACTAATTTCAAGATTGTTCTGTATTCAATAACTTGCAGTTGTGATTCTGAATTCTGAAATTTTATGATGGAATCCTTGGTTTACCTCTGTTGCATTGTTCAGATGGACCTCACCAGGCTTGCACTGGTTTTCAGAGAGATCAGCATTAAAGGGGTTACAAAGCACGGGCATTAGAGGACCCGACTGGTTGTAATAAAGGGGCCGGGCTTGAGGCGGGAAGTTCCTGTTGGCCATGTTGTTAATGGCATTGTCAAGAAGACTGACCAACTGGTATGTCACGAGCTTAGTCCGATCCAATGTTTCTCTCGCGGTTGCATTATCAACACATGGTAGAATATCGTCTAGAGCCGTGTGGGCTGTTGGGTGTTGGACCCATTGGTCCATGGCAACACAAGTATCTCCCACAACGCTGACAAAGTAGAAATTTTGTTTTTGAGTAAGCTTATAATGTATTCAATAGACAAATGATAGAGAGGGAACAGAACTCACTTGTGTAGAAGAAGAAATCCACCACACAAGACAAAGGTACCCGTGACGAGAATCCAACCAAGAATCACCAACCTACCCATTTATAATCACAACTGACTCATCAACAATAGAGTATAAGTATAACAAACGTAAAACAGAACATAAGAATGAGACTTCACTTACGTATATACAAGGCACTGCAGTCCAAAGATGGAGAGAACTGTATGAAATCACAATGAGAATAATCAGCAAGTTAAGTGCTGCGAGTTGTAATCAATAATAACCCCTAGGAATTTTGCTGATACATATAATCAGACGACTTACGAAATCCAATAAATGCAAGGAAGAGCATCACAGCAGCGATGATGATGAGCGCAAGTCTCCTGCAACAAGTAGAAACAAATTATAAGCAAAAAACGTGAAAACAGATGAAACATAACAATATGGTATCAGATGTTTACATGTTGTCTAGAACATTTTGAATCTTGTCTTGATTCTCCATTGTTTTGACAGAAAGAGTTGTTGCAGAGGAGTTAATCTTTCCCTGTATCTTATCGATACTCGATAGAACATCCTGTGGCAAAATGCTGGATTGCACATCCACCTTCTTAGCAGCATTGAGATAATCTGACACATTCCTGAGGTTTTCTGACGTGAGATTTGCCTGCCTAACAACATAGTCCAAAGTATCGCTTGTGCTAGCATGAAATTTCCCTTGACCAGTGTAAAGGAAAATACATCCTATACTGAAATATCAAACAAAAGATACCGCAGTCACAAAAAATCTCGAGAGAAACAAGGATTACAAACGCAGAGCAAGTAAAAGGGAGAATGTCAATTACATTGCTGCAATTGTGAATGCTATGAGGAGGATAAGGGATAGAGCATAAGCAATCCGAGAATAACCATAAGGTCGACGGGCACAGCAGCAAAAACAAAGGCAAATCAGAGACAAGGATAGCCCGAAGAACACAAACCAGACTCCTGCTATTATAATGAAAGGCGCCGCTGTATAAGCAACAGACTGCACCACAAACAAAGAATGAGAAAGATTGTTTTGGTCAAAAAGTTCATAGTATGTCACAAATATCCTCCAAAATGTTCAAGAATCAAGACTCATCCTAAAGATGATTGGTTTCAAACATCTTTGAAACATATAAGCACAAAACTAATTCAATCAAGAAGGCTAGTTTACAAATCCATATCCAATTTTTCCATAAAGATGAAAAATTATCGATTGGCTTTTAAACATCTTTCATCCATCTAAGCACAAAACTGCTTCATCAAGAAGGCTAGTTTATGAATACTAATCCAATTTTTCCATAAAGATGACAAATATTGATTGGTTTGAAACATCTTTCATCCATATAAGCACAAAACTGATTCAATCAAGAAGGCTAGTTTATGAATCCTAATCCAATTTTTCCATAGAGATGAAAAATTATCGATAATTTTCAAAAGCATCTTTCATCCAGATATAAGCACAAAACTGATTCAATCAAGAAGGACAGATATTGTATGCTAATCCAAAATTTGCATTGCTTAATTCATAATGAGCAAAAGTAAACCTTAAAACAATCAAACTCCACTTAGCCATAGTTTTGATAGTAAAGATCAAAACTTTAATCAAAATTTAAGAATCTAAGCTAAATGAACCAAAACCCAACTTGGAAAGAGAGAGAGAGAGAGAGAGAGAGAGAGATTACACCCAACAAAAAAAAATATATTGAGCAGATTGGACCACAGATATAAATAAAGAAACTCACAGTCCAATAGTGCGTGTTGCTTATATTCCATCCACCAGTGTAGAGTTTGAAATTATCATTAGGATCTTTTCTTTTTGTTCTCTTTGCAGCCAAAATCAAAGATGAGTTTTCTCCACTTTCTTCTGCAATAACTCTTTCTATTACACTCTTCCTCCATTCTACAACACCTCCTTCTTCTTCATTACCAAACCCTGAAACAATCCAACCCAAATTCAAAAAAAGCTTGAATTTTTAAGCACTTAATCGATAATAAGAATCTGTGTCAGTCTTACCAGTAATCGATGTTCCAGTGACGACAAGAAGGAATGAAGAAAGAAAACACACAAGTATTAAAACTCTTTTAGATCTGGAGGAACACAACATACTGTCTGGTTTTTTTTATTTCTCTCTGTTTTTTTTTCTTTGAAAAATGTTTATTGAGGAATGTGTTTGAGAAATAATGGGGTCACGTTAAGAACACGTTTGATTTGAGAGCTCGCTTGACGCGGTTCTCTTCTCTTCCTCGAATCCTCGGCGTTTCCATAATTTCTTTAATTTTTGTTTTCTTCTCCATTCCCAAAACAGTTTTTTAATGTGCATTTTGCAAAGTAATTCAATTCTTTATTTAAATAAATTATAAAGATGTTCCATCGAATTCAATTCTTTTGTTAATTAATTCAATTATTAATAAAGTTTAATAAAGCGTATAGTAAATCTTTTTTCTTTTTTTAAATCAGAAATAGAATATTTTGGTTGTGTTTATATTCTGTTTGTATTATTGAATTACAAATACATTAAAAAAAAAACGTAACATGATCTTTTTAAAAATGTTTTATACGATAGTTATGCGGGATAAGTTATGGCCACGCGTCACAAAAGAAAATCTTTGAGAATAAAGACTTGTTGTTGGACGTGACAGAGATATTTTATCTTTAGGTAACAACTGTCCCTTTATTTATTTATTTTAATTCTTTGGTTATCAGCTGTCGCTTTATTTTAATTTTCAATGTTGATAAATAATGGAACTAAAATCTTCAAATTAGTATTTGTGAGATACAGTATCTTGGAACTAAAATCTTCGGGTCGAATTTCGTATTCTATGAACGATTGAATTTAGTTTTCAACGAATATCTTCGTTTGTTTGGAAATAGCTACGAAAGATTCTTCTACTAGAACGTGCTCCTCGCATATTATCTTTCTCTGGAGTTAATTACCTGTTTTTGTTCTTCCGACAATATTCGAGTGGCATAGGAGTACACATACAAAACAAATTATGTATTTTGCTGAGCATTTTTTTTTTGGTGATGACTTAGCATGCTCTCGATTTTCGGTTAGAAATTTTCTTTTACGAAATAATAGAAACTCATTTCAATAATCTGTCAGAATCGCTAAACTATGTTTACATGTTGCTTGGTGATTACCGGATGCAAAATCACCCGAACGTTATTAGTTAGATATATTAGATAGTTACAACAAATTTTTACTGTAAACAATATGCTACTTTAATTTATTAAATGATACTATAAATCAGAAAAATGTTGATGAGTTTTTAATTGTCAAACAAAAAAAGATATACAAGACACATTTTTCTTTTTTTGAGAGCTGATTGAAATTTCTTAGTATAAACTGAGATCATCTATGTAAATGGTTGTTCTTTTGCTGTTATTGTAATAAAGATGACACTCTTGTGACAAAAAAAAAACTGAGATCATCTATGTAAATGAGAGATATTATGCAGCCTGCATATTTGTCATCGGACTTTTTTTTTAATTATATTTTTCTAACTTAGTAAACTACGATCAATGGTGTATAAGTTTAGTGTAAGTTTTACGATATAATTAGTGATGAATTCTCAGAATACAAAATCATTTACCAACTACCTTCATCATAGTTTAGTAATTAGTACGCCAGATGTTTAAATCTTGAATAAATCTCTCTTAGTTCTATTGTTTTTAAAGCGTATATATGTACTAATATAGTACTCATATATATGATTATTTTACAGGAACATTCACGTTTCTTAGTTGACTGGGTTATGTAAACCTACGTGTTTGCCATTCTCTGTCTTTCGAACTTTTTTTACTTACTTTATTTTCCTTTTCTTACTAAAAGACAAATTTTTTTGACATCACCAAAAGACAATTATAAATGTTACTGTTAGCGACCATTTACTGTGCAAATTGTATAGTCACATTTGGCCTCTTCTATTTTTAGGGAGAGCGGTCCAATGATTTTTTTTTGTATTAGTAAAACCCATTGGTAAAAGAACTAAATAATAATAGATATCAGGATTGAGGAATACTTAAAACAATTCCCAGACCCATTTTTCATTCGTCACGCGTCCATAAGACTTTGGATCGATAATTTATTTTGTATCCTGAGATGTTTTTTTCTTCCTTTTTTTTTGAGAGGAGTAGAGAACATCCGCTTCATGTATATTACGTATAGCTAAATCATACAGTATCGATTATTTTTCCTCCAAACTCCTTGGCCCTAAACTCCTCTGTATTCTTCTTGCCTCGATTCTTCATAATTTCTCCATATTTTAGCTCCAAAGTCCGTGATATTTGTCAAAGTCCATAAAAACAGAGAAGATTCGAGAAATATGCAAATGGATTTAAAAGACTCATACCTACTTAAAAAAAAGTAAGTAAATAAGTTGGGAATGAAGATCTAAAAACGTTATAATCCATGTCATCAACATGATATTATCGCACCTCCCTCACAAAAAGCATGGCCAATGTAAATAAACTACATTAAATGATTGGGATCTTTCACATGGCCGGGTTTGTGTCTAACCTAAATACAATTAGACAATAATAATTCCTAGTTGATCCTCTCAAAGTAGTTGTTATTTCATATGTTTTATGTGCTTTTCTTTTGGTTTCCCTCTTTTAATTTTATCATGGGATACTTTCCATTCCCTTTTTTTTTGCCTTCCTTGTATTAAACGTGCTGGTGGTGTAAATGAATTTTCAGATGACAGAAAAAAAAAAAAAAAAAAACTAAAGTTGTATATTCCACACGATAGATATCCCCACACTTAGCTACATCCGTTTTATCCAAAATGAAACAAAAACAAATTTATACTCGAGATCTACGTTGGCTTCAAGTTGTGAAACATAGCATCCCATTGTGTGCCATCGACTCTTTTATTATACTCCACATACACATTTGGGCTCGCTGGTCTTCCCTTCAACGGCCCTGATAATCTCAACCGTTCGTTTAAGTTTCCATCTAACGGTCCCGACACAACAGGGCTTCTATAAGCTAATATAAGTCTTTCTTGAACGCTTCGATCCAACGGTCCAGATAGGTTCATCCTTCGGTTGCCTGCTAACTTTACTTTCTCTTGCATTCCGTGTTTTAGATCCAACGGTCCAGATTTCACGATCCTCTTCCTTTTAATGACATGTAATCTCTCCATTTGTACCTCAGCTTTTTCAGCATTGACTTTAATGTTGTTACCTGAAAGTTGTTAACTAATCAGCGTAAAAAGATGTTTTAACTAATACCACTTCAACTATAAACCCTAATTAATTATGGTACATAACTTAAAAAAATTTAATCACTTTACCAGTTTCTCCTACCTATACACATATGATATGAATCTACAAAATTTAGACTTCTTGCTTAATCATAAATGCAGTTTCGTTGAACAACAAAACATTAGTTTGGCTGTAATTATCCTGTTGCAAAAATTCGTGATTAGGTGCATTTTCTTGACTTACCTCCGGCACGGCTAGTTGGTGGGGGCGACTGTTTCACAAACGCTCCCGCACGGCTAGCTGGTGGCGGCGACTGTTTCTCCTTCAACGGTTTAACCACTGCGGTTCCTCTGAGAAAAAACCACTTGTTTAAGTAATTCCTGACACTTTTGGTGGCCTTGATGACGACATATATGAGTTTGGCCGAGGCGGGACGATGGTGATAGGAGCTGAGTTCTTTTGTTTCTCTCTTCGAGAGTTTGAGAATCTCTTGGCGGTGTTTGGCTACATTAATGCCAAGTCGGCGGAGATAGTTGTGGTTAAAAAGAGCGATGTCTTCACTCCGGAGCTTGTTTCGGGCGAAGATGAGTCCGTACTCGTAGCTTAGGGTCGGGTCAAGGTCGGTTTTAGACAGCCACGAGAACCAATCCATCGTGTGTGTGTGTGTGTGTGATGTTCTGTGAGTTTGGAGGCTACATATAATAGATATATGTGTGTGTGTGTGTGTGTGTGTTTGCGCAATTAATGGGTTATCTTTTGGACTAAATGAATTCATGGTTGCATATACATATATGTACAATTTTTAATGTTTAAATAACATTTAAATTGATAACATTTTAGATGTTTTAAATTGATAACATTTTAGATGTTTTTTGGTCTCCTCTACGAAAAAGAAAAAAGATTTTACAAATCGAAAAGTGGAAGTAGCTTTGATTAAAGAAAATATATATAGAATTTAGAGGTAATTTTATTTTATATTTGAGGACACACAAGGGACAATTAAAGGAGTAACGAAAATACAGCTTTAGGCTTATATATTTCTAAAGCAATATGTAGTGGTTGTGACTTACAGAGACTTCTTTTTCAACCACTCCATTTTCCAAGGGTTTTCGAGAAACCAAACATGTGATGTTGAATGAATTTCACATCACTGGTTAAAATTATAGTAGTAATTTCATCTTTCAAACTGATCGTTCATAAAGAGTGCGATTATATTACTCGGACCTTGCACCAAAAATAATGCAAAAGAATAAGAAGCCTAATTACATACATGCATATTGTATTGGTTCTTTGGTGTTGTGCATGTTACAATTTAATTCACCACTGTTTAATTCACATTTAAGGTTTTCTCCATGTTACAATTACTGTTTTTTTTTGAATTAAATATTCACCACTGTGTTACTGATTAAGTATAGTTCCATACTTTGCAACCTATAATGAATTTTGACCGACAAAGTTTCTAAGATCAACCGTTTAATCTACCTATTTTGTATATGGACAGCGAGAATTCAGCGTATAGAAAAACAAAACAATAAATTAAAAAGAGAAAGAAACACTTGTTTTTGGTACTTTTCGCAATCAACGGACGGCAAGTTTTATATTGCTTCCATTTTAAACATATAAATCATCAAAGACTTGCTATCCAGCTCTTGAAAACTAACCATAACGCATAAAACATGGACCACAATGTATAACTAATCAACAAATTAATTTGGTAGAGCAGATGCACAGTAGTCAATGCTCCATTCCTAGATTTATTGGCCGAAAGTGATCAATTAAAGTGGTAGCCCCAACTTCAAGTGGTACCTGTCTTTAACCCAACCTCTACCTAAATGCCTCTCTCCTCTCTTTCTCTTTTTCTTCAGCTTCACTTGATTTGGTAAATATGCTTCGTATTAGTCTCCACCTTTCACATGCTTTTTTTTTTTTTTTTTTTGGTGGGATTCACATGCTTATCTTGTTCTTGGTTTTCTATATTTAATTTAAATGGCTTGCATAACAAGAAAGACAGTTGAAGTTCGAAATTCGGTGAGCTATCCGAAATTGGGAGCTTTCATTACTATCATGTGCTTTGTAAATGTGACTGCATACTACTTTTAGATATACGACTAACAAGCCGGGGGTTTTTTTTTTCTTTTTTTAAATGGAGTGGTTATATGTAGAGACCAAAACTAACAAAGTTTATTTTACATTTTGTTATGGACTTGTACATTTTCAACGAATATTCTAAAAAAAGAATATTGAAGTAGTTCAAGTTATGATCAAACGTACATACAATAAGATGTAAAAACGAAAAAAAAAATTACAAATTAAAAAAATATCCGCGCTATGCTTGTTGGATACTCAATACAGTAAAACCTCTATAAATTAATAATGTTGGGACCGTGAAATTTTATTAATTTATAGAGGTATTAATTTATCGATAAATTAATAATTTATTAATTTATAGAGAGTTTTGCTTTATTTCATAAATTTTTTTAAAAAATTACTTTAAAAATTAAGTTTTTTATTATAATCAATATTCTTTTGGAACCAATTACAAGCAAGAAAATAATTATCATGTTTAACAAATTATATCAAAAGTTTTCTATGCAGTGAAAAATACAATAATGAAATTTTAACAAAAACCAATACAAATTCAAGAAAAAATAAGTAACACAAGAGTCATATTTCACTAAATATTTTCCTATATAACATATCTATAAATATATGTTGATATATTTATAAAATTATTAATTTATAGTATTAATGAGACCATATATTTACATAGGATTTCTAAAAAAAATTATTATCTTATTATTTTATCGAATTGTGTCAAAATTTACACTGGTCCCAACTCCGGACCGGAGAAATTTATTAATTTATAGAGGTTATTAATTTATCGAGTATTAATTTATAGAGGTTCTACTGTATCTCGAATTAAAAAGGAATGGTCAACCGTGATTGACCAAAAATATGGCAAGAAATAGACCGCTGATGTTGAATTTTGATTCACTTAGGGATGTGAACGGCGCATCGTTTTTGGATTTGGCAAAAACCGAGACGATTATAGAATGAGGATTTAAATGAGAACCAAAACGCTATAAGATAAGGAAATGTGTTACGAGGATTGAGGAGAATTTAGATTCTTGAATATCATGCTAGAGTATAAAACAGTGATCCGAATCATGATTGGGTTAAGTCTTCACGTAGTTTCCAAATATCTTGAAACTTGGTGGGTATTCTTGAAGAGATTCATATAACTTACTTTAGAATAAAATGTTCTAATAAAAAACGGGACATACAAGTTGTACTGAAAACGATTGAAGAATCATGTGTTGGCAGAATTATGCACAAAATCATTCTCATAAATACTCTCTTCACGTTTTGACCAAAAAAAAAAAAAAAATACTCTCTTCACGTAAATTCATTCTACCTAGGCAAAGGAAATTAGCGTTACAAAAATATGGAAACGTCTTGACCCCATAATCTCTTTATTGTATAATTCAATATTTGTTATGGTGTAGTACGATTTGTTTTCGTATTTGGTCAGAATTACCAAAAAATAACTCACTCTCGATCTTTTTATTAGATGATCAAACCATACAAAAGTAGTGAATTTATTTGTCAACCGGATACATATATTTGATTAGATTATTTTGGGGTCTTAGACATACAACAACAACTAGGTGTTGTGGATTGAGTATCACATTTACCATATAATAAAAAGCTTTTAGCTCCGCAAAACCTCTCGCATGCGACATCGTCCAACGTGGGTTTTTTACACGCATCTAGGTTGTAGCATTGTTTATACTCTTGTTTTATACCAAAACCTAATGAACAATAATCATTGTACGCCAAAAGTTACAATCGTAGAAAGGATAAAAAACATGCATACTAAAAAAAAGAGAGTAAGGAGTATGATAATAAAGCTCATACCAGAGGTTCTATCGGAGCAATGGACAGAAGATACGACTAAGAGGATAGTGAGAACAAATGCGATTAACATTTTCTTGCCGATAGCCATTTTCTTTTTCTATGATCCCTTTTTTTTTTTTTTAATTTGGATGTTTACTACATATGTTTATATATATAATAACACCAACATACCTAAAAGATATTTATTTTTTGTTAAAAAAAAGGAAGCAAATCTTGCAATTTAATTCCCTAGATTATAATCACAAGAAAATAAAGAGAATGATTTTCTTACCTAATTACGTTTGGTATACACTAGTGTGATTTTTTATTTACACATAGTTAAACATAAATATTTTTTGCCAAAAATCGAATTAAGAAGTTTTTAAAAGTTATAACTTGAATTTTTTTTTAGGGATAAGATGTAAAATATACCTTTTAAATATTAACCTTAGATGATATAGTTCCAAGATTAAATGCATTCAATCGTTACTGTATAACATCCAAATGTGGAAAAAGGCAAACAATCTTGCAATTTATTTCTTAGATTTTTCATTTTAGTAAAAAAAAAATAGACTATGGAATTCTTAACTAATTACTTTTGATACACTGTTGTGAAATTATTTATTTTTTACACATACAGTTAAACATAAAATTATTTTTCCAAAATCTAACTAAAACTTTAAAATAGATCTTGCTAATTTAAATGCTTTTAACTTGAAATTATTTTAGGGATAGGATGTAAGAAACTAGGGGTGTCAAAATGAGTCAAATCTTATGGGTCGATTCAATTCGATCTATGACTAATTGATCCATGACTAATCAATCCCGATGTTAGTCCCACTGAGCCAAATTAGTCCCGATGTTAAGTGGTTTGACGGAATCATTAACTTTTATGTTAGGCAACTTAACGACATGGCTAATTGGTAAAGTCAACAAAAATTAGTGATTAAATTGAAAATTCAACAAAAGTTCAGAATTTTTATTTCATCAAACATAAAATTGAAGTTTTTTTCAACGAAATCGGTAGGTTGATAATTTTTTTTTTTTTGCCATTTTTTCTTTTTTTTTTGGTCGGAAAAGAGAGAAAAAGAATAAAAAGTTTCATTCTTTTTTTTTTTTGTTCAAAAAAAAGTTTCATTCATGTCATGGAAAGTACAAAAACTTCATAAACAACAAAAGAAGAAAAGCAAAAACTTGCTCAGTCTTTTATTATATTAAAGTGAACACTTCACTCCTCTCCATTTAGAGTTCTCCTCCAATCAGAGACTTTACCCACTTGTCCTTCACTTCCGTCTTTTATCTTGAAAGTAAGTTTTTCTTTTTTATTGTTAAAGAAATAATTTAGAAGTGGTCTCAGAGTGAGCACTCACCCAATATGCCATCAATTGAGAAAAATTAATCTTGCGTGTCATGGTTTAAGGACATTTTTGTTTGAGTGCATTTTAATTTTAAATTTTCTCTTCTTTTGAAAACGTTATTTCTCCAACTTTTCTGCCTTATAGCTATTCTCTTAATTATTTTTGAGTCAAAGGTTGGTTAGTAATATAACCTTTTTAATAGACTAACAAAATGATTTTCTAGCAATAAAAGATAAATGGAATGACACTGAAAGAATCTCTTTCATTCGTTATATAAATACATACATAAATATTTTTTACTTATGTTTTACTTATATTTTGCTTATATTTTATTTATATTTTGCATGTTTTGTTCATTTTTTTGTTAACTTAATTTTTCATATTAAAAATATATAAGATGTTATAAACGGAATGTCTAATATTGAGAATTGGTTAACTCGATCATGTAGCCTCGATACCTGCTATTTGTGGAGTCACCAGCCGGTCCAGGTTGTTCTTCAGTTAGTGGAGGAGCTTTCACTGAGTTAGGTCTATTTTACCCCACATGCGATGGTCGTGGCCTTCGCTTGAACTCCATGTCTTGGAACAAAGGTTTGTTTTTGATAATTTTATGCAAAGAGCACATAACTCTATGATTCTACATTTGATGCTATTGTCTCTTTTTGTGAAATGTGTAGCCTCGAACCTGTTATTTGTGGAGTCACCAGCTGGAGTAGGATGGTCTTACTCTAACAGAAGCTCCGATTACAACACCAGGGACGAAACTACTGGTAATTAAGAACTAAATTGCCCTTCTCAAACTGTATTAGAAGAATTTTTTTTTCTGACATTTTTTTGTATTTGAACAGCCAACGATATGCTTGTGTTCCTGTTGACATGGTTCAACAATTTTCCAGAGTTAAAGTCTGGCAACCTCTTTCTCACTAGCAAAAGTGCAAAACTACGCAGGTGTGTCTTCGAGTATTATGATTCTTAGTTTAAGAAATGGTTATGATAATACAAATTTTTGCAGTTCTTATTATTATGAAGTATGAGTACTTTTCGTTTAGCTTAACAATATTGGTGGTTTGGTGTTTGATTATGTTGCTATTTAATTTTATCAGAAGTTACTTGTCAGTGGTCTCAGAACAAAGGTTTATCATTCTCTCGCAGGACATTACATACCTCAATTGGGTGATGTGATACTCAGCTACAATTCATACTCAACTGGGTTCAAATTCAATGTCAAAGGCATTGCAGTAAACAAAAGAACCTTCTTCTTCACGTTTCATCAAGTCTTTTTCACAAATAGCAGGTTCTAGGCTATACTATAATTGATTAACGCGATCATGTGATTAACTTTGAGAAATCAAATTTTATATAATAAAATATTGTATTTCAAAATTATGATGGTAAAATTTGTAATTATTTAATAGTTTGACATCATATAACATTTCCATTCTTCTCAAAGACATAAAATTAACAAAAACAAAAGGGGGCAAATCACATGGTGTAGTTACATGGAAAAACGACTGATTACGTAATCAACTAAGGGCCTAATATACGAAATTGAATTGCCATGCATGAAAATTCATGAACTAAAATAAAATTTAAACTTTCTAGATGAGTTGTGTTCAAAAAAAAAAAAAAAAAAAACTTTCTACATGAACAAACCAAAACATGATCGAAACTTACTTCATTAGTTAAATCATCAAAGTTTGCTGACCGGAATATGATGTTATTAAACGTTGAGAAGCTATGCCAATAACATAATTTTAAATAGGTAAACACAATACTCCTAATACATACAATTTTCACATAAAACACTTTTGATTCAATTTTTATAAAAAATTTTATGTTCCATATTAAGTTTATTTTAATAAAAGTTAAGGAAAATATCCAACGATAACATGAATAAGTTTTATTACATTTCAAATATTATATATTAAGATTTTGATATATTAAAATTTAGAGGACATATATGTATATTTGTCCAATATAACGTACATAAGGCGTAAAACATTTCCTAGTTATATATATATATATATAAGTAGTTGAGAAAAAAAAAAGTCAAATTATTTTTTGGTTTTGAATCGATATGAAACAAGAAAAAAAAATGTTAAACATGCTTGGTACTATTCTTCTTGTAATTCCATTAATGGATAAGACTGGATACACTCAATTAGAATGAATCAGATCCAAGTAGACAACCCATATTCTACTTGAGTTGGGTGGATGATCCAAAAAGAAATGGTTGGATCGAATCGGATCCTGGGCTTGGATATGGATAGTGGGTTGAGTTATGTAATTTGGGAAAAGTTATTGGGTTTTTGGTCATTTAATTGGTTTTTGATTAAAAAAATAATTGTAAAACAAATTCGAAATGACAAAGGTGACATAATAGAAAACTTTTTCTGAGAATATTGCATTTTAGCCGTTGATCCCTCAGAGTGATGAGGAACATCATAAGCTTTGATTAAGGAAACAATTTGTGGTTGTCTTTGTTTATATTTTAGTTCACTCGTATCAAAATCTTGAGAAACTTTGTGTTGCGGGGAGACGATCTGTGTGTGGCCTTTGAGATCTCAATTTCAAGACTTTGGTGAGTTTGATGACTTTAGTAAAACAGACTGAATTCATAATATGCTCATCTTTTAGGATCTATTGTTTTCATGGGTTCTACTTCTACGACAAACATTTTTGTTCTGAATAGTAAAATCTTTTTTCTTTTGGGGGTAAAATGTTAAGTTCTGCATTGTAAATCTCTTTGTAATAGTTCTTAAAATGTTGGGTTTATTATGTCTAATCTGGTGAAACAAGCTGGTCATAAAGTGGGTGAAAGAGTTTGGAACAACTCTTTGAACACAACATCTACTGTCTTAACTTATTGTGGCTTATGCCCCTAAACTGTATGTGTATAAGATTCAGTGAGATTGAACTTAACTTATAACTTGTTGTTGATTTCTATTTTGACATGGATCAGATCATGGTATCGTGCCAGGCCGTGGTGGTGGCAATGGTGGTGGTATTGCTCACAGTAGTACAGTGGTTGGGGTATAACTGTAGTTTTGCAGAAGGTTATCCGGAAGAAGATTTGGTGGTGAGGCTGCCTGGTCAACCGAAGGTTGGGTTTAGACAATTTGCAGGATATGTCAATGTGGACTCGGAGTATGGTCGTAGTCATTTCTACTACTACGTAGAGGCTGTAAAAGAACCCGACAGCAAGCCCTTAACACTTTGGCTCAATGGAGGTCTCTGTTTTGTTGCTCTGTTTCTACATAATTCATACGTTTATAAGCTTGTTTGGTAGTTAAGTATAAGAAAATGTGTGAATTAAATTTCATATTTGAGGTTTGTATTGCAGGTCCAGGTTGTTCTTCTGTTGGTGGAGGAGCTTTCACTGAGTTAGGTCCATTTTACCCCACAGGCGATGGTCGTGGCCTCCGCTTGAACTCCATGTCTTGGAACAAAGGTTTGTTTTTGATAATTTTATGCAGAGAGCACAGAACTTTATGATTCTATATATATATATCTGATGCTATTGTCTCTTTTTGTGAAATGTGTAGCCTCGAACCTGCTGTTTGTGGAGTCACCAGCCGGAGTAGGATGGTCTTACTCTAACAGAAGCTCCGATTACAACACCGGGGACGAAACTACTGGTAAGAACTAAATTCCCCTTCTCAAACTGTATTAGAAGACTTTATTTTCCTGACATTCTTTTTGTATTTGAACAGCTAATGATATGCTTGTGTTCCTGTTGAGATGGTTCAACAAGTTCCCAGAATTGAAGTCTCGCGATCTCTTTCTCACTGGCGAAAGCTACGCAGGTTTGTCTTCGACTATTTTAATTTCCTACATGTTCAGTGGTTTATCCTTTTGTCTAACCAGAATTTGATTTCATTCTCTCGCAGGACATTACATACCGCAGCTGGCTGATTTGATACTGAGCTACAATTCACACTCAAGTGGGTTCAAATTCAATGTCAAAGGCATTGCAGTAAGCAAAAGAACCTTCTTCTTAAGTTTCATCAACTCTTTTGGTTTTCTTCTGATTCCATTTTGTTTGTTTCTTTTTCTGATCAGATTGGGAATCCACTTCTGAAGCTTGACAGGGACTTTGCAGCTGCATACGAGTTTTTCTGGTCGCATGGTATGATCTCCGATGAAGTAAGACTCACAATCATGAGCCAATGTGACTTTGCCAATCCCAAGAACATGAGCAATGCCTGTATAGAAGCTAAAACTGACTCCAGCGTCCTCACTGAGTATATCAACAGTTATCACCTTCTCCTCGATGTATGCTACCCGTCTATTGTCCAGCAAGAGCTGAGGCTCAAGAAAATGGTTAGCCCTTTTCATTTCCACCTTTTTCTCCACAAAAAAAAGTAAAACATGTCTGTAAATTTGTGAAAATGGTTTCAGGCTACTAAGATGAGCATGGGAGTCGATGTCTGTATAACATACGAAAGAAGTTTCTATTTTAATCTCCCGGAGGTACAGAATGCGCTTCACGCAAACCGCACTCGCCTACCTTATGAGTGGACTATGTGCAGCAAGTAACTTATTTTACCCTCTTTTAGTTTCACTGATCACAAGAAATGAAGCTAACTGATTGCTGTTGGCTGTTCACTTTTTGACTATGTCACAGCCGGTTAAACTACAGTGGCATGGACGGGTACATTGACATGCTTCCGATTCTTAAGAGAATTATACAGAACAAAACTCCTGTTTGGGTCTTCAGGTAAGATTTCTATTTAAATATCTCTTTATCTCCTTCTTTTCTTGTATTCTGAAGCTAAACACCGAGCTTGTTAAAATTGCAGTGGAGATCAAGATTCTGTAATTCCACTTCAAAGTTCAAGAACTCTCGTACGAGAACTTGCTCAGGATCTCAACTTCAAGACCACAGTTCCCTATGGAGCCTGGTTCCACAAAGAACAGGTAGTTCCCTTCACCATTAAACAATGCTATAAGTTAAGTTCTTGTGATTGCTAACTTGTGAATAATGTTGGGATTGTGACTAGGTTGGTGGCTGGGTCACAGAGTATGGGAATCTACTGACTTTTGCAACGGTGAGAGGAGCGGCTCATATGGTGCCGTATGCGCAGCCCTCACGAGGTCTACATATGTTCAGTAGCTTTGTGCGTGGTCAGAGATTGCCCAACAAACCAAATTTACATTCGTCTATTGATGATTGAAAGATATCTCTTTTACACTTGCGTCTTAGGGAAGTTTGGTTTGTTTGGCGTTGAAGTGCTATGTCTAACTCTTAAAAGTTAGATAGAACTATCTTTAGGGTTTGTTTAGTGGTAAACCCCATGGGATTATTTGAATACGTGTGACTTGTGCTATTTGCATACACTTTGATGAGAATATAGTATTTCTCATTTGATTATTGTACTGTATATGATTTTGATAAATGATGACACTTATCATTGGACGTTTTTTTTCTCCTATCTTTCTCGGTTACTTCAGAAAAGAAGCTTTATGCTTCTAATTCTCAAGTTTATGTCCTTCTAACTCTTTTTCAAGCATTGCGTATACATGTGAATCAAAGCTCTATATTTCGACTAGCCTCTATCCCACTGCACTCTCGTCGTCAGGTCTTATCAAAGATTTTGTTTTAGGCTGTTTTTTTCTTTACATGTCAGGATTTGTATCGCTACTCACCTCATCCTCTTAAAAGGATGTTAGAGTTAATATTCTCTTTGACTTGTCTCTTGTCTTTTTCAATACATTGAATAAGTCTACTTGTAGTTCTATATAAAACTATGTACTAGGAGAGATTAATTTTTTATTCTTCTCATTCGGTCATTCCATCACCCTCCTCAATTAACAATATACTATTATTGAAATTCTTTTAAAGCTTATTTTTTCTGTTAAAAAAAAAATACCAAATTATGTCATTAATAAACTTAATTTTGGCCAAAATTATAAAAGTTGAGTACAGTATTTGTTTGATTAATGGAAAAATTGAGTAATTACAATTTGGCTAAATTTGAAAGTTGATGACACATGTCAAAATTTTACAACTCTGTTGCGAAATTATAAAAAATCTATAAAAGATTTAGAAAAGATTTGAGAAATCTTAAATATTTCTATAACTTTTTCCTACTTAATTTATCCGACTAATATAAAAGTAGACTTTAGAACTTCCGTAAAACCTAAGTCGTTTTGGAGAAGAAACTCATCAATGGCGAAACTCAAGGTTGCTGGGACATGGGGAGGCATAATTGAGGTAGAACTCGAGAATTGGACTCTAAACATGTTGAGAGACGAAGTCGCTAAGCGATCAGGACTTGATCCTGAATCAATCAAACTAATTTGCGCCGGCAAAATCCTCAAAGATGACGGCGATGGTACTCAGACGCTTGCACAATTGGGTGTTAAGGAAAACTCAAAGATCCTCTCTAGTCGTGGAGCAGCTCCAGAAGAAGGCAAGTCGATCATGGCTGAGGAAGAAAGGTCTCGTCGTCTCTCTCGTGTCAAGTGAGTCTTTTTTATAATTTTCTCAATTGATTAGTGTCTGATCATCTTTGTATATCGGTTACTAAAGTTTCTATTTTGAAACTTTATATGTCAAGTGAGTCTTTTTATGATTTCTCAATTGATTAGTGTGTGATTGTTTGCAAGAAACCCAATTAGTGTAATGATCATCTGTGTCTTTCGTTCTTTGGCTATGATTTGGTTATTTCTTTGTTTCATGTGCAATATAAAGTCTTAATTTTGTCACTATATATGTCAAGTGAGCCTTTTTATAATTTCTCAATTGTGTCATTTATAATTTAGGTTTTTTATATCAATTTGATCACTAGTGTGTGATTGCTTGGCTGCTTGCAAGAACCGAATTTGTCAATTCCAATTGTATACCTTCTTCATGGATAGGGTTTCGTGATCATCTGTGTCTTTCGTTCCTTGGCCATGATCTTTGATGAATGACTTCATCTCTTTGTTCTATGTGCGAAACAAAGTCTGAAATATGCAGCTTCATAAACCCTTCTGTTCAAGCCCTCATTCTAATCAGTTTGTAGGCGAAAATGCTCGTCTCTTTATGTAGAAATATTAAGGTTTTTCAAAATTTTGACTATGGTAATCTGAGCGACTAATGATTGGTGACTTTCAATGTGAATGTTGTAGAGCTGCAGCTACAGCGTTGTCCAAGAGACATGCTGATGGTTCACTGCCGATCGAAGACTATAACATAGAGCTGGAAGATCAGGGAGGTCACAAAGTACAGTTTGGAAGTGAGACTGATCAGAGGTATTGCACAATCAGGTTGGAGCATGGAACGACCACCCAAATTTCGATGCTAATGAAACCGTTTTTCTTTTTCTGTTTAACAGTGCTGCAATGATGGGTCTTATGTTACATACTAAGGCAAAAAGTCTAATAGAAAAGGAAATGTATTCCGATGCAGTAGAAGTGCTTGCTATGGCAGAGGTTAGTTGCTACTGCTGGGAATCAGCTTTTTTCTTTCAATATTGTATATTGGTTTTTTTTTTGTTGCAAGTACGTTTTTGTGGTTCCTGATTTTTTTGTTTGTTTCGTAGGAATCATTCTTGCTCTGTGATCCCAAGATTCTCGAGGTCTTTTCTCTCTCATTTGAATAAATTTCCATTATTACTTGTTGTATCACCACAATGGGTGTTATTGGTTTGGACTTTTATCTAAAATCTATTTCCAGCATATGATACCAATATTGATCCTCTTAGCAAACTGGTTTATACTTATCGTTTGTTTTCTGAGTGTCTGGGATGCTGAATTAACCTCATTTGTATCTTCCATATGGCTGTGTTATATTCTTACAGTTTGTTGACAACCTCCCCATGATGGAAATAGACATTGTATGGTGCTATTTCTTGCTCCGAGACGTCAAATGCCTTTCAGATGCTGGCGTTCGCCTTGAGAAAGCAAGGAAAGGACTCGAGCGTGCTCATGGGAAGGATCTCTCTCGTGTGAGACTCCTTCAAGCTGGTCAAAGTCCAGAGATGGCACTGTGAGTTTAATTTCATGTTTTTTTGTTTTTGTTTTTTCAGTTGAGGAATACCCAATAAATAGGCCAACAGAGTTAAAATATTTGGTTAAAAGATTTTGTTTATCTAATTGCTAGATATTTGAGACTAGAGTTACTAGAAGGTGTGGTGGCATATCACACTGGTCAGAATGATAAAGCCTTGAATGCACTGAAGTCTGCCCATGCGAAATTCTTGCAGGTCAGTGAGCTGTACTGGAACAACTTTGCACTTAGTGATATTCAATTGTTACAGAGTTAATGCTGTTGTGCGTTGTAATGCAGCTACAAATACCCGATGAAACGCTGTCGTTAGTTATGGGTATGGGCTTCCAAGAGAAGGATGCTAAGAGAGCTTTGCGACTCAACAATCAGGATATTGCGAGTTCTGTTGATTTTCTTATTGAAGAGAGGGCAAAAAGAGCCCAAAAACGGGAGCAGGATCTCCAGAGACAAAAAGAAATACTGTATGTTTTTACTACTGTAATTATACTAGTTATGATCTTTAACTCTGTAGTGACTTCATGAGCTCTGATATTTCAGTGAGCAGAAAAAGTATGGAGTGACACCTATGAAGAAAGCTGTTGATATGCAGATGCTTGACAGGCTCGTCTCTATTGGGTGAGTAACATACTGTAAATAAATAGTTCTGCTGCTATTGTCTTCTGCTAGTATACAAATTTGTTAAGGAAATACAAATTAATTTATTATTTTCAAACTCAGAAGAAAAGTTGCAAAAAGTGGTAAACAAGAAACAAGAAAATTATGCGAAAGTGCTGACCTTTCCAGCTAAACCATGAGCTTTTCGATGTTTGTTAGAAACCTTCAAGCTCCACTTATATTAACATGAGTCTTTAGCTTAAGAACTAATGGTGGTTTTAGTTGTTTTTTCAAAGCTTACCAGTGAAATGTTTTATTTGGATATCTGAATTGGAAACGTTTCAGTTTAGTATGACTGAAAGCGCTTACCTGTGCAGATATGAGAGGGATCTTGCTGCTGAATCCCTCCGGAGAAATGAGAACGATATCCAGAAGGCCCTTGATACACTCACAAATCCAAGCGTTAATTCGACGATACAGGCTTACATTGAATCAAGGAAAAGAAAACGACAAGAACAACGAGTAGGCATATCAGTTGACGAACTTGTGTCTATGGGCTTTGAACGAGGAAGAGGTAATTTTTCTCATCTGAATAATTTCTGCAATTGCATATATTTTTCTCATCTGAATTGCATATATAATCTCTGGTTTGCATTGCAGCAACCTCTGCTTTGGAGGCTGGTGGCAACCGAGAAGGTATAATCCAAAGGCTACTGTCTGAATCAGAAGCAAACCAAGGAATTGCCTCTGTTGTAGGTGCAACAAGCAGCACAAACAACGGTGGTGCGGAGAGCAGTGGCGTTGGGGGTCAAGAAAGCACATCCAATGATATTGATGGTGGGGCAGAGCAGGACTCTGAGATGAAAGATGAAACAACAGATGAGATTGGTAACCAAGGAAGTACATCCAGTGGCAGCAGGGAAGAAGAGCGGGACGCTGAGATAGAAGAGGAAATAGCTAACGAGATTGCAAACGTTGATGCTTTGACGGCTTATGACATTAATCTTGACAAGGAAATTGAAGCTATAAATGAGTACCTTGCTATGCTGGATGCATCCCAGGAGTCTGGTTGAAGAGCGGATCGCGCTGGAGAAAAAGGTTGTAGATAAGAAATAATAACTTAATCAGGTTATTGCAGGGCCAATCTGTGTTACTTAATCAGGTTATTGCAGGGCCAATCTGTGTTGGTATGCTATTGCTTGCTACCTTACTTAGTATGTTTAGTAGGATTTGCTATGCAGAAACTGATTAATGAGACTGATTTATCATCTAGTTGGTCCTTGGTTAGGAGTTTTAACATACAGTACTTTCCCTTTATATAACTCTCTTACTCTAAGCTTTAGTCCGTAAAACTGAAGGTGCTTCGGCTCTAAAATACTTCTGACTTAGCGATGTTAATGTGGGCTAAATAACCCAGCTCAAATCCAGCCTACGAGAAATTTGCCCAATAAAAATTCAAGCCCAGAAAAACTATTGGAATATTTTGTAAAGTCAGCTTGAACCCATAATGAGTATTTGGTCATTTGGAGTTTGATTCGTTGTGAAATTTGGTGAAATACTGTTGCTTTATCCAAACATAGAAAACAAGGATGAGACTCAGACTTAATAGTCTAGTAAATTGACTAATTAATTTAAATTTGAGTCTGGTGTGATAGAGCCGTTATTACACAATGGTTAGAAAACACGCTCAATAAAAAAAAAAGAATCAAATTCACCTTCTTCATTCTTCTTCATCTTTCCAAAGTTCATTATAGAAACGAAAAGAAACAAAAATACATGTTTGTTTCAAAAAAAATTATTTGAATGAAAGTGACGAATTTGGAAGAAACAGAGTTGTCGAAAAGATTTGGAATTTGAATTGTTTGATATAGTTACTTCCGTTGTTCGCTTCTTCTTGTGTGGTAAATCGTATTTCCCAATCAAGTTAATTGTTAAAGATTTGATTTTTTCTTTCTGAGTACATTTTGAAGGGAGAATTGAAGAAGTTGAGTTCTGAAATCAATCGTCAATAACTAGGAATTTGACTAAATTGCTTCGTATTAGGGTTCTTTTTTACTAAGAGTCGTATTAGGGTTCTTTAAAAGATCTGAACATAATCCTTGGATCTTTTAATGCTTAGACGAGCCTAGATATTTGCGGGTTGTATGAAATAATAATTGCTTTAGATTTTCACATACATAAGATACATAAGTCTTAAAGTTTAGACGAGGTAAGTTATGCATGATCGATAAGTTCATAGCTCTATTTTGTTATTTTTTGATGAAAAAATGTTGTCAACGATTTTGCAGACTGTTGAGGAGGTATATACCAACTAGTTACCGAGCGTACAATATATGGGCATTAAACATAATTTTCCAATTATTTATGACAGTTGTTAGTTAATTTTTATAGGTCACAAATAAATTATTTATATATAATAATAATAGCTTATGTAAAATTTAAAATTTTCAACAAAATAAAAAATTTCATATAGAAAAACATAATAGAAAATTTAACTTATTTGAAAAATTATATTTTGGTTGTTTGTTTATTCTAAAAATAGTTACAAACAAATATATTTACAAGAAATAGAAATAAAAAATGTAAGAACATTTTTCATCAAACTTTTAATTTATATAACTGATTGTGAGTTTTCTTACAATATAAAACTAAACTTACAAATATTCGACAATTTCATGTGGGAAAGACATAGGTCTGAAAATGCTGGAGTGTCCTTCTTCTTTATCTGGGATAAGATACTATAGATACAAAAATGGGCATTAGAAAGGTGATTATATACATTTAATCAATAACAGGTAATCATAGGTAATTTACGAAACAAAACGTACTTCACGTGACGAGAGGGAGAATTCATCAGGATTAGTACTGAAAAAGAACAACACATCAGGGAACAACGCTGCCACCTCCACTTCCTCCGCTGTAAATACCTTCCTTTTCATAAGGGGTACCTATAAGTAAAAAGAAAGAAAGATAAAGATCAATATTAGTGTTACGTTATCAAAAAAGTAAAAAAAAGGGAAACAAATTGTAGATAAAATTCTATTTTGTTATTTTTTGATGAAAAAAAAGCATATATGATTAGGTCAATGTTGTGAACGATTTTGCAGACTGTTGAAGAGGTATATACCAACTTGTTACCGAGCGTACAATATATGGACATTAGACATAATTTTTCAATTATTGATGACATTTGTTATTAAAAATTAATTTTAATATGTCACAAATAATTTTTTTATATATAATAATAATAACTTATGTAAAATTTAAATTTTTTCAACAAAATAATAAACTTCATATAGAAAAACATAATTGAAAATTTAACTTATTTGAAAAATTATATTTTGCATGTTTGTTTATTCTGAAAATAGTTACAAACAAATATATTTACAAGAAATATAAATAAAAAATGTAAGAATATTTCTCATCAAACTTTTAATTTATATAACTGATTGTCAGTTTTCTTCATTCACAATTTATGGAATTAAGAATATTAAATAGTTTAGTTATAAAAAACATGAAAATATTTTTAGAACTTTAGGAAATGTAACACAACTTTAAAATTAAAAAAATATTTATTTATAAAATTGAATAAAAATAAAATATACTATATTTTTTTGAGCAATTTGTGGGTTTAAATTTGAGTAATATTTATAGTAAAAAACATTGATTAGAAAAATATTAGAACAGTTCTCATAAACAAAAAAATATTAGAGCTCACCAAAAAAAAAAAAAATATTAGAACAGCTCGGAATTAGGAGCCACGTGAGTCACCTACAAAGCTGTTCAAACAAAATCCAGTTTCATATTTCAGATTCTTCATGTTATTTAATCTGAAATAAAAATCTAAGCTTATATAAAATTCAAAATGTATAATTTCAAATTACAAAGAAACAGTAAATTGACTTCAACCTATCTTATCTTATTAAAAATATTTTAGTTTCTTAAAGTTAGTGATTAATATGATAATGACATTTTAATTTTCCTTAATTAAGTTATAAAACTAAATAAAATAACATATTAAATTTTGGATTTTAAGACACTATAATACCAACTCATGTAATATAAACTGTTATAATAACTTTATAAAAAAAAAAAAAAACTGTTATAATAACACAATGTTGGAATAAGTGAATTTTTAAAAATATGTTTTGAAGTTTCAAACCCAAACATGATAAAATTTGTAGTTGGTTCAATTCAAATTCAACATAATATTTGCATAAAATTAACAAAACACTTACTAAATTTTCAAAAGGTCTTTTATCGGTTAATCCGTGTATTACACTGGTTTTAATTTAGTTTAAATATATAAAAAGACCAAATACAAAAGTTATTTAATTAGAAAATACTTATTAATTGGCTTAGGCCTTTTAGATATTGATCAGCCAGTCTTTGTTCAAACTAATCTACTGGACGCTATAAAAGTCCAATCCAAGTCGAAAGAGATTATTATGCGAATCATTTTTCTTCCAATGTTTTATATACTAAACTAATCTCAACGTAACCAACCCAAAAAAAAGAAGCTGATTATAAACTTTATTAGAGAGACCGCATGACAAGAATCCATACATGTAACATATAAGACTATATGGTGAAAAGAAACTAATATAAAGAAGATTATAAATAAAAAAAAACACAAAACCAAAAATAAAAGAGTACGTTAACAGAGAGGAGATCGTTGAGGAACGCCTTTTCGCCGATTGATGCAAGTGGAAATATCATCAGGATCCTCCGATACCTCTTTATAACTATTAGCCGATTTGGCGCAAAGGCAGAAACCGGTCCGCTTTTTCCTCACGACATGGGTGGTGGTGGCGGCGTAAGCAGCAGCCGCACCGGCGTTGTTGTAATCGGAGGAAGTTGAGGACCAGCTCATGGACTCATCACCGTCTACCACCGTTGATCGAGGAGTCTCGTAGGCCGCCACGTCATCATCCGTCAGTAAGTCTTGTGGGATGATGTAGTCAGGACCTAGGGTTAGAGTGTGACATGGCTTTAGGAATTGGGTTAAGTCCCTGTAACGTTTCATCACGAAGTCCACCTACATGTATATAAACCAAAAGCTTTTTATATAATCACATCTTTTGCAACCTTTAAAAAGCTTAAATGTTTACGACTACATGTATGTGTATTTTCTGACAAAACATGATATATTACAAAGTGTAACATTGCAGGGATTTGAAGTGTAATGGTATCGGAAAACACTTTAGACCAAACCACTGTCTCACATGATATGGGAGTATAATTAATTACAGTATTTATGCACATAAACATAGTTCCAAGTTCCAACGGGCAAGGTCAATGAGCATATTATAGAGTTATTTATTAAAAAAGTAAGCCTCCCCATTATGGATTTTCGTCATGTTTTTGTTTTAAAAAATTAGTTTAAAAGGACAACATTTCAAACTCCAACCATATATAGAGATATATACATATAGTTTTTTAAAATAACTGGACTAGTTTTACATAGAAACGAATCATATCTAAAGTTGAGACTATATATCACATATTTAATGATACATAAGTATATTATATATGCATCAATATATATTTATTTCAACCTAATACTTTTGTTAAGTGAGAATGGATGGGAATTATTATGCAGAATTGAGTCGAATGTTTTGTAGAAGTAATAGTTAAGATGAACTAACCTTACAACCCAAGGAGCAATGGATGAAAGGTTCTTGAAGACTTCGGTCACATGAGGTGCAATAGTTGCCAGCTCCTTTGAATTGTCTATTTTGTGGTCTCTTCTTGATGAACACCACTTTCGCACTATTTATTGTATAAGCCTGTCCACAATTCAACCCCCAATCAATTTATATACATATATAGATATGAGAGGAACATGTATACACATATTATGTTTAATAGCACTAAAAACTAAAATACATTACTTACTTGAACGTTAGAGCAATCGATGAGTTTTTGAAGATCTTCAAGCCGAACAACATCGTGATACACATAACGACGAACCTGAAGGAGTCTGTGAAATCTATGAGAGGGTACACAGTGAGGACAGAGACTGATGCAACAATCAAGACAACACACGTTCCTCTCGTTCTTCTTCGCCGTCTCGTGGTACGGACATCCCACGAAGAACTTCTCTGCGTATAGCGCATCCAACCATGCCGGTTTCTGAATTCCCTACCACACCATTTATAAAATTTCTAAATTATTTAACTTATGAAAAAAGCTTAAACAAAAAAAAACAACTTCATACCATAATTCAATTGTTTCCTATACATCCACCACTAAAATCTATAAGAAGTACCAAGGAGCCAAGATGAGGATAAAGCCACAATTATAAGGAATTGTGTATGTTGATTAAGAACCGTATAGTAAAGAAAAAGAGATGAAAGTGAGAGATTCACTACTTAAGTTGGTATAGAATTGAAGATGTAGTTAACCTACCATGAGGACACAATTCAAAGTAGCTTTGGGAGATGGAAATTTTTTTGGCCACTACTCACTACAAAGAGTAATATTCGGAAGAGAAAAGGATTTATTAGGGGACTACTGATGATAGGATTTATGGAGGATCACAAGGGAGAGAGAGAGAAAAAAAAAACTTATATTTGATTATTCCTCGGAGATATAACTCTTTTACACATTTTAAATATCATATAAACTTGGTTGTTGTTTATTAGTGTTGGTGAGATGAGAGATAGAGGGAAGAAAAAGAGAGAGAAAGTGAGGAACGTGGGAGCTGTTTCCGTGTCTCCTACTTTAAACATATTTTTATTTGGCCATCTCCTTGGCTTAAGAGCTCAATTAGGTTAAACCCTCCTTGAAGAAGCTGCTCTACTCATCGCCAATTTTATTTTATTTCTCCCTCTTATGATCTACCAAAGTACAAGAGAGTCGGGTAGGTGAATCCAGTTTAAATAATCACTACTTAGATGTTTTACGACTCATATTGGTGTTCATAAGCCAATTGAGAAGATAAAAAAAAAAATACTACGTATCATCGGTCCAAGCATTGCGAATAGAATAGTAATGTAATGTTTTGTTAAAAAATAGTTAGATAGGCTTGTTGTTGATATTTTATAAGGTTATGGATTCTTAAATGTAGATATGATAGATTAAATAAACATGGATATTGATTGACTAGTCAAATTATTGCCTAAAAATATATACATTACAATAAGTAGTGCTCCAAATAGAAGCTATGCAACCTACTTGGGTCTAAAGAAACAAAATGAACGCAACAAATCTTCGTATTGCAATCTATAAATACCTTTAATTACTACCGTATAGTACTATACATGTTGACTATAAGTAAATTACACATATATCTAGATATTTTATCCGCTTATGTATCATGTATGCTTACAACATTTAAATAGGTAATGTTATCTACTAAGAACTCATGCTTGGTTAGTTGGTTCAACCAATCTAGTTTCATAGAAACTTAAGACACCGTCAAATTCTTCTTGTTGTATTAGTACTAAAAACTTATTTTTATGCCTGATTATATATTGTTTCAGTCTAATACGAATAGAAATGTACAGAGCATATGGTTAATCATAATGGTAGTAATTTATTAATTACAATACCCAAGAAGAAAACATCAAGAAAAAGATTCTTCTGTCTTACGCCAACTTGTTCTATTATATTGTCATAAACGTCTAAATGGTACCGGTAAAAAAAAAAAGTCTAATGGTACTTCTTGTTATGGCAGATAATTATATTTTAAGTCACCGTTTAGATATTTGTTTAATCAAATTAAGGAAGACTACATTGCAATTTACATTGTATTTTAATTTGGATCTTCAAACATCTTACATGTTCTACTAAATTTTCTGAAACCTTCAATTCTGCAAAATCGTTAATAATTTTTAGCATAAAACAACCGCCAATTATAATTATATATGCAATGATTTGTATAGTTTTAGCTTCTGTTTCCTTTTTAAGTTAAAATATATTTGATACAGTTGTTAAGTGTTAACTTATACTATTTTTTTGTTGAGTTTTGCTAACTCTTCCACTTATGGTATACTTTTTTCAAGTAGAATCCTATTATTTTCTGTTCTTTATATATTCAGTATTTAATGTTTAGCAAAATTGTTTATGTATATGGTTTGAACCTTAGTCGTGATACAGAGAATACAATATTTTGACTCAAATTCTGCCGAATTGAACTAAATAAAACTTTGGTTCGATCCGGAAATTGATTTTTTTTTTCGGTTTGGTTACTTGTTTTAAAATCTATTTCAAACTGAACCGATTTTTTTTTTTCAGTCTGTTTGATTTATTTGTTCAGTTTACTTTTTGTAACAAAAAAAATTTACAAGGCCAAACCCATCAAAATTTAGGATTTTCGACAAAGTTATGGCTAAAATGAACAACAACATCGACAACGACCGGCGATCGTTCGATTTCTCCATCTGACGAGACTTGTTACCCTCTTTCATCTAGTCCCGGTGATAGATCATGACAAGAGAACTCACTTCTAAACAGGTCATGGCAAGATAACACACTTCGAAACGGATCATGGCAAAGACGAGGACAGCACAACGAATTCCTTAACTGAAACCGTGTTTCTAGCTTATTTTGCCGTGTGAGCAGCCGTAACTAGGTTGATGGACTTTGGCTTGGTGTTGACGGCATGATGAAATGTCAACAAGAAAGACGAACATTGCCATCAATGTTCTGGTTGAGAGAGATGAGGCGTTGGAAAGAGCCATGAAATAATTATGTTTGTTCATGTCATCTTTTGTATGACATCAATACCGTTTTCTTCTTCTTCTTCTTTTTGTTTTTTCCAACGTAAGCCCATAATCTCCAAATTAGAAGACATCTTTAGGGCAGCAACATTAAAGTATACGAAAGCTGATTTGTGTTGTTTCTCGTGATTCCTTTCTTTTCTTATTTCCTCAGTTTTTTTTTTTTGGCCGAAACTAATGTAACAGAATCATAATTTACGTGAAAGATCTTGGCTTTAATAGTATGATAAATTTGATGAGCGTCACAACACAAAAATGTTTAGAAAATTTATTTTTTAATATATAATTTCATAAAAATAATGTTACAATGACATCGATATATACAGATATAGGGATACAACACAAAATTGTTTCTGGTGTTTCCACTTGCCTTTTTCCATCCTCGTCTTTATGTAGATTTTTGTCATTTTTCTTTATTCTCTCGTCAATTTTTCTCGTGTTCAAATATTCTTTGAGATTCCCTCATATAGTGTATCTCGATATATCCATTTGCCAATCCCTTATAATGCCTTTTTAACTTCTGATTATTTCCATTCTCGGTAATCTTTTGTTGCCTTTCTTCGGCCATTTGTCTTTCCTTCGATCATTTTACTTCCTCCGGTATGATCTGTCAATACTTCTCTTCACTCTTTTTCTTAAATTTTCTCCAAGTTCGAACTTCGAACCGTCCTTTCTTGCTCTATTCTTTTTTTTTTTTTTTTTTTTTCATACATAGCTCTTATCAAGATGATTACGATGTCCCTAAATTCATCACATATATTCTTCGGTTATCATAGCATATTCATATGTAAAGCTTCAAATGAACAATGTGAAAAAGTATTGGGATGCCTCTCCAAGTCGGAGAAGGTGTGTAGCTAGCTAGATGATCTATCATGTGAAATCATTAGTGGTTATAAACACATACTCTCATTACATTAAAAATGAGATATAAACGAGATTCACATGATGGCACGAAAATAATTTCTTGGAAGATAGTAAGGAAATTATCTTGAATTCTACCGCTACGGTGTGAGATATACACAAATGTCTTTCTCAAAACTATCAAAAAACATTTGTATAAATATTACAGTTGCAATGACGGATATTTGGTGGAACAATTTATAGCACACAAAAAAAAAACTGATCATTAGATTGGTTGGAAGAGATTGACTATGCCGAAGCATGTTGGTACGCTTTGGTTTACAAGATTTAATATGTTTAAACAGAGTCCAATTGGCCAAACGAGTTTAGAGGCTTTTGCATAACATGGACAACTTTTTCTCTTACCTTTTTAATAGTAGATATTTTATGCACAGTTACTTCCTATTAGATACGTGTAATAGACTAATAGTGGACCCAACATATGAAGAGTCCATCGATTACACACGATCGTGCCTCTCAAAATCTGAATTTCTGCTTGTCTACGCTATCCGATCCTTAGGATCTATAATCTTCTTGGATCAGACCCGAAAAACCAATTTAAAGTTTGCTTTATTGTTTTAGCCAATAAGCTTATGAAGAGTCCATCGATTACACACGTCGTTTTACACTACATATTTACAACTTTATTGGACTCGGTTCATTCCGTGTAAAACGGAATTGTAAAACGGAAATGTAAAACGACGGAAGCAATCATCATTACTTTAACCCTTAAATCAAAAAAAAAAAAAATCATCATTACTTTAGGTACTTGCTGACGTGTTTAAATCTCTAATTTTACGAACACAAGAATGTTGCTTAATAATTGTTCAAAAAATAAAGTCTTCTTAATTTCATAGGATACTGTAAAACCTAACAATGATTGTTCTTAAAATACTGAAAACACTCACTACTCAACACGGACATAATACTTGTTATATCAGTCTAAACTCACGTAATTCAGAACCGACCAATTCGGAAAAAATACGATGCACGTGGACTCTGTTGTTTTCAACAGCAGATCAAAGTTTAAACCACACAATTTTACGAACCTCAAAAAGAGAGATTATAATTAAGAGAAAAGAACAAAATTTAGTAGGCTGCAAAACGGAAGTAAGAAAGCCTCACGTGCTATGCAGAGGATCCGATGTCAACCTTCTTCTGCCGTAATTCTCTTTGTGTAGACATTTTAATTACTTAGCAAGATTATTAAGCCATACGAAAACATTATTATGAGTTTTTTCCTTACTTTTATATAATTTTTATTTTATGTGGTTCGGTTAGGGTCAAACTGAAGTTACTGAATGTACATTAAACCTTGGTGATAAAATCTGGATTACTATAAAACTTTTAAATAGGTTATATTAACAATTTGATATTCTAAGGCTTTTTATTGGTGACTACTTTTTAGAAGGAATATCTTGTTTTTTTTTTTTTTTTTTTTTTTTCAATTTTCTTTACCGGAATTTTTTTTACAAGTTTCAGATATGTGGAATCTACATTATTCCTTTTGAAAAGAAAATGATAGAACAAAAATGTCCCTTTTCCAAATTGTAGAGGAATTATAAAAAACAAAAAAAAAATTTGTTTTTTATTATTAAATATTTTAAAAAAGTTTTTACGATAATATTTACATTTTTATATATAAATATTTTCGTATTTTAATTATAGATTTAAATAAAAAAATAATTTCATATCATAAAGAACTACATGTCATAGTAATAGTCTAATAGACAACAAATGAACTAGGCCTTTGATAGTTTGGACCAATTCTAATTTCGTATGCATGTATTATGATTTGATTACAGGATCATGTCATAAATAAAAATGAAAAACAGAGGATTAGTCCATATTGTAAGGGGAGGTGGTGCGGTGGGTGGGTAGTCAATGGTCAAAGATCTACAAAGTGATGATGAGTTTTGGGGTAAACCGAAGAAGAGAAAGAGAACAAATAGCGTGCCGCACGAGGGGATCCCTCTGCCATTCTGACTCAGCCTCACACTCCCTTCCCTGTTTTTTTATTGTTTGATTGCATATAGACTAAAAACAAACGAAAATAGAACAAGGTCTCCCTAGTCTATCAAAATTTAGCTTTATTTGCATCAATTCTTTCAATTATAGTAATACAGATATATGTTCATTTCAAAGGGTTTAATCCGTCACGCTTTCAGATTTGTGATTCTTTCGACATCGTTGTTTTTAAGAGAAATGTGAATACCTAGTCATACATGTTCGTTTTGGATCCGTTTTGCAGGATTGGAAACCTATAGGATTTGCTTGTCGTGAATTGTATTTTTCGACTTGTAGTTTGTTTTAGGCTTTTTAGGAGTCAGAAAAGTTTGTAAATTAATGAGGTGTGTTTACTTATTTTGGATTTAAAACGTTTGCGTTTGCTTTCGTTTGTGGGTATTGTTCCTGTTTAATTTCTGATATTTGCGTTGTAATTTTAGTTTTGTAAAGTTTCATATTTTTAGCCCAAAAAAGTAAAGTTTCATATTTTAACACTCTTTGCTTTCGGAAATATTTTGTTTTTGTGAGTTGAAGTCCGCCGGTTTTTGTCCAATGACCCGTTACCTAAATTCTGCATTGTGTCTTGCAGAATTTTATTACGAAAAGCTGATCAAATAAATTGTCCCCAAAAAAAATAAATTGTCCCCTTTTTCTAATTTGATTTTCAAACCTTAAGTACTATTAGAAGTTAGTTAACTAATGAATCAGTTAATTTTGATGGTTAAAGAGTTTGTTATTGTTCAAGTAATACGATTAGCTTCTAACTGTATATAAGAGAGTACTGGACACAAATAATTCTCATGAACAAAAAAAAAAAAAATCATAATTTTATTATATATGGATTATCTTAAGTAAAGATTTTAAACTGAAATCACAATGTTTCTAATTAGGCTTTGCCGGATTAGAATTCGGATCGGACCGGCTCTTTGTCTCTTGTCCGCAGAGATGTATCAACTAAACTATGAACTAAAAGTCTAAAATACGTGTAATATCAAAAAAAGGAAAAAAAAAAAAAAAAAAAAAAAAGTTGACCGCCGACCGAAGGAAACAACCCAGAACGTCCACGATCTCGTTGCTTCGACTTGAAATCTAACAGCTACCCAATACCTACCGGAACAAAAGTAATCGCATTTCGCAAAGATCAAGCTTTTCTGATTTTAAAGATCCATCCTTTTTTAGCAAATGATTCAATTTAGAGTTTGAGCAAGATGCAATCGAGAATCGCCGGATTAGCTCCGGCGTTTTCTCTCTTCCCTAACCTAAACACACCTCACAAAACCTTCACTTTCCATCAAATCTTGGTTCTAATCATCACATTCGTAGCTTATGCTTCGTTTCACGCTTCTCGTAAACCTCCCAGTATTGTTAAGAGCGTTCTTGGTCCACCTTCCGTTGCATCTAATTCATCCTCGATTGATAATGGATGGGCTCCGTTTAATGGAACCCAAGGGACTAAGAGACTTGGTGAGCTTGATTTGGCGTTTCTTTCGTCTTATGCTTTGGGTATGTATTTTGCAGGCCATTTAGGAGATAGGATTGATTTGAGATATTTTCTTGTGTTTGGAATGATGGGTAGTGGGATTCTTACTGTTGTTTTTGGATTAGGGTATTGGATGAATGTTCATTTGCTTGGGTTTTATATGAGTGTTCAGATTGTTTGTGGTTTGTTTCAATCGATTGGATGGCCTTGTGTTGTCTCTGTTGTTGGTAATTGGTGTGGGAAAGAGAAACGTGGTTTGATTATGGGTGTGTGGAATTCTCATACTTCTGTTGGTAACATTCTTGGTTCGGTTATTGCGTCTTCGGTTCTCGATTTCGGATGGGGATGGTCTTTTGTTTTGCCTGGTGGGTTGGTGATTGTGTCTGGGGTGTTTGTGTTTATGTGTCTTGTTGTGAGTCCTCATGGTTTGGGGTTTGAAGAACCGGGAAAACAGATGGAGATCGAGATGAGTTTAGGTGAGAATGTAGAGGAAAGTTTGAGTAAAACGGAAGCTGAGGATGCAGTGCTTCTTGAAACCGTAGATTTATCGGATGATTCTTTGTCTGCTATCGGGTTTCTCGAGGCTTGGAGATTGCCTGGTGTTGCGCCTTATGCTTTCTGTTTGTTTTTCTCGAAACTCGTCGCTTACACGTTCTTGTATTGGTTACCATACTACTTAAGGCACACAGGTATGCTTAAGCTTATGCATCCGTGGCTTTTTCCATATAACTCAACTTGCATCATGTTCTTACTCTTATGCTTTGTAACAGCTGTTGCGGGTGTGAATCTCTCCCATAAAACCGCTGGGATTCTCTCAACAGTCTTTGACATAGGAGGAGTGCTTGGTGGAATATCAGCAGGGTTCATTTCCGATAAAATTAAAGCTCGTGCCCTCACATCAATCACATTCTTGTCACTCTCCATTCCTGCTCTAATTATGTACAGGATCTATGGGAGTGTGTCCATGTTCATCAACATCGCCTTGATGTTTATATCCGGGTTATTAGTGAATGGTCCTTATGCACTCATAACCACAGCAGTTGCAGCTGATCTCGGAACACAAGACTCCATTAAAGGGAATGGTCGGGCGTTGGCGACAGTAACGGCTATTATAGATGGTACTGGTTCAGTTGGAGCGGCTTTAGGACCGTTGCTCGCTGGATACATATCGAGCAGAGGGTGGAACAGTGTTTTTTTCATGCTTATTGTTTCAATATTCTTTGCCGGTTTGTTCTTGGTTCGGCTTGCAAAGGCTGAGATCAATGAGATGAGGTCAGGAGAATTGATAGCGACTAGTGATCCTCAAAGCTGATGATTTTGATCCCAGCAGATTGTATACAACGTTAGTATCAGGTACATAGATTCAAACCATACAATACAAATTAAGACACCACCTGATTTGTTTTCTACCATTTTAGTCTAGATGAAGTAAATTCTGCTATTTTGATATTAAGCACTACATAGAAGTCGAAAATTTGGATGGAGGTGATATTAGTGCTCATCAAGTAAACAGAAAATATTAGTAACAAGAGAGTAGTTGCATAATCTGAATATCGAGCTATGATCTTCATATATAGTTTTGTGGTTTGCATTTTCGAATTAAAGAAAATAGAAAGAGATGAAATTTGGTCCTAATGATTCATTGACCTTTGAAATTTTCATCAGGCAACTATAGGAAGAGAAAGTATCTTTCATCCTTTCTTCAAAAATCTTCAATTTATGATTTTGGAGACAAATGATCGAGAGAGATTCAAAAACGAACAAACAACAAAACGAAGAATCTACTTGACCAAAAGCAAGCCATCTTACCCATTGAAGAATCTACTTGACCAAAAAATGTGGACTTACAGATTCATGAGCAAATCCATCTTTACAAAAAGAATGATGGAGAGAATTTTGTAAATTATTGATCCAAACAACAAAACGACCATAAAGGCCTACTTGAAACCGATCACGATCAAGTCAAGCTACCTCTAGAAGAATCTACTCGTCAGTTTCACCTAGGCGTCAAAATTCACGACCAAAACCAGCCCATTTTAAGGAGAATGATCAAGAGAAATGGGCCCTGGTTTGCACCACTCTTACGGACTAACCGTAGTGATACTAGCCTTTTTTTTGATAAATAGTGATACTAGCCTTTCTTGATAGATTCCTGTCCAACCATAAGTAATCAAGTCACGACCTGACTTGTTCTGAAATCTTGACCCATCGTAGGCACATTTCGAAGTGGTTTGAGGACCGTAACGGTTTGAGCTGACCGCTATCAATTTTCTAAACCGGGTGAACCTAAACGTACACATATATGGAACTTTCCATGTTTTGGATCTCAATCATTTGTATGGAAACCAATAGAGCTTCTATACTCGACGCTTTGGAAGACCTTACCAAGTAAAACCCAACATTATTAGTTCATCTGCTGATTCATTTGAACCAAATGTGTATTGAAATCCAACATTGGTAATTCATTGATGGTCGGTCTAAAATGGAGATAAAATTTTGACATAAATTAATAAGTTATCTAAATAAAAGTATTATTGTAATTGAAATCCAACATTGGTAGTTCATCGATGATCGGCCTAACTTAAATAATAAAATATTTCGTTTCTCGGACAAAAATTAATGATATATATTAAATATTGCATTCTATGCGTCGCTGAAAATTAATTTAATAATTCTTTGATTAGTTATCTAAAAAAATTTCTAATTATGTAAAATATACGATATTTATAGTTTTCATTATTTGTATTAAAATTTTTTTTGATAAATACATACCATTAAGAATATTATATTTTGTATGTCGTACGAAATACTTTATTAACATTTATGCTAGGTGGAGTAATAGATTTATTTAACGCAGTCAAATTGATCAATTAGAAAAATAACGTGCAAAAAAATTTCGGTAAGAAAAATAAACAATATGCCAAAATAATTCAGTTACAAAAAACAAATAGCTCAGAAACACAATAAACAACCTGCCAAAATAACTCCCTAGTAAAAATAAATAACGTACCAAATACACTCACTAGCAAAAGTAAATAGCCAAAATTTAAATTTAATGAAGATTGACTCAATAACAAAACATAATGATTAATGACCTTAGATTAATAAATTTTCATTATATTACCTAAAAACTGTGTGTTTTGACTTCAAAATTTATGAGTTATTTTGTTGACAAAAATAATATTTAAACTTATGAATATAAATGCATGGAGACCTAAGAAAGAATATTCAGTCAATCCTAATTAAACATGGGGAGGGCAAAAAGATGAGACTCGTGAGTTGTTTTTGGTTTCTTTTTGGGTAGTTCTTAACCAATATAATAGGAAGGCTTTTGTGCGAACTATCCAAGAAAACAACAATCAGATTCTAGTTTGCAGAGGTTTTTCTTCAACTGTCCTAATCCATTGTTGAAGCTAATTAAGGTTGTACTCTTTATTCCTTACTCAAAGTTTCAATTTCTTTTTTTTTGTTCTCCTTTTCTATAAACTTATGACGAACTTGATTAATAAATGATCTTTGATAAGTCATGTGGCAAAAATGAGTTATACGTAGAAACATGACTTTGATATGATTATGCAGATACTCAATTGTTCTTCAATCCTTAATGATGAATCGATACGACAATATCACTCCTTCCAGACCACGGTCGATGTCTCAGCCGTCGTCACCTGTCTCCTCCTCCTTGCCACCGCCTGTCTACTCCTCCTTGCCGCCATTGAGCCCTTCTCTGTCGTCATACCGTCGTAATTCATTGCTTCCTCCGATTCCTGCCAGGTCTAACTTTACGAGTGTCTCTGGCCATACTCTGCCACCAAGAAAGTCACATAAACGGTCCAACAGTGATATCATTGGGATCAATTCAATGATCCCTCAGAGTACTCCAGATTCTGATGAGGAAGTCATGAAGGAGGTCTGCACTGAGTTTATGAATCTGACTAACAATAATGTTTCTAACGGTAATGAGAATGTAGAAGACTTGATGATAACTAGAAGTGATTCGGAAGGTGAAAACAATGCGAATGAGAGCGGGTATAAGACTAGATTGACGACTACTTTGGGTTTAAAGAGAAGAGCAGGCAAAGACATTGAACCTTTAAGAAGACACTATAGGAGTGTTTCAATGGATAGTTGTTTCAATGACTACCTCAAGCCTAAGAATCATCCGGGTAAAGTTTCCTCTACCAATTCGGTTGATGGAAATGAGAATGCTTTCAGCCTCGAGTTTGGGAAAGGCGAGTATACTGCTGATGAATTGAAGAAGATTGTGGGTAGTAAGAAACTTTTAGAGCTTGCATCTGATCCTAAAACATCTGATCCTAAAAGAGTCAAAAAGTAAGCAAGATTGTGTGACTAAATTACTAGTGGTTCTTCTTTACTTTTTAATCATTGGGATGTATGGTTTGTGACATTTAACTATTTATATGGACAATCTTTCAGAATCTTGGCAAACCGAGAGGCAGCTGCACGTGCAAAGGAGAGGAAGTCGCAGTACGTTGCTAACATGGAACTCAGAGTACAGACTCTTGAGAACGAGAATACTTCAGTGTCTACAAAGATAATGCTTTTGGAGGTAAGACATATATATCACATTAGCAACCATATATTTGTCATGTCTAAACGGTTCCTATAAGGAATTTGGTGAGTTTGTATTGTTGTTGCATGCAGAAAAATAAAGTCATGATGATGAACGAGAATAAGGAAATGAGGATTCGAATTGAATCGTTAGAGCAACAGGCGCAACTTCGTGATGGTACATCATCTTAATTTCTATGGATATTTTATCAAGTTTTTTGTTCTGCAATCTATAGTAAATGTTCGAATTTTAAGATTTAAGGTCGTTACGCTGGCAATTGCATGATCTTTTTTTGTTTGTCCCCGTTTCCGTTACGCGGAGACTTAATGTTTAGGATAAGGTTTTTTATTTCTATGTATAGACAAAATAACATTTTTCATTTTCTATGTTGTTGCAGCCTTGACTGAAAATTTGCGTGCAGAAATCGAAAGGCTAAAGGCGGTAACAATGTTGAACGAACAAGAGAGTGTGGAAGCCCAACGGCTAAAGGAGGCAATAGCCTTGAACGAACAATTGAGTGCAGAAATGATGCAAAACCGCGACCAATTAAACAGATCAACCATGCAGACAATGGACCCAAACATGTTCCAGCAACTCACCATCAATCAGTTCAATTTCAATCAGCCGCAGACAAACCCTTATTTTAATGGACAAAGCTAAAGGAAGCTGAGGTGACTTTTGGCAATCCTATGGGATCAAGGATTGAAGCTATAGTTCTTTTAAGTTGTTTCAGTTTATCTAATTTATGTTCACAGTCATGTTGAGAGTAACAAAAATCTATCTATATAGATATGCTAAAAAAAATGATTGCAACCGTGAGGCTTTAGAAGATATGACCATTTTATATCAGTTCTGTTTTTTTTTTCAATAAAGTGATGTTTATTTTGTTATATAAAGTAAAAACAATCATATAACTTATAATTTCTGTTTGACCCAAAAAAAAAAAAAACTTCTAATTTCTGTACGTTACTAAATTTTTACATATAGATTAATAAGTTAATCTATACAAAAGTTACGTTATTAAAATTATTGGTTTCGTTCATAAGATTGTTTTGTATTATATTAGAGGTAACGATTAAATTACAGAAATCCCTTTTTTTGTTTTACTAATTTCCTTAAGACACTATTAAAATTGTTCTATTATTAGTTTTGATAGTTTTTTCTTTACTCTTTTTTTCTATTGTTCCTTTAAAACTTTTTGTGTTATATTTCGACAATCTCTGTGGCGATTAGAGAAAGAGAGAGGTTTAGCGGTCGTTCGTTTTACATTCGTCCAAAGGTGTCTCTTTTATAGCGTTACAAAACACAAATCTCATTCTTTTACCTAAATATTCATCAATCTTCTCTTTTTTTTTTTTTTGATTCCATGTACTTGAATTCGGAGCTATTCTCTACTGATTCTTGTTTCTATATGAAATTCTCCGAAATCTGAAGCTCGACAAATCTGGATTTAGGTACCTTCCTCTCTTCTTTCTCACTGTTTCGTCACATTGTTTTCTCCGATTTATGGGTTTTTTTCCTTTGTTTGAGATTTAATTGTGTTAATTAAAAGGTTTAGTAATTTGATTATTGTTTCACTCAGTCATTAAACAATTCAATTTTTTTAAATTATTTATAGATTTGATGTGAATTCAAAATTTGGAACCTTTGATGATATTGTTTGCTTTGTGCTTTACCTATTTTCTTTGATATGAAGAAAAGAATCTGCTTTATGGTTATGCAAAATTCTGATCTTCTGTTGAGATTGATAAGAGTTTAGAGGATGATGATGAGTTACTTTAGTTAGATTTGTTTAATTTGATCTTTAGCTGTTGTGTTCTTCTTCTATGCAGGAAAAAAAAACAGAATGAGTTGGTGAGTTTCAGAAGCATAGATGACGATTCGATCGTTGCGCAAGCCACCGCCTATTAGACTTGTGTTTCCAACTCTGATTATACTTTTCTTGACATGTTTGTTTTGTATCTTGACAAATTTGCAAACCATTTCGTATCTGTTCCGTCCGCTTTGGGATAAACCGCCACCACCTTTCAAACGGATACCGCATTACTACGCAGAGAATGTATCCATGGGACATCTTTGTGAACTCCATGGGTGGACACCACGGTTAGAACCGAGGCAAGTCTTTGATGCCATCATTTTCAGCAATGAGCTTGACCTTCTCGAACTTAGATGGCGGGAATTGGAGCCTTACGTTTCAAAGTTTGTGATATTGGAATCAAACACTACTTTTACGGGTATTCCAAAGCCTCTTTTCTTTGATTCCAACAAGGAGAGATTCGCGTTTGCTGAGGGTAAGATAGTACATGGAGTGTTCCCTGGGAAGAAACGTTCTAAGGGGCAGCCTTATGAGGACCCCTTTTTGCTTGAGGGGCAACAGCGGGTTGCGATGAACTGGTTGCTCAGAGATGCTGGTGTATCGGATGGAGATGCGGTGATAATGTCAGATGCAGACGAGATTCCGAGCCCTCATACTGTGAAATTTCTACAGTGGTGCGATGGGATACCGGATGTAATGCATCTAGAGATGAGGGAATACATGTACTCCTTTGAGTTCCCGGTTGATTACAGCAGCTGGAGAGCCTCTGTCCATATATATAGCAGGAAATGGACTCAATACCGGCACTCCCGACAAACAGACTTGATATTATCCGACGCAGGGTGGCATTGCAGCTTCTGTTTCAGACGTCTCAATGAATTCGTTTTCAAAATGAAGGGTTATAGCCACGCAGACAGAGTTAAGCGCAAGGAGTTTTTGGATTATTCGCGGATACAAAAACATATATGTAAGGGATATGATCTCTTCGACATGCTTCCCGAAAAATACAGCTTCAAAGAGTTGATTAGCAAAATCGGACCCATCCCGCCTTCTGCATCAGCTGTGCATCTACCTGCCTTTTTGATTCAGAACGCTGCTCGCTTTCGATTTCTCCTCCCGGGAGGCTGTCTCCGAGAACCCTAGCTGAAGATTAAGTACAAAATAGAGAAGCAGTGGTTTATTGTAAAAAAAAAAAGGTATTTGGCGTCACACCAAATTAATCTGATACAACAGAAAAATAATGAAATAGATCGTTATCACATGTTCAGTTTCTTACAAAACTTATGGTGCGTTACAAAACTGGGCCAACGACCATCAAGCCAATCTTACGCACCACCATACCAGTCCCATTGTTGTACCAAATTAATTCAAAATAATATAACGCACCAATGTGATTAAGAAAATCAAATTTATTACCAAAAACTAGTTCTTAACCAAATACATATCAAGTATAGAGCATTATTTATAATAATAGTCTCCTTGCAGCAATGTAAGTTCTTTTCAATGGAGAGATAGATATGGGAAAAGAGACTAATTATCCCAATGCGTTGATCTGCTTTCATGCACCTTGGGGACTTTGTAAACTGAAACATCAATATAAATATGAATTAGATGAGAATAACTTGTGAGAATTGAGAGGGTGGAGTCAAATGATACTTACTTCCGCAATAAGATCCAGGGACTAAGAGGTCGCCGCATGCATGAGAGAGTTTGGAGAGCTTATTTACGTCAAAGATTTGCAAAAACAGTTTTGTAACAGTTTGGCAAATGCATTTCATCTTGTTCATTTTTATAGTATCACAACAAACTTTTAATGGGGAAACCCAAGGAACACCAAGCATGAGAGAATCGCCACAATAATCATATTCTTCGGAAATCTCTGTCTGACTACACGAAGCATCAACCTGGGAAGATGTTACTCTAGTCACCAACAATGCTAACATGAACATAGAGACTATAATATAAGCTCTCATTGTTTTCTCTATTTCTTTTCTCATATATGCCTTTGTCTTTGGAATCTTCATTGATGCTTGGATAGATACTACAAAGACAATGCAAGGAATATCAAATCTCACAATTATAAAGGAAAAAAATCATTAATCACTAGAAAATATTAGTTACTCATTTACCATTTCGATAAAGTCAATAATATCATAAAATAAAAAAAGAAACTTAAAATGAAGAAATAAAGAAAATTGGGCAATAAAATAAATATGAAACATATTGAAAAGGTAACATAGGATCATAATATTAATTACTTACTCATATATCGTTTTGGTGAAGTCAACAAAATTTTGACATCTGATGTAAAGAATAAAATTACAATTTAACACCAATTATTATTTAATAATTAAGTTTGGGAGAAGAAATGTTACACATTAACAACTTAAGTGTTAGATATGGGTTAAACATATGTTATTTAATAAGTTTGGGAGAAGAAATATGACTCTAGAAGTTAGGTTGGATTTGTTTTCGACATTTTTTTGTATGGGGCAATTGGAAGAATGGTGTCAAGAAGAAAATAATACTGGCGCATCATACAGGCTAGGATTTTAACATAGTCATCTAATATTGTTTCATTAAAAAAAAAAAATCTACATGTACACTTTTTTGCTTAATGAAAAATGATTAACGTAAATGAATGGCCTTTCGACGAAAAAAAAAAAAATGATTAACGTAAGCATTTTGATATTCTTTAAATCATAACGGTTTGAACCAATATTTTTTTTTTTTTGGTTTACTATAAAAAGTAATGAGATAATTAGTGTATACCTTTTTCCCTGTCCCTGTCTTACTATTATAAATTTGATTATTGAGTAGCAAAATCGACAAGCTTAAAAAATAGAAACATAATGAGAAGTAAATCATTTAGAATTGAATGAATAAGTTTTGAAGTTTTTCACTTCTTTTTCTTCTTCTTCTTGGATGCTTTTTGTCCACTAGAGCCACCACAAACAATAGAACACTCAATGCCACAAATGTTACCAAAACAAGAGAACAATCCATTATCTCCTCCTTTCTTGTTCCTCCCACCTTGCTTAGGTTGAGGAGCTCCAATCATCTGAGGATTTCTTGGGACGATTTCATTGGGCTTGTAACTTGATTTAGGGTTGAAGTTAGAGTTTGTTTTGTAGTCAGAACTTGGTTGATAACTAGAACCCACGTCTACAACCACTGGTAAATTGGCTTGCCACCTTTCTAGCTTTGAACGAAGACCCTCAACGCTTCGTTCACCAACACTTATCACTGTACTCTCAGCATCTTTCCCTGTAAGAGCCTTCTCTTTTGCAATTTGGGCAGCAACCACTGAGGCTGAAGGACCCAAATCAGACTCTGTGATCACAACCGGTCTCGACCTCATTGGTGTTCCGTATTCAATATTGTTCCTTTTTGGGGTATATGCTGTCTTGTTCCTTGGCCTCATCGGTGTCCCATACACAACTTGATGCTTTGTTTGCCTCAACAATGTGTTTGGTGTTTTTCTCTGAGGCTCATACACAACCATCTGAGAGTCAGATGAAAACTCATCTTTCTCAAAACCTGAGTTTGTAGTAGAACTCACACGGCTTTGTGTAACCTTCCTTGGTGAATCCACCATTGAGCTTGTATCACTTTTTGACCGTCGAAGCCCTGAAGGTTTTGAAGCTATGTTTTTCTTGTGAAACATCAAATCTTCTTCAAACAAAAGAGGCATGCTTTGGCCCGAGTTATCGATAAGCCCCACCGCAATGTTTAGGAGGCCGTGAGGGCGGCCAGACGCACGAAGAACCTCTAGGGTAACAAATCTCATAGCCGAAGAAGGGCTGACAAGGTCACTTATTAAGGTTTGTACCGTTCCAACATGAATGTCTTTGAACCAATGCAATGCATAGATCTCTATAACAACTATTGATGTGGCATCGTAGAGTGCTTCCTCATCTAGACGAAACACAAACTTGTCGTTCCATGTAGGGCTAGTTCCGCCCGTATTGTCGACCCGAGTCGTCAATTTACGCTCGGGATCAATCCAAGCGATTGCATATGTCTTCATACACCGTGCCACGGGCGCCAATTCTTGGGCCGAAATAATATTCAGCTCCAAGATTTGACAAGGCGCAAGAAAAGACATTTTTTCTTTTTCTTGACAAAACTAAATCTGAAAAAGCAAAGGAAATGGAAAGGATGAAATTTGATACAAAGACAGATCCGTCGTCGTCCTTGGAGGGGACGACGAAGGAAAGCAATGCATGAAGGTGAAAATGGAAAAGCAAATTGACAAAGACACCCAAAAATAATAATAAGCAAAAAAAGAATTTTTTTTTTTTTTGTTTATTAATTTTTTGTTTTGGTTTTTGTTATTTTAAAACACCGAATCAATTGCATTACTTTCCGTTGACTACTATTTTCTTTGATTGATCTTCTGGCTATATTTTTAGATATCTCTTTCACTATTTTCTAAATTTTATTTTTGGTTAGTTTCTGTTATTTTCCTGAATAATTCTAGAGTTATAGATATTTGATATTGCAACTATTAGAGATTGATTTGATTCCATGGTGTGTTCTTAGAAAGCAAAAGCTTGCAAGTAAAATAAAAAAAGAAATCACAAATTTTTCGAGTTCAAATTCTTAGGTAGAATCTTACATCTAGCCGATGAAGAAATCGATAAATCCACTAATAACTTTGCTCTAACTTCTTAAGCCATCCGTTTCCATTTTGCTAGGAATGTCGGTGAATTATCTGCGGCAAAATTTTTAGCTTTGTCAAATCATACATTTATGATCTGAATATGTCTACAAAAAAATTCGTCGATTTCTATAGCCATATTATAGATTGAATAAGTGCTATAACGTCTAAGTTGTTTAGCCAAACGTTCGTACAAAAAAAAGGATATACATGTATGTTCGAAGTGCTTAAATTAAAAGCAATTAGACGCAAAGATCGAAGCATTTATATGTAAAAGAATTTCAAATTTTCTTTTTTATATGGAGGTGTATGCAGAACATTGTGACTACAACGAAGAAAAAATCAACAACCATCAGGTTATTGTAACACATACATCAACTTGAACAGATTCCTCTGTTTTTATGGTGAAACAGAGACAACTTTTTGGAGTTCTTTCTTTCTCTTCTTGTCTAGATGATCATAAATTTTCTAAGAGGCGGCATCTTGAAGGGCTACACTGTTTTCTACTCTCGAACAACTAACTAGAGTTGTACAGATCTGCATAGTACATCATGCTTGACCCACATGGGTTTAGCAAAGGATTTAAACATCTTAAAACTTATGTCTTGTACCGAGACTTCCCTTTTGTTTGTCACAAATAAGACCCTTCCACAATGGCTTTGACAGATGGAAACCTTGTGTCTAGGCTTCGACCCTTCCACACCGCCAAATGGAACACCTTCACCCGACTATAGTGTCTTCTTGTGACTCACATATATATAAATATGGTTGAGAAATCACAAAATTTCTTTTCGACTAGACGAGCATCTTATTACCAAACATAGTTTTAGACTCAAGATCGGTTCCACTAACAGTGAACTTGTTGAGACAAAGTTAATTTTGAGTAATAAATAATTTTTGACCTTTTGTTTAATAAGTTTGTTGGGGATAGCAAATAAAAACATAGACAATGTAGTAAAAATATAGATGGGGAAAAGAGAAAACAAGAGAGTTGTTTGTTATACATTGAGAGGGAGATGGAGAGAGAGAGGGAGAGAAATGGATTAGATCCTAGAAGGAATGAGAGGGATGTGGTTCTGAAGATAAGTAGAAGCAGCTGCAACTCCACTTCCCATTACAATTGGGTACCCAACATCCTTCAGTATCATCTCCACTCCAGCCAAACACCCCAAAAGTTGCAACTGCATTTGATTTGTAGTGTTTTGATTAGAGTTATAATCAATTTACAATAAGATTACACTTAAGCTGTAGCTCAATATGTATGTACCTCATTCACGTTTCCTAGGTGTCCAATTCTGAAAACCTTTCCAGCCACTTTGTTGAGACCAAGACCAAGACTTAGGTTGTACCTCTGCCACGCCCTTCTCACAATCTCTGAACTGTCTATATGTGGGGGCACTACAACTGCTGTCACTGTGTTACTTATCCATTCCTCCTTCTGTGTGCAGTTTTTCAGTCCCCACGCTTCCACCGCGAGCCTATGTTCATGATCATATCAACAATCAAACTCTAGTTATAATCTATCAAGATTCAGTCTGTTAAAAGACTCTTTAAGAATCAAAATATTCAAGAACACGAATTCGAATACTTGCACACCTCTGGTCTGAAGAGATTATGGATAAAAAGCGCGTTACAAAGCTAGACTTAATTACCTGGTGGCCTTTCCGAGACGAGCATGACGTGCAATGATATTTTCAAGTCCTTCCTCAAAGATAAGATCAAGAGCAGCTCTAAGACCATAGAGGAGTTGAATGGAAGGTGTGTAAGGCCAATAGGTTCCCAGCTTGTAAAATTTGAGGTAGTCATTCCAATCAAAGAAGACTTTGAGGGATTTTGAAGTTTTGGTAGCTTCCAAGGCTTTAGGACTGGCGCAAACAATGCCAAGACCAGTTGGAAGAGATAAGGCTTTCTGAGAGCCGGTCAAGGCCACATCCACTCCCCACTCATCCATTCGGAAATCAAGTGCACATATGGACGAAACACCGTCCACTAGCAGCAGAGCCGGGTGCTTGTAGTGATCTGTGTGTATACGCGTGTGTAAGTAAGAGTAATAACAGAGAAATCACAAAAGACACAAGATGGTTTGTGAAGAGTTAGTGACCGAGGAGTGTGCGGACAGCAGAGATGTCATTGGTGACTCCGGTAGCTGTCTCATTGTGGACAATGCAAATGGCTTTGATGGAATGACTCTGGTCTTCTGAGAGCTTTGAGGCTAAGACTTGGAGATTAGCACCTTGTCCCCAGTCACTCTCAACCACATCAACTTTGAAATTGAGCCTCTTCTGCTGGTCAATCCAGAGCAAGCTAAATTGTCCAATCAGAAACGAGACGATCCTGTCTCCAGGAGATAGCGTGTTGGTCAAGGCACTCTCCCAAGCACCAGTCCCGGTCGTGGGAAACAGGAAAGGTGTCCCAGAGGTTGTCTTGAATATCTTCTTCACGTCCTCCAACAGTGTTTTTGTAAGTGCCGGAATGGCTGGTGACCGGTAATCCTCGTTGTTCCGGTTCATCGCCCGGATTACCGGTTCCGGTATGTTCACTGGTCCAGGTACAAACAGATGGTGTCTCCCTGGTCCATACATATAGTCCATTTTTCCCCTTTTCTCTTTGGTCCTCCTTCTCTACACTGTCAAAAGTTTAGAAAACTCTCTCTAAATACACACAATCTCATCTTTGACCCAAAAAATAAGATAGAACTAAAACATATGGGTATATGCATATTATTGCTACTATCAACTCAAGTAAACAATAATAAGTGGTGAGCACAAAGCGAACTATTCTTTCGCCTTTTACTAAAGAATACTGTGTGCTCTCCACTCTAAACGGCATACACCTATTTTTGGAAGAGTAAAGGTAAACAATAATACAAACATATATACAGAGATAGATATACAAAATACGCCGATCATATATATCTCGTTTAAGCTAACAATAAATGTGTGTGCGTTACAAAGAGTTATAAGATAAGATGTTTCATGGGCAAGATCATAAACACAAAAAAGAGTAACCAAGCGGAGATAACGAAGTAAGTAACTTTACAAAATCAAAAGAAGAGAGAAGTTAACCTCTGAATAAGGCGGAAGCTCCTGAGAGGGCCTTTTGGACTCCTGTGTCTTCTCAAACCTCTTTAATATATATCTTCTTATTTATTTGTAATTTTTTTTATTTCATTTTACATGTTTGTACGTATTTTGTTTTGTAATTTAGTTTATCCCAATCAAGTATTGGAATCTTAGACGCGTGGCGGATAAGAGCTACGGGAAAAAAATCTTTACGTTACGAATGGCTGACAATGCATTTGCATATTTGCCCTCACTCTTTCTATCTTTTATATCTTTTCCCCCATTAATGTATTTTTCCTTATAATCAACACAATAATAGTGGGATGGTGAGGTGGGGGAAAGAGTTGACTTTGACAAAGTTTGGGAATAAAACAAAAGATAGGGAAGAGTTAGGGGGTGAAATTGTAATAGAAAGATAAGAGGTGGAAAAGGGAAGAGGAGAGATAAGGAGATAAAAGGGTGAGAGCCACACAAGTTGTTTTTGCAACAAAGACCACACGACCGAACGCCGAATCCTCGGGGCACTTCTTCACTATCTCTCGCTCTCTTGTTTTATGTTATAGGATTATTTACACTAGATGACACAAATATACAAAACTAAAATAGCTTTTGAATGTTGATTCTGTTCCGTTTGGCCACTTGATTTGGATGTTTAAATTTCGTTGCATAACTTTTGGGAATAACTTAACATAACGTTTTTGGAAGATTTTTCTAGTTTATTATATATAACATAAAGTTCAACCAACGTTGAACCATGTCTTATATGGAATCATTTTCTTTTATTGATTCACTCGGCCAAGAGGCTCCTAAATTATCCAAATATATATTTGTATCTTGTAAAACCCTCCCTAATCTTTTCAAATCTTTTATATGATGTCAACAAGATAGTTCAAGGAGTTTTTCTCCTTTTTTAATTGCGAGGTTGACAAACAAAATCAGAAAATTATCTTACAAAATTAGAAATACAGACATGACAATCTTTCATACAGACTGTTCTTAATTTATTTTCAGACATATTATTCAACGTTTTCAGACCAATTTTTGCCAATTTACTATCCTAGACAATAGCATTCGAGGACAACTAATCTTCCAACGATGATTTTGGATTTAGTATCGAGCCAACACATAATTGAAGTGGTATTTAGAATTCTCCTTTGTTTCCTTCAGCAAAAAGCCAAAGAGACGAGTAAATCTACAGTGTAAATGCCTTTTTTTCATAGAAACTTTCGAAATGTGAAAATACGAAACAGAGAAAAACAAGTAATTTAAATTAACAAAACTGGTAATGTACAATTTGCTCTATTCCGAATGGGTAACATATATATATATATATATATATATATATATATAAAAGGAAATGGAGTTTAGCAGCTCGACTACATCCACAACAACTATTGATACCTAAGCAAACCACCTCGTAATTGCTATCTCTTTGCTCAATAACAAAGTTATGGCTCTCTCGGGTATATATATATATATCATTTCGTCAGCGTCAGCGTCAGCATCAGCTGGTCGGGTATGCCAATCTCCAATTTTAGCAACCAAAACCAAACATTCTTCCTGCTGTGTTTCCGTCTTTTTTTAAAAACAATTAATCTCTTCCGGTGTATCTATGTTGTTGAACTTCTGAATCCATGATCAAACCAGAGTTCAACCGGCAAATGCACAGCATATTGTATGGTACCAGAACAGAGTAAACTTATCTTGGGGGAGGTCCAGTTTGACGTGCCCGATGGCTTCTATCCAATGGTCCTGGGCCGAGTATTCCCAGCGAGTTAGAGTTGGTTACCGGTGGTCGCTCAGACTGAACATCGCTTTCTGTTCTTCTTCTTCGTTTCCACGCTTCAAACTTTGCTGTGTCAATGCCCTTGTGCACCTGCTGTGATCCTTGTGAATTCCCTGCTGTTTTGTATTTTTGTTGCCTCTGGAAGTTCCTAGAACCAAATCCAGCGGATGAGCCATTGAGGTGAGATGGTCCGACCCCTTCCTCTTCCTCTTTCTCCTGCTTCAATTTGGAGTATATCTGATTGAGTCGATCCCCCGACAAATTTGAGAAAGTTGAAACATAGTTCCACAATCTCATTGTCATTCCTGCATTTCGATTTCGCGTTAATGATACTTTTGAGACTTAGAGGTAGCATGGTTTATCCAAATAGCATCAACTTTTGATTAGGATTTTACAAAAAAGAAACGTGGCTGCAAAGTAAACAGAGGTTGCATTACTTACTATCTTGCTTGTATAAATCTTCTTCGTGTTCTAAGACAATTGCATCTATTCTTCGCCCAAGGATTTCCAAATATCTCCGGATTTTGAAAAGCACCTATTTGTGTGACACACAAGGAATTTTGAGAAAAGATCAGATAAAGACACAGCGAGTCAAGCACCATTAACGATGGAAGAAAAAAGATGAAACCTTCTCCTTTGGCAGATCTGCACTTGTGGTTTGCAATCTTTGTAGACGTCCAAGAGTTTTGATTTCATCAGCCAAGACATCTTCACACCATTCCATCCATTTCTGCTCCTTGAACTGCTCGTAAACTTCCTCGTCATCAGACATTTCTCCTTCTTCCTTCACCAATGGCTCAGCTTTTTGGGTTTTCCGAGGTCCATCTTTTGTTGATATTAAACTTACATTGGAAGGACCAGATTTTCCTCTTCGGTCTCTGGCAGGTGCTTTAAATTGATTGATAAGATTATCCTTGACCTTTTTGGAATTTTTACGGGATGCTTTGGCATTTGTATTCTTCCCTCCTGCTGCAGCAAGTTCCTGTGAAAAGCAAATCTCATATTGTCAATCTCTTCTTCAAGGAACGTTATTAAGAAAATTAATAAATAAGGAAGAAGGTCTCAAAAGAAATCATAGCAAGTAACGCACCATTTCCAGAAGTGCAGTAGCACGCTCCTTTAAGTTTGGAGCACGAGGTAAAAAAGTCTCATGGTGTTGAAGTTCAACGGGAGCAATCTTCTTTGTAAGTCCGAGGCTCTCATCTAATCTTATCTTTTCCCAATTCCCAAAACCATGATAGAGTATTCCCAGAAGCAATCTCGCATCATCGACTAAGAACACCAAATAATAAAAAGAATTAGGATGAAAAGCATTAGACAGACACTGATATGATAAAATTAAATAGGGTTGCACATACTCTGATTCCAACCACAACCCTTGGACCAATTTGAAGGTTTAAGGTATGACAACACCCGGAATTGTGAGATTGGATCGTCATATCGACTAATGCGCTTTGATAGGAGCTGCAGTCCTTGCACACGTTTTAATAGTTCGTTTGCTTTTACTGGTACACCAAAGAAATCCAAGACAGGACCCTGCAGAGAATAGAAAATAGGAAGATTGGAAATATCTGAGTGAACCCATAACAACTAGGGGAAAAAAAAAATTGAGCTTCCAGTTCAGATGTTTTGTTACAAGTTTTACCTTTGGTTCAAAATTTCCTGTTTCAACAGACTCCCGACAACCATCAATTAAAGCATCAAATAGCTCAACTTGTGCTTCCTCTGGGGCTGCTTCAACAACACCACCCACCTCTTCGGCAATACATGTAATTTGATTATGGTTCCCAAACTTCATGACCTGTGAATTATAAAATGAGAAATGTAACAAACGTTAGTTCAAAAACACAAACTAAATAAACCAGTCAATTAAACTTGGAACTACCAAAAATTAACTTAGAAACTAATGGAGCCAAGGAAACCCTAAGAGAAACTATGAAATCATTGCAGCTGAACAAAATTGAGGAGCCTTAAATTCAAACCTTTTTCCATTATTTAGAAAATATGCAGAAAGAAACATAAGATAAGAATAGTTTCGACGTACAGTTCGATAGAATCGTTGCGCATCTCTCTTAGGAAGATTTCCATAAGACCAGCCTCTGACTTGAGCTGAAGTCCCCTCTAATATTGGAGTGGAAGGAACAAAATATTCAGTTTTTCTGCGCTTTTGACTTCTCTCTGTATGCTCTGGAGGCTCAGATCCTTTCTTTTTTCTTTTGCTAGTCCTGTCAGGATGGCTAGGATCCACATAACTCTTCGTACTCCTAGCAGCCCGTGGTGCAAGAGCTTCCTACACAAAGGTAACACAAGTTTAGAAACTGACCAATCTAATCACACTATGTGAAAATAAAAATAAATCTATGACACAGGAGGCCATATTCTTATTGAAGATAAAAATTTTACTTCGGCCGTAACCACGGAGTCAGGTTTTATCCAGCGACTCCAAAAGGACCCATCATCTTCAGCATTGCAAAAGTTGGCAACCTAAATGCACAGAAAAGTTAGCAGCATAAAGCATTTCAAAAATATAAGCAATAAAAAATAGATTCATTTATGCCAATAAACTGTTTCGACGAGAAAAAGTAATAAATAATAAAATTAAGCAGCATTTGAAAGAAGATTGATAAAGAACAAGCAGGTTTCCTATGTCTATTAGGTTCACCTAAAACAAAAGACAAAGTGGGTAAAAAACATCTGAACTTGCCTTAAAAGCACCCAACAGTTCATGTTCTGTTTCACCAGTATCCTTTTCCTCAACTTGCTCTGCCCTCTCTAGGATTTCATCAATATCCATACTCAACAGCCGCTGCTTTTTGCTTTCTTCATCATTTTTATCCTCTTTAAAAAGTTCTTCCGCTCCAAATCTCAATATTGCAGAAAGCTCGTTCTAGAATACAAGTAATGGTTCATTCTTACGGAAATAAAACCTTGAAAGGAAATCAAACAGCCACGATAAACATTCAAAAGATGTCCTTACCTTGTCAAAATTACTTCCCTTTTTAGTTTCTCGCTTCTCCAGCCTACCCTCCGCATTCAGTTTTTGAATAACCAAATGATCAAGAACCTAAAGAATGGTGGACCAAAAAATGTTACAAGCTACTATGACAAAGTGATACAAATATAAATTTTGGGTTTTGAACCTATCTCATCCCTAGGCGATTGAATTCTAAATATGGATCTTACAACTTGAATAGATGACAACGCAAATGAAGTGAACAAGTGAAGCTAAGCTTATAAAACAACCAAAAAGAAAGAATAATAACAGAGATTGCAATTTTAACTATACTATATAAACCAAAGTATTGGTAACAGCGCTGAAGTGGAATCATTTCATGAAGGTGAGGATGCAGAACTAAGACATTCATTGGCAGTGCTAAAGAATTAATGCAAACATAATCTGAGCATAGATCCTTCAAAAACTAGTGTACCATTTTTCTTTTTGCGCGCTCCAGGATCTCTTCCTCAACACTTTTGCTTGTAACAAATCTATAAATGTTCACGACATCTTGTTGCCCAATTCTGTGCGCTCGACTCATGGCCTGATAAAATAGTGTAGGGATTCCACTATCAGAAGATAGTAATAAAGAGTAACTAAATCCAAAGGTAGAGAATTTTTGTTGAAGGGGAAACCTGCAGGTCATTCTGTGGATTCCAATCAGAGTCAAATATAACGACTGTATCCGCAGTAGCAAGATTGATACCCAGTCCACCAGCTCGGGTCGAAAGAAGAAAGCAAAAGTCATCACTAGCAGGTGCGTTAAAATGATCCATTGCCTGCTGACGCAGTTCTGCCTTAGTACTACCATCCAGTCTCTGGAACTGGAAACCTCTAAGAGACAGGTATTCTGCCAGGATATCTAACATTCTAACCATCTGTAAAGCAAACAGTGCAAAATGATTTATTCATAAAGTTCGAGACATATTTTGTAAGAGTTAAAACTGCAAGAATGCCTGTCAACAAGATGAAAGAATTTTAAGGCTACTAAAATCCAAAGGAGCTACAGCTTTTTGAAAACAAATTTCATCGCTAAAACGGTTATCAAGAAAGCAACTTCTGTGTAACAGCAACATAGGAGTTTAATACGTTCCCAATAGTTTTCCCTAGGAAGTGCCTTTCACACAATAAACAAAGCAGCGCAACCAAAAATAATGCAAAGTAATAGTCATATACAAACGATGGACCTTAGGTTTGATTCTGAACCATCTGATAAGATGAGGAAATAAGCTTAACTGAAAGAAGTTAGCTGATGGGACAGATTTCAGAATAAAGAAACTAGTCTAACAAAGGAGCAGGAGGAGAAAAGTGGAACTGATATCACAACATTCATTTCAATCAAGTAAAAACTCACTAGGAAGACGAAATGTGATTGAACCGCACCTGAGAAAAGATAAGAACACGATGCTTAGTCTCACGCAGTCTAACCAGTAGCTTGTCTAGGATAACTAGCTTTCCGCTGCTTAGAATAATTTTATCCAGCTTAGAATTATCATTTATGTCACCCCCATATCCATGGTCTGCACTTTCAAATAAGAAAGGATGATTGCAGCATTTCTTCAACTCCACCACAATGTTTAAAAGTGAAACCTGTTGATTGTAACTAAGAGCTTGTTAGCTTGACATTTACAATACCTACAAACTTAAGAAGTTGGATGCATGTTAAAATAATCCACCTACTTTACAGTGCAGAAGAAAAGGTAAAAATCTATTTTATAACCACAAACATGAGAACCTGGGTGCATCATAAAGTCGCCCACCTGATTACCGCGCACCCCTTTATTTAAATCATGGAAATTGCGCTCCAGTATCCACTTGTAGTACCTAAAACAGAAAAACAGAATATAAGTAACAATATTTAAAGCTATCCAGTCAACAGGTATTGGCTGATGTTATGCTTACTGTTTCTGAAGAGGGGACATCTCAACTCTTAGTATACGCTCGATTTTTGGAGGCAACGACTTCTCAACATCTTTAATCACTCGTCGTAGAATATGGGGTCTCAATTCTAAATGGAGATTGGCGAGCTAAATTCCATAGAAGGATAAGATAGTGGGCGACTGAATAATAATTAATCTATTTCATTAATACAGCATAAAATTATGCAATGGACAAAGCTTACCTCAGATTCATTAAATGAGCTAAGGTTCTTGTAGTTTTCAACGAACTCATCCTTGTTCTTAAACTTGCCAGGATCAAGAAAGTGGAGCAGAGCCCTACAAAAATAGAAATAAGTCGTTTATCATAAGAAAAGAATACAATGGTATAAAAGTAGCATATGCTACAAGAACACAGCCCAGGCAAAATGTGTTAGCTCCACAGAAAGGCTAAAAAAAGAGAAGAAAGCATACCAAAGCTCTTCAACACTATTCTGTAGTGGAGTACCAGTAATAAGCAATTTGTTCTTCGTGCTAAATTCCTGAAACAGATAAGATACGCCACCCATTCTGAACAACCAAAAAAATAACCATGAAAATAGATTAAAGTTCTTAAAAAGGTCACGCACCAAAAGGGCCGTGTAGAGCTGTGCCTCGCTATTTTTCAGTCGATGTGCTTCATCCACCATTAAGTAAATCCACTTAATCTTGGAGAGAACAGCTTTATCCTTCAGAACTACCTCATAAGTAGTCAACAGTGCATTGAATTTTATGGGCCGTCCGACTTTCTTTTCATTGTAAAATTCGTATTGCTGACATACCTGAAGCCAGAAATTTACACAAATCAAAATTCTACTACGGCAGGAGAGAGGAAGAGAGAAGTTTAAAATGTTGTACAAATATATCTATATATATTACTATCATACAAAAAAAATCAAAGATCTTCAAATCAAAAACTAAAGCCACAGCACCTATCCAATCTAGATAGAAAAAACTGTTGAGTAGGCCAGTAAATGAAAGATTTAGATAGACAATGGAGACACAAGAGGGACTCTTAACACCCTGAGGATTGTTAGAAGCTATAACAATTAACATGGACATCATTTGTTTTGTTTCTCACCTCTCGACTAGCCCGGGTGCCTACATATACTATTATATTCATGCCGGGAAGCCACTTTCTGAATTCTTTAGCCCAATTAGCTAATGTTGACAAAGGCACAACCACAAGAAATGGACCAGGAATTTGTTGGGTATTCTGCGAGAAAAATAAAAGAAAAAAAGAAGAGAGAAACATTAACTCATGAAATGTGGTAATGCTGAGAAACATAGAACAAAATTTTCAACTCATGAGCAAACTTGAATGCTCACTTGAAAAGAAAAGAATTCTCACCTGCAAAAACCCAAGCATTGAAACTGACTGAACAGTTTTACCAAGACCCATTTCATCAGCCAAAATGACATTAGTGTCATTAAGCCAGCTGGAAAATGGAAGGAAACGAACCATTAGACCGAACGGACAAGTAACGCATCATCAGCAACTACAAAGTGGGATAAGAAACACACCTGTTGACAAGAAAATTTAAACCCTCCAGCTGATAGTCCCGTAGCGTACCTCCACTTAGCCACTCAGGCTGTTTGTCAAGCTTCCGCAAGATTGCTACACAGAACAGTAACCACAACTAAGCATTAAAAAAAGATTTTTTCTCCTACCCTATTATCTCATATATAAGTGGGAGTAAGCATAACTTTGCAACCATGGACAAAATATAAAACCACCACAATCAACATAAACATAGCAAAGCGACACAGCATATAAATCTAACCGATGCCTCTTAAATATATTTCATTACTTTTTCTATTTCATTGTATCATTAACATAGAAGAAATTAGCAAAACCATCAAGTGAACAACTGAAGAAAGTATTCTTATGTGAATGGATAAAAGAAAAGGATGCTAGTCAACTGATAATCTAACGTTACATGAGCATCTCTTTCGGATTCTAGATGCGACGAATGAAGAGCCCAAACTAGAAAGAACCAGTTCACAAGGTAACGACAGTTTCTCTAATGTAGAGTACTTTTCTTATATACTTTCCATATAATGGGGAAGAAAAAAGAAAACAAAATTACAAAACAAATGATTCACATAACAGACCTTTTCCTTTTGTACGTTGCTGTTCCACCATTTTCCCTTGCACTGCAATTGAAACTTCACGAGCCTGAATCATAGATATAAATTACCTCAAGCATTAGAGAATCTAAGATTTTTATGGATCTGATTCTGGAAAATAGTCCCATGTAGACACTAGATTAAATAAAATAGATAATGGATTGACAAGTGTAATAGCACATTTCAATAAACTCAACATTAAGACTTTTTAGACTGACAAAAGAAAGATACTTAATATTATAAAAGCATGATCATTTTTCGTTGTATAATATTCTTGTGCTATAAAAAAGATGTAAACTGCATCTGTCACCTCATTATTCTTATTACCACTAAACAGAGTAAAAAAGAAAGAGTTACAAAATAAAATAAAAATGGTAAAGTTAAAGCAGAACTCTACCTTGTACTCATCAATAGCAACTTGTGCAAATGCTATATCGACATCCTTCTCCCTAAAACAAGACATGAAGAAAATGATACTTGAGGGGATAGATGGATACCGAATTACAAATTCTAGATCATTCATAGCATGTTTCTCAATTTATGAAACAACACTCAGGTCAGTATAAAAACGAAGGAAACAAGATCCATCCAGAGTGTGAGAGAAAGAGAAACCAACAATGAAAAAGGGAGAAGCCCCAGTCATCAAATTCTTCACAGCCTCCACATTAGAAAAATAATGGGAAGAAATAATTCAACAAGTACAGATTATTTATTGGAGTTGCCAAGAATACCCACACGTAACCAAATGATCAGATTTCTACTTCCTCTCATTAAACATCAATAGACAAAAAGATTAAAAAAAAAAAAAAAAAAGTTATTCCGTACGATAAAGGAAAGAAAATATACCAAGTTGCTTCAGCATAAGAAAGCCCTTGCCACTTTACTAAATACTCTGGCACCACATCACCTAAACCATCTTTGCTTATTCGATCTGCAATTATTCTTTCTACCTAAATTACACAAACTAAATTAGCTCAAAGGAAGAATACTCCATTATAAATTGCAAAAACAATAGATAAAAAAGAAGAGGATGAGCGCAAAATGAGATTGCAAGTCTAATGGATAGAAAACACTAACCTGACTATTCTGCTTAATGATGTCCAGATCCATTTCTTTGCTTACATCATTGACCTCGATCTAAAAGGTAAAAAAGTATATCAAGTGAAAGAATTTCAGAATTATATACCATAACAACATTTCTATCAGATGTATCAGACACATTCTTATACATACAATGGCAGCACATGTTTAATATGATAGTGCCTGAATAAAACAAAAGGTTACCATCTTACATGATGAACATGGTTTAAAAAGCTAAATAAGAAATATAACCATGATGTAGTCAGTGTTCCATTTTAGGGGATTCTTCCTGGTACATATACGGATAATAAAAACGAGAAGATCTTGCAGACATTCAAACATTACCTCCTCCCGTGAGAGTGCTGTCCTGTATCTAATCTCCTCTGTCACTTTCTTCGTGTAGTTAAGAACCTTCTTGAACCCACTAAGCTGTAAGTACACACAGCATAGGCAACGAAACACAAATTTAGAAAAGAAACTAGCATGATCACAAATCTCTGCAATAGATTGATCAAAAATAAAACAAAAAAGGAGTCCTCAGAACGTACATTTTGGAGATCGCTCAATGATTTCCACTGACAATGCAAGTGTGATTGGCCTTTCCATTTTATTAGGAATTCCATTTCATTCCAATCTGGCTCTGTATCAAACAGTTGGCTCACTAGAACAGGAACTGTTGATTTGTTATTCGTGAAAGCATCTTCACCCATACCCTTCGGCTGATGCCAGAGCACTTTTTCAATAGCATCAGCATCCTCCTCTTCAATGTCATCCTAACGAGGATATATCAGATAAAAGGAAAAACAGAGAATAAGAGTCCATTTAATAGCTGAGCAAGGCGTCCAAAAATCATTGCTTTCACTTTAGGTCAAGTAGTTGGAATTAATGGCTGCTCTCGGTCAAATAGTTGGAGTTAATCAAAGCAAAAGAGCACAAGTTCTCCAGATTCAGCTCACCAAGCGGGTCATATATTAAATCTACCTTGTTTTCAGCAGAAGGATAATACCTTGGAAGTGCAGATTAGAACTACAACAATGAATTATTTAGACCGCATTGGCAAAGGCTCATTAAACTACTGCTAGCTTCTATCAAATGTACCAGATTCCCACAGGCAAACATAAGCAAGTTGGGGTGGGAAAATGTATAACCTTAAAATGCACCAAGATATCATACCTTTTGGTGTTTTTTTGGATTTTTCACATCATCTATATCTTCACTGTCTTCACTCTCCACATAAGAGACTTTACGAACTGATCTGGTCGAGCTGCGAACTTCACTACTCTGTCCTATGTTATTGGTTGACCTTCCATTATTTTGTCGGAGAGTTGTGCCTCTTCTGGCCAGGCTTCTAAAACCCTCATCATTGTCATTGTCTGAGTCCTCCTCTGAGCAGTCTTCTTGATAAGATGTTTTCCTCTTTTGTCGAGTAGAACCATGGTATGTTTTCCGTTCGAGTCCAGAGCTTGATTTTCGGAAACCTTTACCTTGTTGCCTAACCTTGGGCTTTTTTGTACCATAGTCATCCTCGTAATCGGAAAGATCAATATCATCATCACTCTCAGGATCTTCATCAGAAACGTCCCAAGCTTGGTCATCCTAAAATCAAACAACCACTCAAATAGCAAAGTTACAAGCTAGAACACAACATGTTAACTATAGTGAAGATTTCTCCTTTCAAATAGCAAACTTAATTAAGAAAATGGCTCAGAAAGCATCTCCATTTATTTTGTTCAATTTTAGCTTCCTCGTGAATAATATGTATCCCAACAAAAGAAATGCAAGAAATCAAACCTTTTTCCTTGCACCGCCATCATTAACAGCATCATACGGCTCAAAGTCAGCATCTTCAGGGTCATCCCCTGATGAGCAATAAGAACACAATGTTACTAAAGTTCAAACTAAGAAACATAGTCATAGACGCAAGTTCTAATACTGCATACGAAGAAACAACGCAGTCAATCTATTTAGGAAGAGAAGTTACAAGGGTTTACCATCTTCCTCCTCTTCATAGTCCAAATCAGCATCACCATTATGGCCATGATTACTATCACTATATTGAATGTTTTTGTGAATTGCTCTTGAGGCCCTTGAGTTGCTATGGATAGCAGATCCTGTCTTTGGCAGTGATCTAGAATTTGTAGGATTGCTATACTCTTTGTAGTGCACATGGTCGCTTTGATTATCTTCATCCTGTTCATAATATTCATCAGACAACATTTCATCTGCTGGAACATCAGCTTGACCACTTTGATGCTTGTTCATTTCTTTATCCTCCTCATTTTCGTTTTCAGAATCAAATTTTTCACTCCGATCATGTGACAGATTATCTTCAGAATGATATGCTTCTTTGTAACCAGATTGTGAATCTTTGGCAGGATCAGAGCCCTCTCTCTGTCCCATTGGCTGACAGTCTTTCCAAAATGTGGAACCCCACCTCCCAGATACACCCAGTCTCCTTCCCGAAGGTTGATAATGGGAATCATCCACAGGACCAGCTACATTATCAATAGTTGTCTGATTTTGCTGCCTAATACTACATCCTCGTTCTGCGTCACTTTGATACTGTACGTCCATGTTCATGTCAAAGCCTCTTTCACTATAAGTACCATCCACATCTTCATTCAATGGTGAACTCTGAAAAGTAGCAGCATTTTGCCTCTCCTCATTTTCATCCAGAACATTATGTGATACAGTATCGTTTGAGTAGTTCCTAAAGAAAGCCATCTTATTACATGAAGCCAGCAACTAAAGTGAGCTCCTTCCCTTGCAATCGAAGGCAACAACAATCTTCAACTGTTTCAATATAGGACTGCGAGCAAAAAAATTGAAGATGAATAAGTTATATTATAAAGCTGCATCATTCTTGATGAAAGCTACACAACACTTCAGACTTGGTTATAATTGTCAGGAAAAAATAAGAGAAGCAGAGAAGACAGTAAAAATGGAGAATATAAGAAGCAAATTCATTGCTTCCAAACTGAAATTTAGATTATTCCAGAATCCCAGGAGCACGTTATATGAATGAGTATCTCATTTCCATCAATGCCACAACAAAGCAGATCTTTAAACTGGGGAAACCACAGAGCCAAACATAGACGAGAGGATAAATGTGTAAGCAATCACGTCAATGAAAAGCGACGAAAGAAATAGCTCTGGACGCAGATCCACCACGCAAAACACAATTAAAACTCGGAATTGATACTAAAGCCCTCTAAATCTCGAATTGTCAAAATCGAAAATAAGGTAAATGAACCCTAGAATCAGGTATATCCGAATAGACGGTATTCTGAATCAGCATATCAGCGGAAAGAAGGAGGAGGCAAAAAACAGTTACAGAGAAGAAGAAGCTATTCAACACAGTCACATAGAGAGGGAGAGGATATAAACAAAGTCTGGGAAAATCTCACGCGTTTTATTTTTCTCAGAAATCAAGCACGCTTATAAGAATCTCACCGGATAATTTCAAATCCTCAAAACCGAATTCAAAAGAAACTGTAGAATAAAAAGAAGGTCCAATTCGTAAGGGATATTTTCCGGAGTTGGTATCGAACACGAGAGAAAAACGGATTCTCGAGAGATGGCAGATCGTAATTTAGAGGACGGATAAGGTCGGCGAGGTAAGGAAAAGACGATCAGCGTGGAGCGAGGAGTTTTGGTTATGGATTGGATCGTCGGCTGCGAGAGAAGGGGAGAGAGAGAGGAGAGGTCTCGGGGGATTTTGAAGTGGTGAGAGAGAAAGAGCGTATATCGTGTATTGGGTAAGAGAGAGAGATTGGGTTATCGCACGATTAATTATTGTTGATGACTTTGGTTTGTTTTTTTTTTCTCTCTAATCAGTCCTTTGTTCTTTTTTGTATATATATATGGGACTGCTCCTTATTGTACATCATGAAATCGAAGGAAGGAATATGCTTCGGATTTGCGGTTGTCTTCTTTCTGGGCCTATTTGATTTCTATCAGGCCCAACGCAACTCCGACTTTTCCTTTCTTGTTTTTTTTTTTTTTTTTTTTTTTTCCATAAGCAAATACTATGAATGGATTGAAACACCTTATATCCAAAAACTATGATAGATCTACAAATATCATCAATAATAGCATACTGCCGACTCAGTAGAGAGAAGAAGATTAACCACCTATTGGGAATCCGAGAAAGTAGTTAAATTCCTTACATCTTGTTCCAAATCCACATCAATAGCCATATTTACCGCCCATGTGTTGTAACCCTGCTTTAGGCTAGACCGTGGCCGAGAAGAAGTCACCAAAGTTCAGATGGAATTAAGAGTCGAGGCTTATAGAATTCAAGTATTTTGGATGTGCTTAAGTTTTGATCATGAAAATTTTTGGTTGGTTTGGTGGAAATCAATATTTGCCCGAAGAACATAGTTTGAGGCTCAAGTAAACGCTTACCGGATCAAGCCGTAAGTTGAAGGATCGGGAAGGACCATAGTGTCGCATATAGGTTATTTATGGGATTAAATCAAGCCATGTTCGAATCGGAGAAAGTTCAAGGAAAGATATTGGAGATTGGTCACGGGTCGGAAGCATGACGGGATAAAGCACGAGGTGTTAAGAAGCACAAGGTGTTAAGCAGAAGTATGAGGTGTAAAGCATAAGCATGAGGTGAAAAGCAGAAGCACGATGTATCAAAGAGAATCACGAGGTGCCAAAGGATAAGCACGAGGTGTCGTGCACCGTGTTAAGGGCGTGCATGACTGACGCCCACCCATTTTTCTAGAGTTAGATTTGTGTCTTTCAATTTTACACCGTGCTTCCATTTTTTGGCTCTGATCCTGAAATCTAAAAAGATTAAAAGACTCAGGAACAGAACAAATACACAAATCTGAAAGATACGAGAAGAGTCTATCATGTGCTTACTTGTCCACATATTCAGTAAAGGGATACATCATTCCTTGTCTGACCCATGCATAGTCCTGCAAATCAACAAAAAAATGCATCAAACGCCAGCATACCAGAATCGGCAAGATTAAACTGTTATTTACCACACTTGGCCAAGATATATAGCCTAACGGCATTATTCTTTCTGTCACCCATCTCTCGCCTGCCACGTGTTACTCAATAAGTCGGCTATTCTCTCTCACGTGCGAGACGCACGTGTGTTGGTTCTGCTTCAAACTCTAAATCTGCATCAAATCTCCCTCCTTTAGCAGAACCTTGTCCTCAAGGTTTTAGACAACAAAAGATGGGTATTGCTGCTGCAAAGCAAACAACAATTCCCAAGTGGCTTCTTCCAATGGCTCATTCTTCCACTTCACCAAGACTTTAATGACTGCTTCTCCCTGACGCTTTACCAACTTCCTTTCCAAGATCAGCCTCCGTAGATTTTCCGATGATGTTGATCCTTAGCCGATTATCAAACAGGAGAGCGAAGTATCGGTGGTGGCCGGATTTCTCGAGAATCTACACAAAATCTCGCAACAGGATTGGGCGACCAACGACTCCCGGAGTTCGCTTCTCGAATCTCCTTCTTCTGTTTTTCCTCTAGTATACTCTAAAATCACGAAACGGCTTGGATAATACTCATTAGCAGTCTCGTATCTAGATGTGAAATCCGAATCACTGAATCCCTCTCTTCAGCGTTTCCGTTCAATGATTTTACGATCAAGCCTCTGGTTCGATGGTATGGTGAATCAATCGGTGGTTTTATACGAAGGACTCGAATCGACCATGAAAGTTCGTAATGCTATGATGGATGTTTTGCTAAAGAATGGTATTGTAAATGATGCCTTCAAGGTGCTCAACGAAATGCTTCAGAGAGAATCTGTTTTTCTCCTCCTAATAAAATCAAATCATAGATGGTCTTGCACGAGGTTTGGAGGAGAAGGATTTTGACGGAAGAGGAGATGATTGAGCTTGACTTCAAGCTTCAGCTCTCATAGCATCTCTCTGGCTTCTTACCAGTCTATGCAAAGTTGGTCGCACTGATGTAGCTCTGGAGATTTTGAATGATTTGATGAAGAACAAAGCTCCACATGAAGCTCCTCCTTTCAATTCGGTTTAGGAAGGAATATGGATATTAAAAGAATGAAGGAATCAGTTTTGAAGATGGACGAGGAAGATGGATTGATTGGCTTCAAAGATGTGAAACCGACATCAATAATTAACGATGTTGTTGTTTCCTTGGAGAAAAACGGAAAGCTCGCTGACTATGATATTGAGCTGGAGAACCAAAATGTTACTGCAGCGGGAGTTTCTAGTATGGATATTGTGGCCTTGATTATGAAAGAAAATGAGCAGCTTCTCCATACTTCAAGATACGTGAATCTCTCTGACAAAGTGACTGCTTCTTTAAGACTCGTTGGCAGTGATGTTAGGACTGTTAACACTGCCGCAGGAAGGAAGTCGGATCGCATATGGGAGCCGGGTGGGTTACCAACTAAACTGGATATGTGGGACTGGACAGAGAAGAATCATCGTCATGGTGAAGTATTTGAGTTTGACGGTTGTATTAGAGACACTCAACTGTTTGATCCTGGAGGAATTACTTGTGTGAAGGATTGGGGTGGTTTCTCGGCTAAACAAGCTTCCTGGTATCTTGGTGTTGATAGAATTTTGAGTCTATTGAGAGTGGTTCATGGTAGGAATTTATTGGATGCCATCACCATGGCCAAGGTCTTTCGAAATGTTGCATCAATTCGTAGGTACTCCTGCTTTGGTTTTCATCACTTCGATCCTGGTGGAATTTTGGTCATTGATCTTGGTTTCGAGATGAAGAAGTTAAGTGGTGTTACTGGAAGGGTTGATGTTCGTAAGGGTCAATCGTTTGGAGTTTGTACTGGCAACATAGAGGTTTTTGACCCAGGTGGAACTTATTGTGTAAAGACTTGTAAGTTTGTGAGGAGAAGATTCACGATATCAAGGCAAAGTCTGGGGATGGGTTTACAGCAGCTAAGAGAAACGCTTGGGATGTTGGCAAAATCATCACTTCGATACCTTGATAAGCTGCTCTTGGGTCTAGGAGAAATAAAGGGTTATGGTGCTTGTCAATCTCATAATCTGGCAGATAGACGATTGTTGTTGGGTGTTCTAGTTGCAGCTTATGCTTTATTATTACCTAAGAAGAAGGCCACAACAACAGTAACTTTTGAGCAAGTGTCGGTAGCGAATCTGATCAAAGAAAAGCTTTATTCACTACATTTCCAGGAAGAAGCTAACGAAGAAGTTGTTGTGATAACAGAAAAAACCATGTGTCATCATTCCTTTCCAAGCTGAGTTTCAGTTTCCACAAGAACAAATCGTTACAAAACTGCAGCAACAGATTTGATCTCAAAGGATATCACAGCAGAGAAGGAGGCAAGACGAGTATTGGTAGCGGTACGTCCACGGACGAGATGGTAACACCAGTGACGACGATTTCTCGGTTGTATACAGCTGCTTATGAAACTGAATACACCCTGGCTGCTGTGAAGTTTTCTATGGGGTTTCCACAAATTTGTCCCCTTGAAAACATAGATATGCTTTTTCATTTTGTTGGCTTTGACAATCAATTATCGGCTAGTGTTGGTATGATTGTTAAACAGTCACGTCCCTTGCTTCCAGTTCAAGATTTTTCTCTGGTCTGGGCAGCAACGAAGTGGTTTTTCCATGGGAAATCAGCTACCAGTTCAGCTGCTATCTGGGGGTCTGTTTTCTCTTACGCATTTTGGAACGACTCGGGTACGCTTATTTATGGATGAGATGTTTGGGAGACAGTGGGTACATCAAATCCAGGAGACAAGCAGGATTTTTACGCGAGAAATGACAGCAGTAAAGCTTACTAAGCTCCGAGAAGAGGAGTATTTGCCTTTTAAGGTCACGCAATTCTCGTTTGTTTTATCCTCTACAGTACCTCACAGACAATTTCTGAGTGACAAAACCAAGGAGACTCAAGCTACAATGTTCTTATCTACCCAAGAGATAAGCGACATTGAGTCATCATGTTTTTTTTCTATATGGCACCGTTGGGAATCAACACTTGCAACTACAAGGATCACCAAAGCTTTTGTGGTTATTTCTTCAACATGGACCTCTGAGTCGACTTTCTTGGTTTCCATTTTTTCGTATGAATTGTTGGTGAAAGATAGGTACCCTGGTTTGTTACAACATTCCGGAACAGAGCTGCGATTGAGTTTTGTGCTTGCCATTGCTTGTGCTGCAGAAATCCAGAGTCCAAATATGGAAGAAGGGGTTACACAGTTTCACTTTTGGGCGACCTTATGTGTGTTCTTGGAGGTACGTTTGATCTGTGGTCTTGCTTGCAAGCTGTAGCTGCTGATTGAGAATCATTCTTCCTCGGTTAAGGTGTAAGAATTCCTTTGTTTATCTTTGAACATTGGTTTTCTATTATCTATCTCTTATTACATTTGTTCCTCTTTTATCAATTACAAAAGAAACCCTTAAATATTTTGCATCAGATTCTCATGTTTAATAGATGCAATTCTCATGACAGTTTCTTCCGGGCAATTCAATTGGTCGGTTAAGTTATGGAAGTATGGATTGGAATTGTGAGCGAACTGGGTTAGTCAGTTAAGTATGGGTTGCTAAGAGCCACCGAACCACACATTAGTTAGTTGGCTTAGTTATGCCAAACCGATGTTCGAGGATTTCCCAAGCTGATGTTGAAGGTGGTCTACAAGTATGCTATCCCATGCAGCAAGGGTCTACAACTCGGGATCAGTTCGCCTTGCTTGCTGCTGGTGTGTTCTTCTGTGCCATAGTTTTCTCATTATTTGAGAAATCAGCAACATTCTAACAAAGGGGAATTTTTTATTAAATATGTTAGGCTGAGTCGTCACGTCCAATAACTCAAGCTAACCAGATTAAAAAAAAAAAAAAAAACCAAACAGATAACTTAAACTAAAATAGTTCTGAGTAAGACGAGACGGCCTTCGCAACAAAAACAAACAATCACAATACAAAACTAAAGCCCCAGCAGCGGCATCTCGAGCTTCAGATGCCCACACGAGTATTGTCAACATCTTGTGAGCTTTTGCTTCGGGTGATAGTCTCTCCTCCCATTGCTAGGCTTGTCCAAATCCATTCTCTTCTTACAGAATCAAGTAGCACATCAGATGGCTTTTCGGGCTGTGCTAAGAAAATGCTGTAATTACTTTTTGTTTTCATTGCCTGAATAGCCATGTTTAATCCCAAGTGTTGTGAGATGTCTCCTATGATTAGCATCAAATTCTTTCTTGCCCATTCAGAGGGAATTACACTTGTAAGAAAATTCGCTAAAATCATGTTATGTCTCCTTTCTCTCTCCCCTGAAAAATCGCAGATCAAAAGACAAAAATAATAGAGAAAAGAGTTTGAAGACTTTCACCTTTAGGTATGCTAAAGACATTGAATCCTTCAAAGTCATCCTCCTTCTCCGGATCCAAATAGCCAAAAGCGCGGATTTTGATCTGACCTTCATAACCCATATTCTTAAGGGCCGTTTCAATATTCTCCGAAACATCAGTAGCACTGAGATTTTCTGGGACTGGGCAATCATTGAGGTCCCAAAACACTATATTCAGCTGCTGATTCAACTTCCTTTTCTTCCGGATCGTCCACAAGACATTAAAATCTCTGGTTTAATCTTTCTATGGTTTGGTTTCGTTTACTCTTTGTATGCTTCTCATAAACGCTTTGTACAAGTTGGAGAGTTAATAACAATATCGATCCATCTTCGTGAACCTTTTCTCTTTTCGGAATACTTAAAAGGTCCTTTGAATTGGATTTGTTTTCCGGTTTGAATTTTATGTGATCTATAAGAGTTAATTTCATAGTTCAGGGTGGTATTCTCTATTAATAAAAGTCAAGGGTAATTTTTTGTAAAAATAAAGATTTGGTTTTAAACCGAGCAAACTGAAACGAATATGTCCGAGCTCCGAGGGATAGATATGTAAGAAAAAATCTATATTATTAATTGAGAGTATGTAAAAAAAAATCTATATTATTAATTGAGAGTGTATTTTTGAGGCTAAATGCCACATGTCTTCACCAAAATCATCCTCACAAGTTTAATTACTATTAGGGATTTAATGAAAAAAATCTAATTACAAAAAATGCCATTGAATCATTTAAAATAACAATTATTTTAGAAAATATAAAAAAATGATTTCTTTTTGAAAAATATGATTTGATTTTTTCAGAAAATCTTATATAATATAGATTTATTATATTATTGATAAAAATAATTTTAAAAAAAAAAACGAATTATTTTGAAAAATATTAAAACTAATTCTTTTTGAAAAAATGATTTGGTTTTTTTCAGAAAATCTATATATTTTCTATATTTTTTCTAAAATCAAAATTTTAAAAGATGAATTCTTTTTGAAAAAATATGATTTGATTTTTTCCAGAAAATATTTTATAATATAGATTTCATAAATTTTTGTAAAAACAATTTTTTTTAAAAAAACGATTTGTTTTTTCAAAAATATGATGAAAATATAATTACGGTGTATGCCTATTAATGATTTATAATGTTTCAAAAAAAAATATTCTCTTAAAATTTTCTATTGTTTCCTAAAAAATTAAATAACTTCAAAAATTAAAAATTAGAAAAAAAATGTGCAATATTTCTTATAAAAAGAAACGATAACTTCAAAAACAAGTAATCCGATATTCTCGAGATAAGTTGTTAAATTCTTATAAAATCAAATCTAAATTTGTATACAGACAACTTAATTAAACTCTTTCACTATAATTAATTAAATATATTTACTATTATAAATAATCAATTATGGTCCACCCAAATCTTACTCAAACACAATGTTCGTTAACTACCTATAAGATATTCAAAAAACAAATATATGATCAAAATTCATTTTATAAATTGTTGTAAATACAAAATAAATTACAATTTGTTCAGCTAAATAGATTATAATTATAAAAATATTGTGCAATTATTAACTAAACTAAAAGTCATATAAACATAATATAAAAATATTAACATACTAAACTAATCGACTTTTTATCAAAACCAAAAAAATCTTCCTAAAATCAATGTTTCCTTACATAAAATACATTTAATAAATAAATAAAAACTAATAGTCAAATTAAATTCAATTTTAAATTTTTGAAAACAAAAAAAAAGTTGAACCTTAATTTAATGAAAATACTATATTACGTAGAAAGTTTTTACTTATAATTTAAATTACTTAGTTTAAATATGGTATATCCAATTTTTGATTTTAAGATATTCATATATGTAAATTTCCGTAATTATTTCATAATATTAGTTAAAAAGAAGAATAAATTGATCTAACAATCAGTGGCATATTCAGATCTTTAGGAAAATCCAAATATTTTTACAAACAAAAAAAGAATTTCATATTTGGTGTCAACGAAACCCTAACATATTTTCATCTATAAATCATTCTTCACGTAATCATACACTAAAATCACACTCGCCTTACGCAACAAATTTGGTTCTGTGTCCACAAAAAAATGATTTTTATCATCTTCTTATTTCTAACATTTCTTAATCATCTTATAACATCATCTCTTTTTTTTTTAATTAGTACTTGTGCTTTTGTGAAGATAATTATTCAATGAGCTCTTATTAGAATTGTGTTTTGTCATTTCGTTTCTTACATATATATATTATTTATGATCATCAACTGATTCGTTCATTTAAATTAATACATATCTTAAGGACAAATGATTGATTAGGAGAGGTTCTATGGCGGTGAAGGATCTTACAAAAAAATCTAAAATCAAAGATTCACTTAATTGTACTTAACATATCCCCTAATACAATTGTTAAACATTTTATTTTAAGAAATTTATGTGTGTAGCTCATGTTTATCATCACGACTAAATTGACAAAGATAACATAATTTAATCATGTTGGAAGAAA